>JALGPY010000001.1:95767159-98228826 GCA_023055425.1 Linanthus parryae
TATGAGTCGAGAAGACTAAATGATATTAATTGTCAAGTTCCAACTTCTTTTATTTACCATTCAAATTGTTTATCAAGATGACCCCAAGTAATTTGTTATTTACGCTTCCACAAAGTTAGTTTTTTTAGAACATTTTATCACGACTTTTATAAATAACTTATTTAGCCTCTCGACGAGTCAAGGCCTCACCGGCATGTCGCGCCCTTCTCTCGTTAACGGAAAGTTTATTAATCGCTAATCGGGGTCGGCGGGAGGGAAATGTGACATATGTGGTATCAGAGCTATAGGTTGTAGATACCTAAGATTATAAAACCTTAGGAACCCATTATTTGTTTATTTATGTGAATGTATGTTGTGTATATGATTCTATACTATATTAGTATGACCATAGTATTTCGAAATTTTATGATTGTAAGTTAGATCCCATGATTATACGGATTTTATATGTGACTTATGTGCCTAAGTGCCTACTTAAATGCTTTAGTGAATTATGTGGAAGTTGTTATGCACGATAATGTTAGATGCTTTAGTGAATTATGTGGTATGATGACTTGATGTATTTTAAGAAAAAATTGTGCATTGATGTTAACTAGTAAGAATCTTATTTGATTTCATCCAAGTTAGAAACGCGTTAAGCGACTTCGGGGACGAATTCTTTATAAGGTGGCTAGAATGTATTAACCCTCATATTTATGTTCAAGTTTAACTTCTAATTCATGGTAGTATTATCTAATTGAGTGTTTACAGTAAATAATTTGTTAGTTATGCAAGACTTTTTGTTAAGAAAGATGTAAAAGTTAAAATAGAAATGAAGTTGCATGTTTGTTTCATTTAGAAACTATAATGTCTTGTAGATAAATTTTAAGGTCATTTGTGCAATATTTGTATGAGAAATAAAATGTAGTATTACATTTTAGTTGTATGTTTAGGTTACATCAAATACTTGCATCAATATGAATAGATAGTGTGCATAATATGATTTGAAACTTACTTGTACTCACTTATTTTGGTGTGACCACCACACTCAATCATTTTGGGCTTATGTAAGTCACAGTGTGCATCTTTCCCAACATTTTCCTCGATATTTTTCCCTCTCGAGAAAGCGATAAGCTCTCATTTCTCTCCCGTTTGTTTCATTCCCGGTTATGTTCTTGACCCACCCAAAACACGGTCCAAAAATCAAGTTTTTGAGGTTCTAAGTGTTGGAAACCCATCTTGGGTGTTCTTATACCAATTGGGGAGCAAATTTTGAGCATTTTCTTCAAGATTGAAACCTCTAGAATCTATTATTCATTACTTCTTCAAACCCACATCAAGAACATCATGAAAATTAGGAGTAAGTTCTTCATCTTTGCATCTACATCAAGATTTTGGTCTTTCACTCCTCATTCTTGTGATTCTATGGGAAATTTTTAGTTTCATGTTTGTAATTCATCATTTTCAAGATGCAAGTATAGCATTGGCCATCTCATTTCTACGTTAGCATGGTCGATTTGTGATTGCATGTTCTTGATTCATTTTCATCTTCATGATCTTCATACATGCATGTGCAAAAATGAGTACGTTAAGTAAAAACTATTAGATTCATGAAATTATGTGTTGTGGATAGTGATATGTAGTTAGTTAGACCTTGTACTAGTTCAATTTCATATCTTGGTAGATAATTTCTTGCATCCAACAAGTTTTGAATTATAGAAAACCATAAAACTAATGTTTTGCGTTGATTTTCACAAAATGGAGAAAAATACTTAAACATTTCCGAAAATTATGAACAATGTATAGTATGTTCATTTGTGTGTGATATTTCTAGAGTAAAAGTTTCATAGACGCTGGACTTGTATTTAATTTTTAATCAGTCAAAAATAGGGACTGTTTTAACACTCTGCCCAATTCAGACCAGAGAAGTTCTTCAACGATATCAGGTACTAACTCTTGTCCAATCGTTACCAAATTTGGGTGTTTTCCATAGATGTTATCTACGTCCAGTTAATATTTCATAATTTTCACTGTTTATATGAATATTTATGAATATAATGCCAAGACCGCTCTCAGCTTTATTTTTGCACCCAAACAGATGAGAAATTTAATTTTTAAAAATACTTAGATGTTTTCATAATTTTTGATATTTTTATATGTTACGATTAAGCTCTTTATATATGTTGTGTCAAAATATGAGGTCCCAAATAATTATTTTAAGCCCTCTATGAATTTTTGTACAAGGGATAATCACACTTTGCTTATAAGCATAATTTAGAAATTTGTCAAGCTTTTTTCATGCTAGTTTATGCAAGTTACATTTCAGTTCATTATATGTCATCTTTCATTTATGCGCTGCATTAGACACTTCATATGCATCTAATATGACGTTTAAGACTATAAGTATATGAATATGGGTAGAGTTCGTTCATATTGCATTCATAAGATTAATTTCATTTAGCTAAGTGATTTAGGTATGTGCTACGTTTAGAATGACTTCATGCTAAGTGATTATGTGCTATTTTTGGAATGACTTCGTACTAAGTGATTATATGTATGATTTGTGGCACCCTTTGCTACTTACGTGACAACGGAGTTGATGCACATATGCTTAAAGATTGTTGAATTGGATTAAGGATGTCAAGTAAATGGCTTAAGCTCGCAAGATAGGTTACCCTACATCCCGAAGTTTGTACCGGACCTCAAGTTTCATACAAGCTTATGTATGTTCATGTCGTCCATATTATTATGTATGTATGTTTTCTTTACTCAAGTAAATGTTTTATGCTCCGTGGATGCTAATAAAATAAATGAACGTTTTATAAGATAAAAACACGTTTTCATAAAGGCCACGGTTACTGGAGTGAAACACCCTGTTGGGTACAGGCAGGCTCCGGCCCTTTTGCTGGAGCAATATAATCAAACAACGCGTCGCCTCACGAGCCGTCGCGATGGACATGTCCCTACGTTATATTATGTTAAGCCATGAAGGTTACATGGGACATAAGATAAGAAACTAATTAAGCATGTTCAAGTTTGATAAGGTCTCTGTGCGAGACAAAGCAATGTTCCTACTTGGAACAATATGATTTCACAAGTCTCAAGCTATGCTTTACGTTACGCTTTCTTTATGTTAGAAGTTATTTTTTACGAATTTCATGATCTTTCAAGTCCCACAAGTATATGTATGTATGACTCTGGCTTATGTTCATGATGCTCCATGGAAAGTTTGCCCCTTTTCGTTTTCTAAACCTACGGAGGGGCGTAGATGTAACTCACTGAGCTAGTTGAGCTCACCCTTTCATGTTACCATTTTTTTCAGGTTTTAAGGACACGTAGAGAAGGAAGTAACAAGGTGTTAAGTTTATATGTGTTGGCTTGTTGGCTTGATGACGCTTATGTGCTTGGATGTCGAGTATATGCTAGACAACTTGGAGCTATTATGGGATTCAAGTTGGTGATTTATTTTAGTATGTAAAAGGTGTTTAATTATGTATATAAGACTTTGTATGGGCCATTATGTGATACCTAGAAACATTTCCGAATCATGCTCTATTTACGTTATGATTCGGGAGGACAAAAGGGTATTATTTCAAGAAGAATACTGACATGTATGGCAAGGTAGTTGCCTATAAGGGTCGACGGGTGTCTAAAGGATACAGACAGATTCATGGTATCGACTATGATGAAACCTTTCCCCAATTCGCGATGACCAAGTCCATTCAAATCCTACTTGCGATTGCAGCATACTATGGCTATGAGATTTCGCAGATGGATGTCAAAACAGAGTTTCTGTATGGAAACCTCCTAGAGGATGTGTATATGACATAACCTGAGGGTTTTTAGGATCCAGAGCATGCAAATAAAGTCTGTAAGCTTCAAAGATCCATTTATGGTTTGAAGCAAGCTTCTAGGAGTTGGAATCGACGTTTTGACGACGCGTTCAAATTTTGGCTTCATCAAGAACGATGATGAGCCTTGTGTTTAAAAGAAGGTTAGCGGGAGTTCTGTTGTGTTTCTAGTCTTGTATGTGGATGACATACTACTCATTGGAAACGATATTCCTATGTTATAATCTTTTAAAGATTGGCTAGGGAAGTGTTTCGCAATGAAGGACTTAGGGGATGCATCTTATATACTGGGTATCACGATCTATCGGGATAGATCGAGGAAGCTGCTCAGCCTAAGCCAAAGTACATATATAGACAAGGTGTTGATTCGATTCAACATGCACGAATTCAAGAAGGGATTCTTGCCCATGTCACATGGGATCACCCTTTTGAAGGATGGTTGTCCTTCCAATCAGATTGGGAAGGACCGCATGAGTAGGATTCCAAATGCGTCGGCCATATGATCTATCATGTATGCCATGTTGTGCACTAGACCAGATGTGTCGTATGCACTAAGTATGGCAAGTACATATCCAATCCGAGTGACAGTCACTGGATTGTCGTCAAGAACATTCTTAAGTACTTGAGAAGGATTAAGGATGTGTTCTTTATATTTGGAGGTGAGGAAGAGCTAAGATTAATTGGTAACACTGATGCGCGCTTCCAAACAGACAAAGACGACTATAGATAGAAGTCGGTTTATGTGTTTTGACTGAATGGAGGAGATGTGAGCTGGAAAATTTCCAAGCAAGAGACAGTTGCTAATTCTACAATAGAAGCTGAGTACATTGCTGCTTCAGGCACATCAAAGGAGGTTGTTTGGATAAAAAAGTTTATCATTGACCTTGGTGTGGTTCCTACCGTTGTGGATCCCATTACGTTGTACTGTGATAACACTGGGGCGATCACACAAGCCAAGGAACCCCGGTCACACCAGAGGACGAAGCATGTACTTAGGAGATTCCATCTGGTTCGAAACATAGTCGATCGAGGAGATGTGAAGATATGCAAGATTACAACAGATGACAATCTGTCATATCCTTTCACAAAGCCGTTGGTTCAGCGAAAGCATGAAGGACACACTAGGGCTATATGCATACATGATTCTCCAGATTGGCTCTAGTGCAAGTGGGAGACGATTGGTTTTGGATGCCCTAGATGCAATCTGTTTAGTATGTACTTTAGTTGCTAGAGTAATTCATTGTAATATTAATGGAGATATTTAATATGATGAAGTCTTTAGATTACAAGTGTGTTGTTTATCTTAAATATCCCCAGTCCATTATATTGATTAACGGAACGATCAACTATAGACTCGTATGGGTTTGTATTGATATGGAGATATCATGATCCGACACATGGGTATGCATTAGGAGTAATGACATACTGGATAGACCCACCACGAGAAGGCTACATTAGGTTATGTCAACGTCACAAGCGCTTCTCGTAGTGCTAATGGTGTTGTAATCCTTATACTTGAAGTCAATGGATACTCTAGTTGTGAAATGTCATGCTTTGATATTATCGAACATTACACCATAACCGGGTAATCATAAATATAGCTATCGGGCATGATAGGAAGCAATATGGGAGATGGCAGTGATGTATTTAGGATTTGGCCATCCTACATAATAGGAGCAAATATCCACGGCCACTCGAGGGGTAGAGCTTATGGAATGTTTGGCCAGAATCATATAAATCAATATATATTGATGTTATCTGCAAGGATAAGTCTATTCCCAGGATCGAGAAAGTATGGATTGGGTATACGAATGTGACGATTATGTCTCGTGTCCAATCCGGATATAGAGACAAAGCGATCACACAACACGGTAACATTGGGCACAAGGTTTGTCGGGATCACTGACTATTTCTATTAATTGGGTGGCATAGATGTGTTGCTAGACACCGCTCTATGATTGTAATAGTTACTACCAACTAAGTGGAAACCTATGGGGTCACACACCATATGGATTAAACTAGATATAGGTATTAATTAGTTGGACTAATCAAATAAAAGGATCATAACGCAACCACAAGCAAAGTTAGTAGGACTAGTTCGCAAGTGGACTAATCCATGTAGGACATGATTAGTATTGGGGAAATTGAGTAGTTAATAAAGAGTTATTAACTATATAAAGGAACTCTAGCTTTTTATTTTCTCATCCAAGTCATTATTGAGATAACATAACAAATCAAGGATAGAGACAAGAGGTGAGGCCGAAGCCCCAACCCCCCCCCCCCCCCCCGAGTGTTGTCAGCCACCTTGTGGTGCAGTGCTCCGTACTTCGTTTTGCGCGATCCTTTGCATCCTTCTTCTGTTTCTAGCACCGCACGGCTGGAAGAATTCTAGTTGAAAATCCAAGACACTATTCTTTGTTGTGATCACCCAAACTAAGGTACACATGTTTCTTCCATAATCATGTTATGAATGCTTACCAGTGATCCTTGGAGGGGTTTGAGAAGGATTAATTTTTTTTTTTTACGTTGCGTAACTTGCATCAAAACCATACATTAATCACGTAGACTGTTGAAACCTGAGTATCAATCATGGTCGATGAACAAATAAAGAAGGAGACACGCAAATTTTAATGTGGCTCGCTAGTTGAGTAACTAGCTACGTCCCCGACCCGAAACCCGAACTTATTTGTGAGAAACAGCCCGTACAAGCACACACTCCACCACACAGGTTATGAGCAATGCATATGCCTTTATATATAGGCATACAAACCCTAACTTGCTTCCAAAGTCAGGACCAACGTGAACTAGAAAGCTCAAGGAGACGACGGCTAACCCTAGCCGCCAAGCCCTACCCGCCGAACCCTAGCTGTAACACCCCTTGATTCTCAAGCTTTCCGGAATGGAGAGCCCAAGAGGGTTCTACTCATACTGAAAAGGCAGAAATCGAGAAGAAACACTGCCATAATTATATTTACATATCCCAACAGACTTAAACATTGTCTTATAAATATTATTACACAAAAGATGAAAATTATCTAGAGTCTGAGTTACTAAGATTATTGATAACTCTAGATGAGTCTGTTATCCCCCTCTTATGCCATACCTTCTTCGTCTAGACCTGCGTTGGGAATAAACAGGAACCACAATTGTTCTAAAGTCAGCAATGAAATACTGAGTAAGTAAACACCCAAGCTTGTAAACAGACTATGAAGCATATATTTCAAAAACAAGGAGAATGAACAATAACTGAATATATACTTGAGAAATAAAGTATGAGTACGGTAACACATATTAAATTCTCTTTCTTTTTCATTGCATCTCAATCTTTCTCTTATATCTCAAACGGGAAATATCATTCCCAATCTATCTCTTCTTTCCTTTCATAAATCTCTTTCTCAAAGAAAATCATGTTATTAACTTGTTGATACGGGAACATCTACTTTCACTAAGCTACCAAGACCTTAAGTGTCGTCACCTCCCTAAGACTCCTCGCGGCCAGAGAGGTGAGTACATGGAGCGACCCGGTAGGTTGCGACCGCGTTAAAATAATATGGGTCGAGTGACCGCAGTCAACACCACCAATCTAGAAATAATACAACGATCCTCGTGTTGGAATTGTGCCCTAGAGACAATCAATTTATCGTGACATTATTATGATCTTACTATTCATTATGTTATCGATATGGTTATATCCTAACATGAATGAAGTCCTTAGAATATAAAGGTTATATTCTTAAATATCCCTAGTCGAGTACTAAAGTTTATAGGATGACTGTATTAAAACGAGACTAGTATGTGGGTAGATTGATATGGGTATATTAAGTCTAACACATGGGTACGCATTAGGAGTAATGGCGTACTGGAATGACTCACCATGAGAAGGATACATGGGATTTATGTGAATGTCACAAGCGCTTCTCATAGTGACAATGGTGTTGTGATCCTTAGACTTGAAGTCACTAGATACTCTAGTTGTTGAATATCATGCTTTAATATTATCAAATGTTACGCCTTAACCGGGTAACTATAAAGATAGTTATTGGGAATGATAGGAAGCAAGCTAGAGATCGTAGTGATGTAGAGAGGATTTGTCCCTCCCACATAACGGGAGTAAATATCCATAGCCACTCGATGAGTGAGACTTAGGGAAATGCATGGCCATGCTTGAATAAATCAATATGAGATATTGATGTTATTTATCTAAGTCTACTCACAAATCGAGAAACCATGGATTGGATATATAAGTGTGACACTCCATGTCTTATGTCCAATCCGGATAGATGAGATATAGGGATTATACAACACGGTAACATTGGTCACAGAGGTTACTCAGATCACTGACATTCCTATTGGGAGCATTGATGTATTGCTAGATACCGCTCAATGTTTGTAATAATAATTATTACTGCCAATGTAATTAGGAACCTACAGGGTCACACACAATAATAGACCAAGCCAAGATTATTGCTAATTAGTTGAACTAAATAGAAATAACGAATTAATTGGACTAAAGTGTATACTGTGCTCATTAGTTGGAGTAAAGAGCAATTGTGGACTTGAATGTAACTAGTCTCACATTGTTGGATTTATGGGCAAAGGTGAATTTCTATAGCTATAAATAGGATTTATAGGGTAAGAAAATTAAGTCTTAATTAATCCTACAACACACAGTACAATAGAGAGCTAGAGATAAATAGATATTTTTCTCCATGTAGGGTTCGGTCAAGATCCATGCCGCCCCTCCAAGGAGCCTTCGGCCTCCTATGGTGATGGCCGCCCCTTTGCTCGTTGCCCACGACATGGCGATGATGTCTCTCTCCCTCCTTGCCGCGTTGATGGATGTGATCCAGCCTGTGCTCGTCCAAGTTCATCATTCTTCTCAGATTGCTAGCACCATTGGAGAAGAAGCCCGATTGAGTTCTATTCGTGTGGATACCGTAGAGACAAATATGCTATTCTTTGTATGTGATCATCCCAGCCTGGTATGGCTGAGGTAACCTTTCTTCCTTTCATCATGTTATGATGCTTCACCTGTGATCTTTGTAGGGATTTGAGCAGGATTAAATTTTAGTTATTCTGCTGCGTAACATTCATCAAAACCCAACAGTGGTATCATAGCCATAGGTCGATAGCACATAACATGATTTTATGTGTTACTGTTTTCAGTTTTACACCATGTATGTTGTTCTACGCGAAAACTGAAATTAGTTGCATACTAGATGCGAATTGAAGTAGATTCAACCAAACAAGACCTAATTTTACATGGGATGTAGGAATTAGTGATTTTGATCACATAGGATGTGAGTAATTTTGGATCTGACAACTAGGGTTTGGGCACATGCTTGGAAAAGGGGTTTTTCAAGTATGGAAATAACTAAACTTGGGCAACAAGGCAAGGAGTTGTTTTGGAAACAACTCCATAAGGCAAGGAGTTGTTTTGGAAACAACCCCTAGGGGTTCGGCCCCATAGGGACCGTCCCCTTCCTTGCCGCCCAAGTAAGTCCACGGCCACCTAGGGGCAGTCGGCCTAGGCGCACGGTTGGACCGTGCGGCCTAGGGTCGGCTCGGCCAGGTGGATTGTGGCGGTCCATGGGGTTCGGCTTAGTGTGTTTGTGGGCCTCTTGGACCGTTTTGACCCCAGTGTATCCAAAATCAACTAAAATTGAACAAGCGTGTTAAAAATTGGTTTAACTGTATTATGTGCTTTGTTGCATGGTGAATGGATATGGTCTAGGTTGTGGATGTTTACTTTTTGTGGTTTGGTTTACGGCATGCGAGCTGATCAAATTAATGTAATAGTTAGTTAATTTTACGGCCTTCGAGCTGGTCATCTTCTCAACATGTGAGATTTTATTTATTTATTTAATTTAGATGCTAGCTAGAATTAGATAATTAGATGATAGCCAAGAGCATGGTGAAGAAGACCAAAGAACCAAGAAGCCACAAAGAAGGTGGAAGACTTGCACACCTAGGACGCGTAGCTATGGTGGAGGCACATGGAGCTGAGGTTGTCACTTTGGGGCATATAGATATTATCATTGACTTGGCAATTTCTTAGTCTAGGGGCCATATCCATGCCACATTATTTTTCTTTTGTGGATGTTTATTGTTTATGTCTTGTTATTTATTGTGTGTGTATGGCAATACTAGCAAAACGTTAACAATATAATAATAAACAAGTATGAACTTTTATTGTGGATTGCTCAATCCAAATAAGTAGATCATGTTGATGGGATCAACTATACAAATAATGACTATTAAAATCCCTCAATGGAAATATTGCGTTTTGTCTTCTCTTGCCTAAACACCCTTCATGATCAAGGACTATTAAATTTGGGCTTGCCAAAGCAACGCATTTTAATTTACCTTGGTGTGTTGAGGACGAAACAAGCAAGTAATGTGTGATTGTTGAAGCAAGATGTTGGACGCAACTGGGTAAAATCAATTGGATTGATGAGCCTAGAGGCATGACAATTAGGTGTTATCTAAAGGATAAAGAATAAAGAATTATTCGCCTAATTGGACCAAGATTTGCATGGGATGCAATTGAAATGGTTCCTACCTAAATAACCAATTCCTGAGAGACGTGCCAAAGCAGGCTCAAGAAGAGGTGAAATATGGATCTTGGCCCACTAGAAAGTATATGATACTTTATGCATTAATGGTGAGGGATATTAATCCGAGAAAAATAGTGGGAGCTATATTAAATAATTTAGGTCCTTGTTAAATACAGTTCAAATGTCACAAATATTTTGCATAATCCTTTTTGTGTTGAATACCTATGGCATTAGACAAACAAACTCGACTTTATCGCTATGTCCTTGAGAAGGACATATTGTCTGGAATCTATATTAATAAACTGGTATAAAATTGAGTGAAAGTGTGTAATGTAGCTGGAAATAGGTATATAAATACTCTAGAAGGGGGGGGGGGGGGTTGAATAGAGTATGCTAGCTTTTGCCAAAACACAAGTTTTTAAAAGTTAAGTAGAGCAACTGTTGATATCTCAAAGATTTGAAAAGTATTTGTGAAGCTTGAAGATATAACAACAGAATATAGGGGCTCCAAAGCTTTGAGACTTGGAAAGCTCCAAAGCTTTGAAACTTCCAATATAAACTGAAAGTAAATGCAGCAAAAGTAAATAGCAGATACACAGAGATTTTATAGAGTTCAGTCACAATTGGACCTAGTCTCTGCCTAAGGGATTTAATCCCTCCAGGATTCAAACGCAACTTCTTATTAATCACCCAGATTTAGCCCTAGATCTCAAGCCTAAGTGAGATACCTTACACTTGTCCAGCTTGTGGTTCCCAACCTATCTAGTTACAGACTATAACCTGTTGAAACAATAAGAACCTCTTGTTGTTCACTTGAACAACCAAACTACTAAGTTTTGTGAGGTTTTAGAAATGAAGAATAGATGATACAATTAAGTACAAGTAGAAGAACTCAAAATAGATAAGTTGTTTAATGCTCGAAGAGTTCTTCTGAGTTTGAATGATCTTCAGTCTTCTGGAGAGTTGAATTCCTGAATGATTTGAAGAACTGTATGAACTTGATCTTCCCACTATGTTTCTCTCTTCAAAGTCACGATCTCTGTATCTTCCAACTCTCTGCAATTCAAATTTAAGTTGCTGATCTCAGTCTGCAACTAACTTGAGAGAATTCAGGAACATAATTCCTAAATTATCTCCCTTCTGATAAGCTCCAAACAACAGCTCTATTTGAATGAATTGCTGATCTGTTTATGGACGTTGGAGCGCCTAACGAACCTGTATATACTCAACAACCAGATCAATCAAATAAAAATATAATCTAGCAAAAAGATCAGTTGAAAACAGCAGCTATCAGTTCATGAGAAACCTAGGCTAGGATTGTTTGTTGACAGTTATGATCTAACAAATACATTCATCAACATGAATGTATCAAGTAGCAACCATAGAACACACAATAATAGACAATGAACAGCTTATATCAAGTTCCAAGTCTCATAGTATCCACCTGCATACAGGAAGATAATTGAATGAACTTAGCAGTAAAGAGTAATCAGAATATCTCAAAGCTTTGAAGGTTTGCCTGCTAGCTTCACCAGAATGAACATAGGATTTTCAACCGAACTTAGTCCTGCAATAATCAACTTAGAACATAGATTACTAAAAGCATTCATATAATTAATCCATATCATAACCAAAACATGCACAAAAACAGTAAGATAATTCAACATATAGGAACTGCTACAGTAACTCAAAGCTTTGAAGCTTTGGTATTTAGCAATTTATTTTTCTTGTGTTTCTGGCTTTCATCATCAAGGAGATAAAGTCTCTGCATATTCTCAACATAATATCCAGGAGCTTCAGACTTATCAATTTCCCCCTTGATGAAAGAAAAAACACATTATATGAGCATTGATATCATGCAACTGACAATCAGAAGTAAAAATCACATAATAACTGAATAACACAAAATCAAATACTACGGAATTGCATAGATAACATCCTACCAGATCCATAAATTATTACAAACCATAAAACAAGATACTAAACATCCTAAAACATAAATCAAAAAACCACATAACACATAATCTTCTCCCCCTATTTGACTTTCATCAAAAGAGTAGAAGAAATGTAGGATCTGTTCAGAGTGTTTTTAAGAAAATAAGAAAGATAAACTAAACTTCAGGACAGAGAAGAGTAGAAATAATAGAGAGAATGGGTTCAAGGCTTTGAAGATCCTGATGTCTTTGCTTTTCCCTTGCCTTTCCCTTGAGTCTCCTTTTGCTCTTCTTCTGAGACTTCTGCATCTTCAGCCTGTTCCTAAACTTCTTCTCTTGGTTCTTCAATTTTCTTTCCCTGAGCTTCCTCATCCTGCATCTTTTCAATAACCTCATCAACCAACTTATCTAAATCAGCAGCCTCCTTTTAGCTTTCTTCGGAGCAGTATCCTCATCATCTGCCTCCTCTTCAGATTGTTCAAAGAGATCCTTTCATGTTAGAAAAACATGAATACCTTTCTTCTTCTTCTGTTTATTGAGAGCTTATCCCAGAACTTCCTCTCAATCAATGCTGGTATCTCTTCTTTCTGAAGAAGGCACTTTCTCCAGATCCAAACCTTCGATGATCAGGTCAAGTTTGTTGAGCACCAAACCTTGGAACTTAGTAAGGTCATTGGACAAGTCAAATAGACCTTGTCTTAAAACCTCCACACCATCTTCCAGAACCTCAACCCTATCTATAATTTGTGAAAAATCCAGATTACCAGACACCTTAGGGGTTGAAGCAGCTTTAGGTTTGATGAATTCCTTCTCCTTCAGCTCCTTAACATTCAACTCTGAATAGAACTTCCACTTTCCTTTAGCAGTATAAACAATCCCAATCCTTTGAAGAGATGCCCCATCAACTACTCCAAAACTGGTAGTAATCTTCTCTTCATCCTTCAGAGAAACTCCAAAATGCTTGAAAAACAATGGTAAGACATTGGCATAGGGTAGGGAGTGGTTTCTAGTACTAGTTCCACATATACCATGTGATCCATCACCACCGTAGGAAGGTCTAACTCAAACCCTTGACAGATCAAATACATCAAAATCAGCACCTTGTCTGTTACCAATTCTTTGGAATATTCTCTGGGGATAACACACCTCATAATGATTGAGAACAGGATTTTGGCTTCACAGTTAAACAAAAAATGTGTTAACTGCTTGGGTTCAGAAGTGGTTCCCTCCAATAAAAACATGGCTTTGTCTTTCTCTAGAATTTCCTTCCTATCAGGATGATAACCAACCTCATACTTCCTAGGTACCCCCAAACCTTTGGAGAACACCTTGTGATCCAACCTAATGTCTACACCAGCCACTCTTGAAGTAAGGATATATCTATTACTATCATCAAGTTCTCGAACCAGATTTAGATAAAATAGCCTGGTTAACTTAGGGTAAGCTTCAGAAGGAGGGTTTATCAAACTTCCAACAGATGAGTTTCTACTCTTAATGTAGTCTAAGTCCAAAATATCCAATAACTCGGTACTAATCAGACTACAAAAAAGAAACCTTAGAAGATGCATACCCATCCATCCACACAGTCTTGACTTCAGAATTAACAAACCAAGACTCAGGAAAGAGATTCTTACCAAAATTTGTGGCTTTCTTGGTTTTCACTGCACTATGTTTAACCCCCTTCTTCTCAGGAGTTGCTTCACCTTTATTTTATGGAGTTGCTTCTGCTTTATTTTCATCAACCTTCTTCTCTTTTGAAGATGATACACTCTTCTTTTCCTTCTCAACAGTCACCTCTTTCTTTTTCTTACTTGACTCTTGCTCTTGATCTTTGTTCCCCTTTTCTTTTACCACTTCCTCTGTAGCAGATTCAAAATCTGACCCAACCCTTGCTTCTTCCTGAACTTCCTTACCCTTCTTGATCTTCTTTGCAGGAGGAGAAGTCTCATGAACACTAGTTGTATCTTCTGAGTGTGAACCATGAATGGTGATCTTCCTATTTGCCTTTCCATTCACCCATTTGTTGGAGGTCTGACCTAGCTGCTTGATTCTCTCTGATTTTTGCTCCATTTGGGTTAGGGTTTGAGAGATTTTTAGAGAGTTTGACAGAGTGGGAAGATAGAGAGAGAGATAGAGACGCAGAGATAGAAGTAGAGAATGAGAGAAAATAAGTCCTGAAGTTGGCTTAAGTAGGGAAAAGAGTTTGACTGAAAAGAGGAGATTTGCATGCAAAAAGATTTCACAAGATTTTCAAAGATATTTGTAGATATTTTGATTAAATCTCTGAACATTTGAAAAGATTTTGTAATTGTCTAAAAAGATATTACACAATTTTTCACGATCCAATTTTTAAAGATAATGCAAATCCACTCATCAAATTAGTGTAACGGTGGTTCAAACCTTTGAGAAGTTTCAGACTAATACAAAAACTTCAAAGCTTTGAGCCATACTTTCAAGGCTTAAGAAATTATAATCTCAAGGCTTTAAAATCACACAGATAATACACATAGTAACTAATTACTCCCCCTAAACCAATGCATCCTTGTTTAACATACCCAATTCAAGCCTTAGGGATGCAAACCTTTCATCTGGCAATGGTTTAGTGAAAATATCAGCTATCTGCTTAGAAGTAGAAATAAAAGATAGAATAATATCACCTTTTTCAGTATTCTCTCTAAGAAAGTGATGTCTCCCATCTAGGTGCTTTGTCCTTGAGTGCGGGACTGGATTTTTAGAAATAGAAATGGCACTTGTATTGTCACAGTTGATAGGCACATTTCTGAAATTATATCCATGGTCTCTTAGCTGCTGCAATCCATAAAACCTGTGAACAACAAGCTTTAGCTGTAATGTATTCAGCTTCTGCAGTTGATTGAGGTACTGGATTTTGCTTCTTTGAATGCCAACTTATCAATGAAGATCCAAGAAATTGGCAGCATTTAGAAGTACTATTTCTATCTACTTTGTATCATGCAAAGTCTGCATCTAAATATCCACTCAACATAAATATAGATCTTCTTGGATACCAAAGCCCCAAGTTTGGTTCCATTCAAATATCTAAAAATACTTTTCACAGCAATTAAACGACTTTCTTTAGAATCAGCTTGAAATCTTGCACACATGCACGCACTAAACATAATATCTGGTCTACTAGCAGTTAGATACATAAGTGAACCAATCATACATCTGTACTCTTTCTGATTTACACTCTTACTAGTTGTTTCCTTTTCTAAAGACAGTGATGAACTCATAGGGGTCTTTACAACCTTGGACTGTGACATATTATACTTGTTTAACAAGTCCAGGGTGTATTTTCCTTGATGCACAAAATTTCCTTTCTTCATTTGATGTACATGAAGTCCAGAAAAGATATTCAGTTCTCCCATCAAGCTCATTTCAAATTCCCTGCACATTAGACTTGAAAATTCTTTTGAAAGAGCATCATTAGTAGCACCAAATATAATATCATCTACATATATCTGAACAACTAACATATCTTTTTCCTGATTTTTGATAAAAAGATTTTTATCAACCAATTCTCTCTTGAAACCATTTCCGAACAAAATTTATAGAATATGTCATACCAAGCTCTTAGAGCTTGCTTAAGACCATATAAGGCTTTGTCCAGTTTGTAAACATAATCAGGAGAGGTGTCACTTTCAAAACCTGATGGTTGAGCAACATATACTTCTTCTTTTTCTAAATAACCATTCAGAAAAGCACATTTGACATCCATTTGAAAAATTTTTATGTGATTATGTGATGCAAATGCAAGAAGTATTCTGATAGCTTCTAACCTTGAAACAGGCAAAAATATTTCCTCATAATCAATACCTTCCTCTTGATTGTATCCATGTGCAACCAATCTTGCTTTGTTTCTCACAACCTTACCTTTTTCATCAAGCTTATTTCTGAACAGCCATCTTGTTCCAATCACTGATTGATCCTTTGGTATAGGAATCAAATTCTAGACATTGTTCCTTTCAAACTCATTCAGCTAATTCAGCATAACAATGATCCAGCATGCATCTTCTAGTGCTTCTTTTGCATTTTTGGGCTCAATGAGTGATACAAAAGCACTGAATGCACAAAGGTTTCTCAATTGACCTCTTGTATGAGTTCCAGTAGTTGGATCTGAAATAATATTCTCTCCAGGATGATCTTAGAGATATTTTAACTTCTTTCTGGGTGTCCAAGTGTATGGACCTTCAAGGCTTTGAGTTCTTGATACAGTAGAAGGAGCATCATATTTTCTGTCAGTCTCAGTCTCAAGGCTTTGAGATTTTGGCTCAGCAGGGGGTCCAAGATTCTTCTGAAAGTTTCTGCTGCTTTGTTTTGGTTTTGCTGGCTTTCTCATAGTCTTCATCAGCCTCATATTTATTCAAACTAAGATCTGCAAAACTTTCACTCAGAGAACCATCAGTACTTTCATAAAAAATAACATGAATACTCTCCTCTACAATCTTAGATCTCTTATTGTAAACCCTGTAAGCTTTGCTGGTTTAAGAATAACCAAGAAAATCACCTTCATCATTTCTAGCATCAAACTTACCAATATTATCTTTGCCATTGTTATGCACAAAACAGGTATAGCCAAAAGGCTTAAAGTAAGCAACACTATGCTTTCTGCCTTTAAACAGTTCATAAGGAGTTTACTTCAAAATTGGCCTGATTAAACATCTATTGAGCACATAGTTGGAATTATTAACAGCTTCTGCCCACAAAGATTTTGGCAAATTACTTTCAAGTATCATGGTTCTAGACATGTCTTCAAGAGTCCTATTTTTCATCTCAATTACTCCATTCTGCTGAGGAGTTCTAGGTGCAGAAAAGTTGTGTGAGATGCCATGCTTTGCAAGAAATAAATCAAAATCAAGTTGATCAAATTCCCTACAATGATCACTTCTAATAGATGCAACAGGTAAATTTTTAAAGTTTGAATCTCTTTGCAAAGTTTAGAAAATTCAGATAATGCTTCAGAATTTTGTCTAATAAACATAACCCAAGTATATCTAGAGTAATCATCAACCACAACAAGCATATATCTTTTACCTCTGGGTGTTTGAACCCTCATAGGACCACACAAGTCCATATGCATCAATTCCAAGGGTCTAGAGGTACTTACAAAGTTCTTTGGCTTGAATGAGCTTCTGGTCTGTTTACCTTGAGTACATGCCTTGCAAAACTCATCATCTTTGAATTTGAGGATTGGTAATCCCCTTACCAGATCTTTTGAGATGAGATTATTCAAAGAATGAATGCTTATATGACTAAGCTTTTTGTGCCATAGTTTTGAGTCATCCTTCAAAGCTTTGAGACACTTCAGACTATCACCTACAACTTTGTCAGTACATAGTGCATAAACATTATGTGACTTAAGAGCAGTGAGTATGCAATTGCTTGATTTTTCATCTTGCACGACACATTTCTCCTTGTCAAAAACTACCTTATTACCTTTGTCACAAAGCTGGGAAATACTCAATAAATTATACTTTAGACCATCAACTAGATAAACATCAGAAATAGAATATGCAGAATTGTTATCAACACTTCCTATGCCAATTATGTTGCACTTTGCTTCGTCACCAAGTATGATTGTTCCCTCTGATTGCTCTTTGAGCTCTGAGAATAAAGATTTCTTCCCACTCATATTCCTGGTACATCCATTATCCAAAATCCATTTTTGATCTTTCAAAGCTTTGGTGACATCGTGCAAAATTCAATCAATTCCTTAACAGGCTATTAGACCAAGTGTAGAATTTGGATTTATACTCAGATTCAACCATATTAGGTGCTCTAACTCCTTTTGGAACCCAAGGTTTCACTTGTCCTTTAAGCTGATAAAGATAGGTGTTGCTCATTATGTGAGGTTCTGTCCTTCCAAAGGGGCAAGTTACTTTTACATGTCGAATTTTAAAGCAGTAATGACACTTTGGAGAATGTCTGCTTCCTGCTTTTACAAAAGTGGTTTGGCTTTTTCTTGGAAAATTTGGGTTATATCCAATTCCACTCTTGTATACAGGATGCATACTTCCTCCAAGCATAAGACTTAGCTTCTGTTCTGAGCCAGCAAAAGTTGAAAGAATTTTCTTAAATTCTTGAAGCTTACTAGTCAATGAAGTATTTTGTTTTTCTAAATCATCAGAATGATTTTTTAGATCAACAAACTTGTCAGTTAAAATAGTGTTTTGATCAACTACTTCATTGACTTGTGATTTCAAAGCTTTGAATCTACTGTCCAAGGCTTTGAAGTCACTGTCAATTTTTAACTTAGTAGCTTCAAGACATTTGTTCTGAAAAACCAAATCTAAATTTTCATTTGCCTGCTCATGAACCTTCATTTTCAAAGAATCAATCTCATTCCTGTAACTCTCCTCATTTAGAAAAATGCTTTTGAGAATTTCAGGCAACACATAAGAAGGACTAGATAAGAGATTTTTTACCATGTCTTCAATTGGCTTCTCAGTAGAATGGTCCTCTTGATGTCCAACCATTAAACAGAGATTGGCTTGCTCCTCATCAGAGTCTGAATCTGAGGAATCTGAATCACTCCATGAGGCTACCATTGCCTTCTTTCTTCTGTTGTCATTTTCTTTCTTGGAAAATTGTTTGCTCTTCTTCTTTTGAGGGTGATATCTTACAAGATGATCTGCTTCTCCACATTCATAGCAATTCATAACTTTAGGTTTATATGAAGACTTAACTTTCTGATCCTTGCTGGTTGAGGATCTGAACTTCTCTTTGTTGTAATCCTTGTTTCCATAGTTTCTCTTTTTCTTAAGAATTCTGGCCAAGGCTTTGGAAATCAAGGCTAAGGCCTCCTCATCATCATCATCCTCTGGTTCAAGGCTTTGGGATTTTTCATTGTCTTTTGCCTTGAGTGCCATATTCTTGATGTTGTCACTCAGTTCACCATCAACCTCCTTCATAGAGATCTCATGAGTGAATAACTTTCCTTGAAGATCATCACGTTCCAGGATGCTTAAATCATGAGCTTCTTAAATAGCTGTTGTTTTGGGCTCCCTTTTGGACTTAGGCAAGCTTCTGAGAATCTTCTTGAATTTTTCTGCATTCGAGAATACTTTTCCCAAAGAATCCAAGTTATTCACAATATCTGTAAACCTTTTGAACTTGTCCTTAATGGATTCATCGGAATTCATCTTAAACAGTTCATAGTGTCTCAAAAGGATATTGATTTTTGTCAGCTTGACTTGGCTAGTTACTTCATAGGGTAACAGTCAACTTACCCCAGATCTCCTTTTTATTTTTGCGGTTGGATATCCTATTGAAATCATCTGCTCTAAGAGCACAATATAATAAGTTCAAAGCTTTGTAATTTTTTGATACCTTTTCCAGTTCAGTGCTGGAAGATCTTCATCAGGTTTGACTGTTCTAACTCCATTGACAGTAGTATAGAACAAGTTTGGCCCATTCACAATAATAGACCACAGTTCCATATCCTGATCTATGATTAACATTTTCATCAATGCCTTCCAATGCACAAAATTATCACCACAGAACAGTGGAGGTCTATTGGATGCCCTTCCTTGTGAGAATCCTCCTTCTCCTACAAAACTCATTGTCACAAGATTGTTAAAGTTTTAAACTGTGACCCAAAGCTCTGATACCAATTGAAAGTGTGTAATGTAGGTGTAAACAGGTATATAAATACTCTAGAAGGGGGGGGTTGAATAGAGTATGCTAACTTTTGCCAAAACACAAGTTTTTAAAACTTAGGTAGAGCAAAGTGTTGATATCTCAAAGCTTTGAAAAGGATTTGAGAAGCTTGAAGATATAACAGCAGAATATAGAGGCTCCAAATCTTTGAGACTTGGTAAGCTCCAAAGCTTATAAACCTCCAATATAAACTGAAAGTAAATGCAGCAAATGTAAATAGCAGATACACAGAGATTTTACAGAGTTCACTCACAATTGGACCTAGTATCTGCCTGAGGGATCTAATACCTCCAGGATTCAAACACAACTTCTTATTAATCACCCAGATTTAGCCCTAGATCTCAAGCCTAATTGAGCTACCTTACACTTATCCAGCTTGTGGTTCCCAACCTATCTATTTACAGGCTACAACATGTTGAAACAATAAGAACCTCTTGTTGTTCACATGAAAAACCAAACTACTAAGGTTAGTGATGTTTTAGAAATGAATAATATATGATAGAATTAAGTACAAGAAGAAGAACTCGGAATAGATAAGCTGTTTAAGGCTGGAAGAGTTCTTCTGAGTTTGAATGATCTTCAGTCTGCTAGAGAGTTGAATTCCTGAATGATTTGAAGAATTGTATGAAATTGATCTTCCCAGTATGTTTCTCTCTTCAAATTCACTATCTATGTATCTTCCAACACTCTACAATTCAAATTTAAATTGCTGATCTCAGTATGCAACTAACTTGAGAGAATTCAGGAACAGAATTCCTAAATTATCTCCTTTCTGATAAGCTCCAATCAACAGCTCTATTTGAATGAATTGCTGATCTGTTTATGGACGTTGGAGCGCCTAATGAACCTGTATATACTCAACAAACAGATTAATCAAATTAAATACAATCTAGCAAAAAGATCTGCTGAAAAGAGCAGCTATCAGCTCATGAGAAACCTAGGCTAGGATTGTTTGTTGAAAATTTTGAGCTAACAAATACATTCAGCAACATGAATATATCAATTAGCAACCATATAACACAAAATAATAGACAATGATCAGCTTATATCAAGTTCCAAGTCTCACATAATCCACCTGCATACAAGAAGATAATTGAATGAACTTAGCAGTAAAGAGTAATCAGAATATCTCAAAAGCTTTGAAGCTTTGCCTGCTAGCTTCACCAGAATGAACATTGGATTTTCAATCCAATTTAGTCCAGCAATAATCAACTTAGAACATAGATTAATAAAATCATTCATATAATTAATCCATATCATAACCAAAAGCTGCACAAAAACAATTAGATAATTCAACATATAGGAACTGCTACAGTAACTCAAAGCTTTGAAGCTTTGGTACTTAGTAATTTCATTTGCTTGTGTTTATGACTTTCATCATCAAGGAGCTAAGCTCTCTTCATGTATATTCACAACATAATGTCCAGGAGCTTCAGACTTATCATTGAGAATTGTTCTCAAATAAAAGAAAAAATGCTATATATCCTAGAGCATAAAAATTTCCTTCCACCAACTACCAAAACACACTAAATCCTAATGGGTGGAACATCAAAGAATGGTTCTTTGGATGTGACTAGCCTCATGTTGGCTACCATCAAATCTGATCTTTTAAATCCAAATGAGAACATGGAGGCGTATGACATGATCATACATTTAAAGAAAATCTTTTCAAGAGACGGCTATACATGATAGGTTTGAAGTGTTTCTCCATTTACATTTTACCTTCTCTTGCTTAGGACTCGTCATGATCAAGATGTAACCAAGCTCGGGCTTGCCAAATCAAGGTGACTTGATTCATCAAGATGTGACACTACGACACAAGCTAGTAAGGTGTGATTGCTGAAGCAAGAGATCAAACGCAACTAAGCTTTTCCAATAAAACTGAAAGCTTAGAAGATGGAGTTATCTATGAAATAGATAAAGAATTATGATTTATTCTCCCAGTTGGACCAATAATTTGATTTGGATGCATTTAGAGTTTTGTTCAAAGGCGATTTACTCAATATGATTGAGAATTGCTGAACAAAGTGCTGGCCAAAAGGGTTGTGTAGTGGGCGAGGAACATCCCAAAGTACATTGAAGGAAAAGGGAATTATGAATTCCAATTGAAGGTATATTCGTTATAAAAGACCAATGTGTCTATCTCATCATTGTATGTATTTGATACTAGATGAGGATCTCACATTTATAGAAATATGCAGGATCTCAAGAGATGTAGACAGTTGGGAGAGATGCATCTCTACGTTGGGCAATAAAGCAAGGGTTGCTGTATTAGCCATAGGAATTATCTCTTCTTTTTTTGGAATTATCCATGAATTAGACAAGTACGATTATGTCCCTTCTATGAGTAGGAACATTATCAAAATTTCTTGTTTGGGCAAGAAAGGATTTTCCTATTAAAATAATGGATAAATGTTGTTCTTTATTTTAATAAAAGGAATTGTTGTAAATGATAATTTGTCTAATGGATTGTAGATCCTTCATCATGATAATTTCGTCTATAACATTAAAGATATAACTTTGGCATTGTGGTTTAGGCCACGTGAATGAGAACGCATTTCTAGACTCCATATGGATAGATTTTTGGACTCACTTGATTATGAATCATATGAGACATGTGAGAATTGTTTATTGGGAAAAGATATGATCTTTTAGACTCATACATAATGATGTATGTGTACCACTAAGCACAAGTGCTAGAGATGGTTTTGTTACTTCATCATATTTACTTATTCAGTAGATATGGATTTAGATCTTCTGAAGAACAAATCAGAACTCTTTGAAAAGATTCAAGGAATTCAGGAATGAAGTAGAGAACTAGCTTGGCAAGAGTATCAATACTTTACGATTAGATTGTGGATGAGGATGCTTAAGCCAAGAAGTTTGACAAGCATCTAAAGGAGTGTTAGATATGATCTAAACTCACTCCACCAAGAACACCATTATGTATTGGCGTGTCTAAGAGGAGAAAACGGACCTTGTTGGACACGGTTCGGTTATGATATGTCAAACAGGACTTCCAATTTACTTATAGGGCTATGCTCTACTTATAGCAATTCACCCTTAACCTTGTTCCATCAAAATCAGTTATGAATACACCATATGTGATATGGACTGGGAGGTGTCCTAGTATTCATAAATATTTGGGTTTGTGAAGTTTATATATAAAGAGTTTACAAATAAACTTAGACCCAAATCGGTTAAGTGTGGATATTGTTTCTACAAACCAATCGAGGACAAAGCGTTTGTTGCTCGAACCGTTGTGTTTTTAGAAAGAGATTGTCTCTAAAATAAACAGTGGGAGGATAATAGAACTTGAAAGAGTTCAAGAACAAAAATAGAACATTAATATTTTGATGGAACATGAGTAGGATCACAAGGCATTGTGGAGAAACTTACTCAATTAGCACAAGAATCTCGTATGTTAGGTAAGATATGTCAAGGAGCTATGGAAATATGGATTTCTCATAACCCTGTGATATATTACTCATGGAGATGAGACTACAACCTATGACAAGGCCACAAGTGGCCCAAAATCTCAGAAATAGCTTAAGACCATGAGATATGAAATGGAATCCATGTATACCAACAAAGTATGGGCTTTGTTAGAACCACCTAAAAGGTTATGACCCATAGGGTGCAAATGATTTTTAAGGAAAACTAACTTGGATGGTAATATGATTACTTTTAAGGGACAATTGGTGGCTAAAGGTTTTCTGTGAGTTCATAGTATAGACTATGACGAAACTTTTTCCCCGGTTGCGATGCTTGAATCCATTCGCATCTTGGTTGTAGGAATCAATCTATGGATAGAATCAAGCTTCTTGGAGTTAAAATCTTCTATTAAATGATGCAATCAAATGGTTTTATTCCATCAAGAATGAAGAAGAATCTTGTGTTTGCAAGAAGGTTAGTGGGAGCACAGTTATATTTCTTGTCTTGTATGTGGTTGACATACTGTTCACTTGGAAAGATGTCCTTAGTCTGCAATCTGGTAAAGATTGGCTAATGAATCAATTTTCAATGAAATAATTTAGGCGAAACAACCTATAAAATCTATGGAGGTAGATTAAGTAAGTTGTTCGGCTTAATGTCTAAATACATATAATGACAAGGTGTTGAAACGGTTCAACGTGCAAGAATATGGATTCTTACCTATGTCACATGGGATTAGTCTTTGGAAGACTAATTGTCTTCCCAATTAGATTGTGAGGACCATATGAATAAAATTCATAGGATACGTCGTGTTATGTGCAAGGGTCAGACATGTCATTTGAGAATGACATAATGATACCAGTCATATCCAGATGAGAGTCATTGGATATTGATCAAGAAAATACTTATGTACTTCAGAAGAACTAAGGATGAATTCTTCATATATGGAGGATAGGAATGGTTCACTGTAAGGAGTTACAATGATGTGAACTTCCAATCCAACGAGGATGATTACAGATCATAGTCAAGTTTTGTGTTTTGCCTTAGTTGAGGAACTGTGAACTGGAAAGGTTCCAGGCAAGATTCAGTTGTCGATTCTGTCACAGGGGACTTAGTGTATTGATGCATTAGATGCAAATACTTAGAATATTCGATCTCATTCGATTGTCGATAGAGGAGATGTGAATATTTGAAAAATATCAGTGAATGTCTCTCTTACCTCTTGCGCAGCGAAAGCGTGAGGAGGCGCAATAGGCCAATAGGCATATGATGCGCCAGATTGACTCTAGTGCAAGAGGGAGACTGTTGGAATTGTTCCCTAGAGGCAATCAATTTGTCGTGACATTATTATGGGCTTACTATTCATTATGTTATCGATATGGTTATATGCTAACATGAATGAAGTCCTTAGAATATAAAGGTTATATTCTTAAATATCCCTAGTCGAGTACTACAGTTAATCGGACGACTGTATAATATCGAGACTAGTATGTGGGTAGATTGATATGGGGATATCAAGTCTAAAACATGGGTACGCATTAGGAGTAATGGCGTACTGGATTGACCCACCGTGAGAAGTCTACATTGGAGTTATGTGAATGTCACAAGTACTTCTCATAGTGACAATGGTGTTGTGATCCTTAGACTTGAAGTCACTAGATACTCTAGTTGTGGAATATCATACTTTGATATTATCAAACGTTACGCCTTAACCGGGTAACTATAAAGATAGTTATCGGGCATGATAGGAAGCAAGCTATAGATCGTAGTGATGTAGAGAGGATTTGTCCTTCCTACATAACTCGAGTAAATATCCATGGCCACTCGATGAGTGAGACTTCGGGAAATGCATGGCCATGCTTGAATAAATCAATATGAGATATTGATTTTATTTATCTAAGTCTACTCACAGATCGAGAAACTAGGGATTGGATATATAAGTGTGACACTCCATGTTTTGTGTCCAATCCGGATAGATGAGACAAAGGGATTATACAACACGGTAACATTGGTCACATAGGTTAATCAGATCACTGACATTCCTATTACTTGGGAGCATTGATGTATTGCTAGATACCGCTCAATGTTTGTAATAATAATTATTACTGCCAATGTAATTAGGAACCTACAGGGTCACACACAATAATAGACCAAGCCGGGATTATTGCTAATTAGTTGGACTAAATAACAATAATGAATTACTTTGACTAAAGTGTAAACTGTGCTCATTAGTTGGACTAAAGAGCAATCGTGGACTAGAATGTAACTAGTCCTACATTGATGGATTTATGGGAAAAGGTGAATAGAGATTTTTCTCCCTATAGGGTTCAGCCAAGCTCCATGCCGCCCCTCCAAGGAGCCGTCGACCTCCTATGGTGATGGCCGCCCCTTTGCTCGTTTCCCACGGCATGTTGATGCCATCTCTCTCCCTCCTTGCCGCGTTGATGGATGTGATCCATCTTGTGCACGTCGAAGTTCATTCTTCTTCTCAGATTGCTAGCACCATTGGAGAAGAAGCCCGGTTGAGATCTATTTGTGTGGATACCGTAGAGACAAAGATGCTATTCTTTGTATGTGATCGTCCCAGCCTGGTATAGCTGAGGTAACCTTACTTCCTTTCATCATGTTATGATGCTTCACCTGTGATCCTTGGAGGGATTTGACCAGGAATAAATTTTTGCTATTCCGCTGCGTAACTTCTATCAAAACCCAACACCCCGCACAACTCTTTCCACTTTACATTGTTAATGGATTATTATTCTCGTGAGAAATTCTCAAAATATCCATCTCAAAAAAAATCAATCTCAAGTAAAGCATGCAAGTTATAAAATAAATTTTGAGACGGATTATAGAATCATGTTTCGACACGAAAGAAGCTAGGTATGCTAGACTGGCCATGTTTACTCACCTCAATAACACGGAAAATAGCACGTAAGCTCCTACAAGTAGACGTAGCCCTCGTCTACAAAATCGTCACCTACAAATTTAAAATTTCTAATTAATAGAAAATTCGACTAGCACTTGTGATATGCAAGTGATGATGTGAGGAAGTCCAATTTAATTTAATACAAAGTCTAAATCTTTTTTTGTTGCTATAATTGTCAAGAGTGTGCTAGTTTACAATAATCATATCCTCAAATCATAATTATCTAATATTACTATTAAATTTCACAAATAATACTCTCGTATTTTAAATATGAGAATGTTTAGTTTTAGAACTTCCTAATTATAAATACTAGCTTAAACACATTTTGTTTTTTTTATTATTATATTCTAAGAATTTTTAAATTTTCTAGAGTAAATGCTTTAGAGAAAATAAATTATTTAATTAACGAAATTAATTATTGGAGATATGTTCTTAGTAAAAATACTATATATTAGCTTGTTTAGGAGATGACACTTTAAAAATATCTATTAGGACGAGTAAGTATTATGAAAGGGGAGTAAGCAGGTAGAAATGCATCACATATATTCTAGAAAGGGGGGGTTGAATAGATTATGCAAACTTTTTGTAAAATCTTGCAAATATGAGAGTTTCTGTGAAGAGCAATGAAGTTCAAGGCCTTGAAAACAGTTTTAACCCTTTGAGATGAAATACAGTTTATGTAAAGAAACAGACAAGTCTTTTTCAAGGCCTTGAAAAGAGTTTCAAACCCTTGAAAACAAACTAGTTTTGAATGCTGTAAAAGCTAAGTATGAGAATGAAAATGTAAATGCAAGAGACACAAGATTTATAGAGTTCTGTCCACTTGGACCTATTTCTCTACCTCAGGAATCTTCTCCCTGCAAGATTTTCAAAACAATTCTTATTTAATCAAAAGCTCAGCCCTAGATCTCAAGCACAGAGATATGCCTTACTCTATTACAGCTTGTGGTTCTCTCTAACCTATCTAGTATTTGCTCTAGCTAACTGATTAACTAAGAATTATCTATTGTTCACTTTGAAAAATCCTTGAGAATGAGAGCTATAAGTAGTATAAGAATGATATACAAATTAAGTACAAGTCAGAAGAACATTGGAAGTGTAAAACTACAATGATCTTCTGTGAGTTGGATTGTGAGAATGATGTGCGTTTTTATGCTTGTCAATCCTGAAATGTGTCTCTCTTTTTTCCGGTTGAGTGTTGTGTTTGTTGCTTCAAAATGAGCTCTACTTATACATCTCAGATGCTCTGCATATCTTCCCTGATTTTCAGCAACAAACTTCATGTTTTGTAGGCAACAGCTTTGACTCTTTTAACGGCCTTCTCCAACGGATAGTTGATCATAATCTTCAGAGATAATGTTCTAATCTTGTCTTTAAACAGATTAAGAAGCTTTAAAGAGTGTCTGAATGATCACATAATCATATTCTCTCAATGTTTTTTTCCTGCAAAATCCAGGTTAGGAAACCAATCCTGCAAAATAGGAAATAAAATTCCCGTGCAAAACTAAGTCAAACAGTTTAAACAGATGAGGTGTATATGAATCAAAAGCTTTTGTTTTTCATCATAAAGTAATAACAGATCACATAGAGGGGTGAGAGAGTTAAAATAATATCAGAAGTATTCAGAAAAACTCCCCCTTAGAATATGCATACAGGTCAGACAGTTTCAAGGCTCTGAATGCTGTTTCAAGGCCTTGAAATACCTCAAGCCTGTGAAACCTGAGATTCAAGGCTTTGAAAACTGGTTCAAGGCCTCTGCTATTTCAAGGCCGTGAAACCTGTGAACTTACAATCTCCCCCTTGATGAAAGACAAAAACTCAATCTGTTTGATCCTTAGTTTCTGCAAAAAAAATACTGATTAGCACACATCACAAATAGTAGTAACGCATAAGATCCAAAAATATCCAACTTATTCTATAACAAACTTAAGCAGAAAAAAAAAACATAAGTCTCAGATAATTTCTACTGACCAAAAGATAGGTCACTAAAAAACATAAAAACACCCTAATATTTCTCCCCCTTTTTTACTTTCATCAAAAAGAATGAGAACATGTTGGATAAGAGTCTTTGGAAATTTTTGAAAATAATCTTAAGAGAAGTGGTAAAGAAAGAAAAGGCAAGAGTTTATGGGTTTGGGTCTTCATCTCCATCCTGATCTCCATCTTCTTCCTCACTGTCCTCATCATTAGTCTGTTCTTCTGTAGCCTCTTCATTCTCAGGGACGTCAAAAATAGTCATGCTTCTAAAGATGGTCTCCACCCTGTACTTTACCTTCCTGAGATCAGTCTCAAACCCATGCTGATTTTATTTGATTTCACTAGAGTCCATCTATAAACCATCAAGTCTCTGAAAAATTTAAGACAAATCAGGAGGCTTTGAGGTCTGGCTTGAAGTAGGGTCAAGTTCTTGGGCTTAAGAAACTTCTTTGCACCCAATTCTTCTTCTGTCAACTCAGAATACAACTTCCATGTTTTTGTGCTGGTCTTCACCACTATAATCTTCTCAAATGCTTTCTCATTAAGCAAACTAAACCCAAAAGTGATAGTCTCTTCACTAGTAGTTTGAATCTACAGGTTTTGGAAGAAGAGTGTGAGCAAATTTTCATAAGGTAAATGATGCTTTCTCTGATTTATCTGGCTAAATAGCATGTGTTACATTACAAGCTTCTGAAGGTCAATGTCATACCCATGCATAATCAGATACATTATGTATATCACCCTTTCAGTGATCAACAATGTTCCCTTGGAAAGATACATCTCATCAATATAGTGAATAAAACTTGGCTTCAACATTCAACACAGAGTGTGTTAACTGTTTGGATGAGGTAGGGATGTTGGGTAGAAATATTTATTCTTTGGACAACTTAAAAACTTCACTTTTGGGAGGATGGTTCTGCAACAACTTCTGCACTGTGAGTCCTAGAACTTAAATCCCCACAGATTGTTGGAACTTCAACTTCAACTGTCTTTCTCTTCTTCTCTGTACTATGCTTTGAACCACCGACCATGGAGAAGAATTGAGAGAGGCATGCAGGAATGATACGACGAGAAGGATAATAGAATAAGATAAATACCAAAAGAGTTTGAGTTTAAAAAGGAAACAGCAATATCTTTCTAATATCAAAAGATTTGTAATGATCAGAGAAGATTCAAATCTTTGAAACCGTTGGAAATAAATATTTTAATACTATACTAGGCTGAAAAAGATTTTGAAAAAGGTAGGGGCAATATTGAGAAAATATCTACAAAGATAGCACACAATACAGAATGATCCAAGAGTTATTGACTAACTAGTTATCAGACCTATTTTCAAGGATTTGAAAATGATTTCAAGGTCTTGAAACACTGCTATACTGAAACAAATAAAATCAAAGCTTTGAAAATAATTTCAAGGCCTTGAAAATCAATTCAAACCTTTGAAACACACAATAACTTACCTTCCTTACCTGATGCTCTCCCTAAACTAATGCATCTTTATTTAGCATGCCTAATTTCAGCCTTAGGACTGAAAATCTTCCATCTGGAAATGGTTTAGTGAAGATATCTGCAAGTTGCATGTTATTAGAAACAAATTCAAGAACAATATCACCTTTCCGTTGGAATAGATACCCTAGAGACAATCTAGTTTAGTATGAATTTGTATATGGCTAGAAAATTCATTTATTATTTATTGGATATTTATAATGAAGTCCTTAGATTTACAATTGTGTTGTTTATCTTAAATATCTTTAGTCCAGTATAATGATTAATGGGACAATCATCTATAGACTAGTATGGGGTTGGATTGATATGGAGATATCATGATCCAACACATAGGTGTGCATTAAGGGTAATGACGCACTAGATTGACCCATCTCCGAGAAGGCTACATACACGTTATATTGAGTCACAAGAACTTCTCGCGGTGCAATGGTATTGTCATCCGTAGACTTGAATTCACTAGATATTCTAGTTGTGGATTATTGTGATTTTGGTAGCGTTAAACGCTACACCGTAACTGGGTAGTTATAAAGGTGTGTACTGGATACAATAAGAAGCAATCTTAGAGATCACAGTATACGTAGATAGAATTTGTCCCTCCCACATAACGGGAGCAAATATCCTAGGCCACTCGAGGGATAGTGCTTATAGAATGTCTGGCCAGACTCAAATAAATCAATATGGGATATTGATGTTATTTGCACGAATTAGGCTATTCCCATGGATCGAGAAACTATGGATTGGATATACGAGTGTGACTTTTATGTCTCGTGTCCAATCCGGATATAGAGACAAAGGGATGAGACAATTACTTGTACAAAGGTTGTCAAGATGACTATTCTATTAGTTGGCTAGAATGGATGTTTTGCTAGAAACCGCTCCATATTAGCAAATTGTTGCTACCAACTAGATAGAACCTATGGGGTCACACGCTATATAGAGTTGAACTAGATTTGGGAATTAATTAATTGGATTAATTAATTAGAATGATCACTTTGCAATACCTTGCACACTTAGTAGGGACTAATTTGCAAGGAAGGGACTAAATTGAATTCTAGTAGGACTAGAATAAGTCCTTTAGGTAGTTGGAAAGTATTTGTTGGACTATATAAAGGACACTCTTTCCTTCCTTCCCACACTTATGATTCAATAGATCATAACTTGAGTGGGAGAGAACCAAAAGGAGAGAGAGCAAGCAAGCCAAGGAGCTCGCCGCCCCCTAGCTCGCCGCCCCCTTCCCGTCGGCCCACAAGGAGGCTGAAACCTCCTTGTTTCGGTCTCGTTTTGTGTGATTCTTCTTCCCTTCCTCTTTCCCGGCTAACACCAAGGATTGGATGTTCTAGAAATCAACTCTAGGCGTAGATCAACTATAGAGAACGTGACATAATTCGCGTTTGAAGTCATCAAAGGAGAAACCTAAGGTGTGTTAATTGATTTCTTCGTTTACCATCGTTATGTCTCTTGACTTGTGATCCTTGGAGGGTTTTGCATGGTCAATTATTGTTTCCGTTGCGCATCCATGAATCAAAACCCTACACTTTCTCAGCATGATCTCTGATGAAATGGTGTCTGACATCAATATGTTTGGTTCTTGAATGCTGAACTAGATTCTTTGTAATTGATATTGCACTAGTGTTCTCACACTTGATAGGTATACTTCTGAAGTCTAATCCAAGATCTCTCAACTGCTGAGCAATCCATAAGACTTGTGAGCAACAAGCTCCAGCAGCTATATATTCAGCTTCAGCTGTTGATAAAGCAACTGAGTTTTGTTTCTTGAAGTGCCAACTGATCAAGGAGGATCCAATGAATTAGCAAGTTCCTGAAGTGCTTTTCCTATCAACTTTGTAACATGAAAATTCAGCATCTGAAAATCCATGCAAAGAAAAATTAGAATGTCTTGGATACCAAAGCCCTAATTCTTTGGTACCATTGAGATATCTGAATATTATCTTCACAACACTTAAGTGTGATTCCTTGGATCAGCTTGAAATCTTGCACAAATACATACACTGAACATGATATCTGGTCTACTAGCAGTAAGGTATAGTAATGATCCAATCATACATCTATACTCTTTCACATTGACACTCTTACCAGATTCATCCTTATCTAAGGACAGTTTAGAACTCATAGGTGTCTTGATTTATTTGGATTTAGACATATTGTACTTTTTCAACAAGTCCCTAGTGTACTTGATTTGATGTAGAGAGATGCCCTTCTTCAACTGATGTATTTGAAGTCCGAGGAAGAGGTTCAACTCTCCCATCATGCTCATTCAAATTCCCTGCTCATAAGACTTGAGAATTCTTTGCATAATAGCTCATTAGTAGGTCCAAATAAAATATCATCAACATAAATCTTAACTACAAGTAAATCTTTCTCATGAGTCTTTATGAAAAGGGTCTTGTGTATTAATCCTCTTTTGAAATCATTTTCAATCTTTCATACCAAGCCCTTGGAGATTATTTCAACCCATAAAGAGCTTTGTCAAGTTTGTAAACATGATCTGGAAACCTATCACTTTTAAAACCAGACAGTTGTGCAACATAAACTTCTTCTTGAAAGTAGCCATTCAAAAATGCACATTTCACATCCATCTGAAAACGTTTCATGTTATTCTAGGATGCAAAGCCAAGTAAAATTCTAATTGCTTCTAACATGGCCACATGAGAAAAAATTCCTCATAATCAATACCTTATTCTTGGTTGTAACCTTGAACAACTAGCCTTGCTTTGTTCCTGATCACTTTGCCATCTTCATCCAATTTATTTCTGAACACCCATCTGGTACCAATGACAGACTGGTTTTTTGGGGGGAACTACGTTCCACACCTTATTTCTTTCAAACTCATTGAGTTCACTTTGCATAGCTATAATCCAGTCAGCTTCTTGTAATGCTTCCTTCACAGTTTTAGGTTCTACAAGAGAAATAAAAGCATTAAAAGCACAAAGATGCTTCAATTTTGATCTTATTTGTGTACCAGTGGTTGGATCAGAGATGATGTTGTCTGCTGGATGATTTGAAAGATATTTGAATCTCTTTCTTGGAAACCAGGGTTCAGGCTCTTCATATTGCTTCTCTTGTCTTGAAGTAGTAGCCTGATCACGTATATATTTCTGATCATTCTTGTCAAGGCTTTGATCTCTATTTTCAAGGCCTTGACACCTATTTTCAAGGTCTTGAAAATTTCTTCTGTTTCCTTCTGAACATTTCTTGAAACCAAGTGAGTTTTCAGCTTCTTCTTCTGATTCATGCTTGTTCAGATTCAAGTCTGCAAAAATTTCACTCAAAGAACCATAATAGCTTTCATAAAAAAAACAGGAATATTTTCTTCAACCAGCTTGGTTATTTTATTATAAACTCTATAAACATTGCTAGTCAGAGAGCAACCAAGAAAGATACCTTCATAACTTCTTTCATCAAACTTACCCAAGTTGTCCTTTCCATTGTTGTGGAAAAAAACATGTGCAACCAAAGGGTTTGAAGTATGAAATGTTTGGCTTTCTCCCTTTGAAAAGTTTATATGGGGTCTTCTTCAAGATAGGTCTTATCAAGCACCTTTTCAAAATATAATTTGCTGTATTCACAGCTTCTGCCCAATAGTGCTTTGGCAGCTTATTTTCTAGAAGCATTGTTCTTGACATATCTTCAAGAGTCCTATTATTTCTTTCAACAACTCTATTTTGTTGAGGAGTTCTAGGGGCAGAGAAATTGTGAGAGTTACCATGCTTAACACAAAACAAATCAAATTCTAATTGATCAAACTCTCTACTATGATCACTTCTGATTGAAGCAATAGGTAGGTTTTTCAAGGTTTAAAGTTATGTGCAAAGCTTTGAACGGCTTCAGATATTTCTTTAAGAAACATAACCCAAGTAGATCTAGAATAGTCATCTACAATAACTAGCCTATATCTTACCTTTTGGAGTTGGAGTCCTCATAGGACCACAGAGATCCGTATGAAGTATTCAATAGGTTTAGTAGTACTTACAAGTTTCTTTGGCTTAAAGGAGCTTCTGGTCTGCTTACCCTGAGCACAAGCTTTGCATACTTCATCATCTTTGGACTTGATAGATAGTCATTCTCTTACCAAATCTTTGGAGATCAACTTGTTCAAGGTATGCAACCTAATGTTTCCAAGCTTCCTGTTCAAAGATTTGAATCCTCTTTCAAGGCCTTGAGACCCTTCAAGCTTTTACCTGCAACTTTGTTAGTCTGAAAATTATAAACATTGTTTTATCTAGAGGCCGTGAGAATGCAATTGCCTGATTTCTCATTCTGCACCACACACTTCTCTTTATCAAATATATCCTTATTGCCATTCTCACAAAGCTGAGATACACTAAGCAAGTTAAATTTCAAGCCATCAACTAGATATACATCAGAAATTGAATTTTCAGAATATGTCCCAACTTAACCAATACCAAGAATGTTGCATTTGCCTTTGTCATCAAGTGTAATTGAACCTTCTGATTGCTCTTTCAGTTCAGAGAATAGATATGTCTTTCCACTCATGTGTCTTGAGCAACCACTGTCCATAAACCACTTATGTTCTTTGATATTGGTGACAACTTGTAAACACCAATCACTTCCTTACCCAGCTGTTAGACCAAGTGTGGAATTTGGACTCATACTCAGGATCAACCATGTTGGGTGGTCTGAACCCTTTAGGAACCTAAATCTATCTGAGTTGTCCTTTGAGTTGAAATTGGAATGTGCTCCTCATTATGTGAGGGTCTCTTCTTCTGAAAGGACAAGTCATCTTCACACGACCAATTTTATTGCAAAAATGACGCTTAGGATAAGTTTTGTTTTCAGCTTTCACAAATATGGTATTTTCTTTCTTGAAAAATTTGGATTGTATCCAATACCAGTTTTCTGAACAAACTTTGAACTTTCTCCAAGAATCAAGTTCAACTTGTATTCTGAGCCTACAAGCTTGGCTTTGATTAATTCAGATTCTTGAAGTTTCTCAGTAAGAGTAATATTTTTTTTATCTAATTCATCAACTTGATGCCTCAGATTAACAAGGCTATCACTCAGTAGAGAGTTCTCAGTGACTAATTCCTTGACTTGTGTTTTCAAGGCTTTGAAACTGGTTTTCAAGGCCTTGAAATCACTGTCAGTTTTCTTCTGATAGATTTCAAGATTCTGATTCAAACAAACAAGTTGTAAATTCTCTTTTTCTTGCTCATGAACTTTTTCTTTCAAAACTCTAATCTCATTCAGATAGTCCACTTCATTTAAAAGCATTGTTTGAGATAATCTAAGAGGGCTTCTTTAGGATTTGAAATCAAACAGTTTACCATTACCTCAATGTTCTTTTCAGAATTTTTATCATGCTTGGCCATGAAGCATCGGCTGGCATGTTCTTCTTCAGATTCAAAGTCACTTAAGGTATCTGAATCACTCCATGAATCTATCATAACTTTCTTTCTTCTATCATGATCTTTCTTCTGGAAGTTATTGCTTTTCTTGTGTGGACAGTCTCTAATCAAGTGTCATGCATCACCACACTCAAAGAAATTCATGACTTTTGATTTATTATTTTTTTAAGAAGACTTACCTTTGTAGTCCTTGCTACTGGATGATATGTGTCTTTCTCTGTTGAAGTCTTTGTTTCTAAAGTTTTTCTTTATCTTTTTGGTCAAGGCTTTGGAAATCAAAGCAAATGGATCTTCATCATCATCCTCAGGTTAAGGCTTTGAATTTTCTCATTCTTTTTGGCCTTGAGTGCTATGTTCTTGACACACCTTCTGGTAGTTCTCCATCAGCTTCATTCATGGATATTTCATGTGTCAGAAGATTCCCTTGTAGGTCATCAAGTTGGAGTGATGAGATATCTTGAGCTTCCTCAATTGCAGTAGTATTTGGTTCCCATTTTTCCATTGGAAGACTTCTCAGAATCTTCCTTACCTTTTCTTCATTGGAAATGTGCTTCCCAAGTGAATCAAGGTTATTGACTATGTCTCTGATCCTTTTGAACATGTCTCTGATTGACTCATCTGCATTCATCTTGAATAACTCATATTGTCTGAGATAGATGTTGATCTTGGTTTGCTTGACTTTGTTGGTTCCTTCAAATGTCACCACAAGCTTATCCCAGATCTCATTGGCAGTCCTACAGCCGGAAATCCTATTGAATTCATCTGTACTCAAAGCACAATACAAGATGTTAAAAGCTTTGAAATTCTTAGAGTTCAGTCACAATTGGACCTAGTCTCCGCCTGAGGGATCTAATCCCACCAGGATTTGGAAAAAAACTTCTTATTAAACAACTAAATTCCGCCCTAGATCTCAATCTAGCGAACAGCCTTACACCTATATAGCTTGTGGTTCTCAACCTATCTAGTAACTGCTACAATCTTTTGAAATAATAAGAATCTCTTGTTGTTAAATTGAACAACTAAAATTCTAAGTTTGTGAGGTATAAGAAATCAGAATGATAATACAAATTAAGTACAAGTATGAAGAACACAGAAAATAAGTAAGCAGTGAAGCTCTGATGTGCTCTTCATATTTCTGAATGATTGATCTCCTTGATTAGCAGTGTTGAGAGCTAGATTTCATTGAAGAGTTGATTGTATGATCTTCGCGACAGTAAACACTCTTCTTTCTGAATGACAAGTCTTCTCCCATTCTCTCTTTTTCTTTGAAATTCAAACTAGAGCTTATAAGCAGCTGCAGTAACTAAATGAGAGATTTTAGGAACTGCTTCCCTATAAATCCTCTCCCAAACATGCTTCTTTTCAATAGGTATGAATAAATAACCATTAGAGTTTGTTGTGAGGTATTTGAATCAACGAGAAAACTTGCAATAAACTTGATTCCAAGATCTTATAAAATCTATAAAATATTTCAACATATTACTGACTGTTTGGCACAACAGTTTCTGCAATAAACTAGGAAAAAGTTTGATAACAAGAGAAATACCTGATCAGTAATATGTATAAGACAAAGATAAAATTATGATTAAGACTTATGTCAAGTCAGTAACCAAAAACATTACCACGGATAGCAACCTCCAAGAAAGAATCAGTTAAGTTAAATAAGACTATTAGCAGCTCAAGGGAAATCTCAAGGCCTTGGAGCTCTGTGACATTATTCACTATTTTAAGCTTATAGCTTTCCAATCCTTGATTCATTCAAGCTTGTAAACCTCTGAGTGTTCGAAACACATAAATATAGTCCAAGAATATTTGTAAGACACATTTATCCAACAACTGATCCAATGTTAAGCGTGCTTACACAAGATTGTTAAACAATACTCAATATAACTGCAGACATAGACCTTCAAGGCATTGGAGCCTTGAACAAATGTTACCACTGTCTTTCATCATTTTCATATAAGCATCCATAGTTCATACTTCACATCAAGGCAGCGAAATTGAATTATCAACAACCAGAAACAAACAAACAGACAAATGGTGGTGACAAACACGACACCGGGGAATCTCAGTCGTTTTATTTGTGAGGATATGCCAAAGCAGTGGGACATCGAATTGGCACAGTTAGACTTTGCATACATTTGCGCTGAGCATTCTGCCATTGGGTGGTCACCGTTTGCTGTTGTCTACATCTCTTCACCACGTCACATGGTTGATTTGGTGGCTTTATCGAAGGGTTCATGTTCCATTGATGCAGCAGAATAGATGGGTGAGGAAGGGCTGGAGGTTTATGAGGAGGTGCAGCAGGCGTTGCAGTTAAAGAATGCGAAGTATAAAGCAGCTGCTAACAAACACCGTCGGGTTAAGGGTTTTTGAAGAAAGGGACGTTGTGATGATGTTTCTGCGCATGGAGAGGTTTCCAGTAGTTACAGGAAGCTGAAGCCCAAGAAGTATGGGCCTTACAAGATCGTGAAGAGAATTAATTAAAACGCCTATATTGTCGACTTGCCAGAAAGCGTAGGAATTTCCAAGAGATTCAACGTAGCTGATCTGTTCGAGTTCCATGATGACGTGCCGTTGTACCCAGAAAATAGCTCGGCGCCGAGCTCTTTCGAAGAAGAGTAGACTGACGCAGGACCGACGTGAGGGTAGGTGATGCAAAATCCCTAGAGAATTGCGTTTTTTACGTTTTATTTATTATTTTTTGTAATACTTTATCGTGTAATAACTCGAGATTGACAACACTTTTTGCGATTCCTTAAATTGGGGCTGTCTTAGAATCTCGTCCGTAATTAGTGGTACAATTATGGAGCGTTTTATTTTTTTACTATTTTTGGCATTAATTAGGGTTTTCTGCTATTTAAGCAGCGTGTAGCCAACGGGAAAAGACAATTTTTCCCATTCTGAATTATTATTTCGAGCTTCACAGCTTTTGAGATCTCTTTATTCATCTAAGAACGCCGTTAGACTTTCTTTCTGCTTCTTGTCTGCGTCAAATATGTTGTTAATTGCTTATTCGTTGTACTAATAAATGTCACCGTTCTCTTGTCAATCTTACTAGACGTAACCACGCGCCAATGGAGCGGGGCACAACTCTGTTACATCTTCTTCTCTTACTTCGTAGACTTAAATTTATAATTGGATTTTTTGATATTCCTTTATAGTAGTTTACATCTTCGGAAATTTGATTCCTTTGTTAACTTTGATAAGTGAGGGAAAAAAATATTTCAACAGACACTTCAATATGTTTCTCTGAGTTTATAAAGATGAGACATAAAATTAGATGAGAAAATAATGTCTCATTTTTGTCAACATAGTATTTCATTTTGAAAGTGAAATTAAGATGAGATTGTTTATTTGACATACTACTATTCCACTCTAATCAAATTCAATTAAAAAAATCTTTTGAGATATACTAAAAAATTAAAACATACAAACGACGATGGAGAACATGTAGTTGCCAAGTTTTGATACATTCTTCTATTAAAATTATATTATAAAATCATGAGTATATAGTTACTGGAAAATAAAAAAGTCGTGAATTAAGAGTTACAAATCATACTTTTCTGAAATTAAAACATAAATTTTAACTGATAAAATTGATAATTTATAGAAGTCACTCTGAAGTTACAAAATATGATTGGTTTAAATTATCGTTTTTTCCAATTATCTTAATCAATAAGAATATATTCATGGAGTGTAGCAAGAGTAATACTCTACGCCCTTTTCGATATAGAGATATTTAAACATACATTTGTAACTTAGAATGTACAATATCCCATCAAAAAAATATACACTAACACTATAGTTGAAGTACCGAGTTGGTAGGTATTTCTTCTTTTTGAGAAACACTTGGTTGATATTTCATGTTCATTGTTCAATGTTAGAATCTGTAAGAAAAATTAAGAGATTTATGTAAGCATATTTCGTAGGAAATGAATAATTTCATTTAAATATATACTTTTATCAAAATTACTAAGATTAGATACAACACATGTCTTTAAGAATACCATTTATATAAAAAGTTATGTACAAATTTATTTTGAATAAAATTGTTCATTAGAAAAAAGAAGAAAAATATAATATCAATAAAATAAAATTCTCCGTGACCTTATTTATTTATTTATTTTATTTTTGATCAAGTATGTTACTTTATTCATCCAAAAATAAAACGTTTAATAATAACTTCTTTTTTGAGAATTACATTTAATAATAATTTCACAATAGAAAATGAGTGACAAATTGACTACCACAAAAATACTAAAATGAGAAGTAATTGCTCATAAGTTACAAATATAAAGAGTGTCATTAAAAATCATAATGACAAAGTAAAATGTGATTACATGTCAGTTTTCATTGGTAGGCTTTGTGAAAATAGACATGTAGGATGACAATTGTCAAATTTATAACAATTGTTTATTGACAAATGACAACATATGGTTTCACCTAAGGACTTTTATGCTTTTATTACAAGATAAGATAAGATATATATAAGATTCGAAGTTAATTCAATCCAGCGTTGTTTAATTACTTACATATTCAGAATTTACATACCTTCCATCTCATATATCTATGTTTACCATTCACCATCGTTATGTGTGCCTATTTGTAAACGAACCCTGGATTGAAACAATATCGACCTATCAACCGAAGGCATACATAAAAGTGTTAGTGTGCCATCATTATCATGTAACAGTTTCGTAAATGTCATGCACCATTAGTGGCCAATGGTTGTACCCAACACTTAAATTCTAAAAATTCATGTTTCAACTAACCTAAGGTGATGCCTAATAAAATTTCTATATAAATACCCCACCATTTATGCAACATACACCAGCGAACACACACATTGGCTTCCATTATTCTATCCACTCTCAAGCATAGCAAGAAATCAGATGACGAACAACATGGGTGATCCTTTCTTGATCACCAAGTTAACATTTCTCTCTCTTGTTCTACTAGCTATAGTCTTTCTTTCTTTCCCAAGAACCTCAATAATTTCAACATCAACCGTCTCCTTGGGCTCAGATAAAGAAAATGACACCCGATACACCGACGGTGACGATCTGGGTGTGGCTTTGAGGGTGGCGTCGACCACTAACAACACACTGATCATAACATTTGTAAACAAAGCGTACGTTGAGCCTCACAACGGTAACTACCCGTCCATGCTAGAACTATTCTTGGAGGGATTTTGGGTGGGAGAGAACACTAGAGAGCTGGTAGATCATTTGTTGGTGGTGGCCATGGATCAGACGGCATATGACCGATGCAATTTCAGGAGACTCAAATGTTACAAGTTGGAGACGGACGGTGTGGATTTCGCCGCAGAGAAGTTTAAAGATGCAGGTGACTATGTCCATATGATGTGGCGCAGGACTCTTTTCCTGTCTGATGTTCTGAAGCGTGGCTATAGCTTTTTCTTCACGGTATGTAACCCTGCACCCTCTTCAACTCATGACACCAAACCAGAAATATATTATTTGTAGTGAATGTTCCCAGCTATTTTGATGTGGGTTGTGAGCATGTAGGGTTGCAGATAAGCCCTAGTCACCTCGAGAACTACTTGTCGAGCTCAGTCAAAATTGGCTTTTATGAATAGCATGTACTCCCTCCGTTCCAAGTGGTTTTTCAAAAATTCTCAAAATTGCTTTATTAAAAATGAACTGAAAGAATTGAAATGCTCATTTTAAGTGAAGGTATTTTTGGATGGAATTCCATACAGCAAAGGTCTCCACTCAATAAAAGGGGAAAGATAGTATTTTTCACATAAAAAAGTTTCAATTTTAGGAAAATCGTGGAAAACCAGGTTAGACGTTCAAATAAAAAAATTCTGAAAAACTTGGGACGGAAGGAGTACTTATTTAATTAATCAAATCTGAACATTTTAGTCGGTGAGCTTTTTTTAGCAAATTTGGAAAGATTTGTTGCCCCCAAATTCGCAGTTTCGATTAACAATCAGCAGCTTTTTCTGTAATTATGGTTCCATAAGTATTAGACAGCGACTTCTTTGAAAAAGGAACGAGTTTAGCACTTAGCCCAATTACCATCATTTACAAGTATATGTATTTTTAGAAAAATGACCCTCTCTTCACTATATTTTGGTTTAAGCCCAACCGCAAATTTAGCCCCCCTTTTGCCCTCCTCCCTCCCCGCCGGTCTTTTTCTATATATGTGCTATTTATTGTTAGCGTCAAAAGGTACTACCTCTGTTTCTTCTCTTTCACCTTACTTTACTTTTAGACACTATTCATTGTGTCACTTTGACCCGGTGATTAGGTTAGCAAAAAGATACACGAATTTGGTAATCTTTGCATGACCATTTAGAGTAAACTTTACTCTACAATATTATGAAAAAATTGACAAAAAATTACATCGTTTTGATATCCAAATCACCGAGTCAAAGTGACCAAACTACAGGTAAAAAAGTCAATCGAAGGGGAAAGAAAAGTACCAGAGGTAGTACTATCCAAAAAAGTTGAATCTACAATATAAATTCTACAAACTTTATGAGTCGCTAGTTATAATGTATTTTCCATAAGTTTTGAGTCATGTATGATACGTTTGCGATAGTAACATAAATATTACGCGCCATACGGTATTTTTGTAAAGTTCTTACAACATATCGTAACTATTACACTAATATATTTTGTTTTATAATACATGTGGGTCATAGTGCTAAGTTTTTACAAAAATTATGGTCATATAATAACAAAATATGAATACAAAATGTGTTACTTAGAATAAGTCGCACCACAGCTCATACTTAAATACATATTGTTTTGTGGTGTACAGAGATTTTCGAGAAGGAACATCCTTATCTTCAAGAAATGTTTTGGGAAAACCAGTTTTTTTAGAGATGAAATGTTTGATTAGTGTTCACAGTATATTTCATATGTCTAAATTTGTGTATTGTATTCTCTCAAAACATTGTGCATTTTATTAAAGGTAAAGGTCACTTATATTAAATAGTAAATGTTTAATGACTGTATAAATTATTAACACGTTAGAGTCCATAGTTCTTAGCATGTTTAAGTATATGGGTCCCTTTAGGTTTATTTTATATATGGGTCTCAACACTAATACAATTCGACACAAACACGACCTGTAACACAAATAACCGCACCTGTCGAGGGTTAATTAAAGAAGATGTGTACTAACAAAGTTTTTTATGATAACATATACGATATAAATTAAATTTACAGTGTTTGGTGATCGGTCCAGACATGGCATGCGAGTAATGTAAATAGAACCATGTCAAGCACCAAATTCTCTTAGGTTAGAGTTCTCTTAACGTTACATGTCTCTACTAATAAAAATCTAATTAACATTTATATAAAAAATAACAGTTAATTACGACGTAACACCCTTTACTTTTTATATGAGAGAACCCGTTTACTTTTAATAAGAACATAATATATGTTTTTGTTGTGAAAAATGATATATGGCTTTCTATAGTAGTCACAAAAGATGTCTAATAATTTAATGCTTAATTACTTAATGCATACGCCCAGTATAGCACTATCAAAACTTACTGATAATGTTTGAAAGTCTTTCAAACATTAATTACTTAATGCATACGGCCACATCTCATACTTAAGCCTTTCAGTTGTTTGAAAGCATTTCAGTTTTTGAAAGCCTTTATTTTTGTAAATGGGAAACATTATCAGCAAGTTTTGATAATGGGTAGTGCAAAGTGATAGTTTCGCTATAATTGAGGTATGCTTTACGTAATTAAGCCTAATTAAATATACTAGAGGAACATGCTCTAGAGTTCAGTAGTAGTGCTTTACCATGGGCGCTCATTCAACAGAACATGCATAAGTTTTGGCTATGACTCGGCTCACTTTAAGCCTACTCGAAACCAAAATTATATTTTATACCGTACCCTATTAAATGAGGAAGTCATATTCAGTTGACTTCCCACTTAAAATTCTGCATATGTTCCTTTTTCATACCTCTAGAGTATCCATCTACATAAACATGGTGTACATTGCAGGACACGGACATCATGTGGCTTAGGAATCCATTTGACATATTGCAAATTTTTAACGGAACTGTGGGCCACGATGATCTGCTTGTAAGTGTCGACTGGGTCATGTGCGCCGGTTTCTATTACATTCGAGCAAACAACAAAACTAATTCCTTGTACGAGATATGGAATGGTATGAAGGACAACTCCACAGGAAAGAACGAACAGGATGTTTTGAATGACCTCAAAAAGGATGGTGTATTTGAACAGCTAGGCCTCCGAGTTCAGTTCTTGGACACTCGCAACTTCGATAGCTTCTGCATTAGAAATATGGACTTCAAGAATGTAGTTATCATGCATGCGAGTTGTCGCTCTGGCATAAAAGATAAGCTTAACGCTCTCATGGATGTCCTTCGTGATTGGAAAAATTTTAAAGAAAAAGTACAACTTGCAGGAGATAATCCTCAAAGTGAGACGACAAACACTTTACAAGGCTAGAATCATTTTATTTGTGCCAATTCATGGAATTAGACCACAAAAAATGTGATATTTGTTTAGTAACCATTGAGAATAATACGCATAGCACAGGGGAGACGTTGGATATGCATACATTTATGTTAATGATGAGAAAATTAATATATATGTTCACCGTGTTGTTCAGATGAAGCGCTATTCTTTTCTCAAAGCGATAGGAAAGAAGTGGAAAAATGCGAATTCCAAACTGAGACAACTAAACCCATAAATGTTTGATTATTCCTAATACTTCTTTATGAATGTCCACATTAGATTTCAAATGCTTAAATTTGAATTTGTGTATTGTATTATCTCAAAACAAATTGTGCATTTATTAAAGATGCACAATTTGGGTCAGAGTCCATAGTACTTAACATGTTTAGTATATCACTTTAAAAAAACCACCACAAGGCTTGATCTTTAGTTTGGATCAATTGTCTTCTCCAGAAGAATCTTTCTTCACCCCATGCTCACTCTCTCACTCTCACAACCATCAACAAGAGAAGCTGATGAATCAGAGTTCTCCTTTTATAATCCATCACAATCTCTCTAATTCATGCACTGGTTCAAGTTCACATGTGTCGTTTTAATGGCCGGAACAATTACATGCATGTGTAACCGCTCCTCTGAATCTCATCAAATGAATCCACCCACCACTTTGGCTTCCCAAGAAGGTTACACACATCCGTCCCAATGTCTATTAATGAAACGATTCATTTGCCCAGTAGTTCAGTTCTCAGCCAAATCCATGCGTCCCTCCTAACCAACCCAGTGTCTCTTGGAACCGCCATAAACTCAATTAATGACACCCTTTCCCAAGATTTGTCTCAGTTACCCCGAATTGACACTACAAAAGGCAAAGAGAAGGCCATTGACCTGTTTTTGCCACACCTTGTACCCCTACCTTCTTCTCACTACTAGAAATTTACTCAAAAACGGCAAAAAACACATTAATTTTCGCGTGGCAATAATTTCTTTCCATATATGCTATCAAATATGGCAATAACAATTTTTCCCGCTTAAAAACATCTAAACGGTAAGATATTCTAATTCCGCTTAAAAACATCTAAAACGGCAAGAAAAATACCATTATTGGCGAATTTTTTTCTCGCCGCATATAGTATATATTAAAAACGGCAAGAATTGTACTAATAGTGGCAACAATAATTTTTCCCGCTTAAAAACATTTAAAATGGCAAGAAAAATGTCATTGTTGACGAAATTTTTTGTCGTCACATATAGTATATAATATAAACGGCAAGAGATATTTAACGTCATTAGAGATTATCATATACGGCAAGACTTTCGTCTTGGCGATTTTTTTTTTTGAATTTAGAGCCAAATTTTGGGACAAAATTTCTAATTGTCCGCCCAATTAAAACCAACATTTATATATTTTCAAAAAGAACCGCTTCCTTTATAAAAAAATCTGATCTTATCCTTTTCTTCTCTCCCGATCCCTTCTCCCCAATTTCACTTCCCTTCCTGCGTCGTCTCCTTCCTCTCCTTTTCATCTTCTCTCCAACCCTAGCTGTCAATACTCCAACCCTCCTCCTCACAACCGTCCTCTCCACCTTTCTCTCTTTCTCCCGTATCTCTCTTTCCCTCCTGCCTCATTATCCTTTCCTTTCTTTTTGTTCGAGTTGGGTCGTGGTGGTAAGTTGTTGGCCGCGGCGGCGACTGTGGGTAGTTGCAGATCTGGACGAAGGTTGCGGCGGCGACTATGGAAATCGGTGGTTCGACTGTGGGAATCGGTGGTTCGACTGTGTTCTCAAATCAAACCACCGATTCCCTCTCTCTCTCTCTCTCTCTTTCTCTCTCTCTCTTTCTCTGTGTTTTTCTTGGCCACCAAAACCATCCATCGTGAGCAGTTTTTTGCTTCGCCAGACACACAGCTACTAATTTAGGGGTTTAGCTTTGTTTGATTTGTTGTTTGGTTCAGCTCGGATTGATTCTGGGCTTCGGTCAGGGCTGGTGTTTGAGTTCGTGAAATTGAGAGAGAAAACAAAGGGTCTGGGAATGCGACAATGTCACCTGACGGTAATGGGAAGAAGATGGTGGCGACGATGGTGTGTTCTGGTCTAGCTACAGGGCGGAGAAGGAGAAGGGGGGGTTGTGTAGTTTGATGTAAATTGGGGGTCAAGATTGTTATTAATCAAGAGTTCAAGTCAATAAAAAAATTATAAAATTAATTCATGTTTTGAGAATTAATATAAATATATATATATAAATGGCAAGAATCGCTGCTGTTTTTTATAAGGGCAAATATGGCGAGAAGAAGGTTACGCCGCGTAAAAGGAGAACATAAACGCCGAGATTCTTGTTGTTTTTGTTACGTCATAAACGGCGAGAGTACGTCTCTCGCTGTTTAAAGTTTAAACGGTACGATTTTCTCTCGCCACTGAGCAAAAACAGCAGCATACCTAGCGGCCGCCCAAAATCTCACCGTTTTTGCTATAAAGGACAAGAAAACATACATAAACGGCGAGAATTTAATGCCGTTTTTTTTTGTGTGTTTCTAGTACTGTCTGTGATCTCTCAAAATCATCACAACCAGACAGTCACTATGAGAACACATCCCACCACTTACAAGATGCTCAAACACTCTGGTTTTGTCATGAAAGCACATGAGTTTGCTCCTTCAGTCACCACAGATAGAGGAAATCGATAAGGTGCTTCACGATCCTTAGAAGTTAGTGCCCAAGAAATCAAGAGGAACAAGAATTAGAGGAAAAGGGGTCAAAATTCAAAAAGGTGTGGTGATCAAAAGTATGAAGAAAGTTGTAGAGGTGAAAGGTATGAAGAAATCTAGAGGGAAAGAAAGGAGTTTAAATTCAAAGATGCAGCCACCAACGAAGAGGATGCCTACTTCTTCGCAGATAATAATTCCAGAACAAATGTCCAAGGGTAATAAACAAAGGACAACGATCAACAAAACCATGCAGAAAGGTATACCTGAAATCTTCACTTTCAACTCCTTTTCTAAAGAATTTTTAAATTTTAAGTTCAAGAAAAGATTAAGATTACCTCATTCAAATGTGCCCTTCAATTCTCTCTCCAAATGCCCTAAATTTTCTAGTCCTCCAATTTCATATTGTAAAATTTGGGTTTTGGATGGTTGTCCCAAAACAAGAATCCAAGCAGCCATGAAAGTTTTAGCTTGGAACTGCAGAGGTCAGGGCCAAGACACTGCAGCTCATGAGGTTTTAATCTGGTCCATAAGTCGAATCCCTCTCTCTTATTCTTGTCTAAAACAAAAAAACACTTAAATTTTTACATCATAAGTTTAGGAAACTTAATTTCTCTAACAACTTTGGGGTTGATCCAATTGGCACCACTGGTGAGCTTTGGTGTGCTTGGAATGAGTCAGTCTTCTCTTGTTCTGTACATTTCCCTTCCTTAAATTTAATTCTTCTAAAGGTAGTTGATGTATATCAATCCTCTTGGTGCTTAGGTCTGGTTTATGGGTCTCCCTACTTTAATCAAATAGAATTTTTGTGGAATCTCTTTGATTCAATTCATCATTTAAATGAGCATCTGCTGCTTGTTGAAGATTTCAATCAAGTTATCCACCATAAGGACATATTGCGGTCAGGCTCCTCTTTTCTCTGAGAGGAGATGATCATCTCTTAAATCATCTAAATTCCTGGACTCTTGTTGAAATTGAGAATGTTGGACCTTGGTTTACATGGACCAACAACAGATGGCTTTCTCAACCCACTTTTGAGAGGCTAGATAGAGCATGGGTAAACATTAACTTCCTTCATCTTTTTCATAATGTTAGTATTCATAACCTGGGAATCTCATCGTCTGATCACTCTCCCATGCTGATTCACCTTCTAAACACCCCTCCTAACTTAGGTATTAAAGTTTCTATGTTTGAAGCTTGGTGGTTGAGGTTTTCTGATGCTCAACATCTAATTAAGTTTGTTTGGTCGCTTCCAATTCAAGGTTCTCCCTGTTTCGGAGTGGCAAAACTTCTTTACATTACCTTGCAAGCTCTGAAAACATGGGCATCTTGCAGGCCTACTCTAAAAAATCAAATTCTAGGACAGAAACAAGAGATTCTCAATGCTCAATCCCTACTTCCTAGTCCGGGAGCCTCTAATTTTTTTTTCCAAAAAAAAAGCGGAGCTTCATGTACTGTTAGCTTGTGAAGAGCTTTATTGGGCTCAGAAGCTAGATGCTCATGGCTGAAGAGGGAAATAAGAATACAAAGTTTTTCCATGCTTATACCATGCGAAAGCAGATAAATACAATATGGTATTTGAAGGACAATAATGGAAACACAATCTCATATCTTGCTAATATCCATGCTGCTTTTATGGAAAATTTTCAAAATGTTTATTCACAACTGTCTCCTTCACTAAATGATTTGTTACATGAAAATAATAACCTTTATGATTTTGACCAGCTTTTCAGTTTCACAAAGATGCTTTCTGAGGCTCAGCAACTCTCCATCTCTGAGTCATTTATAGCTCGGGAAATTAAATATGTTATGTTCTCTCTGTCCCCACTTAAGGCCCATGGTCCTGATGGGTTCTAACCAGTCTTATTTCAGAAATCATGGCCTACTAAAGCCACCCCAATCACCACAACAGTGCTAGCTTTCTTAAATCAGGACATATGCTAAAGGAGTTCACTAAAACTTTTATTGTTCTTATCCCTAAATCCCACAATCCTCTTACAGAGAATGATTACAGACCTATTAATCTATGCAATGTGATTTGTAGGATCATTGCCAAGGTGCTTGCCAACCGTCTGAAATTTGTCATGCCTTCGCTGATATCTAGCAATCAAAAAGGGTTTGTCCCACACAGACTGATCCAGGACAATATTCTCATCGAACAAGATCTAGTTCATGTTGGAATAAATGCCCTAGAGGCAATCTAGTTTAGTATGAAGTTATTTGTGGCTATAAAATTCATTTATTATTTATTGGATATTTAATATAATGAAGTCCTTAGATTTACGATTTTGTTGTTTATCTTAAATATCCCTAGTCCGGTATAATGATTAATGGGACAATCATCTATAGACTAGTATGGGGTTGGATTGATATGGAGATATCATGATCCAACACATAGGTGTGCATTAAGGGTAATGGCGCACTGGATTGACCCATCTCCGAGAAGGCTACATACACGTTATGTTAAGTCACAAGTGCTTCTCGTGGTTCAATGGTATTGTCATCCTTAGACTTGAAGTCGCTAGATATTCTAGTTGTGGATTATTGTGATTTTGGTAGCATTAAACGCTACACCGTAACTGGGTAGTTATAAAGGCGTGTACCGGATACAATAAGAAGCAAGCTTAGATATCGTAGTGGAATTAGATAGAATATGTCCCTCCCACATAACGGGAGCAAATATCCTAGGCCACTCGAGGGATAGTGCTTATAGAATGTCTGGCCAGACTCAAGTAAATAAATATGGGATATTGATGTTATTTGCACGAATAAGACTATTCCCATGGATCGAGAAACTGTGGATTGGATATACGAGTGTGACTTGTATGTCTAGTGTCCAATCCGGATATAGAGACAAAGGGATGAGACAATTACTTGTACAAGGTTTGTCAAGATGACTATTATATTAGTTGGCTAGAATGGATGTTTTGCTAGAAACCGCTCCATATTAGCAAATTGTTGCTACCAACTAGATAGAACCTATGGGGTCACACGCTATATAGAGTTGAGCTAGATTTGGGAATTAATTAATTGGTTTAATTAATTAGAAGGATCACTTTGCAATACCTTGAAAACTTAGTAGGGACTAATTTGCAAGGAAGGGACTAAATTGAATTCTAGTAGGACTAGAATAGGTCCTTTAAGTAATTGGCAAGGATTTGTTGGACTATATAAAGGACACTCCTTCCTACCTTCCTACACTTATGACCTTATTGATCATAACTTGAGTGGGAGAGAACAAAAGGAGAGAGCAAGCAAGCAAGAGAGGAGCCGCCGCCCCTCCCTCGCCGCCGCCCCTCCCTGTCCGTGATAGCTCCTCACTAGGAGTTATCGGTTAACCCAATTTGAGGGGTATTTTCGTCCTAAATGAGCGTTTTAGTCGATTTCTGCCCCGTTTGACTCGGAAATTTACGGTTTGCTGTTTTTATCTCCTAGACGCATAAACTGCTTTATTTCACGCATATAGAGATATAATCACGGGTTTTGTTTCGTGTCGTTGATGCAGGGACAGGACTTGTGCAGGAGCCGGAAATGAAGCAGGCATGCGGGTGAAGGGTCCAAGAAGGCTGAGAAGCCGAGCATGCAAGTCGAGAAGATTGGCACGTTTCCCGAGGAGATGGGCACGCATCCCGAGGAGCCTGGCACGCATCCCGAGGCATCCCGAGCAGATTGGCACGCATCCCGAGACGGACGAGACACACTCCGAGAAGCTCAGCAGTCATCCCAAGACATCCCGAGGAGTTTGGCGTGCAAACCGAGGAGGCAGGTAGCTACACAGGTAGCTACGCAGCTACCTACGCAGGTAGCTACGCAGCCACCTACGCAGGTAGCTACGCAGCTATCTTGCGCAGTTGGCCCGTTTCTCGAGGCGGTGGCAGACGGCCCGTTTCCCGAGGCGGTTTCGGCCCAGTGGCAGTTTCGTAATTTCGGCAGTTTCCAGAAACGCCTTCAGCACTATATAAAGACTCGTCCAGTGCTCATCACAACAGACAACAACTTACTGAAGAAGATCGCAGAGCACTCTCGGTGAGCACGGAAGCAGGAATTCAGAATCTACAGCACGCGTTTGATATCACTATCTCTCTTATCCAGAAACGTTGTTATTTAATTATGTCACTGTAGATAGTGCTTTCTGAGCTAGCAGATCTTGGCCACGTGGCAATCATCCAGCACACCATATTGTGCTCCACACACACTGGATCACCAGCCGCGCTAATCCATGTGGGGGCTGCGAGACAGAGCCCTCGCATACCACTGCACGGGACTTGTAGGGACTTAGTGGTTTGGAGGCTAGAGTAAGTCCTATCGCGTGCGAGCCAAGCCCGCGCGCGACCTTTAGTAACTGCTTTTGAGAGATTTATGGCACGAGCTCCATAAACCCGGTCAATCCGGTCAAACCCGGTCAACCTCATAACGGTTCCGGTATTCGCGCATAACGTGCTGTAACGGTCCCTATATATGAGGACGAACGTGCCGTTGTGGTTAAGCTAATTAAGCCGCCATTGATGGGCGCATTAACCACACTACAACGGTCACATTCTCCGTTATATATAGGATGTTAACCTTTCCATACAAAGGAGAACACACTAGCCATACGCGGAAGCTCTGCCAAACCTCTGTCTCTCTCTCAGACATTACTACTGCCTTACTCTCTCCCTACACACAACCCAACTCTTCCTGTGCTATCTCTGATCCTCTACTTACGGTGTACACGGAGGTCTCCCCGCCGGAATATCTTGTGCACATTTTGGTGAACCCGACGTGAACTTACCAACAAAAGCAACCATGTCTCAGGAGGATGATGTTAGTAACAGATCGCCTTCCACCGAAGCCGCCTCGGGAGAGGAGACCCGCCACACTCCTACGACCCCCGGTGAGGCACCGACACTAGAATCCTTGGACGCCACCATCCAAGGTCAGGCGAAAGCCCTCAAAGCTCAATCTGCGCAGCTAGAGCGGATCATGGCTGTCTTGGGGACTCTTGCGCCGAACCCTGCGCAAGCCACCACCGTCTCTCAAGGAGGAGGAGCCTCCACCGCTCAAGGATTGGGAGTGTCAACCACACCCCCCAACCCTAATCTGCAGACTCCACCGGCAACTATGCAGCTACCCTCGATTCAAGGGTCAACAGCCCAAATGTTGCCTCTTACTGCTCACACCCCTCAGCCTCCGGCCTTGGTACCTAATCCGGCCCCGCAATACCCTTGCCTCCTCCAACGGCAATCTGGGGTAACGCGAACGCTCAATACGTCCCCAATCCTTCCCCGGCATATGTGTCGCCTCCACCTTCGGCGACCCCTCTACCTGCTACCGAGGGAAACACCCCCGAGTGTATGACGTCTCTGCAGAAGCGTATAGACACCATTCTGGCTCACCAATCATTCGCGGATACCATCATCCCAAAGCTAGACAACGATCCACCCACCCGCGGGAGATCTATCTTATGCCCAACCCGGTTGGGTACAAGGCTCCTAAATGGGATAAGTTCGAGGATGTCAATGGAAACGCTCATGAACATGTCATGCGTTTCATCGATGTCATGGGGCCGTATGGAGCTGATCCCAAACTGCTGATGCGAGAATTCCCAAAGTCTTTGGGAAACGTGGCATACAAGTGGTACAGGACGTTGGAAGTCGGGTCCGTCAAGACTTGGGACGACATGGTCCAAAAGTTCTACACCAAGTTCTTCCAGATGGAGGAAAAGGTGACAATGATCCACCTCTCGCGGATGTATCAGAAGCGCGAGGAGGACGGGATAACTTTCATCAAGAAGTTCAAGGCGAAGTCCTTGGAGTGCAAAGATCCGATGCTCAAAAGTCGGCTTGTAGAGATATGCCTGCAGTGCATGCGAGATGAATACAAAGGTATGCTCATCAACCTGCAAACGCCCATGTTTTCAAAGCTAATCGAATGCACGAAGAACATCGAGCCTATAGTGGAGAGGCAGAAAAAGAAAAATGCTCCGGAGCGATCCTCGAGCGGTACTACCTACAAGATCGGGAGGTTCAGTTACAAGAGGGGACGCGAAGCTGAGGTCAATACAGTTTCACCCCAGAAGCAGACGAAGATTGTGAACTTCGACGCACCACCTCTGCCGTGCTCGGTGGAAGAAGCAAGCGACCTCTGCAGGCAGTGGCGCAAGGACGGTGTCCTACCGCCGCTCGAGAAGGCACCCTCCAAGGAGATGGTGAGAGACCCGAAGTGGTGCGAGTACCACGGCAAGGTCATGCATCCCACAGCGGACTGTAAGAAGCTCAGGATTGTATTCAGCCAGAAGATGAAGAATGGCGAGCTGATCGTCAGCGATCACAGGAAGGATGTGCGCAACAATCCACTTCCTGCCCATGCGGAGCAAGACTCGAAAGGTAAAGAGGTCGCCATGATCTCGATTGTGGATCTGGAAGAGGTCGCAGAGGATGGTCTACCCATCATTGCCGAAGTCCATGATGATGAGGACTACGGCGTAGACACGGAGGACGAACGTGCCGATCGGATGAAGGAGTCGCACGGCTTCAGCAGATTATTCGACGAGATGAACTTCTCCGAGAAGTGCCGGACAGAAATGACGAAAGCAATCTTGAGGATAGCGGAGGACTACGAGGAGGATCTTGTAGTCTCCAACGGGACAGTCATCCGGGCGTCTCGCCCTACAGAAAAGATTATGACCTTTTCTGCCAGCGACAAAAAGACAGATGCGAGCCACCAGAGGCCTCTGTATGTGACGACCATCATCAATGGCGTCGAGTTCAAAAGAGCATTCGTCGATGGAGGAGCAGCGGTCAACGTCGTTTCACTCCACACACTGAAGCTCGCAGGGATTCCCGAGTACAAGATTGTCAGGCGTCCATCTCCGCTGATGGGATTTGGAAGCGACTCCAGAATGACGATAGGATGGATTCGCCTGGGCGTCCAGATCGGCAAAATCAAGTGCTCAGCGAAGTTCTATGTCATAGATGCGAACACTACGTATCACATGATCATAGGTCGAGCCTGGATTCATCGCTTTGACGCGGTCCCTTCAACAGCTCACCAAGTCATGAAAGCTATCTGGAACGACAGAATAGTCGAAATACCGGCTTCAACGAATCCATTCAACATGGATGAAGCACATCTCAGCGAAGCGGTGTGGTTCACCGAGATGGCGGACGAGCAAACACCGGGACCATTCAACCTTACTCCTTTACCCCTATGGGAAGATATCAAGGATCAGTCACCTGCGGGAGTGATGGTGACAAGGGACGATGCCAAGGAAAAGCCGCCTACGCGGGAAGAGGCGCCGCGAATCGCTTACCAGCGAAAGAACGTGTATACTCTGAAGAGAATAGCAAAGCATGACCCCGAAGGCCAGGAGATAGAGAGTTTCTACGCCAACGGGAAGAAGTGCTATCGCATATGAAGGTGCGAGGGGATGTCCTCACACGGGCATGGGGATATCCCTGAGCAAATCAACCAAGTCGAGCAGGTTATGGTAACAGAAAAACCAATGCAGAGCACTCCGGATGAGCAGCTCAAAGAAGCACCCGAATGCATGGAAGACAAACCCAGGCCACAAAAGCAGGAGCTAAAGGAAGCGTTCCTCAGCCCGAACGAGGAAAAGAAGAGGCCAGTCTTTCTAAGCGCGGACCTCACAAGTGAAGAGGAGAAATGACTATTGCTGCTCCTGACTGAGTACAAAGACGTGTTCGCATGGGAGTATGATGAGATGCCCGGACTGGACACAAGCATCACCATGCACCGTTTAGACATCATCCGGGGGTCTAAGCCGGTAAAGCAGAGCACAAGAAGCTTAAGGCCAGAGCTTAACGTGAAGATCAAACAGGAGATCGTCAAACTCCTGGAGGCTAGGTTCATAGAACCGAATCACCATCCCACATGGCTGGCCAATATTGTGCCAGTGGTAAAGAAGAATGGACAGCTTCGCATCTGCGTGGACTTCCGAGATCTCAATCGCTTCTGCCCCAAGGACGATTTTCCGCTCCCCAACATCGATTTGCTCATCGATTCGACAGCGGGTCATCGCATGTTCAGTTTCATGGACGGCTTCAGCGGGTACAATCAGATCAAGATGGACCCCGAAGATGCACGGAAAACCGCATTCATCACCCCAGTGGGAGTGTTCAACTACACGGTGATGCCCTTTGGTCTCAAAAACGCAGGTGCAACCTACCAACGGGCCATGATGGCTCTATTCCACGACATGATGCACAAGGAAGTGGAGTTTTACGTAGATGACCTCGTGGTTAAATCCAAGCAAGAGGCGGATCACCTGGCAGATTTGCGGAAGGTGTTCAACAGATGCATACGCTTTCAGCTGAAGATGAACCCTATGAAATGCGCATTTGGGGTAACGTCAGGGAAATTCTTGGGATGCGTGGTACATCGTCAAGGAATCGAGCCTGACCCTGCGAAAGTTTCAGCCATCATCAGCATGACTCCGCCGCATGACCAGAGTGCCTTGAAGACATTCTTGGGGAAGCTATCGTATTTGCGAAGGTTCATCCCGGCGATTGCAGAGATTACTTTCTGTTTCAGTAATCTTCTTAAAAAAGATGTCGCATACAACTGGACCCCGGAGCACGAAGCTGCGTTCAGGAAGCTAAAAGAACTGCTGACGTCTTCAAAAATAATGATCGCACCTCATTTGGGATCACCGCTTTTACTGTATCTGACGTCAACAAGGAAATCCATAGGAGCACTTTTGGCTCAGGAGTACGAAGGTCAAGAAAGGCCCATCTACTACATCTCTCGCATTGTGCAGCCCGCAGAATCAAGGTACACGGACATTGAGCGTCATTGCCTTGCTTTATTCTTCATAATAGAGAAGTTGAGACACTACTTTGCGTCGCACAAAGTGGTGGTGGTTACAAAAAGTGATCCCATACGATATCTGCTAACTCACACTACTCCTGGAGGAAGATTGGCAAAATGGTATATGACCATTTCCCAGTTTGATATCACATGCGTTCGGCCGCGGGCGATCAAGTCGCAGGCGGTAGCGGATTTGTTGGCGCAGTTCCCTGACAACAGTCATGAGCCTGTGATCGAAGAAGAACTCGAGGGACCTGAAATCTATGCAATCGATGTACCCTATTGGACGCTCCATTTCGACGGTTCATCAACGAGGAAATGCGGAGGCATTGGGATAGTCTTGACCAAACCAGATGGAGAGGTCATATAGATGTCCGCCAAGCTTGACTTTACAGTTACTAACAACGAGGCGGAATATGAAGCCCTCATAGCGGGACTTCGTGCAGCGAAAGCTTTGGAAGTAAGCAATCTGACGGTCATGGGTGACTCCAAGCTAATCGTCAAGCAAGCCTCGGGCGAGTACGGTTTGAAGGAGATAAATCTCCTGTCCTACCGGACTTTGGTACAAAAGTCGGTGCAGCAATTCTGCGACGTTAGGTACGAGCACAAGCCCCGAGCGGACAACAGACATGAAGACGCTTTGGCAACCTTGGGATCCAAGGTTAGTACGGACAAATGTCCCGCAAGAATCTCGATCGAAGTGCGAACATCGTCGGCGTTAACAGAAGACGCGTGCGACGATGAACGCATGGACGATGCGGACTGGAGAAAGGCAATCTTACGAGCCATCGCAGAAGGCACAAGCAGCGAGAGCTGGGCACTCACAAAGGGGTATTGCATACATGACAACACCCTTTACTACAAGGGCCCTGGCGGAATACTCATGCGATGTGTTTCCGAGCAAGAGGGACAATCGCTGCTAGAGAAGATTCATCGACATGCTTGCGGAGAAAGCGAAGTTTCGATTTATCGAAAGGCTCAGAGATATGGCATTCACTGGCCAGACATGTCAACAGCCGCAGCCCTAATACAGGGAAAGTGCGAGAGTTGTGCACTGATCAAGGATTCTTTACTCATCGCTCTAACCGATGATGATGCGGATTGGAGGAAACCACTCTTCGATTTTCTCACCCAGGGCACCGTACCCGAATCGAGAAAAGAAGCTGAGAAGTTGAAGAGGAAAGCATCCCGATACGTGGTACAAGAGAACCTACTTTGGCGAAGAGGCCATGAGGGCAGCTTGCTGCGATGTCTAGACGGCAGAGAAGCACAAGAAGTCATGGACCTTTCTCATCAGGTGGAACACCAGGGAGGTGCGAAATTATGCAGGCAACTCCTCTCAATTGGATATTTCTGGCCCACGATGGAGGCTGATTGCCGCACCAAAGTACGACGCTGCCAGGAGTGTCAGTTCAAAGGGAACCTAGTGCACGCTCCCGCTGTAGATCTACATGCATTGGGAACGCCATGTCCATTTCACACATGGGCTCTAGATCTCATTGGTCCCATCCGACCAACTTCGCATGGAAATCATTTCATTCTCACCGCGACTGAGCTGTTCACCAAGTGGGTAGAAGCGATACCACTAAAGACAGCGAACGCGCTAGCTGTGGTTCATTTCATCCAAGAAAGCATCATATGCAGGTTCGGAATTCCCAACACCATCCTTTCAGATAATGGTACTCCTTTTGTTAATCGCCAGGTGGCTGCGAGGCTAGCAGAATACAACATCAGGCAGATATGCTCTACCCCCTATTACCCGAAGGGGAATGGGCAATCAGAAGCGACCAACAAGACACTGTTGAGGATCTTGAGCAAGATGGTCGCAGATGACCACAAAAAGTGGGCTGATTCTCTAAGCATAGCCCTGTGGGCTTATCGGACTTCTCCAAGGACACCCACAGGGGTCTCACCGTTCCTTCTATGCTATGGGGCTGAGGCTGTGGTACCCGCGGAGGTGAAAGTTAATTCGGCAAGATTGGCCTTCCACGCATTGTACGACAATCAACGCGATCATGACTTAGTCTTGCTGGAAGAAAAGCGAGAACAAGCTAAAAGGACCAACAAGCGGTATCAAGAAAGGATCGCTCGTGCATACAACAAAATAGTCCAACGTAGGGATTTCGTAGTTGGAGATTTGGTCTTGCGCGCATCTGACCATTGCATGCGAGAAGCGGCTCACCCAAAGTTCGCAGCCAATTGGGAAGGACCCTTCGAAGTAACAGAAGTCTTTGACAGTGGCTACTGCAGCATACGGAGGTTGCACGGAACGACCCCAACCCCAAGCTCAGTTAACATGCGCTGGATTAAGAAGTACTATCCTTGACTTCTCTCATTTTATGCATTTTATTACAACGTTGCCTTATGCATTGTATAGCTATGATTCGCGCAATCTTCTCTCCCAAATGAGAGAATTGTAATCTCATCTCTCCCATATGAGAGTACTATAATAAAAGGCTTCTCCCAAATGAGAAAAACTTCATACTTATGGCTTTTTATATTGCTTCATTTGGTTTATTATTACTGATTAGCAAAAGCCTATCCGCTGCGATAGCAACTTACTCGAATGCGATCTTAATTGATCTCCTAAGCCTATCTGTCACGATAGCAGCCTATGCAAATGCGATCTTAATTGATCTTCTAAGCCTATCTGTTACGATAGCAGCCTATACAAATGCGATCTTAATTGATCTCCTAAGCCTATCTGTCACGATAGCAGCCTATGAAAATGCGATCTTAATTGATCTTCTAAGCCTATCTGTCACGATAGCAGCCTATGCAAATGCGATCTTAATTGATCTTCTAAGCCTATCTGTTACGATAGCAGCCTATGCAAATGCGATCTTAATTGATCTTCTAAGCCTATTTGTCACGATAGCAGCCTATGCAAATGCGATCTTAATTGATCTTCTAAGCCTATCTGTCACGATAGCAGCCTATGCAAATGCGATCTTAATTGATCTTCTAAGCCTATCTGTTACGATAGCAGCCTATGCAAATGCGATCTTAATTGATCTTCTAAGCCTATCTGTCACGATAGCAGCCTATGCAAATGCGATCTTAATTGATCTTCTAAGCCTATCTGTCACGATAGCAGCCTATGCAAATGCGATCTTAATTGATCTTCTAAGCCTATCTGTTACGATAGCAGCCTATGCAAATGCGATATTAATCAATCTTCTGAGCCTATCTTCTAAGACAGCAGCCCCTGCGAACATGATCTTAAATGATCTTTCAAGCCTATCTGCCGCGATAGCAGCATTCTACGAATGCGATTTGAAATTCGTTGTTAAGTCTATCTATTATGATAGCAACATTATGCAAAATGATCTTAAGTGATCTACGAAGGTCTATCTGATGATATGGCACCTGCACTTGAATCTGAAAGCAAATCACAAGCCCATCTGCCAAGATGGCACAGCTGCGCAAACACGATCTCGAACGATCTAACAAAATATCTGCGAATTTATACGGCAGATAGCAAATGCGAAGTATGTATATAGCATTACACAAGGCGAAATCTGCCGATACACATGCGAAATTGTAATTTGTTGTAACAAAACAGCAAATCATACAAAGCAATTTATCATTATGAGTCGAAAGGACTTACAATTTATCTGTCTAGATAACAGCTTACAAGCGAAGAAGCTTAAATCAAGCTAACTACGCAGCCAACAAGGCTTACAATGCATTCGAAAAGTAACTTACAAGCACGAAGTTACACATCGCGGGAATCCTGACTGAAAAAGGATGAACCTAACGGTCCTAACACCAGCTATGCGATGCACAGATCTGCGGCCAAAGATCTGTAGCAAGTAGGATGCTTCTGCGAAGAGATCAACTCGCCATTCGCTACATCCCTAGCAGCAAGATCTGGGTGATGCTACGTCCAAGATCTCAGGATCTGACAAGGCCCCTGTCTGATCAAGATATGTACCTGAGGAACCACCTGTTCCGGCGTATGCAGTCGTGCAAAACAGGGGAAGCAGTCCTTCCTCTGGTACTGGGATCCTTGTCCTGATAGACAAGGGCATTGGCTCGCCTCCTGATTTCAAGAACGAAGAGGCAAGAAATCCTCCTCCAGGGATGCTGGAGGAGAATCCCACCGTTCATTACGAGTCGGTAGCAAGGTCACTACGGCGCTGCACCTCAATGGGAGGCGGCCGGAAACATGACCTACAAACATAATAGACGAAGAAAATTCTTCGAACAAAAGTGAGGTATTATCTCCATCTTCTTTATGATGGTTATAAAGATCAATAAGCCTCATGAAGCGGATCTTGGAAACTATTTCTATAGCACAAAGCGCAAACTCAGGATTCACAACTTGGAGTTGCCAAGAATCAACGAAAAACAAGCGTTGAAGCTAGCAGTCGTAAGGACTCACGGCAAAGCACATTTTTGGGATGAAGAACCCAAATGGCAAAGACAGGGTTTATATAGACCTTGTGGAGACTCTTCAGTTGCCAAGATGAGTCAGCAGAATTTGAAAAGAGGGTAAGGTCAATCACTTACGCCTTGAAAAGCGGTAACGATCAATTACCCTACTAAAGGCTACGACGATTCAGTTGCGTATCCTAATTAATGACGGATGGACATGATTCGGATGGACTTCCCAAGGAAAGCGTGCTTATCTTATGAGAAATTAGCGCGAAAATCAAGGCAGAATATCAATTGCTGACGTCATAAATTGATATGCACAGAGATATTCCATCAAATCCCGGAAAGGGCAAAACGGACACTTCGATTCTTTTGTTAAAAAAAGGGGGGAGAAACACTAGCAACATTACATTAATGTTTCAGCTATTTGTTTGCTACTTTTCAAATTCAAAAGTCAAAGTAAACCCTTGATCAAGGAGTCATGAGGGGTGAACTGACGGCTCAGATTCTCCACCTACTCCACTTCCTGCTTCAATTGCTCGCACTTGGCATTCATCTCATGATAGAGCTTCATAGCCTCTTCAACATTTTGCTTTTGCTGCTCCACCTTCTGCTTCTCAGCTGCGAGGTTTTGGTGGCCGAGTTTCAAAGTTACGGCTGCGCGAATCATGGTGACTCTTCATAAGAAACTTGAAACCCAGCCTGCCTTGAACTTTGGCGAGAAGATTTTGGCACATGCCAAAAAGCAATTCAGCACTCTGAGGAGAAATGGTCGCAGGCGTGGCCGCAGACAACTGCTCCAAAATCCAAATGGCCTCGGTAAGAAACAGCCTCCTGTCAAAGGGCCCTATCTCCAGAGATCTCGCAAATGATTGGGGGTAGGCGAGGCGCATCCGAACTAGCCAGTCCACATCGGCTTGCTTCAAACCTGAAGCAATATCAAAGCCAAGTCACGCTATCAAAATTGCAAATGAAGAATGCGAAATGCAAACAGCAAACCACGACTTACCAGTTCCTTCAAGGATCTCATGAAGAGAAGGAATGCGCATTGCTGGGTTGATCGAAGATTGTCCTCGTTCCATAGCCCTTCTATCAGCTGCGAGCTCTAACTCCTCATAATTTGGGGGAAGAGTATAAGCCGCACCATGTGTGATCGCAGCCCCGACCTGCGAGCCCCAAAAGCTCCACGCAGGAAGAGGTGCCACCGACTCAGTCATTGCTGGAGGCGTGGTGGCAGCCGAAGTTGCTTGGCGAGGGACACTCCCAGATGCGGTAGCATCAACAGCACTTGTTCTCATTTCCTCAGCACTAGCATGGACATCTTCCTCCATTAGCACAGTGTCAGCCTCGGCATCATCAGAAAGTTCGATGACGTCCTCAAAAGGCTCTCCTGTGTATTCAGCAGCTGCGACGGGTTTCTCGGTATGGGAACTCGGTACCGGGACATAGGACGCAGAAGGTTGACTTCTTTGCTCTCGCACGGGTCCATCAGCATTGCCTGCGAATCAAAATGCGATAGTATGAGGTAACTTGTATCGTATGATATTTTATTATATTTGCTAAGCTAAGAGCAAGCACCTCCACGCGAAGGTGGGATTGCAGTATCCTCGTCATACGCTAAGGACGTGGAACCTTGCCCTATTAATGTGTCTTCATTAAGCATGTCTTTAAGATGAGTGTGACCTGGGGCGCGAAGAAATCAGTATTGATTATGTTTTGAGTTGCTAAGTCCAGTTCATGCATATTGTTCAAGTGATTACCTGAGGGTTCACCACACTTGCCTACTAGCCAACGGCGAATGTCAGTTTTTGACACACCATGCTTTAATGCACCCACAATCACATCTCAATAAGTTACCGCGAGATTAAAAATCTCACCTTCATTGCCGCCTGCGATTTCTTCAAAGTCTGCTTGGGCTTGCTCTAGGGCTGCCACATCCTCTTCGGGAGCCGCATCCTCCTCTTCTGCTTGAGGAGCCACCTCTTCAGGAAGCGCATCTTCCTCATCAGCTGGACGCACTAAGTCGTCAACATGTTGCTCTTCGAGGCTCCGCTGCCTCACACGCTCGAGCTCCTCCTCTTCTCGCTGTCTTCTCCTTTCAGCAGCTTCCGCGGCTGTCTTCCTGGACTCGGCGAGAACGTCCTCGCTTATGGGTTCGTCCGAAATGCCGAATGAGCATCCCTCTTCTGTCTCTTGGCCAAAAGGCCACCGATGGTCTCATCATCATCATCATCATCTGCGAAGAAATGATTGGTTCAAGATCGAGTTGCAAAAGAATTACGATAATGAGAAGGAAAACGCGATGGAGGTACCTCCTGATTCTTCCTCATGTATCACATTTGCTCTTTCTTCTTCTTCATCTCCTTCACTTGGCTCCCGCCTCTCCTCTTCTTCCTCCTGGCCGAAGGGAACGAAGGTCTCCACTGCGAGCTCCTTCCGCGTTTTACTGGTCATGCGACCTTTAACTTTGTCCTTGGCAGAAAGGGACCTCGAAGGAGGAGAAGTTGGAGCGCTTCTAGGGGAAGCAATTGTAATTCCTCTTTGCCTGGGTCTCTTCGCTCTTTGCGCGGCAGTCGCTGGAGGAGACGGATTATATCTAGGAGGAGACAAGGCCGGAGCATTGTCTATCAGCGAGTCAGTAAAAGCATTCATGACCTCGCGAATCCTGGTTTCGACCTCAGGTTCCATCCTTGATGCTAGCAGGAACGAATGTCCTTGTCTTCTTGTGGTAACAATAGTGTTAACCAGCGATTTGGAACGATCGCCAGATGCGAACATCCGCACATGGCACTACAGCAAGCAGTGTAGAATAAAGATGTCAGTATGTGAAAATCAAGAAGCTTCACGCATGCAAAAGAAGTTGCTTACCTTAGCAAAAGTCTCGCTATATCTGATGACATGCGAGTCGCCTTTCTTAACTGCGGCGATCTTTTCGTCCAGAATGACGGCAGGGCACAAATGGTTCTCATGATCCAACAAGGAGTAGCAACCATATTCAGACTCATCCAGACTGCAATTGGGACGGAATGGAAAAGAGTTTCTTTTGATCAAAGGGGCTCTGCTTGGCAGAGGGGCTGACTGCATCTCAAACCTTGTTTGCTGGGCGTGCCAGTATGCGAGCCAGTTCTTAGAACAACCACCTTCGCGGTTACCCGCAGGTTGCTCAAAGGGAAGGTTGCTCATGAAGACTGTTTTGCACTCCTTTGTCAACAAACGCTTGTAGCAGCCTCTGATAATAGATTGTGGCCAGATTGATTGTGCCACCGCATCAAAGCCGAACTGGGGAGAAACACGAGTGGGATCAACATCCACGGTAATCCTCTCATACCTTGGCGCGAGCTCACGGATATGCTCAGCGAGAGCAGGAAGGGAATCGCGCAGGCACCAGCAAAAGAATTCGCGATAGCGCTCATGGAAATGCGATCCCTCTTCGAAGAGGAGCTCTTCTGAGAAGACAACACCCTTAGAGGGGTACAACTTTGGAAACCATCGCACGTTCTCAATACGCACGGAATAGGGCCTGGTAATGAACTCTCGCCGGTTGTTGCATATCAGGCTCCAAACGCACTTAGTATTGTTCGTTCCGAACCACCTCGCAGCTCTGCCGCTGTTACGCTCCTCCATCGCGCCGGGGGGACACCACTTGTTGGGCTTAGAAGCAGTTGGGGCATAGGAAGGCCATCGCTCAAAGACCCACATTGTCAAGAAGGCAATGTTGACGAAAGTCAGTATGTCGAGGCGGCCGCGCGATTTTTTTTCATAGCCACAACTAGCTGATCCAGTCTGTAGTACAGCGTACCCAAGACCAAGGGTCCAAGTGCGACTTTCTGGCCAAGGGCCAGTTTCACAGCAAGCGGCAGAACGTGATAGAAGACCCCATCGTGCGGGTGACCATCGCTTAAGTACCTCGACAGCCAGGCACAGAGGAAGGCACAAAGGATCAAGTGATAGCCTTTACCCTCCACGTAATTCTTGGCCTCTGGGTCTTGACTCAGAAGCTTCTTGGTGATGCTGCTGTTCGCGTAGTCACGGAAGAAGTACTGCACCCATTTGTTCCAAGTATTCTTCGCAGACGTGTCAACCAGCTGCCAGTCAGGAAGGGCTTTGGTAGTTGTCCACCGGGTGGAGATTTTCTTTACCTCTGACAAGCACTCCTCCATCTGCGTGTACAAAGCAATCTCCGCATCCGTCCTCAAGGGACTCAAAGGGTCTACTTCACCCATGGGAGACAGATCATACAGCATGTGCACGTCCTCGAGCGTGGGAGCAGCCTCGAACTCAGCAAAGTGAAAAGTGTGAGTCGCAGGCGAGTAGCGGGAAAGAAGGTTTAGAAGCATGGACTGGTCCAGCTTCACGGCAGCACCCTTCATAGCACGAACGACGAAGTATACGCCGGCCTCGTTGAGAGTCACAGCATGATTGGTCAACACATGGTCAATCCATTCATCCATGTAGTCCAATTTCTGAACAAAAGCTTGGGTGGAAATCGCGGCATACGGGAAATACCCATTTTCGATTCCCAATCGAACCACGTCCTCGGAGCCAATCAAATCAAGCAAGGCTGAGTTAACTGGAGGGGTCAATGTTAGCAATCCCTCATTAGGGACAGAAGCAGGCAGTTTCTTTGCCTTAACCCTCGCATGGTAGAAGTCCTTGCCACCTAGGTAGGGGGCTTTTCGCCATAGAGCTTGTGGAAGATCAGGTATTTCTTCGTCCTCCTTGGTGGGTCTAGTTCCTTTTGTCTTTGCCATTCCTGCGGAAGAGCAAGAAAAAAAGGGGGGAGAAATATGCACACACTTCAGTTTGAATTCTGAGATTCAAGATCTATGGGAAGAAAGATGAACAGTTTCTGGCATCAATTTCAGAAATCAAGGGTTGGAAATTGCTTGCATTATCAGGGATTATAAAACCCTATATCCAAGGTCCTTATCATTGAAGGATTAAATCAAAATTGGGTTCCAAGATTGGAGCTTCTTCACAAGTTTTCAACAGACAATATGTCATGGGTTTGCAGATCCAACACAGTTCAAAGCGTACATCGGTATGTTAAACAAAATTAAACAAGGCCAACCTTGTTTTGGTAAAGCTTGCTTGGATGCGCACAGTTGAAGAAGACGATTGACAAGAGTGAACTGGTGATTGATTATTTGAATCTGCTCTCGAACACTTCCGGGTATCATTCACTTTAAGAGAAAGAAGTGATGCTTTGCAACAATGGAGAGTACAGAGTACTTATCCAAAAACAATGAAGGGTTGCGTCCTTTCAGTAGTCGAATCGCAACCGTCACCGTCGAATCGCGCAATCACAGGACAAGCTGACGTCACGCCTAAAACCCTAAAGGCCAGACGGAACGAATCTAGGGGTTTTAGGTCATAATGGCACGCACGGGGGCTGAATTTACTCGTATTTGAATTGGTGCGTGGCGGCGACGCGTATGTTGGTTTCCGCGCATGGAAGTCTATCCAGCTATGAGCCTTCGCGCGCAGAAAGGGGGCTAATGTAGATAGTGCTTTCTGAGCTAGCAGATCTTGGCCACGTGGCAATCATCCAGCACACCATATTGTGCTCCACACACACTGGATCACCAGCCGCGCTGATCCATGTGGGGGCTGCGAGACAGAGCCCTCGCATACCACTGCACGGGACTTGTAGGGACTTAGTGGTTTGGAGGCTAGAGTAAGTCCTATCGCGTGCGAGCCAAGCCCGCGCGCGACCTTTAGTAACTGCTTTTGAGAGATTTATGGCACGAGCTCCATAAACCCGGTCAATCCGGTCAAACCCGGTCAACCTCATAACGGTTCCGGTATTCGCGCATAACGTGCTGTAACGGTCCCTATATATGAGGACGAACGTGCCGTTGTGGTTAAGCTAATTAAGCCGCCATTGATGGGCGCATTAACCACACTACGACGGTCACATTCTCCGTTATATATAGGACGTTAACCTTTCCATACAAAGGAGAACACACTAGCCATACGCGGAAGCTCTGCCAAACCTCTGTCTCTCTCTCAGACATTACTACTGCCTTACTCTCTCCCTACACACAACCCAACTCTACATGTGCTATCTCTGATCCTCTACTTACGGTGTACACGGAGGTCTCCCCGCCGGAATCTCTTGTGCACAGTCACTTAGTAGCTAAACCTTTTACCTAGGTTCTCGGTGAACCTAGGGTTTCGTATCCAGATTTTACTATAGACGTTTGATTATGGATTCATGATTGTTATCTTAAATCCAGCAGCTTTATCTGTTATTCTGTCTTTGACTGTTATCATATATGCATGATCGGAGTCGCGAACCAGTATTGCTATAGAGCCGAACCTGTAGGTGAAAACGTCAGGTTAGGGTTAGGAAGAAAAGACAGGATTTAGTACCTTACCCTGATGGACCGACCAGAGAAAGGGAGATAGGGCTAGCATAGAAAAACGTGGGACCGACTGTTGGAGAATCTGACCCGGGCCATTAGGACAGGTTAGAAACCCTAACAGGCTTAGAACGAGACTGCAGACTTAGGCAGCTTAACAGGAATCCGAACGTCTGTAGGATCGGGATTTCGTGTGGAATCTGAAAGGTCACTGCACAACCGGTACGTTGCACAGATAACGAGACTGCTGAGTGTTTTCATATCAAACCGAAAAACGTAAAATCTGTAGAAACCCGAGGGGATCCTGGAGCCTAGTTCCCATCAACCCTAGAGTACAAAAAGCAAGTTTATTCCAGAAAACGTCACAAAAAATATATTTACGTTTTTGCGTTTTTAGTTTTACGTAGTTCCGTCACAACAAACACAACCCCTTTTCCTCGTTTTATTTACACTTTGTCAACCAAAACTGATTACTTGAGAAAACCCGAGACAGTCCCTGTGGGATCGATAACCCGAGTTGAAATACACCCGGTACTACTTGATTTCGTATACTTGCGAATAGCCCGTAATTTGCGCATCAAGTTTTTGGCGCCGTTGCCGGGGACTATTTTAGGGTTTATTTAGTAGTCAGAATTAGTTTTCAGAGTTTTTATTTTTTATTTTTCGTTTTTCTCTTATCTCGTAATCTCGTTTTTCAGGAACCTAGAGTGAATGCCCAGATTGCCTCGCGATTTGGTCACACCGCTCGACAACCCAGAAAAGCTGTTTACAGAGCAGAACCGCAGACACCAAGAAAGCAGAATGGCTCACACGGGCAATCCTGCTACCCCGACAGTCACTGGCCAAGAGGCTGAACCTGAGACATGTACCCCAGCCGAGATGGCTCGGTACATTGAAGAGCTAGTCGCAGCAGGCTTCAAGTCCATGCTCCATCAGAGGACGTACAACCGATCTGGAAAAGCTTTGGTGGAAAATTTTGAGGTCCCGCCCGGAGGACACGAACCAGCCATAGTAGTGCCTCCGATTACGGCGGAGCACTTTGACCTAAAATCCTCCACCATCCAGACGGCACAGACGCACTGTCCGTTCCATGGTAAAGCCGATGAAGATCCGAACGAGTTCATCGGGAAGTTCGATGATTACTGCAACAAAGTCAAGTACCGAGGGGTCGAGGCCGATACACTTAAACTGATCCTGTTTCCGTACTGCCTGTACGGGGCCGCCAAGGACTGGCTCGAAAGCCGACCGCCCAAATCCATCACAACCTGGGAAGGGTGCGTTTCGGATTTTCTGGCCAAGTTCTTCCCCGCCTCCTGAGTGATTAAACTGCAGAGCGAGATCTTTTCGTTCAGTCAGAAGATGGGAGAAACGGTAGTGGAGGCATGGGAGAGATTGATGCGACTGGTGAAGAAGTGCCCGAATCACGGTTTCGGGGACGCAAAAATTCTGCAGGTTCTCTACCATGCCCTCGACAGGGACAACGCTGACAGAATTGACAGAGAAGCCGGTGGCAACTTTCTGTACCATGTGGACAAGGACGGAGCCTGTGAATTGATGAAGCAATTAGCCAAACAGGACACTCGCCTGTTTGACGAGCGCAGACTCACCGCCATGGCTGAGCCGGTTGCAGATGATCGTATCGACAACCTGACCAAGGTTGTCACGGACTTAGTGCAGAAAGTATATTCTGAGAAGAAGACGGTTGCAGCGGTAGACGGTCCAGAGCTAGATGCGGCTATCGAAGATCTAAGGAAGGAGGATGTTAACTATGCCCAGCAGCAGCAGTGGGACCCGAGCCGGTACCGACCGGGCACGAGGGATCATCCCGGTTTCCGGTACGGAAATCCTAATTCTGGGATGTACGTACCAGGGTTCCAGCACAAGCCACCTGTGCAGCTGGCCAATCAGACAGCAGCCCCGGTTCAGCCGGCCCAGCCGGTATTGACACCACAGCGATTCGAGGAGCAGATGAGTAAACTGGACGCCACGTTGCAGGCCATGAACGCCAGGTTCGCGCAGTCCGATGCAAAAATTGACACAGCGGTCAACACTTTGACTGCCGACCTGCACCAGACCAAAACTGCACTACGGACACTGGAGGTCCAAGTCGGACAAATTGCACAGCAGCAAGCCGAGAGAGCACCAGGAAACTTACCCTCTACCACCGTCAACAATCCACGTGCTCAGATCAATGCCATCACCACCTGAAGTGGAATAGCACTCCAGGATCCACCGTACCCCAGCCATGCACGTGCAGAAAAGTCGAAGGAAATCGAACACGAAGTATTTGGCCGGGAAAGCAACTCAGCCGACCGCCCCCAGCCAAAGGGCTCGGTTGAGAAGGATGCAGTGCAGACGGAGAAGGAAGCAGAAACGGTACCCGTCTCGAAAGAGGTGTCGTATCCTTTGAAGACACGGAAGAGGGATGATAGCAAAGACTACCTCAGATTTCTCGAGATGTTCAAACAGCTCCAAATCAACATACCCTTTGCAGAGGAGTTGGCAAAGATGCCCACGTATGCCAAGTTTCTCAAAGATATCCTGTACGGGAGGAGGCGTATGAGCGATTTCGAGACGATAAATCTGACGGCAGAAGCGAGCAATTGTGTGATGAACGGGTTACCAAAGAAGAGGAAGGATCCTGGCGGCTTCGTCATCCCGGTAACCCTGGGAAACGCATATACAGGAAAGGCCCTGTGTGACCTAGGGGCCAGCATTAATCTGATGCCGTTGACAATTTTCAGAAGCTTGAAGGTCGGTGAACCGAGACCCACCAGGATCATGATTTCGTGATCCTGGACATGGTGGCAGGAGAGGTACCGCTCATTCTGGGCAGACCGTTCCTGGCCACCGGAGAGGCTATGATGAACTGCAAGAGCGGGGACTTGACGGTGCAGATTAATGAAGACAAGGTAACATTCAATGTTTTCAAAAATCTTCAACTGCCTAACTACTATGATCACGAGAACATCTATGCCGTTGAGGTAGTTGACGAAGGTCTGGATGAGGACGAGATGGACAAGATGTGGGAAGAAATCTACAACATGTACTCATCAGACAAGGAGAAGACCCGGTGTGAGCAGGCCATGAAAACGGAACATTGGACCACTTTGCACTTGGACGGAGACGGTGGGCAGAAACTGGCCCTGATCCCGTCACTCAAGGAGCCGCCTACACTGGAGCTTAAACAGCTCCCGAGTCATCTCAGGTATGCGTACATTGGGGATAACGATACACTGCCCGTAATTGTTTCGTCTCATCTATCTCAGGAACAGGAGCAGAAACTGCTAGAGGTACTGCGAGAGCACAAAGAAGCAATCGCCTGGACGATTGCGGATATCAGGGGGATCAACCCCTCCTATTGCATGCACAAGATCAGAATTGAAGAAGGTAAAAAACCGGTGATTCAGCCCCTGCGGAGACTGAATCCGAATATGAGCGATGTGGTGCGAAAGGAGGTCATGAAGTGGCAGGAAGCAGGAATTATTTACCCCATCTCGGACAGAACGTGGATCAGCCCGGTCCAGTGCGTGCCCAAGAAAGGGGGTATCACGGTAGTGCAGAACGAGGCTCAGGAGCATATTGCACAACGCACCGTCACGGGGTGGCGGATTTGCATGGATTACCGGAGGTTGAATGAGGCAACGTTAAAGGATCACTTCCCTTTACCGTTCATGGATCAGATGCTGGACAGGTTGGCGCACCACGCCTATTACTGTTTTCTGGACGGTTATTCGGGGTACAATCAGATTTACATCGCCCCGGACGATCAAGAGAAAACGACGTTTACCTGCCCGTACGGTACTTTTGCGTTCCGTCGTATGCCGTTCGGGTTGTGTAACGCACCCGCCACGTTCCAGCGATGCATGATGGCCATATTCTCCGACATGATCGAGAAAAATCTGGAGGTCTTCATGGACGATTTTTCACTGTTCGGGGACAGTTTTGAAGACTGCCTCGGTCACTTATCCCAGGTTCTGATCCGATGCAAGAAGGCGAACCTAGTTCTGAACTGGGAAAAATGTCACTTTATGGTCACCGAGGGTATCCTGCTGGGTCACAAAATTTCCAGTAAGGGACTCGAGGTGGACCGGGCCAAGATCGAGGTGATCAAGCAGCTTCCGTACCCGACAACCGTTAAGGCGATCAAGAGTTTTCTGGGGCATGCAGGATTTTACCGACGGTTCATCAAGGATTTCTCCAAGATCACGAAGCCGCTCTGCGCCCTACTCGGGAAAGACGTGACTTTTGATTTTGACGGAGCGTGTCAGCATGCCTTTGACCATCTGAAGGAGAAGCTGACCACAGCCCCGGTAATCACGACACCGGACTGGTCACTGCCGTTTGAGCTGATGTGTGACGCCAGCGACTACGCAGTCGGTGCAGTTTTGGGGCAGCGGAAAGACAAAGTCTGCCATGTCATATACTATGCCAGCAGGGTGTTGAACGACGCCCAGATGAATTACGGTACGACTGAGAAGGAACTGTTGGCCGTAGTCTATGCCCTGGACAATTCCGGCCATACTTGGTCGGGTCCAAAGTGATCGTTTTTACTGATCACAGCGCCCTGAAGTATCTGCTGGACAAGAAGGACGCGAAACCGAGACTGTTGCGGTGGGTATTACTGATGCAGGAATTTGACTTGGAGATTCGGGACAAGAAGGGAGTCGAGAACGTAGTTGCTGACCACCTTTCGAGACTGGAAAACACCAAGCCGGAACGAGTCCTGATTCAGGAAAATTTCCCGGACGAGCATATTATGGCAATTAAGCTCGGGAGACCGTGGTATTAAGCCATAGCTAATTACTTGGTAATTGGCACGCTTCCCGAGGATCTTACCCCGTCTCAGCGGAAACGGTTTATTTCTGAGTGCCGACAGTATTTCTGGGATGACCCGTATCTATTCAAGCAGGGGGCCGACAACATTCTGAGAAGGTGTAGTCCGACCCACGAAGCCTGGAACGTGATCAAACACTGCCACTCAGCACAGTGTGGGGGTCATTTTGGGGGAACGCGCACGGCGCATAAAATACTGCAGTCCGGTTTTTTCTGGCCGACAATCTTCAAAGACTGTCACGACTATGTGCAGGGATGTGATAGGTGCCAGAGGACAGGAAACACGTCACACCGGTACGAGATGTCGATGACCGTGTGGCAGGAGGTAGAGCCGTTTGATGTATGGGGGATTGACTTCATGGGTCCGTTCCCGTCTTCGATGGGAAATCTTTACATTCTGCTGGCAGTGGATTATGTGACGAAGTGGATCGAGGCGATTGCGTGTCAGAAAAACGATGCAGCTACGGCTGAGCGTTTTCTGAAACGCAACATTTTTACTCGGTTCGGGACGCCCAGGGCGATGATCAGTGACGAGGGATCACACTTCATTAATCGAGTTTTTGCCAAAGTTCTGAAACAGTACGGTGTGTCGGTTCACAAGGTGTCACTGCCTTACCATCCTCAAACGAACGGGCAGGCCGAGGTTTCAAACAGAGAGATCAAGAGCATACTCGAGAAGACGGTGAATCTCGGCCGGAAGGATTGGTCCCTAAGACTGGACGATGCACTATGGGCCTACAGGACGGCTTTCAAGACACCGCTGGGAATGTCGCCATACCAGCTCGTGTTTGGAAAAGCGTGCCACTTCCCGGTTGAGTTGGAGCACAAAGCATACTGGGCCATCAAACTGCTCAACATGGACCAGAATCTAGCGGGAGATAAGAGAAAAATGGCGCTGCTAGAATTAGAGGAATTCCGCAGAACGGCATTCGAGAGCGCTAAAATCTACAAAGAGAAGACGAAAAAGTGGCATGATCAGCGGATCACGCCGAAGCAGTTCAACGAAGGCGACAAAGTGCTTCTCTACAACACGAGGATGCGGTTCTTTCCGGGCAAGTTGAGGTCTCGATGGTCGGGACCATTCATCATCAAGAAGATATTTGCATGGGGAGCATTTGAGCTGGAGAATCCAAAAGACGAATCCAGTTTCAAGGTGAACGGGAACCAGATCAAGCCATATCTCGAGACAGTTGAAGTCGCCAAAGTGGACCCCGTCTACTTTGACGACCCGTGAGAGGTAACCGGGTCGGGCCGTCGACCGTAAATCACAAGCGCTTGGTGGGAGGCATCCCATCGGATTACGTTAATTATTTATTTATTACAGTTTTTATTTTACGTTATGAATTTTGAGAGAGGCGAGATGAGTGTGTGTTAATGGGTAGACAAGTTTGTGCAGGAAATTTTAAGCAAAAAAACGCAAGCCGAAAAATGTGCGGGTCTAAACCGAGAGGTCCGACACGCATTCAAAGAAGTGCAGAAAAACTGGCCCAAAAGGCCAGTTACGCAGGCCCAGGAGTCAAATACGCAGAAATATATATATATATATATATATATATATATATATATAGTTACGCAGGCCCAGGAGTCAAATACGCAGAAAAAAAATATAGTTACGCTGGCCCAAAAGCCAGTTACGCAGGCCCAGAGGTCTATTACGCAGAAAAAAAAATAAAAAAATAAATAAAAGAGATGAAGTGGACCAGCCACGCAGCCGGGCCAAATACGCGGCCCAGCCACGCAGCCGGCCCAAATACGCGGCCCAACTAGCAAGCCACGCATCATGGGAAGCAAGTGGAGCTTCCAAAACCTTAGGGGGTCAAATCGCCATTTTACCGAACTTTGGGGGAGGTTTTTGCAATTTTTAAAAAGCGCCACTTATTGCCCCATTCATGGACGGGTTCACCAGACCAATTCCTCCATTGTTAACCTTCAAGCTCTCTCTTTCCTCATTTTCTCTCCACCTTCAAAAGTCAAAATTTCACCAAATCAAAAACCGAGCACGTTTTTGGGATCCTCGTGAGAACGGGATCATTTTGGTGTGGTTGAAGCTGCAAAACAGTGTCCGAATGGGTGTGGGGGTCAAGTCAAATTTGTTAAAAGTTTGAAGAAAAGCTCCAGATTCGTCGGCTTCGGGTCGAAATTTGAGAAAATACAAAGAAGAAACGTCGAAGAGGAGGGCGAGGCCTACACGGTGCCCAAGTCAGAAATTTTTTCCGGCGAGAAAAATTTTCCGGCAACTTTTCCGGCGACAGTTTTTGCACTCGTTGACTCGCTCCGAGTGCTCAGGTTCAAAAATTTCTTCTTTCGCTATTTTTTTAGTTTTCGGTACCAACCCGTACCCGGGTTTAGCATGCTGCGTACTTAGCTGTTTTTGACTATATACTGCGTTTTAGCTGCTTTTCTGCATTTTTAACTGTTACTTGCGTATTTAACACATTTTTACGTAATTGACCGTTAACTGCAAATTAGCATAGGGTAGCGTAATTGACTGTTTAAGCTGCGTATTTAGCTGTTTTGACTGCGTATCTGCATTTTGACAGCGTTTTTCTGCGTTTTATATATATATATATACACTTAATTTTTGAATTTTATGCTTTCGTTAGCTGTTATGGACTGGCTTGAGAGACCCGCGGCGTCTGATTTTCGTTTGCCTTTTGCCATTGACATCCCGTACGAGCAGATTACCGAGACTTACTTTGACAGTTTCCGGTTTGTGAGTTACCAGGCCCATCTACACTATCTAGAGACTTTAGAAAGAGGGTTGACACCGGACTATAGGTTTGAGGTAGATGACGAGAGGATGCCGTTAGCTATGAGAAATTATGCTAGACGACACGATCTCTTTGGTTGTGCCTTAGAGAACTTCCTCGAGAGGGCTAGTTCCGCGCTCACTCGGGAATTTTTCTGTAACCTCATCTATCAGGAGTTCGGGGAGACAGAGTTGTACCCGAACTGGGTATACTGTCGTAGGGGGTTTATTTGGCTGACGCCCCTCGCAATCCACTGGGCGTATGGCATACCTGGCGAATTCGAGGGTCGGTGTGCGTACGATATGCTCGTTTAGGACTCTCCTCCGCAAGAGGAGCTCTTGAGGACTCTGTGTGAAGGGGCGGATGAGGCCCGCTGGGAGACCAACGGGAGGTTACATGGCACGTTTTTTAGTCCGCCAGCCCGGTGGTGGTTTGAGTTTGGAGTGAACCGGGTAGTAGGGATTCAGCATATCACTAAGCTACCCTACGAAGTGGTACTTCTGGTATAATGCTTCATGTCCCGACGCCGGGTCGACATAGCAGCTCGGATCTGGTCGAACATTAGAGAGAGAGCCAACACGCATAGCCGGCGAGGTTTTGGGTTTTGCAGCCTGATTACCCGATTGGCTGCCCAGAACGAGATTGTCATCTAGGGTCAGAGAGATTTAGACCCCGCCTCTTTCCGGCCATTCTGGCGAGTAGGAAGACGGGCCATAGGAAACCGTAGGGAACCCGAGCCGGCCGATGCGTTTGTGGACCTAGATGAGGATGAGCCGGGTGATGACCCGATGGACGAGGATGGGCAGGCCCCTTCCTCAGACCCTGACCTTGGACCGCCCCCGCGCCCAGAAGGCGCGCTGCTCGACAGAGGGGGGCCCTGTCCATGACCCCACCCCGCTCTCTAGTTACCAGCCGACCCAGGAGTACATGGCACCAGATCCTACCCCTATCCCGGCGAGGCGTTCCACACAGGAGCGTCCTGTCATGAGAGAGTTTCCGACCCGACTACATCGATCTCGGTCGACTTATGAGCACGGTCAGTCTAGTGGGCCCGTCGAGCCTAGCCGGCCCACTCGCCCGTCCAGGATCCCTGTTCCCGAGCCTGAGCCTAGCCGGCCCACTTGGCCATCCCGGACCGCGGTTCCCGAGCCTCCCAGACCATCGAGGGCAGCTGCCACTGAGCGTAGCAGTCCATTTCGTGCCGATGCCCCCGAGCTTTCTAGACCGTCCTGGGCTGCAGCCCCTGACCGTAGTTGGTCGACCCGAGCTTCTAACACTACCATTCCTCCGTGGACTGCCTTTGAGCAGAAACTTACCCAGATTGATGAGAGGGTAGAGTCTGGCAGAGCGTCCATTAAGGACATGTGCAAGAAGAAGTTTGGTAAGAAGTGGAGACTGCTAAAGCACAAACAGAGGACCAACGACAAGAGGGGCAAGGATCAGGCTGCTGCGATGACCGCGCTTCGAGAGGAGCAGAGAGAGGCAGCCCGGAGCGCGGGCCGACAGGTCCCGCTACCGTTGTTCTTTCCATCGACTTACTCCAGTGAGTTCGATACCAGTTGGTCTGGTGAGGCGGGGTCGAGTCGCCATGACGATGCCCCGGCTCCGGCCCCGGCACATTCTGACAGTTGGTCCGACTCCGGGCCATACTGCCCACCCCAGGACACTCAGTCATACCAGACGCCGCCAGCGCCAGCGCGCCGAGGGGCCCGTTGCACGAGACCCACTGAGCCTAGCAGTCCTAGGTTTCGGTCTACCAGCAGTTCTGTCAGTAGCATGTCCGGTACTTCCGAGTCCGGGTCAGACCCGCCCTATGTTCCAGACGAGTCCGAGTGAGTGCCATGAGGGCATGCCACCTCTTTAGTGTGGGGATGGTGGTCGTGTCTACATTAACCAGGTCTGCACGTTTTTTCATGTTCATTTGCAGTTTTGAGTTTATTTATTGAGTCAGCACGTTTTTATTTTTGAGTCTACCCACCACAAATTTCTGGCCTTGCATTGTGTATATCTATTTAAAAAAAATAAATAAAAAATCGAAAATTTTCAGAAAATCCAAAAAATTAAAAATCAGAAAATTTGAGAACGGGCAATCAAGAGAACAGAAACTGGGAAGAAATCGAGGTTAAATCCTTTGACTGAAAAGAAAGCTTGCACCGAGGTATAGTAGATAGGTGAGAGCCAGTGACCCTTGGAAACCGCAAGTAGTTATCATCTGAGCTAAGGATCCGACTAGTTGCCACACCGCCGTCATCTAGGTAGTCGACAACCCGCCCACGGGCGCCGTCACGGTCATCGCATCTTTCGGTGGAGTGACTGGTTATCAAGGGACCTCACGTCCTGTTTCTTACCCCTAGGTCCAACTAGTAAACCCATTTGAAGCCATTTACCCCTTTTATTCTCAGCCACTATAGCCTAGGAAGCCTTCTTTGAGACCTCATCAGTCGTTAGTTGGCTATTCTACGTGTTATGACGGAGGGAGTGAGTTGGGGAGAGTTTTAGATGGGAGCACTTCATGATATATCGGTTTTGGATATTTTTGACATTGACACGCTTTTCGAGGGAAGGACAGGGTGAGTGAGAGGCGACAGTGCATTAATTTGCGGAGGTGGATCACTGCATTACATAGTGACCACAGGAGGAGTTAGTCGCGTGCGAGACATCTTTCCGCACACAATGGGGTCCGGGGGTTGTGAGGTTAATAGGTGGTTGTGCCAGTTTTCTACATCTTTGGTGATGAGGAGGTTCGGTGGGACTGCACAGTATTATTCCGACTACAGGATCAGCGCTTCAGGATTAGTGTGGGGGTATTCCATATGAGGACATCTTTCATACCCCACGACGACAGTTTATTTTTACTCACTCAGCTTTAGTCAGTTTATTTATTGTTATTCGTGTATTTATGTGTATATAGAGTCATATTAAAAAAAAGAAACAGAAAAAGAAACAGAAAAAGAAAAAAAAAAGAAAAGAAGAGAAAAAAAAGAAAAAAAGAAAAAGAAAAAAAAAGGAAGAAAATGATCTAGTTTTGCAGTTTTTTCAGTTATTTATGTTGTTTTTGTTATTGAGTCAAAAAGCTGAGTGAGTAGCACAATTTTCGAGACAGTTACACCGCTTCACATTTGTGGCCGCGAGAACGGCGAAGACACACCGGGGGACAGGAAGATTGATATGGCAGGAACTTAGGTGTTTCAGGCAGTTTTTCGGGAACTCGGTGAGGGGTGTGAGTTTGGGGAAATTGTGAGAAGGTCATAACGAGTAGGATCATGTGTACCTTTACACATATATATATCCTACCTGTTAGACTTAGAACCTTGATTCGGAAATAGCTCGGATGGTCGGTTAATTAGGGATTCGCTCAGGATGATAGCAAAAGTAATAGTACTCGGGTCCAGTGCTTAAATCCACCAAAGAAATCTGTTCAGACTTACCGATCGATTGCAGGGAAGTATTTTCTGGAAAAAGGATGAGGTTTTGAGGACACTCGGTTATGTTTTTGAGATTGCCCAATCTCACCAAAAATAAATTGTTTAGTACTTTTGAGTCGTGTGTTTTGAGTCTGTATATATTCTTTCTGAGTCAGTTTCTGATCGAGTCGTCTGGTTTATATGGACGGGTAGAAAGAGTATGCAAACTGATGGAAGGGAAAAGGTCTTGGTTCGAACTTGCAGGGGGTATTTGCAAGACAGATATGTATGCATTTCAGGGCAGTATTCAGGATGTTTGCTCGGGACGAGCAAAGGTTAGTGCGGGGGTAATTTGATAGCTCCTCACTAGGAGTTATCAGTTAACCCAATTTGAGGGGTATTTTCGTCCTAAATGAGCGTTTTAGTCGATTTCTGCCCCGTTTGACTCGGGAATTTACGGTTTGTTGTTTTTATCTCCTAGACGCATAAACTGCTTTATTTCACGCATATCGAGATATGATCACGGGTTTTGTTTCGTGTCGTTGATGCAGGGACAGGACTTGTGCAGGAGCCGGAAATGAAGCAGGCATGCGGGTGAAGGGTCCAAGAAGGCTGAGAAGCCGAGCATGCAAGTCGAGAAGATTGGCACGTTTCCCGAGGAGATGGGCACGCATCCTGAGGAGCCTGGCACGCATCCCGAGGCATCCCGAGCAGTTTGGCACGCATCCCGAGACGGACGAGACACACTCCGAGAAGCTCAGCAGTCATCCCAAGACATCCCGAGGAGTTTGGCGTGCAAACCGAGGAGGCAGGTAGCTACACAGGTAGCTACGCAGCTACCTCCGCAGGTAGCTACGCAGCCACCTCCGCAGGTAGCTACGCAGCCACCTACGCAGGTAGCTACGCAGCTATCTTGCGCAGTTGGCCCGTTTCCCGAGGCGGTGGCAGACGGCCCGTTTCCCGAGGCGGTTTCGGCCCAGTGGCAGTTTCGTAATTTCAGCAGTTTCCAGAAACGCCTCCAGCACTATATAAAGGCTCGTCCAGTGCTCATCACAACAGACAACAACTTACTGAAGGAGATCGCAGAGCACTCTCGGTGAGCACGGAAGCAGGAATTCAGAATCTACAGCACGCGTTTGATTTCACTATCTCTCTTATCCATAAACGTTGTTATTTAATTATGTCACTCAGTAGCTAAACCTTTTACCTAGGTTCTCGGTGAACCTAGGGTTTCGTATCCAGATTTTATTATACACGTTTGATTATGGATTCATGATTTTTATCTTAAATTCAGCAGCTTTATCTGTTATTCTGTCTTTGACTGTTATCATATATGCATGATCGGAGTCGCAAACCAGAATTGCTATAGACCCGAGCCTGTAGGTGAAAACGTCAGGTTAGGGTTAGGAAGAAAAGACAGGATTTATTACCTTACCCTGATGGACCGACCAGAGAAAGGGAGATAGGGCTAGCATAGAAAAACGTGAGACCGACTGTTGGAGAATCTGACCCGGGCCATTATGACAGGTTAGAAACCCTAACAGGCTTAGAACGAGACTGCAGACTTAGGCAGCTTAACAGGAATCCGAACGTCTGTAGGATCGGGATTTCGTGTGGAATCTGAAAGGTCACTGCACAACCGGTACGTTGCACAGATAACGAGACTGCTGAGTGTTTTCATATCAAACCGAAAAACGTAAAATTTGTAGAAACCCGAGGGGATCCTGGAGCCTAGTTCCCATCAACCCTAGAGTACAAAAAGCAATTTTATTCCAGAAAACGTCACAAAAAATATATTTACGTTTTTGCGTTTTTAGTTTTACGTAGTTCCGTAACAACAAACACAACCCCTTTTCCTCGTTTTTTTTACACTTTGTCAACCAAAACTGATTACTTGAGAAAACCCGAGACAGTCCCTGTGGGATCGATAACCCGAGTTGAAATACACTCGGTACTACTTGATTTTGTATACTTGCGAATAGCCCGTAATTTGCGCATCAGTCGGCCACAAGGAGGCCGAACCTCCTTGTTTTCGTCTCGTTTTGCGTGATTCTTCTTCCTCTTTATCTTTCCGGGCTAGCACCAAGGAGTGGAAGATCTAGTATTCAACTCTAGGCGTGGATCAACTATAGAGAACGTGACACAATTCGCGTTTGAAGTCATCAAAGGAGAACCCTAAGGTGTGTTATTGATTTCTTCCTTTACCATCGTTATGTCTCTTGACTTGTGATCCTTGGAGGGTTTTGCATGGGTTATGATTGTTTGTGTTTCCGTTGCGCATCCATGAATCAAAACCCTACAGTTCATACTATTCACAAGGCTAAGACTAACTCTCACCCAAAATTGGGAGCCCTGAAGCTTGATATCAATAAAGGTTTTGACAAGGTTAGGTGGGATTTCCTTTAACATTTGATACACCAAATGCATTTTTCGAGTAAGTTCATTCAGTTGGTTATGCAATGCTTAACTACAAATTTCCTATCAAATCCTGATCAATGGGCATGCCTCACAGGCTTTCACCCCATACAGAGGATTAAGGCAAGGGGACCCGTTGTTCCCTTTCTTATTCTCTCCATGTGATGAAGTTATCTCTAGTTCATTATACAAAGCCCAACAAGATGGGCTTATCTTAGGAATTCCAATCAATAGATCCACTATCACTCGTTTGCAGTTCTCAGATGACACACTCCTCTTATTTCAATTTGATCATTCAGTTGGAAACAACCTGAAAACCCTCCTTGATCAATATGATAGGAAATCAGGTCAACATATTAATGTTGTTAAATCTTCTCTAGTTTTCAGTCCTAATTGTAATGAGAATGATAAAGCTATTATTTCTCATTATCTTAGTATCAATGAGAAAGACATTATAGGTAATTATTTAGGGGTGACTCTTAACTAGCAAGGCAATAATAAGGATATAACTAAATATGCCATTCAGAAAGTCCAGGATAGATGCTCTAGTTTGAGGGGTCTCCTTTTAAGTTTCTTTGGTAGATGTGTTCTTATTAAGTCTGTTCTCAATAGTACTCTTGTTTAACCCATGTATATTTCTCAATTTAGTCAAAAGGATTATAATCAGGTCACCTCTATTTTAGCAATTTTTTATGGTTTGGCAACACTTCTAGGAAAGGAATTCACTGGCTTTATTGGGATTTTCTTTGTAACAAGACTAATAGAGGGGGCTTTGGACTAAAAAATATTCATTTCTTTAATAAATATCTTCTTGCTAAAAATAGTTGGAGAATGGTCTCTTCTTCTAATTCATTCTTCTCAAACTACTTTACTTCTAAATACTGCAAAAGGAAGCCTTTCACTGCTACTAAAGTTAATCCATCTGCCTCTGCTGCCTGGAAATCTATTTGTTAAGGAAGGGGTACTCTTTCTCTTGGTCTCATATGGAAGGTTCATAATGGTAATTGAATTTGGATTTGCTCAGGGGGTTAGATTGATTATGTCCCTGCTGACTCCATTTTTGAATGTCCTGCTAAGACAGATAGTAATTGTAACTACAAATGGGTTAGCTAGCTTTTATATAGACATGTTAACTATGAGCCCCACTGGGCAGTCGATGTGCTTTAGCAGCTTTTCCCATAATGGATGGTTAGGCGCATTTGTGATTTAGACCCTATTACTGATAGAGAAGATAACCCCCCTTTCTGGCAGCCAAACCACCATGGAGTTTTCAAAGTTGCTTCAGCATACTGTATCCTTAATTATAATAATTCTTCCCCTAACCTTTCCACACAAAAAAAACCAGTTTACAGGTATCAGTGCAGAGTTTAACTGGAGAAATCTTTGGTCTAGTGGCCTCCCTATTAAGTTTATTGGTTTATTCTGGCATTCTCACTTATTCTCTCCCCACACTTAGAAATCTTCATACTAAGACATCCTTAAAATATATAAATTGTCCCACTTGTAACTTGTTTTCTGAAACTCCTACTCATATTTTTCTTACTTCCATCAAGGTTCAAGAAGTATGGCATATGACTCCAGTTTCTAACCCTATTTGCAGATTTGGTGATATTTAATTTTAGCTCAAGGGTTGGCTAAGATCAAAAAAGAAATTGCATTCAAGACCAGATTGGCATTGGTATCCAGCCATTATTTTGGACTCTTTGGATTGCCAGAAATAATCTGGTCTTCAAGAAGGATGTTTCCACTACTGATAGCCTCTTTCACCAAGCTCTTGAGCTTGCCCACACCCTCAAAGCTATAAACTCTTTAGATAATTCAAATTGATAATAATTTTTTGTCTTCTTTACCTCAGAGTTCCCTGATTTTGTGGAAGTAGTGATAAATCCTTCATAAGAGTTATCTTACGTACACTTTACATTGTTATTTGTGTGCGTTTCGGTGTAAAGTGACGAGATTTGAGCCAAAATATGAATAAAATGCACTTTTGAATGTTTTTGAGCTTTAAAGTACAATCCATGCAATTCTTAATGGTTTTGAGCATGATTTTGATAATCTATCACATTTGATCTTCACGGTAGTGTTCGTTTTGTTTTTTGACAGGAATTACGCATGCGGGAATCAAGTGGAGAGAAGAAGCGAGCTTCGGAATAGAAGAAAAAGAAGAATTTGGCGAAAACATCCAAAACGCGTCAAATTCTCCTTTTTCTTCTATTCTCAAGCTCGCTTCTTCTCTCCACTTGATTCCCTCATGCGTAATTTCTGTCAAAAAAAATACGAACACTACCGTGAAGATTAAATGTGATAGATTATCAAAATCACACTCAAAACCATTAAGAAACACCCGGGTACTTTAAAGCTAAAAAACATCCAAAAGTGCATTTTCTTCATATTTTGGCTCAAATCTCGTCACTTTGCACCGAAGTGCACACAAATATCAATGTAACGTGTACGTAAGATAAATCTTATGAAGGAGTTATCAAATACCCCCACACTTGCCATTTGCGCATCCCGAACAAAGTCTCATCTACTACATCTAACTGTCTACTAGCCAATAGGACTCAAACGACTCTAACACGACTCAAGACACTACAAATGGAGCAAGATGATGAAAATGAAAATATAGACTCGATCTTAGAAAAAATATCACAAATTACATTTTTTTTTTGGGGATCATGCAATCTCAATACACATAAACCGGTGCTCCTGGAGTAATGGAAAAGTTAGATAAGAGGTGTGAATCGTAACTAAATTCGACAACAAGTAATTTTCCGTAGCTAGTATAGAAAGCTTAACTTTATAATCAAGAATAACCTACCTCTTCATGTGTTCCAATAAAAATAAGAGGCTAAGCAGGCTAAGCCACATTCATAGTCCGAGCTCATATTCCGCTAACGGTCTAGAATGATGAAGCTTAAGGACAAAAATGATACAACTTACATGAAGCAAAGGTCAAATAAACTCACCAAAACCCACATCTCACACACCTATCCATGATGAAAGAAATCCACAACCCGAATCTCACCGACTCCGGCCCTCATTTCTCTCAAACCCCGGTATCATGTCGATTCGTGGCCATCGTGGCGAAATTTGCGCAAAACTCAATCAATCATCAAACGGAATAAGAACTTTACCACTCGATTTCCAGTAAGCACAATGTATTCAATTTATTCATCTCCTTTTTTTGTCTCTCTCTCTCTCTCTCTCTCTCTCTCTCTCTCTCTCTTTTTCTTTTTCTCTTTTTTTCTCTATTTTTCAATAAAACATCAATAATACAATAAAATAAATGTACGAGTGTTCCGTATCAAAGAATCAAGCAGCAATGATAATGTCAGGGGAAGGAAATAATCAAAACAGTAAATAAGTATCACAAGAATAATTCATCTCCCCTAACTCCAAGAAGCGTGTGTTGCCACAAACCCACAGTTAAAGCGTGTATAGGGGTGGAGTCATCAAAGCACAATCTCTATACCCGTAGGCAAAAGTCGACACCCTCACACTAGAATGTAGTCACGTCCCCCTCTCAAGTAGCAAATAATATGTCATGTGCCTAATCCAACCGAACCTCCTACACCGAAATGATAGAAATCAGGTACCTAGCACATTTCACCTGTATTATCCCAATATTTATATAAGAAGGTAAATTAATAATTTGGCTAGAGTTTGGGGATTATATTGTGTTTTTGCAGAATCTATAAATTAACTAAGTTAGAGAATATGATTGAAATTGTAGTTTTGAAACATTATAAAGTGGTTGGATAAATTTTTGGGGATAATTGTAGTTTATAGAAGTTGAAAACCAAGTTGATTAAAAAGTTGGGGTTAATTGTATTTTGGATAAATGGTAGTACGTATATACGTAAAAAATAATTGTCTTCAACCCATATTTTTATCCGACCCGACCCGTAAAATGGTTTAACCCGGTATATTTATACATGCCCGTATTTTAACCTAAACCCGACCCAACAACCTAGTATAATTGTACTTAAACCATAATTTCTTAACAAAACCCGACCCGAAACCAAATTTAAAACCCGATTAGGTAATCTCCCATACCCGACCCAACTTCTTTCACCTCTTCTATTTATTTCCCCCTCCTCTTCTCCTCCATTTTCTTCACCAGTAACACCTCCATCGCCTTCTCCTTACTTCACACGAACACCCACCTCCATCAACACCACCACAACGCCTTCTCCATCACCACCATCTCTTCCCACCTCCCTCTCTACTCTGTCCCTCTCAACCTCATATTCTCTCCCTCTCAGCAGTATCCAGCAGAGATAACAACACCCACATCACCATCACCACCATCGGCCTCACCACCAAAACCACTGCCATCACCACCGGCCGACCCACCTCTCTAACTCCGTTCACTCGGTCTCTCTCTCGCCATCTCTTCCTTCCTCTCTGTTCACCGGAGCCAAATACAGAAGAAGAAGCAGTGGCGGCGGCCAAAGCCATCGCTGAACCGGACCCGAGAGCCCGACCCGACGGGACAAGGCCAGCACGCCTCCTCTGCCTCTCTCCTCCACTTCCAGAGGCTCCCCCACCTTGCTAGAGGGCCGACCGAGCCCAGGGTGGTCCATTATCGGCCACTCAATAGCCAAAGCGCCATTTATTCCGACGAGCTCCGACCCAAACTTCGGCAGACGAATTATATACCATTTGGTAATCAGTTTCAGTGATTTTTGGCCTCAATCTACTTCTTTTAACCTAAATTAGAGTTCTATGAAATCAAAATCGTATGGGTATAACTGTAGAACGACATTCCTGAATTAAAATTGTTGGGTGTAGAAGATGACATACATATGAGTGGCCGGGGGTAATTTTTGTAATAAGCTAAAAGTTGGGGGAGACTTTTGTATGAAACAGAAACTTAAGGGTAAAAAGTGTCATTTCATAAACTAAATAAGTATCAATTCATAGAGTATTGGGGATTTTTTTTTTTTGAGAAAGAGTATTGGGGATTTTGTTTACACAATCTTATTTTATAAATAAATTTAGTATTTGTTTATATTATTTAAAATCAGTATTTGTAATTTCTTATCATATATATATACATATATATATATAAACACACACACACACACACACACACACACACACACACACACACACACACACACAATCTCTTACAACTTAGCAAAAGAATATTGTGATTTGCCTATGCTATTATTATACAAGTTTATCTTTTTATCTACAAACTTATGAACTAAATATGTGTAAATATATAGTAAAAGAGTTTTTTAGCTACTAATTAATAAAAGTGTTAGTTTAAATGAATATGTATAACTACACTAGTAAATTAGTAAAAGACAATATCTTTACAACTTATAGATTTACCACGATTAAATAGCTACAAATCATTTATTTTACGGGACAGTTTATGAATCAAAATATATTGTAAGAGGAAAATGTGGTTTTAATTATTTCTTAAGTATTGACTAAAGCTAGAATTAATATCCTCTTGGAAAATATTGTTTTTTGTTATATTAAAGTGAAATAATTTTTTTTGTAAAGTAAACTATTTAGTAAAATCCAAATACTTATAATTAGAGAGTTTATGGCTAATTGTATGCTTAACTGAATATGAGATTTTGCTACATAAAAGTATTTAGCAATCATTTGTATAAATATTACAAATATCCACTTTATTTATAGAAAGTAAGAGAAACTCCTTATCATTAGCTCGAAAATTATTCTAAATAAATAAAATGGGGGACTTTGGTTGTCTTGAAAATTAAAATAAAGAGTTTACTCATATAATTAGGACATTTATCGCATGCTTGCATCGTATGTGCTAGTTGGAATTTTGATTGATTAGAAATTATAATTTGTAGGCGCCGTTTTTGTAGGCAAAGGCTACGTCTACCCGTAGGAGCTTCCTGGTATTTGCTATTGGTGATAACATATTATCTTCTTAATTATTATCCTTGTTTAATAATGAAAATGCCTCTTATCCGGTTTACGTGTCTGGGTTTTTGGTTACTCAGTATTTCTTGGTGACCTTGGAAAACTGTGGTCTTTGTTTTATTCCCCCGCAGGTCTAGGAGAAGGGAGCTCGGCGTAAGGGGATCGCTGTATCACGTAGTGTTTAATAGTAGTTTTAAATAAGCCGAACTCTTAGTTTTAATTCCGCCTTGTGTAGTAGTATGTAAAATATTATGTTGAAACAATTAAGAGGTTGTAATATAATGGGATGTGTTGTTCTTGATTTCCGCCGCTTCATTTGGAGTAGCACCCTCCCGGGCTCTCCAATCCGGAATGGTAGGCTCGGGAAACGAGGGATGCTACAGAAGGTATCAGAGCAGGCAATCTAAAAAAGGAATTAAAACCTGTAGGGTTATATAAAATGAATTTAGGGCAAGAAAAATCTATAATTTGACAAGCCAGTTGGGTTATGGGAAGACCGAGTCTTACCAAGTCCCACCCACCCCCGACCTTTATTCTAGTTTCCAGAGATATTTTGTGGTATGAATGGATTGATTATGAGATCTTGATTATCCATTGGACTTGTATCCCTCCAATGATAGGGACAAGAATTGGTTAGTTTGTGATTTTGAGAAAGGAATAGAGATAAAATATGTTATGTGCATTAATTGCGAAATGAAGCGTGCTTTAATCTCTACGTGTTAGGGAATATCTCATGGGTAATATTCGTGTTATACGAAGAAAAATGTGTGCATTTTATACTACTAATAATTTCAATTCATTACCCCATGCTAGAATAAGCATTGATACAATAGGTGATAGTGTAGGAATATGATTAATAGACCGCTACGATACTACACCAGGAGAGTAAACCGAGAACAAATGGCAGCTGGAGGAGACAACCAACCAGAGATGATTCCACTGGTCACCCAAATGGCTAGAATCATTGCTAGAAACGAGGAGCTTGAAGAGCGAAGCTATTCCAATAATGTAGAGGATCATAACCCTCGCGAATTCGCTGGAAGGGAAGACCCCAATAAGCTAGATGATTGGATTAGGAATTTTGAGAAGATATTTAGGGTTGTCTACTACCCTAATGACCAGAAGTTTAACAGTGTCGTTCTTTATTTGGCCGGCAAGGCAGACAATTGGTGGACAACCAATCACGAGGTCCTACTGGCTCGACCCAAACTTGGTTGGGAAGCTTTCAAGACTGCTCTGAGATGGAGGTTCTATCCAAGTCATGTTAAGAACAGGAAATGCAATGAGTTCCAAAACCTGAGTCAAGGGAACGGCTCAGTGACAGACTATTTTGATAAATTCGTGGAGCTGTCTAGATTTGCAGGAAACATGATACTTGATGAAGATAGTAAGGTCGCAAAGCTCATTGAAGTTCTGCACCTTCAGTTGCAGAAAATTATGCATAGCAGGATTTACGACACCTTGCACGAGGCATATGACCGAGCAACAGACATGCGGAAAATCCAGGAGATTCAGGATGAGGTTCATGGGAAACGCAAGGCCAGTGAGGCAGGGGTAGTCCGGCAAGGGACAAGAGGTTTAAGCCCAACAATTGAGGAAACAATCAGAACTGGGGTAACCAGCAGAATCAGGTAGCTCAGCAAGTTTGCCGCTACATCTGTAAGAGATGCCAGCGAAACCAAGATAATAATTAAGAAGTAATTATTATCTGTGGTAGAAAAGGGCACCGAGCTTAAGAACGTCTACCTCCACCAGCTAAAAACCAGCAAGGGAATTAAGGAGGAAACTATCAGAGGCAACCCCCGAACAACTATCAGGGGAACCTCCAGCAGTATGGGAACCAGCAACCGAGGACCCTGCATATTGAGTATGGCAACCGCAACAACCAGAGAGATGGGGGAAATGGCTATGGAAGGTAGCCAAACTACAACCAAGGGAACGCAGGACAGTATGGAGTCTAGAATCGCAACAACAATGCTGGCCAGGGTGCTAACATACACACTGGAGCTAGTGTAGGAGGATCTGGAGCTCAGAGTGCCAATATAGGGAAGATCGCAGTCATGACTAAGACAGAGGCTGATGCTAATCATGGAGTTGTTACAGGTACATTCCTTATCCATGAGCAACCATCTTTTGTATTATTTGATTCTGGTTCATCATACTCTTTCATATCATCATCGGTTTTTGATAAGTTGAGAATGAATAAGTCACCTAGCATATCCACCCCTTTAGCCACACCCACTGGCCAAGTAGCAGTATGCGACGCCGTGTTTAAAGGAGTAGGAGTCAAAATCCTAGCATGTACCTTGCCTGCGAATTTGAAAAATTTTGATCGTAGAGGCATAGACGTCATCCTAGCGATGGATTGGCTTAGTAAATATCGAGATGACATTGATTATTATGATCAGAAAGTTTGATTAAGAGGACCCAACGGGGAGAAGATCTCTTACCGTGGAATCACGAAGGAGCCCTGCATTAGACTAGTGTTAGCAATGACCATAGTCAACCAAGTAAGGAAAGGGAACTCTGCCTACTTATGTTATATCCGAGATGTATCCAAGAAGGAGAACATACTGGAAGAAATACCAGCTGTGAGTGAATTTACTAACGTATTCCCAGACCAGATTCTGGAAAGCCTCCTAGAAGAGAATTTTATTTTACCCTGGACTTAGAGCTAGGAACTTCGCCTATCTCGAAGGCACCGTACCGGATGGCACCAGCCGAATTGAAGGAGTTGAAGGATCAGTTGCAAGAACTTCAGGAAAAGGGGTCCATAAGATCAAGTGTTTCAACCAGGGGAGCAGATGGAAGCTGTAGGGTTTTGATGCAGGTTACGCAGCGGAATAACAAAAATTAATACTGCTCAAACCCCTCCACGGATCGCAGGCAAGCATCTCATAATATGATAAAGGTAGAAACTCATGTACCTTCATTTGAATGGTTGTGAAGACTTGTCACGTGAGATTTTATTCACCTCTCTATGTGTGTCCACACCTTGGATCTTTAATTGGATTACTTCTCCTCGTTTAGTGCTACCAACGAAACAAGGAGGCAATAGATCACGCGAAACGGAGCATGAGGCCGACGCCTAGGGAGGCTGAAGGCTTCAATGGGGCATACGGGTAGGGAGTGCCGATCCTCCTACTTGTCTCTCTCCTTGCTTGTTATGTTCTCTCAAAAATGAATTTTGTTGAGAAAATAACAAGCTAGGATTCTTTATATAGTTAATAACTCTTTATTAACTACATAATTGCCTCATTACTAATCGGATCCATACACGTATTAGTCAAATTTGCAAATTATACCAACTAAGTGTTGGTTTTGGATGCCCTAGAGGCAATCTGTTTAGTATGAACATTATTTGCTAGAATAATCATTGTATTAGTATGAACATTATGTTCTCTCAAAAATGAATTTTGTTGAGAAAATAACAAGCTAGGATTCTTTATATAGTTAATAACTCTTTATTAGTATGAACATTATTTCCTAGAACAGTGTATTAGTATGAACATTATTTTCTAGAATAATCATTGTATTAGTATGAACATTATGTTCTCTCAAAAATAAATTTTGTTGAGAAAATAACAAGCTAGGATTATTTATATAGTTAATAACTCTTTATTAACTACATAATTGCCCCATTACTAATCCGACCCATACACGGATTAGTACACTTTGCAAATTAGTCCAACTAAGTGTTGGTTTTGGATGCCCTAGAGGCAATCTGTATAGGATGAACATTATTTGCTAGAATAATCATTGTATGATTTATGGATTTATTTAATATAATGAAGTCCTTATATTACAGTTGTGTTGTTTATCTTAAATATCCCTAGTCCACTACATTGCTTAACGGGACGATCAACTATAGACTATTATGTGGGTCGATTGATATGGGGATATCAAGTCTAACACATGGGTATCCATTAGGAGTAATGGCATACTGGATGGACCCACCACGAGAAGGCTACATTAGATTATATCAACGGCACAAGCGCTTCTTGTTGTGCTAATAGTGTTGTAATCCTTAGACTTGAAGTCATTGGATTCTCTAGTTGTGAAATATCATGCTTTGATATTAACAAACGTTACACCATGACTTGGTAACTATAAAGATAACAATCGGGCATGATGGGAAGCAAGCTTAGAGGTGGCAGTGATGTAGACAGGATTTGTCCCTCCTACATAATAGGAGTAAATATCCATGGCCACTCGAGGGGTAGAGCTTATGGAATGTCTGGCCAGACTCAGATAAATCAATATGGAGATATTGAAGTTATCTTCATGTCTATTCCCAGGATCGAGAAAGTATGGATTGGATATACGAGTGTAAAAAATATGCCTCGTGTCCAATCCAGATATGGAGACAAAGGGATAACACAACACAGTAAAATTGGGCACTAGGTTTGTCGGGATCACTAACTATTTATATTAGTTGGGTGGCATAGATGTGTTTCTAGACACCGCTCTATGTTGTAATAGTTACTACCAACTAAACAGATACCTCTGGAGTCACACATCGTATGGAATAAACTGGATATGGGTATTAATTAGTTGGACTAATTAATAAAAGGATCATAACGCAACCACAAGCAAAGTTAGTAAGACTAATTTGCAAGTGGACTAATCCATGTAAGGACATGATTAGTATTGGGGAAATTATGTATTTAATAAGGAGTGATTACTATATAAAGGAACTCTAGCTTGTTATTTCTCACTAGAGTCATTATTCAGAGAAACATAACAAAGCAAAGAGAGTGAGAGAGAGAGAGAGAGACAAGGAAGAGGCCGAGAGCCCCAACCCCGTCTGCCCCCTCCTAGCCGTCGGCCTCTTTGAGGCATTTCCATGGTGCCTCGTTTTGCGTGATCCTTTCCTCCTTTCTTCCGTTGCTAGCACTACAAGCTGGGAAGGAATCCAGTCAAAGATCCAAGGTCTGGATACTCATAGAGACGAAGACAAGATTATTCGTAGTATCAGAGCCACAGGTCGTAGCACATAACATGATATTATGTGTTACTTCCTTAAGTTTTACACCGTTTATTTTGATTTATGCGAAAACTGAAATTAATTGGCATATTAGATGCATGTTGAATGTGATTGACGCCAAAAAAGACCTAATTTAACATGGGATGTGAAGATTATTGAGTTTGATCACATAGGATGTGAATAATTTTGGATCTAAGAACTAGGGTTTGGGCACATGCTTGGAAAAGGGGTTTTTCAAGTATGGAAACAACTAGAATTGGGCAACAAGGCAAGGAGTTGTTTCAAGTGCGGCCGCTCCTTGGTGGTTCGACCACGGCTATGGTTGGCCTCTTTGACCGTTTTGACCCTAATAAGTCCAAAATCAACTAAAATTAAACAAGCGCGTTAAATTTTTTTAACTGTATTATGTACTTTGTTACATGGAGGATAGATATGGCCTAGGTTGTGGATGTTTACGTTTTTTTCTTTGGTTTACGGCCTGCGAGCTGATCAAATTAATGTAATTAGGAGATTTTACGGCTTGCGAGCTGATCATCTTCTCAACATGTGAGGTTTTATTTATTTATTTATTCTAGATGCTAGGCTAGAATTAGATTAATTAGATAATATCCAAGAGCATGGAGAAAAAGATCGGAGGACCAAGAAGCCACAAAGAAGATGAGGATTCCCATCCTAGGCGTGCGGCTATGGTGAAGCACATGGAGATGAGCTTGTCACTTTAGGGCATATAGATATTATTATTGGCTTGGTAATATCTTAGTCTAGGGGCCATATCCATGCTTCTTTTGTGTATGTTTATTATTTATGTCTTGTTATTTATTTTTGTGTGTATCGATGATACAAGCAAAATGTTGACAAGATAATAATAAACAAGGATGGTCTTTTATTGTGGATTGCCCAATCCAAATAAATAGATAATGTTGATTGGATCAACCAATGACATTTAAATCCCTCAAAGGAAATATTACGTTGAATGCCTTCTCTTATTTTAACACCCTTCATGATCAGGGTTTATTAATTTCGGGCTTGCCAAAGCAAGGCGATTTTAAATTACGATGTTGTGATGCGGCGACACAAGCAAGTAATGTGTGGTTGTCGAAATAGGAGGTTAAACGTAATAACGTAGTTTCAATTGGATTGATAACTTAGAGGCACGGGATTGGGATTATTTATGAGATAAATAAATAAGGAGTTATTTGCCTGGTTCCACCAAGAGTTGCATATGGATGCAATTAGAAGGATGTTCCTACCAAAATAACTTATTCTTGGGTGACTTGCCAAAGCAAGCTCACGAAGAAGTGAAATATGTATCTTGGACCCACTAGAAAATATTTGATATTTTCTTCATTAATGGTGAGGGCTATTAATCCCAGAAAAATAGTGGGAGCTATATTTGATAATCTAGCCATTATTGAATATGGTTAAATTGTTCAAAATACTAAAATTGCATATTTATTGTTATGTAGAATTTCAATGGCAAACAACAATCAATCATCGACACCATCCATGCGTTCAGTCCTTGAGAAGGACAAGTTGTATGAGAACAACTTTCTGGAATGGTAAAGAAACTTAAGGATTGTCCTTAAGCAAGAACAGAAGTTGTACATCTTAGATGCACCTATTCCAGCACCACCTGCTGAGGATGCGGCCGAGGCTGTCGTAAGGGCACATCAGAAGATTGTGGACCACAATAATGATGTGACATGTCTCATGCTGTGTACCATGAGCTCTGAGTTTCATAAGCAACATGAGAACATGGAGGCGTACGATATGATCGTACATTTGAGGAAGATCTTCCAAGAGCAAGCCCGGCATGAGGGGTACGAAGTATCCATAGCGCTGTTAAAGTGTAGTCTCGTAGAGGGGAACCCAGTCGGGCCTCATGTACTGCGTATGATCGGATACATTAAGAATCTCGAAAGGTTAGGCTTCCCATTCGGCCAAGAGTTGGCCAGAGATCTCATCCTGCAATCATTTTCGTATAGTGATAGCCAATTCATCATGAACTATAACATGAATGAGATCAACAAAACTCTGTCTGGGTTACCCAATATGTTGAGGACCGCTGAACAGAGTATTAAGAAGGGCAAAGGCAAGGTCATAATGATGGTCCACAAGAATAATGGCAATTCGGTTGCTTCAACATCCAAAGGAAAGAGCAAGAAAGTTGCGAAACCCAAGGATAATGCCTTAAAGCCTGGTGGAGGCGTGACTACGGGTGAATGTCACTACTGTAGTCAGCCTGGACACTGGAAGAGGAACTGCCCCAAGTATCTGGAGGATAAAAGCTTGGAATAGTGATTCCACCACCACCACGTATTTTTGTTATATATGTCAATCTTTCTATTTCTTCATCTTGGGCATTGGATACTGGATGTGGATCTCATATTTGTCGAAATGTGCAGGATTTGAAAAGAAGTAGAAGATTGGCTAAGGGGAGATAGACTTGCGCGTCGGGAATGGAGCAAGAGTTGTTGCATTATCTATAGGCGTGTATGAGTTATCTCTACCTTCAGGGCTTATTTTAGAATTAGACAATTTCTACTATGTGCCTGCTATGAGTAGAAACATTATTTCTATTTCTTGTTTGGACGAGAAGGGTTTTACTATTTCAATAAAGAACAATAGTTGTTCAATTTATTTTGATAGTATCCACTATTGTAGTGGGTATTTGTCTAATGGATTATATATCCTTGATCTAAGTTATCTCATCTATATAATTACAACTAAAAGGATTAAAATTAATGAACTAAATCCTACTTATCTATGGCACTGTCGTTTAGGCCATATAAATGAGAAACACATATATATACTCCGATGGATTACTAAACTCATTTGATATTTCTTGTTTGGACGAGAAGGATTTTACTATTTCAATAAAGAACAATAGTTGTTCAATTTATTTTGATAGTATCCACTATTGTAGTGGGTATTTGTCTAATGGATTATATATCCTTGATCTAAGTTATCCCATCTATATAATTACAACTAAAAGGATTAAAGTTAATGAATTAAATCCTACTTATCTATGGCACTGTCGTTTAGGCCATATAAATGAGAAACACATATATATACTCCGATGGAGTACTAGACTCATTTGATTATGAATCATAAGACATGTGAATCTTGTTTAATAAAAAAAAAACAAAGTCCACTTTCAATAAGAAATGTGAGAGGACTAGTGAGTTATTGGCACTCATACATACTGATGTATGTTTACCGTTTCCCACTCCTGCCAGAGGTGGTTACACCTACTTCATTAAGTTTACTGATGATTTCAGTAAATATGGATTTGTGTACCTTGTCAAATACGACTCCTTTGAATTGTTAAAAGAATTAAAGAATGAAGTAGAGAAACTTGGCAAAAGTATCAAGGCTCTACGATCAGATCGTGGAGGAGAATACTTAAGCCAAAATTTGACGACTATTTTAGAGAGTTTGGGATTCTGACCCAACTCACTCCACCCGGGACGCCACAGTGGAATGGTATGTCCGAGAGGAGGAATCGCACCTTGTTGGACATGGTGCGGTCTATGATGTGTCAAATAGATCTTCCGATATCGTTTTGGGGACATGCTCTAATGATAGCTGCTTTTACCATTAACCGTGTTCCATCCAAATCGGTCATGAAGACACCATATGAGATATGGGCTGGGAGGCGTCCCATAGTGTCGTTTATGAAGATTTGGGGTTGCGACGTCTATGTAAAATGTTTACAGAGTGATTAGCTCGGACCCAAGTCAGATAATTGTAAATTTGTGGGGTATCCTAAGGAAACTAAAGGACATTACTTCTACAACCCAGTTGAGAACAAAGTGTTTGTTGCTCGAACCGGCGTGTTCCTAGAAAGATATTTTGTCTCTAAAGAAACAAGTGGGAGGGCTGTGGAACTTGAAGAAATTCAAGAACCACAAATCATGATTATGAAAATGGAATATGAACAGGACCCACAAACAGTTGTGGAGAAACCTGTTCGAGTAGCACAAGAACTCCGTAGGTCGAGTAAGATACGTCACGAGCGCGAGAGGTACGGACTTCTCCTTACTGAGGCCGGTGACGTATTTCCCATAGATGATGAGCCTAATACTTATGGAGAGGCCATGAAAGTGCCAGACTCAAAGAAGTGGCTTGAGGCCATGAGATTCGAAATGGAGTCCATGTATTCCAACCAAGTATGAACTTTGGTGGAACCACCCGATGGGGTTCGGCCCATAGGGTGCGAGTGAGTCTTCAATAAGAAGACTGACATGGATAGAAATGTAGTTGCCTATAAGGGCCGGCTGGTGGCTAAAGGTTGCAGACACATTCATGGCACAGACTATGATGAAACCTTTTCCCCAGTCGCGATGACCAAATCCATTCGAATCTTGCTTGCGATTTCAGCTCGCTACGACTATGAGATTTCGCATATGGATGTCAAAACAGTGTTTCTGTATGGAAACCTCCTCGAGGACGTGTACATGACACAACCTGAGGGTTTTGAGGATCCAAAGCATGCAAATAAAGTCTGTAAGCTACCACGATCCATTATGGATTGAAGCAAGCTTCTAGGAGTTGGAATCGACGTTTTGATGACGCGGTCAAAGAGTTTGGCTTCATTTTGAACGAAGATGAGCCTTGTGTTTACAAGAAGGTTAGTGAGAGTTCTGTTGTGTTTATGGTCTTGTATGTGGATGAGTAGAATTCCGTATGCGTCGGCCATAGGATCTATAAGGATAGACTGTGAAATATTGGCTAGGAAAGTGTTTCGCAATGAAGGACTTAGGGGATGCAGCTTATATACTGGGTATCAAGATCTATAAGGATAGATCGAGGAAGCTGCGCGGCCTAAGCCAAAGTACATATATAGACAAGGTGTTGATTCGGTTCAACATGCAAGACTCCAAGAAGGGATTCTTTCCCATGTCGCATGGGATCACTCTTTTGAATACATTTTCTTTCTCATACTTAGTTTTTGCAGTATTCAAACTAGTCTGTTTTCAAGGCCTTGAAAAAGACTAGTCTGTTTCTTTACATAAACTGTATTTCATATCAAAGTCTTGAAACTGTTTTCAAGGCCTTGAACTTCATTTCTCTTCACAAAAACTCTTATCTCTGCAAGTTTTACAAAAAGTTGGCATACTCTATTCACCCCCCCCCCCCTTGTATAGTATATGTGTTGCATTTCTACCTACTTACTCCACTTTCAAATGAGATAGAAGAGAAGAGATAACAGAAAGACAGAGATCATAATCTCTTAGTCAGATTGAGAGAAAACTTCCAGCATGCAAGAATCTTCTCCTCCAGCAAAGAAGTTCAGAAAGGAGAAGAATGTGCAAGAAACAAGGTCTGAATCTGAGATAGGGAGAAGTTATGAAGGAACAGGGAAAACGAAAGAAGGATTAGAGTATCAAACTCATAAGAAAAATAAAGGAGAAAAGAAGAAGAAGAAGCCTGAAGGTGAGATGAAGGATGATCAGACTCCAAAGAAGAAGAAGCCAGAGGAGAAGAAGAATGATCAGACTTCAAAGAAAAAGACAGGAGTCAAGCATGGTGTTGTGAAGCCAAAATAAAAGAAATTTCTAGCCATGGAAAGAATTTATTTCCTGAGTCATGCTTCATTAAATCAGAAATTAGGGGTATTTGGATGGATGGTTATGCATCTTCAAAGATAGCCTACTGCAATATGATTTCTGAAGAGTTATTGGATAATATGGATATTGGTTGCATGAGAAACCTTATAAATTCATATGTTTGGGAGCTAATCCTACTTCTGAGGCTTACCTTAGGCTAATTAGGTTATTCTATCTGAATCTTGAAAAAGAGGAGGATGATAACTATGTCTTAACCTCTGGGGTAGCTGGTGTGGATACGAAGCTGGATCATAAAGTTTTTGCCAAGGTTTTGGTGATGTCGTAGTGTGTACTTACTCAGTTTTTACTGATCATTTTCATCAAAACTGCGTCGGCTTTTGCCATTTTAAAACCGCAAGTCATCAATCAAGGTGGGGGAATGGGAACGCGAATCGAGACAAAGACGTTTAGCTTAAGTTAGATTACTTAGAAGATCACATAGCGTATTTCAATCACATTACAATTGTAAACTTATCTTCTCAAAATTGTTTTATTTATTAGCTAAATTGTAATATTCGTGAACTTATTTCTACTTTTGGATATCGATTGTTTGTTTAACCCTGAACCGAGATCCCGGGTCGTTTCACATATAAGGATAACTATCTCTTTAAATGTGACCGTCTCTACCATACACGAAACAAGGGGGAATGTGGTGGGGAAGATGGTAGAAGACACGCCAATTATTCTGTAAGCTTGATAGGGAAGTCTTTTCTTCCCATTGGTTGTTGACCTTGAAACAAGGGTTTTTAATCCAAATAGGTTTAGATTTCCTAGTCGCGTTTCTATCAGCCATTCTTCTGGACTGTCCTAATGAGTAGTCTTTAGATGACTCCTTAGTTTGGACATAGGGGATTGTTCTGATCTTCATCACCAAAGGGGGATCAGTGCAATCCAAAGAGAAATATAAGTTTCTACTCAAAAACAATGAGAGCAATAACAACTATTCCTAGGAGAGGTAGAGCAGTTGTTTCTTCCAGTATCATACTCAAGATACTGAATGGGCACAAGAACATTCTTCTTGGGCTTTCCTTTGTTCCTCTTGATTCTGACAGCATTGGCTTTTTCGGTGACTAGAAAATTGACGATGAAAAATTTTGGGACTTTTTACCCCCTTAAATAAATAGGTTTCTGAGGTTTTCTGAGAGATTTAAGTTTAGGTGAATTTTCTAAGTTTTAAAAAAATTCTGATTTATTGTGAAACACATTGCTTTTCATCATTTACGCATGATTTAGTGCATGTCTTGCTATCCTGAATTTGAGCACGGGTGTTTTGAGTTATTTCAGGTAACATGGATTAGAGGTGCAACAAATCGAGTAATGGAAGATGGTTCGCAAGATATTGGAACTCAAGAAGAAAATAAAGAATGGAAAAAGGAGAACACGAATGATGAAAATATAAAGGAAAAAGAATGAAGAAAAGGGCACCATTAGCTAATACCACAATATTTTGACAACAATACCGCAGTATGACATGATTGGATAAGGAGACATAGGTTGTAGTAGTTCATATTGCGGTAACCTATATCTTTTACTATGGTATACCAGACTTTGTAAGTTCACATGTTGCTCACAATGAGCTTAAAGGCCTTGAAACTCATCTCAAAGCCTTGAAAATATCTGAGCATGAACTAAGGGGGAGGTTTTAACTCCAAACCATCTTTAATCTTCTTCACTTGATCTTGATATGTTGTATGATGAAAGACAAACATAATCTGATTATTTATTGCAATATTAGCTTGAGTTATTTTGCAGGAATTGCTAGCTAACCTTGTGTATGCATGTTTAGCAAGTTTCCATATTTACTGGATTGTGTTCTTGTCAATTAAAGGTTGCAGACTGATCCTACTTTTATGGAATGATGTTTGGACCTTCCTCAAGTCTACAGATGGAAGACCAAATCAAAATCAGTGAGGAGATCAAGTAGCTAGCCGTTGGAATTGAGCTGTTGAGAGTCAAAGATCTCTGGAGGACTTTTAGGAAATTCTGTTTGAAATCTTATAAATGCTGCAATTCAAATTTCCATAATAAGAGACACAATTTTGAGTGGTACACGAATTCAGAGCATGCAGAGACAAGAACACTCTCACAGGATTGACAAGAAACATTGAGGGAGATCAAACATTCAATCCATCTCAATCTACAGAAGAACACTCCAAGCTTCATGGCTTTACTGCATATACAGTGTTCTTCCTTTTGTGCTTTCATATGTATATCATTTGTATTATTACTTCATCATTTAATCTCATGGTGTTGTTCAAGAGGAACAACAAGAGATTCTTATTGAATCATTTAACTAGAGTAGGTACTAGATAGGTTAGAGAGAACCACAAGCTATAACAGAGTAAGGGAATTCCCTGTGCCTGAGATCTATGACTTAGATTTTGATTAATAAGAAGTCTGTTGAAATCCTGCAGGTATTTAGATCCCTCATGCGGATAGGTAGGTCATTGAGGACTGAACTCCGTAAAATCATTGTGTTCTTTGCATTTACATTTCAATTCTATACTTATCTTTTTAACTACATCAAAACAGGTTTTCAGTCAAGGTCTTGAAAAAGTTCAGTAACTTTTCTACTATCTGTTTTGATTTCAAGGGCTTGAATCTGAGTTCAAGGCCTTGAAATAGTTCCTCGTTTTCACTTTTTGTTTTAAAATCACCTTTTATAAAAGGTTTTCATACTCTATTCAACCCCCCTTCTAGAGTATTGATCATGTATTGCATACCTACATACTGTCTTTCAGACTTCAGCAGCATGAATTTAATTAGTCTTTCAAAGACCAATTCCATGTGACATAGGTAGAATCCATATTCTATACATGTTGAACAATTTCAACACCTTTGTCAATTTGTGTACTATGACTTAAGCCGCATAAACATCTTGATCTGTCTCCATAGATCTTTATAGGTTTCTTCGCCTAGGTCTATCATTGAAGATTAATTCCCTAGTTAATCTACATAAGATTGCTAAGTAGGTACGTCATCCCCAATGATTAGTATGTCTCCACATACAAGACCAGAAACATAACTATGCTCCCACTAACCTTCTTGTAAACACAAGATTCATATTCAATTTTGATGGAACCAAACTCCTTTTATTGCATCATCAATTCGAAGAACCCAACTCCAAGAATCTTGATTCAATCTATAGACAGATTGCTACAAGCAAGATACGAATGGATTTAAGCATCATAACTGGAAAAGATTTCGTCATAGTCTATACTATGAACTCAAAGGAAATCCTTACCTAACCAATTTTCCCTTTAAAGTAATCATATTACCATCCATGTTGGTTTCCTCATAACCCACTTGCACCTTTCAGGTGGTTCCACCAAAGTCCATACTTTGTTGGTATACATGGATTCCATTTTTGTATCCCATGGCTCCTAGCCATTAGTAAGAGTATGGCCCACACGTGGCCATCTCATAGGTTGTAGGCTCATCTTGATGAGCAATATATCACGGGTTATGAGAAATCCTTATTTCTCTAGTCACTTGAAATATCTTACCTGACTTACGAGGTTCTTGTGTTACTTGAGTAGGTTTCTCCACAACATCTTGTGATCCTGCTCATGTTCCATCAAAGGGATCAATGTTCTTGTTGCGGTTCTTGAACTCCTTCAAGTTCTACTGTCCTCCCGCTGTTTCTTTTAGAGACAATCTCTATCTAGAAACATTGTGGTTCGAGCAACAAACAATTTGTTCTCGATTGGATTGTAGAAATAATATCCCTTTCAGGATATCCCACAAAACATTTAACCGACTTGGGTCCAAGTTTATCTGTAAACGCGTTTACATAAACTTCATAACCCAAATCCTTTATGAACGACATACTTGGACACTTCCTAGTCCATATCTCATATGGTGTTTTTCATAATTGATTTTAAGATGGAACAAGGTTAAGGGCGAACATTTGCTGTAATTAGAACATAACCCCTAAAAGTAAACTGGAAGTTTTGTTTGACTCATCATGGAGGTGGAGCGATTATGAATCATATCCAATACTCCCATAGATGCTTGTCAAACTCTTGGCCCAAGTACTCTCCTATACGATCTAATCGTAGAGCCCTAATACTTTTACCAAGCTGTTTTTTCCACTTCATTCTTGAATTCATTGAACAATTCAAAGGATTCTGATTTGTTTCTTCATAAGATACACAAATCCATATATCTCTGATCCCATCAGTAAATATGATGAAGTACTGAAAACCATCTTTAGCATTTGTGCTTAGCGGCCTTCATACATCAATATGTATGATTTCCAAAAGATCATATATTTGCCTAATAAGTCTTACATGTCTCATATGATTCAATAATCAAATGAGTTTCAGAAATCCATCCTCATGGAGTTCTAGATATGTATCTCTTATTTATGAGGCCTAAACGATTATACTAAAGAAAAGTGAAGTTCATATCATTATATGCAAACTTCTTGGTATTAATGTTATAGATGAAATTATCATGATCAAGGATATACAATCCACTTAGACAAAATTGCATTACAATCAGAATGAATGGAACAACATTTGTCCTTTATTATGATAAGGAGCTATCTTGTCCAAACAAGAAACTATGATAATGTTCATACTCATAGAAGGGACATAATCACTTTTGTATAGTTCATGAATAATTTCATAAATTTGGAAATAATTACCTACGGCTAATTTATCAACCATGTGCTTATGTAAAGCATCGAGTCGCACACAAGCATAAGTTGACATAAATAAATAGGTTTGAAACATCGATAAGAAAAAGAGTTGGGAAAATTTGGAATAATTATGAGTAAACTTTTAGGAAGATTTATCGGCTTTAAAACATTTATAGATCACGAGTAGTCAAGATACTCTTAAACCATTGCAAGCTCACGTGAGAAAATTATTTTTCACTGAAGAACATTTAATTCACGAGTACCAAATTTCTTTCAATTTCATATACCAACTGTTTCACGAGTATTCGAGATATTACTAGACAAGTAAATTATCAACAATACACAAATTGATATCGATATTAAGTCACAAGTAGCTAAATCATTTCAATCGATTAGGGCATATCCAGAGCCACAAACAACATCAATAGAGTAGTCAAACTTTCTTTCAAGTCCAATTTAACCGTTAAGTTTAGCTGAGGCATGTCCAGAGCCACCAACATGATCAATGTAAACAGAGGGATCATGAAGTAATCACAAAGGGTTCCTTTTAGGGTCTATCAAACCCTATTTCACCCGAGCGTTAAGGGAGCCCATACATCAATCCCCGCTCTCAACAATAGCTAAAAGGCCTTAAGTGTCGACACCCCTATACCGTAGTGATCCTTACAAGTATAAGTAGCACTCTATAGCTCTACAAACCCTTGGACGCAATACCTTGGTACATGGCTCATTGGGGGCGGATTTGTGAACAATTAAGTTCTATCCAATAATAAGAAGCATTGCTTCAATGGTCTTAGCCATAATAAAATGGAGGATCGCTTAGCGCCTCCCATTAATAACACAACTCTGTACATCGTCCTAAATCTATTAGTGGTATCTTATTACATTTATTTCTCATAACCATAGTTGGTATACAATCTTCACAAGTCAATCCCAAGAGTTCTCAGTATAAAACAATAATCGAAAATTTTCAGTGTAAATCATGCTTTTCATACTCTTCCAAATAAGACGATATTTCATTCAAAACGTTACACACATGGGCACAATGTGATAATTAAAGTCCGCAAATATGTATTTTATTTATTCTATTTACCATAGACAAAATTAAATTTTCAACTTATCATAAGTAAAGTTCGAAGAACTAAAAAAAAATGATTCAATTTATATCCAAACAATTTCGAGTATTAAATCATGCTTAGCATACTTTTTCAATCAACAAATATTCATTCGAGACATCACACAAACACTCACATTTTGATAAGTAAAAGTCGCACATATGTACTTACCACTAATATGAAACACAATCAAAAGCGATAAGGTAAGTCGAGCACTCCAACGAGAACCACTCTCTCCTACGAGGTCGAGGTCTACAATCACACGTATAACGTACTACTTACAACTAATTTACTCATGCATAATACAAATGCAAAACTACATGCCACATAGTCCTATATGACACCAATGCACATATAATGATTTCACTTATCAAAATAAATAAAACAACACACTTAGAATTTCAGAAACTCAAGTTTTCTAAAGACGGTGAAACTTCAATTCTGGACAGAATTGTAGCTCTAACTTTAGAGGCATATTTTCCATATCAAAACATTTCCTAAAATCATGAAATAACTTTATGATGAACCTACATGTGTCTACTTTCAGAAACATCAAGAAAATCATGCATGGCTATCATAAAAATAAACTTAGAAAATAAACAAACTATGTTGTGCATAGACAAGTTTGGAAGAAAGTTTCAACTTTGAAGAACAATTACTACTACTTGGAGAATAGGAAAAATGCCCATCTTCTCCAGAATGAATCCCCTATGTGTCTACTTTCATCACAAGAAAGATTGGGTGCCATAAGTTTCTAAAAATTAGAGTTTTAACAAAAATGGCAAAACTTGTCCAAAAACAGAGTTTCAGAAAACATGGAACTTAGAATGAGCATATCTCCCTAACAAAAAAGGCTATGAAGTTGAGTTTTCTTTCAAAATGACTTGATTTTCAGAAAACGTGGAACTTAGAATGAGCATATCTCCCTAACCAGAAAACATGGAACTTAGAGTTTCATAAGTTTATAAAAATTAGTTGATACTTGATTTTTACTCTACTATAGTCTAGTCCTATGTGTAGGAAGTTTTTTATATTTATCATTCATAAATGTCAGCTTGGGTTAATGATTAAGCTCATGAGTTATGTGTCATCTCTTAAGAAGTATTGTTGGTTCTGCGCTTTGGTTCTGATTGTACGGGTGTGAGGTAAAATATAACATGAGAGAATTGTTCAATCCATTTAATTAGGTTGAAAAACTTTGGCGTTTTATATCTTTGTTTCTTGATGTTGGTTTGGTTGTCTTGTTCTCTTCCTTTAGAGTAAATAGAAGTTGAAAATTTCTCCAGTTTATTCTCGAGTATGGGATGGTATGAATTAGTTTGACTTACAGGTACCATTTCTTCATTTTATCTCGTTGGCACTATGGACCACATATGACTGTGATATAATTTAGTGGAATGTATTTCCTTTGACCATCTTCTTGATAAGAAAAACGCTAGGTGTTTATCCTTTGGATCATCTTAGAACCTTGATTACAGAATAAAAAATCTTTTAGGAGTTTCTTTAGATAGGAAAAGACCACCTAGCAAGCCTTTAGCACCCCTTAAGGCTTGAAGCCACCACAAAGACTCTCAACCTACCATTCTAGAATCTTTGTAGCAGCAACATGTGACCATAGAGCCTTCCAAAATGACTTATGACTTCTTTTTGCCTCATTAGGATAACGTTATGGCCATAAATTGTAGAGAATGTCATCTTTAGTGCCTTTAAGATAGCTTGCGTAGCAGACTATAGGAGTTTTGGTTCCTTTTACTTTTAACCCCACATCATTTTGTTTTCTTGAAAAATGCCAAAATGACTCTTAGCATGTCATGCATGGGTGGGAAAAGAAATTTTCAATAGGAGAGATGTGAATTTGAAACTAAAAACAATATCTTATTTTTACGAGTGTAGTGCACATCATTGTCTTCTTTCATAAGCTGTGATGGTACTTTCAGACCTTTGTCCGCTCGTAAATGTTTGTGAAAAAGAATGAAAGGCTTTAAAGAATTTCTTAAAATTCATATTTTCACTATGTACTTTTTCTTTTTTACTTTAACCTTAGGAATTTCCATGGTAGAATGTGCCTTTCTACCAACCTTTACTTTTGCCGCCTCCTGTATAGTGTCATGCTAAGGCCAAAGTATTGGACGTAAAGTTTTTGAGAAATTCTTGTTTTGAACCCTAAGTATCTCATAATGTTATATTTGCACTTTCTATAATGTGCTGACTAGAAGGAGTTATCGAGTGTCCACGTTTATATTTATTTTTGTGGAAACTTGTGGGCTCTTATGATCGATGGTAGGCTTTCGTGTTGATATTTTTTTATGTTGGTGCGATTGATGTAACCTAAGTGAAGTTATAGGGCATTTTCAGACTATCCTCTAATATATCTTGTCTTGGTCTTGAGAGAAAATCCAAAAAAGCCACACTTCTTGATCCTATTGCACGATTAAGTGACAAAATGTGCCTCCTTTCATTGGGACAATTTGTAGTCGATACAATAAGGGCTAAGATGATTTAATATTAGAATCTCAAATACTCTAATGATGCTAACAAGGTATCAAATTGCTGATTTGAAGCAGAGTCTGAAAGGCTCTGCATTAGATGGAATCTCAAATATTCCATCTCTATAGGACACTTAAAGTTAAAAGAACTTGAGATAAGTGTATCCTAGCTTCCGGTTAGACCCTATGAAGTGTAGAACGTGCCCTTATGATCATTTTGTCGAACTTTTTTATTTTAAATTTTAAGAGCGAACTATTTTTTAGTATGGAAAACTTAATATGTCTTTGCACATGATCGACTTCTATCAACCCCAAATTATGCATTTGTGTGCATTCTTTGCATGGGCAGCTTATAAGTACATGTTTTCTCATACTCCCTCTCTTTATGAAGTTGATTAGATTTAAGTAATTTTATGGTGTTTCATTATTTTTTACAAAATAATGTTTCAAGTACACTACTTTATATATTTCAAGTTCAAGAAGATTTTTAATAGACGACAATATTTTTCTAAATTATATGAGAGAATGTGCAACCAATCTATTATTTAAAAATATTTTTATATCACCCCTAGTATGTTTCATGAATTTATTTTAGGTAGGGGGAGTTTGTTTTTTATTGGAATTTTGCATTTTTTCCCCATGTATTTAATTAACAAATTGATTTGTATCAATAAATAATTAAAAAATCGGCACCTATTCCTATGGTTGGGAAGATTTTTTCATGGACTTGGGTCATGTAGCATTGTTCTCCTCTCTTGTGGAACTAAAATCCTATATTTCTTCCTAGAAATTAGTCTCATTTTTGGTTTAAACGTAATTTTTCGGATCTACTATTTGAGGAATAATTTCCTACCTAGAATATTAATTTTGATAGGATTGAGACTCTTACTTTTTATCCAAAATGCAATAGAATCATACCCACACACCTAGAGATCTCAGGGTTTCTCCATACATTTAATCTAAAACCCTACCCATAGGCTATAAGAACCCGTCGACCTCTCTTTACTTTGGGCACGTATCTCTCTCTATTTTCCTTTCTTTGGTTCAACAAAGCTTCTATGGCTTCTTCTGAACCATTGAATGCAGTATTCTTGTGTAATTTCAAAGATTCCCATCATATCTTAGGTACGCATGTTCCACGCCCAACCATGAAGAAGACTCGAGAAGAGTTGTTTGATGTAAGTCTATTTCACAAAGTATTTGTTCTCAAACTCTCCTGGTTTTCAAAGGTGTTGGATAGTTGTTCCTTTCTTCCATGCTACTTAACCAAAGTCCAATGATCACTTCCTTGTGGTAAAGGAAGAACAATTGAACGAAGTTCTCCCGTTCAAACCGGACTCGCCAAAGTGATTTGGGGTTCATCGTTTCTATTTGTGGTGAACCTTCCTTTGTTCGTTTTGATGAATAAAACCAAAGAAGATGTCGTGAAAGTTGAGGAAGGAAAATAATATCTAGTTTCATGTGAGACCGATCCAAGAAAGTATGAGGTTAGTAATACAGTTAGTGGTTCAGGAGCTACCCCTTATCAATTTTCTATTACTGAAAGTGCAAGAAATTGGACTAAGCGGTATGAAGGTTATGTTCCCCTCTCCAACGCCTTACAAGGAGTATGATACTCTTGGTGACAAGCCTTGGATATGCAAAGCGCGCCCAGTTACCACAGAAGTCCTAAAGAGGCGACCAATCAGCAGCCAACAGGTTTCCTCACGTCCATGCTCTAGAAGCACCAGATCATGCCACCTCGCACGTGGAGGGACATGAGATAGGGTCCCCTCATGCCTATCACATCGCACGTGAGCTAGTGGTTCTAGTTGCTTGGAGGTTTGAATATGGCCCGTCGCGTATGGGCTCCGCCCCTGATGCGAAAATTACTGTACAATGAAGGCGACTTGTTCTACTGCCTTCTTTATACTAAGACTGACGTCATCCGTGACAGTCCTCCAGGGATTTAGGGTATGTCGCCATCATAATGGGTCGTGGCCGCCCGTACGCCCGCATGTCTCACATTGGTTGCCCTATTATGACTAGTAAAAATAGGGCGGTACTTGCTGCCATTTCGTACGCACACACACGTTATTCATTCTGTATTGAATTGCTGCAAAAAAAGCCGTATCTCTCCCTCAAAATACAATACTGCTTATTTTCACCCATTCCACCAATTCATCTGCGTACTCGCTATAATATTGCTAACTCTGAGTATATATAATCCGAACACTATATGTTAGTCTCCAACAGTACTTACCCGATTTCCATTCATACTGTAACCCGGTAGAATTTACGGTGTTAAATGGCTGTTTCTTGATTGGTGTTAGGTGTTTATGGAAAATTGATAAGAATGGATGAGTTTCAATCTATAATTGTCCTAAGATGTTGATATTTTCACGACGCATGTATGAAAACGTTGCTTGTACGCGCCTCATTAAGAGAATATGAGGTTGGTTAATATCGATTCACAACGAATCCCAGTGCTATCAAAGGTAAGTTATTAACCATGTGTTAATAAAATGGAGAACTTGTATTGTTATTGATTTGACATTTATCTAGGATAGAAATTGGCCGACAAAAATATAGCAGCTTGCATTAATACTCGGTAAACGACAACACGCACTACTGTCTTTCGAGATAAACGAGGAATTACACTGACAACCGAAAGGTTAGTTAACTAACTGAAATGTATTTTAGTTTTTGAAATATCGAAATTGTCCTTTCTCTCCTCTATCACTTCACTGAAAGGTTAGTTACACCACCATCGTTCTCTTCTCACCACTATCGGCGAACTGTCAGCTATCTCTCCCAACTGAAGCGAGATCCTTCCCCTCAACTCACACTTTCATCTTTCTTAATTCAACTAATAATCATCCACAAATAAAACATAATTATTCAATTAGAATTCTCAGCGTCACAATTCATATACAACTTTGAAAATTGATATGCCAATTTCTCAACTCACGTAGCACCATTATCTTTAACCCCTCTTTCTTTTTCTTCTTCTTACTTCCTTTTAGGACAAATTCTGTCAAATTTGGACAATAGTTTATCTTACTTCTCTTTTATTAGTAAACCAAATGTGTCATAAGGGAACAAATTGTGCTCAAAATAAAAGGTTTTGAGCTTAAATGGGCATACACTATAAAGCTAGGGACTAAATCGTCAATTTAAGATACTCGCCGTACCTAGTTTTCCTCGTCAAGGGCATTATATAATGCGAGACACCCCACCTCGTCATACCTCATTTCTTTGCCATCGCACATCTACCCCCTCGCTTCTTTAAATTTCGTGATGCAACACCGAATGCTCAATTCTCAGTACTGAGATACTCCGAGGTCAGTCTCAGATTCGAGGTTTCCGTAGTTTTTCTTGCCTTGAAATTCCGACAGCTGGGTGTTCTCAATCGACCATAATTTCTAGGGTTTGCCTTATCTCTCTTGAAAGATCCACCTGATGATGGACTATACTCACATCGATTACAACGGTGAGTAAATCCGTCACTCTCTTTAGATTTGTGGGTTTTATGCGTTGAGCATGCAATGGGTTTTAATTGGGTTTCGACTGAACTTCGAAGGATGTTTTCTCTGCGAATTTTGGTTTCCAGGGGTTTTGCTGTCCTTATCTGCGAATGTTATCTGATAATGTCGGATTTTTGAATCTGGGTTTTTATTGTCTGAATTTATTAGCTTTGTTACTCAAATGGTTCCCAAGACTAATTTCTTCTCTGGGGAGAGGCTGACCAGGAAATTGTCTAGGGTTTGGTGTTAAAGCTAAAACTCTGCAATGGTTCGAAATCAAAGAAGTTTTGCATGAGCATTTAAAGCAAAGATAGGTATAAGGTGATTTTTTTTACCAGAACATTGAAGCTTTCATTACTAGAACTGACAAAACAACAGTTACAAGTCTGAGGTTAGGTTTCAATAAGGTGATAACTTGAAAATTAGAAGCAAGATCAAGAATTGAGGGATTAAAACTATACCAACCATGTAAGCTAGGTTTCAATAACTGAGTACGACACCGGTTTTTTTTTCTATCTTGCCAAATGTCTCTTCCTTGGCGGGTTCTAGGTTTCCTTAGTCACCTGGCTTGTATTTGTTAAGAGTGTTAATTAGTTTTCTTCAGTTTGCCAAAGCTGTCGTTTAGTGGTTCCATGCATTAACTAGGATTTTGAAAAGAAACACAAAAGCAAGACTAACGAGATGCTTCATTAGTTATGCTAAAGTACTATTGGATTTACATGTTGTCGTGTACTGCTGGTTGATAGGTTATGCTATTGAACTTGGAGTTGTATGATCATCAACATTTGGCAGTTTATCAGAAGTGATTCAGTATTCGGAAGTTACTATATCTGCGCTTGGTAGGTTCTGCTGTAGTTCATCCCTAAAGTCATGTTACTATGAGTAACTGAGGAAATGGTTGTTTTACTCCGATCCACCTTAATTTCATGTAATTTATTGAACAAATGACAAGGTGCTCATCAGTTTTCATATTCAAGTTAAGATGAGTCACCTGCAAAAATGTCCTTGTTCTGAACTTGTTCATATGTTTCACTTGAAACTACAGGTACTGATGATGATTATCAGCCCTTGTATAATAATAGAGTTGCAAGTAGTCGAAGGATCTCAGGTAACGAAAGATTCAATCTAGGTTCTCTCCAACCACCTCGTGTGCATATTGATATGGAAGCAGAAATTCACCAACTTGAGCAAGAAGCCTACAGCGCAGTCCTCCGAGCTTTCAAGGCACAATCTGATGCGCTTACATGGGTATGTGCTACTGCTTCGTCTCCACTAATGACTCTCCGCGTTTTAATATTTTTTTTGTTTGTTTAGATTTTTGTGAATCAATTTTTTTTTACAATTGGCAGGAAAAAGAAGGTTTAATTACAGAACTTAGGAAAGAGCTTAGGGTGTCAGATGACGAGCACAGGGAGCTATTAACTAGGGTCAATGCTGATGACATCATACGCAGTATAAGGTCTGAACATATATTGGTTTTTGGTAAAATCTTATATTATAGATGAGATATGAATTTCCATGAGATCTGGCTTACATTTACAATGCATTTTGCTATTACTAGAGAGTGGCGACAAGCAGGTGGACTCCATGGCGCCGGCCTCGGAACACCCCAGCCTCTTCATGATCTATCTAGTCCAACAGCATCAGCTCGGAAGAGACAGAAAATAGCACAGTCAGGCCCAGTAGCATATGGGGGCACACCACGAGGTTTGCATTCTCAGTCTGTTGCTGCACCTATGCAGCAATCATTTTCAGCTGGAAGAAGAGGACCTGCACCAGGGAGCATAGGCAGAAGGCTAAACACTGTATGTTGATTATCCATAAAACAAGTAAGAATTATGATTTATTTGACCTGTATTTGCATTTAGACTCCCTTTTCCATCTCTTATTTGGCAGGTTCATCCAATCCCTGGTTTATCATCAACAAGAGCTGGGATTTACTCTGCTGCAACCCATACTCCTAGGGGACAGTTTACTAGCCGTGGTTCATCAGGTGCTGTTGTGGCTACTGAAACAACAGCAGATGATCCGTTAATTGGGAGGAAAGTGATGACAAGATGGCCTGAAGACAACAACTTTTACGAGGCTGTCATAACTGACTACAACCCTGTCGAGGTATGCTTAAGGGCATAATCAAGAGTAGCCTTTACCAGCTTACTATGTGATAGAAATATTAATCTCTGCTAAATGACAAAGTAATTGCGAAGCATGAAATGCCCTGTCTGATCACTGGCTCAAGCAATGTGATTATACTTCTCTACAGGTTGTTGGAATGTTTTTAAAAATAAAAAACCGTGGAGAAATAAAATCCTCAAATACAGTGTTTTAGTTTTTAAAAAAATGTTGATCATAATGCTAGATATGCTCATAAGGTTTTGCCTAGTAAGTCAGAATAATAGCTTCTTCTTTGAGTTCAGGCTTCGCTTCGAGTTTTGTGCAAATTCTAACATCACCACAGCCCACTTGGTTCTCTCGCTCTTTGCTCTAAAAATGAAGCATACTTCTCTTCTCTGATATGCCCGAAGAAGGCATCATCCTTTGTACTTCTCTATCGTCTTTGTGTCTTCCTTTAGCAATATGCAGGTTCCAATCTGCAATGTGTCTTTAACTGGCGGGGAACATGTATAAACTTGGCATCTAGGTATTCATGGATAAGTAGATAACTATAATTGTTCAGCTCCCTCTACTAGTTCTCATCACATTTATCAATGTCTTTTCATCATAGAAAAGAGGACGCTGTCTCTTAGTAAGACTCGGCAGGCCCTTCTGCTTATTTTCACCAACTTTTTTATCACATACACCAACAGTATCATAGACATACATTCAGATCAATTTACCGATGCTCAAGGGAAGTGCTCGTAAGGGAGAGATGTGAAGTCTATTAGATTTGTAAATCATCAATTTGTTTTGACTCGTTTGGTAAAAAGATTACACAAGGCTCAGTTACTTTCTTGGTTGTTTAAGGGTTATGGTGAGAACCAAGTCCATTCTACATGTGTCAATTTGCATACCTGAGGTTACTCTGTCATAAGTATTGGATTTTAATTATTAATTAATGATAGTATCTATTCTTTTTCCAACAATAAATCAACCCATGAATCCTGCTTAACTTTTGAGTTTTAGGAAGTTTGATAGAATAAAATATCCGTTTCCTTAGTTGATATATTTACTGGTAAACAAATAAGGAAAATTTTAAGAATGGTATGGAAGGAAGTATTAGTGCATTAACCGTGCCTTCATGGCACTATTCAACTTTTCGTTATAAGTCTATTAGAGATGGATGATGCTATTTTTTTTGGATAAACCATTATAATTATAATACGAAGTAGGTTAGTGATGTGACTTTAGGTTGATGGAAGAATGAGCAGAATGTGAGTCCCTACTTGAATATGTGTGGATAAAACAAAGTGATCTATTGGCTGAGATTGATTAAGTCTAATGGTTCAAAATAGGAAGAGTGGCACACGAGGGTTCATGTGTAATAGATAGTGAAAAAATAGATAAACTTTTTGGAAGTTAGACATTTGTTTTGGAACAGCCCAAAATAGAAAGTGAGAACATTGTTACTATAATATGTGGGAGGGACAGCGAACTCCGATCTGGATCAGTCGATCCCAATCGCGGGTCGTCGGCGATCCGGATCGGAGTTTGCTGAGTTCCGGCAACGAAGTAGAAACAATGAAGAAACTAGCGAGTAACATACCGTTGTGTCGTCGGCGTCGGATTGTGCAGTTACACCCGGCGCCATCGATTCCTTTTTCGTCGCCGGCGTCGGATTGTGCGGTCGTTGTTTAGAGAGAGAGAGAGTCAGAAGCTTCATCGTGGGAAAGAACTCTCCGCTTTGGTCAAAATTCCATTAATTTAGTGATTTAGTTGTAAATGGTGGGTCCCATAATAAAAAAGATTTTTCTGAGTTTTGAGGAGGAGTCGGTGAGTTACCATATGTCTTCATTATTTTATTGTTATTTTAAAGGGAGTACAACTAGTACATATTATATTATTTAGTTATTAGCAATAAAATGTTTTAATATACCTAATCTAAAGCAGTAATGAATGCGTTATCTTTTCTATCTAGAAAATATAATATGAGAATTCTACGCGATCTGGCATAGCAAATTTTGTTTCGCACAAACGATCCGAAGAAGCTTTACCCCCAGCGAACCGAATCCCTTATGGTATCCCGTTCCGCGTTCCCGTTCCGCCACGTTCCGCAATCCAGGTAACTTGAGTGAGAATTATTTTGGCATGGTCGGAGTGTAGTCCTAAAAATATGTAGGTTCAGTTTCAAGACACACATTTTTGGTTAGGGCCGATTCTATTTTACATACCTGGGGTTTCCATATTCATACCTAAATTGCCAATGTTTGGCCAAACCTATTTAGGCCCACGGCTCCTGGTGGACAAAGTGTAATTGCCTATATATAAGGAATTGAATGTGTGCTTGGGTGCTACCCATCTCATGATCAAAGGGGGAATCTGTTGACTTGATTGATTTCCTTTGCCAAGGCCCCTTAGGGAGGGAATTATGTTTAACATATTTATGTTCACGGACCTGTAGCTGACATAAAAAGATAGCAGTCAATTGTGCTAGTGCTCTTCGATTCCTCCTCTTTCAACTAGTGTGATCACACTACCACCATCGGTCTATATTTGAAAGGAAGGCCAATGATGGGCCAAACATAAGGGGGCACATGGCTCCTGGTGGACAGTGTAGTTTTGTCAACCACCAACAGAACTAGATCTGGAAAGAGTGAGAACAGTCTTAATTTGATAAGGTGCGGGTATTGGTGGACAGAGGGAGAGGGAGTTGGTGGCTGGGTGATGCTGCTTGTGCCACCACTGTTACCGGTGAGTGGTGATGTGTTTAATTTGAAAGTTTTGGAGGAATCGGTGGGGTGAAACAATGAAAGTGGAAAGAGCCTGAGTATTAAATTAAATAAATTTTGGGTAAAATACACTTTGCACCCCTATGTTTAGGCAAAGACGCACCCCTGTGTTTCGGATAATTCACTTTACCACCCCTGTCACTCTGTCAGATTCCGTCCAAGAAGCCACTTTTTAATATTCTTTTGACAATTTTTCCCCTATTTGTCTTTTGTGTTCATTGTGTTCGTATTTCATGTTCTTGGTGTTCTTGACCACTGCCTCCACCACCACCGAATCCCCACCAGCTACACCAGTCTAGACCACCACCACCACCGAATCCCCACCAGCAACACCACCACCAACAACAACAACAGCAAGGGGGCACAACAACAACTACACTCACATCAAGAACTAAGCAAGAAATCGAAGCCTCCAAATCAACACCAACAACTAGTCAGTCCGCAGATATTACTAATGAAGAGGCTCAAATCTATAATTGAAAACAGGCAATAGAAGATTGCACCTACCATGCATGCAAAACTAAGGGCCCCGCCAGGAAAGTAACATTTTCTAAGCAACTAAATTCAATAGATCAAATTCACCACCCCCTAATAGAGGGGACAAATCAAGAGACACTAGCAAACCGAATCAGAGTTGCATTTCTTGAGCTGATAGAGCTGGTAAAAGAAGCCAGAAAAATAAATCACCAAAATGTTTCAAGCTTAGAACAACAATATCTGAACCAAACAAGATGAACCCAGAAATTCGCAGATCTCTCTCTCTCTCATATGAACCTTCGAACAAACCAAACAAACTCAAAGGGCAACCATTATCGTCATCTTCATATTCCCTCAAATTGAAGACCGTGATTCAATAGCCATAGACTACACAAACATCAAAGCAAGAAACCCTCGACCTTTAATTTCACCACAGACCCACCTTCAACATCATCTTGTGTCCATAGCTGATGTTCTGAACATCAATAACGTAGCAAAAAGCCCAGAAATGTAAAAAGCAAAGCATTCCGAAATTCAGTAAAACAGTCCCTAAAAATGGCAAAATCCGACCTCCCCTTTCCCTCTCTTCTTCTTTCTCTTGTTCTTAGCCCTTCATTGGCTCGAGAGGTAGCTCAGGAACTCAGAACAAGCCCAGAAAGTGGGTGAAATCGGAGAGAGAGGAGGAAATGTAGACCCGAAATTGTGTATGATGGAGCGAAACCTGTCTAATTTCTGCAACCTCTGTTCAAATAGACCACGTAATCTTGCTTTCTTGGCCTCCAAGAACTGATTCTAACCCTCCAATTAACCTCATCATCTCTCAATTGTGGATTCCCATTTCATCCTCAAGAACTCTAGAACTTGAGCCCCCCTTTTTTTTTTCTTCGTTCTTGGGTCGAACTGAGGGCACACGTTTGTAGATAATGGGCCAGGAAGCATTTCTCAGTCGATTTCGATCGATTTGGTGAGGTTTTAGGGCAGTCTGCACGCAACTTCCATGGAAGTCGTGTTAGTCGGGAAGAAGAAGAAGAGAGAGACAACCACTGCCAGATTTCGTCCTCAACGGAGCTGGAGCAGCCGTGGGTCTTTGCTGATGGCGGTGGTGGGTGTGATGTTCTTCCTCAGGCTGGGAGTCGATAAAGAGAGAAGGGCGTTTGTGGTGATGGCGGCTAAGGTTAGAGAGAGAGAGACGGAGAGAAGAAGAATGGGAGGAAAATGAGAAGAATTAATAGTGAGAAATTTTCCAAAAAATCGAGGGTAAGAACAGTCCTTTCAACGAGCCGTTTGGCTTCTGTCAGTTAAGAGGGAGGTAAAGTGAATTATCCGAAGCACGGGTGTCGGGTGTCTTTTCGCCTAAACATAGGGGTGCAAAGTGTATTTTACCCATATATTTAATATGTTATAATTTATACCAAAGTTAATTGCTCTGATATATTAACTGAGTGAAGAAACATAGACATATCTGAGCAACCTTAGGTATGTAGGCTGTTTAAAATAGACTACGTCTGTAAAATTGGAACCGTCCTGACCCATCTTGTATGTGCGCTGATGAACCTTTCTTTCACCAGATCAACCTTTCTGTGCCTCTTGAAACTATCGAGACTCATCTGGATTCTAGAGGATCTCACCCCCTCCACCTTCATCTTCAACTCTTCTTCATTCTTGGTTTGTCCAGCTTCAACATGTGCTCCTCTCCTTCAGCTCCATACCAAAAAAGAGCTTTAGGAGGGGAATGCCAAACTAAACTGCAGGATAGTTGATCGAAAGTTACTGAATGGACCCAGTGGATCAAACTTGTCCAATGACTCTCGGAACGCTCTGGAAATTACTCGCTTTGAAAAAACCTCGCGCATCATCACTGCGAATTGTTTAAGGTGCGGGTCGTAATGGACAGAGAAAGGGGGAGGGCGGGTCTGGTGTTGGTGGATGTGCACCTCTGTTAGTGGTAATTGTGTGAAGCTGAAAGTGGTGAAGGAATTAGTGGTTAAACATGGAAATGAAGTAGTTTCATGAATTAAATATGTTTAATTTTGTAATTATATATGAATGGATAAGTGAAAGAAATTGAGTGAAGTAACAGAAACATATCAGAGCAACCTAAGGTGTGCAAATTTGTCAGATTTACCACAGGGACGTGCCTCGTAATCATTACATCTCAAAATACAGGATGTAACATGTACTTAAAGCTATTGTTCATGTCAAAAGCTAAGAGTTATATCATAAATTAGTTGCTGAACTGCTAGCAGTTAAGTAAATGAGCCAAGTGAACACGTGAATAAAAACTAACAACCACATAGGTATCTCGACTTTATAAATTTATAACAATGACAGCAACTACAACAGGCAATTTTCCCAGCTTAACCGGGGTTGCTACATGGATTAAGCGTCTTCGTCTCCAGTTGGATCTGTCTAAACTCATTTCCCTCCTTTGGTTTAATTTGACTAAGTTGTGTCTTGTTGTCTTTACCCAGGTTTATTTTGATCTCCCTCTCTCTCGTCTATCACTGTCGATCTAAACCATATCACTCCCCTTAACCGGTGCATCCAACTACGATACACATGACCAAACCACCTTAAAAGATTCCTTCTCAGTTCGTCTTCCATAGGTCCAATGTCTAAATTCTTTCTACTGGTATCATTGCTTATCCTAGTTACATCACCCGTCCACAGTAGCATTCTCTTTTCCGCTACACTTATTACATTTTTTCTTAGTTGCCCGATGCTTCATCCCATTCATTAAAGCAGGTCTTACGTCAGTTCATAAAACTTACCCTTCAAGCTATAGCCTGGATCCTATGGTCTCATAAAACAATGCAAGATACGAGAAATGATAACAAATAAATTATCTGGTTCCATCTTATTCAAAATCAGTTCCCTAGAACATATACTCGTAAAGGAAATTAACTCCAAGGGGATAGCCCAGTCATTTGTGTGTGTGTGTGTCTTCAGTGGTTGCTCCATTCCAAGGTCTGGATGCAATCACACTAAATACTTGGACAATGACGTTTTCCTGATTCCTAGACCTTTCCGAGTGAGCTGGAAAATATATATGTTCAAAAATGCTGAGTCTGTAGCCCTTTCATTTATCGGAAGTTTTCTGTTCTTCAGGGTAGACATGCTCTTGTCTATGATATACATACAGCAAAGGAGACCTGGGAGTGGGTTGATCTGAAAGAGGTAAATTTTATCATTTTCTGCAATAGTTCACATGTCTGTATGCTATGTTGCTGTGACTGCTTTCTTATAGCTGCCTCTGAGTTGTGCGTGCATTGCTGGAACTTCTAGTTTCTAAGATAATTTCATTTCTATTCACCTGTTTTATTGCAAGTGTATTATTAACTCTTGTGTTTGCCTGAATTACCTGAAGTTTCATAATTCGTTTCTAGAAGTCTTTTAGATAAAGTGGCGATGTATGCTCCGTTTGGGTTTTCCTTTTCCTTTTTAGTCTTGAAATAGTGTGATTCTTCAGGTCATTTCATAGGTGGTCAGTTAGATCACTTCCTTAGTTTACCTTTGTTGACAAATGTCTTTAGACCCAAAGAGAACTATTACTATAATAATTGTTTGTTCTAATTAGTGATTTATTTTATGTAGCCAAGATAAAATGTCGGGTTGGTTAAAAGCTATTGTTTCAGGTGGAGGATAAAAACGTTATACCTTTAACCAAAAGGCTAAAAAGCAAGCATAAAAACTCGAAATGTATCATAATCTTGACTTTCTAATTGGTTCCTGTTGCAATGGTACATTTGCTTGGCCGGCAGAAACTTTTACTTGGCCAATGCTATGTTACCAGAAACGCGGAACACTGCGGTACGCGGGACGGGAACGCAAAACGGTATCCGGTGCGAAAAACAATATTCAGGAACGAGGAACGCTAATTGGGACGACTTGTCTTGAATACTAACCAAATACCATAATAATAACCAAACTTTTTTGTAATTAAGTAATGGGAGAAAAGAATTGAAACTGTAAGTATTTTTCTGGCTATAATCCGTTGGAGTCCCATAAATACTTTAGTTATTGTATTAAGCAACTATTGGAAAATTGAGATTTTCTTTCCTTTAAGAAAAATTAAATTTTATAATTATTGATTTAGTTTACGAATCAGCTGCCAGTTTTTGGGAATATGGATCTATTTTAATATAGTATAGATAAGTAATATCATAGAATCCTATTTCCTAACCTAGACTTTAGACCAAAAACAAAGAGACCGGCAGAGAACGGAGTTAACGATGAATGAAGAAAAAAAGAGCAAACTAGGGAAGATGGATGAGAAGTTGCATCTGATGGATGAAGAGGTAAGTTCTTCCCTCCCCGCCTGAACTTCCCTCACTGTCTGAATTTTTTTGGCGCTGTGTTTAACGATCCAGGTCGAAAACGTACCGTTTTTGGGTACGAACGTCCCCGATCGAAAAACACTGCCATTTCTATGTTTCTGGTTACATAGGGCCGATGTGCTATGAATTATGTCAAATTTAGATTAACTCAAATAAGAGTGAGTTTGGATTCGAGATGAATGAGGGCAATTGTTTTTGGTTGCTTTCCATCATGGTTGTCAGGATCGCGTCCTACGATCCTGAGGCCGAGTGATGCGCAGGATCGGCTAGAAAATCGTTTTCTGATAGGATCGGGTGGGATCGCGCGTAGGATCGGTTACGATTCTACGATCCTACTGATAAAGATCGGTTCTATATCTTGTATGGTTGGTAACAAAATACAGAAGTATCCTAATAGAGAATGTGTAGTTGTTTTTAAATTTGAGTTAATCAAAATTCTGTCAAATTTAGATTAACTCAAATAAGAGTGAGTTTGGAAGATTCGAGATGAATGAGGGCAATTGTTTTTGGTTGCTTTCCATCATGGTTGTCAGGATCGCGTCCTACGATCCTGAGGGCGAGTGATGCGCAGGATCGGCTAGAAAATCGTTTTCTGATAGGATCGGGTGGGATCGCGCGTAGGATTGTAGGATCGGTTACGATTCTATGATCCTGCTGATAAAGATCGGTTCTATATCTTGTATGGTTGGTAACAAAATACAGAAGTATCCTAATAGAGTGTGTAGTTGTTTTTAAACATCTACACTATTTGCTTAAATCTGGTCCTTTGTGTGCAGACTCCCCACATCATTCATGGATGTGGACGAAGTAGTCTTTAATCTGGTATGGAACAATCACCATATTGCATTGTCTCATAGACATTGGCTATAAGCCTATAGTTATCCCAATCTTGAGATTATGAAGGGTGTAGGCGAGTTTGTCCAAATTTGAGAGAAGTTGAAAGTTATAGGACGGGATATATTAGTTTTCTTATGTGCACTTGAACTCTGTAAAACTCAATGGATAGTAGCAGATTTTAAGATGTGATATCAGACTCGTTTCTCTCCAGTTCTCCATATTGGCCTCATTGACCCACCTTTTCTTTGGATAATTTTAATCGATTGCCCCAGAAAGCATGCAAAAAAAAAAAAAAAAAAAAAATGAAGAAGAAGTAGTAGTCCGCGGACTCTTGGAAACCTACTTGACATCCAACAGGTTGAAAAGTCAGGTTCAACCAAGAGCAAGTAAATTTGCTATGTAAATGTATGCAATTAGCTATGAAACTTGGGTAGAAGCACCTAGCTCCAACTTTTCGCATGATCTCCCATGGAAAATTATAATCTTCAAGGCCAAATTTATTTTTGACTGGAGATGTTCTTTTTTGTCCCCTTTCCGAACATGTAGATTATTTTCATCTGCATTGATTAGTAACCGTTGTAAACATGGTGAATCTAACAAATTTGCAATTTCACAATGCTGCAAGTTCTATCCCGATTGTTATGAAACATACACACAAACAAAGTATAATCACACACAGATATACGTGCATGGAGTTGCAGAGATTTCACTATTCACCATTGTCAGAGAGAATTGCAAGCGAAGTTAGAAAATGCCCAATGCACAAACTACGAACCCTAATTAATGAGTGTGGCTCATAAAACCGGACGGGATACAAGTCCAAAAAACAGGTCAAATATTGCCCTAGCCGCTCAAGAAGTAATTATTTTTCACGTCATTCGGGTTGTAGCAAAACATGTTCTGGGCACATTACACCAAAAAAAGTACATGTGCTGGGCCGGGTACATTAACCGGGTCACCTATACCAGGTTCCACACAATACCAATAAAATAGCTCCTTTTCTTATGCTAAAGTTTATAAATTTTAAATATCGTACACTGTTTATGTACCCCGAGCTAGTGAAGGATTCTAATTCTTTGCAACAATTCACAATGGTTTCCTGTGTTGATTTTGCCCTTAAACTTGGTCTCATCCATGTTTCTGAGCTTATCTTAGTGCAACTAGTTAGTTACACATTTGGGGGCTGACCCGTGGTGAAGTGCTTCTTATAACTGCTCAAGTAGGTGCTGGCCTCACAGAGTAGGATGTTGTTACCCATGATAGCTATGAGTAACGCGTTGCTCCCTTGGGCTGTACAAGGTGTACGCTGTTAGGTGCATAACGGTGCGGCGTACTTGGTGACATTCATGTCAGCACACTTTTTGGTTGAGCATTGTTGAACAGAGCCTTCTATACAAACTTGTCAAATGTGACAAAGCTTGGGTATGAAATATGAAACGAGAAAATGCTGGTTGTCTGAGGCCTTGAGTATTGTGATTCTCGACCTGATGGAGTTTAATTGGCACCTATTCGCCACGAGGGATATGGCATGTGGATGTATTTCTTCTTTACTAATGTGTTCATGTTCAAATGTGTTGCCAATAACCCCGAGTGGGGTTTCCCCATATTTCTGTGTTTGCTGACTTCCTTAGGGAAGAAACAAATCACGTGGGTATCAGTAGGAGAAATGAGCTATTTTGGGTTATGGCTTTCTTGGAATGGTAATAGATCAACCTGTTTCCAGGTGTAGTGTTGATATGGTGGTCTGGAAGGGTACTTGGACTGATTATTCTCTGCGAGGTTCCTGTATCCTGTTGTTGTAGTAGGGATTGGCGTCTTCTTATGAACAAGTTTTTAAAAGACTGGAAGGCTACTGCTAGAGTCAGTTCTTTGTCTTAGAATGCAGATACATGGATCTGTGCTACATGTGCAAAGAGGTACAGGAAAGTACAATTTTAGGCACAGTTGCACTAGAGATTTCTTGCATCTTTGGGGCTGGAAGCAGTCCACACAATGGCTTAAGAGATCTCTGCACAGTAGCACCACCATGCATAGTTGTCGGAATCTTACAATTCACGATTCGAATCCTACGATTCGGTTCGGTTGAGTTCACCGATGAATCTTTTTTAATCCCTCGGTGAATCTTAAAATGAACAAAAAATTATCTGAACCCCGATTCAAGAGACCAAAAAATTATCTGAATCCCGATTCAAGAGACCAAATCTTACGATTCTGTTGCTGTACGATTCTCCATCAATTCAGCTAAAGGTCTGAGTGCTCTAGAGCTATTCTAAGAAATAATACTTCTTAAATTCAGCTAAAGGTCTCAGTGCTCTAGAGCTATTCTAAGAAATAATACTTCTTACATTACTGTCTGTTTTGCAGCTATTCTAAGAGATAACACTTCTTACTTTACTGTCTGTTTCGCAACATATGTTAGTCTTAAAATGACTAGAAGATTTTTCTCGAATCCAAGGCTAATAGTTTCCTAATTGATTCTATATCCTTGACACCTTAAAGTATGGACATTTTGCTCCCCACTGAACTTAAAGTATATGTTTAGGGGTAGTTAGTCTGTCCTTAATGTATTTTGCTATAGATACACCAATGTCAACACACTGCCTCCCTGCCTTTTTCATTATGTGCCATGTCAGCCTTTGTTTTATGATATTTTTGGCTAGTATGAGAAAACAGATAAAGGAATCAAATATGGGGTATGTAAATTTGGGTTTTTCCGAAGAGAGCTCAGCAGGCACTGGTGGCTAAAAATAAGCAAAAGAAAAGGGGATACAATTCAATCCGCCAAGACTTGATCAGTCTCATTAGGATCGTAGTCATTGAGTTTATCAAGGAGTTAATAATTTGAACAGATGAATAAATACTGATCTCTACGATTATGTTGAATTGGGATTCAAAGTCAGTTTATCCAGATTAATTTTAGCTTCTTCATTTAAATTGCTGGCATGTTGTATGATTTTATAAGATCAGACCAGTAGTCGTCATGATAAATATCTTTTGAACTCCAGCTCCAGAAGTATTCTGTAAAATCTTAGCCTACTTTGTCTTAGACTTGCATGACCTGGGATAATTTCTACGTCTGCAAAACTAGTGGTGTCTGGTAGCATATTAAAATGTTGCCCCTTCTTTTTTTGCTTTGGTCCTGTGTTAACAATTAGTAGTCACTTCACGTGACGGCAATGACCAAAATTAGTTCTTTTGCTATTAGGATTGTTGCTCTTCTATTGCAAAGGCCGTAATTTATTCATTCTTTGATAGTTAGGCGTAGCCATGCTTCTCGTTTCATATTTATACATTTATAGGTCATCAATGTTTGAATCTTAGATATCAAATCTTGCAGTGGTTAGCGTCAATATGTGCAGTAGGTTTGCTAGCCTACGTTGCAAGCCAATCCCGTCCATGCTATAGAAAATCATCAAACAATTGAATGTTGTATAATAGGTACAAGTAATCTTTGGTCCCATAAAGAGCAGATGCACAATGTCTCCTTTGAGTGCTTAGTGCTTACGCTTACAATAAAAACTAGGCTGCCTGATGATATGTCATGACAGTTTCTTGTTGTTAAAGGTCTGTGTAAACAGCAAGGACGCAGGGCACTTCTAACTAGTTTGGAATTTAGATATAATTCATAATCGAAAAAAAAAGATCTTTTCCTGCGGTGGTTAAGAATGCTACTAGCCTATGTCACAATTCTCTTTGATGCCACATCTTTTTCCTTTGTGAGAAGGAAAGATGGCCTAAATGATCCTGTTGGTTGTCTCGATAATGTGTACATAATACATGTTATTGTCCTGACATTGACTTTGTCATGATAATTCTCACTTGCAATTTCCTAGATTAGGGTTTCAGTCTTGCGACATCACCCACTTTTCTACACATGTAGCTTGTTAAAGTTACAATAGGAGATGATGATCAAGGTACACCTTTCAGTTTCTTGGGAGGCAAAAAACTGACTTATTCTCATTCCGGGTAGCGGGAACCTTAGATGAATTCAGGCATCTGATACTGTGGCTGAGATATTATGTTTTACTTTCATCCAATTTATCAACACTTGTTAATGGTGTTGTTCCATTTTAACTACTGGCAGATTTTGCCAAAGGATATTCGATGGGTAGGCGAAGATCCAGGAATTTCTAGTGGAGGAGACCGTGGCTTTGATCATTCTGCAAACCTTGTAGTTACTCCAGGTGCTGGGAGCGGAAGAGTGTCGGCGAAGGACCAATTCAACAAACAAGTGTCTCAGTTACAGAATGGGGCGGGGAAGATTTCTGAAGAAATTGAAATACTTCACACAGACACATTAATAAAAGAGGTCTGTTGTATATTATGCTGGCACAGCTGATGTCTTACTGTCACTTTGTTGTGCTCATCATGACAATTTAATGTTTGGCAGGTGGAGAAGATATTTGATGCCAGCCATCCTGAGCTTCATGAGATTCAAAGGGCAAAGAAAATGCTCAAGGTGAGGATCTTATATAATTAAGTGTTGTGTTGGCCTTTGCTGTTTGAATACTGAATGCGGTGGCTGTGATTTGACAATGCAGGACCATGAACAAGCGCTCATGAATGTGATCGAAAAGCTTGCTGATGCATCTGATAGCGAAAGCGGTAATAATTATACTCGTAGATAAAGAATCTATCTAATTTTCATGTATTCTCTACAAGTTAAAGTATTTGAAATTACTTGTGTCTGTGTACGCTAATCATTTGAAAGATCCAAGTACTCTTAAGATTGGAGGAAAGATGAATAGTTAAATAATACTTGCAGCAAATGCTATTTCTTGGAACTCCAGGGGTTGTGACCTTTGCCTACAATAGAAAGCGCAGAGGATTAGGGGTTTCACAGAAAGTGTAGTTCTAGATTTTGATTGTTAGTGTGATAGCTTGTTTGTACATAGGTCGACCAGTTGATTGCGTCCATTACATTTCACTCTTTACAGTAATTGAATCAAAAACATTATGCTTGTAAGATGTCAATGAGTTTAATATTAAAAGCTTGTTTGTTCACATTCCTTCCCAATATTTTTCCTTCCTCCATTATCGTTACTTTGCTATGATTAATCAGACGGGGAGCAGCGGATCTCGCATGGACAACCAGCTAATGGTGGACAGATTTCTATGCACGACGGTGGTGGAAACCAGCCATGAGCACAGAGGCTAGTGATGCCATTTTGAGGTTGAGGACGGCCAGTAGCCATTTGTTAGGATAGTGAATGGTGGCTAGAGTTGTTTACTTATTGCGTCGTTTGTTTAGCTCAAATTTTGTTCATGTAACAGAACAAAAGCTTGAGAGAATCATACTCTACCTATGTTGCAAGTGATGATTTATCAACAGTGTATGTATATACCTTGGTATCTATAACCTAATTGTGTGTTGAACTTCTGCATACTTTTGTCATTGTAATGAGCAGCCTAGTTTTTGGCAAACAGTAGTTACATCAATGCCATGAGACCAGCATATTGTTCATGGAAACATCACAAACATCCAACAGATGTGAATGATTCTTCCAGAGCAAAATTCTAAAGTACGAACAACAGCTTTGGGCGACACTTAGAATGCCCAGTGGAATGAATCTGCAAGCATTTACTCCCTTCACCGCTTGACTATGATGCAAACGGCAAAGAGAGTAGGCAGTCTACTGATACATGATACATCATCCAATTCTAGAAGTTTGCTTCTCCAGGGACTTGGAAACATCAGTGGGAGTAACTAACCAGCATATACTCTCTTCGCCTGCTTGACTGCGAGCGATACAAATGGCCAAGAGAGTTGGAGTTTATTGGTACAAGCAGATTCAATGCTATAAGTTGGCGACCTGTCCATCAGCTTGATGAGGCGAGGGATTTGTCAGCGAAGAAATGAAACCTAGAATCAGTTCGACCATTTCAGCATCATATGTAGCACCTTCCATCTGAAAGTGGCTAACTCCTTCGATCAGATGAATTTCTGCTCGACCTGAAGCTGAATTCAGTTTGTTCTTCAGTTGTTTGACGCTCGTGAAACCGTCCCGAGTCCCCATAACAAAAAGCTTTGGTTTAGGAGATTGTAGAATAGCTTTGTGGTGCCTTCCAAATAGGATGGAAGCTGTTAGACCAAATGGATAACCTAAGCTGACATAACCAACAATCTCCTCCACTTGGTCAACTGCAGAACCAGCAATCGGTGCACCTGTAGGTAAAGAGGGAACTATTATTTAACAAATAGAAGTAGAAACGTAGACAACTATGGCTGAAGACCTGAAGCAACGTCATAGCTATTATAGAGTGACATAACTTGTTTAGTAAAACTGGAAACAAATATACGGATAGAATACTTGCCACAAAAGCATATCATCATACACTAAACACGCCCAGGAAAAAGCGACGAGTTCAAAAATATTAAAAGAGCAAAGCAAAGTGGGCAGTGGCTGACCTGGTGTCTCTGATATAGCCCTATGGCACCACTTTTAAGTAATTGCTAACTTCTACGACTATGAATTTAGCAGGCACTTAATTTCCGATGAATAAAAAAAAAAAAAAAAGGAATTTAGGAGGCACAGAGTTATGTTGTAAAGAAGTGGAGACAGAAGTATTCTGCAAAGACATGCAGCATATATGACTCTGTATCGAGAAACACTGATTCCTTGAAGCTGACCTGCTCTCTGATCTAGCCCTATGGCACAAGTCTGAAGTCATAGCCGGTAACTTCTACGAATTTAGCAATGTAAAGATATTGCATTAATGCAGTGGCAAAAGAAGTCGTGACAGAAAATTTCTGCAAAGATATGCAAGGTTAACAGCACTGGACAACGCATAGCACTAGATAATGCATAACACTCTATTATATTTTTATGGGGAATAATATATAGCTCCTGCAAGATTGAAATGGAGAGTTAAGTGTCAACTGTTGAGTTCTTTTTTCCTGCAAGGCGTACTATTTTTGAATCATGGTGCGCTATTCCTTCTAGCTGTGCTCCCCACTGAATTTCTAGTCAGAAAGAAAACAGTTGCTCCATAAAGCAAAAACTAAGGTTCCTAGTTCTAAACCTAAAAGGTTATCCATTTTTATTTTTTATTTCTAGAATAAAGGTTATCCAATATGGATAATGATTTACCTTCTCAAAATATATAGAAAAAGGAGTTTACAATCTTGGACCTGCTGCTGATTGAAATCTATCGAGTTCAGCAGGCATATGACCGTGAAATAATAGGTAACAAAATGCAGATATGGGGACTGTATACACCTATGAATGAACTAAATACAGATATGGGTAATTTTACCCACATAGGAACATATATGCCATGTTAGGGTGCGTTTTTAGTTTTTTTAAAACTATAATCTTGGGTGTTTAATTGCGTTGGGTTTTTTGTTGGTTTTTTGGAGAAATCATGTAGCTTTTTCTTCATCGGTTTCCGAACTAAAAAAACAACTTTATCCAATAAAATAGCTCTAGCCAAACAACTTCCTACTCATGGCGGAACTTTATGTAAGTGTAATCTGCAAGAATGTGACAACTGTAGCCATGGATCGCTTGCATCTCCGTACATCGTGAATGGGGTTGGGTTTTATCCGAATTTGGTTGAAACCACTATCGGACAGGGCTTGAAGATTGAAAAAGATCAAACCCCAAATGCTTCTTTCATACTGTTACATTTGAGGTTTCTCTAGGCTGCAACAGCTAACAGAGGTTAGGAGCAGCTTCAACATGAAAGGGGTCTACAGTCTACACTGATCTTCACTACTAACTTTTATACTTTAACTTCACATGAATGGACTAATAAGTAAGACTAATTTGTTTAACACATTTCATATGTGAGCACCTCATATATGTTAGTCCATAAGAAGCACACTCCTTTCAATACTGTTGGTCTTATATTTTGCAAGGATTTCAGCATCGTAGCAACTAAAGAAACAAGCGAGGAACTGGGTGAGCAATATGTGTTCAGATGCTGTCAAGATTAATACAACTACCACCCATTTGAAGGTTCAATAAGCAATTTGATACGACTGTCAAGGCAACACGGCTGAGAAAAATATATCCTACTGAGTCTCTATTAGAACACGGACTAATCTATTGATCCCAGTGCTTTATTAGATTCCAAGGCATGTACCTTCGAACCTATTCAAAAACCTTTCTTCATGTGAAATATAGACTGGTATGCGGTTCAATACCGATATTGGGCACCTATTTCTTAAGATTATTATTTTCCACATGGCAATCCATTATTAGCTAGGTCGTATCAAAGAACTACTAGTACTAACATTAAATAACTCATTTTGTATTTTATAATATACAGCCTTAAAAGGAACAAATACGGCGTATTTCAAACTGCTTCTCGTTCCGGTAAAAAGGATCAGAACCCTAGGATCTAAAAAAGAAATTCATTTAAAACCAAACGCTGAAGGAACCAGAATTGGACTGGGAGGGTCAAGGTGGGTGGTGAATGTGCCTATTATAATTGGACTGAACTGATTCCTGAAACCGACCTTTAAGTTGTTAACATCCTAGACGTGCTAAACAACATACACTAGTAAACAAACAGCTAAGATATGTCAACTACACAACAATGCAGACAGAAAGACAGGTACAGTATCTGACAAAATGTCGGACATGTGAAGCAGATAACAAAGCGTTGCGAGGTTTATAAAGGTTCACATTAGAAATGTACATTGATTTAGCTGAGAGTAAGAAATCGTTTTCCAAGTATCCAAGACGAACCTAATTTAGGTATGAAAAGTCTATGCCACTTAACATGTACTTAATGAGAAAGGGATACAGAACTGACAAATCAGTATGTTAGTTAGCCGAATAAGTTCTACTTTCAACCTCGGCAAAAACTGTACTAATGAATATGACAACTCTTCAAACCAACTCCGAAAAAAAAAAAGACATTCCTTCTGGGCACTCATCAGCCAGAAAACAAAGGCACTCAAGACCAACATGCTTTCTTCGACAAACTCGGGCTCTCAATTCATATACAACAAATCAAGTATTATAAGTCAGAAGCTAAGCAGCAATACGACTAGTTTAAGTTAGGAGAAAGGACTGTTAATGTGGGAGTGGCGGTAGCAAAATATCACTTCTCTTGTCTGGATAATCAAAGAGTACAAGAGATGTTCGATTCCCTTCCCCTGGTTTCTTCCGATGCAAAACCACAAAGTGAAAGGAGCTAAACTATGTTGCTTTTGACTAGTTTGACATTTTCCGCTAATGTAAGTAACATTTGTACTCGACTAGAATCAACAAAAACAGATCTATTAAAGTATGAGAACATATTCTCCCAATTTGGTCACAATATGGCCCATCTTCGAAAATCAAAGCCTCTTTCCCATCTGCTTCTCTTCCTTAATCATCACTTACCCATCTTAACCCCAATAAACCATTACTAATTTCCAGACCATCCATGGATATACATATCTATCATGCTCAGCCATGTATAATATAGTGGTTTCAGTAAACTGAAGCAAAAACAAATGGAATGGTTGCCTAATTCAATTTAGAACAAAAACCCAATCCCCAGAACATGTAGAGAGAAACATATACCTGCAGAGGAACCCACCAGCAGAACCCGATTACAGGACAAGTTCTGGGAAACCCATCTGCAGACGGAGACGACGTCGCGAACTTCGGAGGATCCGGTGATTGTCGCACGGCCTGTAGATCTGCCGACGCCCCTCAGGTCGAAGGTCACGGCTGGGAAGCCTCTTTCGGCTAATCCACGAGCAATACCTTTCATCAGACCCTGGCAACCACCCATCACAGAGTATGGATGTACGAGTACGATTGCAATAGATCCGTCGTCGTCGCCTCTTGTTGGTCTGAAGATCCGAGCGTCGAGTTTGACGCCATCACTGCTGTCGATTGTGCAACTTTCTCTCGACATCATGGGATTTTCAAAGAGAGAAAGACTGCCGAGACGGAGGGGAAACGATTAATTGAAGTTTGGTGAAATTCAGTTGAACCTCCCACCGTAAAGTTCAATGGCTGGTCGTTTTGCAACAAGATGTTCTTGTCCTATGCGCACCTTACACTAATTTCGGTTTGCCTATATCATGTACACCCTAGTTACTAAATCCGGACATGTGGTTGACCCATTAAACTTATCAGGTTAACTGGTCCAACCGATTGATTAATATTACCTCCGTTTCGTCTGTTTCGTCTGCGTTTGACTTTTTAACCCGTAACTGAGTCACTTTGACTTGGTGATTTGGGTACCAAAACGATGTAATTTTTTAACAATTTTTTCATGGTATTTTAGAATAAACTTTCCTCTATAACACCATACAAAGATTACCAAATTCTTATATCGTTTTGCTAATCAAATCACCGAATGAAAGTAACCAAGTGAATAGTGACAAAAAGTGAAGTAGGCTGAAACAGGCGAAACAGAGGTAGTACTATGTTCTCTGTCTATCTTCCACGTTTGACTTTATCTTCTGTAATCGGATTACTTTGACCCGTTTCTTTGGATATCAAAATGATGTAATTTTTGATAATTATTTCATTGTGTTGTTTATTCTACAACACCGTGCAAAGTTTAACAAATTCTTGCATCGTTTGACTAATCAAATCCCCAAATCAAGTAGTTCAGTGAATACTGGCAAAATACAAACTTGAAAGATTGAGAGAGAACGGAGGAAGTATAAAATAATACTAATCAAATCACCTTTTTTAACACATTAAACTTCAACTTGGTTGACCCGGACTGGGTCCTCGGGTGTACACAAACTCATCCAGTTTGACTAGGTTTGACCGATTCATTTGCAAATACGAGCTGGTAGTGGCCAAGAATATTTTGGTATCTGGTTCGCCAGATCACCGGTGAACTGGTCTATTTTTTTAAGAAAATTTTGTGTAATCTGGCGACGAAGTTTCTGTAAATGTAATGAACACATGTTAAATAAAAAACTGTTAAAACTTACTAATTGAAAGTCTCCCGAATGCTGTTGTGATGTCGAAGACACTCTCGTACATGTAGGGTACGAGTTTCTTAAAACAGATTAGCCGCCTGTTATTACGAGTGGCTTCTGTTTCCCAGGATAAAAATCTTTCGCATGTGGTTGAATGCAAGTAACCACCAGGCCCGACGAACCGAAATTCGGTGGAGAAGTTTGCTGTTTGACAGAGAAATGAATGTCGGGTATTTCGGTTATGTTGTAAACTGCATAAGAGATTGGGTTTTATTGAGAGAGAAAGTTGCGGTTGGGCCTGAACAATTGTAACTGTTGGCTGTTCAAAATTTTGAACAGAACAGTTGCAAGTGTTCTGTTAATTAACAAAAATAATAATTATGTTAATGAAATTATTAATTAGTTTCTGGCCCAAAAAGATATAGGCCCTAACTAACTGCTCAGCCCAATCCACACACCACACCACATCACGGCCCGTGCCAGAACCCGAACCCGAGACCGAGCCGAGCCGGCCGGACGGACGGCAACGCGGCGCGCGTGTGGTAGTTCAACCTTTGTCTAGGTCCTCCTTCCTGCACAAAATGTGCTCCACCCAAAGGGCGTGCCCTATAGTGCAACCTTGAATTAGATAAGCACACAACTTTCTCCTCGCAAGTGTTTGTACGAGGGTGTTCTACCTTTCCATAGTTCATATAGAGTTTTGTCGAAATTCTTTTTCGGTATTCTATTTCGAATGTAGTTTGCGCTTCGTAGAGCTCCCCCCCCCCCCCCACCCCACCCCCCACACACACACATGTTTTGAGGCAATCCTAAACTTAAAAGTAATGCGTTTAGCATTTCTTTTAATGTTCGATTTTTCCTTTCTGCAACCCCATTTTGTTGGGGTGTATAGGGTGCCGATGTTTGATGAATGATTCCATTTTCAGCGCATATGTCAATGAAAGGTGAATCAATTCCCCTCCACGATCGCTACGAAGGATCTTAATCTTCTTGTTTAGTTGATTTTCTACCTCGTCTTTGTATTGCTTGAAGGCGTCCGACGATTCATCTCGACTATATAATAAGTAAACGTAACAATACTTAGTATAGTCGTCGATGAAGGTAATGAAATATTTATTCCCATTCCTGGTTTGTACAAACTTCAAATTACAAATATCGGTGTGAATTAGTTTGAGAGGACTAGTTGATTTCGTACCAATTGGTTTGAACGATTTCTTAGTCAATTTAGCCTCGACAAAAATTCACATTTGTGGTTTGAATCAATACTTCTTGTAAGAATATGGTCAAATTTCATCAATTTACGAATAGAATTGTAATTCACATGACCGAATCGATTATGCCAGAAACAGGAAGAGGACTCCAACAAGTAATTAAATGCTGCTTTCTTATTCATAGTAGGAATCATAGTCATTACATTAAGTTTGAAGAGCCCATCCTTAAGATACCCTTTCCCAAGATATTCCCCTAACTTAGTCAATACAAACTTGTCGGACTCAAATACTAGTTTGAATCCCTTTTTCCCTAGACTAAGTTTCTCTGTATATCCGGAACATGGAGAACATCATGAAGAGTGATAGTCTTTCCCGAGGTCATTTTCAGCGCTATCTTCTCTTTCCCTTTGATTGTGGATGTGGCTTAATTCCCCATGTAGAGAGGTTCCTCGTTTTCGACTTCCTCGTACGACGAGAACATCTTCTTATCGGAGCAAAGGTGTTGGGTGGCCCCTGTATCGATCCACCACTCTTTAGGGTTACTTCCGGCAAGGTTTACTTCAGATACTACAGCGGCGTAATTGTCTCCGTCGTCGGTTTCTGCAATTTGTGCTTCCGGTTTCTTCCCTTTAAAGGCCTTCTTTTTCTTGCGACAGTCCTTAATCTTGTGGCTTGTTTTACCACAGTTGTGGCATTTCCCGGTGAACTTCTTCTTTTCGGCCTGATTAGAGTCAGATTTCCGTTTGAGATTGTTCCTTTGCCTTTCTTCCACCACGTTGACTTTGGACTGTTGGCTTGATGAGGGCTTGTCGTCAGCAAGTCGGTTCCCTTCCTCGATTATGAGCCGAACTATTAATTCCTCCATGGACATCTCCTTGCGCTTGTGCTTGAGGTAGTTCATGTAATTCTTCTATGCCGGCGACAGTTTGTGAATCATGACGCCGACAAGGAATTCTTCAGGAAGGTTCATCTTTTCAGCAATTATATCATGAATTATACATTGAAATTCCTGAACTTGGGCCATAATGCCCCTAGGATCTACCATCCTATACTTTAAACCATATGCATCAAAATGTCTTAAGATCACGTTCACCCGTTAGGGTTATATGGCAAAGGCTCTACGGCTCTGAAGCAAAGAATGTTCATGCAATAGAAATGTCAAGTCGTTGAAACATGCCTGCAAGATTAAGGACCATAACAGTTATAGTAGGACATTATTAGTATATAGAGAACTTTTATACAAGCAAGAAGAAAAGTCGAACCCCGGCCCCAATAGCCCCCTACTCAACTACCCCCACTACCCTACAGATAGTTGATAAGGTAAATTGTGAGTGCCTAGCCAACCATAAATCATGAGTTGCAAATTAATCAGCCTAAAAAGAGCTTGCACCAAAGTTCTCAGTTTTCTTTGAGAATATGATCCAAACTTTCACCCTCCAAGTCACCGGCATGGCAGCCCCACCAGGCCACCACAACACTCAAACTATTTGCCAGCTGAACTATGCCCGAGGGACTTTGCACACATAGAAGCGCATTTGACATAGGAGTGAGAGAGGACAAGGGTGAACATAAGGAAACTATGATGTCCAAATCGTGTCACCAGGGCACGTCGTACCTAGTAGGGATGTTTGCGCACTAATTTGAACAGGTAAAATCTCTATTTTTCTCGAACCCAATACCTAATGTTAGAGAAGTTACGAAATATGACTAAGTAATTGACGAATGAAAATATAACCGATAATTCGACTCAAACAGTTACTAACTTGATTTATTGATAATACTTGATGTACAAAGAAGGCAAACAATATTTCTTTTATGTCGGGTCCGATTCTTATGAAGAGAATCGGAGCTGGTAACTGGCATGTTGGAAACTGTCATATGAATGTAGGGATGATGTGTTAAGGAATGTAGGGATGATGTGAAAACTGTCATATGAATGTAGGGATGATGTGTTAAGGAATGTAGGGATGATGTGTTAAGGAATACTGATAACGATACTGGTAACTCATAACTCATCTATGTTGTCCCAGATTTAGACGTCCCATCTCCAACAAGCGAAATTACACCCTTTTATTTAAATCAGTTTCACTTCGAAGTTAATACTTTTGTATCACCGAGATGACGTGGATGATTGGCCGAGTCTCTTAGAGAATAACCCTTCTTGTTAGCGTGGATTCATAATGCGTGAACCCAAATCAAACTAGTTAAACCTGTTGGTTGGGATTAGGTGACCCAGTTTGAGCTGGCCGGTAGGTAGGTGTACAGTATACCTCTAGGCACTGTGGAGCTGGCGGAAGATGAAAAGTGATTTTCAAATGTTCTTTTGAACTACAACAATAAAAGGGGCCTAGGGGCACAGGGAGGATGATACAGTACAAAGTGAGGAACAACTCCCAATCGAAACCGCCAGGTTCACTCTAAAACCACGACTTTGCAAATATAGTCTCCTTGACCTATATAGGCACATATATAGTCCACATCCGTTTTCCAAAATGGTGTATAGAGAGTCGACAAAAGTGCTGCGACCACAACAAGTTTAACTAAACAGGTCCGCACAGCACAAGCTAGCCTATTGAAAAGATAACACAAAAGATAAATCTCTATGGCAACTGATTTAACCTACAGATAACAATAATAATAATTTACAGAAGTTGCCAGTCACCTTCACTTCCTCGTTCTTTTCTTTGGCTGTTGTTTCGAAGCTACAGTTTTTACATCATCCACTCTTTCCCTATTCCGCTTGCCCGTAACCACCGGAGCCGAAGCAGGCACCGGTGCCGCCGCTCTCTTGGGTGGCCGTCCAGCGCTTCTCTTCGTAGGGCTCCCTTGCTCCTTAACCGTCTTCGCCGTCGAACCCCTCCTCGAAGCCTGGTCGGTCTTTACTTCCTCGCCTTTACCACCGCCACCGCCACCGCTTTTCTTCTGCTCAGACGACCCTCCCTTATTCTTGGAACTAACCCCTGAGTTTTTGGTTGTGTCTACCACTGGCCCTTTGTTTGGAGATGAGTTCTGTTTCATCCTATTCAGGAAGTCAGCAGCACTTTTCTTCTTTGCACCAGAAACGGTAGCAGCATTGTCGGCTTTAGGCTTTTGATGCTTACTCGAAGAGGAACCTCCTGCTCCTTTCACAGGGTTCTGAATAGGGGCTACTTCTTCGGAATCCTTCTCGGGGTTGGGCTTGGGGTTAGGTTTAGTCACATTCTCAGAGTTCTTCTTTAAGCTGCTCGAAGATGGAGGAAACCTGTCTTTTGATCTCTTCTTTGTTATCCGGTGTTCTTCACCGCTTCCAGAAGATTTACTTGGCTCGTTCCAGTCAAATTTTGCTTTCTCCTCCAGCAACGCTGTTTTCGGCTCTCTCTTCGTATCTGCTCCAGAAGATGATCTCGATCCTTTACCAGCGATTGAGCTGCGTTTGCGGCAGACTATAATTGGGCCGGATATATTTGGTTTCCGTATCAGGGAATCTGATGGTTCTATTTCTGCTTTAGGTGACAAAGGTCTGGCTGCAACAGGAGGAGGCGGCTCTTCAGCTGACGGATTCAGCTTCAACTTCCTCTGAGACACCTCTTTTGAAACAAGATCGAGAAGCTCAGTGGCAGCCGCATATTCTTTTGATTTTTTGCCAAAGAAGAGGATGGCATTGTTGAAGAGAAGCAGCAAATCACGATACAGCTTTCTATAGCAACCTGAGTACTGGCCTTCTTTATGCTTCGTCGATATTGTCTCGAAATCCATATGTTGCCGGATCAATTTCCTGTACTCTGGGGTATCCTGCAAAGAATCACAAGAAACATAAGATTGCGTTATTTTCAGAAACTGAGTCTATACAAATTGTCCAAGGCACAAAACTGCCATTGCTCCTCACACTTTAAAAGCTTGAGAGTTGCCTTTCAACATACTTGGATAGAACTCGAGCATATAATTCAAATCCAGGAATATTAACTGTCAACACAATGGCATATCAACGTATACTCATTTGAGATGTGTGCCAAAAAGTAGTGCAGACTCTTAAGCATCCTGGTTATCAGAGCAACTCACCAATAAATGAAATAAATTTTTACTCTTAAACGTAGTATTCCATAAGCCAAGGCAAAATAAAATGTAGCTCAGAAAGGAAGGCTCGTACGAGTCGATAAATGAGCTTAACAAGAAAAACAGCCCAAGTCACAAAAACTATTCCAACAGCAGAAACAACCAAAAGAGCTAACAGATGCAATCTCCAGGGACACATAGGCCTTCTGGATACAAGCAGAAATTTAGCACGACACTCTGCCAATAAATATAAAAAATCATCCAGGGATAGGAACAAATATTAATGTTACTTGTTAATTAAATAGAACTGTAGAAGTGACACAAAAAATGGTCAAAGTTCCAACTGTTTACTTCTAGTTGGACTCTTCACTAACAAGTCCAGGACGAGCTGCGGATAAACCACTTATAGTATGACCCACCAGATTAGTAATGATCTTATAGTATGACCCACCAGATTAGTAATGATTGTATGGATTGGTAATGAAGTCTACAATAAGAGTCTAGACAATGGAGAAACAATATGATTGGAATTTGGAACATAAGGATGCATATCGGAAAAGAAACAACAGTACAGGTGATCAGAGAGATTGCAGAGTTAGCTTATGAAAAGGCTTGTGTTCAATCACAGAGTCAATTAAAAAACCTGGATTGGACTAAGGAGTTCAATGCATGTACAGAAGAATAGTAGGAGGTAAAAGTACTATTAATCCACCTGGAGTTGTGCACATAGATGAAGAGATGTTACTCCCTCCATCTTTCCATTTCAAGATATCCGAAAATTAGAGTCCACTTCTATTTTAGATGACTTTTAATATTGTGTTGGGTTAAGTTAGCCCTCATTGAGATGATTTTGTGGGAAATGGAGAATGTATACTGTAATTGATATGACAAAAAGTGGTGGAAGTGAAATGATGTTGTGTATGTTCATGTACCATGAGTTCTTAGCGAGGATGGCCAGAAAAGGGGATAATTTCTCCCTACTAGTACTACTGGTCCACTCCCATGACTCCAGACTCCAATTGATCCTCATAGCATTACCATCTTCAATTTTTTTCTTTGATTCATAATAGCTCTCACTGAGCACATTCAACCTGAAGATGAACTGGTAAGATTGCTTCACCTACCACCTTAATTAAACATGTGCATCACTAAATTGAAGCCATCAATGGTAGACCAGCGGAAGTGAGTGCACACAGATTGATATTTTTAGGAATAGATTATGGCGCGTGAGCTTGTCTGTTTTATGTCATCATCATTTCTACATGTTAAATTTCAGGCCATTGAATAGGAGAGGTAAAGAGGGGTTTCCTATACCGCCACCAGAATGTCATTAATTCATTGCCTCCCTGCATAATGAAAAGTCCTGACACAAGAAGCAAGTGATAGACTACAAGATAGATCAATGTTGGCCGGGGAGCATCAACATGCGAGATGAACATTGCAGTAAAATAAATAATTTCTTTTGAATAAACTTGACAGAATATAAATAGCAATAGTTGTAGTTTTATATGCTCCTCCAATTTGTTACTCGAACTATAAAATTCAGAAGAACAAACATGTCTAGGCATGTTTTTAGTTACATTTTTTTTTTCATAAATTTCAGAACTCAGAACTTGAGAACCCAAACCACGAGAAAATATTCAATACCATCGGTGACATGGTACCACAAGACAATGCGATTGGTTGGTTGATCATGTTAATCCAGTGGTGCCAGTACACCCCAAATCACATGAAATACATATATATATATCAAAAAATTGTTTAGTTGAAGGTCAGCAGCTTAAAAGATCTCAAAAAAATAATATATTGACTTTTTGTGGTGTGTCTAATTTAGGCATTTTATTCCATCATTTAACGAAAGACTAAAAGAATAAAAACAAGGGTACATGGAAATAAAAATGAAATGGTGACGCAAGGAGAAAATAGTCTAAGATGGTAATTTAGCAATTAGAAAAAAATAAAATATATCAAAATTCAGCATACCTGGCTCTCGAGCCGCCGCTCAAAAACAGAGCCAAGCTTGTGAGCCCGAACCATCTCGAGTATATCCACGTATGGTTGTGATTTACGGGATAATAATCGTTTCACGGCCACCGATTGATCCTCGTTCTCTCGTTCCTCGCCGCTCACGCTACCGGAACCAGCCTTATCCGCCTCCTCTCCTTTCTTCCGAATTCTACTCGCCGAGCTCTGCATATCGCTGCTCGTCCCCTCCTCCTCCTCCTCGCCGCCACCATCCGATTCCCAAACCTCCGGCGACTCACTCGCCACAGCCTCTTGCTCCGCCTTCACTGAGTTCCGGTTCCGATCCACCGAGCTTCCGTTACACGAATCGTCCCGGACCGTTTTCTTCGAGAGACCGGATTGAACCGGTTCGGCTTCCTTGGCGCCGGCCGGTTCGGAATCGTCGGCTCTGGTTTTGATTTCCTCGCCTTTCGGATCTGTGGAATTCGACTCGTTCACCGACTGGTTATCCCGGTCGGACTCCGGCGACACATCCGGCTCGCTCTCCGTTCCTTGTCTCTTGTCCAATTCCTGCTCTCTCCCGGCGGGATCTGACTTCTCCTCTCCATCTTCGCCGAGATCCTCCTCTTGCTCTTCCTTCAACCTCTTCACTTTACGTTGCAACGACCTGAAAAGGACACAGATCCTTCAATCCACACAACTCATATACACACATCATATAAATAGATCGATCGATTTGAGATATGTACACGATGGAGAGATCGTATCGGTCTAGCTCGCGCCTGAGTTCCGCGACCCGGAGTTTCCTCAACTCCTCGAGCCAGCGGACAGTCTTGTCGTCGTCGTCGTCGTCGTCGGAGTTGGATGCGGTGTGTTTGGGGGCGTACCGGCGTTGGAGGTCTTGGAACCTCTGTTTGCAGTGGTGAGGGGTGAAGAGGTGGTGGAAGGTGGGGTTTGAGCTTCGCTTCTGTATCTCGATTGCAACCGAGTCCCAGCTATCGGTGCCGTGGCGATCGACGGCGCAGGCTAGCAGAAGCTCCTCCAATGTGCCCCAGGCGGCGTCGGCGTCGGTCTTCTCTTTAGCTCCGTCCGGTTTGTCCATGGAAAGTGGGTAACGCCGTTTGGGTTCTTCAGTTCTGTTTCACAATTGTTTCGCTTGTTCCTCCATTAGGGCTCTTTGTTTCTCTCTCTCTAGCTCCGGGTCGGCTTTCATATAAGGCGGATCTGCAGCACCTAGCTCGGGTTGACAATGACTCCATTTTAGATGCTCATTTACTTTAATGCCCCTGACTCCCTGATTAATAAAATGGGTAAAAGACAAAAACCACCCCTCGAGTATGGGGTATATACAAAAAAACCCCTCGTGTTCGGGGATATACGAAGACCACCCCTGTCACTAACGGCACACTAACAGTAGGGTAAGAAGACATATTTACCCTCGTTTTGGCAAAAAATACCACACTATAAATACATGTTTTTTCACCTTCTCCCCCACTTTAACCTAACTGCCTCCCCCTTTCTCCTTCCTCATCTCTCTCTCTCTGCCTCCACCACCATCGCCCTCCCACCCATCCCCCTCTCTCTCTCTGCCTCCACCACCATCGACGGATCGATTACCACCGCTACCAAATCGTACGGCGATGGCGATGGTGGTTGAATCGGACGGCGATGGCGATGGCGATGAAGGTCGAATCGGACGGCGATGGCGATGGAGGTTGAATCGGACGGCGATGGCGGCGACCTCCTGCAATAACATCCCCGCTGCCTCCACCACCGGCCACCTCTCCTTCCTTACCTGCATCTTCTCCCTCCCCCCTCTTCGTCGTCCCCCTCCTCCTTCTCTGCCCCTCTTCCAGAGAGAGAACTGAGAGCGAGAGAGGAGCAACATCGAACCCCCCTTCTTCTCTATCATCAACCCCGTCTTCAGTAGCTGCAACCCCTTCGTGGCCGTCTCTAAATCAGCGCCGCCGCCGCCTCCTGAACCTCCTCCTTCTCCTTCAAAGCCCAACCTGGCCGCCTCTGTCTACCCCACTGGAATCGGCGAGGACCTCCACAGGTACCGGCGTCTATCTCTGGTCATTCTCGTGCTTTAATTTGAATCTCAGATCTTGAAACTGATATAAACCAGAGCCTTCGCTGGTCTCAGAAGTGCTATTACAAGCAGATTTCGACAGTGACGCGTGGTGGTTGTTGTGGTGGTGGTGGTGGTTCAGATCGCCGTCGCCGTAATCGAACATCCGTTCAGCTAATTAGGGATTTCTGGGATGGCGTGGTGATTGAAGGAAGCTCGTCGATTGGGGGGTTTGGGAGGGATTTAGACAAGAGGGTTTGGGATTTCTGGGATGGCGTGGTGATTGAAGGAAGCTCTGCCCCCTTCTTCTGTTATTTCTCTGTCCCTCTTTTTCTCTCTTCTGGTCTAGAATTTTCCAGATCTAGTGGGTTTGGGAGGGATTTAGACAAGAAGAAGAATCAAGACAAGAAATTTCATTGCAGGAGAGAGTCCGAATTTCTTCAAATTTGGGGGCTTCCACAATTTCTAAAATTTCACATAATTTCTAAAATTTCTGTGAAATTTGGACTGTGTTTGTGTTTTCTAAAAATTTCTGTGAGATTTAGACTGTGTTTGTGTTTTCTATAAATTCATCATTCATACTGGTCTAAGAGTCTCCTAAGTTTTTCATGGAAACTTGCAAGCTGTGCTCCTTGCTTTTGATTCGTAGTTACTTGGTTTCTTTGCGGATGTTGATTCGTAGTTCCTGGGAGGTGGTGGGGATATGGTGGTGGCGGGGATGTGGTGGTAGTGGTGGCGGTGGTCAAGAACACCAAGAACATCAAGAACATGACCAAAATAACAAAATAAAAAAAAATACAAATAGGGGCAAAATGGTCATAAAAAAGACATATTGCACCCTTATACTAACTGATTGTAACAGATGGGTGTTATTTGTCTAACGTCCGACGTTAACAGGGGTGGTCTTCGTATATCCCCGAACACGAGGGGTTTTTTTGTATATACCCCATACTCAAGGGGTGGTTTTTGTCTTTTACCCTAATAAAATATACTAAATATCTTTGTTTCACCTTTCGGATAAATTGCATTCGCGGTCCTCGTAGATTTTTTTTTCATGCGGTTTTGGTGCTTGTAGTTCTAATTGCAGTGTTGCAAATCAAGTAGCCAACGCTAACGGACATCCATTATTGTGACGGAAATGTCTGGAAAGACAAATTACTCTATCTTCTCATCATCCATAAAGTTTTATACTTTTATATAAGTACAATGTTAAACCTCAAACATAAAATATATACATCCCCATACCTTAATTATATCCCACCACTTCCAGAAATTTATAACCTTAATGATTTCTTTTAAACATACAGTTTCATCTTCTTCTTCCTCATCTCAGTGATCCACGCCGCTTTATACCACCGCCACAACAACCCACATCTACAACACCGCCACAACAACTCACACTTGGTATCTTTTTCTCTCTCGCATCACATCGCTACCCACAAAAAGTTAAAGACTTTAAGATTGACGGATATATGTAAATAAAAACGTATTTCGTATCTTCAAATGATGTAAAAATATGTAATTTTGATTAAATATATTGTATTATCTTACATATATCAAAATAGTAAATTAAAATTTTATCATTTTTATTTTTTTAGATTTGTCATTAAAACTTGTATTTTAAAAAAGTTGGAGGTGAAAATAAGGGGTACCATAGTCTTTTTATAATTTTCCATCCAATATTGATGGAAAGTTAACGGAAATATACCCACTTGCACGCAAATCAAATTTGAGACCCGTGGTGCATGATTTTAAAGTTTTGGTACCCACTTACCTGTTTTTGCAAACTATGGATACCTTCGGTGCAATTTAACCAATTTCAATTTATGAGCTTTGAATGTTCTCTCACTAAACTAAGCAACCCTTTACTGTCATAAGTTACATGCCTAAAGAGCTCGACCACGGAATCATTAGCTTGATCTCGAAGGTGCTCATCCATGCTGACTTATGACCGATTAGCTTGTGTTTTACGGCCTAGAAGATCATTTCTAAAGTTCTGGCCAATCTGATGAAACGTATCATTCCTCAGCTCATCTCCAGCAACAATTCGGATTTTTGTCACGGTTGTTCCATCGCTGACAACACTCTTCTTGAAAATGAATGATAACTCCGTAGCTGGAGTTATAATATATATTGATTCACTGCTAATTTGTGTGCGTTTCGGTGCAAAGTGATAAATTTCAAGTCAAAATATGAGAAAATGAGCATAAATGAGTCTCAGAGCTTAAATGTGAAGTTGGGGAGTTTCTTGCACTGTTTTACGTGTGATTTGATGTAATTTATCACATTTGAGTTTCGCAGGTGTGTTCGTGTTGTGATTTGCAGGAATGAGACACGCGAGGAGCATTTGGATAGAAGAAACGAGCTTCGGAAGTCAAGAAGAATGAAGAGAAGAGAAATTAGAAGAGCAAAAGTGACCAACCTTCACTCTTTTGATGATATCTTGAGTTCTACAAGACCTGCTATAGTGAGTCTGGTGCCAAATGAAATTAGACTCAAAGATCTTTCCAACGATAGGTCAAGGAGCTCAATCAAAGTACGGACGACAATGTTATGGTCCGGCGAAGACGACACAAAAACGAATAAAAGTTGGAAAAGTTCATTGGACCAGTGTGCACTCTTCGTGCTGTATCTGGAGTTACATATAATTTTTTGGAGCAAGACCTACTCAATTGGAAATTATACACTCATGGCTTTCCAACGATATAAGATGTGCCCAAACCGGAGTCCGGATGATGGAGAAAAGACACGCACAAGATCAGCTTAATAATTATGTCCGAGAATTGCAAACTGGAGGGGCAGAATTGCAAATTCGGCCAAAATACATTAAAAATCATGCCCAGACCTGGACCTAGAAGGCAGAGGATGCTGCTGGAGAAAGTGAGGAGACACCTCCCAATCCATTGGAGAGATCGGATTCGCCACCGGATCAAGGATTCATCGTTGTATTCACAATTATGAGTAACTAAACTCATTAGATCAGGCCCGAGTTTGGGGGTTATGATTCTGCAATCAATTCATGGATTCTACGTTCTTGTGATTCATGCTCATGACTTAATTGGTGATTTTGACGTGTTATGATTGTTTTTACATTCTTCATCATATCTAGTTGATAGGAGACCTCTTGTTAGCTAGAAAGTAAATGATAATTGTTTGGTAACTCGATGATTATTAACCGGAAATGTAGAACAATCACTTCTGGTACCACTCTGTCCGTTATTCCATCATTGCCGAGTTGTTGATGATGTATTCGTTGTCTTTCTCCTAGTCTCAGGGCTGATCCCGTTTTCCTTCTCTTTGCGTTTATCTTTCTCCTTGCACGGCGTTGCTTTTGCCTTTTCCGCACCAGTGGGGAGATCCCTCTTGTGTTTTGGGTCCACACTGGGAATCGGAGATTTTCCCTTATCGGTAGTAATGGGCGGCGGCTGGGACAGCAGGACTTCACTCAAAGGGTTTTCGAGAATGATTATGCCCTTGTTTGCGGCTAAGCTACCGTCCTTGGGGTCTTCAACCTCCATATCAGAATCAGGGTTGGAAGAAAAGGAGGTCGAAGAGGACTTGTAACTGATGGAGATCATGAAGTCACGATCGCTTTTATTATCACCGAAAGGAACATCTCTGGGATCTTCTAGACAGGAGCGCACAAACATATTTTTTCTTGGGGTAGGGGAGTTGAAGGAAAGACATTCTCCATAACCTAGTTCAGTAGAAAGTTCTTCATCTGAGATTTTGAAAGAGCAATGATCACTGTATTGGTTGATGCGGCCACACCAAGCACAAATGTTGGGTAGACGTTCAAAATTGAATCTAACCAAATTTTTTCGTCAACAACCTTGATTGATCTTCCCCTCCGCATTGGTTTAGCCACATCAAGCCAAACCCAAACCCTCATATAATTGCTCCCATCACTGGAGATCACCCGTTTGTCGGAGTCTAACATTGTTCCCCAAGAGCTAACAACGAATTTGGCGTCTTCCTCCATAGAAGGTAGACTGGGAGATTACGAATCTGAACACACGTGTCTATTGTAATACCCCGTAATTTTGGGGGTATTTTTAGGAAATTATTGAATATTTTGGGCCATTAATAGAATTTATAAAAGTAGTTTTCTTTATTTATAGGTGTTAGGTGTTATATATATTATTTGAGTTAAGAAAAATAATATTTTTTGTACTTTTATTTTTTTTTATATTGTTTTAGTAAAGTTATATAAGTTTTAGTTATTAAAAATTTGAGGGTCGTATTACATTTTTAACGTGTCCAAACGTCACTTTTTAATTAATTATTACGTGACGTGTCACCGCGTGACCCGTGCTCCGCGACGCACCGGATTACTCCTCCCTTCATCTTCCCCAATCTCCTCTTCACCAGGAGACTTCATCTCCGGCGACTTCTCCGCCTACGAATCCAATACCACCTCTAAAACATCACCTCCACTGCCTAAATCTCGTCCGAATTCACTCCTAATTCCACCCGAAGAGGAATTCGACCCAAACTCGAAATGAACTTCGTCAATTTCTCGTCCCGAATCGAACCCGAAAACTCCTCCGTCGATCTCCAACTCCATCTCCAGTTCTCAATCTCCGCCTATAAAAACCACGCCAAAACTCAGATTTTTCACACGAAATCACCAACTGGTCTCTCCCACGAGCTCTGCCCTTCTCTGCCCGGTGTTACCGAAGCAAACCCAGCCGCCAAAAGAAACCGACGGAACGCCCAGGTTCGACGAGGTCGAACCCAGCTCCGGTCTCGGCCGCCGTCTCGGCCACCTCGCGACCCCGCTGCCTCTGTTTCGCCGCTCTTCCCGTCGCCGTCCGTCCCTTTTCCGCCGTCACTGGTTACTTCGTTCGGTACACACCCGATTCTCTGTCTTGTAGCCTAGCTCATATATGTTGTTTTAATTCAACTTGTTTGTTTTTCACATCAATTAGAGTAGGGGCAATAGTGTTACAGTAGGTTGGGTAAAGTTTTGGGTTAAGTATAAATGGAGGTGGGTTGGTGTGTCATGTGAGAGTGTGTGTAGGTGTGTTAGGGTGATTGTGTGCGTGTGTGTGTGAGTTCCATATGAGCATGGAGTGTGTGTGTAGGATCAGTGTGTTAATTGAGAGTTATGAAGGGAAAAATAAGTATTGGGGGTAGCATTATATTACTAGTATTAGCAACAGTAGTTTAATAATATTAAGTAGTAATAGTAGTAGTATAATCATAATATATAATATTGGTAGTAGTGGTTTTTAATAATAATAATAATAATAAATTCATATTTCATAATATGACATTGAAGTTTGTAAAAAAAATAATAAATTTATAGATTTTCATTAAGTAAATTTTATGAAAGTAGTAACTAAACCTTTTTCTAAATTTTTACTTGTTAGTACTACTACTAAATATTTTGTCACGATCATGCAAATTTATTTAAAAGTACTAGTAACTACTATTGGGTTATTCACGAGTCTAGAAGAATTACACTTCGAATTTCATGTAGGGGCATTATGCAATTGCTTGTATGAACTTGAGTCGTGTGTTGATATTAGGTCATTGTGTGTATTGTAGACACCGACTTCATAGACGGTGAATTTGTGGAGGATCCATACTACGAGTACTAGGAGGTTGTTTGCTTTCGTGTGACGAACTCTCTTCCAATTCAAGTAAGTATATGTGCACAACACTTTCAACTATCAAAATGTGTGTGATGTTTTGTGTGAGTTACTTCAATACTGTGAAACTATTTCGAAAAGCATGTGGATTTCAAACTTATAGTACTCGTGTGAATCATGTGGAAGGATGAATGAATGATAATGGAATTGGGAATGATGTACAGAGGATGTGCGTGAAGGCTACTGCCGGGAACACCATCGAGTGATTTCCCTAGGGTACATACCCTTCTTATTTATCGTGGAATCTATGAGTACTACCTATGCATGTTTAGGTCATGACTGTATAGGGGTGTCGACACTTAAGGTCTCATTAGAATGGTTAGGGCGGGATAGCGACGGGCTATCTACTAACGTCCGGGGAGAAATTGGTATACCCAAGAATGTACCCCATTATTGGATTTATTGCATCGTGACCTCTCTGTTTACATCGTACCTGTTGGGGCTCGTAGGCTACGCCTCAACCAAAGCAAGAATTAAAATATGGTTATTCTTTTACTGTTAGCCTACTCTGTTTTACATGTTGTGATGTATGCTTACTCAGTTTTTACTGATAAACGTTTTCTGCGGTCGGCTGTTGCTATTTGAAAACCCGCAGGTTATGAATAAGGTGGGGGATGCGCACACGTAAGCTGGAGCTAGGAGCAAGCTAGGAATCATTTAGTATTTGAGTAGGAGTTTCTATTTTACAAAATTTAGACGATGTTATTATTTCATTCAAACTATTGTTGGAAGTTTTTCTCCGGTTTTATCAATTGAATGCACTTTGGATTTTCGTTTGGTTGCACTAGCAAGGAATCGTAGGTTCCAGGGTTGTTTCAGTTGGTATCAGAGCCTGGTTCTGGCGCCTTAGACCACTCGGCCAAACTGTCAGATCGAAAGACTAGGGAAACCCGTACCAAGTCAACTGCGCTGGTTAAGGTTCTTTGGTCGAACCATCTCACTGAAGAAGCGACGTGGGAAGCCGAAGAAGACATGAAAAAGCGTTACCCACACCTTTTCGACCAGGTACGAGTCAAGTGACGGGGACGTCACTCCTTTTAAGGGAGATGTGATTTAACAGCCGTGCATTTCACATTTCAATTACCCGTCATGTTCCGTACTACACGTCTTGCTAATACTTGTGCATTTAGAACTGCATACATTGCATTGGGGAGTTAGTTTAAGCTTCGGGGACGAAGCTTTGTTTTAAGGGAGATGTGATGTAATACCCCGTAATTTTGGGGGTATTTTTAGGAAATTATTGAATATTTTGGGCCATTAATAGAATTTATAAAAGTAGTTTTCTTTATTTATAGGTGTTAGGTGTTATATATATTATTTGAGTTAAGAAAAATAATATTTTTTGTAATTTTATTTTTTTTTATATTGTTTTAGTAAAGTTATATAAGTTTTAGTTATTAAAAATTTGAGGGTCGTATTACATTTTTAACGTGTCCAAACGTCACTTTTTAATTAATTATTACGTGACGTGTCACCGCGTGACCCGTGCTCCGCGACGCACCGGATTACTCCTCCCTTCATCTTCCCCAATCTCCTCTTCACCAGGAGACTTCATCTCCGGCGACTTCTCCGCCTACGAATCCAATACCACCTCTAAAACATCACCTCCACTGCCTAAATCTCGTCCGAATTCACTCCTAATTCCACCCGAAGAGGAATTCGACCCAAACTCGAAATGAACTTCGTCAATTTCTCGTCCCGAATCGAACCCGAAAACTCCTCCGTCGATCTCCAACTCCATCTCCAGTTCTCAATCTCCGCCTATAAAAACCACGCCAAAACTCAGATTTTTCACACGAAATCACCAACTGGTCTCTCCCACGAGCTCTGCCCTTCTCTGCCCGGTGTTACCGAAGCAAACCCAGCCGCCAAAAGAAACCGACGGAACGCCCAGGTTCGACGAGGTCGAACCCAGCTCCGGTCTCGGCCGCCGTCTCGGCCACCTCGCGACCCCGCTGCCTCTGTTTCGCCGCTCTTCCCGTCGCCGTCCGTCCCTTTTCCGCCGTCACTGGTTACTTCGTTCGGTACACACCCGATTCTCTGTCTTGTAGCCTAGCTCATATATGTTGTTTTAATTCAACTTGTTTGTTTTTCACATCAATTAGAGTAGGGGCAATAGTGTTACAGTAGGTTGGGTAAAGTTTTGGGTTAAGTATAAATGGAGGTGGGTTGGTGTGTCATGTGAGAGTGTGTGTAGGTGTGTTAGGGTGATTGTGTGCGTGTGTGTGTGAGTTCCATATGAGCATGGAGTGTGTGTGTAGGATCAGTGTGTTAATTGAGAGTTATGAAGGGAAAAATAAGTATTGGGGGTAGCATTATATTACTAGTATTAGCAACAGTAGTTTAATAATATTAAGTAGTAATAGTAGTAGTATAATCATAATATATAATATTGGTAGTAGTGGTTTTTAATAATAATAATAATAATAATTTCATATTTCATAATATGACATTGAAGTTTGTAAAAAAAATAATAAATTTATAGATTTTCATTAAGTAAATTTTATGAAAGTAGTAACTAAACCTTTTTCTAAATTTTTACTTGTTAGTACTACTACTAAATATTTTGTCACGATCATGCAAATTTATTTAAAAGTACTAGTAACTACTATTGGGTTATTCACGAGTCTAGAAGAATTACACTTCGAATTTCATGTAGGGGCATTATGCAATTGCTTGTATGAACTTGAGTCGTGTGTTGATATTAGGTCATTGTGTGTATTGTAGACACCGACTTCATAGACGGTGAATTTGTGGAGGATCCATACTACGAGTACTAGGAGGTTGTTTGCTTTCGTGTGACGAACTCTCTTCCAATTCAAGTAAGTATATGTGCACAACACTTTCAACTATCAAAATGTGTGTGATGTTTTGTGTGAGTTACTTCAATACTGTGAAACTATTTCGAAAAGCATGTGGATTTCAAACTTATAGTACTCGTGTGAATCATGTGGAAGGATGAATGAATGATAATGGAATTGGGAATGATGTACAGAGGATGTGCGTGAAGGCTACTGCCGGGAACACCATCGAGTGATTTCCCTAGGGTACATACCCTTCTTATTTATCGTGGAATCTATGAGTACTACCTATGCATGTTTAGGTCATGACTGTATAGGGGTGTCGACACTTAAGGTCTCATTAGAATGGTTAGGGCGGGATAGCGACGGGCTATCTACTAACGTCCGGGGAGAAATTGGTATACCCAAGAATGTACCCCATTATTGGATTTATTGCATCGTGACCTCTCTGTTTACATCGTACCTGTTGGGGCTCGTAGGCTACGCCTCAACCAAAGCAAGAATTAAAATATGGTTATTCTTTTACTGTTAGCCTACTCTGTTTTACATGTTGTGATGTATGCTTACTCAGTTTTTACTGATAAACGTTTTCTGCGGTCGGCTGTTGCTATTTGAAAACCCGCAGGTTATGAATAAGGTGGGGGATGCGCACACGTAAGCTGGAGCTAGGAGCAAGCTAGGAATCATTTAGTATTTGAGTAGGAGTTTCTATTTTACAAAATTTAGACGATGTTATTATTTCATTCAAACTATTGTTGGAAGTTTTTCTCCGGTTTTATCAATTGAATGCACTTTGGATTTTCGTTTGGTTGCACTAGCAAGGAATCGTAGGTTCCAGGGTTGTTTCATCTATTTGAACCCGAAATTAAGGTGCGGCACGTGTCTCGTCATGCGGCATGTTTGCTCTGCGCACCCCTGTGCATCGTTCAAAGTGACATGTGAATAGTGCATTGGAAAAATTCAGGCGAATCGAAGATAGTACTACATATTAATATATTTCCCTACAAATGTATAATATCTTTTCAAAAAAAATACAAATACCTCAAAGAATCGGCCTAGTGGGTGATGTTGGTGACTTTGGGATTTGTACCTTGTAAGGTTACAGGTTCATAGCTCACCACGACAAATAATCTTTCAGATCCCTTGAATTTTGTCGAGGTGCGCGCAAATTGACCCAAACACCTCAACGTATAACTAGAATTATTTTATACTTTCTATGTTATCTCTCTATCTTCCAAGTTAGCATTTTGCCACTATTCACCGGGTCATTCTGATTCGGTCACGAAGTTGTAAACTTTGCATGGTGACTTTATTCTACAACGCCATGAAATAATTATAAAAAAATTACATCATTTTGCTATCCATAGAATCGGGTCAAAGTGACCCGATTACAAAAGATAAAGTCAAATATGAAAGATAGAGAGATAACAGATAAGTATTAATCAACCGGTTGGACAAGTAGTAACCCAATAAATTTAAGGGGTCAACCACGGGTTCGGGTTTAGTAACTACTAGTATGGTGTACATGATGTAGGCAAAACCAACAGGGTAATTTACATTGTGCCCCTAACTTTATGTAAATAGGCAATTCCTACCCCTATTGTTCATCAATTGATAGGAGCAACCCCTATTTTTGGATGGTTTGTAACGGTCATGGACAGAAAATACAAAAGTACTAATTTGCCCATGCACCTTTATTCAATATTTTTACAGGGTAATTTACACAAAATACCCTCGAATTATGGTAAATAGACATTGGTACCCCTACTGTTTGTATCTTATGTGTTTTTCTTCTATTCACAAGTATTTTTTTAGCATATTACAGCAAGCTGAATGCTTGATATTTTTTTTTTTTAATTCAACGCTTGAATTTTTATAAACTTGGGTTGTATTAACTACTATAATCTTTGACAAAAAAAATCCTACTATAATTCTCTTTATTTTAGCTTTGGATAAATTTTAATGATATTATTTAGTTTCATTTTAAAATTTTCATTATCATTCTAGTAAATAAACTGCATATTGATGTTGATATTTGACAAGTACTCTATCATAATTAATTTTGTTAAATAAAACTTCAAATTAACTCAGTGTTGATTTTCATTCTCAACAAATTTACCTTTTGACAACAACAAAATATATTCTATAGTAACTTATAGCCATCAATGGAGAGGTAAAAGAGTCATACAATTTAGTGGTATAAATAGTATCACTCTGTCCCACCTCTTCTTCCCCAATTTGACTTTTACTACTATTCACTTGGTCACTTTGACCCGGTGATTTGGATAGCAAAATGATGCAATTTTTAAATAATTTTTTTATATGTTTGTAGATTTAAATTTGCTTTATAACACGGTAAAAAATAATAAAAAAAACGGATCATTTTGATATCAAAATCACCCGGTCAAAGTGACCTAGATACGAGTCAAAAAGTCAATATGGGGAGGAAGAGGTGGGACTGAGTGGTAATATATAAGCTTCTAGAGGTTAAACAGTACATTATATATCATTATAGGACATAATAGGCATGAACCAAACACTCAAAGGTGTACCCCACTGCCAACTCACAAAATAGGGGTATTCCATGTCAATTGACAAACAATAAAGGTGTGCATTGCATTTTTACCTAAACTTGAGAGTAATAAGTGAAATTACCAAATCTAGGAGGGCAAATTGGGAATAAAAAATAGGGTAATTTACAGTTTGCACCCCCAAGTTTATATAAATAGGCAATTCTTACCCCTACTGTTCATTAATTGACAGGGGAGACCCCTATTTTGTGCAATATAATTACAAATTATACCCCTCCGTCCATTTCCGTTGGGAAACCGTTAAGTGATAGTGCGGTTCACTTTTGGGGTATTTTTTATTCTCATTTTGCCCTTTAATTTTGGTAATTTACACTTATTATCCCCAAGTTTAGGTAAATATGCAATGCACACCCTTTTTGTTTGTCAATTGACATGGAACAACCTTATTTTGCGAGTTGGCAGTGGGGTACGCCTTTCGGTGTTTGGTTCATGCCTATTATGTCCTCTAGTGATATATAATGTCCTTTTTAACCTTTAGAAACTTCGATATTACTATATACCACTAAATTGTATGACTCTTTTATCAATCTATGGATGGTTATAAATTATTATAGATCATGTTTTGTTGTTGTCTAAAGGTAAATTGGTCGACAATGAAAACTAACACTGAGTGAACAAATTTTATTTAACAAAATTAATTATGATAGAGTCCTCGTCAAATATCAACATCAATCTATAGTTTTTTTGCTAGAATGATAATAAATTTTTTAAAGCCAAACTAAATAATATCATCGAAAATTATTCGAAGCTAAAATAAAGAGGATTATACTAGTTGTTTTTTGTTAAAGATTATAGTAGTTAATACAACCCAAGTTTATTTACATTCAAGCGTTGAATTAAAAAAAAAAATCAAACATTCAGCTTGCTGTAATATAATAAAAAAGTGATTGTCAACAGAAGAAAAACACGTAAGATACAAAGAGATACGTAGCAAACAGACACAATTCTATTACTATCTAGCAACATCTTAAATAAATTACAAAATAGAATAAATTAAACAGATTTTTTCTGCGTCTTTCCATCTCTCTCTCTATGTCAACAGAATTATGTGTCGTCCTGAACCCACCTAAAATGTTTTTTTTGCGCATCTATTGGATGACTCAGTTTTCTAGATTTGCAGAGATGAAGTTTACACATATGCGATTTTTTTTCATCCTAGTTGAGTGTTTTCTATAAGCTGTGGTAGATTGATTAAATCTCCATCTTTTTTCATCCATCGCCTTCGAAGAGTCACGTAGGGGATTATTCGGTGGCAATAACAGAGAATTTTTTTAGTGCTCTATTAGAGCACCACGTGATGCTCTACAACAAATGAAAATGCAACACTTTGTCAAATTGTTTACGTGTTGCATTTTCATTGGTTGTAGAGCACCATGTGGTGCTCCTTTGGAGCACTAAAAAATTGCTCGCAGTAACATTATTGAAGTCTTAAATGGACCAACAAATCATTGGTAGATTGGTTTTTGTCGTACTTATCCAATTTTTTATTGTGAGACTGTCTAAATTAAGGGTGTCTCCTGTCGATTGGCAAACAGTAAGGGTATCCAATGCCTATTTATCATAACCGGAGGGTGCTTTGTGTAAATTACCCTAGAAATATTGAGTAAAGGTACAAGGGAAAATTAGTACTTTAGCATTTTTCGTCCATGATCGTTACAAACCATCCAAAATAGGGGTGTTCCCTGTCAATTGATGAACAGTAAGGGGTAGGGTTTGCCTATTTACATAAACTTAGGGGCATAAATTGTAAATTACCCTAAAAATTCCCCAAAAGTGAGCCCCACTATCACTTCACAACTCCCTAACGAAATTAGACGGAGGGGTATAATTTGTAATTATTATTGCACAAAATAGAGGTGTCTCTTGTCAATTGATGAACAGTAGGAGTAGAAATTGCCTATTTACATAAACCCGATGGTGCAAACTGTAAATTATCCCATAGAGATTTACCTTTTGTGTTATCTTGTTGACTAGGCTTGTGCTGCGTGGACCTGTTTAGTTAAACTAGTTATGGTCGCAGCACTTTGCGGATTCTATACACCATTTTGGAAAACGGGTGTGGACTATATATATGCCTACATGGGTCAAGGAGACGATATTTGCGAAGTCATGGTTTAGTGTGAACTTGGCAATTTCGATTGGGAGTTGTTCTTAGCTTTTGTACTGTATCAGGCTCCCTCAGCCCTCGCTGGACCCCTTTTATTGTTGTAGTTCAAAATAATATTTGAAAATCGCTATTCATCTTCGCCAGCTCCACGGTTCCTAGAGGTATTTTCTACACCTACACAGCCAGCTCAAACTGGGCCACCTGATCCCAACTAGAGCTTCACTCGTTTCGGTTTAACTGGCGGTTTCCGGTTAAAACCGAACCGAAAAACCGAGAAAAGGAGAACCGCGGAACCGAACGGACGGAGAAGAACCGAAACCGGTACCTGAACCGTATCTATACGGTCTCGGTTCAGTTTCCGGAATTTTGTAACCGGGACCGAAACTGGTTTCGAACCGGAACCGAAATACAAATCACAAATTGGTTTCGAACCAGGCAATCGGCAGATCTAACCGAATCTCTGACTAATTTTATATTTTTAATGATTTTTTACACCAAAATACAAACTTCCGAAAAAAATCACAAATTGTATAAAATTGAACCGGAACCGGTAAACCAAACCGAACCGAAGTACCGGTTCCGGTTAACCGGTCCCGGTTCGATTTCATGTTTTTGAACAAATTCGGTTTCGGTTAAATCGAACCGACCACACCACCATCACCGTTACACCACTCTTTTTAGGCTGATTAATTTGCAGCTCATGCATTCTGGTTGAACAGGCACACCTCACAATTTACCTTATCAATTGTATGTAGGGTAGTGGAGTGTAGGGGCAATTGGGGTTGGGATTCAACTTTTTTTCTTGCTTGTATACAAATTTTCTATATACTACCACTCTGTCTCTTCTCTTTAGCCCCATTTGACTTTTTTGACTCGTATCTGAGTCACTTTGACCGGGTGATTTGGACAATAAAACGATGCAATTTTTTAATAATTTTTTCATCGTTTAATAGAGAAAATTTTACTCTACAACACAATGAAAAAATATCAAAAAATTACATCATTTTGATAGCCAAATCACCTGGTCAAAGTGACCCAGCGAATAGTGACAAAAGTAAAAATAGGGCTAAAGAGAAGAGACATAGTGGTAATAATAGTAAAAATGAGGCTAAAGAGAAGGGACATAGTGGTAATAATGTCCTACCATTACTGTTACGGTCCTTAACCTTGCTAGCCTACTCCACTGACTAGACATTTCTATTGCATGAACATTCTTTTTTGCTTCAGAGTCCTAAAGCCTTTGCCACATAAACCTAACGGGTGGACATGATCTGAAGGTCTTTGATGCATATGGTTTAAACACGGGGATATTATTCTTGGACTCATGAATCATAATTTCGGAACAATTCTTATATTTGGATGACATGCTAACTAGGCTATGGGGCATATATTATGGTTGATTGTATTTTACCCAACTTTGATTAGGGTTAGTGTGAAACGCCCATGGGTTTCGAATGACGTAAAAAGAATTCCATGTGGTTTCAACTTTGTGCATTTTTCGTTGAGTATGATTAAAAAGACTAAACGACCAAACATCCTTGTATATATATCTCTATCTCTACTACTAAAAAGAGTGAAGGACCTCTTAGTGTTTAACCACTTCAAGTGTTTTTTCACTTGAGGTGTTTCCTTCTTTTTCCAGATGCCCAAAATACCCCTATATGTCATTATTGTTTTTACATGAAACGGAATGTATTGAAATAAATGTCATTATTGTTTTTACATGAAATGTTGTTTTGAATCTTTACCAAGATAACAATTAATATTTCATTTTTGAAATAAATGTCATTTTTGGATTTAACTCAAAACATTAATATTCTCAAATTAACTTTTTTTAGGGTTTAATAAATCCTTTTTCTTTTGCTCCCATTTTGAATTTTCTACTTTTTTTTATTCATAAAAAATACCTCAAAAAGAAAGTTAAACTTGCCGCTTGTCTTTGTTTCTTTTCCAATTATATTTTGCATTAATTTCTTTCAGTTTTTTTTACTAAAAAGAGTGAAGGACCTCTTAGTGTTTAACCACTTCAAGTGTTTTTTCACTTGAGGTGTTTCCTTCTTTTTCCAGATGCCCAAAATACCCCTATATGTCATTATTGTTTTTACATGAAACGGAATGTATTGAAATAAATTTCATTATTGTTTTTACATGAAATGTTGTTTTGAATCTTTACCAAGATAACAATTAATATTTCATTTTTGAAATAAATGTCATTTTTGGATTTAACTCAAAACATTAATATTCTCAAATTAACTTTTTTTAGGGTTTAATAAATCCATGTGTTTTCTCCCATTTTGAGTTTTCTACTTTTTTTTATTAATAAAAAATACCTCAGAAAGAAAGTTAAACTTGCCGCTTGTCTTTGTTTCTTTTCCAATTATATTTTGCATTAATTTCTTTCAGTTTTTTTATTCTATTTTGAAGAAACGATCTTGAAAATTTGTCATAAATATTCATAGTTAAATCAATTAGTACCCATAAAGTGTTTTTTTATTGTATTGTATCTATAGTTGTTTAACCACAGTGTTTTTTCACTTTAGGTGTTTCCTACTTTTTACTACATACCATAAATACCCTGTCTAAATTATTTTTCTCTACTAATTAACCAACCTCTTTTATTCATATTATTACATAATACTTCTTCATAAATACCCCGTTTCATGCTGGGGTGCCTTCTTCTTGATATTTAATTAGAGGCCCCTTATATTTTGTAACTCACAAATTTGTAACCGACATCTAGCATTACTCCTACCATTACACCTCATAATACATTTTCATTAATACACCACTTCTTCTTCAAGGCTCATCTTCTCTCCCATTACCGTTTTTCTTTGTACTTCTACGTTAAATCATGACGCTATGATGCTCAGTTTCATATAGAACTTTCAGTTTTTCTTCTCCATTGCTCACGTGTGATTTAACAGGGGAGGTAAATGGTTTATTTTCAATCACTCATTCTTTCTTTCTTTGTTTCTTGTATTTTGTTTCAACTCATAGTACCGGATTCGTCAGTGTGTTAATATGCCATTTTGTTATGAGATGCATAAGATGATGAATCGACCAAATAACTGGATTCTCCATAACATATGTAACTGCAATATTTTGTGGTTCTCTTCTCTCTATTTTTTTAGAATTCCCTGATTTTTCTTTTCATCCAAGGCTGACTTTTCGTTTTGTATTTTGATCAGCGGTTCATTTAGCAGGTGGTTTGCGTATGAGAACTGGATTCTATTTTCATAGGCTATTCAAGCTTAGGATTATTTGCGGTTCATTTAGCATGCGGTTCGTGAAGGAGAACTAAAATCTAAGTCAAGATGCTATTAAGTCTCATGGACGTTTAATTTAAGGGATGTTTTCGTATTTAGTTTCATCTAGCTGCTCTCAATTAAGGTTTGTTCTTAAAACTAGAGGGCGTTCTATGTTCTCTGAAGTATGCTTTTATGAAAATTGGATGGTGGTCTCTATTTCCTAATAATCTCATTGTCTATTATGAATCTACAGCCCCGATTTAGCTATATGTTTTGGTTATTGATTTGTTTAGCAGGTGGTTAAAGTTACGTAGAACCGAAATCCGCGTTGATAGGCAACTCTAATTCAGGGGCACTTGGATTGAGGTACTATTTTATGTGATTTTGTTTAGCTGCTATATGTGCTTTTGTCTCCTGTATTGGGTTTTTTAGATTATGTACTACGTTCTTTCATATTAAATTGGGTTTTTCTGAAAATTGGATTGTGTTTCATCGGTTTTTCTTAGACTAAATGCGTGATTGTTTTATGTATCAGACATCTTATGATTGGGAAAGGAAGAACCTGAACTTAACAATAGCGTTGTGTGGCCTCTTGAACATAATATGATGCTTCGGGAAGGAGATTATTTTGTTTTCCAATAGCGAGATGGTACATGATTTGCACCTTGAAAATGACTCTGATATGAAAGATAAACAAATATGGTAGCAGGGGTGTTTGGATTCAAATGTCACCTACACATGTAGTATTGTTAGCTTCTTCCTGAACTTACTTGTTTCACAATAACATTGTGTGACCTCTTGAACATAATATGATGCTTCTTGAAGGAGATTATTTTGTTTTCCAATAGCGAGATGGTACATGATTTTCACCTTGAAAATGACTCTGATATGAAAGATAAACAAATATGGTAGCAGGGGTGTTTGAATTCAAATGTCACCTACACATGAGTATAGTTAGCTTCTTCCAAAACCGCGCATGCTTGAATAAGCTCATGCCTCTGATTCTGAATTTTATTCATACCTTCGGGTATATGGGACCGTAATATTACCGTTTTCATTGTCATGTGAAGACTAAAATATACTGCTCCTGTATAACTATTACTGTAAAGATAGATGATTGTGGTATGGCATAGAGACCTTATATATGACAACAAAAAGAAGTTTGACCCTTATTTATCACCTATGGTCTAACTGGTATTGTTATGAAACCCATAAAGTCCATGATTCTATTTCGAAAGAGGGAAAGGGGGATCCTGGAGGGAGTTTCACCATAAAATCTCTCACTAAAATTCAATTTTGAAACCTAATCTGATAGTACCTCTCCGAATTTGTTAGACACGGGTTTATTTTCTTCCGACCTATAAAGTACACTATCATTCCATTGGACTTCAACAATCCTCCTAAAATAATTAACTTGACTCTTAGAAAATTCCGAAGGCAAGGATCAATGGTTCTTAATTTTTAATGTAAACAATTGTACTATTCTGTGAGTTATTCGATAACATCCTTGCAGGTGGCAAAGCTAGATAGCAATGTGTAAGATTGAGGTGAAGATGTTTACTGATGCAATAATGGGAGCTTGATAACATGCTTAGATACTATTTGACAAATTTGAATATATTGGTGTTTATGCAGTTACTAATGTACACTTCAACTACTCAATTTCTAAAGTATTGTATATAGAAAGAGATTATGCTCTCAATTTCGCATCATGTAGGTATTTTAAGAGATTTAGCATCCAATGAAAAATTATTTGGATTGATGATAGCCTCATAATTTTTGTTGGTTTTTATTTTCTCTGTTCCTAGAGACGGGCAGACGGCGATGTAGCAGATCATGGTTGTACTAGATTTGCTTCGGACTTCAGATTGAACTTATCATTCTTCAATTAATGTACTGGCTCAGAAAGCCTAATTTTGCTGTGAAAGGCGGCTGGTCTCGATTCTTTGTTGAAAGAATGTGAAGTAGAGTGGACGTCTATAAAGAGACAATAATTTCAATATTGATTTTTGATTCATGCAGTGTAACATTCTGCTTTACAAATCTTGATTAACTTGTCTTTAATAAAGGATAGTGATTCTTACACCAGCTAATATGATGGTTACACTATATTTATATTTTCCTGACTTAAAATACCCCTCATTAGTCACATTCTTTCATACTACTATTTTCTATAGTCTATCTTTTGCAAGTTTCATGTTTCTAAAAAATATCCGCAATTTAGCTCCATGAATTTAGCTTTTCATTTTTTCACACATTGGTGACCCCCCCCCCTTTCTTTTGTGCTACTTTCCTATTTTGATGTCCCCGTTTTTGACCTTCCACGTAGTACAAAGAAATTGTTTCCGTTCTTTAAACTGTTGTAAGAGAATCTTTGATTGCAAGGCATCCTTGAAGAAGATAATTGAATGACCAAATTTATTCCTTCTGCATTTGACACAAAATATGAGCAATTAGTAGATTAATGGAGTATGAAAATAATCTCTTTTACATCGAGAGTCTCGTCATGAAGCGAGTCTCTCCATGAAGGATGACTCTTGGATTATTTTCTTAAGCTATTTGCTATTAAAATTAACCGCGACATTTTTTATTCTTTAAAAAACATAATTTACAAGTAAAAATAAAGTTATTAAGTTTTTTTCAAATAAGAGAATACATGAATCCAAAAGCTAATAATGAGCATCCACGTGCGACGCACGTGCACCATAACTAGTATATATATATATCAATTTAATCATTTTTCTTATCTTAACTCTCTCTCTCTCTCTCTCTCTCTTTTGTCTCGCTATCGTGCTCTTGATATAGAAGAAGGTAATGATGAAGATGGAGGAAGAAAAAAATCATAATCCAACACAATAAATTCATAAATTGAAAAACAGAAAGATAAAAAATCACAAATGACACATAAATTAAATCTCATCCCTTTCTGACCACACACTTAAAACACACTCTTTAAACTTTGATTTAGCTTTGATGACATTCTGAACCGCATGATTAGTGATTTGATGACAAAGAACGGAAAAGTGGGGTAAGGGATTATCCCTCCATTCTGCACCACGTGTTAATTAAATGCACTAGCCAAGTAGAAATAGAAATGTATCCTATTTTTTTTTAAACTTGGACAATTCAGGGTCCTCCCGCCATTACTCGTTCTAGGGGTGAGCAAAAACCCGCTCAACCCGGTCAAACTGCCCGGTCCGAACCGGATCGATCGAAAAAAGAGGAAAATCTTAATTAAATGATTGGGTATGGGTTGGTTTTACCCAGACCCGCCAAAATCCGAGTGGGTAACGGGTATGACAATTCGAAATTCGGAGTAAACTGCCACGCCGCGTTGTATGACATACATACTAAAATCAACCACATTTCAAACCTCTATTTTCGGTGATTATGTTATGTGAGAAGTCTTGTGTGTTTGTATTACATGTATAATAGAGATATGTAACTGATGTATGTTATTAGATGTTTACTGACCCGTGTTAACACATTGACAGTGCATTTATAGTTTTTTTGAAAGAAAAATTCATTCGCAGAAAAAATTCACTTGTATCATGACCAGTTCCAAAAAACCCAAAACACTTCATAGGATATCCCAAAATGTAAACCAATTACTACTGTCATAACAAAAGAAACAAACAGCTAAACCATAAGACAACTACATACCACAAACTGTTATCAGAACATTACCATCACCTTACTGAAATAGGAGGAAAGCTTAGTCAACGGCGTCTCATGTGTAGTGAATTGTATGGTAGTTCCTAGTTGCTATAAGTAGTTATATGATCTGGACATGTAAGGAAATTATGCAACCGTTTGATTGTAATTTGGCTATGGTTTGCCATTTTAGGATTTTTTATTTTAATTACAGTGAAAATTTAGTATCATCTGGATTTCTTCTTCTTTAACTCGTCTAAACCGAGCTAGTCCGGTCCGAGTTGAAGAGTTCGATTGGGTTTCGATTTGGTGGTTAGTCGATTGGGTTTGGGTTGTGATATAACCAACCCGGGGGTCATTGGGTTGAGGCATAAATATACATTTTACCGCGCCGACCCGGTCCGAGCTCAGCCCTAACTCGTTTCATCAAAACTGGAAAAGCTTAGAATAAACAAATCTGACCTAGTTTCGTTAATAGTTACCTCATCACCGTCGATCCAAATCTTTTTGAAAAGTTTCTTTATGAGAGAAAGCCTTGCGAACTTCAATGCATCTAGAACTGTCAAAGATCCACAAAGTCTTCCTCTTCTTCAATCGTTAGCAGACCGAACCGCTTGCATGATTCTTCGATATTGACCTTGCTCGAAGCTCCTTGTGTCGGATTAGTCGCCGGAGCGACTCAGTTGTAGATTCCATCCAAATTGGTATCCGAATACTTCGTCACCTCTTCGTCGCTTCCCGCAGCTCCGAACTTGTCGGAATTAGGTTAACTTTGTAAACTTATTTGTGTTTTTTATCAAAGAATTCTTGTGGTCCAAGCTTTTTAATTTTCAATTAATTTTGTGAAAAATGTGTCTCCTCAATGGAAAATACTAAATGAACATAAAATAAGCAAACAAAAGGGTTAACAGAATTTTGTTAGTCATTATGTAAATCCACATGGCCAGTAGTCAAAACATTCTCAAAATGTAGTCTCTCCGCATTCTTTTAGTGTGTTTTGGTTGCATCATAACCAAATGTTAACATTCCTTGTTTAAATTTGCTTTTCATAATCTAAGATTTATTTTTAGAATTTGGTGTTAAACCTTACAGTTAAAGATTTTGTTCTTGCAAAAATAAGGTTTAAGTTTTTTTTTTTTTGAGAAAAAATATTACTTAAGATTTTATGTTTTCATATTTTAGTACGTAACATTGCAATATGCAAAATCAAAAGAGTAGCCAAATCGTGCTCCCAAACTATGTCATACTTTTTTCTCTCAATTCTGTCACCTATATTGTTAGGGTAAAATTCACTTTGCATCCCCTATATTTAGGCGAAATGTTACCCGACACCCCTGTATTTCGGATAATGCATTTTACCATCCCTGTAACGGAAAAAAGTGAGAACACTTTGCACCCTTCTGTCAGATTCCTTCTAAGAAGCTACTTTTTAATATTTTTTTGACAATTTTGCGCCTACTTGTCTTTTGTGTCCATTGTGTTAATGTTCTTGGTGTTTTTTACCACCGCCTCCACTACCACTACAACCACTGAATCCGCACCAGCAACAATAGTCTACACGACCAATACCACTTGACACAACAACAAGCCGAAAAATAAATCACCTTTTTTCATGTTTCAAGCTTAAATCAGTCCCCAACATTAACACAGACCTTTGATTTCACCACAAGTAAATCAGCAAGAAACCCTCGACGTCTTATTTCTCCACATCTCACCTTCAACATCAAATAAGTGTCCATAGTTGATGTTCTGAACATCAATAACGAAGCAAAAAATCATGAAATATAAACACAAAGCATCTAGATATGCAGCAAAACGGTCCACAAAATGGCAAAATCTGACCTCCCATTTCCCTCTCTTCTTCTTCTCTTGTTCTTAGCCCTTCATTGGTTCGAGGGGAAACTCAGGAACTCAAGAACAGCCCTAGGAATTTGGTGAAATCAGAGAGAGAGGGGAGGAGAAAATGTAGACCCCAAAATTCTATATGATGGAGCAAAACCTGTCGAACTTCTTCAACCTCTGTTTAAATAGACCACGTAAACTTGCTTTCTTGGCCTCTAGGAACTGATCTGACCCTTCAACTAACCTCAGCATCTCTCAATTGAGGATTCCCGATTCATCCTCAAGAACCCTGGAAATTGAGGCCTTGTCTTTTGCTTCGTTCGTGAGTCGAATTGAGGGCACATGTAGATAATGGGCTGGGGAGCATTTCTCAGTCGATTTCCATCGATTTGGTGAGGTTTTTGGGTGGTTTTAATGCTCTTGGCGCGCAACTCCCATGGAAGTTCCAAACGTGTTTGTCAGAAAGAATAAGATAAGAGAAAGAGACAACCAATGTCGAATTCCGTCTTGGAGAAGTCGTAATGTCGAATATTTAGACATTAAATAGTTATAAATATGTAGTTAACACGAGTTTACATTGTTGAAGTTGTACTGTTTGTATCATAACACATTTTAGAATTCTCCAACATGGGAATAAGTATAATATTTCATATTGAAATTATATAGTTTAGATATTATCAGAAATGTTTATACAGTTATCTGTTTTCTCTTACATTAACCAAAGGCTCAAGACTAATATATGCCTTTAACTTATGTGAATATGGTTGTTTCTCCTTTACATTTGACTCATAGTTTAACATTGGGGTATTTGGGGGTATAATACATGTATCTACATATTTAAAAATATTTAGTGTCTAAATATTTTGTGAAAATATTAAAATAAAATACAGAGTACAACACTTGGATACGTAGTTTAATACGTTAGATGTGAAGATGTGACGAAACATATTAATTCCACAATCATCTAAATTGAAACATATTCTTACGAGTCGTACATGCTAAATGATGGTGAAACCATGGGATGGAGAACGGAATTTATTTTTATCTGCTTTGTACGAGCTCATCTGTGTGTACACGATGTAAACCAATAGTTTTTCCATTTGTACATACAATTATCTGAACAATGTGGTTGGGTGCTCCTAATTATATTTTGTTTAAGCTTTAAAGGACATGCGTTCATTTTGGTAATGTGCAATCGTTGGTATAGCTTATTTGATTTTACAATGTTATATGTTTTTACGGGCCTTTTTGTTGTTGACAAGAGCTCTTCACATTACAAATTAAAATTTCATAATATTAGACAGAGGCAACGCAAATAGATACTACAATTGTGAGAAATCATGTTCTTTTCATGGTATGACATTTTTTTCTGTGATATATATTAACTTGACTTAGCAAATTAAAATTTTAGAGCATCAAACTAAAATTATGATAACAACTACTACAGTTGCATGTAAGCAGATTATTTTTACGGTTTAGACAGTTAGGCAGACAGTTAGGTTAGGGGTCGATTTACTGCTTATTCGACGTTTCATCTTGGTTGTTAATATTGTATCGGAATGTAAGAACTGGTGAAATTTTGATGTAATCAAAGTTTAGTCCAAAAAATAAAATCTAGATGTCGCGATAACATGTTGGTCCAAAAAAAACAGAGATGAAAAAATAATCCTGGTGAAATTTGAATATTATCAGGTGCTTTTGGTGAGTGAACAAATGAGTAAGCATAGAGCAAAACTCGATTAGCATATTAAAAAATAAAAAAAAGAGTTATTGACATAAATCTATCTGCACTATTGCATTTGTGACACGAAACCCTATGCACTTTCAATTTTCCACACAAACCCCCTACAATTTACTATTTTGTGACACCTAACCCAAAATCAGCAATGTTGTTAAGGAATTGGATGGAACAAAGTCACATGACCGACACATGATGGACTTATTGATAGTTTCTCACTTTGGTCACGTGACTTTGTTCCGTCCAATCTATCAACAAAGTTATCGGTTTTGGGTTAAGTGTCACAGAATAGTAAACTGCAGGGGGTTGGTGTGGAAAATTGAAAGTGCAGAGGGTTTTGAGTTACAAATGTAATACTGCATGTAGGTTTTATGTCAATTATCCAAATAAAAAATATAGAGAAAAGTTAATACTAAGGCTCCGTTTGGTTGGTGGTAAAACATGTTCCTGTAAAATGTTTTTCCCTTGTTTTGCTGCTGTTTGGTTGGAGGTAAAATGTTTTCCTGTAAAATGTTTTTCCTCGAATGATGTAAAATGATTTACACCTTTCATATCCGTAAGCCATTTTTCGGAGAGTGAAGGAGCACAACAACTCATACGAACACCTCCACCACCACTACCACGACCCATCACCGCCACCCATCACTGCCACTTCCGTCACAGCCCACTGTTTTGGCAAGAGTCAACCAAACATGAGAAAATAACTGCAGGGAACGTTTTTTCACACAAAACATTTTACGTGTAAAATATTTTCCCTTGTAAAACATTTTACTGCGAATCAAACGAATCCTAAGAGTTAACATAAAGCTGGGGTCTAATAAATAGAGTGCATAAGTTAGTGGGGGCGAATAAATAGATAGCGGAAAATAGGGGGAGGTTAAAATCGTTAACATAAGTTGGTTGGGCCCATGCGCGTGGGCAACTTTTTGGGGGATGGGACTGAGGTGTACTGAAGCATTTCCTTCCCGTCCAGCTCTCTCTCTCGATCCCCATAAAACCGAGAAACCCACACACACAACGTGTTCTCTCTCACTCTCTTAACCAAAAAGGCAAAAAACGTCTTCGCACCTACAATTTCAACAACAATGGCGGACCAGAGGAATATTGTTCAACAGAGCGGCGGAGCTAGTAGCAATTTCTTCAACAGTTTCAATGCCGCTCCCGTCGCCTCCTTCAACGACGATGGGGGCTTCAAACGCTCGGGATTGGGCACGTCTGAGGATAATGATGATATGTGGGATTACGGTGATTTTCTCTTGGAAAATGGTCCTAGCATCGGAGATGACGACCTTACGCCCTTTCTCCAGGCGTCTCTGACGGATGATTCCGGTAATCAGGGCGGAGAGGATGGATCCTCAGCCGCCGGAGTCCCTTAAAGCGACGGCGAGCTCTTAATCGGTAATGTCGAGAAGTTCCAGAGCCCCGTCGAGGGCGTAATTGAAGATTCTCATCAGTATCCGGCTTCCGTCGTCGTCGAACGCTCCGGCTTGGGGGGAGACGATGATATCTCGCGAGATAATGGCCCGGTGCGAGATGACGATAATATTATCTCGTCCTAGTCTCCTACCAGTGACCCACCGGAGCGCAACAAAACCCAACTAGGTCCGGAAATTAATCGTGTGGAAGACGATGGAGACACCACTGAAGAAGAAGGACCGGCCTGGGACGCCCCAATCGGAGGAGGAGAAGAGGAGATATCAATGACGGCCAAGTATGCCGATGAGAAATGAGAAATGGCCTTAGTAGTCTGTTGGAGACCTATTCTTTGTTTTAGAATGGCTAACTGTGGGAAAATGGGTAGATATGGAGTATTTTAGAGGCAGGTCGCGAAGAGAGAGCTATGAAGGAACTTGTATTGCTTTAGAGATGTTACAATTTGTTGGATGTCTTGGAGCAAATGAGCCCCTTTCTATATATACACGACCTTCTCCCATGGAAGGATCTAGAGATCTACTAATCTAACGACTATGATCGAAGGCCTAGAACCTTCCCCCATGATCTAGCATAAGATACTTACAAGTGATGATTTCAGAGCCCCCCTACACACTATTACATCCTTACAACTTGGGAAGCTTCTAGAAAAGAGACTAACTAGTGGGCTAAGTGGGCTAGGACATATCCTAGGCCCAAAGAAGCCTAACTCTATGTGGGCTAAATATGTCACGGGCAAGTTCAAATCCAAAAATATCAAGTAAATTATTGAAAATATGCCCTATAGGCAATCTATTTCTTGTGACATTTATAGGGACGTACTATTCATTGTGTTATTGATATGGAGTTATGTTAACATGAATGAAGTTCTTAAAATATAAATGTTATATTCTTCAATATCCCTAGTCGAGTACTGCAGTTAATATGACGACTGTATTGCATCGAGACTAGTATGTGGGTAGGTGGATATGGAGATCTCAAGTCTAGCACATGTGTATGCATTAGGAAAAATGACGTACTGGATTGACCCGCCATGAGAAGGCTACATGTGAGTTATGTGAATGTCACAAGCACTCCTCATAATGACAAAGTGTGGTGATCCTTCGACTAGAAGTCACTAGATACTCTAGTTGTGAATTATCATGTTTTGATATCGTCAAATGTTACACCGTAATGGATAACTATATAGGCTTTAATTGGAAATGATATGAAGCAAGCTGAGAGATGGTAGTGATGTAGAGATGATTTGTCCCTCCCACATAACTGGAGTAAATATCCACGGCAAATGCATGGCCATGCTCGAAATCAATATGAGATATTTATGTTATTTGTTTATCTAAGTCTACTCACAGATCGAGAAACTGTGGATTGGATATACAAGTGACACTCCATATCTTGTATCCAATCCGGATATATGAGACAAATGGATTATACAACCGGTAACATTGATGCGTTGCTAGACACTGCTCAGTGTTTGTAATTGTTACTGCCAACGTAATAGGAACATGTAGGGTCACACACCGTAGGATTAGACTGGATGTGGTAGTTGGGCTAATTAACAATTAAAGGAATCAAAGATCAAAGTATAACAACATGTATATTTAGTTGGACTAAATAGCAAACTGGACTAAAACGAAAGTTAATCCAAACTGTTGGATCTAACTAGTAATGGGTTAGTTTTATAATTAATAAAGAATTACTAATTATAAAAGAATAAGTCCAGCCATAATTTCATATGGATGAAAATTAGAGCAAGGAATAGAGTCAAAAGGGAGGCCGAACCTACTCTGGCCAACGACACAGAGAAGATCAAAGCGGGAGCATAGTTTTAAAAACTGGACTGCAACAGCCGGTTCAGCTAGGTTCGTATATCAGACAAGAAATGCAAGAATCGGTCAAAACCGAACAAATATCGGTCGATTTTGTGGTCCAACCGGTGTACATGTCGGGTTGAAAACCGCCGGTTTTTAGAAAAATTATTGCCATAAGTTGGAATCGAACTATTACCCCACTATTAGTCGACAACTTAACCTCTAGGCTAGGAGCCAAATTATTGATGTGAGTCAACATTTATATATATACACACTATAAACCTCAAAATATATTTATTGTTGATCATAATTTTGTTATTTTTGTGGGTTTATTTATTTTTAAACATAACTATTACTTTAAAAATATTACAACGCTAAATAAGCTTCAATTGAATTATTTTATGGGTCATTGACATAAAACCTACCTGTAGTATTACATTTGTGACACAAAACCCTCTGCACTTTCAATTTTCCACACCAACCCCCTACAGTTTACTATTCTGTGACACTTAACCCGAAATCGGTAACGCTGTTAGGGAATTGGATGAAACAAAATCACGTGACCAACACATGCTGGACTTATTGATAATTTCTCACTTGGTCCCGTGACCTTGTTTCGTCCAATTTATCAACGTCGTTATCGATTTTGGGATAAGTGTCACATAATAGTAAACTGTAGGGAGTTGGTGTGGAAAATTGAAAGTCCAGAGGGTTTTGTGTCACAAATGTAATACTGCAGGTAGATTTTCTGTCAATTACCCTTTTTTATAGATATTTTCCATTATGTTTACTTTTTTAGTATGAAAATAATAAATATATCTTACTACCTATATAAAAGAAGTTACAGCCAGTTTACGTGGCAGTGGTGGTCCAATCATGTGCTGCCAATTCGGACAAAGTGCCAGCGAAATGCCTATGTAATAGTGACGTGTAGAAAAGGTCGGTTATGCCCTTGCTGACATGGAACAGGTAAGCTGTGGTTGAAGGGCGTTGTGGTCATTTTGGATCTTCTTTGCCTGGTTTGATATCACAAGGCTTTTGAGAGAGGGCAGCTTCAACCAGAAGCTTCGTTCTTCTCTCTCATCTCTTTCTGTTCTCAGTTCCACAGCACCGCGTCTCTTTCTCTCTCTCTCTCTGCGCTTGGAAATTTTGCCCGTCGCTTCCGAGAGAAGCTCCTACTGGTGCATGTCCAGATCCGCTTCTCGTGGCCCTGGGGTGTTGCCTATTGCGGTGGTAACTCGCCTGCGGAGGTTGCGATTGTCACTGACCTATGGCGGCGGTGACTAGCGGCGGTGATGGTGAGTGGCATAAGGTTTCCCGTCTTTCTCTCTCTCTGGTTCTTTCCATTCCAGATGGCTCTCGCTCTACTCTGATCTCTCTCTCACTCCTCTTCTCTCTCTCTTTCGCCGGTGTCCATCATCGAGAGAACCACCGTCGTGGTGTTTGTCGCGGCTCCAATCTGTGCGATTGGACCTCCGTTGTCGCTCCCAAAACTCAGGGTTTGGCTAAGATTTTCACAATTGATGTGCGATCTGGTTGCATGTGCGATTAACACCACTTAATTGAATTATAAGAAATGGGTTTTCCTGCGATGTTTACTCTTTGGGTTTTTTGTGGGTTTTCGTTTTTGGTTCTTGGGTGGGTGTTGATTTCACCTTTTTTTGTGGGTCTTCTTGGCAGAGATTGACGGCGTAGAAGAATTCGTCTATCGATTGGCTAGGCACTCCCTCTCTGGCAACCAACTCGAAGATTCACCCACAATTACTGTAATCACTACTCCATCTCAAGTTAATTGATGTCTCCGTGTGTGTGTGATTTTGAATTGGGTATTTGAAATTTTGCAGGCATTTGAATCTAGGGGTGGTTGTAGGAGTTACAGTTCAGCAATCCGAAGAGGACATTGAAGTTCATTTTTTACATACTACGTTGTTTTTTTTAGCTAATTAATGGTGAAAATGACAGTGTGTTTTCGATTATTGTAGATGCTGGTCAAGGCTCGGATTGTTGAGACCAAACTCCGGGATAAACTCGGCGAGATCGATTCATGGCACTGGTATGTTCTGTAAATGGTGAAGCTTTGACTCTGGTTACATTATTTGTACTGAATTTTCTGTTCGCACTGTGCTGTATTCGCGTCCGACTGTAGGTTTCAACACTAATCCAAGCAACTTACCTGTCTTCTCAGTTCAAATGTTATTGATCATCTGGAATAGTTAGGAGTTGTTAACATGACTGATGTAGTGATGTAGTTTGCAGGAAGAATGTGATTAGCGCCCTTGAGATTGTATGTTAAATTCCCAAATCTGAGCAAAGAATTTGAACATTTATGAACAAGTAACACATACATACATATATATTGCACAGAACGCTTATAAACAAACACATATTATTCTTCTCTCATTTACTTCTAAATCGTTTGTGGTTATGTGGTGGTATGTATCCCCATATTTTTACTTATCAATATTTGCTAATCAAGTCTATTATGGTTTGTATATACATATCCCTCCATGACGAAGATCACCCATTTTCTAAGAACAAAGTCCATATTGCAATTACTTTACTGTATCTTTGATAATCCAAATAATTCATGATGGCGAGTATCATTTACATTCAGGTTCCTTGTCATGCTCCATGTGGTGGTGTATGCTATGGCGATGGAAATCTGGTCTTCATTGCCAATGATTGGCACACTGCCCTGTTACCTGTTTACCTGAAGGCATATTACCGCGACCATGGGTTGATGCAATACACAAGGTCAATCCTTGTCATTCATAACATAGCACATCAGGTTTGTTCGCTGACATCGTGCAATGCGCTTTTATGATACTTTGTCAATTCACTACTGAACTTCTTCGACAACTCGATTATCCTTCTTCTCGTTGTCTTATGCCTTGCCCTACCAAAGCACAATTGCCACAAAACTACCCTTTCTTAAAACCAAACATTATCATTTACATTGCTTATTGTGAAGGTTTTGGTGCTTTAAACTTGATCATGCTGTGCACGTTCTTCTGCAAGCTAATTTCTTCGTATTTCTTGGTATAACTGATTTGTGTATGCATCCAGGGTCGTGGTCCTGTTGAAGATTTCAAGTATGTCGGTCTCCCTTCACACTACTTGGAGAATATATGGTATAATTTACATGAGCAATTCTTTAGGTGGAGCTGATCAGCTATCCCAATAATTTATATTCTTAACATGTTGCTGTGAACACTTTTCCGTACATTCTGCAGAACAATATGGATGTTGATCAGAAGCAGATACATGACATTCCGCGCCATCAAGTGCAAAAGGTGGATGCTTTTTCATAACTAAGATTTTTCTGCTCCAGGATTTTTTGTACCTTCTAAAGACTCCATCTAACCGTGTAACGTTTACAATTCGTTACCTTTCATGTTCATTTGTGATTCGTTAGATGCATAACAAATTGCTTTTTCCGAATATGCTTGCAGGAATTTAAGGATGTTGTATTGGCTGAAAAGCCATTGCTCAAAGTAGCCTTGTGATAATCATGTTCATTTGTGATTCGTTAGATGCATAACAAATTGCTTTTTCCGAATACGCTTGCAGGTATCTAAGGATGTTGTATTGGCTGGAAAGCCATTGCTCACTAACAATCCAGACCAACTTGATTCTTGTCTTCTTGATGAGTTTCTTACCAATATTGCTGCTGTCTTATGTGTATCACAAGCCACCAGAAACATTGGTAACCCGTGTGAATACTGTCCAAAGAACCAAAGAAGATGACTATCCTGATGTTTGTGAGGCAGGCTACTCTGATTCACCTGCTCATGGACTGGATAGTGCTGCATCGCACCAGTGACATCAGGTAGCGCGCACTGATCCAGTTTGGTGGCCAAGAACGTCACATAATTTTAATTCTACACCTGCTCATGGACTGACTATTTGAAGTTGGCTGATTGACAATCCTCCCATTTGCATTGACCGATGAACACTTATTTTTTATTAAATCACTGCATCTATTGGTCGCAGTGAGGTAAACACCTATATTTCTTAGTTGTTACTTTGCTTTTACTTTTATATCTGCAACAATAAACGTGCAAAGTATGTTTTAGGCAATGTTCTTGATTTTTTTCAGCTTCTTAGCATTTCCTATCTATCTGATTTTTGCTTCTGCATTTCCTGGAAATGTTTTCAGAAAAAGTAATATTTTTAGCGATATTTCTACTATGAAAAGTTTTCAATACGAGAATGGCCGTGAATGTTTGGGTGTGTTTCAAGGCGCCAAAGTTTTTGACGCAGAGATCTCAAACTTGGTGGGCGTCTACCCTCGATGATTTGTATCCCTCTCTCTCACGAACACCGGGACTCAAATCGTGGACGCCAAGAGTTGAGTAAACATCTATGAGTTTGTTTCCTTCCTTTTTCCAGTCTTAACATCGATTTAACGTCACTCTGTTCTTTGGTTCTCGAGTTTGAAGGTAACAATGTTTACTTAAAGCATGTGGCCGAAGAAATGAACCGATTTCACTGTAAAGGTAAGATGTCATCTACAACCCCTCAACCTCTGTATCTTACATTTATGCACGACTTTTTTCTCTCTTTTGGATAAGAGACTTGATTATGGAATTTTCATGAGAACGAAGAATAGAAAGAAGGAATTGGAACTCAATCTATATAACAAGTGATTTTGATTTCTTTTGAATTCCGTTAATGGCTTGCTCCCGTGGGAACTTCAATGTTCTTCAATCTTATTGTAATGTTCATAAAATTTTATGTTCTGATAAGGATTGAAAGGCTTGAAAGTAAGGCCAATTTTATGTTCAATATTAATACTCATCGTCACATAAGGCTTGAAAGTTTCGAAACTTTATTTAACATAATACTCAGTGCTATTCTTTCGTTTCATTACCTAGACTGAAAATCCATGTTTAAACCCATATTCAATTCAAGAATGAAAATACGAGTAACACAGACTTACCTTCCCATCTCTATAAATGAACTCAGAGGCAAAAATGCTTTCTTTAATTTGTAGGGCCAACTTTTGGGGATTCTGGTGTCGAGAATTACCGTACTTGACTGTCCGTTAGAGCTTCGTATTGTTTGCGAGAGTTTCATATCCATAAAGTGCACTGACCGTATGACCTGCTCCTGTCACGCCACTGCCATTGGGTATCTCCATCTCCCTTAACTCCAACTTTTTCATATCTGATTATTGAGAGCAGGCATGAGAGTTTTTCTGGTAGACATGGATTTCCCTAGCCCTTCATCTCTTATTCAAATCCCTAGACCATTGATATTAGCCGTTGTCTTATATGACCTTGGATATCTTTGATTTGACGACAAGAGTATTGGTATGGTCTGCTCCTAATATCCTATGATGTTGTCTGGTAAACATGACTTCCATGGTGGTGGCTGTTATTAGTTTACGGAAATTTGTACTTCCATTCCTGTTATGGCCATGACTATTATTAGTTCACGAAAATTACTAAATTTAAGTACCTTCAAACTGAAGCAGGAGGTAAGTGTCTCTAATGGTTTTTTTTTTTCCATTAGATACACATACCTTTGAATAATGGTATTCTCAACTTTTATTATTTCCACCAGCTCTACACCATTGGTTCAATACTCTTTCCCGGAGAGAAACCTTGCCTACTGTTGAATATTACATGAACTCAGTTTGGTAGTCCATTTTTGCCAACAAAACTGATGTAGATTTTAAAGGATACACTCGGTTTGAAGAGAATCTGCAAGGTAACCAGCATAATCTAACCTCTTTGTGATGCGCTCGCCTATTTTGGTGTTTTATACTCTGAGCTAGCCTGTAATCTTACTGTATGTACTCGGTCATCTTCGAGGAGAAATTATATTCTCAGCTGATTGTTGTTCAGTTGGTTCGTGCTGATTTAAATGCAGTTATCGTGGGTATGCTTTCTGGATTTTTGTTCAGTTTAGAGTTGAGGGCATAACGTGCTGACACAATTTGGCAAAAATGTTGGTTCATAGTAGCTCATGCGTTAGCTGCATCGGACTTGAAATATAATTTATTCGGTCGTATCAAAACAAAAGTATCATATACAAGTTTGTTACTTTTACAATTACTCTTAAACTACACTGCATTGAACATGAAATATAATTTCCTTCCAGTAATGACTTGCTTGACACGTTTGAATTGCATAGGATACCTGTCTTGCTGCTGAAACAATTATCGGCTCCCTTTCTCAGCCTTGCGCCTGATTGAACTGATTTTATGCCAACGAGATTCGGGTCTGTGTTCTTGCCCTCTCAATTTGTTTGTTTGCAATTTAAACTTCTACTACGTATATCATGTTGGGTCGTTTCATGTTCTGATAAGAACACTGATTTCGACCTTTCTGGACCCTAAATATCACCACTTTGAGCTTGTGGGTGTTGATTCTCGGGTTGCTGTGTTGTGTTTTTAAGTTGGTGATCAATCTAAGATGAGTACTAATGTGTCTGAAGGTGTTGTTGAAAGAGGCAAATTACTTCATTATTGTAACAAGACGATGCATACATAGTTAATATTAAAATCTTTAGACTGATACTGTTAGCAAATAAGAGCAGGCTCAGTAGCGGGTATCTACAAACTGTATATATTTGAATTATTCCAACTATAATCGCATTTGCCAAAGACTAACAAGTCACATTTGCTATGTACATGGATGGCCTATATTGTTTTCTTCTGCCTATCTGTTGATGCCAGTGAAGAGAAGAATTGAAGGTTCGTAAATGTGTCTTTTATAGGATGAATATGAGGGTTGAGGAAAATCCCTCCGGTGTTCTTGCAGCCCAACAAAAGGTGCCACTATTCATAACATGAGATTGTTAATTTGTTTGTATTTGGTGTAAAAACTCTTCCACTTTCTGTGCGAGGAATTGGGAATATAGTGTCATGGCTTTTAAGTAGGAGTATGGGTTGTGGAGGGGGGTGCAGATGATTGTTGTTCAGAGAGTGGAGAGATCCATATGAGGTTGAGAGGATTGTAGAAGTCAACTATGCAAATTGTGTTTGATTTTAAAAAAAATCAAACTTTTAGGTTGCTAAGTGGTCTTCAATACTATTTTCTGATGTTCCAAGCACATGACCTTATGAAGTCTGCTGATGTAAGAATACTCTGGGACCCTCTATTCATATTAAAAATTATCTACGTAAGAAAGTAACCACATCGTATGCGTCTGTCTGCAGTTTTTATGCATATGGTTGGCTGTGATAGGATTTGCTTGACATTGGTATAAGTAAATATCTTAATCAGTGGGTTTTATGAGTGCTCCTTTTCCCCCTATAACTTTGGCATAGAACATTTTGGAAGTCTGGTGCTGCATTGAAGTTGGATAAATTTTGTGTGAGCTTTTATTGTATTTCTATTGTAGGCATTCATGATCCCAAATAGCAGGGGTTCAGCTGTCGAAAAAGTTTGTTCTACATAAAAATGGCGAAGGCGTAGTGTCAAACCTTTTAGGTCTTACCATATTCAACATGTGTGTGGGTTTCATTATGGGTGTTTTTTTGAGTTGTTTCTCCTTGTCAGGGTGCAAATCTTCAACCCAAACCAACAGAGGTTTGGCACAATCATATGTCATTTGACAATTTTGGAGGGAACATATATGTTTTGTTGACTAGAGCCAATCTGCTATCTTCTTATGTTCCTATGATTATAGTGTGAAAGGAACTATTCCAAATTGATTTTTGCTCAGTGATCTTTATATGTGATCAATAACTGAGTTCATTTTTCAAAAAATAAAACAATTTGGGTTCATTGGTCTTCCATGCTGGAATCCAGTTATGATACATAGAATCAGTATTGCATTGTTTTTGTTCTTGCGCGCTCTGCTGCACCATGAGCTGTAATCAACGGACAGCATATCCACTGGTTTTTAATTTGAGAAGATCACCTGATGTTAACAATTCTTTCTCGATAGATTTCCCTTCCCCTTCAATGTTACCTACACGGATGGTTTGTATTTATTAGCTTCTCCTCAAGTTGTGCCGTTCTATTTGTGGGTTACCTAATAGTCCATCTTCGCCAACATCTTCAGCAGAGTAAAGGTTTTCGAATTCGACGCCGAAGGAGACAGCTTTCAGTGATCCCTTGGATGAGTTTGGGAGGCTAAAAGTTGATGACAAGTTAAGGGTGCAGGGACTCAAGAATGTTTTTGCCATGGGAGACATCACTGATATCAAGCTAAGAAATCAACATATACTGAGAAGTTGGTCGTGACACAAATATATCTCGGCAGTTTAGATGACAAGCTATTAAAAAATGCATTGTTTACCAGTGGTCTTTCCATGATACTCTTATTCCTTGTCACTTATAGTTATGTTTTAGTGTTAATATACCATTTTGCTGTTGAAATCTATGCTGGCCTCATGCTGACCCTGGATCGTTTTATGGCTACTTGATGCTTGTGTCTTTTGCTATTGCTAAATGGTTGGAACTAACCTGCTTTCATTTGCAGGTTTGTAGCTGGATGCGAATTGATTGCGTTTCCGATCTCAATTGTATCGATCTCGAGGTCAGTGTTGATATAGAATTATATTTAGCGTCCACTTGGGTGGGTGGTGCTGATGGTAGTTGTGCTACCGGTGATGGTAGTTGCAGTGGTCTCTATGCTTTGAATCTACTGCTGTGGATTTAGAGTGGTTTCTTTGGTTTTTCTTGCGTTGCGCTATTGGTTTATATGCTGCACATATGCTCTTCTTATTTACTGAGGACCGAGATTTGTATTTTATTTTGCTTCCCGAAATAGATTGCTTCTGACCGTTGTTGGTAGACATTCACCTCAAATTCTCTCAGATTTCGAATGCAGTCCTCATATTAAAAATACACGATTTCAATAAAATTGTAGGAATTAGCTGATCCTGAAAGTTCATATACTATGGTTAAGATAGTTGATATTTGAAGAAAATAAGATACTACTTGTGAGGAACCCTTGCATGCTGGAAGCTACATCAGGAAGACGGAAGACCTTGTAAAATCTCAGTATCTGGAAGTTTTGTTTGTAAAACTGAATCAAAACATAGTAAAAATACCCATCTTAGTACTTTTACTATATTTTTTTCTCGAAAAATATAGTATAATACCCATGTTTGGGAGTGACAAATAGGGAGCAATTGTAAATTAAACCTTATTCAGACAAATGTAAAAGTGTTGAAGTCAAAATATCTGGTCGTTCGAATAGAATTGATGCTCCGCTTACCCAGTCACTCCCATAAACACTTGTAACATAAAAAATACTTAAGAGAACTAAAAAGTATTCAGATTATTAATACTGCGTATAAGTTGAACCACAGATTGAATTTTCAAACTAATTGAAGGAGCTAAGCATATTAGCTAGCAAAATTTATTCAGAACGTATTACTTAGCAAATTCAGGGGGAGTTAGCTATCAAATCTTTTTTATGCATTTTGTTGAGAACTCAGAGTCAAAGATCTGGACAAAAGAGAATCAAAACTTACATAACTGAAGTTTCAATCCCATAATTATTATTTTTTTTGTTCTGTCCCTGAAACAATGACACCCACTGTGCTGTATTTACATTGCTCTATGCCCTGCAAAATCAAATTTAATTTATGGGAAAATGAGTAGACAAAAAAAAATCATAAATGTAAAACTGATATGAGCATATCTTCTCCACACCATATTGTTGCTCTATCATGAAGTTCAATCTCACTCGAATTGTGAGATGTGAGAGGCAAAGAGGGACTGTTGGTCCGGGCCTCTGGAAAGACAGAATATTTATTTGTTTTGGTTCCGCTAGAACAAATTAATGTTATCTGCTGTGAGTCGTGCTTATGGTACCATTACAGTTCGAACGTGATCCTTACACATGTATGCAGGTCATCATATAACAGTCCATTTCTACTAATGCTTTGAAACTAGGTCAGGTCATCGAGTTTGAGAAGTGGCGACGGGGGCGTGAATAGTAAAGTAAGGACTACTGATGCTTCCTAATTTTGGGTGAATTCTTACTTTAGCTGATTGTTAAGTTGATTACCATTTTTCATTTGAGTATATTTGAGTTTCATTTAATGATCTGAATCAAGAATACAAAATTCTAATCGAGAATAAGGATAAATTAATTAGAATCAGGTAACCGCACTCCTTTGCTCATTTGTCATATTTGGAATCCACAAACCAATTATACGATGCTGAAGCTTATCATTTCACAATTGATTGTTATTTTTTGCATCCTATAATTTATGTTTCGTTTCCCAGAGATTAACATGGTTCTTGCATAGTAGCTTGTATCAACCTTTCTTGCTTTGCAATCATCCATCCTAGCAGCAGCATGCTGATAATTGTACTTTTGATATTTTGTTTGTTTCTTTTCAAGTATTGGTAGGTGAATTAAGTGATCTTCCACTTGCTACAACAGTGACCAGCTACAGGTTAGTATATATTTTTTCCGATATGTTACGGACATGCAATATAGATGCAAAATTGATGGTGAATTGTCCACTTAACTGAATTTCATAACCTGAAGAAAATTATTTATTTTGTGTTAAAATTCCCAGCTGATAGCTCGCTCTCATTATTATGAGGTTTGACTTGTCAAAATTCATGTTATGAGTTATTGTAGTTAGGTTCTTAGCGGTAGAACTGAATCTAATTTTTCAATTTTTGTTCGCATGCTGAACTTGATATATATGCTCTTCTAAAAAGGAACAAAAATTAGGGATTAGAAAAAGGTGGAAAACCGAGCTTTTTGTGGCCACACTGTAGGATTTCTTCAATTTCTACTGGATGCTTCTGTTCCCTTTCTTTTGAAAGATTATATGATAAGTTTGAGATACCAGAAGTGCAGATGTTTCAGTTACAGTGTCCTTAATCCCCATGCATTTAAATAGGTATCTACTGTGCTTATGTTCTTGGTGTATGAGTTTTGGCTCGCCGATGTAATTAATCTCGAACGAAGATTAATTACTTCCACTGCTATGAGGCAGTAAAATGACGCTTTTCAGCGATGTATGGACTCGGTGTATGCCTTTTTCTATGTTTGCGATCCTTGATTCCGTGTGGAGTGCTGCTAGCTGATTTGGATGTTCTACAAACCGACTGTTAAACAATTGAATAGATTTTCCAGCCACGTCACATTTAATTTGCTTGGAAGCCACCAATGAATGGTCCAGCGTGGAAACTAAGCCGAGGTGGATGGCAAAGTTTTTATTTTATTAGGTAGTTAGATTCTTTGCTCATGAATGCAGTTTAGCATCTCAAGTTCACTGGACCCTTGCTTGTGGAAAGAGTTCTTATATATGTCCTCTTTTATATTATGCCCCTTCTGGTTTTGGGTAATACGAGGCTGTGACGATGAATTTTCTCGAGCAAATGATTCAGGCACGGATATGAGTTCTGCGTGTTGGCGGGGCAACTCAGAGGTACTTTGGCCACTGTAGTTGCAGCCACGGTGGGCTTGTTCTCGGCCGAACACTTAACAGATCCGAGCCTCATCTTACTACCTATATAAAAGAACTTAAGGCCTGTTTGCGTGGCAGATATTGTCCGCGCTGGGCCATTGATGTGCTGCCAGCTCGGTCCATGTGCCAGACGTGGATCTAATTACTGTCTTGCCCTTGCTGCTGTGAGCCATGTACGCTGTGATTCAAGGGTGATATGGTCACTTTGGATGTTCTTCGCCTGGTTTATTCGTCTGCTGTTTGGTATTACGTTGAATTCCCCTGTTTTGTTTTCAATTTTTTTTATTCTCTTGAGCTATTTTTGCATGATCGTTGTTTCGGAGGCTGAACAGTCACCAGGGACTACTCCAGTGGCTATCTTCTAGCTGTTGCTCCACTTTAGCGGCAGAGGGAGAGAGAGCTCTGCAAGGAGGGATGAGGCGGTGGGTAGGGTTCGGAAGAGAAGCTTCACTTCAGCAGCCAAAGCTCGAAAATAGGGAGGAGGCGGTGGCTAATGTATGGAAGGGTTGTTTTTCCCCAGTTTGCAGGTTCGGAGCAAGAGAAGGCTATGCTGCTGAGGGAAGAGGTTGCAGTCGGCGCTGCGAAGGATGTGGGGACAAGCACCACTTCTGTTCCTTGTGGTGGAAAGGTTTCGGGTTGCGATTGACGGCAATAACCGCTGGAATCGTCCAATCGAGTTGTTGTCGGATGATGGTGCTGGTTTGTTCCGACTCCAAACTTCAAATTCAGTGCTACAGAGAATTGAGGATAAGACAAAGTACAGTTTTATCTGTTTTAGTACCCGATTTAGAAGGAAAGGTTTTCATTCCTTCTTCTATGCTTCAATTTTGTCCAATTCCTTGCTTTTGAGAACTTATTATGTTTCTGTTTTGTACTACTTTCATGCTTTTTCCCTAACACAGTGTATACGCATGCGCATTTGAATGTCATTTGTTCAGGTTAGATAATATATTACTTAGGGCATATAAGATTGTCTGAAATGATCTCCAGTAAAGTTTCTAACTGAGCTGTATGTTCTGTAGAAATAGAGCACACTATACTTGTCGGTTATGTTGTTGGGTGAACCTAAATTTATATTGGCAACCTTGCCTGGGCTGTTAAACCTGAAGATTTGAAGAACCATTTTAGGCAGTTAGGGACCGTAAGCAGTGCAAGAGCGTTACAAGATCGCAAAGGAGGAAACAACCACGTATATGGGTTTCTTTCCTTCTCTTCACCTGCCGAACGTGACGCGTCATTATCCTTAGATGGAACAGTTGAGTTTCTCTTCCCCATGCTTTGGCCTTATGCTTGCTTCTGTTTACTTGGTCTTGTTACTTAATTGTCCTCTTGCTTGCAGGAATATTTTGGTAGTAAAATAATTGTTACGGAAGTTGTACAAAAGGCCGAGGATTGAAGCTGAAACAAGACATGCTTCATCATTGACAAACGTGGTACCTTAAGGTACGTGGAAATGTTTCGAGAAGTATTCAAACGCTTCGATGTTGTGCATTGTCGTTTTCTATGGTTATCAAAGTTGGAAAAACCTCGAAGCTCTCTTGTATTCGGCTATTCTCATATTTCAACTTTACGTGAAAGATGATTTAGAAGATATCTTTCTCTTGGGATATTTTTTTACGGATAAAATGGTAATAGTATGTTGCCTGGGCGTGCATAGCTGTCTGCATTTCCTTTGAATTTCCCAAGTTAGCTGAATAATCTTAAGAAGTGGGGCTCTGTTTGATTGAATTGCAGATATGACAGGAGTAAATCCACGGTTTAGTTGGTTGATTATACGGTAGAGTTGTTGCTGAAGAGCTTTTAAACAGTATAGCTGTCAGGTGTGAAAATTAACACATTCGCCCATTCTTGATTATAGCAAGGTATTGAAGAACTGAATTGCTATAGCCGAATCAATGAGGATATATGTTCATATATGTTATTTCATCTGTGCAGGCTTCTCTTTCTTGTAATAGATTCACAGAGTTGATCTTGTTCCCAGGTTTCAGTGCAGAAATCGCTGCTTCTTGAGCCTTCAGTAAAACCTCATAAGCCTTGCCTTGTGTTGCAGTGGAATCAAAAGTTTCACTGCACATAAAGAGAAATCTGGTAACGTTGCAAAGATCAAAGTTCTGGTATGCCTCGTTCTTCTTATAGTGTCCTACTATCCCTGATTTTAGTTTTCTTGGTTTCTTACATTTTCTGAGCTAAATTTAGTACTTGCATCTGGTTACCCGTTTTTTTTTTTTGAAATGCATGGCTACTAAATTGATTACAGGTGCCCAAGCGTCCTCTAAATAAGGAGCTGGCAAAGAATCAGGAAGACATCATAAGTATAGAGTTTATAACTAACAGACGAGTTATAGTTTTGCAATTAAAGCTGAATTTAATGGGGGATATGTGATTGGGATTTTGGTACATGTATGTCTGAGAATTTTGAAAATATTGTGCCGTACTACTACGATTATTCTCTTTCACACCAATTTGACTTTAAACATTATTTATTGGGCAGTTTTAACCCGATGATTTGAATAGTCATATAATTTTTTATAGTGTTGTAGAGAAAGTACACTTGGAATGGCTGCATGTCTCTTGTCAGCCCAATTGCTTTTATAATGAACAAACCAACAAAAGGTCAAGAAAATTCAAGGGTGCTGTTATAAGGAATAAACCGTCTCCTCCATCACGCCTTTCTCACACAATTTTCAACTTCTTTCCAAAAAGAACAATTGAAGTTTTCTGCTGGGGTTAAGTTTTGTAAGTTTTTGGCATTATAGACTTATACGGAACAAACTACATAGATGTTTTACTTCTTGGCATTGAGTGGCTTCTCTTTTATTTTTCCTTCCTCCTAATTTCCAGGTTGGTTATGGTAAAGATATGCCTTTTTAAAGTAATGTCACTTTTTGCAGTAATATTTGCAAAACTTGCGAACATAAGCTAACTTAGAAGAGCTTTTTCGGTGACATGTAAGTTCTGCCTTCAATTAATTATGTGGATTGTGTTAATCTTGCAGCCCTGGAACATCAATTGGAGTGAGCTCTATATTGCTGGGACTTATTTTGGTTGGCAGAGCATCCTTTGTTTTCCCGTTGTCGTTTATATCCAATTTGACTAAGGAAGCTGCCCATGATAAAATTGGCTTAAACCAACAAGTAAGGTCTTTTGCTGCTTTTACTTCTTTGTTGTTGAGAATTCTTCCGTCCAGAAATAAGTTTACTAGCTTCACATGCATTGCAGGTTACTATTTGGTAGGGAGGTCTTATGAGAGGTGCTGTATCTATGGCTCTAGCTTATAACAAGGTAAAATATTTGTGTTCATTGAAAAAGGAAACTAATATGCATATCATTGTTAGACTTTGTTTTGATAATGAATGTTTTTTTTTTTTATGATGTTGGTATAGTGGATGATGTATCCTTTGTTTTGATGAATGCAGTTTACAAAGGGCGGGCACACCGAACTGCGTGAGAATACTTTCATGATTACCAGTACCATCATGGTTGTTCTTTTTAGCACGGTGGTAAGGTTTCTTGGTCTTCAGAGCAAAGCCTTGCCAAATCTGAATATTCAATCCCACATATTTCTCATGTTTTTATTAAAGTAGACTTTTACCGTGCTAATCAGCTCAGGTGATAACATAATCGATCCATTCAGAAGCGGGAAAAAAGGATAACCCAACTGAATAGAAACAATTCTTCTATATAAAAAGATAATAAATGGTTAAAAAGATCAGCTTGCTGGAGCAGCGATTTTAATTTTATTTTTTTTGGACTGTAAATTATACAAGGAATAAGCTACCTAGGTTACTTTCCCGAAATTTAGTCATGTATTCATGCCTAAATTTTAGGCACTTTAGGCTTTGAAAGTAGAATGTAATCTTACTAATATCATGTTACTAGCTGGTAATGTGTCCAACAGCAGGTAGAGTGGCAGAAATCTACTGGGGAAACAGAAGCTACCAAGGCTGTAGATGCAATGGGTACCAATGGAAGGATGATTTCCTGCATCAAATAGGAACAAAAGTGAGATGTTACATGTTAATGCAAGCCTGTTTTCCTTTGCATTTGCAGTCTGTTTGTTTGTTGCTATTATTATAAGAAATCGATCATGCTAAAACTGAATTCATAAGGACTAACCGGTAAATCCTCTGCCTGCTTTGTCGGCTGTTGCTGCATTAGGTTTCCAGATTAATTTTACGTATTCACACCCACACACTCTTAATCTGGATTTCATAGATGTTAGCTCCATGTTTAATGATTTTTATTATTAAATCTTAGTGGGATTTTGTTTTCATTTGTTTGTAAGTGCTGAACTAGGTACAAGTGAATTTTTAACCAAATATGGTATATATCAACTGATTCTCTCTTCCACTGATTGTCCTGCCCCTTGTCAGTGGTTCGGGTTTTGTTGGGAATATCTGCGGAGGTCACGGAAGTTGGAGCTGCTCCCCAACAAATGGATTCCTAATATCGGTGAGAGGAGTTCTCGCAGGAGGCAGGCTGCACTTCTGTCGTTTAGGAGGTCTACCAGACAAAGCAAAACGGACGATGAAATTTAGAAGTTAGTTAGAACTGTGCATAAAATGATTCAGGGATAATTTGTAGTATAAGCATATACTATAGGTTTTTGGTTTAGTTATTGGACTGGTAAGAGGTGCACTTGCTACTTTGGTGTTTATTGGTCCTGCTGTTTTGTATTATTTACTGGTCGGCATTACATATAGCTCTTATGTTTTGTAAAATTTTGCTCAGTTTTGCTTTCTCCTAAATGGATTTCAAATGCTTGATTGTCAACTTTCTTTTCAATGGTGTTGGACTCTCCAACTCCTTTCAAGAAGATGTAATGTTCACCACTCAAAACCTGGTACAAGTTCTAGCTAATCGTCCATGCCCAGATTTTTTTATCGTTTATTGCACCAAGGTTGTTAATCTACTGTGTCATTGTCCGTGGTTTGTATAATCTTGTTCTTACTTTCCTATATATCAAAATTGAAGGTCCTTACAAATGGCATGGAGGTAAAGCTTCAGAGAGTTACTCAGTGTAATTGGAACATCCTATTGGCAACGAGGGTGATGACAGCATGGAATTTCAAAATGCTGCTTGCCCTGGCTCAGACTTGGGTGAGTTTTCTTGATAAATTCTTCAACGTTACCATGCGCTCTGTCTACTATAGCATCAAAGTGTGTTATCAGTATGCAGCATGTAGGAATCCCTGATTATCGATGATACTTATTTTGTTATTCCTTTCATATCTTGCTAGAAGTTTAGTCTGTCGAGGTTAGTGTAATAATATGTTGTCTTTACCAGTAATGAACTATATCAGTCGACGAGAAATCGGACTATCTTTCCCTTCCACATTCATGAGAGCTTTCTATTTGTAACCGTAAAAGCTGGACACTAATACCAGTGTGGATAGCAAGGGGCAGCCAGCCAGCCTGAGCTGCAACAGAACAAGCCTCTTTGGTTTTGTTTGCTTGCTGCCATGCTCCTTGTTCAGCTATATGACTACTGGACTGAGTGTCCGCTTTCTCGAGATGGAAATTGTGATTTAGGAGAGAATGTGTTGTTTGATTTCCAGAGTAATTTCATATAATTAATTTGTGTCTACTTCGGCACCTGATCCATGACGTAGCTGGTCAGGTTGCTCTGGGTCAGTGAACAATTGAAGTATTACGGGTTCCAAAATTCTAAGGTAGATAGTGCAAGATTTACTTTCAAGTAAGAATGTGTAAGATTTTTTGGTTCTACTCTTTGTTCTGCTTATTATATTTCTGATAATTGATTGACTCATATGATAAATGTATCCTGGTGGCGCATAAGGTTTTTGTCCTCCAAAATAATGATTACGTTGATTTACATGCCTCAATATTCTATCACCAATGTTTAAGGATAGTTAGCAGTTGAGGCTCCCACTTCCATTAGAGAGTGAGATACCAAGAGTATTACAGATCTTAGGAATGCACATCAGATTGCGTGGTTAAAGAATTTCATTTATTTTTTATCTAACTTGTCACCATTTCGTATTTCAACCTTATAACCTATGTAGCATCATGATTGGGAAAAGACAGTTGATTCTTCATTCTCAGGTATTTGCGCATTATTTCCCTTAATTTCTCACTGAAGCATTTCAGATAGTACAAGAGACCTTGGTCCGGTACGTAAGTCAGTACTGCACTGCAACTCGCAGTTTACATTGCATGTCTGCTCATGTAAGCCCTTACCAATATATGCTCAATGGCTTTATTTTGCTTTGATATGCAACAAGGAGGAAGTTTTCCAAGCTGAGTGGAACCCGAAGAATGAGACCATCCTAGCTTATTGTTGCCTTGGCAGGAGACTGATGGTGTGGGATCTTAGTAGGTTTGTTTCACCTTAAACTTACATTTTAGAAAAATTTTATTATACATATTAAGTTTTGCTTCTGAGTTATTAACTCTTGACCCGATTCTTTTCTTAAAATATCTGAACCCGCTTGTTGTGATATAGCTGGTTTTAATGAATTTTTTATTCTTGGAACATGTTATTGGATGAGATAATTTGGTCAGTTATTGGGGGCAGTGGAGATTACTTCCCTTGGTATTTATATGAAAGGTTAGCTGCTGAGAGTTGGAGTATTTTGGGAATTTGAAACAACAGGGAGTCGGGGACTGATTGGGTTATCATATTTTGACTGAAATGAGGTTTATTCTTCATTTTCTTAATTACAGGAACTGGAGGATGAGAGATACAGAAGGAAGATAATGAGTATTCTCAGCTATGGAACTGGAATGCGATGTTCGCCTTAATATTTGTCTTCTTTTTCTTCGTTCTCTTCCGATATCAGTTTCTGGGTTGTAATTCAGTCTTCAGTAATATGCCCTCCCTTCAAGTTTTGGACCTATCAGAAACTGGATTAAGGTCTTTGACGTCGTCTCTTTTTGAGCTTATTGCACTGGAGGCACTGTTGTATACCCTGACCAAAGAGAGTATATTTTCTTATCCATTTTCATTAAAAGAAACAATTGTAGCCATGTCAATTTACTCTCTGTCAGCATGAACCTTGAAGCTTTTATGGCGTTCTAATATGATGATTTCACTTCATTTATTGTCTCAAACCTTTTATCCTTCAGTTTCCATCCTTTCATTAGTCCAATTGCTCAATACCGTGGAAAATATAATAACATTATCTTACTTAATTTCATTTTTTTATCCAGATTAATGTTTGGACCTGACATATGTGGTACACAGACAAAAAAACTCCATGTAATAATCTTCTACCAGGGCCACTGACATATGTGGTACACAGACAAAAAAACTCTTATGTAATACTCTTCTACCAGGGCCACAATTACCCTATCAAGAAAGATTTGCAATGCGAGACGGACAAGTTAACCCATTTTTACACTTTCATTGCGAGACCCGATGCAACTTATAACATCTTAATTGATAATAGAGAAAGAGACTCTGGAAGCATGTATACGGACTGGGATATCCTTCCTCCTCGCAAAATGAAGGATGTCAATGCCAAAAAGGTTTCATTTTCATCATTTAAGTTGATTAAATTGGTTTATTTGAACTTTTGCAGTATCTTGCCTAAGAGGTTGATATCTACTACTGTGTCTACTGTACCATCACTGAACTGGAGTTTTACTTATTTTGTCTCAGCCCACGGATGAGATGACAGAGAATATATTGAAGATCCTATTATGAGCCCAAACCTGAGGTGCCAAACTTATAATCCTTCATATGCTGTATCCAAGTAGCAAAATTTGATTTTCCGACCAGTGATGGAATAAGTTCAATGTGTTGACTGTGTTTTTCAATCAGCAGCCTGTTGTATGTAGGATACAGAAAGAGGTTGTAGTTTTGGGTAGTACACTGGTATTATGTATCTTCGCGATTTGATGAAAGTGATGGTAATGATGAAGCAAAAGAACAATTCATGTGACCGCTTCATGAACAAAATTGGGGAACATAAGAACTTCTTAATGTAGAAGTTTCATTCTTGACATGGTATAAGTCAACCTTTTTTATGATTGCATCCTCTGCATTACTTATAAACCTCATTCGCTCAGCCAAATAGGCTCCTGCAATAAACGCATATGAGGCCACAGGTGTGAATCAACAATGCTGTTACATATGCATTCTTCATTCGTTGCTCGCATTGTCACAGGGAATTTGACTCGCACATGTTGAGGCTATTTACAGTATAATTTTAATCAAATAACACCCAAACACAATGCATATACGAGGATGCCTCCTCTGAATCATGTAACAACAGCAACAGCAAGAACAATGAAATCAACACTAGAACCTTCAACCAGAATCAATACAAAGCATGATTAACATGGTATAATAAATCATTCTAAACGAACATGAGATCATCACAAATCAACCACTGCATTGATAGACAAAACATAAACCAATATTACATCAGTTCATAACCCCATTACAAGATAAACATAAGCAAACTTGACATTACTGCTCATAAGACCTAACATGAAACTACAATACACCATATCATAATTGACCTCTCTGTTTTGAGAGACCGATTTGAGCCATTAGCGCTGAACCTCCGCAACCCCAAAGGCTTCTCCGACTTTCCAGTAGTTGATGTGTTTTTCAACATATGGTGGCGATGAAGAACCACCACTGGTTACAGCTAACACCATTCTTTCAATACTATCTATTGATTATCCAGTGGAGAAAGTGACTTGTTACTTATCAGATGATGGCGGGTCACTTGTAACATTTGAGGCTCTAGCGGAAGCAGCAAGCTTTGCCAAAGTATGGGTTCCTTTCTGTAGAAAACACAAGATAGAGCCCGGAAACCCTCAGGCTTATTTTGGCCTGAAGCGTGATCCTTTGAAGAACAAAGTGAGACTCATGACTGTTATCTGTTTCTTCAATGTTGTAACAAGTATTTGGGTTGAGAAAATGCATCTCATTTGCATGTATATGTTGTATATTCAGTTATTATACGTGCGTATTTCTCGTGTTAATATCAAACCGAAAATTGCTTCAAAAGTGGCATAGCATTTTTACATTTCGTAAAAGGCTCTATTGAATGCATCGATATGCATCTTATACATTTGTTACATCACATTCAACTGGTTTTCCCAAATACCAATTCAGTGTCAATTCTTGATAATTTTCCGATAATGTTGCTCAGCAAAATGTGTCATAGCATGCTGTGAAGAGATTATCAGTAAATTGTTTACACAGTTGAATAAGTAGCTTGCCGATGTTCTTGAACTGTGTGCCACCATATGCAAATTTGTAGGCAAATGACATTATCACCTACACCAGCTAATTTGAATGTTATAGCACGTGTCATTGTCGATACAAAACAATTATCTAAAAAAAACCAAACGTTTTGTTATTCACATCATCAGCTCAGAGTGACATTGCAAATGATGGCAAAAAAACAAACAAGAAAAAGCATTTAGCACAGAACATTATATAATTATAATACACATAGTTCAGATGACCAGCAACTTCTGTAACAAATGTCACTATAAATACTATCATACAAATCAATTTTTCCTCAGACCACACAACAACAAGGCAACATTGCTTCCTCCCATAAGCTTTGTTTGCACTTTAGAACAACAGTTCGTCCAAGCCTCAAAATTTGGATTATGATCAACCATACGAACAAGAAATGAAACCTTGTGCAATAGTCGATCTGCCAACATTGCCGGTAAGCATTTTCTTCACTAATGAACAATTATCACCGACTCAGTAATGCAGCTTTCCAACAGTTTCACTTTACGTTGTATGCTTCTTATGATCAACTGCAGCCTACAGTGCGCGAAATTTGGGTAAATGCCAGCGTTCATGCTTTACCAACAAATCAGCAAGCATGGTATTACGCATGCAAGTTCTGCAATCGTGTTGCAAATCGTTCTCCAAACAACAGATTTCAATGCTCTGCTTGTCAAAATAATGACTGCGATGCTATACCATGGTATATAATAACACTGACAACCATTATGTCGTATACTGTATTTACCTAATTTCGTACAACATGAATTTTACAACTTTTTTAAACAGGATACGAAATCTAGATACCAAATGTTATTTTTGTTGTTTTTCCCAGGGGGCGTGTAACCGTGCAACTTCATGACGGTAGTGCTGAACTTGAGGTACGCATCTTCGGACAGTCAGTTGACACTGTATTAGGGATAAATGCAACAACCATGTCATCAATGTCAACTGAGGTATGAAACACAATTTCTCGATACGAAATTATACTCCATACCCGACTAGCTCATTATCTTCACCACTGTGATTTTTTCCAGGAACAACAGAGCGTGCTCGAGACCGTGAACATGAACAGTAGCACAAGAAGATTTTACTTCCTCCTTTCCCGGCGCAACAATGGGAATGGGTTCCCAATCAATAGTTGGACTGTATGCTACGTAGTTGAAGCTTGATGCATGCTTGCAAATCAAAATATATTCTCGTTGACGAAATAAATAAAATAATATGCCAAATTCGTCCTGTATGTTCTTGTAATCAAAGCTTTGTTATCGGTGGATGTCCGCAATATATTGTAATTTAGTCTGCATAATACGATGTCCCAACTACATTTTAAACAATTCAACGCTACCTCCATTAACCAGATACTGTTACAACATGTGTACTGCGGTAGACACACCGAACGTATAAATAATGCCAGAATACTTCCGGGCGAGTACCACATCAACGCAACTGCAGATACCAATTAACAACGTCACTAATTCATAATTGCATATCCCGCAAGAAAATACAATACTTGCAGTATTAAATCCTCATCTCCCGTCACCTTATTTCTCCACCATTTGAATAGTTTCATTGACACCTGCTAATCCCCAGATGCTCACCGATTTCTGCTCGTCCTTATCCCAAAATGTCATTTCAAATTATGTGGGTTCGCCGTTAATCGGCATCAGATACAGTAGTTTTGCTAATATGGCCAAAAAAAAGCACAATTTCAAACCATATAAATATCGTAAGCAAACCACTTACGCACCCTACCAATAATCTACCATATGTACTTGCGATTTAATTTTCAGCACTAACAGTTTATAGACAACATACTGGGCAGCTTACCAATGTACTAAAAATTGTGTGCCAACATATGCATTGTTCCAGCCTACTGATTCTGCTGCTTCCAGTACTGGTATTGACATTTGCTGCTCCTACTTCACAACTCAATATCACGAGTTGCAACCATGCAAAATTCTGATCTAACATGCAATACAAACACTTGGCATACAACAACCTTCTGTCCAAACATTTGTCATCAACAACACACCACGTACTGATCACATGATTGATAACACAGCACCCATGCCTGCATTCACTGCAAATCTCAGCAGTTTTGTAACATCCAAGACACCCCATTTGATCACGGTGAATATTCAATAAGCGTTCAAGTGTGTGCCATTTTATGAGTCACAATATAATTAACAGAGTACACAGTACATAAGGCACTATATAAACAGTTCACTGATGAGGCAAAAAATTCCATAACTACACAGAAGAAATACAGCAGCTTGCAATGCAGGTCAACAATATATCAGATGCAAGACGAACGGTGGTAAGACAGTTGTTCCATTCACTTACACATTTACAATTGTGATACTTGCAACTGAAATACAATATACTCATTCTTGTAACAGCGGCTGTACGGTGAGACATGGTTACGAGTATCGATACGTGCAATACCGACAACTCAACAGCCGTGGTTCAATGCTTGCCCACATTGCAAACGTGAACGCATCTGTCAAACCTGTAGAAACTGTGGCAACGCTGATTGCAACACAATACCGTGGTTAGCTAAAAAAACCGACATCCATTATATACAACGTTTTTGCTACTGCACAGCATATCCACTACATATAGCTACATCCACATGTCATATAACAGCAAAACAAGTACATGCACGCTAACGGAAACTGGACCTAACTGCAGTGGTCGCTTGTATGTGGAGCTTCGAGATGAAACTGGAATTATGGATGCTACAATATTTGGGCTCCCTGTGGAAACCTTTTTGGAGACCACACTTGCCGCAATGTCAACAATGACTGAACAGGTATTATGATTGCCTAATCTACACGATCCCTAAAACAACAACACACACTAACTACAGCTACATTGATTGATTTGTTTCCTTATCAGGAACAACAAAATCTCATAACATCAGCAAATGCAAAGAGCCCAACGACAAAATTCTACGTCCGCGTGATTAGGTGCACACAAAACAGGAATCCTCGATTAACAATGTGGGTGGTTCGCCGTATCCAGAACACCTAACAAAAGGACATCATTGGAGCAATGCAACCCCATCATACTCCACCCACCAACAATCAAGGCAAATGAAGCTGCAAATCATGTACCGGTTCTATTCCGCTCTGATGTTTCTACTACTGTAATCTTGTATTTCTAAATTCCAAATTTTCATCGCTGCAATAACGTGCCTCCTATTATAATCCTTCACTAAACTCTTCTGCAAATATTTACGTACTGCACTACACATTTTATTTTTAAGTGCAAAATCAATTATGCAACGGACTAGCAAACTAACAAAAAACACGTGCTAAGATGAACAAAAACCCAACCCTTCACTACAGCGGCCACGTCTATGACCAGCTACAAGATGAAACTGAAATCATGGATGCCATAATATTTGGTCTACCTATTGAAACTGTCTTAGACAACACTCTTGTGACAATGTTAGCAATGACTGAACATATACTATTATGGGGAAAAAACAACTTTAGTTGTTTTTCTTTTGGTTTCTTTCTATGATGCGCAAAGACGATGTTATCCTCACATCTTAGACTAAATTTTTTCCACCACAATCTAAAAACCATTTTTCCTACCAAAATTCACTGTACCAAATTCACGAAGAGTCAGAAAAAAGCTTTATGAGTACCGAAAAAGAACATTTTCTGGTTATAATAGCCAAACATTTATTTTTCACATTTCAGTCCATATTGAATTTCCTATGGTCACTTGACACTGGTACTCTTTCGTATCATACAGATGGTTGCTTTCAACAATTATTTGATGCATGCCTATTAAAGAAAGCAAATGAATTCTTCTCTTTCATTTTCTTGTCACACATCTCCAGACTATTTACAGTATTATTCTGATCAAATAATATCGAAACGCAATGCATATACCGGTTTGCCTGTTCTGAATTCTGGAACAACAGCAACAACAAGAACAATGAAATCTCAACACTGGAATCTTCTACCAGAATCAATACAAAGCATCATTATATTTGTTACATTAAAATCCAGGAACAACTTGCCGAATAAGGAAATTAGTCGTACCAGTTTATGTACAAGAAAAAAAAAGGAAAAAAAAAATGAAAAAATATTACTCGTTTGATCAACCAAACACAATTTGTATCGATCCGTGAATAACATAGTATAATACATCATTCTAAACGAATATTAAATTATCAAAAAATCAAAAGCTGCATTCATAGACGAAATATAGACCAAGATGACATCAATTCATAACCCCATTACAAAGTAAACATAACCAAACTCAACATTATTGCTCATAAGTCGTAAAACTACAATTCACCATAACATAACACAAAAAAACCTAGACACTCTAGAATCTTGGTTTCTTCTTGCACGACTCTTGAACATCTTCCTCGGTGTTCTTCCTCTTGCTGCCCTTATCTGGTGTCGCATCCAGCGGAAGAATTGATTTCTTCATTTGCGAATCTTCGCTACCTTTGGTTGTCACTTATTCCTTCTTCTTTCTACTTGAACTGGAAGAACGAGAGACAGAATGCTTCCACTTCAGCGGATACGAGGAAGCCGTGTCAGTTCCCCAGAAGTCATCTTCTTCCTCCGCGTCTGAGTACACTGTAGTTTCCGAGCCCTTCCCGACCACGTAACCATGTTCAGGCCAACTCTCCCACTCAGACTCACTCTCTGTGAATTCTTCCTCACTCTGATATTTTTTACCTTTCCTCATCTTCTTCTTGCTCTTCTTCTTAGCAGTCCTCCTCCATTTGTCATCGGTATTTTCCTTACCAGAATTCATTGAGTCACAGTATGTTGTGACTGAGGCCAACTGCTTATGCTTTTATACCAGAATTAAGGAGGGAGGTCAAAAGACCATATCAACTGTTCATGTCCTTTCATTAAACTGGTTAACATGATTACTCAGACAGACACATCTTCAGTAAATGTAATCTGCAAGACAGGTCAATCAAGCACCAGATACTGCAAACCCTACTCAATTTACTTAAGATATCTTCAATACACATCAAGCAATGCATCTAAATGATGAAACCTAAAGCAGAAGGAGAGAGATGGTGGCTGATTGGGGAAGATAATAGGCGTTGACAATGGACTAGGTTATACATGAACTGGTAATACATAGCATCTGGTCATGTCCTTTCATTAAACTGACTGACATGCATATTCAAACAAACACATCTTCAATAAATGCAATATGCAGGACAGATGAATCAAGCACAAGATACTGCAAACCCCACTCAATCTACTGAATAAATCTTCAATTTACATCAAACTATGCATCTAAATGATGAAACCCAAATCAGACGGAGAGAGATGTTGGGTGGTTGGGGAAGGTAACAGGCGTTGACCTTGGATAAGGTTAATAGGTTATGAGTATGATTTGGTTAGGCTCACAAATGTGATGCACTCACAGATGTTGAGGCTATTTACAGTATAATTCTGATAAAATAACATCCAAACGCGGTACATAATAATCCTGCAGTAGCAAATGTATATCTCCGCCCATCAGACAAGCAAACATGCCAAGGCCACACCGCGCGCAACGCGCGCGGGGTGGAACCTAGTATATTATTAAATAAAATTGCGGTTGAAGCGGTTCGACCACCGATCCGACCGCAAACTGGTCCTCAATGGTCCGATGGGTGGCCCGGTTTTTAAAACTTTGTATAAGTAAGAAGCACAACTATTTAACTAGGGACTGCCCTATTTCAAGCCGTGTTTTATATGGGGGCCAAAATGGACTTTCGAACACTCTAGCTCTAATTGTCAACCCCCACTTCATACAGGAAATGAGGGGCCAAATAGAACTTCTACACAAACTACAGCGTCTAGAACTGCAAATATAGTAAGTATTGTTATTCTGGTAGAAAACCCAGGTAAAATCAGAAAACTACAAGCCCTAGCCTCTCCTTAGTCTCCGACGATTACAGAGAACGACGAGCGAGAGAAAGAGAAACCAAGAACAAGAACACGAGCAAAGCGATAGTTAATCGGAGAGGTCAGCTCATCAGTCCTACTTCTTCTGATCGGTAAGTCAGCTCATCAGCCCTGTGGGTTTTCACCTGAATATCTACAATTACGCACGCACACGCATTCTGAATCTACTATCTACCTGACCTCAGCTCTCTCTCTTCTCTTCGTCTCCTCATTACTTCGGCTTCTCTTGGAATACCCAGAAGTGCTCCAAATCGTGGGTGTTCATCTGAACGAACCGGGACTTCTTGGTTTGGTCGGTGGATCTTTTCTTGTTTCGTTTTGTTTTGGTTAGATTTTGTTCGTCTCTGATTAGCTCTAGTAGAGCCTGCGAAAAACCCGTATCAGATTATGGTGCATGTTAACTGGGTTCGCTTTGAAATCGCTCCATTTTACTCTCTCAGAAACTAATTTGGTAGAAAAACTAAGGGTAGTTGAAACAAATTTTCTTAATTTGCTTTCTACTTGATTCAGTAATGTAGGCGTTTTCTTATCTCCTGAACAAATCCTTGCAATTGATAGTGCAAGATGCTGATGCGTTCCTCTTCTCTTATTTATCTCCAATAAATTTGCCCACCCTTTTTTTGCAGGTATATACATTGGGAGATATTTGTTATGATACTGTTTGTCAGTTGACCATGGCCTCCAAAGGTCAAAGATCCAAGCTTGATAATGAAACAAGAGCCCGGCGGCCAAAGGTAGAATTTTGTACTCTAACTTGTAATTCATAATTTGTTGGTACTGATTCTATTCAGCTTCCGACTCTAGATAGTAAGTTATGCTTACACATTGGTATTACACCAAATTAGCCACTCTGATAACGAATTTCGGTATCTCATTCCCTTGTAATTTTTTTTTTCATAGAGGAACACGGTCAACACATGCATTACATTTTCCACATTCTAGAAAATATTTACTGATAGTAAACTAGTTGTAATTGGATTGAAGAGTAGTAATGGGAAATGATTGGTTAGAGTGTTGAAATTTTGAAACAAGGATTTTTTGGGACTTCTAAAAAAGGAAATTCACCCTCATTTCATTGGGAAAATATTAATTATACTAACCATGATGACCGAGCATTGATCATCACACGTCGGGTTTGGTAGTGCACGTGGGTGTATACTATTTTATTTTGCATTAAACTATTTAACTAAACTCATCACATTCTGATGTGATACGAATTCAAAATAAGGATTTTTAACTAAACGTCATCACCAGTTTTAATTCGATTGAAGAGTAGTAATGGGAAATGATTGGTTAGAGTATTGAAGTTTTGAAATAAGTATTGTTTGGGATGTCTAAAAAAGGGAAATCACCCTCATTACATTGGGCAAATATCAATTATAATAACCATTATGAAAACCATGATGACCGAGCATTTATTATCACACGTAGGGTTTGGTAGTGCACCTGGGTGTATAATTTTTTATTTTGCATTAAGCTATTTAACTCAACGTCATCACATTCTTACTCAGTTCTTAAGAAGAGCTATTTTTCCACTTTTTCCAATCGAACTCAGAAGCTGGCACGGGATTCCTCCATCCCGTGTTATGTTGTAGTGGTTGACCTGCGAGTCACTTCATGTACAGGATTGACACATTTACAAAAACTTGGAACCATGTTATACTTCTTTTAGGTTTGGATGTCAGTAATTCTATATAATGGTTTAGGTGCGTCTTTAACCATTCAATTTGAGCTGGCCCAGAAGGTATCATAGGAATTTTTGTTCTTCCTCTTAATGGTATCCTGGGTCAGGTCACTAACTAATTTAAGCTTTGTATACAATGTTACCGTTTGTTCTAATTTTCTCTTCGACTAAGGGCTGGCACTTTTGTACAAAAAGGTGATAGTTAAGTTTTCAACATTTTGAAGTATGTATGATTGTGACCTGAAAATGGAAGTTGGAGTTTGAAATGAGTCAGAAGTGTTATATTGGAACCATTTCATCCCTGACAGAATCTGTGCTGGAGTGTATATGGGTTTAGAAAAGCGATGCTGCACACCAGTGGCTCTGGTGCCATATTTCTAAAGAGGAGGAATCATAAGCCATTCGTTCACTTGATAATATAAGTTGTTGGTTAACCCCATATGTACACAGATACCACTCCAGACTCATCTAATATAAGGAATTTGGAGTTTAGCCAGAGGAAGCACCCATCAAGATTTTCTCTATTCATTTGATTGCTTATCATCATACTTCAAGGCGGCTACTGTGAAATTCCAGTCATGGTAAGGATTCAAGTGGTGGTTGCCTGGTTGGTTTCAGGAGGCCTAAAATTAGGTAGGTATCGACCAACAATGAAGGTTATTATTTTTTCCAGACTATGTATGTGGTCATCACTTTGAATTTGAGAACGGAGACATGAGATGGGAGGAAGTGAGGTCATTCTCATTAGTTAGTGTTTGTGAGACAAGTGGTCTTGCCACTAGTGAGCAAGTTGGTGATTTCAGGCTTTGGTTGACATAAAATCAGATTTCCTTTTCTGTCTAACAAAATGCAGTTGTGGTGTATGATCCGTCTCGATCTGCCATATGAAGTTATGAGGATGGCTTTCTTCGCTCCGTGGATTTTTAGCAAGAACGCTACTAGAGCTTAAATATTGAAGGTAAACAAATGGGTTAGGAAGCTACATTTGTTTGGTCAATACATTCATTGATGGTGGATTCCTTTCTGAGGAATGTGCCTGACATTTCGTTTGGGTCATTGGTCCTTAGAAGTTATTAATGAGGCAAATTGTTATGCAGGCTGAGGCAGTTATTCATGAAGTTCCCTTCAGCCTCCAGGTTATGAGGGCTATTGATGAACAGTGCGCAGTATTGTTCATGAATATTCCAAGTGTTCCTCCTTGTGGTTTAGATAGGCTGATAGGGTATTTTCAGCATCGTTCAGGGTAGCTGGAGTATAGGACTAAAAGAAGGCTAGTTGGAGGGCTTATGCATTATGCCTCAGGATAAGTGTGTTGTTTAGGTAAAGTTCTCGGGTGATTCTTCTTTTAGTTAAGCATTAAGAAAATTGTATTGCTTTCTTGTCTCATTTGGTACTCGTAAGTAAGGTGTTGGGCAATTTGGGAATGATGCAAGAGGTTTGATCCATGGTCAGAGATGTTCATTTGGTTACCTGCCTCATCAGATTGCTGAATTACATGTTTTAGGTTTTTTGATGTTGGAAGAGTGGTGCCAGAAGCAGGGAGGAGGACCTATGTGCAATTTCACATCTTCAATGATCATCAGCCACTAACTGAGTTGTTTCAGACTAGTCTTAGGTTGAGCAGGCTGAGCTTCACTTTCCTCATAATACATGCTACATTTGCTCAATTCTACCAATGCCATTTTACTGCGTATGAAGGACCCATTAATATTCCCTGAAACACCACAAATCTGTGTGCCTAAAGCAATAAAATTGGATATGTGCGTCCATGCATGGACACTATGACACCTCACACCCGTGTGGACACTTCAAGGAGGACAAGTTTTTCGTACCTGTACCTGCAAGTCAAGCATTGCCTGTTTAGCAATGGTTGTCCTCCTTGAAGGGTTGACATGGTCTAAAATCATTACTTTTGGCACACATATGATCTGGTGTTCCTGGAGGCCTTAATATTTTATTGCAGGCAGTTCTTGAATTTACTGCCAAAGCTCCCATTTAAATGAATACTTTGTAACCAACATCTAAAATTATATGTCAGGTTAACATGATAGTTTGTGGAAAAGTTATAAGTTTCAAGTTACATAGCCTTTTGCTTGTCCATTTGGCAAAAATGTGAAATCTATGTTGTGGTCCCTCCCGTTTGTAAACGGCTAGTATCCATAGACAGAAAGATGAATGAATGTTCTGGAGATGTGTGTCGTAGTGCCCACATGTATACACACAGGTCCAATGTTATTGCTTTAGGCCCATGCTTTTTTGAATAGCACCTATGGCATTCACCAAACCTTGGAATGATTACCACTTAGGTTACATGAAAGTTGGTCGCTTGGCTAGAAAAGTTAAGACTTTCTTGTTAGTTTGGAATCAACAATTCAGGTTTTCGAATTGCTAGCCGCATGTCTCAATTGTTTGCTTTTACACTGAAAGAGATCGACACAGTAACTCGCAAACTCACAAACTACCATCAACATGCCCATCAACACGGACCTCGGCCCTGTAGCCCAATCATTACCACAGGTCACACAAAATGTTCAATGGTCATAATCTCCCCAACCCATATACCATCACTATCACCACTAAACATTAATGCGCAACAGGAACCACAAGGATCTTGAATTGTAAAATCATGTAGAATATATACATTTGTAAGAACCCGCTGAAACTTTGTTCACTTTTAGTTTGCGGAGGAAAATCCCTGAAACAAACAGCATTCCAGCCAATGTTTGAACCAAAATATTTCGTGGAACTTTGATTTGTTAATTGTTTCTTTCAAAGCAACTAGAAGACAGAACAAGTATTCCAAGTAAAATCAGTCTGTAAAGTTATTTTCTAAATTGATTCTTTCTTGTGGCCTTTATTTTTCTGTGGAGCTATAGCTTTATAATGGCATTTGAGTCATGATAGCTTGACGGGTTCAGAGCTTTCAAGTAAAGATATGCTGTGGGATAATGGTTCTTATAGTTGACTTCAGTATATTTTGTTTTATGCTTAGGTAAAGTAGCCAGCTGAAAAAAGCTGCCCTTTGACTCAGAAAAGAATCATGAGAAGCTTTATCACCTTCTTACATTTATATATTTTTTATTACCTATAGAAAAAACCCTTGACAGTCAGATGACTATGCTTGTAATTGCTTTCTGAATCAGATGCTTCAGGTTCATAGCTAATGATGCTCTGTGAATGCATTTCTTACTGGTGCCTGTAAACGGCATAAATAAACCTTAAATCTAGAAGACATAATTGTGGACACTTCTCTCTTGTGTAGTTTCTAATGGACTTATGAATGAAAATGAAGGCTACCGACCACTGTGATCCTTCTCTATGGTTATTCAATCCTTTTTGGGGTCTTCATTATTATGGTTTGGTTGTTACAGGCACTTGAAGCTTCCAAAGAGCCTCGGCGCCCTAAAACACATTGGGATCATGTTCTAGAAGAAATGGTTTGGTTGTCTAAGGTAATCGTTCAGCTATGTGCATTTTATCTCTCACGCGAACACATCTCTATGTTGCGCTTCAGCTTCTTTGGTTGCTATCTATATTTTGTTGATTGATTGATTTTCTTATTTAAACTATGCATCATCAAGATTGTTCAACCCCTCTCCTCAAAAAAAGAAAAAGATTGTTCAACCCCATTCATAAAATACTACTCTTACATGTAGAAACTGTTCACAGGACTTTGAGGCAGAGAGAAAATGGAAAGTGGCTCAAGCGAAAAAGGTTGCTATAAGAGCTAGCAAGGGCACCGTAGACCAGGCGACAAGAGGGGAGAAAAGAGTGAAGGTTCGGTCAACAAAGAAAAGCATGTTACAGTATACAAATGGGAGAAGATAAGAGATATTTTGTGTAGTGTAGTATGGAAGGATCTTATTCTTAACATTCATTTTGGTTTTAATTATTGTACAACTTCCGTTCATCCAGGAAGAAGAGCAGCGATTGAGAAAAGTTGCACTCGGTATTACGAAGGATGTTAAGAAGTTCTGGGTCAAAATTGAGAAGCTGGCAAGTTTATATGGGATAGCTTGTTTATTTTTTGTGTTGATATTATGTAATTTCTCTTACATGATTAAAATCTCAGGTGCTTTACAAGCATCAACTGGAGCTGGATGAGAAAAAGAAGAAAGCTCTTGATAAGCAGCTTGAGTTCCTTCTGGGACAGACTGAAAGGTATGATGTTACTTTCATTATGTGTCTATAGTATTTCATAAGTCATATTCGAGGTTATTCTCTTTTCTACACAGTGTTGGTTGTTTGTGTTGCTCAAATGCTCGTTAAGCTTTGTTTTACTTCTGAATTCCCTAGGTACTCAACGATGCTAGCAGAAAACCTTATCAGCACACCAGTTGTTACCTCATTGCAACATCCCTACAATGCTGAACAACAGGCCGCTCAACAAAAAGATGACGACAACAGGATAGGTAGTTCTGCCGGATTAAATAATGGTAAGAACGAAGAAAAGTCCTGTTGTCCCCACTTTATGGTACCTAAATATGATATATTCCTCATCTAATCTGACTTAATGTTTGTCAGACCAGTTGAATTCTATGGACATTGATTCTGATTTCGATGTAAGATCCGGAGATGAGCTGGTACGGAGACGACTCTTGTTGTACCCTTTTATGACTGGCATTATTCTCTTGATGTTTATTGTCATTTTGATTGACCAAGTCTTTTATTGTTGTTTGCTTGAACTTTACAACAATTCCATGTGTTGTATGCTGTTTTAGGAAGATGACGAACATACTATTGAGGAAGATGAGGCTCTTATAACTGAAGAAGAAAGGCAGGAGGAACTCGCAGCTTTGCAGAATGAAGCAGATCTACCTCTTGAGGAGCTGCTCAAACGTTATGCCCCGGAGAAAGGTGAATTTCTTTCCGCTTTCGAGATAATAGAATGTGTGAAATAATACAATACAGGCAAAGTTTATTTTTGTTCAAGGTTGTATCATTTCAAAGTTTCGTATTAACTTAAATTTTGAAGTGGATAGTTGACATGTTTTATGGTTGCGAATTGGCAATTGTTATAGAAAATGCTTAGAATCTGATAATTAGTATGACATGTTTTTATGGTTAAAGGGGCTGCATGCCAAGAGAATTGATACCCAAACCACAAGATGGCGGTATCACTGAGCTTTTTGCTAAAACAGGAGCTAGTATGCTGTTCATACATGCAGCAAAAATGACATTAGGACTTTGAATGAATGATACATTTCTCATCTAGAGCGTCTAATGTGGGTCTGCTTTAGGGTAATGGGAAGGGCTGACCTTGCTGAAGCTATAATCGAGGCCCCTACGGGTGTAATACTATATAACACATAATTTAGCAATCTCCTCTGCAAAAGTAGCTTACTTCTGATTAGGGTGTAATACTATATAACACATAATTTAGCAATCTCCTCTGCAAAAGTAGCTTACTTCTCATTAATGGCAACACGAAGGAAAAAATGGAAAATGTGCAGAAATGAACCCTATCAGACTCGATAAGAAGAACAATCACTTCAAATATCATACTGATATCATTTGTAAGGCATCTGCACGGGTTAGCCGGCCTTGGTCTGAAGGGTGTGCTTCCCTTGAGGTCCATGGTTCAAAGCCCACGAAAGCCAAATCTCTTGGGTCAGTGGAGGTTTACTTGGTTGGTGACTTCAGGACCTGTTGGGATTACTTGAGGTGCCGTCAAGCTTACCCAGACATCCACATTTAATCAAGACAATAGCTGTAAGGCATGGTCAGGAAACTTGTTATTGTCAGGAAACTCGCTGCAGTTTGCGAGTGGAAGGAGGCTTGTTACCTCTGTAGTGGATTAGCAGAGGTCTTAGCTTTACAGATTTATAGATGTAGACCAACTCCTTCAATTTTTGAACACATGTCCATTCTTATCAGTACAACTTTTTTGCAGACAGCCAGGACGGTAGTCCAGAATTGGATGAGCACCGCGCTGAGAATATGCAGTCAAATGAAGAAGAGAGTGAGAGTGAGCATTTGATAAATATAATAATTTTGGTAACCTATGTCCGTTCCTAAGTACCGAAATGACGAGTTCTTTCTTTTCCACAGGTATAAATGGGTTTTGTTCCTCAACGAACATCTACGAGTCAACCATAGTTCCCGGTCGTCGTTGTGTAAGTTGTATGTGCTTATTTTTTTGTATTGATTGATGAAACTCGTTAAAGCTAGACATAATATTGTTTGTTTCATATCACAGGCTGAAAGCAATGGCTGTACATCAATTACAGATACTGAGGCTCCCCAAGTCACTGGTTTACTTGGAAGCTCTAAACAGGCTGATAAAAGAAATGTGTCATATGATTTTCATGATGAACAAGTAAGCATTTATACCCACACAAGCACCATTGGAAAAATGCTTTGCTTTCGAGTTCTTTTCATCAGCAATATCAAAGCTCTAGGCTTTCTGGTTGGCTCTTAATAGGAAACAAAATAAACAAATCTGTTTTCTGGGTTCAATTTTACAAAATCACTGTAATCCAAACCCAGAAAATACAATCAGTGAAGCATATGTTTCTCATTGAATAATTGATACTATCAACTATAAGCTGGGCAAAACAACATTACCACTGTAATTCACCTCCAGACACAACTCTCTCCCTCTCTGAATTCCTCCCTCCTTCTTAGCTCAACCCAACCCATCTCCACCGCCTTAGAAATGAACTGCCTTTGAACAGAACCAATTCCCAGTCACCCGCCACAGAAATCATGACATCTTCAATTCTAACACACCCAACCGCCGGTCACAACCCTAAATCAATATATCCGAAATTGGAGATGTGAAACCAGAAACAACAGATCTGCATGAGAAAACTGACCCAGACTGTAATCACACATCCACTCTTAGAAGGATCAATGATTTCGGTAAGAGAGGCGTGGGTTTCGTTGAGAAGAAGAAGAAGCAGAAGCAGAGAGACGGGGGTGTGGGTTTCATTGGGAAGAAGCAGAAAGCAATATTGGGGATTGGGCAGTGGGTTCGAATTGCCGGTGACCCACCACAGGAATCATGACATCTTCAATTCTAACACACCCAACCGCCTGTCACAACCCTAAATCAATATATCCGAAATTGGAGATTGTGAGACCAGAAACAACAGATCTGCATGAGAAAACTGACCCAGACTGTAATCACACATCCACTCTTAGACGGATCAACGATTTCGGGTAGAGAGAGGCGTGGGTTTCGTTGAGAAGAAGAAGCAGAAGCAGAAGCAGGGAGACGGGGGTGTGGGTTTCATTGGGAAGAAGCAGAAAGCAATATTAGGGATTGGGCAGTGGGTTCGAGTCGCCGGATTTCATGGCTACCAATAGAATCTTGGTGGTCGGTTGGTTTGATTCGTGTCGAGGGTGATTGGGGTTTTTGGTTCTTCTCAGAGATCGGGGAGAGAGAGTTGTGATGTCGGTCGTTCATGCTGAGGGTCGTGGGTGGGTTTGTTTTCACTGATGATGATGAGGAGTTTGAGAGAGTGAGAGGAAGGGGTAAAGTGGTGGCTAGGGTAAAAGTTTTGCAGCAATTTTTGTGAAATATTGGGGGTATAACGGTATATTAAGAAGATTCGTTAGTCTCTGTTAGTTCAGAGGGTGCAAAGTAGAATTAATCAAAACTCAGGGGTGACGAGTGTCTTTTTGCTCAAACTTAAGGGTGCAAAGTTTCTTTTACCCTTTCTAGTAAGCACATTCGGCATTATTAGCTCCAAGTTAGAACATTTGTCATTATTCATGTAGTGGGAAAAGACGCAGTGTACTAGTATTTGTTGAATGCAGATGGAGAGTGATTTCAAAATTCCTTTCTATCAAATCCGTTGTGTTTTGGTTTCAAGTTGTGAACTGCCTAGCAATTACTATTACCCATGCTATCTTAGGTCTCTGACGGCGTTATAGTCGGTACTACGGTGTGAATCAAACTCACAGAAGATGCCAATTCCCACCGTTACGCCTGATACTCCATTGTTATGGTTCTTTCTCTACCATTACAGTGCTTTCTTATCATTATGCCTGGTATTAAAAACTCTCAGAAGGTTCAGGCATTCAGTTACCATTCTCGTTACAGTGTTTCAGGTACCCCCAATCCTGTTACGCCGGGACTTCAACCACTGCGTCATAGATGATTGCTTTCTTTTCATCCTTTTCTCCGTCACACCTATTTAGGGGAATCTCAGTCCATCTAGCTTGTTTTGAGTTTCAGTGTGTCCCCTGGCTGACCTTGATTTGCTTCTTAATTGTTTCATTTCTTGACACTTGTGCAGAAGCATATACAAAGGATAATCCGCTGTCAGTCAATGTCTTTATGTATAACACTATTTGTTTCCAAAATCCGAACTTTTTCTATTTCGTTGTTACCAATGATTTTCAGATTTTGATAAATGAATCATGTTGGATTTGAAATCCTGTATATCCTAGCAAGCAAACTAATATCCTTTACTCAACCTTTGATTGTGAGATGTCGTTTTGACCATTCTTTGTAGTATCCATTGTTAGTGTTTTTTTAAACTATTACTGTTAATAATTAGGGTAAAAGACATTTTCCACCCTCCAATTATGGAGAAAAGACATTTTACCCCCTGATTTATGGAAAAAGACATTTTGCACCCTTGTCAGAGTTAAAAATTAACTGATGACTAACGGAGGGGTGAGAAGACAAAAATACCCCTGACATGTTGAAAAATTACCCCACTATAAATGTCCTTTCTTTCACTATCCTCCTCATTACCAAAACCCTAACCTCTTATCCCTTCCCCCCTCTGCCTCCGCCTCTCTCTCTCTCTCTCTCTCTCTCTCTCTCTCTCTCTCTTCCGCCTCTCTCTCTGCTTCCGGTGTTCTTGAGGGACATGGCGTAGGCGGAATGAGCGGCGGCGAAGGCGTTTCTGGAGGAGTCGGCTTGCTTCTTCGTTCTCGATCTTCGATTGCGTGCAGCCCATTGGAGGGCACAGGCACGTCGGCGGCCGCGATGTGACAGTCCGAGTTCCAGAAATTCGGCTAATTGGGTGGAGATTCGAAGTGGGAATCGTAAGATGGGAAGAGGGGTTTCTGATTTGGATCGGATTGAGAAGGTGGTATGTACAAAGAGAGAGAGATAGGGGTTTCAGATCTGGTAGTGATTCGAAGTGGGAATCGTAAGATGAGAAGAGGGGTTTCTGATTTGGATCGGATTGAGAAGGCGGTATGTACAAAGAGAGAGAGATAGGGGTTTCAGATCTGGTAGTTGTTTGGGTGGGGAGGAGATCGGAAAGGGGAGTAGAACTTGCGACGGAGACTATGGCCTTGGAAGAAGGAGACTTGGCCGGGGGTGGGTCTGGGTCGTCGGAGCGGAAGGGAGAATCGGAGAGGGGAGTGGAAGGAGTTTAGCTGTGAATCGGCGTCGGACAATGATCAGTTGTTCTTCATGCTCAGGCTGTGGTCGCGGGCATCCATCGAGCTCTCTCTCTTACACTCTTTCATTCTCTCTGATTGATAGCTGGGAGGGGTAAGCAAAAGAAGGAGGTTGAGACTTTGAAAAGAGAGTGAAGAGAGAAACAGAGTGACTTTTAAATTTTTGAAGTGATGATTGTGGGGGTTTAGATTAACAGAGTTACTTTTAAAACAAATGGGTATGTTCTGGTTATTGTTATGTTTGTTTGTTGTTTGTGATGCGGTGGTGCTGGTGGTGATTTGGTGGTGGTGCTGGTGGTGATTCAGTTGTGGTGTTGGTGGTGGTGGAGATTTGGTAGTAGTGGAGGTGGTGTTCAAGAACACCAAGAACTTCAAGAACATGATGAACACTAAAATAAACAAAACAAATGGTGGTATTTGTCTACAATCAATAAGGGTAAAATGGTCACAAAAAGTCAATTTGCACCCTTCTCCTAACGGATTGTAACAGAAGGGTGGTATCTGTCCACCTTCCATCCGTTAACAAGGGTGCAAAATGTCTTTTTCCATAAATCAGGGGGTAAAATGTCTTTTCTCCATAATTGGAGGGTGGAAAATGTCTTTTACCCAAATAATTATAATTTTTCCTTTAGTTACCCACACTCACCGATTTTGCTAGAGTACCGGTGTCGGTGCAATATGCTTCTGGACATGAACCAGGTGCTGGTACAAGATCTGTGTCAGATCTGGAAGTTTGTTTGTGGGGAGGGCTCATAAATGAACAGCGTCCTTTTCCATTGATCCCCTATTGTGGTCTCAGCGAATCTTCTGCCTTTTATCTCTGTCGCATAATTTCTGTCTTCTCTTTTTGTTTCCTCTCTTTCCGATTGAGAGTGGTCACGTGGTTCAGGCAACCGCAGTTTATGTTGCTGGCTGTGGTTATTAGTTGGTCTAGTCTGGTACCATCTACAACACAATAACAACTCTATAACTAATATGCTTCAATGTTAAATTGTTTATTAATTATTGGGAAATATTATAGTTAAGACAGATATTTGGAAAATATTTACTTTAAAGGCAGAAATGGAAAAATAATTATTTATTATGGAACTGTTAGAAAACTCTTTACTAACAAGGCAAAAACTTGTATTTTTGTACTTAGAATGACATATTACCCTTACCTAAAATACTGCAATTTTTCGTAGTCATTTCTATCGTACTATCGTGACCTATCGTTTACCACCGCTTGATTAAATTACCTTGTCTCCTTCAGTTGGAACCAAAGCCACAAAAGCAGCAGATGGTTCATGATCTACAAATATGAATATGTCGTTCAACACATAATAGAACCCGCCACCGCACTTTGCTAAGAAAAAAGGTTTCAGAGAGGGTTGTGGCGATCTCCTTGCCTCTCCAGGTGCCTATGCGCACTGCAATGATGCCTCAATTTGAAAATCTTGACCATCTATTGTCTCAACCATAGCTTGGCAACACTCGACCCTCGTAATCCTCCGACATGATCAGCTCTTCGATCTTTTCCATTGTGATTGAGTTCTTTTTCGTGTAAGAACTGGTTATAAGATTTGTGAATTTCAATGCCAAAACCCCGTGTTTTTTTTATAATTTTATAATGAATGAATGTGTAAAATTTTATTTTAATTATTTTACTAAATAATGGATTTAAATGTCAGAACTATGCAATGGGTATAAATGTCATTTGAACTATCAAATTTGATGATTTTGCCCTTTTAATAAATACTCTTCTACAACTTTCTTTATTACTAATTATTTTTCTTTTTCTGCCTTCGGAGTAAATATTTCTCAATTATCTGCCTTAACTATAATAATCCCTTAATTATTTATGAAACCCTGTCTTACCATCCCTAGTTTAGAAGTTACGTAAGAAAACCACATAAAAGAACTAAAAATCCCCTTAAATGTAAGAGTAACTTCTATTTTAAAACCGTCCTGGTATGAACAAGATCACCATCTCTTGAACCAGAAAATAAGAAAGGACACATGATTTATATAATTGAAGGACCTCTGAAAAAGGCGTATGTGCCATATCATCGCATCCATGTTCAAAAGTTGGACAGTTTTTAGCTGTGTACCGGACTCGTAAATTTTGCAGAGTAGACAGACTCTCGAATACACACCTTAAAACACCCAAACCCAGTCCAGCTAACCTAGGTTACGTTTATATTGAGGTACTGTAGCATCACTTACTTTTGTTACAATGTCATTTATTGATATTATTTAAATTATTATTCTTCATTTGGCTGAAAATGAGTTGCTTTTGTATTGTGCGTCATTCTTATAGGAAGATGGCGATTTTGTTCTTGCAACTGCAGAGGAAAAGGTAAATCTATATTTCCTCTCATGATCTTGTACACATTTTGAGATGAAACTACTCCATTAAGGGTGCTCTGTCGTACGTTGAGAGCACCTGATTCAGATTTCTAACTAACAGAATGCGCCAGAGTTACCATAATTCGCTCAGATAGCCGCGATCTCCGAACTGGATCGGGCGTTCCCAATCGCGGGTCGCCGGCGATCTGGAACGGTGATCTGGGCGTTCCGGTGGTATACAAGAACAGATAATACCAGAAGGATGAAGTACGATACTAGAAGGCGTCGATTCAAGACTCAGTCGCTTATTGGTTAAGGCTAATCACGTTGTCAATCAAAGAGTTAAACTTGAACCCGATCGTCGGAAAATATTCAGCAGAGAGAGAGTGGGATAAGTGACGGAGAGATTGACGGGATTGGAATCGTGGAAAATTTGTTTCCTTGGTCAAACATTGTTACGGTCATTTTCCTTTATTTTAGGCACGTAATAAAAGCTCTTAGTTGTTAAGAAAAACTCTTAGTCTTCCTAAAAAAAATCTTTAGTTGTGGACCCCATCAATATTTTTGTTAATTTTCAGTTTGTAGTCTCACTGTTGACTATTATTGAGTCTCTTTTACGAATCAAAACCCAGTTTTTTAGAGTAATTAAAAAAAATTGCCCAGAATAAAAAGTCTAAAACCATAAAATTAAGTAACGACATATAAATCATAAAAATTCTAAAGCCAAATAGTTAATTAACAACACAAATTGTGAAGACTACACCCTAGTACATTTCAAGAACCAATAACTCTGAATTTCAAGGGTTAAAAAATGTACTACGGTTCTCTCTCTCTCTCTCTCTCTCTCTCTCTCTCTCTCTTTTTCAAAAGAAATCACTACAGTTTTCAGGGTAAGCACTATTACTTTATAAATATAACACTGCAATATGATAATCTAATAGAATAAAATTAATTCTAAATTTTTGTTCCGTGATCCGAGCAAACGAATTTCGTTCCGCTCTAGCGATCCGAAGAAGCCTACCCCTAGCGAATCGAATTCTATAGGGTAGTGCGAATTGTGCTCCCGAATTGCGTTCCTGTTCCGGTGCGTTCCGCAATCCAGGAAACCTCGAGATGCACACCTGTTCCATTACTTGACTCTATTTGTGGATGTTAGTCTGAGAGTGTAGCATAGGCAGTTGATTAGGTTTGCATACTTCTAGGTAGATGTCGGTAGATTCATTTCTGTATATATGAACAAACATTATTTCGTGAAAGATAGTAATAACTTCAGAACACGATCAATTGGTTTCCTACATAATTGGTATTGAAGGTCACTTTTTCCAACAAACAAGTAGCATTTGTTATTTGGGCTTATTAATCCCATACTGGGTTCATAAGCCCAAAATCAAACAGGCCCCGAAGGTTCAAAACCCTGACTGATATGGAGGGCCCTGAATGCCATATTTTGTTTCTCATATTAGCCCATAGTGCTAGTTTTATTGGCCCTGGTTAGTTTTGACACTGGTGCTAAATAATAAAGTCTTTGAGTTTGTACTTTGTTTTAGTACTCCATTAGGAGTGATTAACTGGATTGGACTTACATTTGTGGGAAAACACTATTGGGTTTAGTACTTGCAAATCCACCTAACACCTAGCTGGTACTAATTTGGCAGTCTGGGCTTTATCCCATGCAGGCGTACAACACCAACCAAAATTAAGGTGTAGGCCGTTTGTTTCTGCCCTGACCAATCTTTCCGATCCAACCTAGTCTGATCCAGTCCTGCTAATCCGTGGAACCAAACACGAAGAGAGTGAACTCTTAGTGGAAGTCATTGGCTAGTCCATTATTAAGTTGTCCCTCTGCCTCTAAACTAGAGTCCGCTTTTGGGACCGACTCTTTAAAGGAACATACCATCCTTACACTTAACATCTTTGTCGTATCATTTATTACAATTTCCCTACTTTCTTAATCCCAATAAAGACTTCACAACTCTTTTAGCGCAAACTTGACAAAACGCAATACTCCACCCGTCCACAGATTAGAGTCCTGCTTTGAATTTCTAACTTTTTTAAGGGAACATGTATGATTAAACTGCATCTAACTTTTTGAAGGTGTCATTACTGCTTTGCCTCTACTTTTTCACTTTATTATAAAATAATAACTACCTTTTGAGGGAAAAATTGAAAATGCAACAACTAAAAATGGAAGTGGACATTTTTTTTGTCCACATACCAAATAGGTAAGACATGGACTCTAATTTGTGGACAGGGGAGTATTAAATGTCATCTACGAAGGAAGTGGACTCTAATTCTGGGACAGCCCAAAACGGAAAGATGGGCTCTTTTTTGGGGACTGTGGGGGTACTATTAACTGATTATTTGGGCTTTTATTTAAAGGACACATTTAAAATTACATTATAACTGGGATCAAACAAGTTGTGACCTCTAGTTTTTAATATTTGCAATCAAATCAAAGCCATGATACGGTCATCTGTTACTCGGAATGGATCGCTCTGGTTCGTGGTACTGGAATGGAATCAGGTGAGACTATACTCTGTGGTTCCATTGGACAGGGGTAGGCTTCGTCGAGCTGTTCAGCAAGGATCTCATATGTTTTCTTTAAATGGGACCCATCAGAAGACTCATTTTACATATTTTTTTTGAAGTGAGACTCTAGTAATGTTTCTCTGCCTCAGATTATCTACCTTGATTTGCCTACTATAGAGAGATATTTAAGGTAAATAAGTTTGGGAGTTACTTCATCGCCAACTTCACCGTTCTGGATAGCTACTGAACCTTGTTCTGGAATGCATGATCCGATCCCCAATCTAGGGTCTTGGAGAATGGTGGTAACTAGGGACTCCAGTCATGTTGGGGTTCATAAAGTGAGAATATTCGATGAAAGAAGTTGGCCCAAGTGCTGTTGGCTGTGTCATTTTTGTCACGTGACATGGGTCACATGACCACCTAGAAAATCAGTACTATTAGTATTTGCACTTGATACTAGGGTTTTGGATAAAATTTTCATTTCTCATTTTTCTTTTATCTGTGTTCCTTCGTATCAAACTGCCCTTGAATTCTGATTGATGTTCAGTACTTTGAATGGCTGACAAGGTGGTTCATTTATTCTGAGCGGGTACTAGGTTCTTTCTGTTACTGTGCCTCCTAGGTCTCATGTGTATCTCTTGGATTTTAGCTCATGCTATTGAGCTTCATGTTATTTTTAAATTTAGGATTTATCATCTTTGATATGCCATATACCCACCCAGGGAAGAGATGTGAGTTGCATAGCGTAAATTTTTTTGGAATGCGAAATAGTAGAATAAAAACCACAAGAATGCTAGTGTTTCTAACCTATGTTACCAGAAACGTGGTACGCTGCGATACGTGGGACGGGAACGGGAAACGCGTTAGGTGACGGTACGGGATATGCTAGGGGCAGGCTTCTCCGGAACGTTGTCCAGGACGAAATACAATTACTAGGAATGAGGAACACTAGTGATATACATACGTCAATTATCAATGAAAACTAGTAATATAAATACGTCAATTATGTACTCTACGAAACGTTCGGGTCGATGCTTACTGCGTTTCGGGTAAAAAACGTACCGCGTTTCGGTACGTACGACTCGGAAGAAGAAACGCGGATACTTTTACGTTTCTGGTAACATAGTTTCTAACTTGTTCTTCAATCCTAGTTCATGTCACTTCATTTCATGTTTATCTTTCTTGCAAGTATGTATACTTTTATTTGGTTTTACAGTCATTTAGAAATGATACGATGGGTAGGGAAAGAGAAGTCTGGATTGTATTTTATGATTGGGGAGAAGGATGAGAAAACCCGCAAGCTTGCTCTGCACATCAATGTTGTGATGCCTAGTTAGCTTAGTAATGGTAGCTTGATGTTTGAAATTCCGGGATCCAAATCATTGAGCTACATGAACTTCAGTGATTAACGGGCCTTCAACATTTATTTATTAGGGTTTCTTGAGAGGTTATTTTCTCATTCTTCCTATGTTCATGGGGATAAGCAGTAGTGTGGATGTACAAGTATTGGTGGATACGTGCTTCAATATCTTTGCTATGTGGTACTGATCTGATTTCCATGATCAGGATGATGAGGCAACCTTGTCAGAGGAGGAAGAACTAGCTAGGGCAGACTCAAATGAGGCCATCGATGAGGTAATTGCATCCATTAGTTTTCAACTTCTAGTTTATCTGGGATGGCTAGGACATTTCTATTCATGTATAAAATACCATAGTGTGATATTATGCTGCGGTATCTTTCCAATTTCATATTATGTCTTTGTGCTAAGTCACAATTTTTTCAGATTGCTTTACTACAAAAGGAAAGTGAAATTCCGATAGAAGAGTTGCTTGCAAGGTATAAAAAGGTATGTCAAATTCTTTCTGATATTTCCTTTACCCTTCACATCGTTATTTAATTGTCATTGGTCATCCGTGTTTGTCAGGCCCTTGAAATTGCTGAAGATGCAGACAGTGATTCTGGGCATACATCAAGTTCTGAGGATTTCACTAATTCTGGAGCACATGTAGATGTGGAATTGAAGAAGCATTCTGTTGGAGAGGAAGATGACGTATTATGTGACCTTCAGCCTGTTGTGTGTTCCATTTCGGAAAAGCCAGTTGAACATGGGGTTATATTGGATGATGGAGGGGATACTCACAGTGTACTCGCTAATGCAGCCGCTGTTCATATTGTGGAAAGTGAGAAGCCTAATGAACATCATCCTGTTATGGTTTCGAATATGGATGAGGAAATAGAATCTGGGGTAGTATTGGAAGATGAAAGGGGTAATGAAAGTAGAATTGCTGATGCTGCAGCTGCTGCACGGTCTGCACAACCAACTGGAAACACATTTTCAACTACCAAAGTGCGTACTAAGTTCCCCTTCCTTCTCAAGTATCCTCTTCGTGAGTATCAGCATATTGGTTTGGATTGGCTTGTGACCATGTATGATAAGAGGCTTAATGGGATTCTAGCTGATGAGATGGGCCTTGGCAAGACCATTATGACAATTGCTCTTCTTGCTCATCTTGCATGTGAAAAGGGTATTTGGGGTCCACATCTCATTGTTGTCCCCACCAGTGTCATGCTCAATTGGGAAACTGAATTTCTCAAATGGTGTCCTGCTTTCAAGATATTAACATATTTTGGGAGTGCAAAAGAGCGAAAAATTAAAAGGCAAGGGTGGATGAAACCCAATTATTTCCACATATGCATTACAACCTATAGGCTCGTTATACAGGACTCAAAAATGTTCAAGCGAAAGAAGTGGAAATACTTGATTTTGGATGAAGCTCATCTAATAAAAAATTGGAAGTCCCAGAGATGGCAGACCCTTCTTAATTTCAATTCAAAAAGGCGTATCCTCTTAACTGGTACACCACTACAGAATGACCTCATGGAACTCTGGTCTCTAATGCATTTCTTGATGCCACATGTTTTTCAGTCTCATCAAGAGTTCAAAGACTGGTTTTGTAATCCGATATCGGGAATGGTAGAAGGACAAGACAAAGTTAACAAAGAGGTTGTTGATCGCTTGCATAATGTCCTTCGTCCATTTATTCTCCGTCGGCTTAAGCGGGATGTTGAGAAACAGCTACCAATGAAGCATGAACATGTAATTTACTGTAGACTCTCAAGGAGACAACGCAATCTTTATGAAGATTTTATTGCTAGCTCAGAAACTCAGGCCACTTTGGCAAGTTCGAACTTTTTTGGAATGATAAGTGTCATAATGCAGCTTCGGAAAGTCTGCAATCATCCTGATCTGTTTGAAGGCCGTCCAATTGTTAGTTCCTTTGATATGCATGGTATTGATGTACGATTGAGTTCCTCCATCTGTTCAATGCTTACAGTTGGTCCGTTGTCCACTGTTGACCTTAGTGGTTTTGGATTTTTATTTACCCATCTAGACTTCAGTATGACTTCCTGGGAAAGTGAGGAAGTTCAAAGAATTGCTACACCCTCAAGTTTGATTGAGGAGCGTGCACGCCTGTTCCAGGTGGAGGAAGTTGGGTGTGGTGTCAAGCATCAACAAGTGCGTCATGGAACTAGCATCTTTGAAGAGATCAGAAAAGCAATTCTGGAGGAGAGATTACGAGAAGCAAAAGAACGAGTAGCGGCTATTGCATGGTGGAACACCTTGAGATGCCGGAAAAAACCGATATACTCAACTACGTTCCAATCACTTGTTACTATTAGCAACCCTGTGTTTGATACTCAACATCATAAGGGCAGCTTACCAAAATTTGGCTCCTCTAAGCTAGCTGAGATTATACTATCACCAGTTGAGCGCTTCCAGAAGATGATTGATCAGGTCGAGTCCTTCATGTTTGCAATCCCAGCTGCACGGGCTCCTCGGCCTGTATGCTGGTGCAGTAAGAGCCAAAACTCCGTATTTCTTGATCCATCATATGAGAAGAAATGCGCTGAAAATTTGTCACCACTTTTAACCCCTTTACGCCCGGCGATTGTCCGCAGACAATTATACTTTCCGGACAGGCGGCTCATACAATTTGATTGTGGCAAGCTGCAGGAGCTTGCAGTTCTGCTCAGGCGATTGAAGTCAGAAGGTCACCGTGCACTGATATTTACCCAAATGACAAAAATGCTTGATGTTCTGGAAGCTTTCATAAATCTCTATGGCTATACTTACATGCGTTTAGATGGGTCCACTCCCCCAGAAGAGAGGCAAACCTTAATGCAGAGATTTAATACGAACCCAAAGTTTTTTCTATTTATATTGTCAACCCGCAGTGGGGGTGTTGGTATCAACTTGGTTGGGGCAGACACTGTTATCTTTTATGACAGTGATTGGAATCCTGCTATGGATCAACAAGCACAAGATCGATGCCACAGAATCGGACAGACGCGTGAAGTGCATATATACCGCTTAATTAGTCATAGCACCATTGAGGAGAATATTTTAAAGAAGGCAAACCAGAAACGTGTTCTTGATGACTTGGTTATTCAGAGTGGAGGTTATAATACAGAATTTTTCAAGAAGCTGGATCCCATGGACCTATTTTCCGGCCATCAAACTGTTCCTGCAAGGAGCACACAGAAGGAGAAGAATATCATTAACGGCGTTGAGGCTTCCGTCTCTAACGCAGACGTAGAGGCTGCTTTGAAGCAGGCTGAAGATGAAGCAGACTATATGGCTTTGAAGAAAGTTGAAGAGGAAGAGGCTGTAGATAATCAGGAATTTACAGAAGAAGCTGTTGTGAGATTGGAAGATGAGGAGTTGATAGATGAAATAAAGGCCGATGAGGCTGTGGTTCCTAACGGCTCCATTGATGTTTCAACCAAAGAAAATAGTTTAATATTGTATGAGGCTGAGAAAAATGAAGTGCGTGCTCTCACTGCTGTAGGCAAAGAAGATGATGTGTACATGCTGGCTGATGTGAAGCAGATGGCTGCTGAAGCTGCAGCAGCAGGACAAACAATTCTGTCATTTGAGAATCAGTTACGTCCGATTGATCGCTATGCTATACGATTTCTGGAGTTGTGGGATCCTATCATAGATAAGACAGTTGTGGAACCCGAAAGTCAATTTGAGGAAGCTGACTGGGAACTGGATCGTATTGAAAAGTTAAAAGAGGATATGGAAGCAGAGGTTGATGAAGATGAAGAACCTTTGGTTTATGAGAGTAAGTTGCTAACATCTGATTTTTGAAATTAAATTGCTTTTTATCTTGATAATTAAAAGCCACCTCAAATCACTTCTTCTTTTCTCCCTTTGTCTTCTCCGAAAGCAGTTTCTGATTAGAGTCAGTATTTTACATGTCTCTATCTTTTTTGCAAAACAATGTCTTCTAATTAAATCATTCTCGAAAAACCCTTATGTGCTATAGCTCCTCTTCTGTATGCTATTATAATAACTCGACCATTTGAAGTGTTTGGGTGACGTTACATTTTTCTTTGTCAGTACGATTTGTGATTCTTTCAGGTGTCTGCCATTGACCAATACACACGCAGACACATACCTTAACTATGTATGAGATGCATGTATATATGGTGATGGTACTTAGTACCAAACATTAACTTCATTGATGTTGTATTCATTTATTCATGTTTGACAATCATCAACTTTAACCTAAAGAGGTCTTCGAGCTGGTGTAATAAGCATTTCTTAATTGCATGTTGCTATCAACTTTTAGTATACTTCATAACAGTTTCTTTCGATATTATTAGCTTGGGATGCTGATTTTGCTACTGAGGCATATAGGCAGCGTGTCGAGGTTTTGACTCAACATCAGGTTAGTGACTTACTGCTGGTTGATCACTTTCCCTTTTTGTTTGTCCGTGGAAGTTAATTTAACTGGGTGGTCGCTTACTTTTTGTTTTTCAGCTGTTGGAAGATCTGGAATGTGAAGCCAAAGAGAAGGAACTTGCAGATCATGAAAATTCTGATTCTATGAAGTAAGAAAATGCCATAAGTATTTCAATGACAGTGAATCTGGTCCCTAACATCATGACATACTCATTCCAGTTTAAGATTTCTGACTACAAACTTTCAAAGACTTTTTTTTTTTGATTTGATTTGGCATTCAAAAGATTGAGATGTGATCAAAAAATCCGTATTCTTTACTCTTTACCGAGATGTGACCTAGTCGGAGTTCCCTGCTTGGGTAATGGTTTGCACTTCAGTACATCCTTGCCTAAGTTTATTCAACCGTGTATCTTTGTATCTATGGAACTTATGATGGCTACTATGTTATGATTATGATGATAATATATAACCTGCACAGTAGAGTAGTATATTACCATATGCACGACCCAGTGAATTTCTATCTATAAATCATAAACTGCATCATGTGAAAGTACTGTGGTAAGGTTTGAAGAGGGTGGAGTATTATTACTTCTACATCAAGACGTGATTTTAAGTTTCTCTTAATTAAGGCCTCTATTATGTGTTGGAGGTGATAAATAGAAGACACAGTGTTATCCCAAGCTAAGAAATGCATGTTGGGTACCTCGAGCAATAAGGGCATGTATTTCCACGTAAGAATTGCTATTGATGTTAGACACTCTCGTTGCAGTTGTATACGCTGAAATACATGTTTGAGTGGCTACATATTAATGTACGTATATCTTTCACATGTCTAAAGTGATAAAGTGAACACACTTGTGTAGTGTCACTGAAATTTCCACGGTTTGCAAGGTACTTAAACATCAATTGAACATGTGTGGTGACTCTGAAAATTCCAGACATGCACGGTACCACGAGTAACATATAGTAAACCATGAGTAATGTACAATGTAACATCATTTAAGCTTATAAGAAGTTCACATTATGTGCCCAAGGATTTTGCTTCACATACAAATGATGTGGCGTGCTAAGACAGAATGATTAACATAAAAAACCTTGTGAATTTTCTTAGTACTAGTTCTTTTTATTCTTCAAACAATATAACTGTAAAGAGATTGTGCTTATAGAATCTTATAGCACTTGTGCAAATATATATTCCTACCATTAGGTTGTTGATTGCCATATTTCTATTTTCATAATTTAACTTGTGACTATTAAAACCAGCTTTTTTTAAAAAAAAAAATAATTTAAGGTGAAGTCTTTAATGAAAGTGTTCGAAACATAGTGAGTCTTTCCAAAGAAAAGTGAGAAGTGGGAGCATTGTAGTCAATGGAATAACAGTCATTTGTGAAGTGCACTAAATGATAAAATTGCAGCTTATCTTCAACATAAACTATGTTAATGTACAATTAAATGAGTAGAGTATTGCGATATTTTTCTAAAAATGGATGATAAGATTGAATACAGTTATCTTTGTTTATGTTAGTTTGTGACGACAGTTAGTAATTAATTGGGTAAAAGACACTTTGACCCCTTATGTTTAGGTATATAGACACTTTGCCCCCTAGTCTTGCCAAACGTTAAGACACTTCACCCTTACCATTAGTCTCCGTCTCGTTCATCAATGAAACCAATTTTGGTGACTATTTTACCATTAGATTGTGCAGAAGGTTTGTATCCTTACCTAACTAGCAAAGTTAAACCATCAACCTACCAAATCTATCTGTTCCCCTCTTTGAATCTATGAACACGAAGAACAGAGATTAACCGACAACAAATCTATCACCAACAGCACCAATGGAAAACATGTCAGTGCTAAATTCCACAAAAACAATCATCTGAAAAAACTTCTATCATATTTGATTTGAGTACCAAACTCTGAACAAGTTGAAACCTGTAACAGCAACCACCACCACTTTTGCCAGATTGGGAAGAAAATTTTATCTCATTTGATTTCAGTAAGAAGCTATGAACAAATGGGAACCTATTTACACCCAAATCAAACCGCATAAACTTGGAGCCAAACTAAACCCAAGCATCCTTCGTTATTTACTACCTGGACCTCTGAAGGTGATGGTTTCCAGCCCAAACAAACCACCTGAAACTCCTATTCATCAATTTCTTTATCCAGGACAGAAGAGGAAGATGCATAGCAAGTTGAGGGAAGAGCCAAGACCCTGGTGAGGTTCAAAGTGAGACCCAACTGTGATCCCTGTTCCTGAAGTCCTTGCAGAGACAATCTGGGTCGGTTCTCAACACCATCTTTAATCCAGAACAGCAAGTCCCCATGGCTTCTGTTAGGTGCTTTCGTTGTTGATGTACGCAGATGATCGGACATGCCGAGGATCACCGTCGAGCAATTGTCGGTGAGGCGGCTAGGACTGCAACTTGGGCAGGCTGGACGGGTCGAAACTCCTGTCCGTATTCTGTCAAGACTAGCATCGCCAGCCCGTCCAAGCCCCTTTTCATACGAATCAACTTGGGCTCGGGCTTCGGGCTAGCCCATTGAACTTGATAATTATTAATCATCACTTTCAGCTCAATGGGAATCGTCCCCTTAAAATTAAACTAATAATTTGAATAAAAGATACTAAAAGTATGCATTTCGGAGTTTGTTATCTAAGGCTAATTAACTACTATATATTGCTTGATCCGATTAAAAAATTATCCATTTGGGAGTACAAAATGAATATTTTTTAGTTACAAGAGAACAATAAATGTTGTGAAAAAACTAATCAACTAGTTCAAGAACAAAAATAATTAAAAACATCGCTAATAACCAAAAGTAAAGTAGTAGATTCACGTTAGATATGCTATATATTTGTACCCAAATACATTATTTATCGGTAGTGATTATACAACGCAATTGGGGCTAGCTCGTCGTCTAATATTTGTACCCAAGCGCGACCATAATTACGATTCGGGTTGAGAATTTGTCCAAACCCGTCCAAATTACTAAAAACATGTGCCCAAGCCCTATTCTAGTCCGGGATGGGCTCAGTTTGGTCGGGTTCAGCCTGTCCAATTTGCACCGTTAGAGACGGCAGCATCAACTATGGCCAGTGCGGAAAGGGCTGCTAGGAGGAAAAGAGGAGACTTGTTTTTGAGTCACCATTGACGGGATGGGGAGTTGAAGTTGTCTCTCCCTCTCTCTCATGCCTCGTTTAACCCAAGAACTCAAACTTGTAACCCATACGACCTTTAAGCCCGAACCAAACCAAGAAGACCCAGACTTCTCTATCTCTCTACCGATTCCACCAAAAGCAAGATCCAATCGGACCCCAACCCAAGTTGAAGCACAAAACAGGATTAATTCGGAGATGAAGATCGGTGTAGGTTGTGGCTCACGTAGCCAAATTAATGGTAAAAAGGAAGAGAGAACAGAGATGAGAGGGGTAAGAGAGATGAGAGGCGGCTGTGATGTGGAGATGGAGAGAAATAGAGGCTAGGTGGAGGTGGCTAGGATCGAAGGAAGGTTAGGGCGTGTGATAATTTACTGAACTTTTGAGGGTATGACGGTCTTTTAAAACAATCTGATTACATCAGTTAGCACCGTTAGTTACCAAGGGGCAGAATGTCTTAATCCAAAATAGAAGGGGTTGCAGTGTCTATATACCTAAATATAGGGGTCAAAGTGTCGTTTACCCTTATTAATTTGATTTTTGTGGAGTGGCGTTATATCCAATACTAATCAGTAATATAGATTCCGTTCATCCATATTTTCCTAATTTTCTAATTAAAATGTAAATGTATCCCACTGCAATAAACATAAAAGCCAAATATTATTTGCAGTAAAATTGTACTCCTCCGTCCCAAAGTATTTTTCGATTTCTTCCCAAAATAATTGTCCATTTTTTCGTTTATTGTTTGATATTATGTAGATTGACGATATTGTCCAAAATATATGCAATTAAAGTTGTGATGTAAATGAATAAGGGATAATTATTTCAATACCATAAAAAATTTCAAACATGTGTCCGAATAATTCATATTTAACCGACCAGAAATAAGTGTATTATAGTGACTGACGTGGTACAATAGGAAGAGCCTATAATATTACTAAGAAGTAACTCATGTAACTAACTAATAAATGAAGAGTAAACTTGTGAATTTTTTTTCATGAAATTCGTACTGGTCATTGTTTGTTACTCCGTCATTGAAAGGAAGTCGTTTGACTTTTGGCACTTCGCGTTTGTTAAGATATATGTTAAATGCCGAGTTAAATCAAGGGTTGTTGGATATTAGGATCAGACCAAAGATCTCTAGTTAATATCAGGGTTACTTCGGAATGTACTTTAGTGGCATTTCAGTTACGTCATGACTTATTTCTTCCTGTTCCGTTTAGGTCGTCTGTTTATTAATTTTGGGATTTCCCGAATTGCTTGTCCTTATTCTGTTCGGAGTACTGAAACCTGATAGAGTTTCTACATTTCCCTCAAGTATTTATTACTAGAATTTTTTTTTAGTATTAGTATTTATTACTATAATTAGTCTTGGAAAAGCGAGCAGACCGTTTAGGAAGTAACATGTTAAAAAGTGAACTTAGGTGCTTTCGTCTGAACTTATGGTCATTTTTTATTTGTATTTTCCTTATTAGCCCAACACTTTGACCCATACGTTGGTATATTCTGTGATATAACTGCTTCAGTATGACATTTTGATTTATTTTTTCTTTATTTTGGATTTATGTTTATTATGATCTCTCTGGACAGGAACGACGTGTCTTCTAATTCTAAACCCAAGTCAAAAAAGAAACTAAAGAAGACAAAGTTCAAGTCCCTCAAGAAAGGTGCTCTGGCTGAATCTAAGGGTGCACAGAGGCAGTTGCCAAATGTGCTAATCTGCTTCGATGACGATATTACTTCTCATGAGCTGAGTACCTCTTCAGAGAGGGTCTCAGTACATTCATCTGGGAAGAAACGTAAACCAGTAAAGGATGGTGATGAAGCAAGGAGCTCGAAGAAGCCCAAGAAATTCAGGAAGGTTAATCCTGAAAGAGGTTCTACGCTTTTGGATTCTGACCCACCAAGCATGCAGCCTGGTGAACCAAAAGATCGAAAAATATGTGATAATGTTATTGATCTTGAGTATAAGCCAGCTAGCAGGAGCAAGATGGGAGGAAAAATTTCGATAACTGCTATGCCTTTAAAGCGGGTCATCACTATAAGAACAGAGAAGTTAAAAAAGAAAGGCAATATTTGGTCATGGGAGTGTTATCCCTCACCAGATGTTTGGTCGGCTCAGGAGGACGCGGTGTTGTGTGCTCTTGTGAATCAATATGGCTCGCACTGGAGCTTAGTTAGTGAAACTCTATACGGGATGACAGCAGGTGGTTTTTATAGGGGAAGGTATCGGCACCCTGTTCACTGTTGTGAAAGGTTTAGAGAACTCGTCCAGAAATATGTGCTGTCTGCTGCAGATAATGCCAACAATGAGAAGGCTGGTCATGCAGGCTTGGGAAAGTCTCTCATCAAAGTAACAGAGGTAATTTAGATGTATTTTTTATTGCCTTGTTAAAAGAAGTATTTATGTAGGTAATATGATGCTTATCCTTCATAAGATCGTGAATGCAAAAGTATTCTTCTATTTCTGTATCTAGGTTTTAGCACATGGCAAGAGAGCCTTTGCGGGCTCGGGCCCGAACAAGTGACGATACGTATGCAGTTTCCCCTCAATCTTGGGTAAAAGACACTTTAAAGACACATTGCCCCTTGTAACGGATGGAGCTGAATTAGTTAAAAGACATTTCCCTCTACAGTGCTGCAGAATTGCAACCCTAACTTCATCCCTCTTTTTCTTCTCCCTTCCTGTTCTTTTTCTTCTTTAATTCACTTTCTCCTCTAGCTCTATGTCTCACCCTAGCAGCAGCAGGTGCCACCACTAACCCCCTCCCTTCCGATTTTAGCCGGCGCTCCGGCTCACCTCCATCACCTCCGGCACCACATCCACCTTCGACAAAACCCAACCTTCCCATTCCATCGTTGACCCAACCGGCGCCGCTGCCATTAGCTTGCAGTTCAGGCGTCTGGGAGGACGACAGTGCCGCCACTTCTGGAAGCAACCTCCTGGCTGACTCTCCAACGCCGTGAGAACGCCTGGTTGATGGTCGTTCGACTCGATGCAACTGATTGGGGATGTTCTGGGTTGGGTTGGAGTTGCTGATGGAGGACGATAGGTGTTTGGTCAGGTCAAGGTCGATTAGGTGCTGGGTTTTGTGAAGTTGCAGGTAGTTTTCGAGTTTGGGTAGCCGGACGTTGGTGAGGGCCGTAATTATGAAGGTTGGGTTTGAATCAGTTGACGAAGAAGGAGGTCAACTCAAAGGTTGAAGCTTTCAAGCTCAGATTTTTCGTCTTCCTTCTCCTTCATCTTTTTCTTTGATGGATCTGTCGAAGCTTACGAGCTCTGGTTTGCCTTTTGTTCTGAGATTGATGTAGTTACAAGCCCAATTCTTTGTGGGTTTCTGGGTGAGATTGAGAGAGAATACAGCGATAAGAAGAAGATGGAGAGCGTTTCCTGGGTTGTGGGTTTTGTTTCGTTCCCTTGTTCTTGGAAGATCTTGAATTGGGTGTGGACTGAATTGATCTCTTTCTTTTTGTTAATCTGCTGAGTTTTGATCAATGCATGGGTAATAGAACAAATTTCTTGGAAGATCTTGGATTGGGTATGAACCAACCATGGATTGCTTTCATGAAATTATCATGTTTCTGAGGGTGCAATAGCTTTCTTACTGCAAAGTAGGGTTGAAATAGTCCAAAATGCTAAAAGAGACAGATGGAGTGGGTACACCGGTACAGTGTCCTAACGTTTGGCCTTATCCGAGGGGGCATGGTGTCTTTATCCAAAACACAGTGGCATAATGTGTCTATGTGCCTAAACATTTAGGGGTCATACTGTATTTTACCCTGAAATATCCAGATCTTTAGCATCACTGTGGTCTATATTCCATCTTAACTCAGAAAGCATATTACTTAATGTCTGGATATTACTCAGAAAGCATATTACTTGGTAGCATTGATTAACCAGTCTGGATTTTCTCTACCAGTGTTCTCCATGCTCTATAGTTCTTATTCCTACCTCAGTGTAGATCATTCACTCTCCCAATATACAAAGTTACAAACTAATGACGTCATTTTGCTTTTCATCACTTTAGTTGTCTTTGGTGAAATAACTGTGCATTTTTTATTTCCAAGTAATGCTTGTAGTGGTTGCGCCAACTTTTTTTGGTTAGAATTATATTTAAATGCTGTTAGTATTGTGAAAAATATAATTTTGGGTCACTTGGCCTACAAAGTTTCCTTCTAGTTTAGCCATGATCCTGCAATTACTCAACATTTTCAGAGTACTCACACTCTCACAGCCTCATCTGTCATAGATTCGCGTATGGTACATATTTTCATCTGTATCATCATCTCTAGGTACAATTGACCGAAAAATGTCTAAAACATCCTTTGAGAGATAGTCTATAAATTCGAACTTTCACCTCTCACTCATTTGACAATAATGATTTGTTCTTTAAATATGTTTACCTTTTTAGTATATTGTTTATCAATTAGAGTAATGCTACTGATTTATACAGGATAACGTACGGACCCTGTCGGAAATTACTTCTGAATTACCTGACGAGGAGCCGCTTCTTCAGAAGCACTTCTTTGCCGTGCTATCTTCTGTTTGGAGGACGTCAATCTGCCTTAACCAGCATCATAATGTTTCCTCCTCTCGAAATGGCTTCCGTGCAAGGCATATTTCTTCCATGGTCCCCCCATTTTGGTTAACTAGGAAGACGAACTTCACAAGCGTAAGTACCAACAAAGTAGCAGCTGCACTTAGTGATGCCAACAGTGTGATAAGGCAAGAATCACTGGCCAGCTTGAACAATGAAGGCGAGACTTCAGCTGTTCGTGACCAATTGGAGATTATCCTCGAGCTTCAGCGGCATAGAGATGACTCTGTGATTCCAATTCCAACTCCCATAAATCTCTATATACGTGGTCCTGATCCACCTCCATCTACAAGCACCCCAGCTGAAATGAACCAGCATTTTAGGTCCTCAAGAAGTATGGCTGAGAATCGTTTCAGGTATGACCTCTTGTCTTATGTTTCAGTTTCAGTTTCCTATGTCTTTTGATTGTGTTAAATCTCTCTCCTGCCTCTTCCCACTCACTTCCCTTTCTCTTTTTGTTTGCATTTCCTGACAAGATTTGATTACTATGTTTGATGCAGTTTGTTGTAATTTAATCTTCGTCTTCCATCAGTTGTTGGTTCTTGTCATTATTCATTAAATTAGAAGCGCTTAGGAGTGTGATCAGATTTGTTCGCATATTGCCCATGAGATGTCTCATCATTATGGAGTTACCAAGTCACTCATAGTCCAGTCTGTAAGAATCCTCATATTGATACAGCCCCGCACCATGGGGTGACTGAACATTGGGCACTTGCACTTAAGCTCCGTCACTTTCAATCGGAGAACCAAACAATGGGAATGTTCTTGGTTTTTTCCCTTGGTTTAGCACTGTGCAATGCCCTTACATAGTGCACAATATTTACTATCCTTTATTTTCGTAAGCATCTCTTCTTGTGGGAATCTTATGCAGTGGTGTTCCCTTTTTTGTCAGGATTGCATCAACTGCTTGTACTGAAGATTTTCTGGGCTGGGCTTCTTCGGCCTTCCTTACCGCTGATGACAGGCGTCGAACATCCAAGCCCCAGTCGTTAGGGAAACACAAGATATCCTTTGTATCTGAGTCTGCCAAGTCCTCCAAATCTAAAGTGAGAAAAACTACCCAAGAGTCAAGTGATACGCATAGCCTAGCTGCTGACGTCCGACCAATGCTAACCTTTCCCGACAATTCTTTTTCTGATCCGAATTTCGATCTGACATTACCCTTTGCTTCTGATTTTGAGATTGGGGCTTTATGTGATAGTTTCTGGTTCGACATGGAAGGGGTCTCTTTGGAGACACTAGAAGTTGATCCGGTCCCGGACAATTTTATTCCTGAAACCATCTCAGGACTGGATGATCGTTTATCCTTGTCAGATTTCACAGATATTGGGTAGGAATGGTTGCATGTGGGAAAACCTAGCCCTAACTATTGCGGGTTGTAAATTTTGGAGAAAAGGAATGCTGTTGGAAAATGATGATGCCCAAGTCAGTGAAAGTAATATTTACTGAAGACTCGGGAATCATGGCGCTCCGCTCCGGATACATGGGGGATCAGAAGTTGCCCAGGTTATATCTGGGCTTGCTGATGAAATGTTTAGAGATTTAATGAGCCCAAGTGGTGACGCGACCAAGAGTGGCGGCAATGTTGCAGACAAAGAGAGGTAAGCTTGAGGAGGTAGGAGTATAGGAAACAGGGAACATAGTAGTTATTGTACAGAAGAAATTAGTACAGCAGCCTCTGAGCTTTGACATTTTGTTGCCTCCTGGGATCTGTGCTTATACTGAATTCATTAGGCAGGTTGAGGGCAGTTATTTATGTTGTTATATTTTCCCTCATACAAGTAGGTCAGAGTAGGAAGAAGATAGTGCTGCTGATTAATGAGAAAATATAAATCTCTCTCTCTCTCTCTCTCTCTCTCTCTCTCTCTCTCTAGTGTCGGAAATGTAAGTGTATTTGGTTCAAGAAGTTAACGCTCCTTGTACATTGGTAGTCGGGTCTATATTTATGCGTATCTTGCATGCAGATGCTTTGTGTTATGTGTCTGGTTTTCTGTTCTTTTTTTTTTTTCGTGTTTTGCAGATTTGTAATGTCAGGTAGTTTTGATCTGTAGGAGGATATCTAATTTTAGTTAACAATAGAGGCAAGCGGCAGGAGGAGATCTAAATCCGTTCTTCATGTGGTGGTTTTGGCGTTTCTCGTAGAAGATCTTGGACAGATCAATGATAGTTTCTTCTAGTCTGTCAGATGTAGTCGAGCTACCAAACATACGATACAATCAAGGGTGGTATAAGAATGTGCTTAGTTTTAAACTATGTTGTGATGATCTTGGTGTAATTACTTTTGTATGCTACAAAACTTATGCAGATACCAGAGCCACCTTACCTCTCTCTTGGAATTCAAACCTTCCTCTCCGACTGGGCCCTCTCTCAGCAGCCTCCACCTACCCTTCCTAGCATCCGCACGCTCTTCTCTCGGAGGTCCAACTCCGTTGGATCCAACAGCCCGTGACTTTCCTTGGTTGCTTCTGCAGGAACACCAATCACGACCGGGCGGTGTCTTTGCTGTCTTAGTCGGAAAGAAAGAACAATCATTTGATTGTATTGCCTGTTTGGTAGCTCGACTAAATTAATTGAGAACATAAGAGTAGAATTTTGATCGTAATGCACATTTAGGGCAATTGGAACTTATTAACCCGGTTCTGACTAGCTTTAGGCGTAGTATAACTACCACTCTGCCCCACCTCTTCCTCCCTAATTTGACTTTGACCACTATTTACTGGGTCACTTTGACTCGGTGATTTGGATAGCAAAATGATGCAGTTTTTGGATAATTTTTTCATAGTGTTGTAAAGTAGAAGTTGCTCTATAACACGGTGAAACAATTGTCAAAAAGTCGCATCATTTTGCTATCAAAATCACCCGGTCAAAGTGACTCAGATACGAGTCAAAAATTCGAGATGGGGAAGAAGAGGTGGGACGGAGTGGTACTTGGTAACTATATTTCTTGTTTGACACGGGCAGATAGATAAATTTTTCATGAAACGTATCTTCCTATCAATAGTGATCCCTAGCAATCCCCCAAACGAGGCATCCTGATCGCCTTTCTCCCATTTGATCGTTAAACAATTCAACAACTTGCGTTAGCAACTTTATGCTTTTATTTACTTTTCATTCATTAGATTAGATAAATAAACTCCAAATGTTGACCCACATTGAGGAAATAAATATTAATCAACTGCGAAATCTCTTGGTATGATAATCCCGGTTTTTTTAGTATTACTACACTCGACAGCCGTGCACGTTTTTGGCGCCGTTGCCGGGGACTTCGTTTAGTTAGTTAAAATTTACAACCTTAGGGAATTTTATTTATTTATTTATTTATTTATTTATTTATTTATTTATTTAATTAATTTATTTTTAATCTCACATGCTTCCTAGTGAATGATTTTGTAGTCTTCTTGGTAATCATGTGGGGACTGAATTCTTATGGACAATCCCCAGACTACTCGCCGTACTACTCATATGGATACATAAGCCTCTCATCCTTGCAATTATGAAGATGAGCAGAATACTCAAATAAAATCAATGTTGGAGCTCATGATTTTCAAATTGAAAGAATTGTGGAATGAGTAAAGGAAGTGAACGAAACCCTCCAGCTCCATCTAAATTAACATGATGAACTTGCCCTTCTTGTGGCTGATGCTGATAATGATAATGGGCCACGCAGCATCATTCCTGACTTAGTTGAGGAGTGCGAAGAGGAAAACAAAGAACCCCCAAAGATCTACAATATTGCGTGCCGCAAAGTAATAGATCATTGAGCCTCTTCAGACTCGAATTCGAAGTCTGAAGAGAGTGGTGAATGAGAGAGTGGTGACGTCACAAGCTCATGACTGAATAATGTCGAAGAGGATATTAGTGACGAACAAGATCATTCATGCGCTGAGGAAAAGTTAGTTCCACTCGCTACATATATTTTCTTTGATGAAATATGCCATGAGTTTAGGGAATTAAATGGTTGCAGGGACATGCATCAGGAAGTTCCTCCACCTACTCCACATCTCTTGGAGATCATTGAGTTGTGTGATTCACGCGAGAGACAAAAACTCCCAATGCTATGCAGTTCATTATTTGCCAGTCATGATTCCGAGACAAGCATGAGGTAGGGAAGTAGAACAGATGTGACTCCTTGCCTGTGCCGTTCCACTTGAAAGTTATATCCAAATGACAGCTAGTCTAGGGCATTGCTTTTGAAAAATTGGAAGAAGAAGAATAAGAAGATGAAAGGTAATGAGACATCTACCATTTGATGAATTCTTGAGAACACCGGTGTTCAAGGAGTGGAAGCGCGTGAGGAAGAAAAATATCCAAGGCCGTCTTATATAGCTCATTCTCACCATTGTCAGCTACTGCCTGTTCACTCGAGATCAGGATAAAAGAGGGACGATGGTGTAGAAGAAGAAGTGGACATGAAAACCTCCTTAACTACGGTAAAAACTCTATAGATTAATAATGTTGGGATCGAGATGTTTTATTAATTTAGCGAGATATTATTATATCGATAAATTTACAATTTATTAATTTATAGAGGTTTTACGTATGACCTTTAAATTTCCAAGTCCAATGTACTAAATACAATATATTTTAGTTAGAGATAAAAAATAAATTACAGAAAATGCACATTCAAAAATTAATTGAATTTGTGAAGTTCATTGTTTTTTAATAAGTAAACAGTTAGCTCATTGTACTAAAATTTACTATTACTGTATATTAATGTTACAATAAGAGAAGGAAATGCCCCAACTCTTAAGTGCCATGAGGAGATTTAAAGATGAACTCAATATAGATTTGAAGTTCAACAAAAAACAAGTGATTATAGATTCATTTTTACTAGGAAATATTAATTTGGAATAGTTTAGTAATATTAATTTGTAGTTTGTTGGGACCACTATATATACACAGTGATTTCAAAAAAGTTATTTTCTTATTATTTTATCGATTGAGGTCCAATTTTGTACTGGTCCCAGGTTGGGAATAGAAAAATTATTAATTTTATTGAGTATTAATCTATAAAGGTTTTACTGTTTCAGAGGTAACTGGATCGGGTCGTTGACATTAACATACGCGATACTTGTCGGGAGGTAACTCAACATATTTACGTATTATCTTAGGGAGTGCATTTTAACACAATTGTGTTAGTGCGTGGTTTGTGTCATTTATTTACTTATATTATTGTATTGTTTCGTGTTCAGTGTGGTTTATATACTGTCTGCACTTTTACTTAACTGAGTCTACCCACTACAGAGTTGATTCGTCTTCAACGTAATGTTTTTCGTGTCTAGCCATGTATGTAAACGTAGAATCTTATGAAAAAAGAGAAAATCCACAAAAATAAAGAAATAGAGAATTTGAGAAATGGCAAAGAAAAGTACTCAAAACATGGAGAGAGTTTAATGATAAAGTTCTTCGAGAGTTGGAAGCGCCATAGAGAGGAAAATTTTCCATCACATTTTGTGTAGAGAGGTGCTAAGGTCTAATTTTTTAAGGAGAAAACCTGTTCTTTTTAGGCTTAAGTGTTTGGTAAGGATATATCCTCACTTCCTCTACCATGATGATTGGAAGGGGTTCCCTAGTGCTCTTTTATTTGGTTTTTCCGTGAAAACTTGTGGACTCTTGAGATCTAGGGCAGGCATTCATGTTGAGATTGCTTTATGTGGTACAGTTTCCATGGCCTAAGTGAAGTCATGAGGCGTGCAACACTATCATTTACGGTGGTCTCAAGAGAAAATTCGAAAAAGCCCACACGTCTTAGCTCTTTGCATGGTTGAGAAAATATTTATACATGTATTCAATACAAAGAGAGCTAAGAGAAATAGACCTACCAATCAAGCCTTATTTCATGAAGTTATGAATCCTTTCACAACAGAAATTTTCATTAAATGCAATCAAGGCTAAGAGGTTTTAAAAATTCAGGTGAATTGGAACTAAAAAGAATGAAAAATAAAGACGCTAGAATAGGAACTTGATTCAAGTGCCTCCTAGCTTCCAATTGGACCATCAGAAGTGTGGAACATAGTCTTGCAAAAGCCTTAATGTGAAATTTTTTATTGAAAATGGTTTTGAGTATGCTTTGCCTTAGTAATGCACATAATTACTCACCTTATACAATCCAATCTTTGCTACATTTTTGAGGGAAACAAAGAAAGCTTGATGACATTCGCGTTTAAGTGATTGAGATTGCCTTGTCTCGTAAAAAAGAAAAATAAAAAGTTTACTTGTTTAAATAGTTTTGAGTTGTATTCGTATAATCTTGCTACATTGTCGTGTCGTGAGTCGTATTGAGTCGTTTAGTCTTTCGTCAGCTAGTGAAGGGTTGTCGGGACGCGTAAATGGTAAGTGTGAGGGTATTTGATAACCTCGTAATTTGAGTAATATTATATATTTTTTATCTACCGTCTTGCGTGATTCATGATGTGTTTTGATGAGTATTTGGTCGCATAAGTGAAATATTTGTGAATATGAGCTTTATGTGCATTATTATAGAGTCCGACGATTTTCATATTTATTTTGAGCCTTTTATACGTCACATATGATCCCGATATGTTCCAGTGTTGTGTATCTATGGTACCGGAAGCTATGGAATTGAACGGGGAGCGAAAGCAAACTTTAGAAGATGAGAAATCTTTGGAATGGCTAAGGAGAATGAAGAAGCAAGATTGAAGGAGAAAAAGTGATCAAGCTTTACTATTTTGATGAGATCTTGAGTTCTAAAAGAAATTTTGGAGTGATATTGGTGAAAAATGAAAGTTACTCAAAGAGATATCCAATGGTAGGTCAGAGAGCTAAATTGAATGTCGGACGAGGAATATAGTCTGGAAAAGATGGAGTCTAAAAGCTGGTGTAGTCGTACCCAGCCTTCGGCTGGTCGTACGACCAATGAAGGTCAGTCGTACGACCAGATGGGCCAGGGCACCAAAAGGTAGGGAAAACACGTAAGTTTGCATTTTAATCTAAGGGGATTATTCCTGAGGCTATATAAACACCCTAGGAATGAAATACCCAGGGGCAGGCGCATAAGAGAAGGCACGAGGAACATAGATACGAAACTTGGAGCGATGATTATTCGTTTTATCTTCCTACTCTCTTTATTTTCTGTTGTTTCGATGTTTTCAATTAATTCCATTGTTTTAATCACATTTATGAGTAGCTAAACTCATTAAATCGGGACCCAATTTTCGGGGTTAGGGTTTTGCTGTTGATTCATGGATAATACTTAATTCATGTTCATGAATTAATTGATGATTTTGACGTGTTATGATTGTTTAACGTTTTTCATGTCATCTAGTTGATATGAGACGTCTTGCTGACTAGTATTCAATTGACACTTGCTTGGTAACTCGATACGTGTTAGTTGGAAAGGTAGAACAATCACTTGATCGTACTGTATGCTCGGTATCTCGCCTTTATTAATTGAGAACATAAGAGTAGAACTTGAATTGTAATGCACATTGCAATTGAAACTTCGTAACTCAATTTTGACTAGCTTTAGATGTAGTATAACTACTTGGTAACTCGCTAGTTGACTATTGCTTGTTTGACACATACATATTGAGAAGTGTTTTATGAAAGGTATCATCCAATCAATAGTGATTGAGCAATCCCCCAAACAAGGCGCCCTGATCGGTTTTCCCTTCATTTGAATCGTAAAATAATTCAACAACTTGCATTAGATCTTTCATGCTTTTTCTCCAACTGTTGACCAACATTGAGGAAATAAATATTAATTAATTGCAAAGTCTCATGGGTATAATAATTCCTGACTTTTCCGAGTGTTACTACACGCGACAGCCGTGCACTTGCGGTTAAAGCGTGTCAAAAGGATGAGTTCAAGTTCGTAAATAAGAAGGTTAAAAAGGTTTTTGTTGAGTTGACAAGGAATATTGAAGACTTGTTGATGCACAGGCTAACGTGCTATATGCAAGTATACGAATCGAGTAATACAGGGTGTATTTCAACTCGAGTAATCGTTCCCACGAGGACTGTTTTGAGTTTTTCGAGCGATCAGTTTTAGGTTGCAGAGTGTAAAAGGAGGAGTATTTTGAGAGTGGGATTACTAGCTACGGAATAAACATAAACAAATAAAACGTAAATATTTTTTGTGTCAATTTTTTGAAAATCTCGAAGTTTGTAAAATCTAGGGTTTGAATACTAGGTCCCAGGATCCCCAAGGGTTTTTTCAGATTTATGTTCTTCGTTTGATTTGAAAACACTCAGCTGTTTTAGTTACCCATGCTACCTACCGATTGTGCAGTAACCTTTCAGATTCCACACGCTGTCACGATCCTGCAGACTTTCGGATTCCTGTTAAGCTGCTTAAGTCTGCAGTCTCGTTCTAAGTCTGCTAGGGTTTCTAACCTGTCCTGATGGCCCGAGTCAGATTCTCTAACAGTTGGTCAAACGTTTTGGCTAGCCCTATCTCCCTTTCTCTGGTCGGTCTAACAGGGTAAGGTACTAAATCCTGTCTTTTCTTCCTAACCCAAATCTGACGTTTTCACCTACAGGCTCGGGTCTGTAGCAATTCTGGTTCGCGACTCCGATCATGCATAAACGATAATAATCAAAGACAAAATAACTGATAATACTGCTGAATTAAGATAACGTAATCATGAATTCATAATCAAACTGGAGAACAATGTCTGAAAACGAAACCCTAGGTTCACCGAGAACTTAGGTAAAATGTTTAGCTACTAAACGACATAATTATGTAACAAAGTATCTGAAATTAAGAGAGGAATAAGATCAAACTAAGTCTTCGGATCTGGATTCGCACTTCCGTGCTCTCCGGGGATGCTCAGACTTCTCCTTGGATGTATTGTGTCTTCAAAACGAGTATGGACGAGTCTTTATATAGTGCTGAAGACGTTTCTGGAACTTGCCTTTATTTACGAAATTTCCACTGACCGAAATCGTCTCAAAATTTGTGTTGTCTGCGTAAAATACGCAGAGCTGTGCGTATAATACGCAGACAGCAGCCTAACATATGCTGATTTCTGCATATTTTTCCTGCTGTGTGCGTATATTTCTTCCCTGTCTGCGTATAATACGCAGGAATGTGCATAAAATATGCAGAAAGGGGCTAAAAAGCTGCCAAACATGCCCCTCCCTCTTGCTGTGTGCGTATAATACACAGGACTGTGCATAAAATACGCACACAACAAGCCTCTCTGCTCGTTTCCTGCCTGTTTTGCCTCCTACTGCATTCCTGAACAAATCGTGCTGCATTCCCGAACCCTGTTCCTGCATAGACAACACGAACACACCCACGATCATATCCAATAAATGTACGGAAAATGCAGAATTTTATGAAGAGCAAATAAACGACTCGTTCCTAAAACCGAGGCTTTCTGAGGGTGAATTCTGGCTAAAACATGAATTTCCGGCACAAAGGTACGTCAAATCGGGCTACAAGATAACCCCTATTTGGGCGTTATCAAATACCCCCGCACTAAACATTGCTCGTCCCGGGAAATCCCCTTGCATACTATCCTGATTGCATACAACTCTGTCTTTGCAAAACGACCCTGTCGTGCATACACTACCTTTGCATACTCCCTGTAATTGCATGCTCTTTCGACCCGAACCGCATAACCAGACGACTCGATAGAAAGACCGACTCAGACGAATATACACAGACTCAATAAACAACGACGCAAAACGTACTAAAGACCAATTATTATATATAATATTTTGCGAGATCGGGCAATCTACAAAACGTAAATGGTGTGTCCTCAAGACTTAACCCTTTTTCAAGAAAGTACTTCCCTAGCAAGCGATCGGTAAGTCTGAGCAGATTTCTTTGGTGGAGTTAAGCACTGGACCCAAGTACTGTTACTTTTTCTATCAACTTGAGCAAATCCCTAGTTAACCTACCATCCGAGCTATTTCCGAATCAAGGTTCTAAGTCTAACATGTAGGATATATATGTATAGGTAAGGCACATCCTACTCGTTATGACATTCTCACAATTTCCCAAACTCACACCCTCACCGAGTTCCCGAAAAACTGCCCGAAACACCTAAGTTCCTGCCTTCTCAATTTCCCTGGCCCCCGGTGTGTCTTCGCCGTACTCGCGGCCACAAATGTGAAGTGGTGTAAATGTCCCGAAAATCGTGCTACCCACTCAGCTTTTTGACTAAATAACATAAAAAACTGAAAAACTGTAAAACTAGAACATTGCTCTTTTTTTTTCTTCTTTTTTTCTTCTTCTTATTTTTTTCTTATATATATATATTTAACGTAATAAGACGCTTTATATACATAAATAAGTACATGAATAATAATAAAAAACTGACTAAAGCTGAGTGAGTAAAAATAAACTGCTGTCGTGGAGTACGAAAGATGTCCTCATGTAAAGTACCCCCACACTAATCTTGAAGCGCCGATCCTGTAGTCGGAATGATACTGTGCAGTCCCACCGAACCTCCTCATCACCAAAGATGTAGAAAAACGGCACAACCACCAATTAACCCCACAATCCACGGAACCAGGTTTGTGCGGAAAGATTTCTCGCACGCGACTAACTCCTCCTGTGGTCACTATGTAATGCAGTGATCCACCTCCGCAAATTAATGCAGTCGACACTAACTCACCCTGTCCTTCCCTCGAAAAATGTGTCGATGTCAAAACTGTCCAAAAACTGATATGTCATGAAGCTCTCCCATCTAAAACCCTCCCTAACTCACTCCCTCTATCATAACGCGTAGAATAGCCAACTAACGACTGATGAAGGTCTCAAATAAGGCTTCCTAGGCTACATTGGCTATGAATAAAAGGGGTAAACGGCTTCAAACGGGTTTACTATTTGGACCTAGGGGGTAAGAAACAGGACGTGAGGTCCCTTGATAGCCAGTCACTCCACCGAAAGATGCGCTAACCGTGACGGCGCCCGTGGGCGGGTTGTCGACTACCTAGATGACGGCGGTGTGGTAACTAGTCGGATCCTTAGCTCAGGTGATAACTACTCGTGGATTCCAAGGTTCACTAGCTCTCACCTATCTACTATACCTCGGTGCAAGTTTAATTTTCAGTCAAAGGATAATCCTCGATCTCTCTCCAGTTTCTGTTATCTCGATTGCCCTTTCTCAAAATATTATGATTTTTTAATTTTTAGGATTTTCTGAAATTTTCTGATGTTATTTTTTTCTTTTTTCAAATATACACAATGCAAGGCCAGAATGTTGTGGTGGGTTGACTCCAACAACGAAAATATGCAGACTCAAGAATTAAAAAAAATAAAAATTGTAAATAAATACGAAATAACGTGCAGACTGGGTTAATGCAGACACGACTCCCACCCCCATACTAAGAGGTGGCATGCCCTCATGGCACTCACTCATATGGTCTGTACGGCAGGTCTGACCCGATCTCGGATGAGCTGGACATGCTACTGGGTGAGCTGCTGGTCTGCGGGAACCTGGAACTAGTGGACTGTCGGGAGCGTGAGCTCGACGACTGGCGTGACTGTGTTCAGGATCCAGACTGACTGCTAGGTGGCTGTGGGTCTGGATCTGTGGCAAACTCACTCGAGCTCGCCTCATCCGACCAGCTGGTAGCGTAGTCACTGGAATATGAGGCAGGGAATATAATGGGTAAGGGCACCTCTCGGCCCGCATGTCGTGCGGCCTCTCGCTGGTTCTCTCGTATGGCAGCAATAGCGTCGCCATGGTCTTTGTCCATCTTCTGCTGGGTCCTATTGGTTTGCTTTAGGTATCGAAAGAGTTTTCCCATTTTCTTAAGCATCTTTTCCCCAATGGACTCCTGGCCAGCTCGACATCCCTCAACTCCCTCCTCGACTCGGGCCAACCTACGGTTCATGACTAAAAGCGGGGGTGGACCGGTCGCAGCTCTCGTGCTAGGTCCGGATCTCTGGATCGATTCTCCGTGCTCATGGGTGGACTGAGAACGCCTAAGTTTAGGTGCTCCCGTCCCTCGAGCGGGTCTATCCTGGGTCGATATCCTCCTAGGGGCAGGGGCAGGCTCATCCTCCTCCATAGGGTCAGCGTCAAGTTCAATCAACGGGTCATTAGGTCCAGGACCCTCCCTCTAATCTTCCTATTTTCCTTAACTACAGGGGGTTGCACGTCACCCTCTCCATCGACTAAGGGAATCTGGTAGTTCCGAGCCAGTTGGATAATAAGGTTGCTAAACCCGAACCCCTTCCGGCTCATGGAGGCATTTCGCTCCATAATATAGGTCCAGGTGAGATGGGAAATATCAATCCTCCTACGCATCATGAGGCAGTACACAATAAGGGTAGACTCATTCTCGAGGTGGGTAAAGTGCTGGATCCCCACAATGCGGTTCACCACCCACTCGGCTTACCACCTTGCAGGTTTGCACAGAAATCTAGAATGTAGTTTAAACCCTAGCTGTCCCTCTGCTTCCCCCTCGAAGTGGCCCCCGTCGTCCCCAATAGTCAAAACCCTCAAAATTTCCTCATCCGGTGGCGGGTTGTTTTTTGCCAATTGGTACGCACACGGCTCATTCGACGGGCCAATCCCGTAAGCCTGCCTAATGGACTCATGGGTCAGCAAAATATAGTCCCGACGGCAATAAATCCACCGTGTGTCAGTGTTCTCAGCGTCTCCAGCATATAACAGGTTACGAAAGAATTCCCTGACTAGGGCTGAGCTAGACGCACCCTCAAACCCGGCTAGTGACGTTCCGAAAATGTCCGCTCGGCTGGCAAAAGTCACCATCTGGATTGGCATCCTATCCTTATCTATTTCATAACGGTAATCCTTAGCCAACTTATAGTTCGGCTTCTTACCCGTCAGAAAATAGGAATGGACCAAGTGGTTCAAAAAACGGTAACTATCAAAATAATGCCGCCTAATTTCTTCTGGAGGGTAATCAACTGGTTGGTGGGCACGGTTTGGGTCGATTACAGGTTTCATCAAATTCATGAGAGCAAATACGAAAAAATGTGCAAAAAAAGAAAACTACCGTACGTGCGCGTGAAATCGTGCGTCTCAGCAAGTAATCCCCCTAAAATCTACCAGCAGTCCACACGGCACGAAAACTGAGAAAAATCGCAGAAACATTGACCCGACTACGGGTCGTGCTTAAAACGGAAAAGTAAAGAGAGGGGAAGAAATTTGGACCTTCCCACAAAGGGGGCGAAGTGCAGAATCCGCCAAGGGCGTCGCCGGAAAAGTCGCCGGAAAATCAACTTTGCCGGAATGAAAATCCGAGCCCACCCACACGCAGCTTTCTTCCTCCTCGTCAACCTTTCCTTCTACGAATTTGTCTGGTTTTGCTTCAAACTCTACGAATCTGAGATTTTCTTCAAGAACACTCTTCGGTTTCCTTCAACCCCCACACTAGCTCAGTGCCTATTTCTGAAAACCGAGACTAATTCCGTGCTCCTTGCGACGAGAGGATTCTAAATATGCCTTCGATTTTTGATTCCGGACACGTTTGAGAATTGGTGTTCTTGGAGATTGAGAGCAATGGAGGTAGAGAGAGAAAGCAAGAAGCCAACAATGGGTTCCCATGGCCGGGCTCCCCCTCTAATAACCCTAAGTGCCAAAATGACCATAATGCCCCTCATTAAAAATGGCAAAAAACTGAAGTTTTGTGCGTATTATACGCATCTTGTGCGTATTTTACGCACACATGGCCATCTGGAGTGAACAAAAATGCAAAAAAAAAAATTGGATTTTCGCTGCTGTCTACGTAAAATACGCAGAGCTCTGCGTATAATAAGCAGACAGTAGCAAAAAATCAATTTTTTTTTCAAATTTTTCAAACTTTTGGTCATTTGGGCTTCGGTGTGCGTAAAATACGCACACCATGGGTGTAGGGGGTAATTTTTTTCTCTCTCTCCTCTCTGTGTGCGTATAATACGCAGAGTTGTGCGTATTTTACGCACACATAAGCTTTTTCGTCCTTTTTGTTTGCTTTGTCTGCTCTGCTGTTCCTGTACATGCTTAGTTCACATTAAATACACACTCATCTCACCTCTCTTAGAATTAAAAACTTTAAAATAAAAGCTGAAATAAATTAAACTTACTACATTGGATTGCCTCCCAACCAGCGCTTGTAATTTACTGTCGACGGCCCGACCCAGTTACCTCAGGTTTGATCACGGTTTGTCGAAGTAGATCGGGTCTACCTTGGGGACTTCAGCGGTCTCGAGATATGGCTTGATCCGGTTTTCGTTCACCGTGAAGATCGAGTTATCTTTTGGATTCTCCAGCTCAAATGCGCCCCATGCGAATATCTTCCTGATGATGAACGATCCCGACCAACGAGATCTCAACTTTTCCGGAAAGAACCTCACTCTCGTGTTGTAGAAAAGTACTTTGTCCCCTTCGTTAAACTGCTTTGGCGTGATACGCTGATCGTGCCACTTCTTTGTCTTCTCTTTGTAAATTTTGGCGCTCTCAAATGTCGTTCTAAGGAACTCCTCTAATTCCAGCAGCGCCATCTTTCTCTTATCTCCGGCCAGACTCTGATCCATATTAAGCAGTTTGATGGCCCAATATGCCTTATGCTCCAGCTCAACCGGAAGGTGACATGCTTTCCCAAACACAAGCTGGTACGGTGACATTCCCAGCGGTGTTTTAAAGGCTGTCCTGTATGCCCACATCGCATCATCCAGTCTCATCGACCAATCCTTTCGACCCAGATTTACGGTTTTCTCGAGAATGCCCTTGATCTCTCTGTTTAACACCTCAGCCTGTCCGTTAGTCTGGGGGTGATAAGGCAACGATACCTTATGGATAGACACCCCGTACTGCTTCAGTACCCTGGAAAACACTTTGTTAATAAAGTGTGACCCTTCATCGCTGATCATTGCTCTGGGGGTCTCAAACAGTGTAAATATTTTGCGTTTCAGAAAACGCTCAACTGTTGCTACATTATTTTTCTGACACGCTATGGCCTCGATCCACTTCGTCACATAGTCCACTGCCAGCAGTATGTACAGATTTCCCATAGAAGACGGGAACGGCCCCATGAAGTCAATCCCCCATACATCAAAGGGTTCAACTTCCTGCCAAATTGTCAAAGGCATCTCCTCCCTCTGTGATGTACTCCCTGTCCTCTGGCATCTATCACATCCCTGTACATAATCATGACAGTCTTTGAAAAGTGTTGGCCAAAAGAAACCTGACTACAGTACCTTGTGTGCCGTGCGGGTCCCTCCGAAGTAACCCCCACATTGAGCCGAGTGGCAGTGTTTGATCACATTCCAGGCTTCGTGAGTCGGAACACACCTTCTCAGGATATTGTCGGCTCCCTGCTTGAACAGATACGGGTTGTCCCAGAAATACTGTCGATTCTCATTAATGAACCGTTTCCGCTGTGCTGGGGTTAGGTCCTCGGGAAGCGTACTACTCACCAGATAATTGGCTATAGCATAGTACCATGGTCTTCCCAGTTTGACTGCCATGATGTGCTCGTCCACAAAATTTTCATTGATCGGTACCCGGGTCAACCTTAGCATTCTCAAGCCTGGACATGTGGTCCGCAAATACGTTCTCAACTCTCTTCTTGTCCCGAATTTCTACATCAAATTCCTGCATCAATAATACCCACCTCAGCAGCCTCGGTTTTGCGTCCTTCTTGTCCAGCAGATATTTCATGGCACTATGGTCGGTAAAAACGATCACTTTTGACCCGACCAAGTACGACCTGAATTTGTCCAGAGCATACACCACAGCAAGCAGTTCCTTATCTGTAGTGCCATAGTTGACCTGAGCATCGTTGAGCACCGAATTGCATAATATATCACATGGCATACCTTTTCCTTTCGCTGCCCCAAAACTGCATAGTCGTTGGCGTCACACATCAACTCAAACGGAAGTGACCAGTCCGATGTAGTGATGACCGGGGTTGTGGTCAGCTTCTCCTTCAAATGGTCGAAGGCCTGCTGACATGCTGCATCAAAGTTAAAGGGAACGCCTTTTCCGAGCAAAGCGCAGAGAGGCTTTGTGATCTTGGAAAAGTCTTTGATGAACCTCCGGTAAAATCCTGCATGTCCCCGAAAACTCTTAATCTCCTTTACGGTTGTTGGGTACAGAAGCTGTTTTATCACCTCGATCTTGGCCCTGTCCACCTCGAGTCCTTTGCTGGAAATTTCGTGACCCAGCACGATCCCTTCGGTGACCATAAAGTGACATGTTTCCTAGTTCAGTACTAGGTTCGCTTTCTTGCATCGGATCAGAACCTGGCCCAGATGGTGTAGGCAGTCGTGAAAACTGTCCCCGAACAGTGAAAAATCGTCCATAAAGACCTCCAGATTTTCTCGATCATGTCGGATAAGATTGCCATCATGCATCTCTGGAACGTAGCTGGAGCGTTACACAACCCGAATGGCATGCGCTGGAAAGCAAACGTACGGTATGGGCAGGTAAACGTTGTCTTCTCCTGATCTTCCGGGGCTATGCAAATCTGGTTGTACCCGGAATACCCGTACAGAAAACAGTAATAGGCGTGATGGGCTAGCCTGTCCAAAATCTGGTCCATGAACGGTAGCGGGAAGTGATCTTTCATTGTTGCATCGTTAAGCCTCCGATAGTCCATAGAGATCCGCCAGCCTGTAACGGTGCGCTGCGCAATCTGTTCATGGTCCTCATTCTGCACCACTGTAATACCCCCTTTTTGGGCACGCACTGGACTGGGCTGATCCAAGTGCTGTCTGATATGAGGTATATGATTCCTGCCTCCAGCCACTTCATGACCTCTTTGTGCACAACATCCTTCATGTTCGGATTCAGTCACCGTTGGGGCTGAATCACCGGTTTCTTGCCTTCTTCAATCCTGATCTTGTGCATGCAGTAGGAAGGGCTGATCCCCTTAGTATCCGCAATCATCAAGGCGATTGTTTCCTTGTGCTCTCGCAATACCTCCAGCAGTTTCTCCTCCTGATCTTGAGATAATAAAGAGGAAACAATTACGGGGAAAGTACTATTATTACCAATGTACGCATACCTGAGATGGTTCGGGAGCGGTTTAAGCTCAAGTGCGGGTGGCTCCTTGAGTGACGGAACCAGGATCATCTTCTGCCTGCCATCTTCGTCCGGGTGCAAAGTGGTCCAGTCTTCGGCTCTCATGGACTGCTCGCACCGAGTCATATCCTTTTCTTCTCCGTACATGCTATCAATCTCTTCCCATAGTTGGTCCATCTCCTCGTTTTCCCAGCCTTCATCAACCACGTCTATGGAAAAGATATCTTCGTGCTCATAATAATTTGGCAGTTGCAGATTTTTAAAGACGTTAAATTTAACCTTGTCCCCGTTAATCTGCATGGTCAGTTCTCCGCTTTTGCAGTTTATCATAGCTTCTCCTGTGGCCAAAAACGGCCTGCCCAGTATGAACGGTACCTCCCCTTCCTCCATGTCCAGGATCACGAAATATGCCGGATAAATCAGCTCTCCGACTTTCACCAAAATATCATCGATAACTCCGTATGCCTGTTTTACAGACCTGTCTGTCATCTGCAGCATAATTCTGGTGGGCCAGGGTTCACCGACTTTCAAACTCTTGAAAATCGTTAACGGCATCAGGTTGATGCTGACCCCTAGGTCACATAGAGCCTTTCCTGTGTAAGCATTACCTAGGGTGACCGGTATCACAAAACTGCCAGGATCCTTCCTCTTCCTCGGTAGCCCATTCCTCGCACAGTTGCTCACTTCTGCCGTCAGGTTTATAGTCTCGAAATGGCTCATTCGCCTCCTCCCATACCGAATGTCTTTGAGGAATTTGGCGTAAGTGGGCATCTTTTCCAAAGCCTCAACAAAGGGTATGTTGATCTGTAGCTGCTTAAACATCTCGAGAAACCTGGCGTAGTCTTTGCTATCATCCCTCTTTCGTATCCTTAAGGGGTACGACACCTCCTTGGAGACAGGTGCCATTTCTGCATCTGTCTCGTTCTGCACTGCATCCTGCTCAACCGAACCCTTTGGCAGGGGGCGGTCGACTAAGCTGTTATCCTGGCCAGATAGTTGGCGTTCAACTTCTTTTGATTTTTCTGCACGAGCGTGGCTAGGATACTTTGGATCCTGTAGTGCTAATCCACTCCGAGCGGTGATGGCATTGATCTGAGCACGTGGATTATTTACTGTATTCGAGGGCAAGTTTCTTGGATGTCTCTCCGTTAGCTGTTGTGCTAATTGCCCAACTTGTACCTCCAAAGCGCGCAGTGACATTTTGGTTGTCTGCACGTCGGCTGTCAGGGCGTCCATATGCGTGAACCGGGACTCCATGGTCTGAAACATGGAATCGATTTTCTTCATCTGGGAATCGTACTGCGGCACAGATGGGCCTGGCTGAACCTGCTGTGTCGGTGCGGCCTGCTGAGCCGGTGGCCTGTGCTGGAATCCCGGTGCATAAACTGTGGAATTCGGGTTTCCATATCGGAACCCGGGATGATCTTTGTACCCGGTCTGTACCGGCTCAGGCCTTTTGCTGCTGTACGTAACTGGTGTCTTGAGTTCTGATTTCCTCAATGGCTGCGTCCAAATCAGGTTTTCCTACTGCTGCAACAGCCTTCTTGTCCGAGTAGACTTTCTTAACCAAGTCTTGAACGATCTCGGCCAGATTATCTATCCGGTCGTCTTCCACTGGCTCGGCTCTAGCCGTTATTCTGCGATTTTCAAACAGTCGAGTGTCCTTCTGGGCTAACTGCTTCATCAGTTCGTATGCACCATCTTTGTCCACATGGTACAGGAAGTTTCCCCCGGCTTCTCTGTCAATCCTGTCAGCACTCTCCCTGTCTAGGGCATGGTAGAATACCTGCAGGATCTTCGCGTCTCCAAAACCGTGGTTCGGGCATCTTTTCACCAATCTCATCAATATGTCCCATACGTCTACCACTGTCTCCCCCATCTTCTGCTTGAATGACAAAATCTCGCTTTGCAGATGAATGACCCGGGAAGCGGGGTAAAATTTTGCCAGAAAATCGTGTGAACTGTCTGGGAATTGTGCGAGTAGGTCACCGACGGGATGTAACATGATTGCTTAGGTTGTACATAGGTGACATCAGACACTGACATAATCATCAGCCATTATGCAAGTCTGCCACTAGGTGGGGAATGCGCCAAGAGGTACGATATGAGGTCGCTTTTGATGATAACCACTACCTTGTACGAGGTGAAGTAATGCATATACTACCAACGCCAGGTGAGCCTTTAATTGGATGTATACCTCGATTATGCACCTTCTTCGGCCCTTGAAATGTAATAGACATGCCTCTCATGTTCGCCTACCTCTTGTGCAAGAAGCGCCCCGATGGATTTCGCTGTGGATTTGAGGTAAAATATACATGGACTCCCTACATGTGGAGCTATCACTGCTCGAAGTGAGGCTAGAACATAATTCAAATTTTGAGACTTCCCTGATGTTTCTGCGTCCATTGGACCGTCGCACCCTTATTGAGAAAATCATTGAGGGGTCGGGTTAGCTCTTCTACTACGGGGATAAACCTTTGCAGATATGATAGCTTTCCCAAGAAGCTTCTGAGATCTATTTGGTATCTCAGAACTGACGAAGTTGCGATAGCAGAGACCTGACACGATCTGTTTGAATCCCATGCATTTGATAACGGATACACAACAGAATAAACAATAATTAATCCGTTCAAGACCCTCCAGGGATCACAAGTCTAAAATTCATAACGATAGTAAGGGATTAGTGTCAAATTACCTTTCGGATCTCCTTTGATGACTTCACATGTGAAATAGTATTCACGTCTCTATGGCTAGTCCACTCCTAGGCTAGAACCCGGATCTTCCAACACCTTGTGCTAGCTAGTATTGAAGGAAGAAGAAGAATAAGATCACACAAGGAACACCAAAGAGGGTCTCGACCCTCTTTTTGTGACCGACGGGGTAGGGGGCAGACCAAGGGGTTCGGCCTCCTTCGTTTTTTTTTTCTCTCTCTCTCTCTCTCCTTGATTTTCTCTCCCACTCAGTGTGTTATGAGCAGTAGTTGTGGGAAGGAAGCTAGGAGTGTCCTTTATATAGTCCAACAACTCTTTGTTGACTACATAAAAGCCCAATCCTAATCCTGTCTATACACGGATTAGTCCAACTTGCAAATTAGTCCTACTAAGTTTGCAATTAGTTTCGTAAAGAAACTTCTTATTAATTAATCATATTAACTACTTCCCAAGTCCGGTCTAAACCATATGGAGTGTGACCACAAAATAGTTGACTCACTCTATGTTAACTATTGAAGCCAGTATGTTTATTACCATTCTGATGAGGTGTGTAGTACCTAAGCATAATTCAAAAGAGTTTCTGTCTGATAGGGTACTATATTTGATGTATCTGATTATGCATGGTTATGAGATTGATTTGCCAAGCATTATGATTGAGCACATGCTTTACTCTTGCACCAAGCAAAGGAAACATCATCTACCCTATGCCAACCTCCTCTGACTCTTCTTTCAACACATTGAAATTCCAGTTGATAGGGAAGAGATAATTACTATTCGTTTTGGAATGCTTGATGAAAAGTCTTTTCAGAGGATTGGAATTGTGAAAACCAATGAGGGAGAATGGAAGCTCTACTCTGAATTGTATGTTGAAGAGTTGTAGGATAAAAAGTTCCCAAAGCCTATGTCATTAACACCTCCATAAATCCTACCCTCTCAATCTCAGGACCAATCTCTAGTTCTTCAAAGGCTATACTTCATTGAGAATGAATTGAATCAAGGTCCATATGAGTTGGGTTCAGAGCTCAAACATATGAAGTATATGCTTGAAAGTGTCCCCAGAAGTATCAACTTGATCCATGTGGAAGAAGAAGAAATTTCACAAGCTCCAGAAGGATTAAAGAAGGCAGGATCTACAACTAATATGTTTGGGGAACACAGTACTGAGGATGAAGCTGCCGGAAATAAGGGTACTGGGAAACATGATGCTTGAGATAAGGATGCAAGGGCAAAGACTATTGAAAATTAAGGAACATGATGAAGGCAGTGTGGACTCTGGGTTACTTCTCAAAGACTTGAAGCAAAAGAAAAAGAAAGCAGAGGTTCCAACCATTATCAGTTCAGCTGATATGTTTGAAGGTGATGAGGTGGCTAATGAGCCTGTTGAAGAAGTTGCACAATAATATGAAAATCACGGGGATGAGGAAGATGAAGAATAAAGTGATCAAGAGGCAGCTGCAGAGCCTAAGGGAGAAGAAGACCTAAAACCTTTCTAGCCTTTCTTTCTTTTCAAACCCTTGAAGTCATTCTTCCTCTTTCAATTTTTTTTTTCACTTCTTAAGTTATTCAAAACAATTTGATCCAACATTTTCTAACTTTCTTGATGAAAGTCAAAAAGGGGGAGAAATACTGGGAGATACTTTAGTTTTTATCTTGTTTGGATATGTGTGGTAGTTGGGTTGTTGAACTGCTCAGTACTTGATTTTTGATTGGTTACTTAGTTTGATATGATTCAGTTTTGTCTAGTTCTTACATCTGTTAGTAATGATATTTGGTTTTGATCTTATATAACTGTTACTGCTATGCTACTAATGTCTATCTTTTGCAGTAAAACAGATCTTATATAACTGTTACTGCTTTGCTACTAATGTCTATCTTTTGCAGTAAAACAGTTCAGACAGAATAATTGGTTTTGTCTTTCATCAAGGGGGGAAAATCGTAAGTTCACATTTTGTTTCAAAGGCTTGAAACTGGTTTCAAGGCCTTGAAACTGAAGAGCGTGAACTGAGGGGGAGTTATTACTCCTATGCTTCTCTAAACCCCGACACTTGATCATATTGTATTAGATGATGAAAGAAAAATTAATTATGTCATCGGAAATGCCTTGATCTCATTATTTGCCCGAGTTATTTTGAAGGAACTGTTAACTAATTATGTGTATGTAGGTTTAGCAAGTTTCCTTATTTGCAGGATGTATAAGTGGCAATCAATGTCTCCACACTGTGTGCTATAGTTAAGGAAGGTTGTTTGAACATTCCTTAGGCTTGTAAATGAAAGATCAGATCAAAATCAAGTCATAGAAGCAACCAACTAGCCATTGGAATAAAGCTGTTTAGAGTCAAAGATATGTTGCATATTTTTAGGGATTTCTGTTTGAAGATTGTTACATATTCTGCAATTCAAATATGCAAGATAACAACGACATCAAGAGAACTGAGAGAGATTCACAAACACAGAGCTTTACAGAGATTCAAACACTCTCACCGGATAGACAAGCCTCACTAAGGAAGATTGTAAGATCAGGTTGTGCAAAGCTTGAAATAGTCTGACTATTTCAAGGCCTTGAACCAGCTTTCAAAGCCTTGAATCAGTTCTAATTCTATTTTCAAGGCCTTGAAACTGGATTCAAAGCCTTGAACCTGCTTAACCTGTGTGAACATTCTCAGGGGGAGTTTTCTGCAAACTCTCTGAGTTGATTTCCTTTATATCCTTTATGTGCTTGTTTTATTGTTATTTGATGATGAAAGACAAACCATCCTAACTAGTTTGAACATAGTATATCATCTATTTGACTTTGTGTTTGCAGGAGATTTTATTTCCCAAGTTTGCAGAGATTGTTTCCTAATCTGACTTATGCAGGGAAGGAAATAATCAAGAAGATGATTATGTGTTTGATCTGAATGACTTGAAAACTTCTCAACCTATTAAAATGCAATATCAGGACATTATCTCTGAAGATTTTGATCACTTAACCGTTGGAGAAGATTGTCAAAGAGTCAAAATCAGTTGCCTACAAAATAGGAGATTTGTTGCTGAAAAACTGGGAAGATATTCAGAGCTGTTTGAAGTTTAAATAGAGCTCAATTCTGAAGCAACAAAGTACAACACTCAACAGGAAAAAAGGGAGAAAGAGTTCTGGATTGACAAGCATCAAAGAAGTTCATCAATATTCCAATCCATTCACAGAAGATCACTGCATATTTCACTGCAATTTCTACTCACTAAGTGTTCTTCTGTATTGTGATTTATTGTTAGATCATTTCTGTAATATTTCTATCTCCATTCTCAAGGATTGTTCAAAGTGAACAATAGAGAATTCTTAGTTAATCAGGACATGAATTGTTCTGATTAACTAAGAATTCTTAGTTACTCACTAAGTATTCTTCTGTAATATTTCTATCTCCATTCTCAAGCATCAAAGGTCATGAATTGTTTTGAATGTGGTGATGCAGGACATTTTATAAGAGATTGTCCACACAATAAAAGCAAGAACTTTCAAAAGAAAGACCATGACAGAAGAAAGAAAGCTATGATAGCTTCATGGAGTGATTCAGATAGTTCACGTGAATCTGAATTAGAAGAAGAACATGCCAATCTATGCTTCTTGGCCAAGAATGATGAAAGTTCTGAGAAGAATATTGAGGTAATGGTAAACTGTCTGATTTCTAAACCAAAAGATGCTCTTTCAGATTATCTCAGAACAATGCTTTTAAATGAAGAAGATTATCTGAAAGATATCAAACTTTTGAAAGAAAAAGTTCATGAGCAAGCAAAAGAGAACTTACAACTTGTTTGTCTAAATCTGAATCTCAAAATCTCTCAGAAGAAAACTGACAGTGATTTCAAGGCCTTGAAAACAGTTTCAAAGCCTTGAAAACACATGTCAAGGAAGTAGTCACTGAGAACTCTTTGATGAGTAACAACCTTGTTAATCTAAAACATCAAGTTGATGAATTAGATGAACAACAGACTATTCTTACTGAGATACTTTAAGAATATGAATTGGTCAAAGTTAAGCTTGCTGGATCAGAACACAAGTTGAACTTGATTCTTGGAGGAAGTTCACAGTCAGTTCACAAAGCTGGTATTGGATTCAACCCAAACTTTCCAAGAAACAAAAATACCAGATTTGTGAAGGCTGGAAACAAAAATTCTCCTAAATGTCATTACTGCTGTAAAATTGGTCATTTTAAGTTGACTTGTCCTTTCAGAAGAAGAGACCACACATAATGAGGATCACTTTTCCTTTTCAACTCAAAGGACTAGTTAAGCAGATTTGGGTTCCTAAAGGGGTTAGACCACCTAACATGGTTGATCCTGAATATGAATCCAAATTCCAAACTTGGTCTAACAGCTGGGTAAGGCAGTGATTGGTGTTTGCAGCTTGTCAACAAAGAACAGAAGTGGTTTATGGACTGTGGTTTCTCAAGACATATGAGTGGAAAGAGATCTCTATTCTCAGAATTGAAGGAGCAATCAGAAGGTTCAATTACACTTGGTGAAAAAGGCAAATGCAATATTCTTGGTATTGGTAAAGTTGGTACAAATTCTGAAAACTCTATTTATGATGTGTATCTAGTTGAAGGTTTGAAATTTAACTTGCTTAGTGTATCTCATCTTTGTAACAATGGCAAAAAAGTTATCTTTGATAAAGAGAAGTGTGTGGTGAAAAATGATAAATCAGGAGATTGAATTCTCACAGCCTCTAGATCAAAATAATGTTTATACTTTTCAGATTAACAAAGTTGCAGGAAAAAGTTTGAAGTGTCTCAAGGCCTTGAAAGAGGATTCGAAGCTTTGGCACAGGAAGCTTGGTCATATCAGTTTGCATACTTTGAACAAGTTGATTTCCAAAGACTTGGTAAGAGGATTGCCATCCATCAAGTTTAAAGAAGATGAAATGTGCAAAGCTTGTGCTCAAGGCAAACAGACCAGAAGTTCCTTCAAGCCAAAGAAGTTTGTAAGTACTACTAGACCTATTGAACTGCTTCATATGGATCTCTGTGGTCCTATGAGAACTCCTACTCCAAAAGGTAAAAGGTATATGCTAGTTGTTGTGGATGAGTTTTTCTAGATATACTCGGGTTATGCTTCTCAAAAAAAAAATATGAAGCCCTCTCTCAATTTTCAAAGCTTTGTAGAGAATTTCAAACTATGAAAAACCTACCTGTAGTTTAATTAGAAGTGATCATGGTAGAGAATTTGATCAATTATAATTTGATTTTTTCTGTGATAAGCATGGTATTACTCACAACTTTTCTGCTCCAAGAACTCCTTAACAGAATGGTGTTGTTGAAAGAAAGTACAGGACTCTTGAAGATATGTCAATGACAATGCTTCTTGAAAACAAATTGCCAAAACGTTATAGGGCAGAAGCTGTGAATACAGTAAACTATATACTGAACAGGGGCTTGATCAGAACTATTCTGAAGAAGACCCCCTATGAACTATTCAAAGGGAGGAAGCCAAACATTTCATACTTAAAGCCTTTGGGATGTGCGTGCTTTATCCATAACAATGGAAAAGACAATCTTGGTAAGTTTGATACAAGAAGTGATGGAGTTATCTTTCTTGGTTACTCTATGAATAGAAAATCTTATAGAGTTTACAATAAAAGAACCAAACTGGTTGAAGAAAGTATTCATGTTATTTTTTATGAAAGCTATGATGGTTCTTTGAGTGAAAGTTTTGCAGACTTGAATTTGAACAAGCATGAATCAGAGGAAGAGACTGATAATCCACTGGGATTCAAGAAAGGCTCAGAAGAAAAGAGATGAAATTTTCAAGACCTTAAAAATGGTGCTCAAGTCCTTGAAAATAAACCTCAAAGCCTTGAAAAAGATGATCAGAAGGATACAAGTGACAAAGCCACTACTTCAAGACCAGAGAAGATCTATTGAGAACCTGAACCCTGGTATCCAAGGAAGAGATTCAAATATCTCTCATCTCATCCAGTTGACAATATCATTTCAGATCCAACCATTGGTACACAAACTAGATCACAGTTGAAGAACTTATGTGCTTTTAATGCTTTTATTTCTCTTGTAGAACCAAAAACTGTGAAAGAAGCATTACAAGAAGCAGATTGGATCATTGCTCTGCAAAGTGAACTCAATGAGTTTGAAAGGAATAAGGCGTGGAATCTGGTTCCTCCACCTACAAACCAGTCTGTCATTGGTACTAGATGGGTGTTCAGAAATAAGTTAGATGAAAGTGGCAAAGTGATCAGAAACAAAGCAAGGTTAGTTGCTCAAGGTTACAACCAAGAAGAAGGTATTGATTATGAGGGAACTTTTTCTCCAATTGCCAGGTTAGAAGCAATTAGAATTTTACTTGCCTTTGCATCTTACAAGAACATGAAATTATTTCAAATGGATGTGAAGTGTCATTTCTTGAATGGCTACTTACAAGAAGAAGTTTATGTAGCACAACCTCCTGGTTTTGAAAATGACATTTTTCCAGATCATGTCTACAAACTTGAAAAAGCTCTTTATGGTTTAAAACAAGCTCCAAGATCTTGGTATGAAAGATTGTCAATGTTTTTTCTTGAAAATGATTTCAAAAGAGGACTAGTAGACAAGACTCTTTTCATAAAGACTTAGGAGAAAGATTTGCTTGTAGTTCAGATCTATGTTGATGATATCTTGTTTGGAGCTACTAATGATCAATTGTGCTGAGAATTCTCAAGTCTTATGAGCAGGGAATTTGAAATGAGCATGATGGGAGAGCTGAACTTTTTCCTAGGACTTCAAATACATCAGTTGAAGAAGGGCATGTTTCTACATCAAAGCAAATACACAAGAGACTTGTTAATCAAATATAACATGGCTCATTGTAAGGAAGCAAAGACTCCTATGATTTCTACACTGTCCTTAGACAAGGATGAATCTGGTAAGAGTATCAATATGAAAGAGTATAGAGGTATGATTAGTTCATTACTCTATCTCACAGCAAGCAGACCAGATATTATGTTTAGTGTATGTATGTGTGCTAGATTTCAAGCTGATCCAAAAGAATCACACTTGACTGATATGAAGAGAATATTCTGATATCTCAATGGTACCAAAGACTTAGGGCTTTGGTATCCAAGACATTCTAACTTCTCATTGCATGGATTTTTAGATGCTGAATTTGCAGTTTACAAAGTTGATAGGAAAATTACTTCATGAACTTGCCAATTTATTGGATCATCCTTGATCAGTTGGCATTCAAAGAAACAGAATTCAGTTTCTCTATCAACAGGTGAAGCTGACTATATAGCTGCAGGAGCATGTTGCTCACAAGTACTATGGATTGCTCAAGAGCTAAGAGACCTTGGATTTGATTTCAGAAGATGTGATAACACGAGTGCAATTTCAATCACAAAGAACCCAGTTCAACATTCAAGAACCAAGCACATTGATGTCAGACACCATTTCATCAGAGATCATGATGAGAAAAGTGATATTGTTCTTGATTTTGTTGCTACTAACATGCAAATTGCAGATATCTTCACTAAACCATTAGCAGATGAAAGATTCTCAACTCTGAGATTGGAATTACGAATGCTAAATAAAGACGCATTGGTTTAGGGGGAGCATCAGGTAAAGAAAGGTAAGTTGTATGTGTTTTCAAAGGTTTGGACTGATTTTCAAAGCCTTGAAAATCACTTAAAAGCTTTGATTTTTATCTGTTGCAATTTTACAGTATTTCAAGACCTTGAAAACCTTTTCAAATCCTTGAAAATAAGTCTGCTATTCTAGTAGTCAATAAACACGGATAATTCTGTATTGGGTGATATCTCTATAGATATTTGCTCAATATAGCCCCTACCTTTTTCAAAAATATGTTTTAGCCAAAAATAGTATTAAAATATTTTATTTTCCGACGGACTTAAAGATTTGAATTCTCTCTGATCATTTCAAATCTTTTGAGATCAGAGAAATATTCTAGTTTCCTTTTTAATCTCAAACTCTCTCAGTATTTATCTTCTTCTCTTCTCTTCTCTCCGTATCATTCCTACCTCTCTCTATTCTTCTCCCAAACCCTAATGAGCACAAGGAGAGCCTCAGACAGAATCAAGATGGCAGGAGGATCAAAACCTATTTCAGAGAAGAAGAGAAAGGCAGCAGTGGATGAAGTTCAAGATATCAGTGAAGACTCTGATTCAAAGAGTTTTTCTGATGAAGAACAAGAATCTTCACCACCCAATAAGATAGTGAAAAAGGACCAGCTTCCAGCAAAGAAGAAACAGGCTATGGTATCTACTCAAGAAATGCATAAGGGAATCCATATTGGAAGCCCTAAGAGAGACAAGAAAAAGTCAGTCACAGAAGTCAAAGGAAAAGGAAAAGAAATCCTCATTCAAGACTCAGAATCAGACACTACTTCAGGATCCTATGGAGTGTACTCCATATCTAACAAGGGGAAACAAGAGAAGGATCAGTTCCAATTTTTAGAAGCCTCAAAAGCAGGAAAGAAGGATCACATAAGTTCCTCTGCTCAGCAGAAAAGGTTAGTTGTAAAGAAGAAGCTGAAGCATGGGAAGAAAGCCTTGGAAGGACTCACATTCTGGTTCAACAGTGTTATTGAGAAGATCAGTTCCTTCATTGAGGAACTTGACGTGGTTTCACAAGAAGTTCAAGCCAACGATGAAGACAATGAGGAAGAAGAAGGAAATCAAGATGGAGATAAAGACCCAACCCCTTAATCTTGCCTACTCTTTCTATTCCATTCTCTCTTCTTAAAGTTTTTTTATTTTGAGTTTACAAAAGTTTTCAGACACTTGATCCAACATCTTCTCTATCCTTTTGATGAAAGTCAAAAAGGGGAGAAATTCTAGGTTTTAGTTTTTATTCTTAGGTGTTATTTGCTATTTGCTGAACTTTTTTATTTTCTGTTGGCAAATTGAATAAGTTGGATCTTTTTGGAATTACTATGTCATTATGTATTATGAACTAATCAGTATTTTTTGCACATACTAAGGATCAAACAGAATTTGGTTTTGTCTTTCATCAAGGGGGAGATTGTAAGATCAGGTTGTGCAAAGCTTGAAATAGTATGACTATTTCAAGGCCTTGGACCAGCTTTCAAAGACTTGAATCAGTTCTCATAGGCTTGAAAATAGTTTAGTTGAAACTGTATTCAAAGCCTTGAAACTGCTTAACATGTGTGAACATTCTCAGGGGGAGTTTTCTGCAAAATCTCTGAGTTGATTTCCTTTCTATCCTTCATGTGATTGTTTTATTGTTATTTGATGATGAAAGACAAAGCATCCTAACTCGTTTGAACATAGTATATCATCTATTTGACTTTGTGTTTGCAGGAGATTTTATTTCCTAAGTTTGCAGAGATTGTTTCCTAATCTGACTTATGCAGGTAAGGAAATAATCAAGAAGATGATTCTGTGTTTGATCTGAATGACTTGAAAACTTCTCAACCTATTCAAATGCAAGATCAGGACATTATCTATGAAGATTTTGATCACTTAACCGTTGGAGAAGATTGTCAAAGAGTCAAAATCTGTTTCCTACAAAATAGGAGATTTGTTGCTGAAAAACTGGGAAGATATTCAGAGCTGTTTGAAGTTTAAATAGAGCTCAATTCTGAAGCAACAAAGTACAACACTCAACAGGAAAAAAGGGAGAAAGAGTTCTGGATTGACAAGCATCAAAGAAGTTCATCAATATTCCAATCCATTCACAGAAGATCACTGCATATTTCACTGCAATTTCTACTCACTAAGTGTTCTTCTGTATTGTGCTTTATTGGTAGATCATTTATGTAATTTTTCTATCACCATTCTCAAGGATTGTTCAAAGTGAACAATAGATAATTCTTAGTTAATCAGTTAGCTAGAGCAGGTACTAGATAGGTTAGGGAAAACCACAAGCAGTAACATAGTAAGCCAATTCTATGTGCTTCAGATCTAGGGTTTAGCTTTTGATTAATAAGAATTGATTTGAAAATCCTACAGGTAAAAGATCCCTTAGGTAGAGACGTAGGTCCAAGTGGATTAACTCTATAAATCACTTGTCTCTTGCATTTACAGTTCATTCATTCTCATAGTTTTTGCAGCACACAAAACTGTCTATTTTTCAAGGATTGAACTTGGTTTCAAGGCCTTGAAAAAGGCTTATTTACCTTTGTACAAACTGCATCACTTCCAAGGGCTTGAACTTGTTTTCAAGGCCTTGAACTTCACTAGTTTTCACAAGATCTCATCTCCCTAGTAATTTTTGCAAAAAGTTGGCATACTCTATTCAACCCCACCCCCTTCTAGAGTATCTAAGCTGCATTTCCATCTGCATTCTCACACTTTCAAAGATCAAATCACCCAATCCAAATTCAAGAAGAACACTTCAAGCTTAACTGCTTCACTGTGTTACAGTGTTTTTTATCTGAGCATTATTTTTATATCACCTTGTTATATTTCTTTATTACTTAATCTTGTAGTGTTTTTTAGGCGGAACAACAAGAGATTCTTATTGAATCAGTTATCTAGAGTCGGTACTGGATAATTTAGAGAGAACCACAAGCTGTAACAAGAGTAAGAAAATTCTCTTGGCTTGAGATCTAGGGCTTAGTTTTTGATTAATAAGAAGTCTGCTGAAATCCGGATCAGATCCCTCAGGCGGAGAGGTAGGTCATTGAGGTCTGAATCCGTAAAATCATTGTATTCCTTGCCTTTACATTTCAGTTCTGCACTCAACTTGTTAACTGCTTCAAAACAGATTTTTGTTCAAAGCCTTGCAAGGCTTTTAAGGCCTTGAAACTATCAGTAACTTTTTATCTATCTGTTTTTTATTTCAAGGGCTTGAATCAGAGTTTAAGGCCTTGAAATACTCCTAGATCTTCACACTTTGTTTTAAAACCACACTTTTGGAAAAAGTTTCCATACTCTATTCAACCCCCCTTCTAGAGTATTTGATCATGTATTTGCATACCTACATACTGTCTTTCATAGCTCTTAGTAGCACGTGTATTTGAGGAATCATCGGAATTGGCTTAGAACATGATTAGATCATATGAACGTAATGTGTGTCTTAGAGAACCTAAGCTAGAAGAATCGATTTGCGTGATGCTAGACATAGGATTTCCTTAAATGAAGTAATGCTCGTTTTGGAAAATAGAACCATTAAATGTGTTTCATGGACAAATTTGTTAGCGGTGACAACCTAGTGATCCAAGAGAAAATCACGATGCTTTTTCTAACATCGTAATCTCAATTTAGTAGTTTAGTTTGTCTTTTCAATTCTTAGTTTAGAAAACTAACCTCAAATATTTTCCCACACAAAGTTAATCGTACTAATTGATTTACGAAAAGTCCCTTGGGTTAGAAAAATCTGGACTTCTCCAATTATTACTACATGCAACAGCAGTGCACTTCCGTTTGAAACGTGTCAAGTTTTATGGAGAGTTTTTGCATTTTTTCCATTGCGAATGATGGGCTTTTAATTATGTAATATTTTTATTTGAAGGACCTTTTGCTTTTGTTTCCATCATGAGTGACAGTCTTTCATTACTTGTGACCTCTAGCGAGGGCTTTGCGTTTGTTTCCATTCCATGATGGGATTTTCGGGTGCCAAAGCCGCAAATGGGCTCTTAGGATGCCATATCTGCAAATGGGATATTGGGATGCCATAGATGCGATTGGGCTTTCAGGATGCCATAGCTGCGAATGGGATTTCGGGGTGCCATATCTGCGAATGAGCTATTACTATTCCATAGCTATGAATGGGCTTTTAATTACTGCTATCTCTATGGATATACTTTCATCATTTCCATTGCAATCGATTCTTTAAACATTGACATCATGAAAAATGATCTTATCACTACCATCGCAAATGATTGGATTAACATTGTCATTGTGAAAGATGGACTTAGAATTACCATCCCGTCAGATGGGCTTAGCATTGTCATCGCGAGCTGTGGCTTGCCATCAATTTACAAGACACATGGTTTCCAGGGAATTGGATCCCCATGTGGGTTGCCCCTTTTTATTTTTTCCGTGCAAGCGGGGAATAGCCAGATAAAAATTTTGGAAATGAAGAGGTAATGTAGATTTGTGTACTGGAGGTACCTTTGTAGCCAATATTCATCGTCCTCGCACGAGGTGGTAAGGGTCTCTTTCACTTTGGACACCTTAGGCGCATGTGAGGGGAGGGGATTGCCCCTTAGTCATTTTTTGATTGTTAGTTCCCCTTCCTTTTCAATTGTGTCGATGAGATTCCTTAGTTTTCTGCATTCAATAAACGCAAACAAAAAGCCATCACTGCGCCAATGCTTGTAGAGTTTGATGAGCTACCAGAGAGGGTATGGTAGGGGTTGTGTTGGTGTTGTTCTTGTGGCTGTATGGATTTTCTGGGGAGAGTTTGGTTTTTGGGATTTCTAGGGCAAGGTAACCGCATTGACTTTGATCTCCCTCCCTCTCATTAACCATGTAACTGTCAAGTTTGAAAGGGTTTCTGCTAAAGGTTTTGCAGAAGGAGTAATTGGTTTGCTGGTGCGCAATATTTTTCTTCTGACTCTCCACGATGGGCTCAATGTTTCTGGTGCTTTAGAGGAGTCTAGAGAACATGAGAAGGTTGTGATTGATGAGTAGCTGTTTGTATTCTATGCTTATTCCTTGTAGATAAATGTTCATCAACCGTTGTTCGGTGGCCTCCTCCATGCATTCCAAATATTTCTGGGGGAAAGTTCTAATGAAGACAACACGATCCTTGTTTTCTTTTTGAGCCATTCGCGATAGGTGGATGGTCGTAACCTTTTCCTCAACTTGGAAGAATTTTGTATAGAATTTCTTCACTACGTTGTCTCATGTCTGTATAGAGCCTGAATCCAGGAGGTTGTACCATTTCTAAGCCAGTTTCCCCAAATACTTAGGAAATTCATGCATCATGAATATCTTGTCTGCCCCGTGGTGCCCTAATAGATCGATAACCCTCATTACCTGCTCCTGCGCATTCCCTGTGGCTTCATCAATTTTTTAACACTGTTTCCATGTATCCAGTAGGATTAGGCATCTCCAAAATGTCCATGGGGATTCACTTAACACTGTGTAGTGCGGCAAGACTGGAATTTTGGTTGGCCATGAGATTGGCGACTTTTTTTTCCAACACAACTAGAGCATGTGCTGGTGTGACTGTGTGTAGGGTTGTTATACGGATTATTCAGCGGAATAAACAACAATTGATTACGTTCAATACCCTCCAAGGATCACAGGACTAAAAATCATAACGATGGTAAAGGAAAAACACATGTGTACCTTAGTTTGGCTCCTTGATGACTTCACGTGAAATAATGTCCACGTCTCTATGGAAGTCCACTCCTAGGATTATCTCAGGATCCTTCAACACCTTTGTGATAGCTAGGGAAGAAGGAGGAAGAAGAAGATCACGCAAAAAGTGACCACAGGGGGCCACACCTCTATGGCCAACGGTGAGGAGGGGGCGGACAGGGAGCGTTCGCGTCTTGGCTCTCTCCTTGCTTTGTGCTCTCTCTGTTGTGTGATAACAATTATAACCTTATGAGAAAATAAGCCAGGAATCTCTTTATATGGTCCAACAACTCCTTGTTAACTACATATTAGCCCCTCTACTAATCATGTCCTTACATGGATTAGTTTACCTTGCAAATTAGTCTTACTGAGTTTGCATGTGGTTGCATATTGATCCTTCTATTTAATTAGTCCAACTAATTAACTCCCAAGTCCGTTTAATCCATAGGGAGTGTGGCCCCAGAGTTTTCTACTTAGTTCGTAGTAACTATTACTAACATAGAGCGATGTCTAGCAACACATCTTTGCCACCCAAATAATAGAAATAGTTAGTAATCCAACAAACCTTGTGACCAATGTTACCGTATTGTATTTTACCTTTTTCTCCATATCCGGATTGGACACGAGACATACACACTCGTATATCCAATCCATAGTTTCTCGATCCTGGGAATACTCATATCCATGCAGATAACATCAATATCCATTATTGATTTATCAGAGTCTGGCCAGACATTCTATAAGCACTACCCCTCGAGTGGCTGCGGATATTTGCTCCCGTTATGTGGGAGGGACAAATCCTCTCTGCATCACTACCATCTCTAAGCTTGCTTCCTATCATGTCCGATAACTACCTTTATAGTTACCCAGTTAAGGCGCAATGTTTGATAATATCAAAGCATGATATTTCACAACTAGAGTATTTAGCGACTTCAAGTCTACGGACCACAATACCATTATTACTACAAGAAGCACTTTTGACTTTACTTAACTTGTATGTAGCCTTCTCCTTGTGGGTCAATCCAGTATGTCATTAATCCTAATGTATACCCATGTGCTAGACTTGACATCTCCATATCAATCTACCCACATACTGTTCCGTAGTTGATCGTCATGTTAATCAATATAATCGACTAGGGATATTTAAGATAAACAACACATTGTAATCTAAGGACTTCATTATATTAAATATCTCCATAAATAATACAATGATTATTTCAGCCAAAACCATGTTCATACTAAACAAGATTGCCTCTAGGGCATCTATTCCAGCAGTCTCCAACTTGCACTAGAGCCAATCTGGTGCATCTCGTATGCTTATAGATCTAGTGTGCCCTTCATGCTTGGGCTGGACAATCGACTTTGTAAGTGGATCAGAAAGATTCTCATATGTAGGAATCTTGCATATCTTTGCATCTCCTCGATCAACAATCTCTCGAATAAGATGGAAATTTCGAAGTATGTGCTTGGAGTTATGGTGTGACCATGGTTCGTTGGATTGTGCGTCGCTCCAGTGTTTTCACAATACAAATTTATTGGATCCACAATATTAGGAACCACACCAAGCTCAGTAATGAACTTCATAATCCAAAACAGACTCCTTTGCTGCACCCGATGCAGCAATGTACTCAGCCTCTGTTGTAGAATCAGAAATTGTTTCTTGCTTTGACTCTTCCAGCTTACAGCTCCTCCATTCAGGAAAAAAACAAATCCATACTGCGATCTGAAATCATCTTTGTCGGTTGGAAGCTTGCATCCGTGTAACCCCTTAAACGCAACTCTTCCTCCCCATCCATAGATCAAGAACACATCCTTAGTTCTTCTCAAGTACTTTAGGATGTTCTTGACCGCTATCCAGTGATTCTCACGCGGATTGGACTGTAATCTGCTTGTCATACTGAACGCGTATGACACATCTAGTCTAGTACATAACATGGCGTACATGATGGATCCTATGATCGACGCGTAGGGAACCCTACTCATGTGTTCCTTCTTAATCTAATTGGAAAGACAATCATCATTCGAAAGGGTGATTCCATGTGACATGGACAAGAATACCTTCTTGGAATCTCATGTTGAACCGTCTCAACACCTTGTCTATATATGTACTTTGAATTAGGCCTATCAGCTTCCTCGATCTATCCCTATAAATCTTGATACCAAGTATATAAGATGCATCCCATAAGTCCTTCATTGAGAGACACTTTCCTAGCAAATCTTTAACATATTTCAAGGTAGGAACGTTGTTTTCAATGAGTAATATGTCATCCACATACAAGACCAAAAACACAATAGATCTCCCACTAACCTTCTTGTAGACACAAGTTTTATCTTTGTTCTTGATGAAGACAAACTCTTTGACCGCATCATCAAAACGTAGATTCCAACTCCTAGAAGCTGCTTCAACCGATAAATGGATCGCTGCAACTTACACACTTTATTGGCATGCTCTGGATCCTCAAAACCCTATGACTGTTTCATGTACACATCCTCAAGAAGGTTTCGATACATAAATGTTGTTTTGACATCCATCAGCCAAATCTCATAATCGTGATAAGCTGCAATAGAAAGTAAGATTCGATTGAATTTGGTCATCGCGGCTGGGGAAAAGGTTTCATCATAGTCAATACCATGAATCTGTCTGAATCATTTTTCCACTAATCAACCCTTATAGCCAATCACATTGCCATCCACGTCGGTCTTCTTCTTGAAGACCCACTTGCACCCAATGGGCCGAGCCCCTTGGGGTGGTTCCACCAAAGTCCATACTTTGTTGGTATACATGGATTCCATCTCGGATCTTTTGGCATCATGCCACTTTTAAGAGTCCGACCCTATCATGGCCTCTCGATAGGTAGTAGGTTCATCATCTATGAGCGATGCGTCACCAGGATCAGTCACGAGAATCCATACCTCTCTGGATCCTAGCGCACTCTACTCGACCTACAAAGTTCTTGTGTTACCTAAATAGGTTCCTCCACAACATCTTGTGGTTCATGTTCATGTTCCATAGTAGGATCAGTGGTTTTTGGTTCCTGAATTTCTTCAAGTTCTACTGTCCTACCACTTGCTACTTTAGAGACAAATTCTCTTTCTAGGAACACGCCGGTTCGAGCAACAAACACTTTGTTCTCGGTGGGATTGTAGAAATAATACCCTTTTATTTCCTTAGGGTATCCCAAAAACTTACACTTATCCAAATTGGGCCTGAGCTTTTCTGTTTTTAAATGTTTTACATACACATCGCAGCCCCAAATCCTCATGAACGACAATGTGGGACGCCTCCCCCTCACATCTCATATGGAGTCTTCATGACTGATTTAGATGGAATACAGTTAAGGGTGAAAGCTGCACATAATAGAGCGTTCCCCCAAAAGGATAATGGAAGATTAGTTTGACATATCATATATCGAACCATGTCCAACAGAGTTCGATTCATCCTCTCGGACACGCCATTCCATTGTGGCGTTCCGGGTGGAGTGAGTTGGGACAAGATCCCACACTCTCTAAGTTAGTCGTCAAACTCTTGGCTTAAATATTATTGATAGCAACTTTTAGGAGCTATATATAATTGGAAGTTTCCACATTATCATGAGATATGTGAGCTTAATTGTAGAGAGTATGTTGCGTTTCATCACTTGATGCTTCATATGTGTTATATTGCTAGTCTGGGCGTTTCTATGCATAATTAGTTGTTATTTGTCAAATATAATCGCTTGGTATGTTTGTGCATGTTGTCATAATAGGAACGGATGCTAATCGGTTGATAGGAGGTATGGAACGAACTTCGGAAATAACGGGAGCTCAAGTGGAACAAAGAGAAGCAAAGTTGGAGGAGCTAGGATGACCAATCTGCACTAGTTTGATCATAGCTGGAGTTCTACAATTAATTTGGAGTGAGACCTGTTCCATATCAAAGAAGACTCAAAGAGCTTTCCAACTATAGGTCACTAAGCTTAATCGGAGATCGGACGAAGAAGATATGACCTGGAGAAGTCAGAGGAAAAATTTCAGGAGCTGCATTTTGGCCCGAAATGGGGACCATTTCGGCCCAAAATGGTCTGACACTCAGGTCCGATTTTTGGGGAAAAAACGGAATTTTTAAAGTCCTATGATTATTTTTGGCAAAAGGACGACCTAGGTGAGCAGGAGACACACACGCACGCACCAGGAAGAGAAGAAGGACACAAGGAGCTCTAGGAAGAGAGTATTTACGATCATCTTCAAAGATTTCATTGTTTGATTCTTTTTCTTCATCTCTTGTACTATTTCTATGGATAATATTATGTTTTCAAGATATTTAATGTCTAGCTAAACTCATAGCTAGGTGATTATGGAGAACTAGGGTTTCACTTGATTGATTCTTGGATTCGTGGATTTACCTCATGCTTAAATCTTAATTTCACTTTTGATTCTCATCATTCTTCTACTGAAGTTCTTAATTCTTATCATGTGAGGCTTGATCACCCATAGCATGTTATTTATCTAGGAGAGTGTATGAAAGTAACTCAACCCTAGTTCGTGAAGAGTAAGAAGACATTCTTAATATTCTCCAGATTGAGAGGTGAAAGAATGAGAGTGATCACTTGAGCATTTGTTTCAGTTGATTATGCTAGGTACCTGATAGCGCCTTTTAGGAGCTATAATTCTTTAGCATTTATCACATGTTAATAGGTATTTGAGAATGATTTGAGCCTAATTTTATAGAATAAAGGTCATTTTATCACTTGTTGCTCACAATGTTCTATATTGTTAGTCCGGGCGTTTTCTATGCATATTTCGTTTTCTATGCATATTTCGGATCAAATACACCCTCCTTCATCTTCTTCCTCTCAAACTCTCAAGAACACCAACACACACAAAATAAAAAACATCTCCAAATCCAAAACTTTTTGGTGGGTTCTGCTCCTTGCAAGCTCGTCATCAACATTAAGTCTTGGAGTTTTGAGAGATAGTGGACGGTTTGAGTGTGGGGGAAAACAAAGAGGAAGAGCTCCAAGAACAAAAAAAAATCCGATTCGCATACCTGGAGTAGGATTTGGCTTTAGCTCAAGAAGAGACTTGTGACAGGGACACCGATGAGCTTAAGGAGATACTCTTGCCTTCACTTGTTCGTGTTTCTGAAAAATTTGGTACAATTTTCTCTCTCTCGGCTTTAATTCTTGCTTAGGCACTCCTAGGGCTTAATTTTCTCGCAAATTATACGTGTTCATTGCTTGTACCTTGCGTTACTTGGTGTATTTCATGGCTAAAACTCACAAGCACTCGTTTTTTTTTCATATCACTATGTCTACATCTAGGAATGTTAATAAAAGGAGACGGGGACTTGATCTTGATGACCAACCGATCTTCAACCCTGAGGAAAATGTAGTTATGAGTGAGGACGAGGAAGAAGTGAACGAGGGAGACGGGTAGGGGAACCGTCGTCAGGTTCCGTCGTCTCCAATTCGTTACGAGTTGAATCAGGTTATGCCAACACTCCCTACGATAGGAACTCGAGGCACAACACCTAAGGATGTAGACCTTAAGGCTATCTGCAGTACCAAATTCTGCAGCTTCAGGTTTGTTAGTGCAAACGCCCACAAGGAGTATTGCACTGACATGTTTCTGAAGAGGGAAGGGACTTCTTAAAAACCCTTCCCACTACACCCTAAGTTGCCCCAACAACTTAAAGACCTCTTTAAGAATGAGAAGTTAGACAAATGGTTTAAAATCTGTCAGAAGCATAGCTCCGCTCTTGCAAGAGAGTTTATAGTGAATGCGCGTTTCTTTAACGAAGGAGAGGGTGATGATAGGAGGCACATATTTTGTCGGCGTGTTTATATAGTTCTCACGCCCGAGACTATAGCGGCTGCCTTGACTTCAAGCCCCTAAAAGAAGGGACTTGTGCCTGCCATGAGACCATCCAGAGAGCTGATGCTGTTGAGGTTGTGAGCGCCTTTTTCTTTGAGGGGGTGCCTGGAGCGGGATGGAATGAGAGACCCACCCTACCGGAGTGGAACGTTTCTAGGAGGGTCGTGCATCCACATGCGAGGTGGTTGTGCGAACTTCTTGAGAACTGGGTTGTGGGCGTCACTGCTCAACCCACTTACTCCTTCCAGCTTTGCACCATGGCCTACTATTTTTGGACCGGGAAGAGGATTAACATCTCGTACTTCATTTATTGCTCTATTATGGAGAAGACCCGTCCTAATAACCGTAGATCTGCCGGCCACACTTGCCTTCTCCTAAAGCTAGCAAAAGCTGCTAGCTTGGATTTGAAGGGTCTAGTTTATAACCTATCTAAAAAGAACAATGGAGAGCGTAAGTGGAAGAAAGTACCCAAACCCCTGAGAGCCCCAGAGCCTGTTGATCCCACACACCCTAGTGAGGCGAGTACCTCCAGTTCTAGCTCTAGGATTGAGAGTCAGCTGACCCATATCACCCACTTGGTAGAGCAGTAGAGACTGCAAGAAGATGTTGACAGAGCTAGGGAGAGGAGATATTTTGAGCACATCCGTAGTAGTCAGCGCCAGCTGGGCCGCGGTATGGAGTCACTAAGTTATGACTGTGCTCAGCAGGGTGCGTGGATTTAGGACTTGGCTGTGGCGGCCAATGTCCAATAACAGTACCCGCCTACCTACGATGGATTGTTCCATTACCAGTCTGATGTGTACCCAGAGTCGAGTCCAGACCCCCCAGTCGTTGAGGACGAGGGGGCCCGCTTTGACTAGACCCACCGACCCTGCATTTGAGCAACCGAGTCATCTTGATTTTATTCTATCTTTCGTTGAGGAAAACGAAGAACTTAAGTGTGGGGGAGTTTTTAGCTATCCGCTAGTTAGCCATTGCATAGCCTTGTTACATTTAGTTAATAAGTCGAGTTTGCATGTAGGTGTCGAGTCGGTTAGTTTTGCATGTGCACGTTTTATTATATTCATTATATATATTTGTTGCACTTTTATTTATTGAATCCACCTATCCTTTGTTGTTGGTTAGTCGAGTTGGCCAGTTACATATAGTGTCGAAGAAAAAAAACCAAAAACAAGAAAACTCTAAAAATTGATTTTTTTTGAGAAAGTGCGATTGAAGAGAGTAAGCGTGGAGAGGGCTTAATGATAGTATTCCCTAGGTAGTATGAAAATTTGAGGTGAGGTAGACGCGAGAATCTGGAGTAAGAAGGCTATAGGGGCAATGCACTCTAGAATTGTGAGTAGCTGTCTCTCAGACTAGTTATCCTACTAGCGCTACACCACCATCACTTAGGTAGTCGTCAACCCTCATTGTAGTGGCAACGGAACAGCTGTGCGAGTGATTTTAATGGGTACCTCACGTCCCGTCTCCATCGCCTAGGTCCACTAGTTACCCCAATTTGATCCATTTATCCCTTTTATTCACAGCCTCTAGCCTAGAAAGTCGTCCCTTGTGACTTTCATCACTAGTTAGAATGGTCCCTTCCTATGCGTCATGATAGAGGGAGTTGAGTTAGGGAGGTTCGTTGAGGGTGAGCTGATATTATACATCTTGAGTGGATTATCTTACATGTCATCGTTTGAGGGGATGTGAGGGTGAGTTAGAGACGGTAACACACTTCGGTGTAACGGTGAGTCGTGTCCAGACACCACGACCACAGGTGGAGTGCCGTAGTGCGTGATACTTTTTCCGCACGTCATGGGGTAGGGGTTGATTGATCTTATAGGAGGACGTGCTTGTGCTTCATTTATATTTTCTACATCTTAGGTGATGAGGAGGATTGGTTGGAATTAGCACGTGTTACAATGACTACCGGGTTTTAAATATGGTTTACATTGAGTGTGGGGGTGTCGACATCTATTTTGATTACATCATTGATTTGACACATTCCACCCCTACGTTATTTGCTTTGACGGATTGTTCTCCTTGGATATTTGCTACTACTATGAGCTCCATGTGATATATTTTGTTGTGAAATGAAAGAAAAAAAAAAGAAAATTGAAAGTGAAATGGAATAAGGAGCCGGAATTGAACTTCATGAAGACCGAGGAGATGAGCTATGAGTTTTGATCACTTCTTCACATTTGTGGCCGCGAGAACGGCGTTGCACCAAGATTGAGGGAATGAGGGCCGGAGTAGTTTGTTCGGTGGGTTTCCTTGGATTTTAGTGAGGGAGTGTGAGAATGGGTTCTTGTGAGATGTATCATGACGTCTAGGACTACGCTTATAAATATCATATCCTAACCGTCCTAAGCCGTCAACAATTGAATCCCGTGGATAAATATCTCGGATGGTAAGTTCTAGGTATACGATTGATGAGTGTGCGGAAGCAACTTATTTTGTGTTCGTGCCCGTTCTGTCTGACGAAACTGCCCGCAAGTTCTACCGATCACCAAAGTTATATAATCTTCTAGGGGATGTGAGAGCCTTATGACATGTAACTAAAAAAAAGAGAGATAAAAAAACATGTTATTTAATTCCTTGCATTGTACATACTTGAGTTGCATTGTATATATCATGTAGTTTGCATAGTCGTGTCTTTGTGTACTGAGTCGTGAGTCGTGTTGGCTAGCGGAAAGTGAAGTATGCAAAGTGGCGGGGTATGCATTGGTAGTGGTATGTATGCAATGTCTCAAGTGTGGGAGTTTTGTGCTTCATTGTTGCTCGAGACGAGCAAGAGAGTAGGTGTGGGGTAGTTTGATAGCGCCTTTTAGGAGCTATAATTCTTTAGCATTTACCACATGTTAATAAGTATTTGAGAATGATTTGAGCCTAATGTTGTAGAATAAATGTCGTTTTATCACTTGTTGCTCACCATGAGCTATATTGTTAGTCCGGACGTTTTCTATGCATATTTCGTTGTTATTTTTCAAATCTATTCGCTTGGTATGTTTGTTCAAGTTTTTTTTGGCAGGAACATATGATAATCGGTTGATAGGAGGCATGGAACGAACTTCGGAAACAACGGAGCTCAAGTGGAGTAAAGCGAAGCCGAATTGGAGGACCTTAGACGAACAGCTTGCAATATTTTGATCCTAGATGGAGTTATACAATTAATTTGGGAGTGATACCAATGCCAAATGAAAGTAGACTCAGAGAGCTTTCCAACGCTAGGTTACAGAGCTAAATCCGAGTTGGGACGAAGAATTTATGGCCTGGCGAAGTCAGGAGCAGGTTTCAGGGGGCCATTGCGCAATTACTGAAGACTTATGCGGGTTATGATTGAAGGACGACCTAGGGACGCAAAAAGACATCATTCACGCATACGGAGGAAGGAAGAGAGGCAAGGGAGCTGAGGAGATCGATTGGGATCATCCCCAACCCAGAGATTTCACCGTTTGATTTCTTTTTCTTCTCTTTTCATCAATTTTATGGAGAAACTCTATTGCTTTGCTACGATTCCAATTAGTAACTAGACATTTTGCTAGGCTTCTCTAGAGAGCCTAGGGTTTATGTAGACTATTATGTTTTCTGGGTTTAATATTTTGTTTCATGCTTTTTGATTTGATCTATTGGATGGCATTTGATTTCATGAACTTGTTGAAGATCTTAGTCTATTGACACGGCTAGGGTAGGAATTGATAACTCATGAATCTTCGTGTTCTTCATAGATTATAATCGTGCTTAAAGTTAATATTTGTTTTAGCTAATTGTTCATATACTATGTGTAATCCTTGGCAAGACCGGACTTGTCAATTAGCTAGCGTGTGTGTGAGAGAGACTTAGACCTAGTTGTGATGAGATATGAACAACAATCCTTAATCACTGAGACTGAGAAGAGAAGTGTGTAGGATTGGCCTTAGTGGGTAGATTCAGTAGGAGATAGTGAGGTGTTCGTGTGGTGGTGGTCTGAGAGGACATCATTCCGTGCACTGTCGTTAGCCTACTAGAACGGACCGATATATGTAGGTGGACCGACAGAACACCAAGTAAACCGTGAAGTAGAACGACATGAGACCGATAGGAGATTGTCAGCACCATTACCCGGCTTAACTAGAATATGATTAACGTGTTACATAGCGGATCCGGAAATCGTATACAGTCCTAGGTGATCTAGAGATTGCCTAGTTTCTCCATATTTTTTTAATAAATTAAAAAAACCTAAAAATATTAGTTTAGGTGTTTATTTTATTTCAGACACCTGTTTGAGGGTGGCAAATGTTTAAATCACTATTTCTTCCTCCTTGTATTGTATTCTAGGCTAATAACTAATTAAATATTCTCAAGTCTGTCCTCGTGGGATCAATAACTCGGGGTTGAAATATTACCCTATATTACTTAACCGTGCACTTGCGCATACACGTTAGTGAATCGCGTCAGTACCTTTCGTAGATCAACTAGAGTAGTGTGATTAACAACAATAGGCTGAAAGGATTTGTTGTCTATTACATTACAGTGTGATACATGATTGAAAGATATGTGTTGCGAGTATAATCTGATATGTTGGAAGAAAAAGTGAAGTGTTGTGAACAGAATCCGGAAATCAAATGAGTACCCTAGGGACCCTAAATCATCTAGTTTCTCCATACTCTTAGTACTCTTATTCAATTTAATTGCAATTCTTAGTTACGTGGAGCCACTTGATTGAGGGCGGCAGCTTATAATCATTCAACCCCTTTTTTATCGGTTACTTTGTACCCAAAAGTTGATTAACTATTGGCTAATAGTAGTTCAACTGCCTGTGGGTTCGAAAACTCGGAGTCCTAAATACTCCATTTACTACTTGACCGTAGACTTGCACAGTACGCGTAATTTAGGCGCGTCAAGTTTTTGGCGCCGTTGCAGGGGAGTTAACGGTACTAGTAGTGAGACCGATAATTAGCCTAGGATACATTTTATTTTTACTTAGTTATTTTTATTATTTTTGTTAGTTTTTGTGATCTTTCCCCTTGTTTTTGATCTTAGTGAGCAGGTACTCAGGATGAGTGAAAACGAGGAGACATCATCCTCATCCAGTGATTCCTCACACTCGGACAGCGAGGAGCCAGTGAGTATGCAGATAGCTCTTGATAAGATCACAAGGAAGATGGAAAAAATGTCTGCAAAATTGGAAGCTCGCAAAAATTAGACCACTTATAACCATTCGGGGAAGTCTCTTGTCACAGGCTTTCAGGCCCCCATAACTGGAGTCAGTCCAGCCATAAGGGGGGCAGACATTCAGGACGAAAGTTTTCAGCTCAAGGGAACCACTATCCAAGCAGCTAAGAGCCTATTTCAGTTCAGTGGGGGAAAATGAGGAAGATCTGAATGAGTTCATAGGGGAGTTCAACGCTTTCTGCAGAACGGTAAAGTAAAAGGATGTCAGCTCTGATGTCTTCAAGCTTGTACTTTTTTCCCTTTTATCTGAGCGGTGCGGCAGCAGTATGGTTGAAAAACCGAGCACCAAATTCTATTATCACATGGGATCAGTGTTCTGAAGAGTTCCTAGAGAAATTTTACCCAATCCACCGAGTGATTAAATTACAAGCCAACATTCTGAGTTTTGAGCAGCAGCATGATGAGTCACTGGTGGAAGCATGGGAACGTTTTGTGGGGATGTTGATAAAGTACCCAAACCATGATTTTGAATACTACAAGACTTTTCAGGTATTCTACCATGGTCTAGGCCATGGTGACCAAGAATGTGTAGACAGCGAAGCTGGAGGAAGTTTCTTGTTAAAAGTTGACAAGGATCCCATTTCATTAACAATATTTTTGCCGGAGTATTGAAGCAATATGGGGTGTCTGTCCATAAGGTTTATTTTCCTTGTTTCCCCCAAACTAATGGGCAAGCAGAGGTATCCAACAGGGAGATAAAAGGTATCCTTGAGAAGACAGTGAATGTTGGTAGAAATGATTGGGCCATGAAGTTAGATGATGCTTTGTGGGCATACATGACAGCATGTAAGACTCCTCTAAACATGTCACCATTTCAGTTAGTGTTTGGTAAGTCTTGTCATCTTCCTGTTGAGCTTGAGCACAAATCCTATTGGGCAATCAATCAATTGAACATGGATCACAAGTTGGCTGGTGAGGCACGAAATTTGAAGGTGCTGGAATTAGAGGAATGGAGGCTACGTGCTTATGAGAGTTCCAAGATCTATAAAGAAAAGACCAAGAGGTGGCATCACAACCACCTCAAGCCAAGGGAGCTCCATATAGGTCAGCAAGTGTTGCTTTTCAACTCTAGGTTGAGACTTTTCCCGGGAAAGCTACGTTCGAGGTGGTCAGGACCATTCCGGATTCACCAAGTTTATCCATGGGCAACTGTGGAGCTAGAGGACCCTCATAGCAAGGAATGCTTCCGTGTGAACGGTAATTGGGTCAAGCAATACTATCCATCCATGCCAACAAAGATTAAGATAGAGGAAATCTATATAGGTCCGCCTAATCAAGAATGAGGTAACTGGGTCGGGCCGTCAACCTTAAATTACAAGCGCTTCTTGGGAGGCAACCCAATGTAGAGTAGGATTCGTTATTTTTTTTAGTTTGTGCTTTTGAGTTCACCATATTTGATTGTGAGGGGTGAGAGAGAGTGGATTAATATTTCCTATGAGTATGCAGAACCCATGTACGGAAGACCCCTCCGGATTCCCCGTCTTGATGCGTGTGCACAACGTTGCACGCAAAACGTTGCACGCAAAACGAGGAACAACGAGATCATTTGAACAAATATGCATGGTAGAGAAGTTTCTCGGGGTCGAGGAGTAGCTTATTATCTCGGAGTAACATGGCAGCGAGTTGTTATACCGGGTTTGCTCGGATCGGAATCTGGAGAGGAAACCACGGTTCAAGAGCTTAAGGGGCTAGATTCTTGCACAAGAGAGCGGATTTAAGATGAAATGAAAAATTCCCCGGATTTCGGGAATTTTTCAATCGAAAATGAATTCCTCGTTGAATATGGAATCCATCGGTGAAAGAATCGCGCAAAACGGATGCCGGATGAAGAAGTTAGAGAAAAAAACAAAATGGGAGAGTTCCAGGGCATTTCGGGCAGCATTTATTTCGGGCCGAATAGAAACAAGCCAACTATTTTGGCTTTTCGAAATCATTTCGGGCACCATTTATGGCCGAAATGCTTAATGAAAAGGACTGGGCTACTCTTTAATTGGGGGGTATTTTGACTTTTCGGGGGGTGTATATAAGCCAAAAACCGGGTTTCAAAGCCTCCCCACCTCATTTTCGGATCAAACACCCCCTTCTTCATCTTCTTCCTCACAAACCCTAAAGAATACCAACACACCCAAAACCCAAAAAACATCCAAATTGAGAATTTTTTTTGGGTTTTGCTCCTTGCAAGCCCAGCTACAAGATTAATTCTTGGGTTTTCGAGAGATAGTGAGCGGGTTGAGTGTGGGGGAAATCAAAGAGGAAGAGCTCCAAGAACAAAAAATTCTTCGATTCGTCGACTTGGAGGAGGATTCGGCCTTAGCTCAAGAAATTCTTTTTACGGGGACACCGAGGAGCACAAGGAGGTATACACGCCTCATCTCGCTTTGATTTTCGAAAAATCGACCGATTCGGTCGATTCTTGACCAATTTTGGCAAAACCGGTCCCGTAAGAACGGAACTCCGGGACCGTAGGTACCAAACTCTTTCTCTCGCTCTAAATATTTTTAGGCGCGTCTAGGGCTTAAGTTTCCCGCAAATTTCACTTTCTCTTTACTTGTACCCTGGGTTACTTGGCGTAGTCACTCTAGGCGAAATACCCGGCAACACTTGGTTTTCTTTTGCTCTTTACTACCTGCACTTGGGAGATAATTTCCTTTGGGGGGACACTCTAAATTCATTGAGGACAATGATTATCTCAAGTGTGGGGGGGGGGGGGGGTTACACATATCTTTGCTAATCTTAACTTGCATAACCATGTTACATATAGATTAGTGAATTAATTTGCACGTAGGTGTCAGAGTTAGGATTGCATGTGCACCTTTAATTATTGCATCGTGTATATATATTGTTTGCACTTTTAATTATTGAGTCCACCTACCAATATGTGTTGTTAAGCGAGTTGGCCCAAGCATATAGAGTAAAAAAATAATTGAAAAACCCTAAAAAATTAAATTTTTTGAGAAAGGACAATCTAAGAGAGTGAATGTGGAGAGGACTCAATGATAGTGTTCCTTAGGAGTATGAAGATCTGAGGTGAGGTAGACGTGGAATCTGGAGTAGAAAGGCTATAGGGATAATGCACTTTACAATTGTGAGTAGCTGCCTCTCAGACTAGTTATCCTAGTAGCGCTACACAACCGTCACTTAGGTAGTCGTCAACCCTCCTCGTAGTGGCAACGGAACAGCTGTGCGAGTCATTTTATGGGGGACTCACGTACCGTCTCCGTCTCCTGGGTCCATTAGTTACCCCAATTTGATCCATTTACCCCTTTATTCACAGCCTCTAGCCTAGGAAGTCGTTCCTTGTGATTTGCATCACTAGTTAGAACGGTCCCTTCCTATGCATAATGATAGAGGGAGTCGAGTTAGGGAGGTTCGTTGAGGGTGAGAGGATATTATACATATTGAGTGGATGCTCGTCTATTGGGGGGGATGTGAGGGTGAGTTAGAGACTGTAGCACACTTCGGTGTGGCGGTGAATTGTTTCCTTACACCACGATCACAGGTGGAGTACCGTAGTGCGTGACATTATTTCCGCACGATATGGGGGTGGGGGTTGGTTCATCTTATAGGAGGTAGTGCTTATGCTTAATTTTTAGGCAAAATTGCACCGGAGGTACCCATATTTTGCCAAAACTGGCAAGTGGGTACCCAAATTTTCAAATCGTGCCCCACAGGTACCCACATTTTCAAAATCGTGCACCGGAGGTACACAATCCTAACTGCTGTTAACTTTCCGTTAAATTTCCATCCAAATTGGACGGGAAAGTAGAAAAAGACTATTTTACCCTTTATTTTCACCTCCAACTTTTTTTAAAATACAACTGCTAGTACCGAATCTAAAAAATTTAAAAATAATAAAATTTTAATTTAATAATTTGATATATGTAAATAATGAAATATATTTCATCAAAATTACCTATTTTACATCATTCCAAGATATAAAATATTTTTTTATTAACATATATCCGTCAATCTTAACGTCTTTAACTTATATTTTTAACAGAAATATCAAATTTTCATAATCTCAATGCAACGACCCCCTTATCCGACTCGGACGAATCGGGGAGGACGATGCTAAAAGTAACGGCGGAACATCAAAAGCACAACATCCCAACATATATATTACATACTATTAAACATTACAAAATGTACTTGAGTCTGTCTTCTATTATACATTATGCTAACATTATTCAAACTATTTTACAACTCGTGACGGAACCTCCTTAGTGAGTCTCGTACCCGGTCATGCCATAGTCATCTTCTTCTAAACCTGCGGGGGAAGGAAACAAAGACCGCAGTTTTCTAAAATTAGCATAAAGTACTGAGTAAGTAAACACCCTAGCTTGTAAAACGGAGGAGAGAGCAATATTTTGTTTCATGTCAAAGCATAAGGAGGAATAAGTCATAAAAGTGTAACTCGATGAAAAATGTAAATAAACTCTTAACTTTGAAACTTTCCTTCTTACTCTGTAGCAGGGAGTAATATCCCGATTATCTCTTCTTTCTATTTATAAACTTCCTTGTCTCATAGAAAAGCCCTTTTTAACTTTGTTGATACGGGGAAAGATCTACTATACTATCACTAGCTACCATGACCTTGACTACCGGCAGCCCCCAAAGACTTCTTGCGGGCAGAGGGGTGAGTACATGGAGACACCCGGCAGGTTGCGACCGGGTTAAAATAATAGGGGTCGAGTGACCGAAGTCAACACGACAAATAATAATAAGTTTCTCCCGTACAACTCTTTCCACTTTACGTTGTTACGTTTTATTATTTTCGTGTGAGGATTTCAAGAAAACATTTCAAATCGTAAACAATCTCAAGTAAAAACAGATATATCACCAAACACATTTTAAGACAAGTATTAAAATCACATTACGACACGAACGGAGCTAGGCACGCTAGGCTAGGCATATTTACTTACCTTGCTTATTCAGTGAATAGCACGTAGCACTCCCCTAGAAAGACACGTAGTCTTCGTCAACGGATTCGTCACCTACGCGTTATCGATACACGTGTCAAAATAAGAATTTCTATATATATTTGACGAGTCTCATTATTTAACTTTCATATACTACGCTTATAATTTCTTAATAATATTTTTAAGCTCTATTATTATTATGTAGGAACCTATAAATTAAATTCACAAGTTTTTATATTTACTAAATATTATTTTAGCTAACTTATTAATTTTATAAGTACAAAAATTCTACAAAGAGTAATATTGTTAAAATAACTATTTATTTAGCAAATTTATAGAACGAAGTATAGAAACTATTTATACTATTTTTATTAAACGAAAATTGATGTTTAAGTTAGGAGGAATTATTCTTCTTACAAATAATTGCTTGTTATTAATTGAGAAAATCATTAACTTGAAAGTTATAAAATATTTCTTCTTTACTAACTAATTTGAAACAAACCATAAATTCATAATTACAAGTTATATTCCTAGCTTGTTTATTTTTAAGAACATAAATTCTATTTACTAGCCCCTATTTTATTTATATTATTTAATTAGTTAACTTATTTTTATTTTTATTTTTATTATTGCTATTATTATTATTATTATTATTATTATTATTATTATTATTATTATTATTATTATTAAAATAATAGCTAGAAAGTGTAGAAAATAATTTAAACTTTAAAAATCCTAATTTTATTTTATTTTTATATTTTCAGATTGCTAAATAACAAACAAACTCCCACGGTTTACTGAAATAGCAGAAATACCCCCCTCTTATAGCTAAAATAGTTTCTGAAAATGACAACTACCTCCCCCCTTAGCAAGAATTTACAATTTTATCAATCTAAACGTGAATCTAAGCTTCTAGATATGATTTTGATTATGTAAATCAACTCAAGGCGAAGATTAGAGCGTACCGGTACCAAATATCGCAAGAAACGATCGAGAAACGGTCTGGGTCGAGTTTCCCGTCGATGGCCACGGTGGTGGTTCTCGAGTCCGGCGAGTAGAGCGTTTCTGGGTTCAATTAGGCCTTCTACTGGCTTATTCGAGTCCCTAGGAGTGGTTTAGTGTCAATTTCAGGGGTGGGTGCTCTGTTTTAGCTTGGCGGAGCTCCTCGCCGGCGACAATGGTGGACCGGCGGCGGTGGTGGTCGTGCTCTGCTTTTGGGTTGCTCAGCTGCTGTTATTTCTTCTCTTACTCTGTTCAGATCGTGGTAGAGAGGAGTGTGAGAGGGACAGAGAGGGGAAGTGGGAAGAAAACAGAGGAGGTGGTCTTGGTGGTCGTTCGGGTTTCTCGCCGGAAATTGCAGCGGCGACGGTGGTGGCTTCTAGCCACTGTTCCTGCTGCTGTTGCTTCTCAGTTTTTGGGCAGAGAAGAGGGTGAGGCAGAGAGAGAGAAAAACAGAGAGCTAGGCGGAGGTGTGGGTGTTGGTGGTGCTCTCGGTGGGTCTCCTTGGTGGCAGCAGCGGCGGTGGTGTTGGTGGTTCCGTCTAGCTACTGCTGCTGCTACCTTTCTGCAGAGGAGAGAGTGAGATAGAGGGAGAGCTGGAGGGAGAGAAAGAGTGATGGAGGTGGTCGCGGCGGTGGTTGTTTTCGCCGGAGGCGTTGGTGGTTGGTGGAGGTGAAGAAGACGAGGGTGAGGACGACGATGATGATGATCATGAATTGGTGATGGTGAGGTGTTTAAATAGGAGAGTTAAAGTAGCGGTGATGGTGATAGTGGCGGTGGTGTTGTCGGGGGTTGGTTGCCGCAAGAAGAAAAGTAGAAGAAGAAGAAGAAGAAGAAGAAGAAGAAGAAGAGAAATTGAAGGTGAAGAAGAGAAAGAAAACGAGAGAGAAAAGACAAATGAGGAAAAACAAATCTGATGAAACTTCTCTATAAAACTATTGGGTGTGGCTAGTCACACCAATTAGTTGGGTGTGTGTGTGGCACAATTACGAAGCTATGCGGTGGTTTTATCCGTGCTACGATTTAAGGTTAATAAATTGTTCGCGTAATTATTTACAATACTATTTTAATATTTCTTAAGATTTAACGAAACTAAAAATAATGTACACAATTTTATTTTATTTTTCTTTTACGGATAAATTTTATATATAACCTTGTTAAGTTTACTACTTTACCCCTAAGTATTTTACGGGGTATTACATTCCGCTTAAAGACAGCTTCGCCCTCGAAGCTAAAATCAGACAAATAATCACGATACTGAGACCACTTGGCGACCAACTTATTTTCGAAGTAATGTTCCCCCAGGTAAGAAATCGTTATCCGACAAATCTTTATTTGATACTCCCTACACATATGGAACGTACTTGTAATATTAAGTAATGTTGTAACTTATTTCAGTTACCAGAAGTTAATGATATGCCTGATATGACGATACTGCTGTTCTTGACATGAAGCGATTTTAGACGAAGGGTGGCATCTAGAGAGTGACGTCCCCGGAACTCCTTATGAATATATCTTCTAACATTACCCTGATCATTCAGTCGGAGGTCGACTTCCCGAATACAAAGTAAGATATGACTTCAACTAGTCTTTTACTTCACAGTCCTGCAAAACCTTTGATACAATCGAATTATGTAATTAACCTCTAGAAATAACTGGTAAGAAAATCAGCATCCCATGGGCTCAAACATCTATTTAGTGATGGAATCCAATTCACAAATTTTCACATATGAATCCTACCAACTGTCAGACACCTCATTGTATACCATAATCCCAAAGGCGAAGTCTAAACACTCCAAATGATAGTAAGATCTTCCAAATCCTTGATAAACAACATAAGCCACCTTTATTGCTCATTTTATTTTAATAGTAACTCCAGATGTAAATCAACAAAGAAACTATAACATGTTCCCATCATACAGACCACATAGTTATACGGGTTCCCGGGCTCCAAAGGTATATTCATACTAACATTTATGCTCCTCTAGGAAAAATTTAGTAACAAAGCTCCAAGTAATGATGCCCCAAACAACTACTAACCTTTTAGCCACACAAAGCGCTCTATTCATCATAACAGAGGATCGACAACAATAGATAACAAAACCTCATGATACTATAGATTGTAACCACCGATCCCATAACTGATTTGTCACTTCCAAAATTCCCGAGACTTTGTAATAATTTGTGATGACCAGACTCCCAAACAGTTTAGTTACATTCAATTTCGAGAACCCAACATGAACTAAGTTTTAGCGAGAAAACCTCAAGTGCAAGAAGGACTTGAAATAGAACTTATTTTAAGAATGTATACTCCAATACGAGGTTAACAACAAGACTTCAAATAGAATTTATGTGAACAATATGTACCACCAGAAAAGGAACGTATATGACCGAGACATGTTATCATATCATATAATCCCAAAAAGAGAACTCACGACAATATCAATAACTAAATCCTTAGGGTAGTTGCTCTGACAATATACCTCCAAATGGAAACTCCAAACTGTTGCAACACCTCAAATCGGTCTAGTTGAAAGCATCTAGGATCTAATGGGTGAACCCTACGTCATTCGATCAATTTCCCAACGTTTCCTCAATTTACCCTTATAACAATTTATTTATTTGTTTATTTATTTATTTATTTATTTATTTATTTATTTATTTATTTGTTTATTTACTTTTATTTATTATTATTATTATTATTATTATTTTGCGCCTGATATCCAAATCTCACTCATATCTGGTTGATCTCTTGTAAATCGCAATTCCCTTGCTTAATTGGTAACGGACTGTCTAAAAATCTATCCTTGAACCCCACTGATCCAGATATTATACGTGACCACTTGCCATACTGATGTTATCTGACCTCAATTACAATTATCTCGAAGTATATTCGCTATCTTGTCCCTTTTGCATATCTACAGACTTTGATTGATTTAGTGAGGAGGACACATAACAAGAATGTGCACACATGCATGCAATATAACTCATGGTTCATAATCACAATCATTGCTAAAATATAATTAGCTATGAAATTTCCACGTTATGCTATGCAATTTTCCTTTTTCTTGAAAACTAACTTTGGTCCAATCGGGCGATCAGATTCTTGATGCCATATCCTCATATTGATCTTGTCAATTAAGCCTGATAGGTTATCACAATATTATGATTTCAATACTACGTCAATGAATCATAGAGCATACATTTTCATGCTACCATACACCACATTACACGTCACATATTGTCACCATGATATGAGAAGTCAAATACTCAAACTGATAGAAGTCTTTAATTTTATAGTTGGTCATTTGTGCAGATCCGTTACTGAATTGACTACTCTTGGAGTTCTTAACTACTTCCTATGTTCGTATCTGGAGCTGAATTTTTTATGGTAGGTTCTGCTAGGAGTCTAGTATAGGAAAACTTAGGGTGGTACTTCAATAACCGTTTGTTGCATACAGCGATAATTAACGTCTATTCGTTTCACCCAAATGGCAATATTCATACGTTTTCCCTTAGTATTTTAATCTGACCCCGAACAACTATTTAAGTCCATCACTCCTTGTAGTCCAAATTTGATACTCCATAGTTCAATCAAATAAGTTAAAATGCTCCTTGACCTCATGTTTAAACAAGTCTCCATATATAAAGTTAGAATACACCTCCAGTTTCCAACATTTAACACAAACTCCAATTTCATCTTAACCTCTTGTCTCGTATTATTTCAATAAACCTCGTACCACAAAATCTAAGCTAGACAACAGAACTCCCGAGTGACATACGCGAACACATCTAGGAACAAATTCGTAATTGAACACATATCCCAGCTGTAAACAAAGACTCCGTAACAATACTCCAAGTATTCCCCAAACTGGAATAGTTACCCAATATAAGAAGCTGCCAATATTTTGCATAATGGATAGTAGTTCCCAAATAAGTGTAATGAATTAAGAAAGTCTAAATATAAACTTAATAGACTCCAAGCAATACTCAAAAATTTTGGGTTACCACTTCAGAAAATTTGAGATACTCATCATGCAATTTCAACGTAAACCTAAATTTTTCCTTTGATACATCATCCCTCCAAAGTTAGTACTATAACTCCAAGAGTAACACATAACAGAACAAACATCCCAACCTTGAAGCAACATTAGGGGTAACAAGACTCCAAGTAACGCCCTAGTTACTTAAGTATTATTAAAGCGCCCAAATCATTTAGAATGGAACAACCTAGATAGTCATTTGATTACAAATTATGAAGAAGTAAACACATCAAAACCCTTTAATAAATAAGGCCGCAGAATTATAGTTGAAACAGGTTGAAAACTCAGTGGGTCGACTTCGTTGATTCTCAGGTGAGGGTGGGTGGGACCTCCCTTGTCGACCTCCAAAATATACTATTTGATTTCCAGAAAAGACTCCCAAGATTAATTCACTATTGACTCCAAATTCCAAATTACAATCCCAATCAGTATGTAGAGTATGTCACCAAATTTATGTACAAATATTGTAAGTGAAACTAGGATACGCCAGTCAAGTACCTCAATATTCTTATCGCATCTCTATCCTCAGATTTCTCATGAAGTCACATACCCTTTCAACATCACTATCGACTGAAGTTTTGCCCCAAGTGATTTCTGTTCTAGGCAGTTTGTTCACGTCGGACCTTGCTAGTGTGGTATTATATTGGTCTGCTAATCACTTTCTAATATGTCTTTGGTTATGCTATCATTGTCTTAGGGATTGAGATATATCAGCTTTTAATTGCGCAATCATCCGTATATACCACACAACTATCATGTAGAACATCTTAGCATGCATCACATATCAACTTCACATTAAAGCACATATGACTTGTGTCTGCAAATGACATGATACATCTAGCACGAAACAAATTATGAAGATCATTCACAACCAACAAATTGTATTTTAAATTAAACTGATTCACATAAGACTATAACAGCACAACACTTCTTAAGACAGGTTGCAGGTGGGCGGGAAATATCAAGACCTATACTTAAGCTACCCATACCCCGAACGGCTTTTCCGGTTTTAATTATCTTGCCCTATGTTCATTTTAAGTTGCCCTACAGGTTTTAATTCCCATTTAATGGATAGCCGGCTCTGATACCACCTGCAACGACCCCCTTATCCGACTCGGACGAATCGGGGAGGACGATGCTAAAAGTAACGGCGGAACATCAAAAGCACAACATCCCAACATATATATTACATACTATTAAACATTACAAAACGTACGTGAGTCTGTCTTCTATTATACATTATGCTAACATTATTCAAACTATTTTACAACTTGTGACAGAACCTCCTTAGTGAGTCTCGTACCCGGTCATGCCATAGTCATCTTCTTCTAAACCTGCGGGGGAAGGAAACAAAGACCGCAGTTTTCTAAAATCAGCATAAAGTACTGAGTAAGTAAACACCCTAGCTTGTAAAACGGAGGAGAGAGCAATATTTTGTTTCATGTCAAAGCATAAGGAGGAATAAGTCATAAAAGTGTAACTCGATGAAAAATGTAAATAAACTCTTAACTTTGAAACTTTCCTTCTTACTCTGTAGCAGGGAGTAATATCCCGATTATCTCTTCTTTCTATTTATAAACTTCCTTGTCTCATAGAAAAGCCCTTTTTAACTTTGTTGATACGGGGAAAGATCTACTATACTATCACTAGCTACCATGACCTTGACTACCGGCAGCCCCCAAAGACTTCTTGCGGCCAGAGGGGTGAGTACATGGAGACACCCGGCAGGTTGCGACCGGGTTAAAATAATAGGGGTCGAGTGACCGAAGTCAACACGACAAGTAATAACAAGTTTCTCCCGTACAACTCTTTCCACTTTACGTTGTTACGTTTTATTATTTTCGTGTGAGGATTTCAAGAAAACATTTCAACTCGTAAACAATCTCAAGTAAAAACAGATATATCACCAAACACATTTTGAGACAAGTATTAAAATCACATTACGACACGAACGGAGCTAGGCACGCTAGGCTAGGCATATTTACTTACCTTGCTTATTCAGTGAATAGCACGTAGCACTCCCCTAGAAAGACACGTAGTCTTCGTCAACGGATTCGTCACCTACGCATTATCGATACACGTGTCAAAATAAGAATTTCTATATATATTTGACGAGTCTCATTATTTAACTTTCATATACTACGCTTATAATTTCTTAATAATATTTTTAAGCTCTATTATTATTATGTAGGAACCTATAAATTAAATTCACAAGTTTTTATATTTACTAAATATTATTTTAGCTAACTTACTAATTTTATAATTACAAAAATTCTACAAAGAGTAATATTGTTAAAATAACTATTTATTTAGCAAATTTATAGAACTAAGTATAGAAACTATTTATACTATTTTTATTAAACGAAAATTGATGTTTAAGTTAGGAGGAATTATTCTTCTTACAAATAATTGCTTGTTATTAATTGAGAAAATCATTAACTTGAAAGTTATAAAATATTTCTTCTTTACTAACTAATTTGAAACAAACCACAAATTCATAATTACAAGTTATGTTCCTAGCTTGTTTATTTTTAAGAACATAAATTTTATTTACTAGCCCCTATTTTATTTATATTATTTAATTACTTAACTTATTATTATTATTATTATTATTATTATTGCTATTATTATTATTATTATTATTATTATTATTACTTCTATTATTATTATTGTTGTTACAACTACTACTACTACTACTATCATTACTGTTATTTCTATTATAATAATTTGTATTATTATTATTGTTATTCCATTCTTCTTATTATTATTAGTATTGCTATTACTCTTATTACTATTCATTATAACTACTACTACTATTATTGTTATTATTATTATTATTATTATTATTATTGTTATTACTATTTCTATTATTGTTATTACTATTTATCATAATCACTACTACTATTACTACTACTATTATTATTACTATTATTATTAGTATTACTTCTATCGTTAAAATTGCTATTACTACTACTAATACTACTACTACTACTACTACTACACTAATGCTATTATTAGTATCTCTATTTATTATAATTACTACTAGTAATATTATTATTATTCTTATTTTTATTATTATTGCTACTACTTATTATCATTGCTGCTGCTGCTGCTGCTACTACTACTACTACTACTACTATTATTATTATTATCATTATTATTATTATTGCTATTATTATTATTATTATTATTATTATTATTATTATTATTATTATTATTATTATTATTATTATTATTATTATTATTATTATTATTATTATTATTATTATTATTATTATTTTATTAAAATAATAGCTAGAAAGTGTAGAAAATAATTTAAACTTTAAAAATCCTAATTTTATTTTATTTTTATATTTTCAGATTGCTAAATAACAAACAAACTCCCACGGTTTACTGAAATAGCAGAAATACCCCCCTCTTATAGCTAAAATAATTTCTAAAAATGACAACTACCTCCCCCCTTAGCAAGAATTTACAATTTTATCAATCTAAACGTGAATCTAAGCTTCTAGATATGATTTTGATTATGTAAATCAACTCAAGGCGAAGATTAGAGCGTACCGGTACCAAATATCGCAAGAAACGATCGAGAAACGGTCCAGGTCGAGTTTCCCGTCGATGGCCACGGTGGTGGTTCTCGAGTCCGGCGAGTAGAGCGTTTCTGGGTTCAATTAGGCCTTCTACTGGCTTATTCGAGTCCCTAGGAGTGGTTTAGTGTCAATTTCAGGGGTGGGTGCTCTGTTTTAGCTTGGCGGAGCTCCTCGCCGGCGACAATGGTGGACCGGCGGCGGTGGTGGTCGTGCTCTGCTTTTGGGTTGCTCAGCTGCTGTTATTTCTTCTCTTACTCTGTTCAGATCGTGGTAGAGAGGAGTGTGAGAGGGACAGAGAGGGGAAGTGGGAAGAAAACAGAGGAGGTGGTCTTGGTGGTCGTTCGGGTTTCTCGCCGGAAATTGCAGCGGCGACGGTGGTGGCTTCTAGCCACTGTTCCTGCTGCTGTTGCTTCTCAGTTTCTGGGCAGAGAAGAGGGTGAGGCAGAGAGAGAGAAAAACAGAGAGCTAGGCGGAGGTGTGGGTGTTGGTGGTGCTCTCGGTGGGTCTCCTTGGTGGCAGCAGCGGCGGTGGTGTTGGTGGTTCCGTCTAGCTACTGCTGCTGCTACCTTTCTGCAGAGGAGAGAGTGAGATAGAGGGAGAGCTGGAGGGAGAGAAAGAGTGATGGAGGTGGTCGCGGCGGTGGTTGTTTTCGCCGGAGGCGTTGGTGGTTGGTGGAGGTGAAGAAGACGAGGGTGAGGACGACGATGATGATGATCATGAACTGGTGATGGTGAGGTGTTTAAATAGGAGAGTTAAAGTAGCGGTGATGGTGATAGTGGCGGTGGTGTTGTCGGGGGTTGGTTGCCGCAAGAAGAAAAGTAGAAGAAGAAGAAGAAGAAGAGAAATTGAAGGTGAAGAAGAGAAAGAAAACGAGAGAGAGAAGACAAATGAGGAAAAACAAATCTGATGAAACTTCTCTATAAAACTATTGGGTGTGGCTAGTCACACCAATTAGTTGGGTGTGTGTGTGGCACAATTACGAAGCTATGCGGTGGTTTTATCCGTGCTACGATTTAAGGTTAATAAATTGTTCGCGTAATTATTTACAATACTATTTTAATATTTCTTAAGATTTAACGAAACTAAAAATAATGTACACAATTTTATTTTTTTTTCTTTTACGGATAAATTTTATATATAACCTTGTTAAGTTTACTACTTTACCCCTAAGTATTTTACGGGGTATTACACTCAAGATGAAAAATTAACGGGAGGGCACATGTGAAATTATCAAATATACTTATATGTTATTGTTTTTATTAAATATATATATATGTGAAATTATAAAATTTTCAGATTGTTTTTATTAACATATATCCGTCAATCTTAAACTCTTTTAACTTTTTTTCACAATTTTTTAAAAAAATATCAAAATTTCATAATTTCACATGAATTTTCTTAATAAAACAATCACAAACAACTATCTTTGATAATTTCACACGTACCCTTCCGTTAATTTTCCATTTTGAGATTATGAAATTTTCATATTTTTGTTTATAAAATATTAAAGACTTTAAGATTGACAGATATATGTCAATAAAAACATATTTCATATCATGAAATGATCTAAAAATATGTAATTTTTATGAAATATATTGCATTATCTTACATATATCAAATTATTAAATTAAATTTTTATTATTTTTTAATTTTTTTAGATTCGTTAGTAGCAATTGTATTTGAAAAAAAGTTGGAGGTGAAAATAATGGCTATAATAGTATTTTTATACTTTCCGTCCAATTTGGATGGAAAGTTAACGGAGAGTTAACGGCAGTTAGCATTAGTTAGCATTGGGTACCTCCGGTGCACGATTTTGAAAATTTGGGTACCCGTGGTGCACGATTTGAAAATCTGGGTACCCACTTGCCAGTTTTGGCAAAATATGGGTACCTCCAGTGCAATTATGCCTAATTTTTATATTCTCTATATCTTAGGTGATGAGGATGATCAGTTGGAAAAGCACGTTTATACATTGACTATCGGGTTTGTGAGAGGTTCTTTACATCGAGTGTGGGGGTGTCAACATATATTTGATTACATTATTGATTTGATACATTCCACCCCCACGTAATCTATTTTGATATTGGATCTCCTTGGATATTACTATCATCATTGGTGTATCCATGTGCTTATTTGTGTGGAAATGAGATTGAAAAAAAAACAGAAATTAGAAAAAAATAGAAATTGAAAGTGAAAGGGAATAAAGGAGCAAGCTTGAAATTGAAGACCGGGGAGACTAGCTATGAACCTTGATCATTTCTTCACATTTGTGGCCGCGAGAACGACGTTGCACCAAGATTGAGGGAATGAGGACCGGAGTAGTTAGATGTGGTGGGGTTCCTTAGATTTTGGTGAGGGAGTGTGAGAATCGGGTTTTGTGAGTTTTATCACGACGTCTAGGACTGCGCTTCTAAATATCCTATCCTACCCGTCCAAAGCTGTCAACAATTTAATCTGTGGATAAATAGCTCGGTGGTAGGTCCTAGGGATACGTTTGATGAGTGTGTGGAAGCAACTTATTTAGTGTTCGTGCCCGTTCTGTCTGACGAAACTGGCCACAAGTTCTACCGATCACCGAAGTTATAGAATCTTCTAGGGGATGTGAGAGTCTTATGACATGCCGATTTGTTCGTCGAGATTGTCCAATCTCTACCAAAAAGAAAAATATTTAGTGTTCTTTACTTCGTTGCATTGTTTATAATCAAGTTGCATTGTTTAAAGTCATGTAGATTGCATAGTTCGGTGTTTGAGTCGTTGTGTCCAAGGCAAAGTAAAGATATATGTGAATTTTGGAAGCAAGTGTTGCTCGGGACGAGCAATAAGGTAATGTGGGTGAATTTGATAGAACCTTTCAGGAGCTATATATTATTGGCATTTTCCACATTATCATGAGATATTTGAGCTTAATTGTAGAGAATATGTTGCGTTCTATCACTTGATGCTTCATATGTGTTATATTATTAGTCTGTGCGTTTCTATGCATAATTAGTTGTTATTTGTCAAATTTAATCACCTGGTATGTTTATCATGTTATCTTGACAGGAACAGATGCTAATAAGTTGATAGGAGGTATGGAACGAACTTCGGAAACAATGGGAGCTCAAGTGGAACGAAGAGAAGCAAAGTTTGAGGAGCTAGGATGACCAATCTGCATTAGTTTGATCATATCTTGAGTTCTACAATTAGTTTTGGAGTGAGATCTGTGCCATATGAAAGTAGACTCAAAGAGCTTTCCAATGATAGGTCACAGAGCTTAATCGGAGATCAGAAGAAGAAGATATGACCTGGAGAAGTCAGAGGACAAAATTCAGACGTAGCATTTCGGCTCGAAATGGTCTGACACTCAAGTCTGATTTTTGGGGCAAAAACGCAATTTTTAAAGTCTTATGATGATTTTTGGCGGAAGGACGACCTAGGTGAGCAGGCGACACACACACGCACGCACAAGGAAGAGAAAAAGGACGCAAGGAGCTCTAGGAAGAGAGGATTCACAATCATCTTCATAGATTTCATCGTTTGATTCTTCTTCTTCATCTCTTGTACTATTTTCTATAGAAAATATGATTTTTCAAGATATTTCATGTCTAGCTAAACTCATAGGTGATTATGGAGAACTAGGGTTTCACTTGATTGATTCTTGGATTCGTGGATTTACCTCATGCTTAAAGCTTAATTTCACTTTGATTCTCATCATTCTTATACTCAAGTTCTTAATTCTTAGCATGTGAGGCTTGATCATGCATAGCATGTTAGTTATTTAGGAGAGTGTATGAAAGTAACTAAACCCTAGGTTCGTGAAGAGTAAGAAGACATTCTTCATATTGAGACAGATAGGTGAAAGAATGAGAGTGATCACTTGAGGATTTGTTTCAGTTGATTATGCTGGAATAATAGCTTTACAAGGAGTGAAAGGTCTTGTAGGTACCTTTAGTAGATCAACCACTGTGATACATAACTGAAATATATGAGTTGCGAGTATAATCTGATATGCTGGAAGAAAAATTGAAGTGTTGTGAAGAGAATCCGGAAATCAATTGAGTACCCTAGGGACCATAAATCATCTAGTTTCTCCATACTCTTAGTACTCTTATTCAATTTAATTGCAATTCTTAGTTACGTAGAGCCACTTGATTGAGGGGGAAACTTATAATCATTCAACCCATATTTACCGGTTACTTTGTACCCAAAAGTTGATTAACGATTGGCTAATAGTAGTTCAACTCCCTGTGGGTTTGACAACTCGGAGTCCTAAATACTCCATTTACTACTTGACCATAGACTTGTGCAGTACGCATAATTTAGGAGAGTCAATTCTCCTCCACGATCTGATGGTAGAGCCTTAATACTCTTGCCAAGTTGCTTCTCTACTTCATTCTTGAATTCTTTGAACTTTTCAAGGGATTCAGATTTGGCCGTCATAAGGTACACAAATCCATATCTACTGAAATCATCAGTAAATGTAATGAAATAAAGATAACCAACCGTGATGGGCAAGGAAAATGACCCACATACATCAGTATGCACGAGAGCCAATTTCTCACTAGTCCTCTCTCCTTTCTTGTTGAAAGGGGACTTTGTCATTTTTCCTAATAAACAAGATTTACATGTCTCATATGATTCATAATCAAATGAGTCTAGGAATCCATCCTTATGGAGACGAGATATGTGCTTATCGTTTATATGGCCTAAACGACAATGCCATAAGTAAGTAGGATTTAAATAATTAGTTTTAATCCTCTTCGTAGTTATGTTATAGACATGATTGCTTAGATCAAGGATATACAATCCATCGGATAATTGCTCACTACATTAGTGCATACTATCAAAATGATTGGAGGAACATTTGTCCTTTATTGAAGTAGTAAAACATTTCTCGTCCAAACAAGAAATAGAAATAATGTTTCTGCTCATAGCAGGCACAAAATAGTAATTATCTAATTCTAAAACTAATCATGAAGTCAAAGATAGCTCGTACACGCCCACGGCCAATGCAGCAAGTTTTGCTCCATTCCCAACGCGCGGGTCTATCTCCCCTTTAGCCAATCTTCTACTTCTCTTTAGATCCTTCATATTTCGACAAATGTGAGATCCACATCCAGTATCCAATACCCAAGATGAAGAGATAGGTAAATTGACATCTATAACAAAAATACCTGGTGGTGGTGGAATCACTATTCCAAGCCTTTTATCCTCCAGATACTTTGGGCAGTTCCTCTTCCAATGTCCAGGATGACTGCAGTAGTGACACTCACCCTTAGCCACGCTATTGGCAACACCACCAACAGGTTTAAGGGAAACTTCCTTGGGTTTTGCAACATACTTGCCTTTCCATTTGGAGGTAGAAGTAACTTGTTTGCATTTTCCTTCGTTCACCATCATTACATCCTTGCCCTTTCCCTTGTTGATGCTTTGTTCAGTTGTCCTCAACATATTGAGTAGATCTGGCAGAGGCCTGTTGATCTCATTCATGTTATAGTTCATAATGATCTGTCCATAACTATCAGGAAACGATTGCAATATGATATCAGTGGCCAATTCTTGACCTATTGGAAACCCTAGGCGTGTGAGATTCTCCAAGTACCCGATCGTGCGCAGTACGTGAGGTCCCACAGGGTTTCCCTCTGACAAGTGACATTTGAAAAATTCCTTGGAAACTTCATACCGCTCAACCCTTTCCTGCTCTTGAAATAACTGCTTCAAGTGTATGATCATATTAAACACAACCATGTTCTCATGTTGCTTATGGAGCTCAGAGTTCATGGTGCAAAGCATGAGGCAGGCCACACCATTAGCATCGTCAACGATCTTCTGATATGCCTTTAGGCCGCAGCAGAAATTATTTTATGGACCCTCATGAACTTGCTCTTCTAGAATGTACAGTTTCTTTTCTTTCTTGAGAACGATTCTCAAGTTTCTGTACCAGTCCAAAAGTTTGTTCCAGTAAGCTTATCCTTCTCAAGGACTGATCGTAGGGAATGTGATGAATTCGATGAATTGTTTGCCATTAGAATTCTACAAAATAAGAAATATACATGTTTTAGTATTTTGTGAACAAATAACTACATTTAATAATGGGTAGATTATAAAACCTAACTCCCGCTATTGTTCTCGGATTAATAACCCTCCATATTGATGCGGAAAATATCATTATATTTTCTAGTGGGCAAAGATTCATATTTCATTTTTTTTAGCTTGCTTTGGCAAGTCACCCAAAAATTAGTTATTTAGGTAGGAAAAATTCTAATTTCATCTTATGCAACTCTTGGTACAATTGGGCAAATAACTCCTTATTTATCTATCTCATAAATAATCCCAATTGTTCGCCTCTAGGATTTCAATCCTATTAAGTAGCCTTGTTGCGTCCAATCTCTTACTTCAACAATAGAACATTACTAGCTTGTGCCGTCGCGCCACATCATGATGAATCAAGTCGCCTTGCTTTGCCAAGCCCGAACTTGATAAATCATGATAATGACGAGCGTTTAGTAACGAGAAGGCAAAACACAATATTTAAATTTGAGAGACTTTTAATTTAATTTTAAATTGTTTTGTTGATCCTAATCAACTGATCTACTGATTTGGGTTGGGCAATCCCAAAATAAAAGATCCCGGTTGTATTATCTAGTTACCAATTTGAATGCATCATCCGTACACCAACAATAAATAACAAGACAATAATTTAAATAACCGCTAACAATAAATAATCGTGATGTGGATATGGCCTCCTAAAAATAAGATATTCCCAAGCCAATGAGAATATCTACAAGCCCTAAAAATTAGCAAGCTCAATTCCATGTGCCTCCATCTTTTAGTCCATGCGTCTTAGCTTGTGGAATGCCGCCAGCTTGTGGTTCCTTCAATTCTTTAGGCTTCTTTGTAGGGTTTTGATTCATGGATGCGAAACGGAAACAATAATTAACCATGCAAAACCCTCCAAGGATCACAAGTCAAGAGACATAACGATGGTAAAGGAAGAAATCAATTAACACACCTTAGGGTTCTCCTTTGATGACTTCAAACGCGAATTGTGTCACGTTCTCTATAGTTGATCCACGCCTAGAGTTGATTTCTAGATTTTCCAATCCTTGGTGCTAGCCCGGAAAGAGGAAGAGGAAGAAGAATCACGCAAAACGAGACCAACCAAGGAGGTTCGGCCTCCTTGTGGCCGACGGGGACGGGCGGCGGCGAGCTAGGGGCGGCGGCTTCTTAGCTTGCTTGCTCTCTCTCCTTTGGTTCTCTCCCACTCAAGTTATGATCTATTGAATCATAAGTGTGGGAAGGAAGGAAGGAGTGTCCTTTATATAGTCCAACAAATCCTTGCCAACTACCTAAAGGACCTATTCTAGTCCTACTAGAATTCAATTTAGTCCCTTCCTTGCAATTAGTCCCTACTAAGTTTGCAAGGTATTGCAAAGTGATCCTTATAATTAATTAATCCAATTAATTAATTCCCAAATCTAGTTCAACTCTATCTAGCGTGTGACCCCATAGGTTCTATCTGGTTGGTAGCAAAAATTTGCTAATATGGAGCGGTTTCTAGCAAAACATCCATTCTAGCCAACTAATAGAATAGTCATCTTGACAAACTTTGTACAAGTAATTGTCTCATCCCTTTGTCTCTATATCTGGATTGGACAAGTAATTGTCCCAATCCACAGTTTCTTGATCCATGGGAAAAGCCTTATTCGTGCAAATAACATCAATATCCCATATTGATTTATTTGAGTCTGGCCAGACATTTTATAAGCACTATCCCTCGAGTGGCCTAGGATATTTTCTCCAGTTATGTGAGAGGGACAAATTCTATCTACGTCTACTACGATCTCTAAGCTTGCTTCTTATTGTATCCAGTACACGCCTTTATAGCTACCCAGTTACGGTGTACCGTTTGACGCTACCAAAATCACAATAATCCACAACTAGACAATCTAGTGACTTCAAGTCTAAGGATGACAATACCATTGCACCACGAGAAGCGCTTGTGACTTAACATAACATGTATGTAGCCTTCTCGGAGATGGGTCAATCCAGTATGCCATTACTCCTAATGCATACCCATGTGTTGGATCATGATATCTCCATATCAATCCAACCCCATACTAGTCTATAGATGATTGTCCTATTAATCATTATAATCGACTAGGGATATTTAAGAATATAACACTTATATTCTAAGGACTTCATTCATGTTATCATATCTCCATATCAATAACATAATGAATTGTAAATCCATAAATGTCACAATTAACTGATTGCCTCTAGGGCACAATTCCAACATTCTTCTCCATGTCTTGACTATCTTCTACTCTATCTAATACTAGCTAGCATCTATACAAATTAGAGAGAGACCTCACAAGTTGAGGAGATGACCGACTTGCAGGCCGTAAAACCTAATTAATTAATAATTACAATAAAACCAAACCAAAAAAATAAACATTCACAACATCCACATCTAAGTAGGGATGGCAACGGGTCGGATCAGAATCGGATCAGGCACATCCTGATCCTGATCCGACCAGGAGAAATGTGATCCAGATTCGAACCAGATCTGTTCGGATCGCCACCATATTCGGATCAGATTGAACCGGGTTTCATTCAACTGATCCAAATCCGATCCGTAGATCCATATAGTACGTGTTCATATCGGATTCAGATCGAATCAGGCTCAGATTTGGAATAAAATGCAAAAAATTACAATAAAAGTTAAACACTAGTTCATACGCTAAGGCATGTTTGTAAGTTACGAAGCGTAAAACATAAAATAAATGGCTTTGTAGGTTGGAGTTACTATTGTATTATTCTTGGAAATGTAATTAGGGAGGTAATAGGGGTATAATTGTCAAGCACACATATACGCCGGATCGGATCGGGTCGGAACCCGGTGCATCAATCATCCGATCCAAATCTAGATCCAAATCCGATCGGTTCTGGCTTTCTGAATCCAAATCCGATCCATTTTCAATTGGATCGGATTTGGATCCGATCCATTCGGCTCGGATCTCAGATCAGATCGGACAATATTGTCATCCCTACATCTAAGGCCATATCCAATCACCATGCAAAAGCACATAATACAGTTATAATCCAATTTCAACGCGCTTGGTCAATTTTAGTTGATTTTGGATGTACTAGGGTCATAACGGTCCAAGAGGGCCCAACAACTACTTGGCCGAACCGCTAATGGCCCGTCAGCCCTAGCCCACGCGGCCAAGCCGCGCGCTAGGGCGGACCGGCCCTTGGTCGTGGCTTCCTCGGAGCGCAAGGAGGGGGCGGATGGCCCTCGGGTTTCGGCCCTAGGGTTGTTTCCTTCCTCTCCTTCCTTGTTTCCCAAGTTTGCTTGTTTCCAAATTAAGAAAAACCCCTTTTTCCTAATTTGTGACCAAACCCTAGATTTCTAGATCCAAATTTTCACATCATATGTGATCCAAATTCAATAATCTATACATCATATGTAACATTAGCTCATTCTTGAATCATATTCAAATTGCATCAATATGCCAATTTTAGTTTTAGCGATAAAATATAATAATGGTGTAAAACTAACAATAAAGTGACACATAAACCACGTTATGCACTACAACATGTGGATCTCATACCACTGTAGGCTTTTGATACGGATTACGCGGCGGAATAAACAATAATTTATTTCGTTCAATACCATCCAAAGATCACAGGACTACAAATCATAACGATGATAAAGGATGAAACTTATGTGTACCTTAGTTTGTCTCCTTGATGACTTTACGTGAAATAATATGCACGTCTCTATGGAAGTCTACTCCTAAGATTGTCTCAGGATCCTACAACACCTTTGTGCTAGCTAGGGAAGAAGGAGGAAGAAGAAGAAGATCACGCAAAAGGAAACCAAAGATTTCCACACCTCTATGGCCGACGGTGAGGAGGGGTGGACGGGGGGTGTTCGGCCTCTTGTCTTGGCTCTCTCCTTGCTTTGTCTCTCTCTCTCTCTTGTGTGATAACAATTATGACACTTGTGAGAAATAATCTAGGAGTCTCTATATATAGTCCAACAACTCCTTATTAACTACATATTAGCCCATCTACTAATCATGTCCTTACATGGATTAGTTCACCTTGCAAATTAGTCCTACTAAGTTTTCATGTGGTTGCGTATTGATCCTTCTATTTAATTAGTCCAACTAGTTAATTCCCAATTCCGGTTTAATCCATAGGGAGTGTGACCTCATAGGTTTCTACTTAGTTGGTACTAACTATTACTAACATAGAGTGGTGTCAAGCAAAACATCTATGCCACCCAACTAATAGAAATATTCAGTAATCCGACAAACCTTGTGACCAATGTTACCCTATTGTATTATCCCTTGGTCTCCATATCCGGATTGGACACGAGACATATAAGTCACACTCGTATATCCAATCCATATTTTCTCGATCCTGCGAATAGTCTTATCCATGCAGATAACATCAATATCCTATATTGGTTGATTTGAGTCCGGCCAGACATTCTATAAGCACTAACCCTCGAGTGGCCGCGGATATTTGCCCCCGTTATTTGGGAGATACAAATATTCTCCACATCACTACCATCTCTAAGCTTGCTTCCTATCATGCCCGATAACCACCTTTATACCCGGTTAAGGCGCAACGTTTGATAATATCAAAGCATGATATTTCGCAACTAGAGTATCTACTGACTTCAAGTCTAAGGACCACAATACCATTGTTACTACGAAAAGCACTTGTGACATTACATAACTTGTATGTAGCTTTCTCGTCGTGGGTCAATCCCGTATACCATTACTCCTAATGCATACCCATGTGCTAGACTTGATATCTCCATATCAATCTACCCACATACTAGTCTATAGTTGATCGTCCTGTTCATCAGTATAATCGACTAGGGATAATTAAGATAAAAAACACATTGTAATCTAAGTACTTCATTATATTAAATATCTCCATAAATAATATAATGATTATTTTAGCCAAAACAATGTTCATACTAAACAAGATTGCCTCTAGGGCATCTATTCCAACACTGTGGACGGGTCGGTTTTCATGTTTCTCGAAGGCCTTTGGAAGTTTAGGCTTGCGATGTAGGGACCTAAGGGGTTGTAGGGTAGGACACCATGGTTTCGCGCAGTCACATATGTGGGAGTTCCGATTCTTCGAGTGGCCGATCAGTATGATATATTCCTTTTAACTAGGGTACGTGTGTCCTGAAAGTTTATAAGGGCATTTTCGACAGATGTACCATTCCCTGAGTGCGGGGGAGGTTGTGGCAGAGCGATGTCAAAGGTTGTCAGTCCCATTGCAGTTTGAATTGATGAAATTTCTCGAGCGAGCATATCGCATTTCTGAGAGTTTGCAAATATTGCTTCATCCCTTGATTGCTTCATCTAGTTTATTTATTCATGCATGGTGGTGTTCAGAAGACAAGGGGCCTGTTAGAATGGGGTTTTGGGGGTTCTGAGGGTTTTGGTCCTCTGTCAAAGTAGAGCCAGTGAGGACCTGCGAAGGAGTGCCTTCTGGGTTTCCGTAGTCCACGACCATGAGATTAGATATGGGTTGCTTGTTGTTGATTGGTTAGATCTCTTTCACGTCAGGTTCACCAAATGTAAGAGGGGATTAAGCTATGTACATGATGGAGCTTAATGACTTGTGCTCGGATTACATGTAATCTAGAGCTAACAACCTTCTAAAAATGGATCGAGAACATGAGAGAGCTATATGAAAGGGGGTGGAGAATAGTCGTACTTGATATAGAGTAGAGAGACAACTTGTTGTCAACAATTCAGTACTAAATAAAATTCCGAGTGAAAGTTAGAAGGTACCATCTTATTTATACTAGTCAGATGAGGGAAAGCCAATGGGTAACACGTGTCCGTACGGATGGCCCACAACCCGTCGAGGAGGCATACCCTAAAATCTATGGAGACCGTCATGGATGAAGTCAGACTAGTATAAGTAAACCGGTAGAACACGTTAGATTCATAGCAGGTATAGGTCGCATCTGGGACAGATCCCATCTACGACAGACCTTATTTCAACCTGCAAACCACTAGACCCTCTGACTCCCGTGTGAGGTGATGAGATGCGAGAGACCCTATCTCTTGATCCAAGTCCATCATCGCATGGTCTAGTACAGTGGGAGCACAGTTGTAGGGACACATGTACTCTGCTGATAGGTCTACGTGACAGCGGACCAAGACTTTATTCTTGACAGGCTACAAAAATATGCTTGATGTTCTATGTAAACGTAAAAGAAAAAAACAATTGTTCGACATCACAAGCAAGGGTGAAACAATACGAACAAATGAAAATGTGGCTTCCAACTAATCGAGATGTTTTAAGATTCTATTGAAATTTTCAAAGGAAACCTAATATATAGGTTTGGGACAAAATTAATTTTTGGTCACACGCAAGTGCATTTTTAGAGAATTATTTGTCAAACTAGGTGTTTCGGCCAGTTTGTGCGAAATTCAGCAAATCTACAGAGTCCACAAGTATATACTCCCACCGTCTTAAGATGTTTGTCTTGTTCGTCATCTTGTCTTCTCCTAAAATTGTGTCTTCTTTTGAAAGCACGACCACTTTTTATCACTACGTGTTCCACTATTATCCTTCATTAATTACACGATTGTAGTCTCTATGTACGGATCCAATCATCGACATGTACTATCATCATTAATATTTAAGGATAATTTTGATAGTGCATTAATTTTTGTAATCTTTCTTCACTACTTTAATGTGTGAAAAGTTACTGGAGGAGTATTTATAATATAGATAGTCATGTCAATCAATCCCATGACACCCAAGGAGATTTGGCGTTTCTAGGGTTTGAAGAAAAGGTACATCCTTAAATATAAAACGTCACCCACTAAACCAACTTCTTGGTCTCGCAAGTGTAGATTTCAAAAACACATTTTTGAGACTATTATTTTATTATTATTTATAAGTTTTCTACAATTACCAATTAAGTTTATATAATTCATTTAAAAAAAAACAAGTTCATGTAATGCACCAAATCTTAAAAGTCGAGCCGGACATCAAACAGGCGAGGTGAGGTACTGATCGGAGGTTTAAACGGTAGAACCACATTTTTTTTATAATACATTTTTTTGAAATTTGCATTAAATATTATATAAATGTGTGATAAGTTGAGTTAAAATATAACCTGAAAATCTATGTACAAGTAATATATTGACCAAAATATGCACAAATTAATGAAATTACATTAACTTAATGGTTTCAAAACTAAAAATTTTGGCTCAAAAAAAAGAAAAACTACAAATTTGACACATAATTATATATATATATATATATATATATATATATATATTGAGGGAACACACAATTATATACGAGTACTTTAACATAAATTTGATTTTCCAAGAACTAATTTTCCAACGTTTGTTTTAATTTCGAGTGACTACCAATTAAGTGGAGTTAAATAATTCACGATGTTCTAGTGTAAAGTTTGTTTAACATTGCTCTTAAAACGGAAAATAATAAAGGAAAAAGTAAAACATTTATGACATTTTTGGTTTTCTAGTATTAGTGGTATTAACTAGTATTGAACTAATTGTAGTAATGCGATTATTAATATTTTGTTTGGTTTGTTTTGGATTAAATTTAATACCGGTACTAAATAGTGAAAAATATTAGTTTAATACCCTATTTTAATCCCCTACCCCATTAGAGTATTAACAGTATTGGACTATTCAATATTGTTGGAATTGAACATTAACTACACCAACAATTATTCATAATACTTTGTACGGTACATAACCAAATACAATATTAAATATAATACAGCTAATTCACAATCCTATCCGACCTAGTCCAGTCCAGTACAGTCCAGTCCGGCTAGTCCGAAAAAAAAACGTGACCTTAGTATATTATTTATTTATAGTACAAAACATTAGAGCATCTATATACTACTTCCGTTTCTCTAGAATCTTTCCAATTTATTTTTTTTACTTGTATTCATGTCACTTTGACCAAGTGATTTGGATAACAAAACGCTTTATGTTTTTGATTATTTTTACATGGTGTTGTAGCGTAAAATTTACTCTACAATACCATCATAAGATTACAAAAAAATTGCATCGTTTTTAATCAGATAAATGATTCAAAAGTAACTCAATAAATAGTGGAAAAAGTAAATTGGGCAGATCCCAGAAAAACCCAAGTAGTATGTGACAGATTATTAACAAGTCCATGGTTGGTCCAGTGGGCGTTTGCTTACGCAGTGATTCATTGTTGCATCTTAAAACGACCAATTTCACCATCGGTTAGCAGGATTAGACCGCTTTTGCAACATGGGTTATCCAAGAACCGGACCGGAGGTACATGGATAATTTGACCGGTTCCACCGAACTGCGAGTCCGGTCCGATTTATAAAACTATATAATGCATGGATATATAGCGGGGGTGGTTGAAATGGAAAGGAATGCGACGTAACTGAGTGCAGCTATGTTAGAAGAACTGGAAATGTAATACTACCTCTGTTTCGCCTGTTTCAGCCTACTTCACTTTTTGTCACTATTTACTGGGTTACTTTCATCCGGTGATTTGATTAGCAAAACGATACAAGAATTTGGTAATCTTTGCATGGTGTTATAGAGGAAAGTTTATTCTAAAATACCATGAAAAAATTGTTAAAAAATTACAACGTTTTGTTACCCAAACCACCAAGTCAAAGTGACTCAGTTACGGGTTAAAAAGTCAAACACAGACGAAACAGACGAAACGGAGGTAGTAGCTCTCAGACACTCAGAGCACCCCACACAAAGACAATGGCAAGATAAGATGTTGCTTCATACGCCACACGTTGGCTAGAAAATCTGATCCAAAGAGATAGGAATACTATGAAACGTGAATATCAATCATTTTCTCAAAAGAGCAAGTGTCAAATCTAGGGTAAATTTTTTCCTCACAAAAGTAATAATCTAATGGGAATTTGTTTCCTCAAAAAAATCATATAAAATAATCTAAGGTTAAATTTCACTTTCAACCCCTCAATATGACGATACTTGACTTGTACCTTTTTTTGTTTGAAAATCTTCTCATATACCCCATATGACTAACAAACCCCAACAGAATTATTCAAAAGACCATTATAACCCTAACATGTATAACAAATAGCTAGGGGCAAGTGTCATTATCAATTTAAGCTCCCTTACATCCCAACCCATCATCTTATTTTTCTCTGCTCAAACCCTAAACATCTCCTATCCTCCGTCTCTCCCTCCTCCAGAGTGATCATCAATGCAGCCCATCAGCATTACAAATCATGTCTTTCTCAACACCAGCATCCTCCATCGCCACCCACCCATCTAGTCAATCTTGTTAGGATCCAAGCAACTTAATAACCCTAACAATGGCGGTCTACCGAATGACAGCTAATGAAAGAGAGAGATTCACAGAATGATAACCGCGAGATAGATAGATATATACGAGAGCAATTGGTAGCCCTCCCTAATAAATGAATGCCTAATTATGGGTTTAATACAATTGGGGAAGAACACGTTGAATGTAACATAATCGTTCTTCCCTCTTCTATCCCTAACAGACTATTGAGTCGGCCGATCCGTTTGTGACACGTCTCCTTCTATCGGAATTTATAAGTAAAAGACGTATTTACCCTTTTACTAAAACTCTATTTCTAAAAGTTTCCCGCTGGTTATGACGAGGTCATAACAAATCTCTGCCTCAAAGGAACAACTGAGACCTGAAATCAAACCTTCTTTTCTATTATGGTTGTGTAAGGGAGAATCCTTTGAGGGGAATTCAACGTACACCAAGAGCAGGGGATAAGAAGAACACATGAAGAGTAAGGTTGTGCGTAGGGAGAGAGTAAGGCAATAGCAACTGTATGAGAGAGAGAGAGAGAATTCTGGCAGAGCTTCCGCGTAATTCAGGTGATTCGTCTTTTTTAAAGAAAGGGTTAACGAACCTATATATAGTGGAGAATATGACCGTTGTAGTGGGTTAATGCGCCCATTAATGGCGGCTTAATTACCTTAACCATAACGGCACGTTCGTCCGCATATATAGGGATCGTTACGCACTTCGTCCGCGTATACCGGAACCGTTATGAGGCTGACCGGGTTTATGGAGCTCGTGCCATAAATCTCTCAAAGTAGTTACTAAAGGTCGCGCGCGGGCTTGGTTGTCGCTCGCGCGCGACAGGACTTACTCTAGCCTCCAAACCACTAAATCCCTACAAGTCCCGTGTGGTGGTATTGACGCGGATTTACTAACGCGTATGCGCAAGTGCACGGTCAAGTAATATAGGGGTGGTATTTCAACCCCGAGTTATCGATCCCACGAGGACAAGCTTGAGATTATCTAATTAGTTACTTAATTAGAGTACGGTACAAGAGGAAGGGTTTGATTGATTTATAAATTAAAATAACAATTAAGCTAATATTTTTGTATTTTTTTATATTTAAGATATAAGTTTGGAGAAACTAGGCAATCTCTAGATCACCTAGGGTTGTAGACGATTTCCGGATTATCTGAGCAACACGTTAACTATATTCTAACTAAGCCGGGTAACAACACTGACTATCTCCTATCGGTCTCAAGTCATTCTACTTCACGGTACACTACAATCTCCTATCGGTCTCTTGTGTACACCGGTCCGTTCTAGTAGGCTAACGACATGCACGAAAATGGGTCTTGTCGGTCCACCGTAGCACGAAACAGTCGAATCTCACCTACCGAATCTACCCACACTAGCCAATCCTAACACGTCTCTTCTCAGTCTCAGTGATACGGGATTGATGCCCATATCTCATCCTAGCTATTTAAAGTCACTGTCGTGCACTTCACTAGCCAACTAATGGTTCCGGTTAATTACTCCATCCCCATTAAGAATTAAGCATAGATTATGAACAATTTGAATTAAAATATTGCTAACTTTAAGCATGAATCAACTATTGAATAAACCCTAGTTCTTGAACCCTAGTTTATCTCCCAATCGTGTCACTCAATTAGGATTTCTAACATAAACAAGAAACTAGAATTGATTCAAAAGAAGAACTCAAGAAATCATGAAGCAAAGATCAAATCCGGAAAAATATCATCGTTTACATAAACCCTAGGCTCTCAAAGAGATGCCTAGCAAAACGTCTAGCTAATACTAATAAACCAAACAAGACTTACAAGTTTCTCCATAGAAAGATTGAGAGAGAAGAAGAAGAAATCAAACTTAGAGCTTCAATGGAGGAGGAGTCCTCCTCTTGTGCGTGCCTCCTTCTCTTCTCCTTGCGTTGATCGTCTCTCTCTCACGTGTATCTCTTCTTTTAATATTAGGGTCTATTTTTATCTTAACTTAGGGTGTATTCATTAATAATCAAAAAATATTAATTAATAACCCTAAGTCCTGGCTTTTCCCGTGCGTTGCTGGGTCTGCTAGCAGATCGTGCGATCTGCTTTTGCTGATCGTGCGATCTGCTACTTGGTCGTACGATCTGCTACTTGGTCGTGCATTCCAGTGAGTTCTCCCCTAGCAGATCGTGCGATCACTAAAGTTGATCGTGCGATATGCTTTGATCCTAGGATCAACTTTTGATCCTACACTTCAAACTTTCTAAAATGACACTTTGACCCCCTTTTTCCATCTTTGTCCTCTTTTCTTCCAATTTCTTTCTCTCCCAAACTTCCGCATATGTTCCGAAGTTCGTTTTCCTCCTCCTCTTGATCCATGAGCTTCGTTTCCTGTCCAACACAACACAAAAACACCCCGTGCGATCAAAAGTGACAAAATAAATGTAAATAATGTGAAAAACGCCCGGATTAACAATTTATCACTCAAAGCTACACTTATCCAATTTCCTCAAGTTCATAGTGTATTTCTAATATATTCAACCCGGAAACTACACAAAACGGTACACAAACGTAGAAGAAATATAACTCTAATATAGAGTTATCAAATCCCCCCACACTACCTTTTTGCGCGTCCCGAGCAAAATCAAAAACACTTCTCACACTATGATTTTCAATCCACCAAATTGCATTTAACTTCACTAGCCATGTGACACAAACAACACACACACCCATGCAACCTACATGACTATACAATGCAACTCGATTATCAAACAATGCAAAAATTGAAACAACACCAATTTTTTTCTTTTCCTTTAGAGATCGGGCAATCTCGCTATCACCAACCAAAATCATCAAGCTCTCACAAGTCTCTTTCGAAATTTCACAACCAATAGCAAGAAATTGAAGTAGAGTGGTCCTACGCACAATTTCACTAAGGGGTCCCAAAACATCCACCATAATCAAACCAAGATTCGGGCACGTCCTTTAGCTCAGAGGGTCTAGGCATCCTTAGTACTAAGGTAGTCTTTCGTCGCCAAGTCATTTGAGGTTTTCAGACCCTCTTAGCCGTTATTGAATGTGAATGCAAATTGTCCCAGCGACGGGAGACACAACTCCGTATAATACGGCTTGACTTTAATTTTCCCTAGTTTCTCTAATTGGGTTGAATCCAAATTCCCCGTGTAAACGGAGGCACATTAGGCTGTTCACCGTATCTAATCCAAGAGAAGATTTTGATTTCTTTTTGTTTCATTCTCTTCTACTTTTTTTTTTCAACCGTGCATTTAGAGTAACTAAGTGTGGGCTTTTTCGAACTTTCTCTTAGAACCACCTTAAGGGATGGTGGTGTACGCTCCCCGACTTCGCTTAGGCCGAAGACTCGTACCACATAGAACCGACTCTACATGAAGGTCCACCCAAGATTCTAAGAGTCCACAAGTTTCCACTCGAAAACAGACTATTCGACTTCTTAGGACTAAATCCTCCTAGCACAATATAGGAACTAAAGGTATGCCCTCGTCTACTTTCCACTTTTCCCTGAATACCCGGGACATCCTTTCGTGAAACAGGTGCGCAAAATGCTAAAAATTAAAGATATCCCTACTACGGTGCTTCCTATTCTCAAAGACTCTTTCATTGAACTCTCTTCAGTTTCAAGATTCATCAATTGCCCTTATTCTCAAAATTTTTAGATTTTTATGGATTTTTGCTTTTCTATTTTTTTCAATTTTTTCATATTTTCCTAGACTCTATATGCAATGGCCAACTCGACTAATCACACGACTTGGTAGGGTAACTCAATAATGTAAAAGTGCAACAATGCAGAAAATTTAAAACTATCACAATACGACATTGTATCACACATTCTAGACTAACCACACGTACTACACAATACGACACAGCTACATGTAACTGGCGATGCATAACTGACATGGCTAGCAAAATTGTACACAAACCCCCCCACACTTAAGTGTTTCGTTGTCCTCAACGAATATAGATAAATAATAAGAGGACTCATCGCTTAAATGTGTTGGCGGTGGATCTACACTATTATGGCTCAAAACGTAGAAACAAGAGAGAAAGTTAAAGGTACCTGGGGTGCCCGGACCTACATGGGCACCGTTGCCGCGAAACTGCAACAAGAAGGGATCTTGTGGACCGTTGACAGTTTCCAGAAAAGTCTCACCTCGCGTCCGGATTCCGATGCGCCTACTCACATTCTATCACACGCATCAAGAAGGGGAATCCGTAGCGTCTTATGTACCTGTGTCCCTGCACACTGATTGAAAGTATTAAAGCAACTCTCTCTCACCCCTCAAAATTAAATATGGAGAACTAAAAGCAAAAACAGAAACAAATTGCATCCTACTCTACATTGGGTTGCCTCCCAAGCAGCGCTTGTAATTTAAGGTCGACGGCCCGACCATGTTACCTCAACCGAAAAGGATAGTGGAGACTGCTTTATCCCTCCACTTCTTCTTCTTCCACCATCTCATCTCGATAACTTCAAGTGCACCCCTGTGCTGTGCAGAAGGTGGACAATTGTGGAAGCTGACTCCTTTCATTTTGCAATTGATCTTCTTAAGAAACTTCCACCAAGTACCACTGGGCTCAAATGAATCTCTGGCCATAAAATCATCCAAGTAGTACTTCCTTGATGCTATATGCTCTTCAAATGACCCATTCAATTCATCCGCACCCCCACACTTGCTGACTTCCAACTCCTTGACCATGGCATATGGATCATCAATAGAATCGCCCATAGAACAAGAGATTGGAAGTTGCTCATCAAATTCTTCCCCATAAGAATACCCATACAATAATTGTTCCAGCTCGTCGCAAACTTGCGTGACATAGGATATGGAGAATTCATCATTAATCAGAGTTGGGGCTTTTACCTCAATATCACTGAGCACAAGTGTTTCACCAGCTTCATCGTCGACACACCACAGGCTTCCAATTTCGGTGTCTTCCCATTCATACCAAGGATGTGAGGGAACCTGCGGTCTTGGCTCGCAATACGGCAGATCTTCCCATCTTCGGCACACAGTTCCACCCCAGTCTGAATCAGAGTCTGAGTCCTCATATATGGCAGAGTCCACCAATGGTTCCTGGACACTGCAGTCTTCGTTCAGCTCAGGTATCTCTTCTTCCACTTGTGGTGGGGATGATGAAGGTTCAAAGTTTGGCTCACTGTCATATGGCACGGTTTCTTCTTGTGGCTCTTGAATACTAGATTCCCCTCATGTTGGCAGTTTTTCTATTCGTTTCTTTATCCTCTCCAACATCTCCCTCACGTATTCCCTACCTGTGGCTGAATCCTCTTGTGGTAATTGTGCATCTATGGACAAAAATTTGGCGCACACTTCCATGTCATTCATAATACTACGCCGTTCTGCGATATCCGCTGATGAGTCTTCCTGGTGCTGATGAAGCTGGGGTTCATGTACTCGACATGAGTCTCTACGGCCGTGCCGAATTCCGCATACGTAGCACCAAATTATGCATGCGTCCTCGTCTTCATGGTTACCCCTGCAGTGGAAACAGTAGGGGGGACCCGAATAACAGTCTTCGCTCCACATGCTTAAATTGTCTCTTGCTTCCTGCGTTCCTGAGAAACAAACTCACAAGACACCCGTGAAGCACAGAGATATAGAATAAAAATATTAAAATAAAACTAAAATAAAAGTACTCTAAACTAACTCCTAACTAAATAATCTACCGCTGTCCACGGCAACGGCGCCAAAAACTTGACGCGGATTTACTAACGCGTATGCGCAAGTGCATGGTCAAGTAATATAGGGGTGGTATTTCAACCCCGAGTTATCGATCCCACGAGGACAAGCTTGAGATTATCTAATTAGTTACTTAATTTAGAGTACGGTACAAGAGGAAGGGTTTGATTGATTTATAAATTAAAATAACAATTAAGCTAATAGTTTTGTATTTTTTTATATTTAAGATATAAGTTTGGAGAAACTAGGCAATCTCTAGATCACCTAGGGTTGTAGACGATTTTCGGATTATCTGAGCAACACGTTAACTATATTCTAACTAAGCCGGGTAACAGCACTGACTATCTCCTATCGATCTCAAGTCATTCTACTTCACGGTACACTACAATCTCCTATCGGTCTCTTGTGTACACCGGTCCGTTCTAGTAGGCTAACGACATGCACGAAAACGGGTCCTGTCGGTCCACCGTAGCACGAAACAGTCGAATCTCACCTACCGAATCTACCCACACTAGCCAATCCTAACACGTCTCTTCTCAGTCTCAGTGATACGGGATTGATGCTCATATCTCATCCTAGCTATTTAAAGTCACTGTGGTGCACTTCACTAGCCAACTAATGGTTCCGGTTAATTACTCCATCCCCATTAAGAATTAAGCATAGATTATGAACAATTTGAATTAAAATATTGCTAACTTTAAGAATGAATCAACTATTGAACAAACCCTAGTTCTTGAACCCTAGTTTATCTCCCAATCGTGTCACTCAATTAGGATTTCTAACATAAACAAGAAACTATAATTGATTCAAAAGAAGAACTCAAGAAATCATGAAGCAAAGATCAAATCCGGAAAAATATCATCGTTTACATAAACCCTAGGCTCTCAAAGAGATGCCTAGCAAAACGTCTAGCTAATACTAATAAACCAAACAAGACTTACAAGTTTCTCCATAGAAATATTGAGAGAGAAGAAGAAGAAATCAAACTTAGAGCTTCAATGGAGGAGGAGTCCTCCTCTTGTGCGTGCCTCCTTCTCTTCTCCTTGCGTTGATCGTCTCTCTCTCACGTGTATCTCTTCTTTTAATATTAGGGTCTATTTTTATCTTAACTTACTATTCATTAATAATCAAAAAATATTAATTAATAACCCTAAGTCCTGGCTTTTCCCGTGCGTTGCTGGGTCTGCTAGCAGATCGTGCAATCTGCTTTTGCTGATCGTGCGATCTGCTACTTGGTCGTACGATCTGCTACTTGGTCGTGCATTCCAGTGAGTTCTCCCCTAGCAGATCGTGCGATCACTAAAGTTGATCGTGCGATATGCTTTGATCCTAGGATCAACTTTTGATCCTACACTTCAAACTTTCTAAAATGACACTTTGTCCCCCTTTTTCCATATTTGTCCTCTTTTCTTCCAATTTCTTTCTCTCCCAAACTTCCGCATATGTTCCGAAGTTCGTTTTCCTCCTCCTCTTGATCCATGAGCTCCGTTTCCTGTCCAACACAACACGAAAACACCCCGTGCGATCAAAAGTGACAAAATAAATGTAAATAATGTGAAAAACGCCCGGATTAACAATTTATCACTCAAAGCTACACTTATCCAATTTCCTCAAGTTCATAGTGTATTTCTAATATATTCAACCCGGAAACTACACAAAACGGTACACAAACGTAGAAGAAATATAACTCTAATATAGAGTTATCAGGTATGCGAGGGTCCTGTCTCGCAGCCCTCACGTGAATCAGCGCGGGTGGGGATCCAGTGTGTGCGGAGCACAGCTAGGTGTGCCGGATGATCGCCACGTGGCTACCATCTGTCTGTCTGGAAAGCACTATCTACATTAGCCCCCTTTTTGCGCGTGGAGACGCCTAACTGGATAGGCTTCAATGCGCAAAAACTAGTGCACGCGTCATTGCCACGCACCAATTCAAATACACGCAAAATCAGCCCCCGTGCGTGCCATTATGACCTAGGATCCCTAGAGTCGTGCCGTCTGTTCTATTAGGGTTTTAGGCGTGACGTCAGCATCGACCTGTGATTGCGCGATTCGACGGTGACGGTTGTGATTCGACCACTGAAAGGACGCGAATCTTCAGTGTTTTTGAATAAATAATCCATGCCCTCCATTGTTGCAAAGTATTGCTTCTCTCTCTAAAGTGAATTTTACCTGAGAGCCTTCAAGAGAAAATACAGATAATAAACCATCAGTTTTTCCTTGCCAATCGTCTCCTTCAACTTGCTTCATCAAAACAAGGTTGGCTTTGCTCAATTTCATTAATGTATTCAATGTCCTTTGAAATGTCTTGAATCTATAAACCCAGAACTATTTGGAATACACCATTTATTCAAAACTGCGAAATAGGTTCTTCTTAAACCCTAAAAGATTGAAACACCAGATTTAAACGATTTTCAAACAATAAACTTCTGAAATTCATAGATTCTAAACCCAGAATTGACCAAGAACTTTTCTTGTTCTTCTGATTTCGAAACAAACCCAAAACTGCTTCCTGAATCTGAACTAAAGGCGAGTATATTTCTCCCCCCTTTTTTTCTTGATTTTCTGCAGAAATGGCCAAGACAAAAGGTTCCAAATCTGTTAAAGAACCTGAAGAAATTCCTGATCTTCCTAAAACCCTGTGGAAGAAAGCCACCTATCTAGGTGGGAAAGACTTTTATCACACTAGGGTTAAGGTAAAGAATCTACCGGCTCTTGCCTCTGGAGATTTGCTAACATTGACCCCCCTTACCACTCCAGCCATGTTGGAGTTAATTGATTCCAAGGATGTGGTAAGATTAGGAGTTGAAAATGGTTTCTTCCCCCGTACTGAAATTTCTACCCAGGCCTTCGTACAAAAGATGGATTTGATGGATGAGTGGATTGATCATGTACTAACTCACCATGCTATCACACTAGACGATGCTGGGATTTATTTCACTGTTAGGGCTATCAAGGGTGCTGCCGTGAAGCTGGATCAGACCATGCTTCTAAACCTTCTTTCTCGCTACTCACCTGCGACCCATACTTTCCATTTTGCTGAATTTGAGGCCGCCCCCACTTTGGAAGATGTTCAAATTCTATATGACCTTTGTCCTATGGGCGAAGTGGATCCCTTGAGCGCTTTGAAACCTAGTCCAGAGCTTACCCTATATGCGCAAATGGAGGAATGTTTGACTGAGGTGAAGAAAATTTCTACTCGTTGGACATCTGCGGAAGTATTTCCCGAATGGAAGCTAGTTGAGACCTCTGCGAAGAACACTTGGGGAAAGTGGGTGCAATACTTCTTTCGCGACTATACGAATAGTAAGATCACCAAATAAATACTGGATAATGATCCAGAGGCGAAGAATTACATAGAGGGAACGGGGTATCATCTGAACTTGTGCGGCTTTCTCTGTGCCTGGCTGTCGAGGTATTTGATCGATGTTCATCCTCATGATGGGGTCTTTTATCATGTTCTGCCCCTTGCTGTCAAGTTGTCCCTCGACCAGAAAGTCGCACTCGGGCCTCTAGTGCTAGGCACCCTATGTCATCGGTTGGACCAGCTGGTGGTCGCGATTGAGGAGTCACGTGGGTGTCTTCATGTGTTGACCTTTGTAAATATTTCATTTCTTACCATGTGGGTTTTCGAAAGGTGGCCTTCTTACGCTCCTGTTCCTTCTAGGACCAGTAAATGGAGCGTTCCAAGTGCGCAGAATGCACTTCCTAGTGGGAGAGCTGCTCGATGGTACAGGACCAACCTTCCCAAGTGTACATGGAGTCTGGTATGCGATGATCGGAGAAAGTATACAGCCAGGCCTTACGCGACGCGTACTGAAAATGTGCGATGGTTTCCGAAGCTGTACCCTAATAGAGATGGTTCATACTCAGAGGAACTCCTTCTCGAAGGACATGATCGCTACCGCGAATTCTTCTGCTGGTTCTTGAGAGGTTCCCTTCCTGCCCTTGTCGAAAATGTTTCTGAGCTAACTCCTTGATATGAGCAGATCACGGTCGATGTTGACCCAACTCGCGTCTCTCATCAGTTTGGTTTTGACGCAGCGGCACCTTCCATTTGGCCTAAGTCAATCAAAACGAACTGCTACAAGCGACTGCTGATAACTAAATGTAAAAAGATCCTTTTGAGCAACTTGCCTTTCGTCCAGCCTTCGGGAAGTCGTGTAGGTCACCTTAGCAAGAATTGGATCGCTTACTGGACTGCTCATCAAGCCAGATTTGATACATACTCGACTCCTCGTCCCAGTAATGCTCCTGCGATTAAAAGGAATGCTTTCCCATTCCTCCCTAATTGCAGCTTGGATGATTCCCAATATGGTTTTTATTCCTTGCTTGATACTGATAATCACTTGTGCCAAGCCAGTATTCTTGAGGAGAAGATGACTACTGTGAGGGGTGGAATTTCGCATGTAATCAAGTATAGCGAAGATTTTGCCAAGGTAAACAGTTATGCTTAAAAGACTTCTTTCTTTATGCTGAAACTTACACCCCATTTTCCTTTTCAGTGCTATCTGAGGAGGTTTGCATCTGGAGAGCGTTCCGCGTCGCTGGTCAACTCTATTTGTTGTCGCGAAAAGGCAAGAAAAGGAAATTCCCGTGGTAATGGGACTGGCTCCCCAGGTAGAGGCTCGGATACGCGAGGAAATGGACGTGTTTGCTCGCTCGCTGATAGACAATGATGCTGAGGTGGATGCAGAGGTTGGCCCAAAGGCCAAAAGGCAAAAGCAGAAGGGCATTGTGATTTCTTCGCCTCCTAGAAATGCTCCAACTCCGTATCCTGCGAAGTCTCTTGCTTCCAAGGACAAAGGCAAAGGTCTCATGCTGGGCAAGACACAGAAAGATCTCGTGGTTGAGACCTTCATCCCTTTTGGTCAGGAAGAAGATGAAGAGGAGGACGAAGGGAGATAAGTGAGAGAAGAAGAAGGCGAAGAAGAGAAAAGAGAAGAAAGCGAAAGAGAAGAAGAAGAATAAAGAGACGAGATAAGAGAAGAAAGCTCAGAAGGTATCTTGAATGAACTTGTCTTCCTCGTACTTTGGCTTTTGTAATAGTTGTTGATTAATTTTCTTTCGCAGATGATGACAAAGAAACCATCAGTGGCCTTCTGGCCAAGGAGAAGAAAAAGACCAAAGGTTCCCGCTCTGACGTCTCTAGCAAGGCTATAGACGAAGCCATCATTGCTGAGTCTGAGAAAATGGCTGCTGAGGCAGAAGAGAGAAGGAGAAAGCTCGAGGAAGATGACATCGAGCTCATAAAAAGGAGAAGTCTGGAAGAACAACATACTGATAGCACAGGCGTGGCTGCCTTGGAACATGCTCAAGACGACTTTGAGGAAATTGCAGGCGGCAAGTAAGGTGATATTTTTAACCTTACTGTGACTTATCAAGAAGTAATTATTGGTGCATTCAAGCATGGTTTATCAAAAGATGATATTCGCCGATGGCTAGTCGGAAAATGTGGCGAACCTTCAGGTAATCATTCAAACCATGTTTGTAAACCAGGCATGGTAAACCATTCCCTATTATAACGAGTTTCTTCGCACCACAAGGTCATGCTCACCTCAAAGATGTGATAAATGAAGATACTCTTGTAGAATATGTTTCGCATATTTAACATATGATGACGGAGCTGCGATCCCACCTAAGTGTAGAGGTGCTCGCTTTTGATCTATCAGAATAAAATATCATTTATAACGCAAGTTTACCTCAACATATTCCGGTCTTATCTCGCAGGTGATGTTGTCATCGCACATGGCTCTACTGATAACATTTCAGCTGCAAGAGAGGTAATCGGCCAGGCAGGTGTTGGCAACCCTGATGACATGCTGGAGCAGAGAAATCAGCTTCCTACATCTTATGCCCCAGAGCGAAGCTCGCATGTTGAGAAACCTATCGCGGCTACTGAGTATGCAGGAGAACCTCTGGAGGACATTATCGAGGTATCCGATGATGTCGAAGCTGACACTGGGTTAAGGGAAGGAGATGCTGAAGTTGAGGAGATGGAAGCGGAGGATGCTGGAGCTGGAGTTCATGAAAATGAACAGGTCATGGTAGACATAGCATCGCATGAAAATGTCGATGTTCCAATGGATGCTCCCGAGCCACAAGAACCTCTCGCGGCTGAAGAAGTTCTTAGGCAGGAAGAAGCCACTGCTGTTGCTGTACCTTCCACTGAGGTAGAAATTTTACAAGTTCCCCCTGCATGGAGTTTTTGGAGTTCGCAAGTTGGAGCTGCCATCACACCTGTCGCAACCTATGTTATCCCTGCCAACTAGTACGAGCGCGAAGTTGAAGCTGACAGGGAAGCGATGCAGCGAGGACATGCTCCAGTTTTCCCAGTGATGCACATTCCCTCTTTGCATGAAATCCTTGAAGGAACTGGTATATTACCATTCTTAGCATTCTATACTTTTGTTTAACAACTTCGCGCTTCTAAACTTATCATTTTTGCCAGGAATGAGGAAACCCGATGTGGATTGGCTACTAAGGATGCGCCTCTCATACCCATGGTCATTTGCCAGATCTCTGGAGCTGGAGCCCTTTGACAGAAGGCTTTTCTTGACTGAAGCCATCTGGATTTTAGAACAACTGTCTGCAGCTACCCCCACAACCATTTCTCCTGATAATGCACAATTGCTTTATAGCACATGAAGGGATCTTCAGGCTAAGGTTCAAGGCAGATTAGACTTCAGATTTCTTCTCAACAGGGTCACCCAGATCCTCGCATCTGAGAGGCAGAAATTGGAGGAACAAAGGAAGAAATATGAAGAAGCTGCCACTCTCTTCCATGCGATGAAGGCCAAATATGAAAAATTGAAACAAGAAGTGAACCAGGCAAAAGAGACGTCGCTCCTGTTTTCTCCAGAAGATCCTATAATCAAGGATTTATTTTAGAGAAAGAAAGTTATTGTAATGCTAGTGTTTCTCCCCCTTCTTTTCAAACATTTGAAACTTTATGTCCCATTTTGCCCTTTTGAGGATTTTGCACTCGTATCTTAATGCATATCAATTATGACGTCATATGCTGACGTAATTGCCTTGATTTTTGCGCTATTAATTTATTAGATAAGCACGATTTTCTTGGGAGCCACATCCTTATTATGACCTTCCGTCATTAATTAGGGCGTGCTACCGTATCGTCATAGCCTTTAGTAGGGTAATTGATTTTTACCAATTTTTGAGATGTAGGTAATTGATTTTTACCCGTTTCCAAAGCTTTGCTGACTCAGCCAGGGAACTGAAGAGTCCCTCATGGTGTCTATATAAACCGTGTCTCTTGCTATTTGGGTTCTTCATCCCAAAATGTGGCTTATCATGAGTCCTTACGACTGCTGGCATCGGTCCTTGACCTTTGTTGATTCATGTCAATTTCAGGCTTTGAAACCTGAGTTTGTGCCTTGTGCTATAGAATAAAACAGTTCAACATCGAGACTTTGGGGTTGGGGACTTGGTTTTTCGAGCTTCAGATCATTGCATGAGGGAAGCAGCTCATCCAAAGTTCGCAGCTAACTGGGAAGGGCCGTTTGAAGTTAAAGAAGTCTTTGACAGCGATTACTGCACGATTCAGAGACTCCATGTGACTGCAACAACTTCAAGCCCAATCAATATGCGATGGATCAAAAAGTATTATCCTTATCCTATCTCTTTATGTTTGACTCAAACGTCTGTTGGATTGTAAAGTTTAGTTTTCCCATGAACTCATGCGTTGTTTCCTCCCATATGAGGAATTTGTAGTGCTGCTCCTCCCATATGAGGATGCTTTAATAAAAAGTATTCTCCCATATGAGAAGAATTTTATTATCTCGATTGTCTCTATTGTTTTATTCATTTGTTTGCTTACGACAAAAGCCTATCTGCCTAGATAGCAGCTATAATATATGGTTCCATGAGATCCAAAGCCTATCTTCCTAGATAGAAGTAATATTGAATTATGCTCTTTTGTGATCTAAAAGCCTATCTGCCTAGATAGCAAGCAATAGCAACAACGCCCTGTGCGATACAAAGCCTATTTTCCTAGATAGCAGCAATATTGAATCATGATCTTAAGTGATCTAAAAGCCTATTTGCCTAGATAGCAACAATAGTAACAACTCCATGTGCGATACATAGCCTATCTGCCTAGATAGCAGCAATATTGAATTATGATCTTAAGTGATCTAAAAGCATATCTGCCTAGATAGCAAGCAATAGCAACAACGCCATGTGCGATACAAAGCCTGTCTGCTTTAGATAGCGAATTATTCAGACAATATTCGAATGTAAAACGCGAGGGAAACATAACTTGTTTCGTCATATAGCAAGCACACATGCGAAATTCCAATTTGTTGTATTGAACAAGAACAGCAAATGACAAAGCATATTTCATTAATAGTCAAAATGACTTACAATGTATCTGTCTAGATAGCAGCTTATAAGCAAAAGCTTACACTAGGAAAAAAAACTCCTTCTCTAAAGTTTTGATCTACGAGTCCTAAAACTAGGTGACGGGACGCTATCGTCGACGTCCTAGATCAGAACAGGGCTCTCGTTTGATCTTCTGCCCAAGTGAGATGCCAGATGAACCTCCCTGACGACGACGGACGTGAAGAACAAATGGGAGAACAGCTCCTGGGGCAGGCAGCTTATTGTGCAAAAAGACGAGCACAATAGCTCGTCACACCTTGTTCAAAATAATGGTGGCAAATAGTTCTCCTCCAGGAAAGCTAGTGGAGAAGCACACCATTTATTAAGATTCAGTAGTGAGATCAGTACAGGACCATGCTTCGCCGGAAGGTCACCGGAGATACGACCTGCAAACATAATAGACAAAGAGGAATCTTTGCAGAAGCATAAAACCTTACGCAATTCTTCTTCAAAAAGATCAGGAGGATTGATGAGCTTTCTAAAGAATTTCTTGGGAGCTATTTACGCGCGAGCAATTCTTTCCTTATATCTCCTCTTAGCCCTCTTAGCTTGTTCGCGCTTCTCTTCCAACAGAATCAGGTCGTGATCACGTTGACTTTCATACAAGGCATGAAAGGCTATCCTTGCAGAGTTGACTTTTACCTCTGCTGGTACGACGGCTTCAGCTCCATAGCACAGAAGGAACGAGGAAACTCCTGTGGGGGTCCTGGGAGAAGTGCGATATGCCCACTAAGACAAATTTAAGGAATTTCCCACTTCTTGTGATCATCTGCGACCATCTTACTCAAAATCCTTAGCAGCGTCTTGTTGGTTGCTTCTGCTTGACCATTCCCTTTTGGATAGTAAGGCGTGGAGAAAACTTGCCTTATGTTGTATTCCGCCAGTTTCGCGACCACCTGGCGATTTACAAAAGGGGTACCATTATCCGAGAGGATTGTGTTGGGGATTCCAAACCGGTATATGATGTTTTCTTGCACAAAATTGACCACCGCGGGCGCATTTGCTGTTCTAAGCGGTACTGCCTCACCCACTTAGTAAACAACTCTGTCGCAGTCAAGATGAACTAGTTTCCATGCGAGGACGGTTGAATGGGACCGATAAAATCTAGGGCCCAAGCATGAAATGGCCACGGTGTTCCTAATGCATGTAAATCTACAGTAGGAGCATGCACGAGGTTTCCCTTGAATTGACATTCCTGACATCTTTTACCTTGGTGCGACAATCTGCTTCCATTGTTGGCCAGAAATAACCAACCGTGAGGAGTTGTCTTCATAGTTTCGCGCCCCCTGATGCTCCACTTGGTGAGATAAATCCATCACCTCTTGCGCTTCTTGGCTATCTAGGAATCTGAGTAGATTACCCTCATGGCCCCTTCGCCAGAGTATGTTTTCCTGCACCACATATCGGGCCGCTTTTCTTTTTAGTTTCTCAGCTTTCTTTCTTTGTCCGGGCTCGATTCCTTCTGTCAGGAAGTCAAAGAGTGGCTTTCTCCAATCTGTGTCATCATCAACCAGAGCTATTTCCAAGGAGTCTTTGATTAATGTGCAGCTTTCACAATTTCCTTGAATGATTGAAGTAGTTGTGGACATATCTGGCGAATGAATCCCATACCTTTGGGCCTTTCGGTAAATTGACACTTCACTTTCCCCGCAGGAGTGTTGGTGAATCTTTTCCAATAATGCTTGCCCCTCCTGCTGCAGAACGCACCGCATGAGTATTCCTCCCAGACCTTTGTAGTAGAGGGAGTTGTCGTGTATGCAATACCCTTTAGTGGATGACCAGTTTTCTTTGCTTGTGACCTCATCAATTGCACGTAGTATTGGTTTTCTCCAGTCTTCATCGCCCACAGATTCATCCTCGCATGCCTCCTCTTTCAGGGCCGGGTCGTTCGGACTTCGATCGAGATTCTCGCAGGGCATTTTTCCGTACTAACCTTAGATCCCGGAGTGGCTAAAGCATCAGCATGCCGATTATCAGCCCTAGGCATGTGCTCATACTTGACATCACAAAATTGCTGTACCAGCTTTTGCACCAAGGTCCGATAAGGCAACAGATTTACTTCCTTCAACCCATACTCGCCTGAAGCTTGTTTGACAATTAACTTGGAGTCCCCCATGACCGTCAGATTGTCCACTTCTAGTGCCTTGGCCGCACGAAGTCCCGCGATGAGGGCCTCGTATTCCGCTTCATTGTTCGTTACTGGAAAATCTAACTTGGTGGACATTTGGATGACTTCCCCATCTGGTTTAGTCAAAACAGTTCCAATTCCACCACCTTTCCTTGTTGATGATCCATAAAAGTGAAGCTTCCAATATGGCGACTAAAATGCATAAATTTCAGGTCCCTCTGGTTCCTCCTCAATCATGGGTTCATAGCTGCTATCCGGGAACTGTGCCAAAAGATCTGCCACTGCTTGCGATTTGATTGCTCGTGGTCGAACACACGTAATATCATATTGCGAGATGGTCATGTACCATTTTGCCAATCTTCTGCAGGGAGAAGCGTGACTCAAGAGATACCGTATGGGGTCGCTCTTTGTAACCACCACAACTTTGTGCGAGGCGAAATAATGTCTTAACTTTTCTATCACAAAGAATAAAGCAAGACAATGGCGTTCGATATATGTGTACCTTGACTCGGCTGACTGTACTATGCGAGAGATATAATAGATCGTCCTTTCCTGCCCTTCATATTCTTGAGCTAAAAGCGCCCCTATAGACTTCTTTGTCGACGTCAGGTACAACAAAAGTGGCGATCCAAGCTGTGGTGCAATCATTACCCTTGGTGATGTCAGCAGGTCCTTCAGCCTCCCGAATGCAGCTTCATGATCCTCCGTTCAATTGTATACGACATTCTTTTTGAGGAGATCGCCAAAGCAAAAGGTTATTTCCGCAATTGCTGGAATGAATCTCCGCAGGTAAGATAATTTCCCTAGAAACGTCTTCAGAGTAGTCTGATTATGCGGTGCTGTCATGCTGGTGATTTCAGAGACCTTCGCCGAATCAGGTTCAATTCCTTGGCGATGTATCACGCATCCCAAAAAATTCCACGAAGTTATTCCGAACGCGCATTTCATGGGATTCATCTTTAGCTGGAAACTCCTGCATCTTTCGAATACTTTCCGCAGGTCTCCCAAATGGTCTGATTCCTGCCTGGACTTAACAACCAGATCATCAACATAGAACTCTACTTCCTGATGCATCATGTCATGAAACAGAGCCATAATTGCTCGCTAATAAGTCGCGCCCGCATTCTTGAGTACAAAGGGCATAACTGTATAGTTAAAGACCCCCACCGGCGTAATAATTGCAGTTTTATGTGCATCTTCAGGGTCCATCTTGATCTGGTTATACCCAATGAATCCATCCATCAAACTGAACATCCGGTGCCTTGCAGTAGAATCGATGAGCAAATCGATGTTGGGCAACGGGAAGTCGTCCTTTGGGCAGAAGCGGTTGAGGTCCCTGAAGTCCACGCAGATGCAAAGTTTCCCATTCTTTTTTACCACAGGCACGATGTTGGCCAACCAAGTAGGATGATGATTTGGCTCAATGAACTTAGCAGTCAACAACTTGACAATTTCTTGCTTGATCTTCACATATATTTCTGGCCTGAAACTTCTCGCACTTTGCTTCACCGGTTTAGATCCTGGGACAACATCCAATATGTGCATAGTCACGCTCGTGTCCAAACCATGCATCTCATCATACTCCCAGGCAAACATATCCTTATACCCAGTCAGCAATTGCAGCAACCTTGCTTCCTCATCGCTTGTGAGGTCTGCGCTCAGAAAAACAGGCCTCTTCTTTTCTTCGCTTGGGCTCAGGAACACCTCTTTCAGTTCCTGCTTCTGGGGCCTCGGCTTGTCTTCCATGCACTCAGGCGCTTCTTTCAACTTGTCCTCCAAAACCTATGACTTTGGCTTGTCCCCTTCCGGGCCTTGTTCAGATTGACTGATTTTCCCTGGGATATCCCCATGCTTAGATGGGGGTACCCCCGCGGACCTTCATATGAGGTAGCATTTCTTTCCATTGGAGTAGAAACTTTCTATCTCCTTGCCCTTTTGGTCATGCTTTACCACCTTTTTCAAAGTGTACACATTCTTCCTTTGATAGGCGACTTGTGACACCTCTTCGCATGCGTGAACCTTTTCCTTGGCATCCTCTCTCGTCACCATTACTCCTGCTGGTGACTGAGCCTTGATGTCTTCCCATCGAGGCAGAGGAGTCGGATTGAATGGTCCCAGCATTTGCTCATCCGCCATTTCCGCGAACCATACTGCTTCGGTGAGATGTGCTTCGTTCAAGTTGAAGGGGTTTACCGAAGCTGGTATCTCGACTATTCTGCCATTCCAAATGGCCTTCATCACTTGGTGGGCTGTTGAGGGGACCACATCGAAGCGGTGAATCCAGGCTCGCCCTATGATTATGTGATACGTGGTATTTTCATCAATGACATAGAACTTGGCCGAACACTTGATATTTCCTATCTGAATACCCAGACGAATCCAGCCCATTGTCATCCTGGAATCACTTCCGAATCCCATCAGCGGGACGGGCGCCTGACAATCTTTTTCTCTGTGATTCCTTCCAACTTTAGAGTATTGAGCGAAACCACATTAATCACTGCTCCTCCATCAACGAACGTCCTCTTGAACTCAACGTCATTAATCACCGCTGTTACATACAAGGGCTTCTGATGACTCGAATCCGTCTTCTTGTCATGTGTGGAGAAAGTCATTATCTTCTCCGTAGAGCGAGACGCCTTGGCAACTTTCCCATCGGAGACTACGATGTCTTCTTCGAAGTCTTCTGCTACCCTCAGAATTGCTTTTGTCATCTCCTTCCGGCATTTTTCCGAAAAGTTCATCTCATCAAAGAATTTTCTGAACCCGTGCAACCCCTTCATCTTGTCAGCACGCTTATCCTCAGTGTCCATGTTGTAATCTTCCTCATCATGGACTTCAGCAATGATGGGCAAACCATCTTCGCAATCTCTTCAAGGTCCATGATTGCAATCATGGCTACCTCTTTGTCCTTCGGCTCTTGCTTTGCATGAGCTGGCAGCGGATTATTGTGCACATCCTGCCTCTGATCACTGACAATTAACTCCCCTTCTTTCATTTTTCAACTCACAAGTTGCCTAAGCTTCATGCATTCAGCTGTGGGGTGCATAATCTTTCCGTGACACTCGCACCACTTCGGGTCCCTCATCATCTCCTTGGAGGGTATTCTTTCGAGCGGAGGCAGAACCGCGTCTTTACGCCACTGTTTGCATAAGTCAGTCACTTCCTCTAATCAACATAGTAGAGGCGGCGCATCTGAAGTATCTACCCTGGGTTGCTTGTGTGGCAAAACTGTGTTTACCTCAGCTTCGCGCCCCCTTTTGTAACTAAACCTCCCAACCTTGAAAGTGGGACCCCCTGGAGATCGCTCAGGGGCGTGTTTCTTCCTTTGCCTTTCCACTATAGGCTCTATGTTCTTGGTACATTCGATCAACTTCAAAAAAGTAGGAGTTTGTAAGTTGATTAACATACCCTTGTACTCATCTCGCATGCCTTGTAAGCATATTTCCACGATCCTACCCTCGAGCACTTCATCCCCGCACTCCAATGATTTGGCTCTAAACTTCTTGATGAAGGTGACACCATCCTCATCGCGCTTCTGATATATAAGGGAGAGATGTATCGTTGTAACCTTCTCATCCATCTGGAAGAATTTTGTGTAGAACCTCTGAACCATATCATCCCAATTTTTGACAGATCTAGCCTCCAGCGTTCTATACCATTTGTAGGCCACGTTCCCCAAAGATTTTGGAAACTCGCGCATCAGCAAATTGGGGTCAGCCCCATATGGTCCCATTACGTCGATAAAACGCATGACGTGCTCGTGAGCATTCCCATTAACATCTTCGAACTTGTCCCACTTAGGGGCCTTATACCCTGCGGGATTAGGCATCAGATAGATCTCCCGCTAGATAGGAGGGGCATTGTCGACCTTCGGAATGATAGTGTCTGCAAAAGGTTGATTGCCAGGAAGGTCTCTATGCGCCGCTGCAAATTCGTCATACACTCTGGTGCACTTCCTCCCACGACAGGAGGAAGGGTTGCAGCCGGCGAGACACCTATGCCGCGGTTGGGCTAGGGGTGTAAGCCACATTGGTTAGGGGTGCCGGCGGAGGAGGCAAGGGATACTGTGAAGAGGTATTGGAGACAACAGCTGGTGGTTGAGGAATATGTGATATAAGGGACGATAATTGGACCGTTTGTCCCTGGACAGAAGGTGGTTGCCCCATTGCTGGTGGAGTTTACAAATTAGGATTAGGCGGTGTAGGTATTACCTCTGCCCCCTGGGTGGTAGAGGTTCCTCCTCCCTGAAAGACAGCAGCTCCCGATGCCGAATTCGGGGCCAAAGTTCCCAAAATGGCCATTATCTGAGCCATTTGTGCGGATTGAGCCTGGAGAGCCTTCGCCTGCTCTGGATGGTAGCGTTCAGGGTCTCCAAGGTCGGAGTTCCGCCGGTTGCCGCGTAATTGTGGCGGGTCTCCTCTCCCGAGGTTGTCTCAGTGGAGGGAGATCTATTGCTGACATCTTCGTCGTGAGACATGGCTGCTTGCAGTGGTAAGTTTCACGTCGGGTTCACCAAATATGTACGGGAGAATCCTTTGAGGGGAATTCAACGTACACCAAGAGCAGGGGATAAGAAGAACACATGAAGAGTAAGGTTGTGTGTAGGGAGAGAGTAAGGCAATAGCAACTGTATGAGAGAGAGACAGAATTTTGGCAGAGCTTCCGCGTAATTCAGGTGATTCGTCTTTTTTTAGGAAGGGTTAACGAACCTATATATAGTGGAGAATATGACTGTGGGTTAATGCGCCCATTAATGGCGGCTTAATTACCTTAACCACAACAGCACGTTCGTCCGCATATATAGGGACCGTTACGCACTTCGTCCGCGTATACCGGAACTGTTATGAGGTTGACCGGGTTTATGGAGCTCGTGCCATAAATCTCTCAAAGCAGTTACAAAAGGTCGCGCGCGGGCTTGGTTGTCGCTCGCGCGCGACAGGACTTACTCTAGCCTCCAAATCACTAAATCCCAACAAGTCCCGTGTGGTGGTATGCGAGGGCCCTGTCTCGCTGCCCCCAAGTGAATCAGCATGGGTGGTGCTCCAGTGTGTGTGGAGCACAGCTAGGTGTGCCGGATGATCGCCACGTGGATAAGATCTGTCTGTCTGGAAAGCACTATCTACAATGGTATATCGGTCGACAAAAGAGATAGATCGTGCACTGGGTTTCCGTTGACGATGGAGGTTTAGTCCCCGTGGTTGTTTCGTTTGATAGTGGAGCTTGAATTGATGAGCTTTAGGGATTTAGAGTTCAGATTTGGGGACTTCCGAGAAGAAATGGTGCGAGACAAAAAAAAAATTAGATTTTCGCTCCCTCCATTAAATATCAACTCTAAGTTTTCGCTCCTTAGTATCCCTCATGTAGCTTTATAGAATCATAAATTGAACATTTCTAATATGTAGGGCCATTTGGAACCACATCAACCAATTGAAAAATAAGATGCTCTGCTTAGATTGTCACCAGCTGCTGTGCAATCTTGATTTCCAAAAGCTTTGATGTAGAGCTTCATGTTCGGTTAACCGTAACTGGAGCCGAACTAATTTTTTCCTAACCAGTCGATTCTCAGTTCGGTTAACCGGTATATACCCTAATTCGGTTTAGTTAACCGGAACTTAATATTTTCACATATCCTTAACCGAACCGGAACCGGTGTATCAGTTCGGTTCCGGTTCTGGTAGGTTTTTGACAGTTTTTGATTTTTTTTTGTTTATTTTGTTTTGTGGTATTAAAAATCATAAAAAAACATAAAATTAGCCAAATAAATATAACTAAAAAACACATAACTTGTATTATTAATCAAAATAGAAAATGGGAGGTCAAATAAAAAAATAGAAAATGTTAGAAAAAAATTGCATCACTATAGTGTAAGTACATCCCAACTAGGTTGGCACCCACTCAATTATCTATCATTTTCATTTTTTCTAACTTACATTGTCTACTAACTTATGCTAATGAAGAATAATAATCGTACGTCTTGATTTTTCGTCTCGTCGTCTAGGCGCCTTGATTTTAGGTTGGCGCCTTGAATAATTCTTCCACCTCCACGTCCACAGGGCGAACGTCTTGTACCCATTTGTCGGCATCGTTCCAATCCTTTGAGCATATGAGAACCTCCAACATCTCCGATGTTCGACACGTGCGTTTCTCCGATAAAACTCGTTTACCACCACTAAAGGTTGTTTCGGAAGACACTGTAGAAGCTGGTGGGTTTAGTACATCACTTGCCATAATAGAAACACTAGGATAAGTTGATTCACGTTGCTTCCACCAAGCGTGTACATCTAGGTTTCTAGTTCTTCCGTGGATTATTTTGAGAAAAAAAAGTGTTAAGGTACGTAATTAATTCCGAAACGCCGGTCAACCCGGTGGTGCTGGATTGTATACTCTTATATAACAAACCAAGTTTTGTCTTACCCTTTGAATATCTTGAAGAAGATGCATGGGATACTTCCTAACCCTTACCATACTTGTTGACATATTTTTCAAACATATAATTGAGAGTTGTTTTAACTTCATACATAGATGGTGTTATATTATGTTTCGTGTATTCCTCAATTAGTCCTATCATATACACCGTGATCTCAACCTTAGCTCTTGGGTCTAAAATACTACATAAGAAAAATTCCATAGGGATGTCTTCAAAATATTTGAGAAATTTTGCTTTCATAGGCGCAATTACATTCACTAATACAATATTATCTCTTTCATTGTTAAAAGCGTCACCAATAAAATATGGTTGGGGAAGACCGTGGTTAGTGGTTGGATAATAAACACCCAAAGCAATATTGCGGTATAAAATGGTTCAAGAAAATTTCTCAAGGCCTCCGCAATTTCCCAATCAAATGTCGTTACGGTAAATCCTGACAACCTATATTTATTCACAAACCGTGTGATAAGTGGATCGTAGTTAAAAACACTAAATAACATTAATTATGTTGAATTCCATATTATTTTATATTTTCAATTCCAAACTTCCTTCTTTTCAAACCGTGCTCACTACAAAAATCCGTAAATCTACTTGTACGTGAGGTTGAAGACGTAACAAAGTGAAAAGCATCGCGAGTAGGAGAAATATGTGGTCTTAGTGATTTTAAACCATCTTGTAAAATTAATTAATAATGTGACATACACATTGCATGTGTCCAACTGATTCGTCAAAGGGTGTTGAGACCATCGTTTGGATATGAGAAATCGCGCTATCACATGACGTATCATTATCAAAAGTAACTGCAGTAATTCGCTCATTAATACCCCACTCGGTCAAAACATCAACAATAGTATCTCTCATGTTTAAATCATTGTGAGGGTATGAAACTTGTCGAAACGCAAGAACACATTTATGTAAATTCCAATCAGGGTCAATGTAGTGTGCGGTGAGATAAAGATATACTTTATCGTCTCTAACGGTCCACATGCAAGCAATAGTAAAACTAAAATTTCCAAAACTTTGATAAATTTGCTCACTCTTCTCATTGTATAAGGTAATTATACCTTCCCTAGTAGTTTTTATACCAATTTTCTTAAAAGAGGGACAAAACGCAGTTTTTATCATTTTTTCAAACTCTTTGTCGTCGGCCGAACTAATGGGAAGTTCTATACCGGTAATCCAATGAGCTAATACTATTTTTATAGTTGGTGTATCATAATAAAAGGAACTAAGTTACCTTGAGCTTTATATCCTAGTTGAGTTTGAACTAGGTCGTTACATTCCGGTTGTGTTCAAAACAAAAGTTTGTGTGCCGTTTGTAAATGTTTTTTAAGTGACCCTAATCCACCGATTTTCTGAATTACAAACTCGGATTTTCAAAGTTTACAAACGACTTTAAACGCCGGATTATCATCGGTACCTACACCTCTTTCTAATTTTTCATAAATTTCCAAACCGTACTTCTTTTAATAGGGACTTTAAGTGTTCTTTTATTTTTTCCATGAGTCCGATCATTTTCTTCGACACCAAATCTAAACAGGCACCTACACCATTTACTTTTTCCATGTCATAGAGATCAATCTCTATATTATAAGATGAAGACATGTTTCTTAAAAAGATTGAATAAAACATTAAAAATAAGTGTATCAAACCACTAACAAATAACAAGTAATAAAACACGTAAAATGCTAAAAAAAAATTAAAACTTGCAAACTTCAAGAGGTTGCAATATTGATTTGGAAGTATTGCTTGATTTTTTCTTCACATTGTTGGAGGAATGAGAGAAATTTGCCATTCACAATGTTGGAAGATTGAGAGAATTTGAGTGTTGCGTGAGGAAAAAATGAGAGTATTTGAGAGTGTTGAGTGAGGAAGAATGAGAATATTTGAGATTGTTGAGTGAGGAAGAATGAGAGAATTATGTAGTTATTTATAGAGGAGTTAGAGAGGGGGGTAAGTGCAAATAAGAAAAAAAAATGGTGCTTCTTACCGTTCTGGGCACCTGCTGTCCAACGGTTAAAAAAAATTATGTGTGATGTGACAGCTCCAGAACAGTCCCATAACGCTCGAAAATTTTGGTTCTAACCGGCGGTTCCATTTCCGCAACACCAAATGCATCATTGTAAACTAGACACCTTGGTGGTCGTTCTGGTAACTCACACGTTGAAAACCGTTGAGAAATGGATGATCAAATTACACTCTCAAAATGAATTCTGGATTCATGAGAAAACTAATACCACATCATTAGTTGAGTGAAGAGCTTATCTACTCAAAGTTTAAACTCTAAGGGCACGCCCTTTTGGTGAAGCAATTCGTTGCAGGGGTAATGACCTAGACAAAGGTCAACAACCGGACGCGCGTGACACAGGTCGGGCCGTGACGTGGCGAGGTAAGGTTTGGTGTGGGTTGGGCTGGTTAGTTAGTGGGCCTCATCAAGTATTAACTCTTTGGGCCAAATACTAACTATTAATTTTACTGGCACAATTTTGTTTTTTTACATTTTGTTAAAATTAATTGTTGTTAACAGATGCAATCGTACCAAAAGTTGCACTGCTCTGTTTGAACAACATAACTACTCCAACCGCCACATCTCTTTCTATTAATTGATAGACTCATTCCTCATTTCTTTCATCTGAAAATAGCGAATCTTTCAAGCACTTCACTTCCAAATTGTAACTCCTTTGTAGTCTCACTTCGTCGTGTGAGGCGTGTACCATGTTTTATGCACGGGGAATATTTCATGCTGGGAAGCTGTTTCCGAGAATTCCATAACAAGCATGTGTGGGGGGCGAATCTGCTTTAAGGAGCCTTGCTCTTTCGAGTGAAACTGTCTACTGACTTTCTACTGCATTCAAAAATCTTCAATCTGTAAGTTCGATATCTATCTCTATAATTCTTTCTTTAGAATCAATAGCACATACTGTTCGGGTCGATTATTTGCTAACAATTTGAAAACAGTTCTTCTGTCATTCATGTGGGGAATCGTTAGAAGAAATGTTTTTTGACATCGATTTTAACCTGAATTTGAGCTTAGTTCTAAGGCGGCTCAATTAAAAGTTCACAAAACCAAATGCATCATGGTAACTTACACGTCGAAAATCGTTGAGGAATGATAGATCAAATTACACTCTCAAAATGAACCTTTAAGCGAAGAAATTGATTGTAGAAGAGAGGACCTAGACAAAAGTCGAACAACCAAACGTGAGCACGCGGGGCTGTCCAGCCGGCCGACTCGATCTCGAGCACCGAGGGGTGACGTGGCGAGGCGAGGAGTGGGTTGGTCTTGTTAGTTAGTGGGCGTCATAAAATATTAACTTTTTCGGCCAAATACTAACTATTAATTTTATTAACATAAATTCGTTTTTACATTCTGATAAATTAATTGTTGTTAACAGATGTAATCGTTCCAACGGTTGCAATTGCTATGTTTGAACGGGCACAACTGCTCCAACCACCACATATGTCTCTATTAATTGACAAACTCATTCCTCATTTGTTTTATCTGAAACTAACAAATCTCTCAAGCATCTCACTTCCAAATAAAAACTCCTTTGTAGACCAATTTGTTGTATGCGGCTTGTATCGTGCTATCCACGGTCGCAATGGGAAGCTTTCAACCTGGGAAGTAGTCGTCCAAGCAATACACAACAAGCTTTCTAACAGAGGGTTGGAGGAAAGGATGTTGTTTCAAACCACTGAAAAATATGGTAGCTGATACAATAGACAATGGTGGTAATGGTAGTGGTCGGAGATGGAGATTGTAGTATTATTGGAATATTGGTGATAGTTTGGCTGTCTGGAAACCGAACATGACCCAAATTTTTTTAGAAATATGGAATTAGGGTTTATGAATCAAATATGATTGATTTGGGGTATTTCTGGTGGTACGGTGGTATTAGTGAAGAGATTGATGAAGATGACGGTGGAGGTTGTTAACGGTGATGATTTAGGTGTAGTCGTAAATAATTGATCAAGTGAGGGCTCCAATGGTCCATTCACACTTAGTGCGATTTTGACAAAAGAGAACGAGTATCCAAAGTTTATTTTGTTGCGCAAGTGGGTACCACATGCAGTCACGGTCACAAATTTTCAAAAGTCGTTCAATTGGGTACCGTTCTGTTAACTTTCCATCCATATTGGACGAAATAGTTTAAAAAGACTGTTGTAGCCCTCATTTTCACCCCTATTTTTAAAAATGCAAGTTTTACGAATTAATCTATTTTTTTTATAAATAATAGAATTTCAATTATATAATAAAGATATAACATATAAGTATAATTTCATATATATTTTCATAAAAATAAGAAGCCTAGATATATTTGCATGAAAAATACAAATCATTACAATAAAAATTATTTAAAAACATCATGTGTCAACTGTGATGTCAGCTCTTAAATTGTACAAAGATACTTGTACTTTATTGTTTTATTAAAAAATAATACATGTGAAATTATGTTTTTTTTTTGAGAAATAAGAATTGATGATAGCTTTGATGAAAATAAATGACAATATTTTATATATATATGAATTATTAATTTTTTAATTATTTTTAATATTTTTTAAGGGTGATTTTGTTTAGGTTGATATTTTTTGGAATTTTCAATAAACTCACAATCTAAAAAAATAGGGGTAAAAATGAGGGGTAAAATTATCTTTGTATATTATTTCTTCCAATATGGATGAAAATTTAACGAAAGTGTACCCAACTGAATAATATTTTTGGACTGTAACTGCATGGTTTGAAAGTTTGGGTCCGCACTTACCCGATAATACAAACTCTGGATACCTGTAATAAAATTTGCCTAAAAATTTTAGACAAAAAGATGGTTCTAGTATACTTCTCCACCACTAAATAGCAGACTTTCACAGAAGGAAAGGTTCAACTAAGGATTTAAATAACGGTATCTGTCGACGTATCGATTTCGGTCGCGGAAAACGGTATCGGCCCGTATCATAGAAACCGTAGCGGAAATCGTGAACAAAACGTGCTAATGTTAAACAAAGGTATCACCCGAAACCGAAGGTTACAGAACGTATTCCCCGAAAAACGGGGCGTATCATAGAAACCGTATCGGAAATCGTGAATAAAACGTGCGAATGTTAAACAAGGGTATCGCCCGAAAAACGAAGGTTACAGAACGTATTGCTCGAAAATCGGGGCGTATCGCCCAAAAACCGAGCGAAACGGTCTGTATCGGACTTTATGGACGTGAATCGGGTTCACACGTGTCGTAACAGGTGAACCGGTTTCGGTGACTGCCGATACCGTTCCGTATCGCCCGATATATTAGGATATGCCGCGTTATTTGAATCCTTGGGTGCAACTGACATATAGTTTTAGTTTGGGTATCCTTAAATGTACTACCTATGTTTCAGCAGGATTTTTCAGTAGTTTTATCAACAATTTATTGGGTCCCTCTGATTCGGTGATATGATTAAAAAACAAAGCAAGAAATTATAATTTTTTTTATCCAAATCACCAGATCAAAGTGACATGAATACGATTGAAAAGTCAAACTGAGAAGATCCTGCTGAAACAGAGGAAGTAGGTGATTATTACAAAACAAGGAGTGTAAATGAAGATTCGTCATAATAAAAGGGTGAAAGTGATATTTACCCATATTTTTACTAAATCATCCTATGCTTTTACTGTCCATAATAGTGTTCGTGTTTCAATAGTAGCCATTAGATTCATTCACATGAAATGAATGGCTATGAAAGAATCTAGAATATTCCATCTTAGACTCTGGGACCACCTCTTTGCGCGGCTTATGCTCTGGTTCAGGGTTTATATACTGCACACGTATGTAGGCCATGTCTATCACATTAATGGTAGCTTAAAATGCATCTACTTCCAGTAGACCCCTTTCAGTCTGCAATATCTCTTTCTCCTGCGTGCTCTAACGATCCGACCCCTCGTCTTTCAACTTCCACTTCAACTATGCAACGACTTCGTGCATCACAAGCAAACTGTCGAGTTCAGCATACTGCTCGATGCTTGTCTGTGCAATGCAGTCAAGAGATTGTAAGGCGTTCAGGAAACTATCAACCTTCAATCTGGGACAGTGATACTTTCCAGTCAATAAATAATGAATTTGCGGTATGATAATGATTGCATATACCGATTATCGAATATATACTTGTCGAAATGTTCGTCAATCGATAATGTCTTGCAGGGAAAATGTTATGTGAAGCAGGCTGAGAAGTTAAAGAAAGATGTGAAGGAGATATTATTTGATGATCAAGTTGCTGATCCATTACGGCAACTTGAGATGATTGATGACTTGCAAAGGCTTGGAGTGTTTTGGCACTTTGAGGCTGAAATTAAGACAATATTGGAGAATATATACAACAATTTCAAAGATTCCTGGCATATCAAGGAAGATCTGTATGCGACGTCTCTGAAATTTCGATTGTTCAGACAACATGGTTTTCCCATCTCTCCAGGTACATGATTGCGGATCGTTGTTATTTTTTTCTGCCAGGAAGTTTTCATTTTGACATTTTTTATATGATTCACCAGACCCATTTTGACCCAGTGATTTGATTAACATAACGATATAGAAACTCAGCTACAGCCATAGATTTACAGTGAATCAACTCAAGGTAGATGAAGATGAAATGCGAAGAAGAAGAAGAAGAAGCAGCTGAAGGAATAATCATTATTGTCTTGTTCATACAATACAACTACAAAATAACCCTTTATAGCTAATGCAGTTACAACCTTTTACTAACTACACATTAGCCCCACAAGATAAGACAAATTACACTTGAGCTTTAGTATCTTTAACAGCCTCCCTCAAGCTGAACTTAGCTTAAGCTAAGTGAAGCTTGGAAGTCAATGTGGTGAACTTGAATTCACTAAGAGCCTTGGTAAACATGTCTGGCTGAGAAAGAGAAGAAACATGACCAAGACATAGCTACTTGGCTACTACCATCTCTCCGACAAAGTGAAAGTCTATTTATGTATGCTTTGTCCTGGCATGGCACACATGATTAGAAGCCAAAGCCAAGAGCTGAGGGGTTGTCACAACACAATGTGGGAGGAACTGAAGATAAAACATGTAAATCAGATAGAATATATTGCAACTACTTTAATTCTGAAGCAGCTATAGCCATGATCTTGTATTCAGCGTCAGTGGATGATCTAGCAACTGTATCTTGCTTCTTAGAACACCATGACACCAAATTATCACCCAAATAAATGCAGAATCAAGTAGTATACCTCCTATCTGATGAATCTCCAGCCCAATCAGCATCTGCAAAGGCTGAGAAGACAAAATGACTAGGAGACACTGTAAGCCCTTGATGCAAAGTACCCTTAATGTATCTGAGAACCCTCTTCAGAGCAACATGTTTTGCTTGCGAAGGTGAATGTATATGTTGAAAAAGAGCATTGACTGCAAACTGAATGTCAGGCCTTGTAATGGTAAGGTACTGAAGTGCTCCCACAAGGCTTCTAAACTGAGATGGATGCTGATAAGAAGTAACTCCACTAGACTTTCAAGCACAAGGAGTTGAGCAAGGTTTACAATCTAGGAGCTTGGATCTTACCAAACTATTAGTGGCATACTTGTTTTGATGAAGTAGAATACCAGTAGACTTATATTCCAGCTCAATACCTAGAATGTAATGAAGCTTTCCCAAGTCTTTGACTGCAAATTGGGACTTTAAAGCCATGGGAAGTGAGTCCATCACTGTTGAAGAGCTACCAGTGAGTATAATATCATCCACATAGACTAGAGAACTATCATATAGGAGTTGGTGTGAAGAACAAAAAGAGAGTTGTCAACTCTGCCGCATTAGAATCCAAGATGCAAGATAAAAGAAGAAAACTTGGTATACCAATCCCTATGAGCTTCTTTTAAGCCATATAAGGACTTATGAAGCTTGCACACGTAATGAGGAAACTGAGGGTTCTCAAAGCCTTGAGGTTGTGACATGAACAACTCTTCTTCCACTGTGCTATGAAGAAAGGCATTACTGATATCCAACTGCTTGAGTGAACCAATTATACTAAAGAGCATGAGCCAAAACCAGTATGACAGTTTGATGTTTAGCCACATAGCTAAATGTCTCATTGTAATCTAAGCCATAGGTTTGAAGGAAACCCTTGGCAACAAGTCTGGCTTTGTGTCTAGCCACTGCACCATCTGCATGAGTATTGGCTTTGTACACCCATTTACATCCAATATGTTTTTTGCCTGGGTGTAGAGGTACAAGTGACCATGTCTTTTGCTGTATAAGAGCTTGATACTCTTCATTCATGGCTAATTTCCAGCACTCAAGAGAAGAAGCTTCTTTGTATGAAGAAGGTTCAGTGAAAGAGGAAGCTATAATATCAGTGTAAACTTGATATTTGGGATTGGGTTTGACAATGCCAGATCTCAGTCTGGTAACCATAGGATGTGGTACTGGTAATGGTGCTCGGGTAGTTGAACGTAATGGTGATGATGATGGAGAAGGGGATGTGGGGTGTGAATCCAAAACAGAGGACACCGAAGATGAGCTAGCTGGTGTAGGTGTAGTAGTAGAAGAAGAGGGTTTGGTGGACATGAAAATGGGGGAAAATAAATCTTTAGTAATTAAAGAAGGTAGAGAAGAAACAGTAGGCAATGATTGAAACGGAAAATATGTTCAAAGAATTGAACATGTCTGGATATAAACACTTTGTGAGTGACTTGATCATAACATCTATAGCCTTTGGGGGTAGGACAATAACCAATGAATACACAAGGAGAAGATATGTACTGAAGCTTGTGAGATGTGTAAGGTCTAAGCCAGGGATATCATAAACACCCAAAGACTTTGAGTAGTGAGTAGTTAGGTGAAACTTTGAAAAGACATTGAAATGGAGATACATTACGTAGAAGTTTCTTGGGAAGTCTATTGATTAGGAAATTTGTAGTAATGAGTGCTTCTAAAAAGAATAAGATGGCAAGTGAGCGTGGTGTAGCAAGCATGAAGTGGTTTCAATGAGATGTCTATGTTTTTTTTTCAACCCTGCCATTTTGTTCAGGGGTATGGGGACAAGTAGTTTGGTGAATAGTGCCCTTATTTTGGAGATAAGTACCAAAAGAGGCATTAACATACTCACCACCATTATCAGTTCTGAAAGTTTTAATAGTGACCCAAAACTGGGTGGAGATGTAAGAGTTAAAGGCTACACAGACATTGTCAGAATTTGACTTCAACTTGAGAGGATAAAGCTAGCAAAACTTAGAGTGATTATCAATGAAAATAATGTACTTCCTCTGTTCTCTCTGAATCTTCACCATTTTCATTTTACCACTATTCACTGAATCACTTTAATTTGGTGATTTGATTAGTAAAACGATGCAATAATTTGATAATCTTTGCACGATATTGTAGAGTAAACTTCACTCTACAGCACCATCAAAAAATCATTAAAAAGTTGCATCGTTTGACTATCCAAATCACCGGGTCAAAGTGACCCGATTACGGAAGAAAAAGTCAAAAGCTGAAGATTCAGAGAGAACGGAGGTAGTAGTACTTATAATGCTTGAATTAAGGAAAAGGGGCGGGTCCCCATACATCTGAGTGTACTAAATAAAAACATTGAGAAGCATGAGACAAAGATGTAGAGAAAGGCAGTTTATGACATTTAGAAACTTGACAAGGAGTACATGGAGTAGAACAAGTATGATTATAAAACTTTAGATGAGAAGCCTGTGTATTAGAACTTGAAGTAGATGGATTTCCAAGCCTTAGATTCCACAAATGACTAGGAGAAGAACTAGCAGACACAGACACATGAGCAGCATGAGACAACACGAAATTTGGATAGGTGAAAGGCATTTGATAGAGGCCATTGTTACATGGGACCTTCAAAAGAATAGTCCTGGACTTGTTGTCCTGAACATGAAAACCATTAGCATTAAATGTAACGGAAAAATCATTATCAATTGTGAATTTAGAGACTTGGAGTAAATTAGTAGCAATAGATGGTGTATGTAGGAGCTTATGAAGCTGAAAAGTGTGAAAGGGAGTATGAATAATACCAGTACCATTTCCACAGATAGGCATATGAGATCCATTTCCAATTTGGATAGAGTCAGTGCCATGATATGAAGAATGTGGTTGTGTGAAAGAAGCAGTAGAGTGAGTCATGTGGGGATTAGCACCATTGTCAAGCAACCAGGGAGCTCTATAAGCTGGAGAGGAGCCAAGAATTCCATTATAAGAGCTGTTAAAAACCACCAGAACCTGAGTTAGAAGCAGGTGTATAGGCTTGAGGCCTTGGGAATCTTGGCTGATATTGCTTGGTAGAAGAAAACTTAGCGGTGTTCAACCTGTACCAGCAATCAAGTGATGTGTGCTTTGTTCTTCTAAAAATTCGACACACAATAGACTGGGCATCTTGAGATAGCTGTTTGGGATTAAAACCTTGTGTAGGAGCAGAGGTGGCCTGATAAGAGGGCTTGTAATTGTGTTGAGAAGAATATGAGCTAGCTGAGTTCTTGTATGACCCACCATTGTGATTTTGAAACTTATGAGGAGGTCTTGCCCCACAGAATGCAGTAGCAGTACATGGAGCTGTAGGTGCAGCTATAGAAGGGGTGTGTAATGTGAGCTTAGAAAGATTCAGATTTAGCTCTTCAGAAATCAATAGTGCTGATAGCTCTTGTACTAAAATAGGTGATGACCTTATTCTGATGGAAGACTTAAAAATGATCATAGTGTGGTTATAAGCCTTTGAGAATGTCAAGAGTGAGATCCTCTTCAGAAATAAACTCATTAACTTGAGCTAAGCTGTCAGTAATAGTTTTAATATGACTGAGATACACCTCCACATGAGAATCATGTTGTTGCACAGTATGAAGTTGCATTTTCAACTGATGCACATGACATCCTGATAATGAGGCAAACTTAAACTGTAAAGGACTCCAAATTTCATAATCATGCTTCAAATGCAGCACAGAAGGTATAACAGAATGAGAAATAGATGCAATAAGACATCTCTTGAGATGCCGATCAATAGAATTCCAAATAAGAAATTGAGGATTAGGCACAACAAAATTTCTATCAGAGGTGATGTTTGCAGAAGGCATTTGTGTAGAATCAGTGAGAAATGAGAGAAGATCATTGGCCTGAAGAAGAGTTGAAATCTGAGCTTTCCACACACTGTAGTTGCTGGAATCCAGCTTAATTGGCACTAGAGAAGTGAGATTTCTAATAACAAACTTCAAACCAGGTGGAATTAGCTCAGCCATAGCAACAATTCAAAGAACTTAGAGCAATAAACGCCAACTCGGAAAAACTCGGTTGCAAAACCCCTTGAACTCGGAAAAACATGGTTACAAAACCACTTGAACTCGGCAAAACTCGATTGCAAAACCTCAAACTCGGCAAAACTCATAAAAAGAACTCGAAACCAACTCAGTACAGAGAATTAGAAGCAGATAATTGAATTTGATCTAATATGTGACACAATTAAGGCGATGCTTGCCAGAAAATGCTCTCAGACATTAATGTGATGTGAAGCTCAAGAAAAGTTGCAGAGGACGATCGAAAACCTGAACGGACAAGAAGCCGACGCTGGAGTGAAATAACAGGCGGCCAGATCGATAAGGAACCGACGACAAGCCTTAGAAGGCTCTGATACCATGTAGAAACTCCGCTAAAGCCATAGATTTACAGTGAATATATCAACTCAAGGTAGAAGAAGATGAAATGAAAAGAAGATGAAGAAGCTAAAGGAATCTATTCAGAAGAGAGAGAAAATCATTATTGTCTTGTTAATACAATACAACTACCAAATCACCCTTTATAGCTAATGCAGTTACAACCTTTTACTAACTACACATTAGCCACACAAGATAAGACAAATTACACTCGAGCTTGAGTATCTTTAACAAACAATACAAGAATTTGATAATCTTTTTACTATTTTGCCAACACTAGAGAGAGTGGGAACAAGGAAGGGACCACAAGAGAGGCAGACTGAGAAAGCAGATGAAACGTGGGATGAGCGATATGAATCACAATCATATAGAAACACCCCAGACATGAGTTCTTAAAGGCTTTAGTGTCATTCCACTTCTCAAGAATTTTTGTCTCTTTCCTAGGACCATTGTTCTCTGGATATCAGTAACAAAATCTCATTTGTGGTAGCTAGGGCTGGCCATGAGCCGGACTCGGTTGGTCCGGGCCAGACCCGGTCAGTCTTTTGAAAACGTGAACCCAGGCCCAACCCAACCCATCTTCTGGGCCAACACTCGAACCCAACCCCGACCCATTTGAAAAACTCTAAACCCAAACCCAACCGTGGGCCAAAATAATATCAATATTTATTTAAACAATAAATTTAAATTTTAAAAGTTACTTCGCAGTAAGTTAAATACAAATATGATTTAAATTAATCATGCATTTAACGCATTTAATATTTTTTTATATCATCTAAGTTTTCACCTAAAGAAAGCCAGTCGTTGTGCCGATGTATGTAAGGAAACGAGAAGATTAATTAGCTTTGGATGATTTGTAACTTTTAAGTGTGGTACTATTATATGATATTGATATGTTAGTGCATATTATTTTATGAAAATTCAATACCCCTATGTGTTAGTAAAAACTACAAAATTACACATTTTTAAAGTAAAACTATTCAAAACATATATAACCCGTATGTATAATTATTAATATTTGATTATTTATTACGTCACCGGGCTAGGCTGGGCTGGGCCTGGGCTGAGGAGGTTGAACCCAAGCCCAACCCATTCATAGTTCGGGCTCGTTTTGTTGGCCCCAGCCTGTACCGGGATGAACTTTCCCGAACCCAAACCCACCCACATTGGGCTGGGTAGGGCGGGCCACTAGGCCAATGGCCAGGCTTAGTGGTAGTACCAGGCTGTCCCATCTCTTTCTTCCCATCGAGCTGGGACACGGGAATTAAGGATAATCAATTTTTTACCATTTTGCCCCTGGTCACTTTTGTAATTTAAAATCTGCTACTACAGCAATTTCTCTCTCCCAATTCCAAGATCTATCCCACTCTATCTCACAGAGACACACCAACAACACCTCTACCGCCAGCCACCATCAACACCTCCATACACAACCAACCATCAACACCTCCACCGCCAGCCACCATCAACACCTCCATATACAACCAATTTATATACAAAAAGTTGCAGATCTAAGCTAAAATATTACAGCTCTTAACTAAAAATAGAAGATTGTGTAGAAATGAAGAAAAAAAGTATTAGATCTGAAAACAAAGCACTGCCTTTTCGCCGGCATGTCAATACCGCTGCCGCCACCTACAAGACTTCGACCCCTGTGAAAAAAAAATAGATCTTGACTCTAGATGAACATATCTACAGATGGATAAGCCCAAAAAGAAGAAGAAGAAGAAGAAGAAGAAGAAGAAGAAGATGAAGAAGAAGAGCAAGAAGAAGAAGAAGAAAGAGAGAGAAAGAAAAAAAGATCCGACCTTGGTACCGCCGTCGTCTTCCTCCGCCGTAGCCATTCGTGAACGCCACCTGCAGCCGGCGTCGGCGTCATCTTCTACTTCTCCGCTATCCTCATCGCTACCAACATCCAACGTCGAATTCGCCATCCTCTTCGCCGCCATCATCCACCGCCACGGAGGTCGCCGTCGTGCCTCTCTCTTTCTTTCTTTCTTTCTTTCTTTCTTTCTTTCTTTCTTTCTTTCTTTCTTTCTTTCTTTCTTTCTTTCTTTATTTTCGGTGTTGAGTTGGGTGGTAGATGAGAGATGAGTGGTTAGGATAGGTTGGGTAGATGTGATTTGAGTTGTTAGGCTTGTAATTGGATTGGGTTAATTAGTGATAAGGTGGGCTGATAAGTTTAATTGGCCCAGTAATTTCAATCAATTGAATTTATAAAATGGTATAAAAAAGTGGGTCAATTTTATAATGGGGTAATTTGGACTTTTGAGTTGTTTAAGGTTATCCTAAGAAAAATTGGAAAGAAAGAAGTGGGATGTCCAAAATAGAAATTGGGAAGAAAAATGTGAGACGGAGTGGTACTTGTTTAAGAATGACACTGTAGCTGTCAATCAACTCCTTCTGCAAGGCCACCAAACCAAGAGAATACCTGAAATCAAAGTTCTTCTGGATACCCCTAGAACCCTTCTCTTCCTGAGAAAAATATTGCCAAAGATTTTGTTATTCCAAACAAAAATATTTCTCATAAAAGGATATATCCTATTTTAGCATAAATTATTCTTGGTTACCAAATGTTAGCTTTAAGTTTTTTTTTTAACTAAAAAGTATTTCCTAACAACCTAAGTAATGCCTTCTTAATGCAGAAATCTTTGGGAAATTCAAAGACAACGTTGGAAATTTCGTGTCTTCCCTCTGTAACGACATAGTGGGATTGTTATATTTGTACGAGGCATCATACCTCTCATTCGAAAATGAAACTATACTTGACGAAGCAAGGCATTTCAGCACCAGAAATCTTGAAAATTACCAACACAAGAGGGACGTTAATGACGAATTCATGACAAAAATGATAACACATGCCTTAGAGCTTCCATTACATTGGAGGGTGCCTAGGTTCGAAGCTAGATGGTTCATCGAAGTTTACCGAAAAAGACCAAACATGAATCCGTGCTTGCTTCGACTTGCTATATTGGACTTCAACATGGTGCAAGCTACTCACTTAGAAGACCTGAGGCATGTATTCGGGTTAGAAACCTCTCATTAATCATATTACTATATATGTGCTTGTTTATTAACACAATCTCAGTCATTTGGATAAAAATGTCCTTCTGTTACAAAAAAGAAATATTACTCGCTCTGTCCCAAAGCGCAGCGCTTTTTTCTTTCTAAAAAAATGTCGTACTTTTTCCAAGAATTTTGAGGTGGTGATTCGACTATGCAAACGATAGAAGAATTTGTCAATCTTTTCTATTGTTGTAGAACTATACACTAACGCTACAACATCATGAAAGATTTACAAGTCCTTGTTATGCTAGAAAATTACCTCCTCAAAATGCTGGAAAAAGAGTATAACAATATAAATGGGACGAAGGGAGTTTATTTGAAGGCCGTTCACAACAAGAGCCCTTAAAACCCTCATTGTCCCCTAATAAATTTCATAAATGTTAACAAAATTTCATATTGTATATGTTGAGAATTGTTGTTTGTCTTACAGCGGGATTCTGTTTGTTGTGGCTTAATTAGGGATAATATAGGTATAAAGGATATTACTTCTCTAAATGGCTATCATGATTTTTATAGTTTATGTAGATACCAACTTAATTACTAACTGGTATTAGATGTTCTTCTTTAATTATTGTAGGTGGTGGAAGAGTACAGGTTTAGGGGAGAATTTGAGTTTTGCAAGGGATAGATTGGTTGAGAATTTCTTATGGACCGTTGGGCAACAATTCAAGCCCCATTTTTGTCAACTTAGAAGAAGTTCGACTATTGTGAACACCTTTATAACGACGATTGACGACATATATGATGTTTACGGTACGCTGGATGAGCTCCAACCTTTTACTGAAGCCATTGAGAGGTATGCAAAAGAATGTGAAGTATAATGTACTGTTCTGTGCATATGATTTAGTTGGACAAACTGTTTAACTGGAAAATAAATTTATGGGTATATTTGATATATAGATGGGATGTGACCACGACAATGGAAAAACTTCCGTATTACATGAAGCTTTGTTTCCTGGGACTTTTCAACAACGTTAATGAAATGGGATATAATACTCTCAGGGACAACAATCTTCTCATCATTCCATACCTCAAGAGTGCGGTATATATATACACCTTATGTAATCAACAGTTAAAAGCTCATGATCAAATGATGTCTTCGTTAACGTAAAAAATTTCATTTTCTTAGTGGGCAGATTTATGTAAATCTTACATGATGGAGGCGACTTGGTACCACAACGGCTACAAGCCGAGTTTCGAAGAATATATGAACAATGGATGGATTTCAATTTCCGGCCCACTTGGACTTACGCATGCCTATTTTCTAAGCGAAAACCCTATAACCTTGGAAGCTGTAGAATGCTTGGAGAAGTGTCCAAAATTAATTCAACTTTCATCCAAGATTGTTCGTCTCGCAGATGATTTGGGAACATCCAAGGTATGTACAAGACTTCAAGGACGTATTGTGTATTCTTTCATCTTCTGTTTTTCAAATTTGATGTCTAGGCAATGTTAATAATTATAGGATGAAATGGAAAGAGGTGATGTTCCCAAATCAATACAATGTATCATGTACGAAACTGGTGTGTCGGAAGAAGATGCTCGCGCACATATTAAGCACTTAATCGGAGAGACGTGGAAGAAGATGAACGAGGAGCAATTTGTGGATTCTCCATTCTCGAAGACGTTCATTGAGATTGTAATGAACTTTGCGAGGATGGCTCAATGTATGTACCAACATGGAGACGGACATGCTGCTCAAGATCAACACTCCAAAGATCGTGTCTACTCATTGCTAATTGATCCTATTCCCTTTGATGAATCAATTGAAAATATATTTCTGCATTGAATAATGGGATACGATTTTGCAGGAGTGTACTATTTACTTATTAATCTTTTACTGTTATGAAATATCTTATTGGACTGATGTGAATATCCACCACATAATTGGGTGTATTTTGTGTAATTATATTCTTGTCTAGAAGCCCACCTAATGCCTATATAAGGAGGCTTAGGGTTGGAGACACAACTCAATACTCTCCTCCCTACATCTTGTCTCTCTCTTTATTTTCTGTCTCTCTCAATTCTAGTTTCACAACACGTTATCAGCACGATTGTGCTCTAGATTAAAAGGTTGACGGAGAACAAAAGATTTACCAAGAACCAGAACAGGTATGATTTTTAGTAAAAGATTCAAAAGAATAATCAAACAGAAAATCATAAGTTTTCATTGGTTATTCTGACGGGAATTTCAGTCATAGTCATATATTGGTAGCATTCTTGTTGATTATGTACTGTTTATAGATCTTGAAGCAAAAGAAAAAAAATATATATATATCTCTCTGATTTTGATTATAATCAACATCTTTGCAGAGCCGGTTGAGGAACTGTGTATTATTTGTCGTTTGTCTATCGTCTATTTCATGCAAATCTAGAGAGTTCAAGTCAAACTCATATACTAGTGCCACATAAGAATTTCCATCAAGCATGTCAATTATTGCTTAGGTCTGGTCTCTAATAACCATTAAACAAGTGACCTGCAACTTTCAATATCTGTTTGACATGCTCATATATTTGTATTTTTTTATTGTGAAAAGTGAAAAGTAAAAATCATGACCAAACTTTCAATTGTTGGTCAGTTGCTAATTGCTATGAACCTAATTTATTAATCATGTATTATGGTGTCAAACTTATGGTCTCTTTTATCTATTTGACCTTGTTTTCTCATGGGTCAATCACAGTAAAAGCAACTGTCATACTTAGACCACGAATCTGCTCAATGATATGTTTGTTTAGTGATTTTTGTTTTAAAAACTTATTTAGGATTAACTAAACTCCCACAGATCTAAGTCGTAAAGCTGCATCTCAATCAATAATATTTTTTTACGCAATTTGGATGATGAACTATTGTAGTCAGGCAATACATCAATTATGTGAATCGTTTGAAACTCCAGAAGAGATTTCTCTAACAAATGATTATTCTTTGTCTTAAAGCTATTGACATGCGAATATTACGTTTTCACACCAGAAGTTGTGAACTACTTGATAATTTAATCGTAACATGAAGTTGCGGTTCTATATTCTGTTATGACTTGAAGTCATAGTTGAACAATGTTCATACCAGGAGCTATGAACTTCACGACGATTCGAATGTGACCTGAAGTTGCGTTACTATCTTATATGACTTGAAGTCATAACGCATTATGATTCGATCTCCAGAAGAGATCTCTAAAGTTATCGTAATTATTTTAAACCTCCTGAAGAGGTTGTGTTTAATGTGATTGTAACATGAAGTTAAAACAAAATTAAATAAGTGCATCCAGAAGATGCGGCCATTCCATGGCTTGTAGCCTGAAGTTACATATTACTTTTAGATCTTCTGAAGAGATATTAAATGTATTGTTAATAACCTCCCGAAGAGGTCTTGTCCGTTTGTCTTTGATTTTCTTTAAGTTTACGCGTATTGCATATTACAGTTGCTTTTTTTTTTTTTTTTTTTTACCTAATATGGATAAAAAACGGAACTGCCGAAGAGGTTTCGTAGTGGCTATTAACATTCATGTATAGCCATGTAATTCGTTCTTGGAGTAACAAATTACATGAAATCACTCATAACCCGTAGTTATGACTTTCATAACCTGAAGTTATGAAATATTAAAATAGTTATCTCTAGAAGAGATTGCTACGATTCAAATAATGGTCCACCCTCCTGAAGAGGTCGAACTACTTTTCTTTTACAGTTTACGCTTATGCCTACATTATTATTATTATTATTATTATTAACTTTTGATTATTCGGTACTTCTTTTGCACAAACATCCAGAAGATGTTATTAGTCAATAAGGGTTTATTGGACAAACGCATTTTATATGCATAAAAAGTGATTTTCATACCAGAAGTTATGAAAAATAATATTATAACGCGGAGTTATAAAATAACAGCAAAATATCTCCTTGAAGAGATAATCTACAACCACTCAATTTTAAATAGAAGTATTGACATTTACGTCTCTTTTTGGGTTTCTTGGAGAAACTTTGATTAGAGAATTACAGCGTCCAAGAGATTGCTTATTGTCAATGTTTATGTTTTCATTTGAGGATTGGTTTATACAAAGTACATATGAGACAAATTGATGCCTGAAGCATCAACAAAGTATCATTATGGTAATGATCATAATGCTCACGTCAGGAGGGGGAGAATGGGTCCTATTACATGACATGAGCCAAGTTATCATTGTCTCTACGGGTATGTACTAATGCAAAATCCCAATAAAATGGATAGCTTCTCGACTAATGAGTGTCGATTTGGGTATACACCTTAAGCATAAAAGGGTTGCTTGTGTACATATGTTGATCCTCCAGAAGAGGAACATAAATCAAAGCATCCAAAATAATTTGGGATATGGTTAAAATGCTCTACAAATTAAGAACACAATACTCTGGAGAAATCTTCGGGGTTCATATATACATCATAATGGATCAAAACCAACGTTGGTAATTGAATAGCCGTGGGAGAGGCTCATAGCTCTGGAAGTAGCTAAAGGTACCGTAATACAATAGTATGATCCTATTAATAATGATGATACAATTGAGAAAGCGCTATATAAATCATGTGATTATTTTATGGGAAAAATGTTGACTAAATAGTTATTGGCCAAAACAAAGTCAACAAGTGCATAGAAAACTGCTCGGGTACAATCATTTTGAATATGTAGAGCATAGAAACAACCCGAAGCAGAAATTACATACTATGCAGAGACTGCAAATCCGCCGGTATGCGTGGGATCTTTGTAGTTATTATATGTCCGCTATTAAGCGTGAGACTCATGTTAAGGTTATGTGTCCGCTGTAATGCGTGTGACTCATATCGAGGTTTATGTCCGCTTTTAAGCGTGAGACTTGTAAAATGAGAAACATGATTTATGGGTCATGACAAATTCTCATTAGTATAATCATCTTGTGGTGAGAATGATGTAATGTTGTATTAGTCTCGGGGACTAAGGAACAACAAAAGATGGGTTGAAAAGTAACTAGCTAGTTACAAATACGATCGTACAAATTACAAATTTGTGAATTTCATGGAGGTTGGTTCCCATGAGAAATATCTTATTTGCCTGAAGGAAATCAAAAGGTGTACACTCGCGAGTAGTTATAGGTGCATATGCATTTTATTTAATTTGATTGTTAATCGAATATTATTAGATATTGGTCTTGTAATGGCTTTGTTTGTCAGGTACAAAGGTGTTACCAAGAGGGGGAGAACCAATCCCAATGCGGCACTCTTTTTCCTTCGCTATGGTTTTTGTCCCACAGGGTTTTTCCGTGCAAGGTTTTAACGAGGCTGTAAGGACTATTCAGATGCGTTCCAGAAGAATGTCATCACCAATGCTGAGCAAATAGAATTCACCGATGTACTCTTTTTCGTTTGTCATTGATTTTTCCCACTGGATTTTTCATGACGAGGTTTTAATGAGGCATCGTAGTGGTGAATATTCAAGGGGGATTGTTATGAAATATCTTATTGGACTGATGTGAATATCCACCACATAACTGGGTGTATTTTGTGTAATTATATTCTGGTCTAGAAGCCCACCTAATGCCTATATAAGGAGGCTTAGGGTTGGAGAATAATACACAACTCAATACTCTCCTCCCTACATCTTGTCTCTCTCTTTATTTTCTGTCTCTCTCAATTCTAGTTTCACAACACGTTATCAGCACGATTGTGCTCTAGATTAAAAGGTTGACGGAGAACAAAAGATTTGCCAAGAACCAGAACAGGTGTGATTTTTAGTAAAAGATTCAAAAGAATAATCAAACAGAAAATCATAAGTTTTGCCTTGGTTATTCTGACGGGAATTTCAGCCATAGTCATATATTGGTAGCATTCTTGTTGATTATGTACTGTTAATAGATCTTGAAGCAAAAGAAAAAAAAAATATGTATCTCTCTGATTTTGATTATAATCAACATCTTTGCAGAGCCGGTTGAGGAACTGTGTATTATTTGTCGTTTGTCTATCGTCTATTTCATGCAAATCTAGAGAGTTCAAGTCAAACTCATATACTAGTGCCACATAAGAATTTCCATCAAGCATGTCAATTATTGCTTAGGTCTGGTCTCTAATAACCATTAAACAAGTGACCTGCAAATTTCAATATCTGTTTGGCATGCTCATATATTTGTATTTTTTTATTGTGAAAGTGAAAAGTAAAAATCATGACCAAACTTTCAATTGTTGGTCAGTTGCTAATTGCTATGAACCTAATGTACTAATCATGTATTATGGTGTCAAACTTATGGTCTCTTTTATCTATTTGACCTTGTTTTCTCATGGGTCAATCACAGTAAAAGCAACTGTCATACTTAGACCAGCTCAATGATATGTCTGTTTAGTGATTTTTGTTTTAAAAACTTATTTGGGATTAACTAAACTCCCACAGATCTGAGTCGTAAAGCTGCATCTCAATCAATAATATTTTTTTACGCAATTTTGATGATGAACTATTGTAGTCAGGCAATACATCAATTATGTGAATCGTTTGAAACTCCAGAAGAGATTTCTAACAAATGATTATTCTTTGTCTTAAAGCTATTGACATGCGAATATTACGTTTTCACATTAGAAGTTGTGAACTACTTGATAATTTAATCGTAACATGAAGTTGCGGTTCTATATTCTGTTATGACTTGAAGTCATAGTTGAACAATGTTCATACCAGGAGCTATGAACTTCACGACGATTCGAATGTGACCTGAAGTTGCGTTACTATCTTATATGACTTGAAGTCATAACGCATTGTGATTCGATCTCCAGAAGAGATCTCTAAAGTTATCGTAATTATTTTAAACCTCCTGAAGAGGTTGTGTTTAATGTGATTGTAACATGAAGTTAAAACAAAATTAAGCAAGTGCATCCAGAAGATGCGGCCATTCCATGGCTTGTAGCCTGAAGTTACATATTACTTTTAGATCTTCTGAAGAGATATTAAATGTATTGTTAATAACCTCCCGAAGAGGTCTTGTCCGTTTGTCTTTGATTTTCTTTAAGTTTACGCGTATTGCATATTACAGTTGCTTTTTTTTACCTAATATGGATAAAAAACGGAACTCCCGAAGAGGTTTCGTAGTGGCTATTAACATTCATGTATAGCCATGTAATTCGTTCTTGGAGTAACAAATTACATGAAATCACTCATAACCCGTAGTTATGACTTTCATAACCTGAAGTTATGAAATATTAAAATAGTTATCTCTAGAAGAGATTGCTACGATTCAAATAATTCCACCCTCCTGAAGAGGTCACACTACTTTTCTTTTAAGTTTACGCTTATGCCTACATTATTATTATTATTATTATTATTATTATTATTATTATTATTATTATTATTATTATTATTATTATTATTATTATTATTATTATTTGATTATTCGGTACTTCTTTTGCACAAACATCCAGAAGATGTTATTAGTCAATAAGGGTTTATTGGACAAACACATTTTATATGCGTAAAAAGTGATTTTCATACCAGAAGTTATGAAAAATAATATTATAACGCGGAGTTATAAAATAACATCAAAATATCTCCTTGAAGAGATAATCTACAACCACTCAATTTTAAATAGAAGTATTGACATTTACGTCTCTTTTTGGATTTCTTGGAGAAACTTTGATTGCAGAATTACGGCGTCCAAGAGATTGCTTATTGTCAATGTTTCTGTTTTCATTTGAAGATTGGTTTATACAAAGTACATATGAGACAAATTGATGCCTGGAGCATCAACAAATGATCATTATGGTAATGATCATAATGCTCACGTCATGAGGGGGAGAATGGGTCCTATTACATGACATGAGCCAAGTTATCATTGTCTCTACGGGTATGTACTAATGCAAATCCCAATAAAATGGATAGCTTCTCGACTAATGGGTGTCGATTTGGGTATACACTTTAAGCATAAAAGGGTTGCTTGTGTACATATGTTGATCCTCCAGAAGAGGAACATAAATCAAAGCATCCAAAATAATTTGGGATATGGTTAAAATGCTCTACAAATTAAGAACACAATACTCTGGAGAAATCTTCGGGGTTCATATATACATCATAATGGATCAAAACCAACGTTGGTAATTGAATAGCCGTGGGAGAGGCTCATAGCTCTGGAAGTAGCTAAAGGTACCGTAATACAATAGTATGATCCTATTAATAATGATGATACAATTGAGAAAGCGCTATATAAATCATGTGATTATTTTATGGGAAAAATGTTGACTAAATAGTTATTGGCCAAAACAAAGTCAACAAGTGCATAGAAAACTGCTCGGGTACAATCATTTTGAATATGTAGAGCATAGAAACAACCCAAAGCAGAAATTACATACTATGCAGAGACTGCAAATCCGCCGGTATGCGTGGGATCTTTGTAGTTATTATATGTCCGCTATTAAGCGTGAGACTCATGTTAAGGTTATGTGTCCGCTGTAATGCGTGGGACTCATATCGAGGTTTATGTCCGCTTTTAAGCGTGAGACTTGTAAAATGAGAAACATGATTTATGGGTCATGACAAATTCTCATTAGTATAATCATCTCGTGGTGAGAATGATGTAATGTTGTATTAGTCTCGGGGACTAAGGAACAACAAAAGATGGGTTGAAAAGTAACTAGCTAGTTACAAATACGATCGTACAAATTACAAATTTATGAATTTCATGGAGGTTGGTTCCCATGAGAAATATCTTATTTGCCTGAAGCAAATCAAAAGGTGTACACTCGCGAGTAGTTATAGGTGCATATGCATTTTATTTAATTTGATTGTTAATCGAATATTATTAGATTTTGGTCTTGTAATGGCTTTGTTTGTCAGGTACAAAGGTGTTACCAAGAGGGGGAGAACCAATCCCAATGCGGCACTCTTTTTCCTTCTCTATGGTTTTTGTCCCACAGGGTTTTTCCGTGTAAGGTTTTAACGAGGCTTTAAGGACTATTCAGATGCGTTCCAGAAGAATGTCATCACCAATGCTGAGTAAATAGAATTCACCGATGTACTCTTTTTCCTTTGTCATTGATTTTTCCCACTGGATTTTTCATGACGAGGTTTTAATGAGGCATCGTAGTGGTGAATATTCAAGGGGGATTGTTATGAAATATCTTATTGGACTGATGTGAATATCCACCACAATATTGGGTGTATTTTGTGTAATTATATTCTGGTCTAGAAGCCCACCTAATGCCTATATAAGGAGGCTTAGGGTTGGAGAATAATACACAACTCAATACTCTCCTCCCTACATCTTGTCTCTCTCTTTATTTTATGTCTCTCTCAATTCTAGTTTCACAACACGTTATCAGCACGATTGTGCTCTAGATTAAAAGGTTGACGGAGAAAAAAAGATTTGCCAAGAACCAGAACAGGTGTGATTTTTAGTAAAAGATTCAAAAGAATAATCAAACAGAAAATCATAAGTTTTGCCTTGGTTATTCTGACGGGAATTTCAGTCATAGTCATATATTGGTAGCATTCTTGTTGATTATGTACTGTTTATAGATCTTGAAGCAAAAGAAAAAAAAATATATCTCTCTGATTTTGATTATAATCAACATCTTTGCAGAGCCGGTTGAGGAACTGTGTATTATTTGTCGTTTGTCTATCGTCTATTTCATGCGAATCTAGAGAGTTCAAGTCAAACTCATATACTAGTGCCACATAAGAATTTCCATCAAGCATGTCAATTATTACTTAGGTCTGGCCTCTAATAACCATTAAACAAGTGACCTGCAACTTTCAATATCTGTTTGGCATGCTCATATATTTGTATTTTTTTATTGTGAAAAGTGAAAAGTAAAAATCATGACCAAACTTTCAATTGTTGGTCAGTTGCTAATTGCTATGAACCTAATGTACTAATCATGTATTATGGTGTCAAACTTATGGTCTCTTTTATCTATTTGACCTTGTTTTCTCATGGGTCAATCACAGTAAAAGCAACTGTCATACTTAGACCACGAATCTGCTCAATGATATGTTTGTTTAGTGATTTTTGTTTTAAAAATTATTTGGGATTAACTAAACTCCCACAGATCTGAGTCGTAAAGCTGCATCTCAATCAATAATATTTTTTTACGCAATTTTGATGATGAACTATTGTAGTCAGGCAATACATCAATTATGTGAATCGTTTGAAACTCCAGAAGAGATTTCTAACAAATGATTATTCTTTGTCTTAAAGCTATTGACATGCGAATATTACGTTTTCACACCAAAGGTTGTGAACTACTTGATAATTTAATCGTAACATGAAGTTGCGGTTCTATATTCTGTTATGACTTGAAGTCATAGTTGAACAATGTTCATACCAGGAGCTATAAACTTCACGACGATTCGAATGTGACCTGAATTTGCGTTACTATCTTATATGACTTGAAGTCATAACGCATTATGATTCGATCTCCAGAAGAGATCTCTAAAGTTATCGTAATTATTTTAAACCTCGTGAAGAGGTTGTGTTTAATGTGATTGTAACATGAAGTTAAAACAAAATTAAATAAGTGCATCCAGAAGATGCGGCCATTCCATGGTTTGTAGCCTGAAGTTACATATTACTTTTAGATCTTCTGAAGAGATATTAAATGTATTGTTAATAACCTCCCGAAGAGGTCTTGTCCGTTTGTCTTTGATTTTTTTAAGTTTACGCGTATTGCATATTACAGTTGCTTTTTTTTTTTTTTACCTAATATGGATCAAAAACGGAACTCCCGAAGAGGTTTCGTAGTGGCTATTAACATTCATGTATAGCCATGTAATTCGTTCTTGGAGTAACAAATTACATGAAATCACTCATAACCCGTAGTTATGACTTTCATAACCTGAAGTTATGAAATATTAAAAGAGTTATCTCTAGAAGAGATTGCTACAATTCAAATAATGGTCCACCCTACTGAAGAGGTCGCACTACTTTTCTTTTACAGTTTACGCTTATGCCTACATTATTATTATTATTATTATTATTATTATTATTATTATTATTAACTTTTGATTATTCGGTACTTCTTTTGCACAAACATCCAGAAGATGTTATTAGTCAATAAGGGTTTATTGGACAAACGCATTTTATATGCGTAAAAAGTGATTTTCATACCAGAAGTTATGAAAAATAATATTATAACGCGGAGTTATAAAATAACATCAAAATATCTCCTTGAAGAGATAATCTACAACCACTCAATTTTAAATAGAAGTATTGACATTTACGTCTCTTTTTAGGTTTCTTGGAGAAACTTTGATTAGAGAATTACGGCGTCCAAGAGATTGCTTATTGTCAATGTTTCTGTTTTCATTTGAGGATTGGTTTATACAAAGTACATATGAGACAAATTGATGCCTGAAGCATCAACAAAGTATCATTATGGTAATGATCATAATGCTCACGTCATGAGGGGGAGAATGGGTCCTATTACATGACATGAGCCAAGTTATCATTGTCTCTACGGGTATGTACTAATGCAAAATCCCAATAAAATGGATAGCTTCTGGACTAATGGGTGTCGATTTGGGTATACACTTTAAGCATAAAAGGGTTGCTTGTGTACATATGTTGATCCTCCAGAAGAGGAACATAAATCAAAGCATCCAAAATAATTTGGGATATGGTTAAAATGCTCTACAAATTAAGAACACAATACTCTGGAGAAATCTTCGGGGTTCATATATACATCATAATGGATCAAAACCAACGTTGGTAATTGAATAGCCGTGGGAGAGGCTCATAGCTCTGGAAGTAGCTAAATGTACCGTAATACAATAGTATGATCCTATTAATAATGATGATACAATTTAGAAAGCGCTATATAAATCATGTGATTATTTTATGGGAAAAATGTTGACTAAATAGTTATTGGCCAAAACAAAGTCAACAAGTGCATAGAAAACTGCTCGGGTACAATCATTTTGAATATGTAGAGCATAGAAACAACCCGAAGCAGAAATTACATACTATGCAGAGACTGCAAATCCGCCGGTATGCGTGTGATCTTTGTAGTTATTATATGTCCGCTATTAAGCGTGAGACTCATGTTAAGGTTATGTGTCCGCTGTAATGCGTGGGACTCATATCGAGGGTTATGTCCGCTTTTAAGCGTGAGACTTGTAAAATGAGAAACATGATTTATGGGTCATGACAAATTCTCATTAGTATAATCATCTCGTGGTGAGAATGATGTAATGTTGTATTAGTCTCGGGGACTAAGGAACAACAAAAGATGGGTTGGAAAGTAACTAGCTAGTTACAAATACGATCGTACAAATTACAAATTTGTGAATTTCATGGAGGTTGGTTCCCATGAGAAATATCTTATTTGCCTGAAGCAAATCAAAAGGTGTACACTCGCGAGTAGTTATAGGTGCATATGCATTTTATTTAATTTGATTGTTAATCGAATATTATTAGATTTTGGTCTTGTAATGGCTTTGTTTGTCAGGTACAAAGGTGTTACCAAGAGGGGGAGAACCAATCCCAATGCGACACTCTTTTTCCTTCGCTATGGTCTTTGTCCCACAGGGTTTTCCGTGCAAGGTTTTAACGAGGCTGTAAGGACTATTCAGATGCGTTCCAGAAGAATGTCATCACCAATGCTGAGCAAATAGAATTCACCGATGTACTCTTTTTCCTTTGTCATTGGTTTTTCCCACTGGATTTTTCATGACGAGGTTTTAATGAGGCATCGTAGTGGTGAATATTCAAGGGGGAGTGTTATGAAATATCTTATTGGACTGATGTGAATATCCACCACATAATTGGGTGTATTTTGTGTACTTATATTCTGGTCTAGAAGCCCACCTAATGCCTATATAAGGAGGCTTAGGGTTGGAGAATAATACACAACTCAATACTCTCCTCCCTACATCTTGCCTCTCTCTTTATTTTTTGTCTCTCTCAATTCTAGTTTCACAACATTTACATGATTTTTTTAGGAAAAGCGACAATTGTATTAATAACCACTAAGACTTGGGCCGTTTAAAAAACCCATCACATCATGTTCAATGAGAGAAACCATCAACAGGGGGGAGGGCGCGTCCAATACTGCATTTTTAACCCCCCAACCCTCCGGTGGCTTCCTTCAGTAGGTGTTGCTGTGACTAAGCTCTGAGCCGGATCTTGTGGGTACTCCACTGTGTTAATCGATTAAAACCAGCTAAGTCTCTACTACCATCTTCAATGTCTTTTGCAAAATTCGAGAGCTTTTTCTCATAGATCCATTAGTTTCTATTCTTCCAAATTATACACGTCCCCAAAATCATTCTCTCTATCTTCTGTGGAACCTTTCTGGATAGCTTCTGAAACCCAAACCCCAAAGTCGTCGTTTTCTGGGATCGGAGAATGAACAGGGGCCAGAGATCCCCAGATCTGTTTTGCGTAAGGGAACTGGGTAAAGAGGTGATTAGTAAATTTGTACTGGTGATGGAAAAGACTGCAACCGGTATCCAGAATCATCCAACTCCTCTTCAAATTTTGTCGAACTGTAAGATGTTCTTCATTCCTCTCCAACAAGTGTAAATCATCCTTTTCGGTATTTTTAATTTCTATAATATATCCCAGATCTTACTGTTCTTATCCGCCGATTCGCCTATCTACTTTACTGAGCTTGCTTCCTCTATCTGCTTGAACAGGGCATAGCCTCAAAGAATAGTGGCTGTCATGTGAATAGTGCCAAATAAGTCTATCTGGCGCATTAATATGAGGGATCTGAATCCTTAAAATTTCTTCAACATCTTCTTGGAAAAACATTCCACTAAGTTTCTCCACATCCCATGTCCTTTCCTCCGTAATCAGATCTAAAATTTTAACTTCCTCGTTTCCATTTGCCGGAGTAAAGGGCTGAAAGTATGCGGTTCAGCAGCCATGGGTCCTTGAAAGCTCTCAAGTGTTGTCCATTCCCAATCCTCCATCTGCAGCCCTGTTTCACCAAATCTCTCGTGGACGAGATGCTCTTCCACATGTAAGAGCTATTTGATTTAGCTTCGGCGTTTAATTGTCCCGTTGTGGTGAATTACATCCCTCTTAAAATTCTTGCATGAAGGGAATGAGGATTCGTAAGTAGACGCCAGACTGTTTTGCAAGCATTGCTCTATTGAAAGTTTTTAGGTCTCGAAAACCTACACCCCCTCTTGATTTGTTTACTGACATGTTTTTCCATGCAATCCAGTGTAGTTTCATCTTTTCTTCATCTCCTCCCCAAGAGAACCGAACAATAGCTGCTTCAATCTTCGCCAATAAGATTCCTGGAAGAGCAAAACAACTCATCGTGAAGGTTGGTATTGCTTGGATAATAGCTTTTATCAGCACCTCTTTTCCTGCGAAAGTAAGACATTTCTCCTTCCAGCTTTTCAAATTTTCAAAAATCCTTTCAAGCAAATGCTGGAATTTTGACATTTTCTTTCTTCCTATATCTGTTCGCAAACCCAGGTACGTCTCATGGAGTAACCATGCCGATACAAGATTTACAATCTAGGGATTGGAAGATAAAGATAGAGGAGATTAAAGAATGGTAAATAAACAGAAACGTACCTCGTGGATCTCTGACCACCGACAATAGTGCTTCTCTGATCGGACGATGAAGCAGCCGCGACCAAATTCACATCTCAGGGTAACAATATTCGATTTGGGCTGGATAGAGAGGGAAGCGTACATCAGGAAGAAGAATACCCACGACGCTTAAAATCACTTTTTTATTTAGTCAAAATTTATACATGTGCGGCTACTTTTTTGGCCTGCCTAAAAAAAATCGAATATTGTAACCCTGAGATGAACAAATTGAATACCACGTCACATTACTCACAGTTGTATACTTAATCTGCAGATCACTGGGTATGCATAATTTCCTAATCGCGGAAATTATGTAAACCAGAACAATTGGGCAATCCGTTCGAAGGAAGATCATCGCGTAATGAGTACACAGTACATAGATTAAGCAATTACATAGTAAGAGCTGTAAAATTTCCAAATGCAGAGTGAGATTCACAATGGTATGTTCCAGTATTCTTAATCTGATCACTGAGTATATGCATATATTGAAACATTGATAAAACAAAAATCAACACACACAGTTACCAAATAAGCCCTATTCGCCCAAAACAGTGGAATGGCGTGTCCAAGAGGAGGAATCGCACGCTATTAGATATGGTGCGATCTATGATGTCTCAAACAGATCTTCCGATATCGTTTTGGGGACATGCTCTAATGACGGCAACTTTTACCATTAACCGGGTTCCATCCAAGTCAGTCATGAAGACACCATATGAGATATGGACTAGGAAGCGTCCCATAGTGTCGTTTATGAGGATTTGGGGCTGCGATGTCTATGTAAAGCGTTTACAAACAGACAAGCTCGGACCCAAAGCGGATAAGTGTAAATTTGTGGGATATCCTAAGGAAACTAAAGGGTATTATTTCTACTATCCCACCGAGAACAAAGATTTTGTTGCTCGGACCGGCATTTTTCTAGAAAGAGAGTTTGTCTCTAAAGAAGCAAGTGGGATAGCTGTAGAACTTGAAGAGATTCAAGAGCCACAAATCACTGAACCGATGATGGAACATGAACAGGAACCGCAAACTTTTGTGGAAGAACCTGTTCAGGTAACACAGGAATTCTGTAGATCAGGTAGTGTGAGTAATGAGCCAGAGAGGTATGGACTTCTCACGACTGAGCCCGATGACGAACCACTCATAGATGATGAGCCTGCAAACTACGGGGAAGCCATGAAAGGCCCAGACTCTAAGAAGTGGCTAGAAGCCATGAGATCCGAAAGGGATTCCATGTACACCAACAAAGTATGGACTTTGGTGGAACCACCCGAAGAGGATCGGCCCATAGGGTGCAAGTGGGTCTTGAAGAAGAAGACCGACATGGATGGCAAGGTAGTTGCCTATAAGGGGCGATTGGTAGCCAAAGGGTATAGACAAATTCATGGTATTGACTATGATGAGACCTTTTCACCAGTCGCGATGACTAAATCCATTCAAATACTACTTGCTATTGCAGCATACTACGACTATGAGATTTGACAAAGGAATGACAAAACAGCGTTCCTTTATGGGAACCTCCTCGAGGATATGTACATGACACAACCAGAGGGTTTTGACGATCCAGAGAATGCCAATAAAGTATGTAAGCTGCAAAGATCCATTTATGGATTAAAGCAAGCTTCTAGGAGTTGGAATCGACGTTTTGATGACGCAGTCAAAGAGTTTGGCTTCATCAAGAACGAAGATGAGCCTTGTGTTTACAATCTCAGCAACCCTTTGCTTCATTGCCGCACGTGTAGGTTTATTTATTCCTAATCCAATTGTCTATATCTCTTTGAGATCCTCCACATTTCTATAAATGTTAGATCCTTATCTAGTATCATATACTTTTTATGATGAGATAGACACATTGACTTCTATAACAAAAATACTTAGACTGGAATTCATAATTCATTTATTACTTACTTCCAAGTACTTTTGGTAGTCTCTCTTCCTTTACATTGTCTATGGGACTTTAAGGCAACTCTATTTTAGCAACAAGCTTGCTTTACACCCATGGGGTCGGTGAAAACCTTTTGCCCTTACCCATGCTGTTAATAATTAACAGTTTCGCCTATGCCCTTAATGAGTGCTTTGTTTAGTGATTCTCAATCATATTGAGTAAATCAACTTTGAAAAAAACTATAATTGCATCCAATGCAATTCTCGGTCCACTTGGGCGAATAAATTTTATTCTTTATCTATATTATAGATAACACCGATTCACTAATCTTTCAATCATATTGAATTAGCTTAGTTGCATAACGAAAAGTGTAGCAACACTTCAAACCTTTCATGTCTAGCTCGCTCTTTGAAAGAGCTTCTTTTAATGTATAATCATATCATACGCCTCCATGTTCTCATCTTACTTCTAAATCTCAGAGTTCATGGAAGCTAACATGAGGCAAGTCACACCCAAAGAACCATTCTTTGATGTTCCTTCCATTAGATTTTAGTGTGTTTTGGTAGTCGACGTAAGAGTACTTTATGTTCTACGATTTACAACAATTTTCTTTTATTTGAGAACAATTCTCGATTTTATACCAATCTAGAAAATAGATAAATTTGCGTTTTGTTTTGTTTAATGCCATGGGCATTCAGCACAATAAGATTATGCAAAGTTTGTGACGTTTAACTATATTTAACAAAGACTTAAATTGTCAAACATAGCTCCCACTATTTTTCTCGGATTAATAACCCTCCATATTAATGCGGAAAATATCATTATATTTTTCTAGTGGGCCAAGATCCATATTTCACTTCTTTTGAGCTTGCTTTGGCAAGTCACTAAAAATTAGTTATTTAGGTAGGAACAATTTCAATTGCATCCTTATGCAACTTTTGGTTCAATTGGGCAAATAACTCCTTTTTTATCCATCCCATGGATAATCCCAATTATTTGCCTCTAGGCTTTTAATCTTATTAAAATCACCTAGTAGCGTCCAACATCTTACCTAGACAGTTGCACATTACTTGCTTGTGCCATCGCAACACAATCATGACAAATCAAGTCACCCTGCTTTGGCACGCAGGAGCTTGATAATAATGATCATGAAGAGTGCCTAGATAAAGAGAAGGGAAAAACACAATATTTAAATTGAGGGATTTTATTTTAAATTTTAAATTGGTTTTGTCGATCCAATTTAAAGATCTGGGTTGTTTTGAGTTTGGGCTAACTCACAAATAAAAGATCTGGGTTGTTTAATTATATTATTATCAAATTGCATGCATCATCCATACACCAACAACAATAATAAGACAATAAAGTAAACATCCACAAAACAGAGATTAACGTGATTTGGATATGGCCTCCTAGACTAAGATATTCCCAAGACAATGAGAATATCTTTGAACCCTAAAAACAGAAAACGCATCTCCATGTGCCTCCATCTCTTGGTCCATCCTTCATAGCCTTGTGGAATGCTCCATGCTCCATGTTGTGGCTCTTTTAATTCTTTGGGCTTCTTTCTTCAATCTTGGCTATCTATCTATTTTATCTAGTACTAGCTAACATCTATACTAAATAAAATAAATCTCACAAGTTGAGAAAAATACTAGCCCGCAGGCTGTAAACTCTAATTAATTATTACATCAATTGAACAGCTCGCTGGTCGTAAACAATCACAAAATTATACATCCACAACAAACCACATCTAAGGCCATATCCAATCACCATGCAAATGCACATAAACAGTTAAAACTAATTTTAACGCGCTTAGTCAATTTTAGTTGATTTTAGGATCACTAGGGTCTAAAACAGTCCAAGAGGGCCCACCAACGCTTGGCCGAAACCTAAAAGCACCGCCCAATGGCCTTGGGCCGGCCAGCCCCTAGCCCACACGGCTAGGCCGTGCGCTAGGGCTGCCCCGTCCCCTTGGACGAGCCTAGCTTGGGCGGCAAGGAAGGAGGGGCGGTACCCTAGGGGGAACGAACCTCCTTTAGGAGTTGTTTCCAAACCAACTCCTTGCTTGTTTCCCAAGTTTGGTTGTTTCTTAATTAGAAAAGACTCCTTTTTCCAATTGGATGCCCAAGAACCCAAGATCTAAGATCCTAAAATTTCTCAAACTCACTAATTCCTACATCCCATGTAAAATTAGTTCTTCTTTGATTGAATTATTGAAAAATTGCATCAATATGCTTTATTTGTCCGTTTTACGTAATAAACAATAATTTAAAGTGTAAAACTACATAAATCGTAACACATAAACCACTTTATGCTCTACGACCTGTGGCTGTGATACCACTGTAGGGTTTTTATCATGGACACACAACAGAAGAAAGAATTATCCATTCAAGACCCTCCAAGGATCACAGGAAGAGAATCATAACGATGGTAAGGGAAGAAACAAGTAACACACCTTAGAGGTCTCCTGTGATGACTTGTCACGTGAATTGTGTCCGTCTCTATGGTTGATCCACGCCTAGAGGTGAGATCTAGATCCTCCAACTCCTTGTGATAGCTAGGAAGAATGGAAGAGGATGAAGGAATCATGCAACAAATCACCAAGGAAGAGGGTTCGGACCCTCTTGGTGACCGACGGGTAGACAGGCAGCATAAGGGGGTTCGGCCTCCTTATGTTGCTTTCTCTCTCCTTGCTTTATTTTCTCCTACTCCAAGTAAGTAGATGTGTAGAGATTAATAAGCTAGGAGTGTTCTTTATATATTCCAACAACTCATTGTCCTACTACATAAAGAACCCCTCTCCTAATCCTACTCATAAAAGGATTAGTCCCTTTTGCATACACTACTAGAATATGTGGTAACTGTGGCTATTTTTTTGAGGCGGGCCAAAAAAATAGCCGCACATGTATAAATTTTGACTAAACAAAAAAGTTATTTTAAGCATCGTGGGTATTCTTCGCCTGATTTACGGTTCCTCTCTATCCAACCCTACTTCTCTCTCTCTCGCTAGTCGCTACTCTCTCTCTCTCTCTCTTTTCATCGGCGGCGGAAGCTTCATCAGACGATCCCTCGTCACCGCGCTCTTGAAACTCGGTGGTGGATGGGCGGTTCGAATCGCCTACTCCGATCAGTTCCTCCATCTCGATCCCTCCGACCACTCCTCCCTCCTCCCCGACGCCATCTCTTCCGGCCACGCTTCCTATTTCCATGCCAATGTTCGCGACAAATCTCAATTCCTTCAAGGTAAACCACTCATTTGTCTTCTGTAATTTCTTTATCTATGTGCTGTGTACGATCTTCCTTCGAACGGATTGGCCAATCGGTCTGGTTCGCGTTCCGGGTGGAGTGAGATGGGACACTATCCCACACTCTCTAAGATACTCATCAAACTCTTGGCTCAAGTATTCTCCTCCAGGATCCGATCATAGAGCCTTAATACTTTTACCAAGATGCTTCTCTACTTCATTCTTGAATTCCTTGAACAATTGAAAGGATTCGAATTTGGCCTTCATCAGGTATACAAATCCATATCTACTGAAATCATCAGTGAAGGGGATGAAGTAGGTATAACCACCTCTGGCAGGCGTGGGGAATGGTCCACATACATCAGTATGTATGAGTGCCAATAACTCACTAGCCCTTTCACCTTTCTTATTGAAAGGGGACTTTGTCATTTTTCCCAATAAACAAGATTCACATGTCTCATATGATTCCAAATCAAATGAGTCTAGAAGTCCATCCTTATGGAGTCTAGATATGCATTTCTCATTTATATGGCCTAAACGACAGTGCCATAGATATGTAGGATTTAAATCGTTATTCCTCAGTTTTCACCCCAAGAGGGCTACTAAACTCCTCCTTAATACCGAACGGAACATTGCTCGAGTAGACAGCAGTTGATTTCTTTATTTTTTGCCCCGTTAATTTCTCATAGTCCTGTAATAATTTAGCCTGGTAGGTGATCTCCTCTGTTTTTGGCCTTACTAAATAGAAGGCTATCATCGGCGAAAAAGAGATGTGAGATCTTAGGACCTCCTCTCGACGTCGCCAAACCCGTAATAGCATTTATATTCTGTGCTACCGAGAGTGACTGTGAGACAAATTCACCACATAATAAAAACAAATATGGTAAGATGGGGCATCCTTGACGAAGCCCGCGCTCGGGTATAACTGAACCCACCACCTGCCCTTTAAAATTAAAAGAAAAGAAAGCGGTAGAGATGCAATCACTAACCAGCGCTATCCCCTTTGGGCCAAAACCCAATTTCTGAAGAATTTTATAGAAGAAACGCCATTCAACACGATCGTAGGCTTTGCTTATATCCATATTTAAAGCTAGGAAACCTTCTTTTCCACATTTCCCGTGCTTCATTGTGTGCAACATTTCGAAAGCCACAATAATATTGTCTGTAGTCAATCTCCCGGGGAAAAAAGCACTTTGGATTTCGGAGATAATGGACGGTAGAAATTGCTTAAAACGGTTGGCCATCGCTTTAGTTACAAGCTTATAGATCACCGTGCATAGGCTGATCGGCCTCAGGACTGCCGGTTTCCTCACCTGCTGGACTTTTGGAATCAAAGTAAGCAATGTGTGATTATAGTCTTTAACACTTCTGCTCCCATTTAGTATTTGTAGTACACAGTTTCCTACTTCTTCGCCAATCTGGCTCCATAAGTTTTGGAAAAAGGCCGCCGGGAAACCATCCACTCCTAGCGGTTTCCAAGGAGCCATTTGAAAGAGACTTTCGGTCACTTCTCTCATAGTGAAAAGGGCGTCCATAAAATCCCTTTGATCCTGCGAGATTCCAGTGGCCACCTCTCCAAGCGAAGAGTCAAGGAACTCTTCACTTGGGTTAGACGAGTGGAATATATCAGAGAAATAAGACGTAAGAATACGTAATACCTCTTTATCATCAGATTGGTAAACACCTGCATCATCTTCAAGGGCCCTGATTGTATTCTTGATTTTCCTCGAACTTTCCTTTTGATGGAAATAACTTGTGTTCCTGTCCCCGTTCTTCAACCAAAGAACTCTAGACCTTTGTCTCCAATACTCCTCTTCTTGAAAGAGGAGCGTATTGACTTTATCCTTAGCTTTGCGTAGCGCTCGAACTGTCCATTTTGTTTTCTTCATTCAATCCAGTCTTTGAATCTCTTTCTTACCTTTCTTAATTTGTTTCTTGATGTTGCCGAAGGTTTGTTTCCCCCAAAATCTGAGGGCCTCGACATTCACCAAAAGCTTCTCTTTAACCAAAGCCCCAGGTGCTAGATGGTTCTAGTTTGCCTTAACTGTTTCTGCACAGTCTTCATGGTGAAGCCAGGAGGCTTCAAAGAAGAATCTTCCTTTTCCCTCAACCCTGCCACCCTCTTCTTGATCTTTCAAATCCAGCTCTATGGTATTATGATCTGAAATAGAAACTGTTAAGTGCTCAATAAAGGCGTTACCATACCTAGTTCTCCACCTTTGATTGACAACCACTCGATCAAGCCTTTGTCTTATGTTGTCCTCATATTCTTGATTTTTATTCCATGTGTAAGGGTTACCCGTGAACACCAAGTACGTGAGACCACAGTAATATAGTGCTTCTCAGAAGTCAAGGGTATGATTTAAATAAATCATTCTCCCTCCATCTTTTTCCCTTGGGAAATCACTTGGTTGAAATCTCCGGAGACACACCACGGGGCGTCCCCATAAGGTTTTAGTCTACGAAGGAGCTTACACGAGTTGTGTCTCTCTTCCTTGAATGGATCCCCGTAGAATCCAGCTAGTATCCATCTAGCATTGTTACTAGTAACTGTAACCCAACCATGGATGTAGTGTCTCGTCGATGATAATAATCTCAACTTGGAAATCATCATTCCATAGTAGAGCTAAAACTCCCTTCCTCTCGTCGCAATCGACAAAATTGCTGTACCGAAAACCAAGTTTCCTTTGAATTTTTTGTTGGAATTGTGCCCTAGAGGCAATCAATTTATTGTGACAAAATATATGGATTTACGATTCATTATGTTATCGATATAGAGATATGTTAACATGAATGAAGTCCTTAGAATATAAGTGTTATATTCTTAAATATCCCTAGTCCATTATAATGATTAATGGGACAATCATCTATAGACTAGTATGGGGTTGGATTGGTATGGAGATATCACGATCCAACCACATGGGTATGCATTAGGTGTAATGGCATACTGGATTAACCCAAATCGGAGAAGGCTACATACATTTTATGTAAATTCACAAGTGCTTCTCGCGGTGCAATGGTGTTGTCATCCTTAGACTTGAAGTCACTAGATCATCTAGTTGTGGAATATTGTGTTTTGGTAGCGTCAAACGCTACACCGTGACTGGGTAGCTATAAAGGCGTGTACCGGATACAATAAGAATCAAGCTTATAGATCGTAGTAGATGTAGATAGAATGTGTCCCTCCCACATAACGGGAGCAAATATCCTTGGCCACTCGAGGGATAGTGCTTATAGAATGTCTGGCCAGACTCAAATAAATCAATATGGACTATTCCCAGGATCGAGAAACTATAGATTGGATATACGAGTGTGACTTGTACGTCTCGTGTCCAATCTGGATATGGGGACAAATGGATAAGACAATACTTGCACAAGGTTTGTCATGATGACTATTCTATTTGTTGGCTAGAATGGATGTCTTGCTAGAGGCCGCTCCATATTAGTAAATAGTTACTAACACCTAAATAGAACCTATGGGGTCACACTGCCATATAGGGGTGAACTAGACTTGGGAATTAATTAATTAATACGATTAATTAATTAGAAGGATCAAATCGCAACAACTTGCTAACTTAGTAGGGCTAATATGCAAGTTGGACTAATCCATGTATAGACATGATTATAATTTGTCAAGGTGGACTAATTCATGTAGAGACATGATTATGATTAGTTTGCAAAGAGAACTAATCCATGTACGGACATGATTAGGACTAGTTTGCAAAAGGGACTAATTCTTATATGAGTAGGATTAGGAGAGGGTTTCTTTATGTATGTACTTTGCACAAGGTTTGTCATGATGACTATTCTATTTGTTGGCTAGAATGGATGTCTTGCTAGAGGCTGCTCCATATTAGTAAATAGTTACTAACAACTAAATTGAACCTATGGGGTCACACTGCCATATAGGGGTGAACTAGACTTGAGAATTAATTAATTAATATGATTAATTAATTAGAAGGATCAAATCGCAGTAACTTGCTAACTTAGTAGGACTAATATGCATGTTGGACTAATCCATGTATAGACATGATTAGGATTTGCCAAGGTGGACTAATTCATGTAGAGACATGATTAGGATTAGTTTGCAAAGAGAACTAATCCATGTATGGACATTATTAGGACTAGTTTGCAAAAGGGACTAATTCTTATTTGAGTAGGATTAGAAGAGGGGTTCTTTATGTATATACTTGCACAAGGTTTGTCATGATGACTATTCTATTTGTTGGCTAGAATGGATGTCTTGCTAGAGGCCGCTCCATATTAGTAAATAGTTACTAACAACTAAATAGAACCTATGGGGTCACACGCCATATAGGGGTGAACTAGAATTAAGAATTAGTTAATTAATATGATTAATTAATTAGAAGGATCAAATCGCAACAACTTGCTAACTTAATAGGACTAATACGCAAGTTGGACTAATCCATGTATAGACATGATTATGATTTGCCAAGGTGGACTAATCCATGTAGAGACATGATTATGATTAATTTGCAAAGAGAACTAATCCATGTATGGACATGATTAGGACTAGTATCACTACTAAAATTAGTAGCTTTTGCGGCGGGTGGAAACTGCCACAAATACATCCAAAACCGCCACAAAAATTTTTTGTGGCGGGACTTGTGGCGGTTCTTCATCCGCCTCATCAGCTTCCGTTGTAAAAAGTTAGTGGCAGTTTCCTCCCGCCACAAATACTTTTTGTGGCTGTTGATGCGGCAGTTTCGACCCGCCACAAAAGAAATTATTTGGCGCCAAATACTTTCTTTGGCTGCAGTAACCTCCCACCACAACAAAATGATCTTCCGCCGCAACAAATGAATAAATAGTATCATTTTGCTAGAACAACTACTTGCTCAGATTTGAGATTGTAAATCTACTGCAACTATTCCCCGATATTAGAAAGTGTGTGCACATATTATGTAATATTCAATAACAATGATAACTATTAAAAATTGAATTTGTACATTAACTTTCAAGGGTTTGAGTTCTTGAAACCAACAAAACAAAAATAAGTATTGTGAATCTATTCGCCTATTACATAACTTAGAAGATATATACAAGAGTCTTCATCACACTATGAATGAACCAAAATATGGACATAAATTGTCTTGAACTACTACACTTGATGGAGAAACTAGATTCTTCAGTTTTAAGTGTGTAACACGAGAAAGTTGAAATTGAACCTGCGAGAAAACGACACAGAAAAAGAAGTTAAGGTTTAATTCAATCTCTGTATTATGTGAACCAGAGCTAGGAATGAAGTAATTCTAAGGAAACCGGTAACTGATCGAAAATAAAAATGATATATACTTCGAAAGTTAAACTACTATGTGAATTAGTCTCATAAGAAAGAAACTAAAGATAAAAGGGTACATGTAGATAACTAATGGTCAAATTTCCCCTAAAAATGAAACAAATATCATTTCAACGAGTAAGCATATGTCAACATGACAAATAGAGCTGTTTCTAAAAGTGAAGCTTCTATATTACAATTGATTGTACACACACTGGAAATATATTAGCAACTTGGTTTATTCTTTGTGCCCAACTAATGGGGTTGTTTAGTAAGTGAAGTCACGCGTCTTCATGACTTGTTTAGCAAGAGGTCTAGCTACTTTTAACAGAAGTTTAGTTTACTTTTCTAGGCTTTTAGTCCCTGTCAGGGTTATTTTTTAAAGTCGTGATAGGGGTGTCCAATAAAGACTATTCATAAATTACTACTAAAAATAGTAAATCTATGACCAAAGTGCTTCTAGACATGTAAACTTCTAGTGCTTCATGATATTATGATGTTAGCCAGAGCGCACCGAGAGAGAATTCAGAGATTGCTTTTTCTGATATACCTGACTCACGCGTTTTCACACGTACACTGAGCTGACCCAAGAAAGTGTCCTTATTCGGCTAAACTTAGTTATGAGTTTATAACATGCTGGTATAGATGCTACAAAATGAGAGCATTTGCCTGTCTAGATAACAACATTGAAATAGTTTGTATGATTGAGAAATAATTTCATTGCAATTGCAAAGCCTATAAAATGAAAATTGAATGATATCCTTTTTCCCTCAATATGAAACATTATATGGTTTGGGTCCTCTTTTTACATTCAATTTGGTTCTTCTTTACACATTAAGCACAAAGATTGTTCCTATGATGAAAGCACAACAAGGAGCTACAAATAAGCAGTTAATATTAAAAGTTGTTATAGAAGTCCACCAATACTTCCAAGAGCACAGTAAAGGAGGACATGCCTGTAAATATTAAAGTACGTATTTCAGTCATTTTAGGTGCACTAAATTATGAAACTTAACTTTAGAGTAATATAGAAGGGACTGAAAAATTTGCAGCACACTGGCTTTAGTCTAGGAGTACTAAAACTAAAGGAAACGACACAAAAGGAACTTTGACCACTCATATTACAAACTTAAAGAATCAAACAGTCTGCCTAATGTGAACAAATCAGCAAACTGACCCTAAATTTCTGATTGAAGCTAACTAAAAAATCCCAAAAGATTATATTTAAAGAAAAGTGGAATCAATCAGAATCAAACATGTAAGTATTTCAAGTGAAAAATTGTGTAAAAGTTTGAGTGGCATATGACAAAGAGATCACAGAGAATACCTCCATGGAAATAGCATATTACCAATGTGTATGCCGACCGTGCCGTGTTCTCTTCTCAGCAACTCTCTGTATGTAATAAACATAGATATCCCATCATTAAAAAGAATTGCTCACACACTATACTAAAGGACAAAAAATGAAGACAGGGCTAAAAAATGAAGACAGAAATCCAGAATACTGAAGATACCTCATACGGTAGCCCTAACTTTGCAACTCATGGGTTTTTAATTTTTTCTTACATAGTTTTACACTTGAAAAGCTTACAGGTCCAACAATTCACACTCACTTATTTTCACCTATAGGAAAGATCGACAATTTCTCGCTACAAGTTCAAGTTCCTGATACCTGACTTGGATAGATTGTCCATGTAAATTTCATGTTTCGAGAACAGTGTTGTTTAAAGCAAGCTGGTGCAACCATTCTCCATCAATTTGAACGATGGTGCTCTCTTCCACCAATAAGGTTTTCAGATTTTTAAGAAGGCAGATGGCAACTTGTTAAAAAAGGAAAAAAAAAACGTGAGGAGAGGGAACTTAAAAATAGTAATGGCTATCTCTACATCAATCATAGTAGCACCAATTAAATTGAAACGCATCTCGTCAATCTCGATCTTAATCTCTACCCGTCAGAGTTGGTTCTTCGCAATTCGATCTACAATAAGTTTTAATCCATTTAGTATTTATGTTATAGATTGGACTATTTAGATCAAGAATATACAATCCATTAGACAAATGCGCACTACAATAGTGCATACTATCAAAATAAATGGAGCAACACTTGTCCTTTATTGAAATAGAAAAACCCTTCTCGTCTAAACAAGAAATGGAAATAATATTTCTGCTCATAGAAGGCACATAAAAGTAATTGTCTAATTCTAAAATAAGTCCAGAAGGCAAAGATAGCTCATAAACGCCTACAGCTAATGCAGCAACTCTTGCTCCATTCCCGACGCGTATATCTATCTCCCCTTTACTCAATTTTCTACTTCTTTTCAAATCCTGCACATTACGAAAAATGTGAGAACCACATCCGGTATCCAATACCAAGATGAAGAAATAGAAAGATTGACGTCTATAACATAAATACCTGGTGGTGGTGGAATCACTATTCCAAGCTTCTTATCCTCCAGATATTTAGGGCAATTCCTCCTCCAGTGACCCGGCTGGCTGCAGTAGTGACACTCACCCTTAGCCACGCCTCCACTAGGCTTTAGGGCTTCCTTGGATTTCGCAACTTTCTTGCGCTTTCCTTTGGAAGTAGAGGCAACTCACTTGCCCTTTTTCTTATGCACCATCATTATGGCCTTGCTTTTGCCTTTGTTAATTCTCTGTTCCGTTGTCTTAGCATGTTCAATAAGTCAGACAGAGTTTTATTGATCTCGTTCATATTATAGTTCATTATGAACTGATTATAACTGTCCGGCAACGATTGCAAGACAAGATCAGTAGCCAAATATTGGCCAAGTGGGAATCCCTGTCTCTAAAGGTTCTCACTGTACCCGATCATTCGGAGTACGTGAGGTCCTAATGGATTCCCCTCTGCAAGACTACTCTTGAATAATGCTTTAGAAACCTCATAGCGCTCATGCCTAGCCTGTTCCTGAAACAATTGTTTCAAGTGTATGATCATATCATAGGCTTCCATATTCTCATGCTGCTTCTGAAGCTCAGGAGTCATGGTACAAAGCATGAGGCAAGTCACGTCATTAGGAGCATCAATATGTTTCTGACGTGCCCTCACTTTCGCTAGAAGAGACTCATCTTGTGGTGGTTCTGGAATTGGAGTGTCCAAGACGTACAACTTCTTTTCTTGCTTAAGGACAATCCTTAAGTTTCTGTACCAGTCAAGGAAATTCGTTCCAGACAGTTTATCCTTCTCAAGGACATATCGTAAGGATGAAGTCGATGCGTTGTTGTTTGCCATTTAGAATTCTACAAAACGAGAAATGTGCAATTTTAGTATTTTGAACAATGTAACTATATTCAACAATGGCTAGATCATCAAATATAGCTCCCACAATTTTTCTCGGATTAATAGCCCTCACCATAAATGCGGAAAATATCATTATATTTTCTAGTAGGTCTAAGATCCTTTTTTCACTTCTTCTTGAGCTTGCTTTGGCAAGTCACCCAAGAATAGGTTATTTAGGTAGGAACCATTCCAATTGCATCCCATGCAACTCTTGGTCTAATTAGGTGAATAACTCTTTATTCTTTATCTCATGGATAACACCTAATTGTCATGCCTTTAGGCTCATCAATCAAATTGAATCTGGCCCAGTTGCATCCAACCTCTTTCTTCAACATACACACATTACTAGCTTGTGTCGTCCGCAACACACCATGCTAAATTAAAATCATCTTGCTTTGGCAAGCCCGAATTTTAATGAACCCTGATCATGAAGGGTGTTTTGGTAAGAGAAGGCAAAGCGCAATATTTAATTGAGTGATTTTTCTTTCTTAATATGTTTGGTTGATCTCATCAACATGGTCTACTTATTTGGATTGGGCAATCCAAAATAAAAGACCAACCTTGTTTATTATTATCTAGTTATTGTTTTCGCAAGTAACGCCATACACACAAAAATAAATAACAAAACATGAATAATAAACATCCACAAAAATAAAAAAAACGTGGCATGGATACGGCCCCCAGACTAATGATCTTATCAAGCCAATGATAATATCCAATTGCCCTAAAGTGACGAGCTCATCTCCATATGCTCCACCATAGCCGCGCGCCTAGGGGACGTCTTCTTTGTCTTTTGGCTCCTTTGGTTCTTCGGTCTTCTTCTCCATGCTCTTGGCTATCATCTAAATATTTCTAATTCTAGCCTAACATCTAGAATAAATAATAAAAGCCTCACATGTCGAGGAGAAAAGACGACTCGCACGACGTAAAACCTAATTAATTATTACATTAATTTGATCAGCTCGCAGGCCGTAAACCAAACCACAAAGCAATAAACATCCACAATCCTAGGCCATATCCATCCACCATTCAACAAAGCACATAATACAGTTAAAACCAATTTTTAACGCGCTTGTTCAATTTTAATTGAATTGGGTAATTAAGTTTACAACGGTCCAAGGAGTTCGAGCCAACAAGGGCCCGAACCCCTAGGAGGACTGCCGGCCGCCCTATTGTGGCCCGTGGCTATTGCTTGGCGCACAAGGAGGGGGGCGGACGGCTAGGGTTTCGGCCCTAGCCTCCTTCCCTCTTCCTTGTTGCCCAAGCAAGGTTGTTTCCTTTATGGAATTGTTTCCATAAATTTGTTTCCATAATTGAAAATCCCTTTTCAATTATGTGCCCATGAACCCTAATTTTTCAAGAACCCAATTGTTCACATATTATGTGATTAAACTCACCAATTCTAACATCCAATGTTAACTTGGATCTTGTTTATATTGAATCAAATTCAATTTGCATCTACTATGCCAATTATTTTCAGTTTTCGCGTAATAAACAATAACATGGTGTATAAACTGAAATCGTAACACATAAAATCATGTTATGCTCTACGACCTGTGGCTCTGATACCACTGTTGGGTTTTGATGCAGGTAACGCAGCGGAAAAACAAAATTTAATCCTACTTCAAAGCCCACCACGGATCGTCAGGAGGAGACATCATAACATGATAAGAGACATAGTATTGTGTACCTTTTTGATTTGTGAGATCACACGAAGAATGATGTCCTCGTCTCTACAGTTGATCCACGTCTAGAGGTGAGATCTAGGTTCTTCCTTCTTGCAAGTTCTAGCTTGAACCGGAGGAAGATGGAAGAAGAATCAGCGCAACAAGGACAAGAGGAGGTTCTAGACTCTTCTTGCTCTTTCTCTTTTGCTATCTCCGACTCTCTTTATTATGTCTAGTAACATTAAGTGGGAAGGAAGCTAGAGCCTCCTTTATATACTCCAACAACTCCTTGTTGTTTCCATAAAGGTATTTCCTAATTCTACATGAACTAGAATTAGTCTCTTCCTTGAAAATTAGTCCTACTAAGTTTTCAAGGTGTTGCACAATGATCATTCTATCAATTAATCTATATTAATTAATCCCAAATCTAGTTTTACTCTATTTGACGTGTGACCCCATAGGTTTCTATCTAGTTGGTAGTAAATTTTACTAACATGGAGCGGTGTCTAGCAACACATCCATGCCACCCAACTAATAGAAATAGTCAGTGATGCCGACAAACCTCTTGTGCCCAATATCTTATATTGCACTTTCCCTTTGTCTCTATATCCGGATTGGACACGAGACATAAATAGTCACACTCGTATATCCAATCCATAGTTCCTGATCCTGGGAATATGCTTATGCGAGCAGATAATATCAATATCTCCATATTGATTTATCTGAGTCTGGCCAGACATTCAATAAGCCTCATCCCTCGAGTGGCCGTGGATATCTAATCCCATTATGTGGGAGGGACAAATCCTATCTACATCACTACGATCTCTAAGCTTCATTCCTATCATGCCCGATAGCTATCTTTATGATTACCCAGTTACGGTGTAACGTTTGATAACATCAAAGCACAGTATTCCACAACTAGAGTATGTAGTGACTTCAAGTATAAGGATTGCAATTATATTAGTACTACGAGAAGCGATTGTGACTTGACATAATCTAATGTATCCTTCTCGTTGTGGGTCAATCCAGTATGCCATTACCCATAATGCATACCCATGTGTTTGACTTGATATCTCCATATCAATATACTCACAGACTAGTCTATATTTGATCGTCCTATTAATCAATATAGTGGACTAGGGATATTTAAGATAAACAACACATTGTATCTAAGGACTTCATTATATTAAATATTACAATATATAATAAATGAATATTCTAGCCAAAACAATGTTCATACTAAATATATGATTGCCTCTAGGGCATCTATTCCAACATGATCATCATAAATCTAGGGTCTTATCGCGGATCACAACGTTGTCAAACTTGAAAACAAATCTGTTTGAACCCATAGCCATTACCATCAGATCTTTGTTTGGCCACCATAGGTGCTGAAACAACTCTTTCATCTGCCACCACACAACTTTCTTCGATCCCACAAACTTTACGGCTAGACTATACTTCCAGCTTTCTTTAGCCTTCTTACTGACCTCAGCCTTGATGATCACCGGTTGAGATTCCTTGGTAGTTAGTTGGATCATGTCCAGCCAACCCTAATCAGAATCCATCATTGTTTGCCAAGAAAACTCCGGTGACTTCTTTCTAGAGAGAAGAGAGTGAGAGAGATCTAGAGAGAGAACTTAACAAAACCTGCATGATTATTCAATGATAGACAAACATAAATTCGGTTTTATTAACAGAATTCTCCCAAAACCCTTTCTAGATTCGGTCTTCGCTTAATTTTCGACACTGCAATTAAAGTATGGTTATCTATTAAGTACACATTAAATCTCTTTGTCAAAAGAGATTGTTGGAAGTGTTGTTTACATACCTGCCTCTAAATAGATTTGACTTGATTGCATAAAACATTTTTGTCAACAGAATTTGACCAAAATTATCACTTCACTAAAATTACTTCAACTCTAAGACAAGGAGAATCTATTGTGACTATTTACTAAACCTTGTTAAGAACTATTTAATTGATCAAATATGAAAATACTTGTTTGTATTTTTTTTGAGAGAATACTAGTTTGTCATTTCAGATTACGTGTACTTGTGGTCTTCACGCAAAGTTGAAGAGCAGACTTAAAAAATCATCATGTGTAGTTCCTCGTAAAATTGAATGCTCAACTATACGATTCTTAACACGCCACACGGGCCAGTTTTGTATATCTTTCAATTATTTGCAGCTTGTGAGGTAACATTATAATTTGGATTGTTGGCATCAAAAGATGGAATCTCAAAGTTGGGTGTATACTTAGGGCATGTTTGATGCAAGGATAAAGAAGGGGTACATTAATAATAATACCAGTATGGGGTAATAACTGGTGTTTGGTGCAGGGATAATTACAAGGGGGATTCAATCCCCTCTTAATATCTATACCCCCAATATGCCTAAAATCTAATCCCACCATGTAGGTGGGATTGAATACTAAAGTCATAATTGTGGTATCAGAGCTCTAGGTTATAGAGACCGTAGTTATTAATACTAGAAAACCCTATTATGTGTTTATTAAATAAGTATGATAGTAAAGTTCTTTGTACCATCAGTATGCGTATGTAAATTTATGCTTATGTATGCATGTATTATGTTAACTCGTTGTTTTAGGGATAAAAGTATGTTATAAGAAAATTTTATAACTTCCACCTAGGACGATGAACAACCTAAGCAGGATTGGTTTGGGAGATGGGAACGGTAACAACGATATGGGTGACGGAACCACTAGCCACTTGCAACATGAGACAAACACCGGAAACGCAGGCGGAGGTTCATCGGCTGGATGATACTCTCATGGATTGGAGCGAGCCGTTGAAGGACTTATGCAAATGCTCTCGGATAGTTCAAGGGTGACGATTGACAAGTTCAAGGCACTGGGACCCCCATCGTTTAATGGAGCAGCTGATCCGGTGCCTGTCGCACTTCCCTCCCGCTAATCGGGGTCGACGCGAGAGGGGTGTGACAGTTTGTGTCGACAGGAATGGGGTGTGACAATAATACCCCTATTTATACTGGTGCAAACAAACATGTTACATAATCCTCCCTATATAATTAATGCTCCCTTAATATCAATACACCCTATAATACAGTAGGGCCCTTTGTACTCCCAATTCTCAATCCCGACACCAAACGTGCCAATACATATAAAATATTATAAGAACTTTCTATTTGATTTTTGATGTGTGTGTGAGATAGAGAAAATCAGGGTGTAGTCTCCTTAATGATTCTTGACGTGAATTGTAAAAAATTATAGAAAAATATAAGGGAAGTAATAAGATTTTGTTGCCGATAAATTTTCATTTTCTTAGAGTTAAATGTTGCAGACCCAATTTTAATTTCTTTTGAGAAAGAAATTTCACGCTTGTAAAATTACATAGAGATCGTTAATTGAAGAAGATGGTTGAAGTAGAACTATTGAATTTCTCTCTCTAATTACTTCTATAAGCTTCCTATTATTTATTGTTTTGTTACAGCCAATATTTTTGTTCCAAGACTTTCAGGAAAATGCCTAAACATATCAACCAAAAATCCATGACCAATTATGATAAACCCATAACCGAATTGTTGCGCTTTGATAGATGCATGATAATAATTTTGTATTTTTTGGGAAATAGTCTGAGCTTTCTTTAAGAAGAGAATTGCCATGAATTACAAGTTAATTTAATTATACTATACTATTTCTTATTCAGAATCTCCAAACAGCCGGAAGCCTATTCACTCAAAGAGTCATGTTGGTTCTTCTCTAGTTAAACAACTCTTTAGTTATGCCATTTGAGTTTGGCGCAGAGGCTTCTGTAGTATACTGAAAGTAAAAAAGTATAGTGACTGTAATACTAACTGTATACTAATTGTATACTAAAAGAGTTTGGCAGCAGGGCCGGTGCTTCATTTATATACTACTACCTACGTTCTCTATCTATCTTCACAGTTTGATTTTTTCTTTCGTAATCGGGTCACTTTGACCCGGTAATTTGGATAATAAAACGATGAATTTTGTTGTTAATTTTTTTATGGTGTTGTTTTACTCTACAATATGATGTAAAGATTATCAAATTGTTGCATCAAAGTGATCAAGTGAATAGTGGTAAAATAAAAACTGTGATTATAAATGGAGAACAGAGGAAGTAGACAACAAAATGAAGGATAGTGACTGTTAGTGGAATGAGGTCAGTATGACATAAGACTTGAGGAGCAGCAAAAAGAGTCAAGAGTAGCAGCAAAGAGCTGAGGTAGCAACAAATGGCATGAGGATTAGTGAAGGATAAGGTTAATTGTCAATGAGAAAAAAAAGCCACCCTTTTATATACATGTAGAGGCGGTGGAATTGCCAGCCCACCACCGCCTCAAACATGTTCCCAGATTAACTTTGACTTTTATTTTGTTTCTTTTTTCTTTTAATTCAAGACACCTAACAAATCTCCACCTTGTCTTGAATCATCTCAGCAACTCGAACCTGAACCGATGCTTTTCTTCAATAACCCCAAATTCACAAGTTGCTCCATCTTCGCCGAGATCCTTCAACGTGTGGCCCCAGCGATGCTCCAACTCCCGTCTAGTTCCTGTAATCGAACCCTATCGATGCTCCAACTACGGCCGAGTTCCTGCAATCGAAACCCCTGTTTGTTGTTCCAACTCCCGCTAAGTTCCTACAACAAATTCGTTTGTTGTTCCGACTCCCACCGACTCTCTACAACAAACCCCCAGCACGTTGCTCCGATTCTCGCTGAATTCCTGTAATGTTTTGCAAAATTGCTCCAATTCCCAACGAATTCTTGCAATATCGCCCCCTTGCGCGCCTCATACGCGCCCCCTTGCATGCACGTCTCACACGTTCCTTGTCCCTCATCAGAGACTCCCCCATGCCAAATCCGCCTCCTCGTCAAGAGCACGGATTCCATGCCCCCTAACGGGGCTTAGAGGACGTAGTCAACCTCCGAAGCTGTTGCATCTACAGCCAGATCTGCAGATGTCTTCTTCGGACACTCCCTCTTCCAGTGACCCCTCTCTTTGCACAATACACAGACGTCGTTTGGAAATTTAGAACCCTTGTTCTTCCTCTTACCATAACCCCCTTTGGATGCCATGAATGCACCCGACCCCGGAACGTCGTACTCCCCATACGCGTCCCTGCGCCGCATGTCCCTTTTGTGAAGAGAAGATCTCACCTCCTCCAACATGAGAGTCTCTTTTCCAGCACAAGCAGACTGCAAAAACCCCTCATAAGACGGTGGTAGCGACACCAATAAAATCAGTGCGGCATCTTCATCACTTATCTTCTCATTACTGTTTCGCAACTCAAGCAAAATAGTATTAAGACGATCCAAGTGATCTCTTAGATCTGTACCTTCCCCCATGCGTAGACCAAACAGCTGCTGCTTCGACATCAACTTGTTGGTGAGCGACTTCGTCTTGTAGAGGCTCTCCAACTTGTTCCATAGTCCTTCAGCCGTCTCTTGATCCGCAACCTCTGTGATCACGTCGTCTGACAAACACAACATGATTGTTGAGTGTGCTCTTTCCTCCATCGTCTTGTACTCCTTGGTGGTTGTCAAAGCCCCTTCTTTATCTTTCGCCAATGGCAACCACATGCATTGCTGCTTCAACAAAGCACGTACCTTGATCTGCCATAAGATGAAGCTGTTTCTCCCTGTGAACTTGTCGATCTTGGTCATCCCCCGGTCATCTTCTCTGCAGCTCCTTGTCCTGATCCGTAACCCTCGAATGCGTGCTCCACCTTGATCGCGAAACCCTAGCTTTGAATTTCACGGATTGTGAAACCCTAGCTCTAGCTCCACCTTGATCTTGGAACACCGATCACCTAAGCTCTGATACCAGTTTGTTAAAACTGGTGATCCCCTGTCCTGGCTCTGATACCAGTCTGTTATGATCTGGACCTAGCTTGAGAACGATGTAAACGATAAAACAAGAACACAAGTATTAACGTGGTTAACTAGTTATTAGCTAGCTACCTCCACGACCCAAAACCCCGATTTTATTAGAGAGAAACGTACCCGGTACAACCACTCGACACACAATAAAATAGCTATCAACCTATGCTAATAGCCTCCCTATACTCATTGTGTTGTGTGTTGAGAACAAAAAAAACCACCCTTTTATATACATGTAGAGGCGGTGGAACTTTGTTTCACAACAAACAAAATTAATAAAAGGACCAGGTGTAATCAAAATTGATTAAAATCCGGGTTCTCATGTATCTCAGTCTTTAATCCATTTTGAACTAAATCTTTCTTTTAAAATAATCTCAGTGTAATTAAAGAGTCTCCAAAATTGGAGATTATGGAGATAAAATTCTCAAAGATAATGTGTTTTTTATACTAGCATGATTGTAGTTCTTTTAAGTTGGTGGATTTGAGCAATTGACTATAAATCTCTTTAAATTTGTCAGATAGATCTAATTGAAAATCTACAAATTCAACTCGTACTAAATAGATTTTGATTTTTATTTTTGTTGGGCTTCTCACCAAAAAAAAAAAAAATCAATCGATTTTCAGCTAATACCAAACAAGAACTTAGCATAAACCAACCAATTTTTATATTATAATTTTCAGCAAACTCACTAATATTATTTTTATCAAATTGTTTAATTTTGAGCTGAAACCAAACTCATTGTTAATTGTAGAGAGAGAGAGAGAAAATGTGTGATTAGAATTTACAATTACAATCAACCTCTAAAACCTGATTCCCAGTGTAATTTTAAAGTTGTATACAACTCTACATAAGAATTCAAGTGTGTGAAAAAAATGTAGATAAGTAAACTTTCTAATGATGTACCAGTCCGTTTCTTCTCTTTCTCCCCCTCGGAGAAAGAGCGGAAATTAAGAAAACTCTACGTTTTACTTTCTTGCCCCTTCTCTTTTATATTATCCCTCTCCTGTCCCTCTCTCTCTCTACCTTGTGTTAAGAAAACAACAACACAACCAGTCCTCCACCACCACAATCACCGTACCAACAATACAAAATCACAAATATTATTTTTGTCAAATTGTTCAAATTTTGAGCTGAAACCAAACTCATTGTTAATTGTAGAGAGAGGGAGAAAATGTGTGATTAGAATTTACAACTACAATCAACCTCTAAAACCTGATTCAAAGTGTAATTGTAAAGTTGTATACTACTCTACATAAGAATTCAGGTGTGTGAAAAAAATGTAATTAAGTAAACTTCCTAATGATGTACCAGCCCGTTTCTTCTCTTTCTTCCCCTCGGAGAAAGCACGGAAATTAAGAAAACTCTGCATTTTACTTTCTTGCCCCTTCTCACTTATATTATCCCTCTCATGTCCCTCCCTCTCTCTACCTTGTGTTAAGAAAACACCAACAACACAACCAGTCCTCCACCACCACAACCACCGTACCAACAATACAAAATCACTAATATTATTTTTATCAAATTGTTAAATTTTGAGCCGAAACCAAACTCATTGTTAATTGTAGAGAGAGATAGAGAGAGAGAAAATGTGTGATTAGAATTTACAATTACAATCAACCTCTAAAATTCTATTTAAAGTGTAATTTTAAAGTTGTATACTATTCTACATAAGAATTCTGTGTGAAAAAGAATGTAATTAAGTAAACTTCCTAATGATGTACCAGTTTGTTTTTTCTCTTTCTCTCCCTCGCAGAAAGCACGGAAATTAAGAAAACTCTGCATTTTACTTTCTTGCCCCTTCTCTGTTATGTTATCCCTCTCCTGTCCCTCTCTCTCTACCTTGTGTTAAGAAAACACCAACAACACAACCAGTCCTCCACCACCACAACCAGTCCTCCACCACCACAACCACCGTACAAACAATACAAAACTTACAGATCTAAGTGAAAATTATAGATCCGATTAAGATCATTGCAGATCCAAGTAAAAAAATACATAACCAAAAAAAAAGTGATAGAGGAAGGAGAATAAGAGAATAGGAGAAGTAGAGAAGAGGAAAATAAGAAGGGGAAGGAGAGCACAGTGGTTGTTGAATCTCCGTAGAGCACAAATCCGGTCGCCATTGCCGTCGCCTTGCCATCGTCTTCGCCGCCTGCTCGCACCGCCAGATCTGCATACGTGGGTCGCCGCCTCCTCCACCGGCGTCCTCATCTCCTTATCTCGGTCTCTCTCTCTATCTGCTCTGATGGTGTCTGTGTTGGTCTGTGTTGGTCTCGGTGGTCAGTGAGTGTTTGGTGGTGACGAAGATGGAGGAAGTGATGGGGGTGATGGCGTTTGATGAGGTAGAAGAAGAGTTGAGAAGAAACTGAAGAGAATGAAAAAATACAGAGAGGTGGAGAGGTAGTGAGTAAATGAGATTATGACAATGATGAAACTAAGGCAACTGGGGGGTTTGATCGGGTGAAAGTTTAATTTTGGGTTGGATTGTTGTTTTTAGTGGTGACCAAATGCTATTAATTATATTGGAAAATATAATTGTGGAGTATTTTTCTGAGGGTAAAATAAATATTTCATAACTTTAAATAGGCCAAATAAGAAAAAGAAGAAAAAGAAAAGAAACATACCAAAATAGAAGTAGGGAGAAAGAGAAGAAACGGAGTGGTACTCCGTATCATGTACTATGTGGAGCCTATAAACTCACAGGAAATTATCAGCATTAAAAGTGGGTTATGCCATGCCACAGTGTTGTGACGCGGAGCTTTCGGCAGGCGAAGGGGAGATGCATTTGGCTCTCCTAGCATTTTTGTCAGGAGGGTCCATCACCTGCTTCAGTATTATCCCACTGAAATCACCTGAGAATCCAGCTCTATACTTGATGTTTGATAGAAGTCTAGTTATAGTTCGGACTTTCTTAAATCTGAATATTTCAGAATTAGCCTCCGCTGCCAACTTATCATATTCTTCCTTAGAGAGAAGAGCTAATTGAGACATGGTCATTGCTAGTTCCGAGATCTGCAACATAGAAAAATATACTAAGATTATACTATAATACACAGGGGCGGAGGCACATGGGGGCATGGGGTGCAAGTGCACTCCTGGACTTTTTGGTTACTACAAATATACCCTATATTTTATGTTTTTTTCCATTTTTTTCTTTAATAATTGGCATAAGTGCATCCCCAAAAAATTAATTTTCATAAGTGCACCCCCAACAATTCAGACATGCACTTTTGTGCCACCTCACTAGTGAAATACTAGCTCCGCCACTGATAATACATGTACTATTATCTGTGTACAATAAAAACCATATAAGATGAGGACATTAGAGTGTGACCTTATGCATCGACTCGTTGACTTTCCTCCACAGACCATCAACTTCATATTTGAACTTGCTCCTTTTGGATCTGATTTGTATTCAATTCAAAAGACATGGCACAAGTTCTCAATAACAAATCAATTTTACTGTGCTTCAACTATTAAAAACAAACCTAGAGCAGTTAACCGACCCATATAGGTTAAACGACGAGTTTTTAATCGGCCCGAATAACTTTCCGGACGAGTTATTATAATGAATCTAATATAAAAACGATTTTTAATCAGCCCAACCGAAGCGGTTTAGGCTGTTGCGGTCACAGTTACACAAGCCGGGCCTAGGCGTTCCGAGAAAACACACGGGCCGGTTAAGCGTAACCGGTTAACGGTTAACCGTAACCGAATCGAACCATAATCGGCGGTTCAGATTTTTTGGTCCGGGCCTGCTTACAGTAAACTGAACTGACAACTCTAAACAAACCTACTAAGTTCTCAGCACATATATTGATTAGTCATGCCATCCCCCACAATTCAGAACCAACCCGGACCATTATACTTGTTACCCAACCCCTGAGAACCTGACCCAGAATCAAAACTCATTTACCCAGAACCAGTTGAACCGTTTTGTACTGGCTCGGATCTGGATATACCCGTTTAACCGTTTTCTATCTCTCTATAATTACAATCAATTAAGGCCCTGCTTTCTTTGCTTAAAATTATGTGACTTTTTACCTTTTTTCAGGTCATAAAAAAAGTTATAATTTACTCATTTTCGTTACAATTTTTGTTAAGTAACTTTTTCTTACCTTTTTATAAGACTAAAAAAAGTTAGTTTTTTTTCAACTTCAATTTTTCTTACTTTTTACTCATTAAATCTACTTTTTAGGACCTAAAATAGAACATAAGGACACAACATTTTTCTAAAAAAAGTTACCTACAACTTTTTAAGAAATTCAACAAAGTCAAAGTAAGCAATTTTTTGATCTTTTTCTACAAAGAACTAAAAAGTACCTAAATTAGGTAAAGAAAGCATGACCTAAATCTATCTTCTATCTCTAGGTTTTCTCCATCCACACTGCAATCTCTCTTGGTCTATTGACAAGTCTAGCCGAGCACGCATACATAAACAATTAAAGTACCAAGACTGGAGACGCAAAAAATGGAATACATCACAACAAGAATAGGAAGGATACCTCTTCATATGCCTCATCTCGCCAATACTTTTCAGGCTGGATCTCACAAGTTAAAGGAGGACTACGTGCTGCAGTGAAGACAAATTAGAGAACATTTTACTAGGCAGTATGTTTGATAAAAGAGAGAACTCTTCACCGTAAAGTTTCAAGTCATTCAAACAAGCAAGTTGTCGCGAGAAAGTAAGTCACCTTCCAAGAAATTTGCATACTGTTCCGCAGAAGCAAGTTTTCGCAAGAAAGAAAGTCACCTTCCAAGATATTTGCATACTGTTCCGCATAAGCAAATTTATCTAGAAAATTTAAATATTCCCTGAGGCGCATCAACCGATTAAGGCATTCTTCCTTTGACAGGAGGGCTAGATCAGCTCTGGTACATCCCAACAAACCCAAAAAGTCGTCAAAATTTATGATGTTGGGCATCTTGCGCTTCTTCAACAGATGAGCGGCCTACGAGAACATGATTGACAGTAAGAGAAAGGAAGCACAAAAAAAGCAATATATATATATATATAGTAGTCACCTGAGTAAATTGTATTCCACGCTTTATTCTGTATGCTTCATCCAATTCATATGAATGCTTCTTCCTGATCTCTAGAATCGGAGAAGAACACAAACCTCAGTGAAAATGAGCTTGCGCCTCTCAAGCAGCATTTTCTAACAGTACAGGAAAAGGTTTCAAACACAGAACAATCATATGTTGGTCAAGACCTACCTCTTCATATATCCAATCCCGCCAATTAGGTGACCTCTCAAGCTGTTTGTCACCCACCGAGTTGCTTGATCCTACATGAAGACAACGGGAAATATGAAATTAATATGCTTGACAAAATTCTAGAAAATCTTTAACGTGTAAAGGGAACAATGTCATCCGAGAAAACAAACCACTTTGAAGTGATTCTGGATTTGAAGAGACAGAATCATTAGTGAGGAATACAAAAAGTTTGATAAGCCCCATTCGGTACTGGAATTTTTCCTTGGAGCGAGTAACCATCTTGGCTCTTGGAGTTGCCAGGAAGTTTAATGATTTTTCCACAAACTAAGGGGAGGGAAAAAATTTGCAAGTATGTCACCAGACACCCTGTTATGATCCGGACAGAGCGTAGAGAACGATAAATTGATGAAAACAAGAAACACACCCGATGTAACGTGGTTCACTAGCACGGTGCTAGCTACCTCCACGCCCCGAAATCCTTGTTTATTAGAGAGAAACGATACGAATACAACCCACACAACACACACTAGAAAGCTCTGTCCTAGCAAACCTACGCTGCTCAATGCACTAGCTCTCTATACCCCTATGTGTGTGTCTTTAGAGAACCAAAAGCAGCCCTTATATACACATGCATGGGCAGTGGGAATTGCTATCTCACCACCGCCACAACATGTTTCCAAATTAAGCTTCTGAATTTTCTTTGTTTCCTTTTTCTTTCAATTCAAGACACCTAACACACCCCCTATATTCACTCTTGTATGCCTCATCCAACTTCAGCGAAAGGATCCTAGTGGATTTAAGGTGCATAAGAGGACATAGTTGGGCTTGTCAAGAACGAAGGGTGGCATGCATAATGACACAATGGGATATGTTAGCAATTGGTGCGCCCATGTGGGGTGCCCAATGCAATTATTGTAACTTTATGGGATTAGTTGCACTAATGCACAAACCTAGAAGGGGCTAGTAGCTAAGGCTCAAACCCTAGGGGTTTATGTGAAAACTTAGGAGAAGTTTTGCCTATATAAGGAGGCAGCCTCCTACACATTATGGTGTGACTATAATGTTATTCCACACAGTAAAGTTACTCTGTCTAGATTCACTATCAAGTTGTAGAGAACCCTAGTCTCTCTCTCCAACTACATCCAAAGAGGTAGTACGTGAGGTGGATCATAGTGTTCGTCCTCGAGATTCACACTAGATTGGTGGGAGCAAGACCAAGACGAAGGCACGTGAAAGCAAGCATCCTACGATCATCCGCTGCGCTAGGAGCTAAGGAAGACAAGGTATTACATTAATCTTCCGCTATAATTCATGTTGTAGATCTGTATGTGATAGATCCTTCCTGCCCTTCAGGATTAAGCGAAAGTGTGGCATGTGTTTTGTTCCAGAAACAAGGCCACATTCACAAATAATAATGTCATTGTATCACAGTGCTATTCGTATATTTTTAAACTCGTACAAAGGTGATAAAGCATAGAACTTGCACATGGAAGAAAGATCAAAAGGAGAACACCTCAGTATGAATAAATCATCAAATATCAAAGTCCTCAACCACATACTAAGTGATAAATGGAAAAAATAGAATGTACATAGAAAAAACTAACAGACCAAGAAGATACCTCATGGTATGTATCTTGATGCAAGTCAACTTCTGACGACTCACCGCCTAGAAGTGGATCCTGGTATTGCCATGGTGCTGCAAGAAAGATAATCAAGTGATTAAATGATTCATAAGCCTGTTTGTTAACACATAAAAGTGTTCTATACAGGTGTAATACCACAAATCTTAAGGTTGGACCTACTTGATTGCATCTACCTTTCATGTTCATTTGTCCCAGAAGCTCTCTTATAGCACAAAGATTTCGGAGATGCCACATTGGGTTCACATCTTTATATACCCCTTGCTTAATCATCGCGCCCATTACATACAGTTTGGTCATCTTCACTAACCTACGGAATTGTTTCTTGTCAGCGCAAGCAATGCAAGTTTTTGGCAGCGTGAATAGGTTCATGGAGTATTCAAGGAATGAGTCGAGTGATCCCAATTGATTGGTTGACACGTGGTCCTGCATGAGAAACAATAGCATCAAACATAAGATCAAAAACCCCATAATTATTAGGAGAATAAATGAAACTGAAACAAATATACTCCACCTCAAATGATGCTAGAAGCAATTGCTTGTACCCATCAAGCGAAAATGGTAAATAACGCTCTCTCATGTATACCAGCTTCGAGCAAATACAAGGAATGCATGAATATACAACAGAGAATGGCATCAAGACAATCACTTGCGAGGACCACAAGAACTGAAATTAAGTACTTCGGCTCTTTACGTGTTCGGAAAAAAAGTGAATACCTCTATGTATAATACCTCCTTTGTGGGATTTGTAGAGTGACTTATTTCTGCAAAAAATACAAAGGAGAAACAATAATTACATGACCAAGGTAACAAACGAGAGAGTCTTGTTATCGAGTTTGAACAAAGGGACACAAAGGCATGGTGAGTGTGGCTTTGGGCATGTATGCGAAGGAACACCATGGGCAGACACACACATCATCCTTACCTTGAAGATGAATTTTCGAACGATACCATGGTTGTTCGTATGTCAAACTTTCATAACTTATAATATACAGCTGTGGAACCACTTGTTTGATTTCCGTCACCAGACTACGATACGCGTGTTGTGCGAGACGAAGAATCTGATCTCTTGAGATTGAGACCAGTTTGACAGCGTATTTGATGAAAGCTTGGACCTGCATGAGGAGAAAATAAAGGAATCAATCAAGAGACTAGACCTGGGAATCAAATACCCATTAACTGAAAGTATGTAGAGGACTTAAGATAGAATGCTCTCTTTGTATCTGAGTTGTGGGAGCTCCTTTTCCAAAGGGAGTACAAGATCCCTCACGAGCTTAACCTGCTATAGAGACCATATAGGGAAGATTTATACAAATGTGTTAGCAATTGGTGCGCCCATGTGGGGTGTCTAATGCAATTATCATAACCTTATGGGGTTAGTTGCACTAATGCACAAACCTAGAGGGGTTAGTAGCTAAGGCTCAAACCCTAGGGGTTTATGTGTAAACCTAGGAGAAATTTTGCCTATATAAAGAGGTAGCCTCCTACACATTATGATGTGGCTTAAAGCTATTCCACACAGTAAAGTTACTCTGTCTAGATTCACTCTCTAGTTGTAGAGAACCCTAGTCTCTATCCAACTACATCCAAAGAGGTGGTACATGGGGTGGATCATAGTGTTCGTCCTCGAGATTCACACTAGATCGGTGGGAGCAAGATCAAGGTGAAGGCACGTGAAAGCAAGCAACAACAACACGATCAATCCGCTGCGCTAGGAGCTAAGGAAGAAAAGGTACACATGAATATTCCGCTTTAATTCATGTTGTAGATCTAGTATGATTAGATCCTTCATGACCTTCATTGGTATTAGAGCCGTTGGCTTGTTTTTTGTTCCTCGTTATGCGTACCCGAATCTGATAAGAAAATTGAGTTTCTGAAAGTTCATAATCTGTAGACGAAACCTATATGGTTAGGGAGCGTTTTTCACGAGGATTCCAGAAATATACATTTTATAATTTTTGGATATACGATGAATTAGTTATGAATATTTTAAGATTAGGAACTGTATTAATCTGGACTGTTAGATCCAATCTGTAGAACATGTTTTTCAAAACTTGTTAAAATTGGATTTTGAACACATAATCGGGATCAGGACGAAAAGTCAATCCGAGAAATATTAATTTCATTGGGAAAGGAGCATGGAAAGGCGGCGCGTGGGCTTCACGCGCCACCGACGCCGCCCCCACGTGCGGCCACGCGCCTCCATACGCCGCACGCGCCAAAGGGCAGGAGGAGGATTGCTGACGTGGCTAGGGCTGACGTGGCGGATGACGTGGTAGTGCCACGTCCGCGCAAGGCTGATGTGGTGATGACGTGGTTGTCCACGTATCGGCTGACGTGGCAGCTGACGCGGGGGGTGGCGTGGCAGCTGACATCATCAAAATGTTCTGACGTGACTTGCCACGTGGCATGCTGACGTGGCACATGGCCGACGTCGGCGCGTGACGGAGGCAGACGCGCCCACGCGCGGCGTCGCCTTAGGGCGCGTGCAACCTCCTACCGCTGTCATTTTTCGTCCGGTTTTTTCCTAGGCACTTCATATTGAATTTCCTATTTTTTGGATAGTTTTCCATAATTTTTGGAGCGACGGAAAATTTTAGTAATTTCTAGATTAATTAATTAGTGTTTAGCACACTTCCTGAGGCAGTTTGACGACCTTAAACACACTGTTTTGAGCCCAAAGTTTTTCTGGAGACTTAGGTCATTTTCCCTACGTTTTACCATAGGTGGTGAGACCTTTAGGGGTAGGGAGCAGTTTTCGATCTTTTTAGTTGATTAGATTATTGCTTATTAACTTCCAGTAATTAGAGTTTAATTCTTGAAATTTCCATAAAATTTCAGTATGTTTATTTTATTATTATACATGATTTTGTGGGTTTAATGGATATGTTTGGTGCATGGATGTGGCGTAGATGTTTTATGTTTGGTTCTGGTTTTGGTTTTGAATATGTAATCCAAATACGGCATGCGTGTCGCCTCTCTATATACTCTAGTGTTTTCTCTTCTCATCCAATCGCCTTTATGAGGTTACTTCTTATTAGAAATAATATAGTTAGTAGAGATTGAAGATAGAAGCTTTAGGATAATTGGCCAAACCAAAAGCTATGGCGCAAGGTTCAAGGAGCAAATAGACAATCTATGAAGCCTGAAGCTTGGAGTCCTCAAGATAGGCGATATGGGATGAGATGGAGTTCAAGAATTGCTCAAGAAGTATTCCCAATAGTGGGAGTGCACCTCATGGGCCACATCCATTGCATATTTATTTATGCTTATGCTTGTTTTATGTTATAACTGTGTGTGGTTGGATATATATGTGTAACCTCGCATGCTAAAAAACTAAAAAAAAAAGAGCTCACATGAGGACATGAATAAAATTGATAGGAAATCACAAGTGATGAGATTTGATTCCTAGGATATACGCTAGGTTTTGGTGGAGTCCTTGTGAGGAACTATTAAGTTTTAATCGATGTCCCATGTTATTTCGGAGCTAAGTAAATGCTAGTGATTAACTTCCACACTGTCTCTATCAATCGGTCTAAATCAAAACTGTAAAGGCTAAATGGTGACAACAACGACATGATAAGTCATCGTACTATGTAACCATCCGTTGGATATAGGTTGTCGAACCACCTACCTGTATGGTCGAACCTGTGATGAATTAGTTGTCACAGCAGCACATAGACATTATCTTTAGGCTCACGAATAGTGGGAGACAGCAGTCAAGATAATTTCATAGAGCATGCTATGAAACGGTGGGGAAATGACCTCATCAGCATGTTCAAGACCACTTTTAAAATTGTATGAAGTAGGCCAAAGAAGAATCTTGGATCCATCTTAGCTATTTGCGTACATAAATTGTGAGTAGTGACTCATAATAAACCTGCCTTAACTATGAGTTATGGCTCATGTCATAATATTGAGCACTCGACTGTAACGTCTGAGATTGATGCCATTTATGATCAGAAAGTTAAAGGCTGTCAGATACAAGCTATCTGATTTTCAATATTATGCAATCTCTGCCACGTTTCATGAAACGTCATATGACATACTTATGAGTGTCAAGATGTTTGGATAAGTCCAAAAATCACTCGGTTCTAGGATCTAAGCAACCAAGAGTTTGTTATAGAAAACTATTCCAACATACTTCTGAAGTCTGAGTGATACATGATTGCTAAATGCTGTGAATGAAGTATGATCAACAGAGATAGTCCCTAGCCCGGTATTAGGACCAAGGCAACAGGTGGGGCAAGGATAAGGTAATTTAGGGGAAATACTGGTATAAGACCAAACAGCCCAAGACTGGCAAACGCAATAGGGAGCAAAGGAGTTTTCCTAAGACTAAGAGAAACGGCCAGATCTGGCACTGACTTCTTGTCTAAGGATCCATATGATTATCTTTGAGGGAGTAGCCACCAAAAGTTGTTTTGGTCACAGTTTTAACTATGGATATGGTTATATCATGGTGTTTGCGTTCTTAAAATTCTAGCATGAGTGACGCCTCAGAATTCTTGGATGTCAACTTAAGAGTATGACTTAAGATTATGATATGTGGCGCGCTAGATTAAGACACACGATGACACGAACGGATGTTCAGGCTAGCTAGGGCAGGCCTGCTTGGAATTTTCCAAAGGTACCCTTACCTGTGTGTGGTTCTTGCCGAACATGAAAGGCAAAACGCAAATCATCCGGTAGAGAATTAAGGACTACTGAGTCTTTATATCTTATTCATTCTGTTATTATGATTCATTAAATGTTAGAGCTAAGACATGGTGCTTACGGTTCCATCACATTCGTAGATGATTGTCCTCATCTCAACTGTGTGTGCTTGGGCTACATAAGTCTGAGGCACAAGGGTGCTTCAGAAAGGTCTCTACAAAAGATAGAAAATCGTCTGGACAAAAGGATATATCCTTGGGTTAGAATTAGACTGCAAATATCTATCTTAGTAAGAGCTATGTGATGGAGAGAAATAGTAAGGCAGTTGGCTATTCCCACACCCTAGCAGAATACTGTAAAGGATTAAAGGAATAGGATACTGCGAGAGATGGTATGATAGCGCCTGCAAAACACATGTTCCCTATTCGGAGGAGACACTTTGCTAAACGGCTATAGACATACTCAACCAAAAGTTCCACCAAGTCTATAGCCACTACATCCTACGATATGTAGACCAAAAGGAAACCTAAATGAGGTAACCTTAGGCCATGGGGATCGGGAACTTATGAGTTAACTAAATTTCAAATCAGGAAGAGTATCGTTGAGAAATAAGTCTCTACGAGACAGAAGTTTCACTGGATGGTACCCCATCCATGAATGATCAAACAGGAAATAGTTCCAACGGATCTTCAGGACAGTGGGAGTAACTTGCCCATTGAAACTGCCCAACATAGATTGTGACTATGTGGAGGAACCCTCTTTGCGCAGGAACGCTCTATGGAGCGTACCCCGTCGATGGTTCGACATGGAAGGTGAGACATGATGGTTACCACGCAAGACATTGATGAACCTAGGATATTGTCCTAGGATATTTCATCACCTGACAAGAAGGAATTTGAAGTTAGACCCTAGATGGAAGAAACATATCTTCATGGAGTAATGTATCTTCTTATGCTATTCGGAGCATTCTGGGGGTTGCGTATTCGTAACGCTACAGCCGATAAGTAGTGTAATGTAAATGGATTCAGAAGATATGTGATCTCTCATAGGAGATGTCCATAATTAAAGGATATGTTCGTAGAGATGATGATCTCCACAAGCATGGAGGTTACCGCTAGAAAATACCCATCCCTTAGTCGATTATGAGGAATTAGTTCCTCAAGGATTCTTCGGATAGTGGGAGTGACTTTCCAAGCAGGGTTCCCCATCCATAAGGGATGTGAGCAAATGATGATCCTCCTATGCAATGGAATTGCTAATCAGAGCATACCCGATCGACAACTTGAGATCGAAGGCATGATCTTCAGGCTCACCTTGCATAAACGATAGGATGGAATCCTAGGCCTTATTGTTCCCTGATTATGAATAGTGAAAAGTAAGATTTACAGGATGAACAATCAGGTTTAAGGCTAGGTTGACTTTCCGACTGGATGATAGACTACTGGAGATTAGTAGGATTTTCAAGGTCAATCAGAGACCCAGACGGAAGCGTGGTAAGGCATATGACTTGCGTAGAAGCGAAAAAGGCTACACTCATTCAGAGAGTAGACATCGGTGAGTTTGCATCGATCCGAAGAGGTATTCTCCCAATAAGGTGGCGAGTATTACTTTGATTCTCTCAAATAGAATCAATATTAGTGAAGATGGAATTAAGGCTCCATTATCGATAAGTGTGATGATTAATTTTCTCACTGGAGAAGTCAAAGAGGTGACATAAGGTTAAATGCAGAGAATGTGTGCAAACTAATTAAGTCCATATGGGATCTTAGCTAGTCCTCTAGACAGCAGTATTTCATCAGGGATCATTTACTATATGTTTACGATAAAAAATGAAAACCGCTGTGTATCACTCTCACTAGTAGAGAGTGATGATCACGTCACTTAATATCGATTACACACTATTTTCTAGTGGAGCTTAAGGGTTACTCGAGTCCCCTAAGGAGTAACTTTACTCCTATAGCTCATCGCAAGACTTTACGAGCCTAGACATATGCCCTAAAAGACACCAGACTAGAATGACAAGATAACCAGAGTGCCCGATGCGGTAGGACTCTTCTATACACTATGTTGTGTACTTAGACCCATCAAACGCTATGCAATCGGAAGAGTTGGATTTCAGGATATTCCAATATAAGACACAAGATTTCAACCAAAAGGATACTCTATATGGACGATCACGTGCTATGACTATCGAAGATTATGCTTCGACTAGTTAGCCATACATGCTAACTAGGGTGGGGACCTAGATGCACATGGATCCAACTCAGGATATTACCCATGCTCGATGATAGACTCGCATGGAACAAATGCAATATAGGTGTTGCACGATCGTATTAGACCACTCCATCGACCATGGAAGCGAAGCACGATTGCCTGTTCTGTCATAGGGCAGAAATGTGTTTAACTAACGAGGTTTTCTGATAAGCTTCTGAGCTATCGACAAACCGATTACCATGAAGCAGTGCTAGCATACGGCTATAACACTACGGTAAAGTCAAAGCACATAGTCAAGGGTACCATTCACAAAAGGTGAAATGACTACCTAGAGAGTAATCCCGGAGTGGATCGACTATGGGCCTGAATGTTGGCTCATCCCATTCCTAAAACCACGTGAGAATCATCTCTGTGAACTACTTTAGAGAATTCGGACACGGTAGTCGATAACTAGCAATATGATTGATGAGAACACAAGACATTGATTGATTGGATTTTAATTGGATCTGTTTTAAGCAGCATGTTGTTTGATACATGTATGATATGTTACATTTCCGGTACTAGCATAGAGCATGTCACGCAGACACTAGGTCAGCTCACTCACACGAGAGACCGCCTTCGCAATATCCTGGATATGTCTGGGTGTGGCTAAAGATGAGACAAAATCCCGATAAGTGCTGAAAGCCTATGATATGATATGAGATGCCTATCACATGAGCATATGGCCTATGATAAGAGCTAGATGTCTATCAGTAGAGCTAGTAGCCTGTCAGACGGACTCAGTTGTCGCATTGGAAATAAGTTCCAAGGTGAGACTGGTTATGGCCAATCGAACATGGTTATTACCCCGAATCACGTACAGTCTACGTAGATAAATCCAGATGCGAGAACTGATTACTGTTCACAATAGTGTGACATCGCAGTACTCGGGCTGGTGGCCATAAGGGCTACCGGATTGACATCTGCATAGTGGTCCTTTGCAGGATAAGACATGCGCTCTGATCAGAGTCTAAACACTATGGCGCATATTCCCCTTGAATAACGCGCGCTTATGAGTGACCATGAGGTGATGAGTAGAATTTGTCACTGGGATTCCTTATCGTGTGAGCCTCGTCGATCATACAGATATGATTGACTGTACTTACGTCTGTGACATTAGGAGACGGGTCAGTTGTGCTACTTTGGCATGACACCTTACGGCTATGGATGATTCGGCCTTCCGGACACTGCTGGGAAAGCAGTTGAGCCGAATCTGAGTGACACATGTATGTAAGGAAATATTCTCATTGCATCGCTCTTTATTATCTTCATTGGGCCCACTTGCAAGATCTTATGGGATCATGTCGGATATGAAAATATAAAGGAGATGTGGACTCATTGGAGCATAGCCTTCGGAACAGGGCATGTGATCATGATCCACGAGATGACAATTGGAGGAATCCGGGGAATACGAGAGTTACATAGTGCATTATTACTGTTATATCTTTTAAGGGTGCCTTCCTGCGCTGGCTATACGAGTTTGGTGTGCGGATCTCCCGAGAGGGTGACTTCCCATGCTGGCTATACGAGTTCGGTGTACGGATCTCCCGAAATGCAGGTACTCTCACCGGTCACACACCATGGCCACAACAGTACTCTTTTGTAGATGATTATAGTTGGAGATCTATAGAGACTGGATGGATTGTGCAACCCCACTGTGCGAGTGGGAGGTGTTAGCAATTGGTGCGCCCATGTGTAGTGCCCAATGAAATTATCATAACCTTATGGGGTTAGTTGCACTAATGCACAAACCTAGAGGGGCTAGTAGCTAAGGCTCAAACCCTAGGGGTTTATGTGTAAACCTAGGAGAAGTTTTGTCTATATAAAGAGGTAGCCTCCTACACATTATGGTGTGGCTTAATGCTATTCCACACAGTAAAGTTACTCTGTCTAGATTCACTCTCAAGTTGTAGAAAACCCTAGTCTCACTCCAACTACATCCAAAGAGGTGGTACGTGGGGTGGATTATAGTGTTTGTCCTCGAGATTCACACTAGATTGGTGGGAGCAAGATCAAGGTGAAGATTCGTGAAGGCAAGCAACAACAACACGATCAATCCGCTGCGCTAGGAGCTAAGGAAGAAAAGGTACACATGAATATTCCTCTTTAATTCATGTTGTAGATCTAGTATGATTAGATCCTTCCTGGCCTTCAAAATGCAATGGGAAATTGGAATGACAGAACAACAAATAGGGTGATTAAGCGTATGGTGAGGAAATTAAGGAACACATGATATGATTCAGAAAGAAATAAAGAAAGAAAATAACTGGACCTCTAGGTAAGCTTTTTCATTTACTCCGTTAGGTGTAGCTGTCTCGGTGGAACTCATGCTGTTACCGGATGTTGCTGCAAGAAAAGAAATGAACATAAGAAAGTGTGTGTGAAACCTTATGCTGGAAAAAAGAGTAGAACCCTATTATGAATTCCCAATTAGTTTGATGTTTGTGTAGTTAGTACGTATTTAAGAAGTAACCAAGGAGGTTTCTCTATGGTCTAGAAAAACCCATTAAGAGCCTGTTTGGTAATGGTTTTGCTTTCTAGATCGCTGCTTTTCTAATTCAAAAGCAATATTTTTGTGTTTGGTAAAGTTTTGTTTTCCTGCTTTCTAGAAAGAAAATGCTTCCCCACAGTAGCTTTTGAAAAGCAGGGGAGGGGTTGCTTTCTACGACATGAGTTTTGATTAATTTATCCTTTCATTTCATTATCCATTAATAAATATTAATAATATTTTATTATAATGGTACTATTTAATATATCATGTCTGAAATGGTCGTTTAGACATTAACAAAAAGTGTAAAGCACTAATTACCAAACACAGAATGTCAATAGTGCTTTTCCACAACAAATTTTATACGGAGTTTACCAAACACTTTTTGTGTAGATTCTCACAGCAGCTTTCTCACAGTGCTTTTTACACAGCAGCTTTCCAAACCGCCACATCATTACCAAACTAGCCCTAAGTAGTATTACTACTATGTGGAAAAAACTAGATGAGAGAGCAGTGGATATACAAAAACTTCAAATCGACGATAACAAACCTTCGGCCAGTCTCTTTCCACCTCCAAGCGTCTTCGTAGCCATCTCGGATCCAAAAATATATTATCCTGAATCCCCGTTGATTCTATGATCAGAGAACGAGAGACAGTGATAGAGGATGAGGCGGAATTTTAATCCTAAAGGAACATGGCAATATTATCTAAATCCCCGTCGATTCCTTGACTATGATCAGAGCGAGCGAGCGGAAAATCAAAGTGTGTTTTGAGGAATTGTTTGCCAATTGGCGCTAACAATTTTCTTCATTTTTTTCAAATACGGAAATATATAGACATAGGACTGATTTTTATCGGTCAAATATTCATTACACAGAAAGTCAGGACAAACAATACACCAAGTTAGTACATTTGGTGTTCCAGAAGTATAAAAACACAATTTATCAGCTAATTTGTTTCCTTCTCCGGACACTCAACACACACTACTAATATTAAAGAACATCAGTTTTCTCGAGATTTCTTGAATGAGTTGGTTGATTTATGAACCACACAGTCGAAATTTGACCGGCGAGAGACTGTTCCTCTTCAAAGTACTGTTGAGCTTCTCCTTAAAATTCATTGAATCCATCTCCACAATCACCGATCTGAATCCATATTATAAATGAGATCCAACCCTTTGAACATGGCTTCGGCTTCAAGAATGGCCGGATCGTCATTGAAAGGGATCGCATATGTCCAAGCTCTGACGAAATCGCCGTTCGAATTCCTGATAACTGCCGTCTTCGAAGAAATGCAACAAGCTCCATTGAAATAACATTTGAGAGATCCTTTTGGCGGAGGTTTCAATCGCTTATGGTCTGGATCTGGACCTGCACGATTAACAGAAACTCAAGTGTAAGTCGATTGAAAAAATTCAAGATTTTTAGCTTTGCTATTGTTAATTAGAAACTGTGGCGTGATAGATACTTGAATCGAAGATTTTGTGTTTCAAGAACACCAAATTTCCCACAGAATGAAAGCAAACAGAGACCTATGGGTATTCTCTAAATCATGCATCAAATCAATAATACAAGTTGATAGAGGCAGGTTCTTGCAATTTTGAATGGCAGATTCAGAGAATTCCAAATCTGTTGAACCCATGGACAAAGAAGCAGCAAATAGGAAATATTTTCTTGATTTTTCATTCAGAAAATACACCGATCAGGTATGTCTAGACTTTTCATACATAAATTATCTTTTGTAGGAAGTATATTGTTTATCAAACGCAAAATGAATTTTTTTATCTTATTTGGAACTTGCAAATTCCACACAACGCCATTTTTGTTCATGTTACTGTTAGAACCCGCAATATTGGTTAAAATATTTTCATTTTGGATCAAAAAAGCAACATGGTAGCCAATTTTAACAGTATAAAGACCATATTTTGTTTGCGTCCAAACTAAAGAATCATTGCCATGTATATTGGTTCTAGGGATGTTGAGAATGGCTTCAGATTCTTCACACGAATTCTTTTCTTGAATGAGGTCTTTGTTCCACTCCCCATTTCAGTAAATAAATCTTTGACAAGAGTGTCATGAGGTAAAGTATGCGATGTCATCGAAGATCTTCCTAGCCCTATTGGAATCCACCTATTTTGGTAAACTAAAGTGTTACATCCATTTCCAATACCATGCCTATTTCTTTTCAAATCTCGCAAAGACAAGACCTTTCCAAATAGTAGAAGAGCGGTTACTAGGATAAGTTGATAAAGGATTATAATAATGGTAGTATTTCCCTTTCATAACCTTAGCTACTAAAGAGTCAAGATTCTCCCATAAACGCACACTTGTTTAGCTAAAAGGGAAATGTTAATAGCATTGAAATTTCGGAAACTCATACCCCCTTCCTTTTTGAGAATGCACATCCTATTCACATCTTGATTATTAGTCCACCAAAATTTGGAAAGAATTTTTTGGATTTCATCACATAAAGATGTAGGAAGAAGGTAACTCTACATAATATAGCTAGGAATTGCTTGAGAAATAGATTTTATGAGAACTTCATTACCTCCAAAAGAAAGGAATTTACTCTTCTAATCACTTGTTTTATCCATAATTCTATGTTTGAAGTTGGTAAAGAATCTGGTGGAATTTCTACCTAAATAACCGGGAAACCCAAGTACTTTTCATGGCCAGAAGCAATTGGAATTTGGAAAATTGAAGAAATGTCTCTCTTAATATTATTTGGCACTTTAAGACTAAAAAAAGAGAGAAATTGTCCTTATTTATCATTTGGCCAGAAGCATTCCAGTGAAGGTTAAGAATAGAATCTAAAGTAATAGCATTGGTAGTCTTAGCCTTTTCAAAAAGCAAACAATCGTCGGAAAATAAAAGGTGAGAGATACTCAGACTATGCCTACTTGCTTTAACACCTTTTAGAATTCTATTACCCATAGCCTGATTAATAAGACTAGAAAGGCCTTCAGTACAAATAACAAAAAAAATAAGAACTTAAAGGGTCACATTGTCTCAAACCACGGTTAGGATGAAAATATGGGTCTTTTTACCATTAATTAAAATATTAAAATTGAGTGTAGAAACACAACTCATAATTTAATGAGTAAGCATAGGAGGGAACCCAATTTTTTGAAGAACAGAAGAAAGGAAACCCCACTCAATTATGTCATATGCTTTGGCCATATCAAGTTTGAGAGAGAAAGAACCGGTGTTGCTTCTTTGGTTATGCATAGTATAAAGTTTACATAGAAATAATGGCATTGTCAGTGATAAGTCTTTGTTTAATAAACGCATATTGAGAATCGTCAATAATAAAAGGGTTGAAATTTGTCAATCTATTTGCTATGGATTTTGAAATAAGCTTGTAAACAACATTGCATAAGCTAATCGGACGAAAATCAGTAATTTTTTTGGAATGGAATTAAAATAATACAAGTCTCCTTTACGTTTGAGATATCACTCCAATTACTTAGAAAATTTAGGCAACAACTAATAAAATCATTACAAATTTCATCCCAATAAGTTTTATAAAATAACGCTGGAAGACCGTCAGGACCGAGAGCTTTCAAAAGATGCATTTCATTTAAGCAGCTAAAATTTCCTCAGGAGTTACGGATTATCCAGTTTGGTAAACATCTCAGGACAATTTTCCTCCTTTGAAATATTGAAGGACTCCTCAATTTAACTCGAAATTAATTTAACTCGAAATTAATTTAACTAGTCTTAATCCCACGCCATGGCGTGGGATGTGCATATAACTGTAGTTTAGTTTTATAGAAAAAATTAACAATTTTTGGAGTTTGAGAAATATATTACTTAAATTCACGAAATAATCATTTAACAATGAATTATATTGGTAGAATAATTAATCATATAAACCAACAAAATTATTATTTGCATATTTTTTAAGCATATATGTCACTGAGGGATTCAAATTTTAATGATACTATTCAGTACCCCCGGGCAAAATGGTGCGAGCTTCTGATGGAAATGTATCGTAAAAGTTCACATTCTGTTAGGTTCTAGAGATTTGGCGTAGAAGCACAAAATTAAAGTAGACGTAATTCGTTCGAATGGAGCATCTAATAGTCTTAAAGTAGAAGTTGATCATAACTCTTGAACAAATCTAAAACACGAATGAAAGAGTGCAAAGGGGAAGAGTTTCTTGTGTTAATGTAATTTTATACTTCACTCTGTAAAGTATGTGACACTAAAATATATGGTATGTGCGAATGAAATGACTGTGTTGGGATAAAAAAATTAGTCCAAACAGGTATATTCTTGATGAGAAGTTTAAGACTGGCCCAGATAATTTTTTTATTCTAGAGAATCATAAGTTATTCATAATGTTTAGTCATTCCAAGGTGAAGCGCGGGAATTGTCAATAATAAGTTTTGTAACTACATTACTTTTAATGAAAAAGAAATTTATAAAAAGCTTAGAAGTTATTGATAGTTAATTTATATACATGTGTTGTAGGGTTTGATGCAGGTTACGCAGCGAAATAACAAAATTAATCATGCTCAAATCCCTGCAAAGATCACATGAAAGCCATCATAACATGATAAGGGCATAATAGATGTGTACCTTAGTTTGGGAGATCACACGAAGAATAGTGTCTTCGTCTCTACGAGTATCCACACATTTCATTCTTGATTGGATTCCTTCTCACCGTGTAGTGCTAGCAACGGAAAAAGGAGGAAGATCACGCAAAACGAGTCAAGGAGGGGCGATCCTCCTTGGTGGCCGACGGGGTGAGGGACGACAATAGCGGGGCTTCGGCCTCCTTATTGTTGCTCTCTCTCTCCCTCTCTCTCTCTCTCTCTCTCTCTCTCTCTCTCTCTCTCTCTCTCTTTCTTTGTCTTGTTTCTCTCAATAATGACACTTGTTGAGAAAATAACAAGCTAGAGTTCCTTTATTTTGTAATAACTCTTTATTAACTACATAAAAGCCCCAATACTAATCATGTCCTTACATGGATTAGTCCACTTGTAAATTATTCCTACTAAGTTTGCTTGTGGGTGCGTTATTATCCTTCTATTAATTAGTCCAACTAATTAATACCCATATCCAAGTCAATCCATCCGGTGTGTGACCCCATAGATTTCTACTTAGTTGGTAGTAACTATCTAACATGGAGCGGTGTCTAGCAACACATCCATGCCATCCAATTAATAGAAATAAGTCAGTGATCCGACAAACTTTGTGCCAAATGTTCATGTATTGTGTTATCCCTTTGTCTCCATATCCGGATTGGACACGAGACATGATAGTCACACTCGTATATCCATTCATAGGTTATTGATCCTGGGAGTATGCTTATGCGAGCAGATAACATCAATATCTCCATATTGATTTATCTGAGTCTGGCCACACATTCTATGAGCACCATCCCTCGAGTGGACCATGGATATTTGCTCCCATTATGTGGGAGGGACAAATCCTCTCCACGTCACTACGATCTCTAAGCTCGCTTCCTATCATGCCCGATAACTATCTGTATGGTTACCCAGTTAAGGCGCAACGTTTGATAATATCAAAGCATGATATTTCACAACTAGAGTATCTATTGACTTCAAGTCTAATGATTACAATACCATTAGCACTACGAGAAGCGATCGTGACTTTGACATAATCTAATGTATCCTTCTCGTCGTGGGTCAATCAAGTATGAAATTACTTCTAATGCATACCCATGTGTTAGACTTGATATCTCCAAATCAATCTACCCACATACTAGTCTATATTTGATCGTCCCGTTAATCAATATAATGGACTAGGGATATTTAAGATAAACACTTTGTATCTAAGGACTTCATTATATTAAATATCATAATAAATAATAAATGAATGTTCTAGCCAAACATTGTTCATACTAAATATAAATTGCTTCTAGGGAACCAATTCCAACAGTCTCCCACTTGCACTAGAGTCAATCTGGTGCATCTCGTATGCCTATGGATCTAGTGTGCCCTTCATGCTTTTGCTGAACGAGCGACTTTGTGAGAGGATCTGAAAGATTGTCATTCGTTGGAATTCTGCACATCTTCACATCTCCTCTATCGATCTTATCATGAATAAGATAGAATCTCCTAAGTACATGCTTCGATTTCTGGTGTGATCTAGGTTACTTGGCTTGTGAAATTGCTCAAGAGTTGTCACATTACAACGTCATGGGATCCACGATGCTAGGGACCACACCGAGCTCAGTGATAAACTTCTTTATCCAAACAACCTCTTTTGTTGTGCCTGCAACAGCAATGTACTCAGCTTCTGTTGTATAATCAACAACTGTCTATTGCTTGGAACTCTTCTAGCTCACAGCTACTCCATTCAGGCAGAACACATACCCCGACTGCGATCTGTAGTCATCCTTGTCGGTTTCGAAGCTCGCATCAGTGTAACCAATTACATTGAGCTCTTCCTCACCTCCAAATATTCATATTGCATCCTTAGTTCTTCTCAAGTACTTAAGGATGTTCTTGACAGTAATCCAGTGACTCTTACCTAGATTAGAATGATATCTGTTTACCATACTCAATGCGTATGATACGTCTGGTCTAGTACACAAAATGCCGCACATGATGGATCCTATGGCCGAAGCATATGGTATCCTACTCATGAGGTCCCTCTCAATCTCATTGGAAGGACAGTCAGTCTTTGAGAGAGTGACTCCATGTGAAATGGGCAAGAATCCCTTCTTGGAATATTTCATGTTGAACCTCTTCAACACCTTGTCTATATATGTACTTTGGCTTAGGCCGAGCAGCTTCCTAGATCTATCCCTATAGATCTTGATTCCGAGTATATAAGCTGCATTCCCTAAGTCCTTCATTGCGAAACACTTTCATATCCAATCTTTAACAGATTGCAAAGTAGAAGTGTCATTTCCAATGAGCAGTATGTCATCCACATACAAGACCAGAAACATAACAGATCTCCCACTAACCTTCTTGTAAACACAGGGCTCATTTTCGTTCTAGATGAAGCCAAAATTTTTGACCGCGTCATCAAAACGTTTATTCCAACTCCTAGTTTCTTGCTTCAATCCATAAACGGATCATTGTAGCTTACTGAATTTATTTTCATGCATAGGATCCTTAAAACCCTCTGGTTGTGTCATATACACATCCTCAAGGAGTTTCCCATAAAGGAACACCGTTTTGACATCCATCTTCCAAATCTCATTGTCATAGTAAGCTGCAATAGTAAGTAGGATTCAAATGGATTTGGTCATAACGACTGGAGAAAAGGTTTCATCATAGTCGATACCATGAATCTGTCTATACCCTTTTGCCACCAGTCGTCCCTTAAAGGCAAATACCTTTACATCCATGTCGGTCTTCTTCTTGAAGACCCACTTGCACCCTATGGGCCGAGCCCCTTCAGGTGGTTCCACCGAAGTCCATACTTTGTTGGTATACATGGATTCCATTTCGGATCTCATGGCTTCTAGCCACTTCTTAGAGTCTGGCCCTTTCATGGCCTCCCCGTAGGTAGCAGGCTCATCATCCATGAGGGGTATGTCATCGGGATTATTCACGAGAAGTCCGTGTCTCTCTAGCTCATGACGTACCCTACCTGACCTACAGATTTCTTGTGTTACCTGAACAGGTTCTTCCACTACAATTTGTGGATCGTGTTCATGCTCCATCATCATTTCAGTGGTTTTTGGTTCTTGAATTTCTTCAAGTTCTACAGTCCTCCCACTTGCTTCTTTAGAGACAAACTCTCTTTCTACTAACACGCCGGTCAAAGCTAGAAACACTTTGTTCTCAGTTGGATTGTAGAAATAATATCCTTTCGTTTCCTTAGGATATCCCACAAATTTACACTTATCCTCTTTGGGTCCGAGCTTGTGTATTTATAAACGCTTTACATAGACATCGCAACCCCAAATTTTCATAAATGACACAATGGGATGATTCCCAGTCCATATCTTATATGTTGTCTTCATGACTGATTTGGATGGAACACGGTTAATGGTGAAAGCTGAAGTCAATAGAGCATGTCCCCAAAATGATACTGGAAGTGGAAGGTCCATTTGACACATCATAGATCGCACCATATCCAATAGTGTGCGATTCCTCCTCTTGGACACGCCATTTCACTGTGGCGTTCCAGGTGGAGTGAGTTGGGATACTATCCCACACTCTCTAAGATATTCGTAAAACTCTAGGCTCAAGTATTCTCCTCCACGATCCGACCGCAAAACCTTAATACTCTTACCAAGTTGCTTCTCTACTTCATTCTTGAAATCTTTATACAATTCAAAGGATTCGGATTTGGCCTTCATAAGGTATACGAATCCATATCTACTGAAGTCATCAGTAAACGTAATGAAGTAGGTGTAACCACCTCTTGCAGGTGTGGGAAACGGCCCACATACATCAGTATGTATGAGTGCGAGTAACTCACTAGTCCTCTCACCTTTCTTATTGAAATGTGACATCGTCATTTTTCCCAACAAACATGACTCGCATGTCTCATATGATTTTAAATTAAATGAGTCTAGAAATCCATCCTTATGGAGTCTAGATAGCCGTTTCTCGTTTATATGGCCTATGTAGTCATGGATACGCAGCGGAAAATGATAATTTATCCATTCAATGCCCTCCAAAAATCACAGGAAGAGAATCATAACAATGGTAAAGGAAGAATCATGTTACACACCTTAGGGTTTTTCTTGTTATGACTTGTAACGTGAATTGTGTCACGTCTCTACGGTTGATCCACGCCTAGATTTGAGATCTAGATCTTTCTTCTCCTTTGTGCTAGCTTTGACCGGAGGAAGAGGAAGAAAAAAAATCACACAACACAAAGCAACAAGGAGGATTCGGCCTCCTTGGTTGGCCGACTGGTAGGGGCGGCACAAGGGGGTCGGGTTCGGCCCTCTTGTTGCTTTCTCTCTCTCCTTTGTTCTCTTCCACTCAAGTTATGAACAAAGGTGTCATAAGTATGTGGGAAGGAAGGAAGGAGCATCCTTTATATAGTACAACAAATCCTTGTCAACTACCTAAAGGCCCTCTTCTAGTCCTACTAGAATTCAGTTTAGTCTCTTCCTAGCAAATTAGTCCTACTAAGTTTGCAAGGTGTTTCAAAGTGATCCTTCAAATTAATTAATTCCCAAATCTAGTTAAAATCTATATAGCGTGTGACCCCAAAGGTTCTACCTAGTTGGTAGCAACAATTTGCTATTATGGAGCGGTCTCTAGGAAGACATCCATTCTAGTCAACTAATAGAATAGTCATCCGACAAAACTTGTGCAAGTAATTGTCACATCCCTTTGTCTCCATATCCGGATTGGACACGAGACATACAATTCACAATCGTATATCCAATCCATAGTTTCTCGATCCTGGGATTAGCCTTACTCGTGCAAATAACATCAATATCCTATATTGGTTTATTGAGTCTGGCAAGACATTCCATAAGCACTATCCCTCGAGTGGCCTTGGATATTTGCTCCCGTTATGTGGGAGGGAAAAATTCTATCTACTTCCACTACGACTTCTAAGCTTGCTTCTTATTGTATCCAGTACACACCTTTATGACTACCCAGTTACGGTGTAGCGTTTGACGCTACCAAAATCACAATAATCCACAACTAGACAATCTAGTGACTTCAATTCTAAGGATGACAATACCGTTCTCACAACGAGAAGCGCTTGTGACTTTACATAACGTGTATGTAGCCTTCTCGAAGATGGGTCAATCCTGTGCGACTTTACCCTTAATGCACACCCATGTGTTGGATCATGATATATCCATATCAATCCAACCCCATACTAGTCTATAGATGGTTGTCCTATTAATCATTATAATGGAATAGGGATATTTAGGATAAACAACACAATTGTGAATCTAATGACTTCATTATATTAAATATCCAATAAATAATACAATGAATGTTCTAGCCAAAATAAATTCATACTAAACTAGATTGCCTCTAGGGCATCTATTCCAACAGTCTCCTACTTGCACTATAGCCAATCTGATGCATCTCGTATGCCAATGCTCCTAGTGTTCCCTTCATGCTTCCACTGAACAAGCGGCTTTGTAAGTGGATCTGACTGATTCTCATCTGTAGGAATCTTGCATATCCGAACGTCTCCTATATCGATAATATCTCGAATAATATGAAACTTCCTGAGCACGTGCTTGGATTTTGGTATGATCGCGGCTCCTTTGATTGCGCGATCGCCCCAGTGTTTTCACAGTACAACTCAACTGGATCAACAATGCTAGGAACCACACCATGTTCAGAAACAAATTTTCTGATCCAAACAACTTCCTTTTCTGCGCCATTTGCAGCAATGTACTCAGCCTCTGTTGTAGAATCAGCCACCGTCTCTTACTTGGAACCCTTCGAGCTCACCTCTGCTCCATTCAGGCAAAACACATATCCCAATTCTGATCTGAAATCATCTCTGTCAGTTTGGAGGCTTGCATCCGTGTAACTCCTTACACGCAACTCTTCCTCACCGCCAAATATCAACAAGGCATCATTAGTTCTTCTCAAGTACTTTAGGATGTTCTTGACTGCAATCTAGCGAATCTCACCTGGATTGAATTGGAATCTGCTTGTTATACTCAAGGCATATGACACATCTGGTCTAGTACATACATAAATGGCGTACATGATATATCCTATGGCCGAGGTATAGGGAATTCTACTCATGGGTTCCTTCTCAATCTCATTGGAAGGACAATCACTCTTCGAAAGAGTAATTCCATGTGACATGGGCAAGAATCCCTTCTTGGAATCTTGCATGTTGAACCGCTTCAACACCTTGTCAATATATGTACTTTGACTTAGGCCTAGCGGTCTTTTATATCTATCTCTATAGATCTTTATACCAAGTATATATGCTGCTTCCCCTAAGTCTTTCATTGAGAAAAACTTTCCTAGCCAATCTTTAACAGATTGCAGCATGGGAACGTCGTTTCCAATGAGTAGTATGTCATCTACATACAAGACCTGAAAAGCTACAGAGCTCCCACTAACCTTCTTGTCGAAACAAGACTCATCTTTGTTTCTGATGAAGCCAAACTCTTTGACTACTTCATCAAAACGTCGATTCCAACTCCTACAAGCTTGTTTTATCCATAAATGGATCGTTGCAGCTTACAGACTTTGTTGGTTTTCTTTGGATCTTCAAAACCCTCCGGCTGTATCATATACACGTCCACGAGGAGATTCCCATAGAGGAATGCTGCTTTGACATCCATCTGCCAAATCTCATAGTCGTAGTATGCTGCAATGGCGAGTAGGATTCGGATGGATTTGGTCATAGAGACTAGTGAAAAGGTTTCATCATAGTCAATACCATGAATCTGTCTGAATTATTTAGCCACCAATCGGCCCTTATTGGTAATCACATTACCATCCATGTCAATCTTCTTCTTGAAGACCCACTTGCACCCTATGGGCCGCGCCCCTTCAGTGGTTCCACCAAAGTCCATACTTTGTTGGTATACATGGATTCCATCTTGGATATCATGGCTTCTAGCCACTTCTGAGAGTCTGGCCCTTTCATGGCCTCTTCATTGGTAGTAGGCTCATCATCTATGAGCATCGTTTCACCAGAGTTTGTCACGAGAATTCCATACCTCTCGGGATCCCGACGTACTCTAATAGATATATGAAGCTCTTGTGTTACTTGAACAGACTGTTCCACAACTTCTTGTGGTTCCTGTTCATGTTCCATAGCTGGTTCAGTTTTTTGTGGTTCTTGAATTTCTTCAAGTTCTACAGTCCTCCCACTTGCTTCTTTAGAGACAAACGCTCTTTCTAGAAACACGCCGGACTGAGCAACAAACACTTTATTCTCGGTTGTATTGTAGAAGTAGTAACCCTTAGTTTCCTTCGGGTACCCCAAAAACTTACACTTATCCAACTTCGGCCCTAGCTTGTCTGATTGTAAACGCTTTTACATAGACATCGCAGCCCCAAATCTTCATGAACGACAGTGTGGGACGCCTCCCACTCCACATATCATGTGGTGTCTTCATGACTAATTTAGATGGAACACGGTTAATGGTGAAAGCTGCACTTAATAGAGCATAGCCTCAAAATGATAATGGAAGATCGGTTTGACACATCATAGATCGAACCATATCCATAGTGTTCTATTCCTCCTCTCGGACACGCCATTCTATTGTGGCGTTCCAGGTGGAGTGAGTTGGGACACAATCCCACACTCTCTAAGATAGTCGTCAAACTCTTGGCTCAAGTACACTCCTCCATGATCCGATTGTAGAGCCTTGATACTTTTGCCAAGTTGCTTCTCTACTTCACTCTTGAATTATTTGAACCTTTCAAAGGATTCGGATTTGGCCCTCATAAGGTACACAAATCCATATCTACTGAAATCATCAGTAAACATGATGAAGTAGACGTAACCACCCCTGACAAGCGTGGCAAATGGCCCACACACATCAGTATGTATGAGCGCCAATTGGTCACTAGTCCTCTCACATTTCTTATTGAAAGGGGACTTTGTCTTTTTCCCAATAAACAAGTCTCACATGTCTCATTTGATTCAAAATCAAATGAGTCTAGAAATCCATCCTTATGGAGTCTAGATACACATTTCTCGTTTATCTAGCCGAAACGACTGTGCCATAAGTAAGCAGATTTTAAATCATTTATTTTAATCCTCTTAGTATTAGTGTTGTAGACAGGATTTCTTAGATCAAGGACATATAGTCCATTAAAGAATTGCGCACTACAATATTGTTTATTATTAAAATAAAAGGAACAACAATTGTTCTTTATTGAAATAATAAAACCGTCCATGTCAAAAAAAGAAATAGAAATAATGTTTCTGCTCATAGCAGGCACAAAATAGCAATTATTAAATTATAAACTAATCCTTAAGGCCGAGACAGCTCGCACACGCCCACGGCCAATGCAGCAACCTTTGCTCCATTCCCAACGCGCAGGTCTATCTCCCCTTTAGCCAATCTTCTACTTCTCATTAGATCCTGCACATTTCGACAAATGTGAGATCCACATCCAGTATCCAATACCCATGGTGTAAAGATAGTTAAATTGACATCTACAACAAAAATACCTGATGGTGGTGGAATCACTATTTCAAGCCTCTTGTCCTTTAGATGTTTTGGGCAGTTCCTCCTCCAGTGTCCAGGCTGACTGCAGTAGTGACATTCACCTTTAGTCACACCTTTGGCAATGCCACCAACATGCTTAAGGACAGGATCCTTGGACCTGGCAAATGACTTGCCTTTGCCCTTGGAGGATGAGGCAAACCATTTGCCCTTTCCTTTCTGTACCATCAAAATGGCCTTGCCCTTACCCTAGTTGATGCTTTGTTCAACTGTCCTGAACATATTGAGCAAATCTGGCAGTGGTTTCACAATCTCGTTAATGTTATAGTTCATGATGAACTGTCCATAACTCTCGGGCAGCGATTGCAGCACGAGATCGGTGGCCAACTCTTGGCCGACCGGAAACCCTAGTCGCGCGAGATTCTCCAAGTACCCGATCATATGACGTACGTGAGGTCCCATAGGGTTTCCTTAAGCCAGATGACATTTGAACAATGCTTTAGAAACCTCATACCTCTCAACCCTTGCCTGCTCTTGGAAGAGCTGCTTCAAGTGCTCGATCATATCAACAACATTCATGTTCTCATGTTGCTTCTGAAGCTCAGAGTTCATGGTGCATAGCAGAAGGCAGGCCGCATCATTAGTGTCATCAACACGCTTTTGATACGCCTTTAGGGCTGCAGGGGTATTGTTCTCTGGACCTGCTGGAACTTGCTCCTCTATTGCGCACAGTTTCTTCTCTTTCTTGAGAAAGATTCTCAAGTTTCTGTACCAATCAAGGAAGTTGGTTCCAGAGAGCTTTTTCTTCTCAAGGAAAGATCGTAGGGAATGTTGTGAACTCGATGAGTTTTTTGCCATTTGGAATTCTACAAAAGTAAAATACGCAAGTTTTAGTATTTTTGAATTTTTGACTATATTCAATATTGGCTAGTTTATCAAATATAGCTCCCACTATTTTTCTACGGATTAATAACCCTCAAGATATTAATGCGGAAAATATCTTTATATTTTTTAGTGGGCCAAGATCCATGTTTCATCTCATTTTGAGCTTGCTTTGGCAAGTCACCCAAAATTTGACTAATTTAGGTAGGAACAATTCCAATTGCTTCCTATGCAACTCTTGGTTCAATTGGGCAAATAACTCCTTATTATCCATCCGTGTGGATAATGCCAATTGATTGCCTCTAGGTTTTAACCATATTAATAGCCTAGTTGTGTCCAACCTCTTATTTAAACAATTGCACATTACTTGTTTGTACCATCGCATTCCATCATTATGAACCAAGTTGCTTTGCTTTGGCATGCACGAACTTGATAAATCATGATGATAATGAGTGTTTAAATAACGAGAAGGCAAAAACACAATATTTGAATTTTGAGAAATTTGAAAATTCAATTTTAATTTTTTTGTTGATCCATATCAACTTGATCTATCTATTTGAGTTTGGGCACAACCCCAAATAATAGATCCGGGTTATCTAATTAATTTATTATCCTAATTTCATGCATCATCCGTACACCAACCACAAAATAATAAGACAATAAAATAAAAAAAACCACAAAATAAAAAAAACGTGAGTGGCCTTTCCTAGACTAAGATATTTCCAAGACAATGGATATATCTATGAACCCTAAAAGCAAACACATTTCCATTTGTCTTCATATTTTGGTCCATCCTTCGTAGTCATGTGGAATGCTCCATGCTCCATCTTTTGTGGCTTCCTTTGGCTTCGCGCTTCTTTTCTTCAATCTTGGTGTGCACAAGAGATTGTGGCGGGGAGAACTCTGTGTACACCGTAAGTAGAGGATCAGAGACGGCACAGGAAGAGTTGGGTTGTGTGTAGGGAGAGAGTAAGGCAGTAGTAATGTCTGAGAGAGAGACAGAGGTTTGGCAGAGCTTCCGCTTATGGCTGGTGTGTTCTCTTTTGTATGGAAAGGTTAACGTCCTATATATAACGGAGAATGTGACCGTTGCAGTGTGGTTAATGCGCCCATCAATGGCGGCTTAATTAGCTTAACCACAACGGCTTGTTCGTCCGCGTATATAGGGACCGTTACAGCACGTTATGCGTGAATACCGGAACCGTTATGGGGTTGACCGGGTTTGACCAGATTGACCGGGTTTATGGAGCTCGTGCAATAAATCTCTCAAAAGAAGTTACTAAAGGTCGCGCGCGGGCTTGGCTCGCACGCGACAGGACTTACTCTAGCCTCCAAACCACTAAGTCCCTACAAGTCCGGTGCAGTGGTATGCGAGGGCCCTGTCTCGCAGCCCCCACATGGATCAGCGCGGCTGGTGATCCAGTGTGTGTGGAGCACAATATGGTGTGCTGGATGGTTGCCACGTGGCCAAGATCTGTCAGCTCAGAAAGCACTATCTACATTAGCCCCCTTTCTGCGCGTGAAGACTCATAGCTGGATAGACTTCCATGCGCGAAAACCAACATACGCGTCGCCGCCACGCACCAATTCAAATATGAGTAAATTCAGCCCCCGTGCGTGCCATTATGACCTAAAACCCCTAGAGTCGTGCCGTCTGGCCTTTAGGGTTTTAGGGGTGACGTCAGCTTGTCCTGTGATTGCGCGATTCGACGGTGACGGTTGCGATTCGACTACTGAAAGGACGCAACCCTTCATTGTTTTTGGATAAATACTCTGTACTCTCCATTGTTGCAAAGCATCACTTCTTTCTCTTAAAGTGAATGATACCCGGAAGTCTTCAAGAGCAGATTCAGATAATCAATCACCAGTTCAAAATTGCAAATCGTCTTCTTCAACTGTCTGCATCCAAGCAAGCTTTACAGAAACAAGGTTGGCCTTGTTCAATTTTGATTTAATATGCTAGCATATGCTTTGAACTGCATTGGATCTGCAAACCCATGACATATTATCTGCTGAAAACTTGTGAAGAAGCTCACAATCTCTGAATCCAATTTCGATTCAGTCCCCCAATGATAAAGACCTTGAATGTAGGGTTTTGAAATCTCTGATAATGCAAACAATTCCAATCTCTAATTTCTGAAATTGGTACCAAAAACTGTTCATCTTTCATCCCATAGATCTTGAATCTCAGAATTCAAACTGAAGTGTGCATATTTCTCCCCCCTTTTTTTCTTGCTTTTCCGCAGGAATGGCAAAGACAAAAGGAACTAGACCCACCAAGGAGGACGAAGAAATAACTGATCTTCCGCAAGCTCTATGGCGAAAAGCCCCCTATCTGGGTGGCAAAGACTTCTACCATGCTAGGGTTAAGGCAAAGAAACTGCCTACCCCTGTCCCTGGTGAGGGATTGCAAACATTAACCCCTCCAGTTAACTCGGCCCTGCTCGAATTGATTGGCTCCGAAGACGTGGTTCGATTGGGAGTCGAAAATGGGTACTTCCCGTATGCTGCGATTTCTACCCAAGCTTTTGTTCAGAAATTGGACTACATGGATGAGTGGATCGACCATGTATTGACTCATCACGCCATGACTCTAAATGAGGCTGGCGTATACTTCGCAGTTCGTGCTATGAAGGGTGCTGCCGTGAAGCTGGACCAGTCCATGCTTCTAAACCTTCTTTCCCGCTACTCGCCTGCGACTCACACATTTCACTTTGCTGAGTTCGAGGCTGCCCCCACGCTCGAGGACGTGCAGATGCTGTATGATCTGTCTCCCATGGGTGAGGTGGATCCTTTGAGTCCCTTGAGGACTGATGCGGAGATTTCTTTGTACACGCAGATGGAGGAGTGCTTGTCAGAGGTAAAGAAAATTTCCACCCGGTGGACCACTACAAAAGTCCTTCCTGACTGGCAGTTGGTTGACACATCTGCGAAAAACACTTGGAACAAGTGGGTGCAGTACTTTTTCCGTGACTATGCGAACATCAGCATCTCCAAGAAGCTCCTGAGTCAAATCCCGCAAGCTAAGAACTACGTGGATGGCAAGGGTTATCACTTAACCCTATGCGCCTTTCTCTGCGCCTGGTTGTCGAGATACTTAATCGATGGCCACCCGCACGATGGGGTCTTCTATCACATTCTGCCCCTTGCTGTGAAGTTTGCTCTCGGCCAGAAAGTCGCACTCGGACCCTTGGTCTTGGGCACGCTGTACTACAGACTGGATCAGCTGGTTGTGGCCATGAAGGAATCGCGTGGCCGCCTCGATATACTGACTTTCGTTAACATTGCCTTCTTGACAATGTGGGTCTTTGAGCGATGGCCTTCCTATGCCCCAATTGCTTCTAAGCCCAACAAGTGGTGTCCCCCAGGCGCGGTGGAGGAACGTAACAGCGGCAGAGCTGCGAGGTGGTTCGGGACAAATTACCCCAAGTGCGTCTGGAGCCTGATATGCGACAATTGGAAAGAGTTCATAGCTAGGCCCTATGCCATGCGTATTGAAAACGTGCGATGGTTTCCAAAGCTGTATCCTTCTAAAGGTGTTGTCTTCTCAGAAGAGCTCCTCTTCGAAGATGGAGAGCATTTCCATGAGCGCTATCGTGAATTCTTTTGCTGGTGCCTGCAAGGTTCCCTTCCTGCTCTCGCAGAGCATGTTCATGAGCTTGCGCCGAGGTATGAGAGGATTACTGTGGATGTTGATCCCACTCGCGTTTCTCCCCAATTCGGCTTTGATGCAGTGGCACCATCAATCTGGCCACAGTCTATTATCAGAGGCTGCTATAAGCGTTTGTTGACAAAGGAGTGCAAAACAGTCTTGCTGAGCAATCTTCCCTTTGAGCAACCTGCAGGTAACCGTGAAGGCGGTTATTCCAAAAACTGGCTCGCATACTGGAACGCCCAGCAGACAAGATTCGAGACGCAGTCGGCCCCCCAGCCAAGCAGAGCTCCTGTGATCAAAAGGAACTCTTTTCCTTTTCGTCCCAATTGCAGTCTGGACGAGTCTGAATATGGTTTCTACTCATTGCTAGATCGCGAGAACCATCTGTGTCCCACCATCATTCTAGATGAAAAGATCGCTGCGGTTAGAAAAGGCGACTCGCATGTCATCAGATATAGCGAAACTTTTGCTAAGTTAAGCAACTTCTTTTGCATGCGCTAAGCTTCTTTACTTTCATATATTGACGACCTCATTCTACACTGCTTGCTGTAGTGCCATGTGCGGAGGTTTGCATCTGGTGAGGGTTCCGAATCGCTGGTTAACACCATTGTTACCACAAGAAGACAAGGACAGTCGTTTCGGCTAGCATCGAGAATGGATCCCGAGGTCGAGGCCAGGATTCGCGAGGTCATGAATGCTTTTGCTGACTCGCTAATAGACAATGCTCCGGCCTTGTCTCCCCCTAGAGATGATCCGTCTCCTCCAGCGACTGCCGCGCCAAGAGCGAAGAGGCCCAGGCAAAGAGGAATTACAATTTCTTCCCCTAGAAGCGCTCCAACTTCCCCTCCTGCGAGGTCCCTTTCTGCCAAGGACAAAGGCAAAGGTCGCATGACCGGTAAAACGCGGAAGGAGCTCGCAGTGGAGACTTTTGTTCCATTCGGCCAGGAGGAAGAAGAGGAGAGGCGGGAGCCAAGAGAAGGAGATGAAGCAGAAGAAGAAAGAGTTGAAGATGTCCGTGTCAGAGAGGAAGATGCGATACATGAGGAAGAATCAGGAGGTATCTCAATCGTACTTCTCTCCTTATTATCTTAGCTCTTTTGCAATTTGGTTTGAACAAATTGTTTCTTCGCAGATGATGATGATGATGAGACCATCAGTGGCCTTTTGGCCAAGAGGCAGAAGAGGGGTACTCATTCTGGTGTTTCTGATGAAACCATAAGCGAGGACATTCTTGCCGAGTCCAGGAGGACAGCTGCGGAAGCTCCTGAAAGGAGAAGGAAGCGAGAAGAGGATGAGCTCGAGCGCGTGAAACAAAGAAGCCTCGAAGAACAGAACGTTGACGACTTAGTGCGTCCATTTGATGAGGAAGATGTGCTTCCCGAAGAACAGTACGTTGAGGAGGAGGACGTGGCTCCAGAAGAAGATGCGGCAGCCTTGGAGCAAGCCCAAGCAGATTTTGAAGAAATCGCAGGCGGCAATGAAGGTGAGATTTTTAATCTCGCAGTAACTTATCGAGATGTTATTGTTGGTGCATTAAAGCATGGTGTGTCAAAAGCTGACATTCGCTGTTGGCTAGTAAGCAAGTGCGGTGAACGCTCAGGTAATCACTTGAACGATATGTGTGAACTAGGCTTAGCAATTCAAAATCTAATCATGACTAGTTTCTTCGCGCCCCAGGTCACGCTCATTTTAAAGACATTCTTAACGAGGACACATCAATAGGGCAAGGTTCCACGTCCTTAGCGTATGAAGAGGATACTGCAATCCCACGTTCGCGTGGAGGTGCATGCTCTTAGCTTTAGCAAAGATAGTAAAATAACGTACGATACAAGTTACCTCACACCATCGCATTTTGTATCGCAGGCAATGCTGACGAACCCGTTTTGGAGCAAAGGAGTCAACCTTCTGCGTCCTATGTCCCGGTGCCGAGTTCTCATACCGAGAAGCCCGTCCCAGCTGCTGAATATGCAGGAGAGCCTCTTGAGGACGTTATCGAACTTTCTGATGATGCTGAGGCTGACACTGTGTTAATGGAGGAAGACGCCCATGCTGGTGCTGAGGAAATAGGAACGAACGCTGCTGATGCTATCGCATCTAAAGGTATCCCTCGCTAAGCTGCAACTTCTGCTGCCACCACGCCTTCAGCAATGACTGAGTCGGCGGCACCTCTTCCTGCGTGGAGCTTTTGGGGCTCGCAGGTCGGGGCTGCGATCGCACCTGGTGCGGCTTATACTCTTCCCCCCAACTATGAGGAGTTAGAGCTCGCAGCTGATAGAAGGGCAATGGAGCGAGGACAGTCTTCAACTACCCCAGCAATGCGTATTCCTTCTCTGCGCGAGATCCTTGAAGGAACTGGTATTCACATCTCGCATTCTTCATTTGCAAATTTGATAGTATAACTTGGCTTTGACATTGCTTCAGGTTTGAAGCAAGCCGATGTGGACTGGCTAGTTCGGATGCGCCTCACCTACCCCCAATCATTTGCAAGGTCTCTGGAGATAGGGCCCTTTGACAGGAGGCTATTTCTTACTGAGGCCATTTGGATTTTGGAGCAGCTGTCCGCGGCCACACCTGCGACCATTTCTCCTCAGAGTGCCGAATTGCTTTTTGGCATGTGACAAAATCTTCTCGCCAAAGTTCAAGGCAAGTTGGGCTTCAAGTTTCTTATGAAAAGAGTTACCCTGATTCGCGCAGCCGTGACTTTGAAACGGGGTCACCAAAACCTCGCAGCTGAGAAGCAGAAGGTAGAGCAGCAAAGGCAAAAGGTTGAAGAAGCTATGAAGCTTTTTCATGAGATGAATGCCAAATGCGAGCAATTGAAACAAGAAGTGGAGCAAATAGAAAATCTTAGCCGTCAGTTTACTCCTAACGATTCCTTGATCAAAGGCTTGTTTTAAAAGTAGCAAAACATTACTGTAATGTTGCTAGGGTTTCTCCCCTTTTTTTTTCAAAAAGACTTGAAGTGCCCGTTTTGCCCTTTCCGGGATTTGCTCGAATATCTCTGTTTATATCAATTTATGACGTCAGCAATTGATACTCTGCCTTGATTTTCGCGCTAATTATTCATTAGATAAGCATGCCTTCCTTAGGAAGTCCATTCGTATCATGACTATCCGTCATTAATTAGGATACGCAACCGAATCGCCGTAGCCTTAAGTAGGGTAATTGATTGTTACCGCTTTTCAAGGCGTAAGTGATTGACCTTACCCTCTTTTTAAATTCTGCTGACTCATCTTGGCAACTGAAGAGTCTCCGCAAGGTCTATATAAACCCCTGCCTATTGCTATTTGGGTTCTTCATCCCAAAATGTGGTTTGCCGTGAGTCCTTACGACTGCTGGCTTCAACGCTTGTTTTTCGTTGATTCATGGCAACTCCAAGTTGTGAAACATGAGTTTGCGCTTTGTGCTATAGAAATAGTTTCCAAGATCCGCTTTATGAGGCTTACTGATCTTTGTAACTTTCATAGAGAAGATGCAGATAATACCTCATATTCGTTCGAAGAATTTTCTTCGTCTATTATGCTTGCAGGTCATGTTTCCGGCCGCCTCCCGGCGAGGTGCAGCACCGTAGTGACCTTGCTACCGATTCGTAATGAACGGCGGTATTCTCCTCCAGCATGCCCGGAGGAGAATTTCTTGCCCGCACGTTCGTGAGATCAGGGTGGCGAGCCATTGTGTTCGTTTCCGTGGACAAGGATCCCATTGCCCGAGGAATGACTGCTCCCCTGTTCTTCACAGTCGCATACGCCGCAACAGGTGGTTCCTCAGGAACTTCTCTTGGGTGTAGGGCCAAATAATGGCCTTGCCAGATTCTGGGATCTTGAATACAGCGTGGCATAGCCTTCGTGGCGTTTGTAGGCCGTTCATTTTATAGCAAGACCCAGCTGGCTACAGACTTTTGGTCGCAAGTCTTTGTATCGCATAGCTTGTGCTAGGATCATTAGGTCTATCCTTTTTCAGCTAGGATTTCCCCGATGAGTTACTTCTGTATGCGAGTTACTATGTAGATGTTTTATAAGCCATGCTGGCTGCGTAGTTAGATTTGAGCTTTTCCGCTTGTAAGCTGTTATCTAGACAGATAAATTGTAAGTCCTTTTGACTCATAATGATAAATCGCTTTGTATGATCTGCTGTCTTGTTACAACAAACTACAATTTCGCATGCGTATCGGCAGATTTTGACTTTCGTAGTGCTATGTACACACTTTGCATTGTCGCTTGGATATGTTTTTAGATCGTTCGAGATCGTGTTTGCGCAGCTGTGCTACCTTGGCCGATAGGCTTGTAATTTGCTTTAGATTCAAGTGCAAGTGCTATCTTATCAAATAGGCCTTTGTAGATCACTTAAGATCATTTTGCATAATGCTGCTATCATGGCAGATAGAGTTAAGAACGATTTTAGAATCACATTTGTATAGCGCTGCTATCGCGGCAGATAGGCTTGAAAGATCATTCAAGATCATGTTCGCATAGGCTGCTATCGTGACAGATAGGCTTAGAAGATCAATTAAGATCATTTTCGCATGAGCTGTTATCGTGGAAGATAGGCTTAGAAGATCAATTAAGATCATTTTCGCATGGGCTGCTATCGTGGCAGATAGGCTTAGAAGATCAATTAAGATCGTTTTCGCATGGATTGCTATCTGGCAGATAGGCTTAAAAGATCAATTAAGATCATTTTCGCATGAGCTGCTATCGTGGCAGATAGGCTTAGAAGATCAATTAAGATCATTTTTGCATGAGCTGCTATCGTGGCAGATAGGCTTAGAAGATCAATTAATATCATTTTCGCATGAGCTGCTATCGTGGCAGATAGGCTTAAGAGATCAATTAAGATCGTATTTGCATGAGCTGCTATCGTGGCAGATAGGCTTAAAAGATCAATTAAGATCGTATTTGCATAGGCTGCTATCGTGACAGATAGGCTTAAAAGATCAGTTGAGATCGCATTCGAGTAAGTTGCTATCGCGGCGGATAGGCTTTTGCTAACAGTAATAATAAACTAAATGAAGCAATAAAAACAGCTAGAAGTATAAACTTCTTCTCATTTGGGAGAAGTCTTTTATTATAGCACTCTCATATGGGAGAGATGAGATGGGAGAGAAGATGTGCGAATCATAGCTATATAGAGTATAAGTCAACGTTGTAATGAAACACATAAAATGAGAGAAGTCAAGGATAGTACTTCTTAATCCAGCGCATATTGACTGAGCTTGGGGTTGAGGTTGTTCCGTGCAACCTCTGTATGCTGCAGTAGCCACTGTCAAAGACTTATGTGACTTCAAAGGGCCCTTCCCAATTGGCTGCAAACTTCGGATGAGCCGCCTCTCGCATGCAATGGTCAGATGCGCGCAAGACCAAATCTCCAACTGCGAAATCTCTACGTTGGACTGTTTTGTTGTATGCACGAGCAATCCTTTCTTGATACCGTTTGTTGGTCCTTTTAGCTTGTTCTCGCTTTTCCTCTAGCAAGACTAAGTCATGGTCGCGTTGATTGTCGTACAATGCGTGGAAGACCAATCTTGCTGAGTTAACTTTTACCTCCGCAGGTACCACAACCTCAGCCCCATAGCATAGGAGGAATGGTGAGACCCCTGTGGGTGTCCTTGGAGAAGTCCGGTAAGCCCACAAGGCTATGCTCAAGAAATCAGCCCACTTCTTGTGGTCATCTGCGGCCATCTTGCTCCAGATCCTCAACAGCGTCTTGTTGGTTTCTTCAGCTTGCCCATTCCCTTTCGGGTAGTAGGGGGTGGAGCATATCTGCCTGATGTTGTATTCTGCTAGCTTCGCAGCCACCTGGCGATTAACAAAAGGAGTGCCATTATCTGAAAGGATGGTGTTGGGAATTCCGAACCTGCATATGATGCTTTCTTGGATGAAATGGACCACAGCTAGCGCATTTGCCGTTTTTAGTGGTATCGCTTCTACCCACTTAGTGAATAAACATCAGAAGGTTGCGTGTTCGATTCACGTCGGGTTCACCAAAATGTGCACAAGAGATTCCGGCGGGGAGAACTCCGTGTACACCGTAAGTAGAGGATCAGAGATGGCACAGGAAGAGTTGGGTTGTGTGTAGGGAGAGAGTAAGGCAGTAGTAATGTCTGAGAGAGAGACAGAGGTTTGGTAGAGCTTCCGCGTATGGCTGGTGTGTTCTCTTTTGTTTGGAAAGGTTAACGTCCTATATATAACGGAGAATGTGACCGTTGCAGTGTGGTAAATGCGCCCATCAATGGCGGCTTAATTAGCTTAACCACAACGGCACGTTCGTCCGCGTATATAGGGACCGTTACTGCACGTTATGCGCGAATACCGGAACCGTTATGGGGTTGACCGGGTTTGACCGGATTGACCGGGTTTATGGAGCTCGTGCCATAAATCTCTCAAAAGCAGTTACTAAAGGTCGCGCACGGGCTTGGCTCGCACGCGACAGGACTTACTCTAGCCTCCAAACCACTAAGTCCCTACAAGTCCCGTGCAGTGGTATGCGAGGGCCCTGTCTCGCAGCCCCCACATGGATCAGCGCGGCTGGTGATCCAGTGTGTGTGGAGCACAATATGGTGTGCTGGATGGTTGCCACGTGGCCAAGATCTGTCAGCTCAGAAAGCACTATCTACACTTGGCTAACAATCTGTTCTATCTAGCACTAGCTAACAACTATACTAAATAAAATAAATCTCACAAGTTGAGAAAAAAAATGACTCGCAGGCCATAAAATCCTAATTAATTATTACATCAAATTTATCAGCTCGCAGGCCGTAAACTGAACCACAAAATTAAACAATCGCATCAAACCACATCCTAATGCCATATCCAACCACCATGCGATTTGCACATAAACAGTTAAAATCCAATTTTAACGTGCTTGGTCAATTTTTAATTGTTTTTAGGATTTCTAGGTTAAAACGGTCCAAGGGGCCCACCATCTTATGGCTGAATCCTATTGGAGCCGTCACGGGCCGAGCCTAGGCCGGTGGGCCCAACCCTAGGGGTGGGCCGACCGCCTAGGCCTTCGGCCTAGGTGGCTTGGGCGGCAAGGAAGGAGGAGGGGTGGTCCCTAGGGGCCGAACCTCCTTAGTTGTTTCCAAAACAACTCCTTCCTTGTTCCCCAAGTCGAAAAAGTTTCCGAATTTGAAACTAGTTTCCAAATTGGTGCCCAAACCCTAGATCTAAGATACTAAAATTTCTCAAACTCACTAATTCATGCATCCAATGCAAAAACTAGGTCTTGTTATGTTTGATTATTGACAAATTGCATCATATGCTTGATTTGTCTTGTTTTACGCGATAAACAATAATTATAAAGTGTAAAACTATCAAAACGTAACACATAAACCACGTCTATGTTCTACGACATGTGGATTTGATACCACTGTAGGGTTTTGATCATGGATACGCAGCGGAAATAATAATTTATCCATTCAATACCCTCCAAGGATCACAGGAAGAGAATCATAACGATGGTAAAGGAAGAATCATGTTAAACACCTTAGGGTTTTTCTTGTGATGACTTGTAACGTGAATTGTGTCACGTCTCTACGGTCGATCCACGCCTAGAGTTCCGATATAGATATTCCTTCTCCTTTGTGCTAGCTTGGACCGGAGGAAGAGGAAGAATAAATCACACAACACAAGGCAACAAGGAGGATTCGACCTCCTTTGTTGGCCGACGGGTAGGGGCGACACAAGTGGGTCAGGTTTGGCCCTCTTGTTGCTTGCTCTCTCTGCTTTGTTCTCTCCCACTCAAGTTATGAACAAATGTGTCATAATTATGTGGAAGGAAGGAAGGAGCATCCTTTATATAGTCCAACAAATCCTTGTCAACTACCTAAAGGCCCTCTTCTAGTTCTACTGGAATTCGGTTTACTCCCTTCCTTGCAAATTAGTCCTACTAAGTTTGCAAGGTGTTGCAAAGTGATCCTTATAATTAATTAATCATATTAATTAATTACCAAATCTAGTTTAACTCTATATAGCGTGTGAACCGATAGGTTCTATCTAGATTTTAGCAATAATTTGCTAATATGGAGCGGTCTCTAGCAAGACATCCATTCTAGCCAAATAATAGAATAGTCAACCGACAAACCTTGTGCAAGTAGTTTTCACATCCCTTTGTCTCCATATCCGGATTGGACACAAGACATACAAGTCACACTCGTATATCCAATCCATAGTTTCTCGATCCTGGGATTAGCCTTATTCGTAAAAATAACATCAATATCCTATATTGATTTATTTGAGTCTGGCCAGACATTCCATAAGCACTATCCCTCGAGTGGCCTCGGATATTTGCTCCCGTTATGTGGGAGGGAAAAATTATATCTACATCCACTACGAATTCTAAGCTTGCTTCTTATTGTATCCAGTACACGCCTTTATGACTACCCAGTTACGGTGTAGCGTTTGACGCTACCAAAATCACAATAATCCACAACTGGACAATCTAGTGACTTCAAGTCTAAGGATGACAATACTGTTGTCACCACGATAAGCGCTTGTGACTTTGCATAACGTGTATGTAGGCTTATCGGAGATGGGTCAATCCAGTGCCCATTACCCTTAATGCACACCCATGTGTTGGATCATGATATATCCATATCAATCCAACCCCATACTAGTCTATATATGATTGTCCTATTAATTATTATAATGGACTAGGGATATTTAAGATTAACAGCGCAATTGTGAATCTAATGACTTCATTATATTAAATATCCAATAAATAATACAATTAATGTTCTAGCCAAAATAAATTGATACTAAACTAGATTGCCTCTACGACATCTATTCCAACAGCCTAAACGACAGTGCCATTGATAAGTAGGATTTAAATTAGGAGTTTTAATCCTCTTGATATTTACGTTATAGACGAAATTATTTAAATCAAGGATATACAACCCATTAGATAAATGCGCACTACAATAGTGCATTCTATCAAAATAAATGGAGCAACATTTGTCCTTTAATGAAATAGAAAAACTCTTCTCGTCCAAACAAGAAACGGAAATAATGTTTCTGCTCATAGCAGGCACATAATATCAATTGTCTAATTCTAAATTAAGTCCAGAAGGCAAAGATAGCTCATACACGCCTATGACTAATGCATCAACTCTTGCTCCATTCCCGACGCGCAAATCTATCTCCCCTTTAGCCAATCTTCTACTTCTTTTCAAATCCTGCACATTTTGAAAAATGTGAGATCCACATCCAGTATCCAATACCCAAGATGAAGAAATAGATAGATTGATGTCTATAAAAAAATACCTGGTGGTGGTGGAATCACTATTCCAAAACGTTTATCCTCCAGATACTTGGGGCAATTCCTCAATTAGTGACCCGGTTGGCTAGAGTAGTGACAATCACCTTTAGCCACGCCCCCACTCGGTTTCAAGGCTTCCTTGGACTTTTCAACTTTCATGCACTTTCCTTTGGAAGTATAGGAAACTTCCTTGCCCTTCCTTTTATTGACCATAGGCATGGCCTTCCCTTTGGCTTTATTGATGCGCTGTTCAGCTGTCCTTAACATGTTCAGGAAGTGTGGCAGAGCTTTGTTGATCTCATTCATGTTATAGGTCATGATGAACTGATTATAACTATCAGGAAACGTTTGCAAAATGAGATTTGTTGCCAACTCTTGGCCGCATGGAAAGCCTAACCTCTCGAGTTTCTCTATGTATCCGATCATACGGAGCACATGAGGCCTGACTCGGTTCCCTTCTCCGAGATTTCTCTTGAACAGTGCCTTGAACACCTCATACCACTCATGCCTTGCCTGTTCTTGAAAAAATTAGTTTCCAGTGTTCGATCATATCGTAGGCTTCCATGTTCTCGTGTTGCTTCTGAAATTCAGAGGTCATTGTGCAAAGCATGAGACAAGTAACATCATTAGAATCATCCACATGTTTCTGGTGTGCTCTCACAACAGCTAAAACGGACTCATCCTGAGGTGGTTCTGTTATAGGATTGTCTAAGACGTACAGTTTCTTTTCTTGCTTAAGAAGGATTCTTAAGTGAAAAAGCTCGGGATCTCGGTTCAGGGTTAGAGAGACAATCGATAGCCAAGTCTTGCCCTTATCTCGCTCCCCGGCTTCCTACCGTTCTTTTCCATCGTTCTCTCATCTTGCAGATTCGATCACATGCGCCTGTCACTTCGGTCTGAGCTACGTTGCCTTGGGACAACTCTTCAGTCTTTAGCGTTGGTCTTTGCTTCGTTCTTTGGCGTTGGGACAACCCATCGCTTGGAACTGAGCGACCATCGGCGTTAGCAACAAGTTAGTTACTGGGTTCTAACACATTCAAATTCTATAATCCCCGGGAAAACTCTACTCTCGCACTGTTGAGAATGCCTTCACTTTTGGCTGTCAACTCCTCTGCTAGCCTCCCTTGGCGCTTGATAGGAATCTCTCTTTGTAGAAATATGTTTACAAAGATTCCAATTTAGCTAATGAAATACAACCATCACTGAGAACATAAGTTTACAAGATCAATATATTTGGAACGAGCTATGTGATCTAACTTAAGATAACTCCCTCGACTTGATACGCGTTCCCATCCCCCATCCTAATTGTTGACTTGCGGTTTTAAAATGGCAAAAGCCGACGCAGTTTTGAAGAAATTGATTAGTAAAAATTGAGTAAATACACACTGCGACATGTAAAGCAAGAGTGGAACATAAGCAAGAGTTGAAACAAATCAGAAGATTAAAAACAATAAAACTAACAGGTTTGGGAATTTGGAACAACTTAAAATAATCGAGTAACAAAAACATCTCAATTTAAGAACATTGAGAAACCACAAGTATAATGTAAAGCAATGAGTGGCACTGAAGGATGAGTTGAAATAGGTCAAGAGATTTGAAACAGTAATAAGTAAAGATGTGGGAACTTCTGAACAAGTATAAGTAGTCGCATATCAAGTACTTGTCATCTTTAAAGTATCAGTAAACCGTGAGTATTCCTCATATTATTAAACAAGTAAGATATCAACAGTAAACAAGTTCATTTGAACTGATAATGATATTAAATCACGAAAACCCAATGCTTTTAAACTCATTTAATTTTATTAAGGCATATACAAACAACATCAATAGAGTAGTCAGTTTTCTTTTAAGCTCAATTAACCGTTAAGTTTAGCTGAGGCATGTTAAGAGCCACCAGCGGATCAATGTAAACAGAGGGATCACGAAGTAATCACAAAGGGTTCCTTCTAGGGTCTATAAAAACCTATTTCACCCGAGCGTTAAGGGAGCCCATTCGTTTACCCCGCTCACAAAAATAGCTAAAACGCATTAAGTGTCGATACGCTTATACCGTAGTGACCCTTACAAGTATAAGTAGCACTCTATAGCTCTAACAAACCCCATGGCCTCAATACTTCGGTAAATTTTGGCTCATCGAGGGCAGATATGTGAACAATTAAGTTCTATCCAATAATAAGAAGTATTGCTTCAATGGTCTTAGCCAAAGAAAATGGAGGATCGCTTGGGGCCTCTCATTAATAACACAACTATGTACATCGTCCTAAAACTATTAGAGGTATCTTGTTACCTTTATTTCTCATAACCGAAGTTGGTATACAATCTTCACAAGTCATTTTTAAGAGTTCTCAATATAAATCAATAATCAGAATTTTTCAGTATAAATCATGTTTTTCATACTCTTCCAAATTAGACGATATTCATTTAAAACGTCGCTCACATGGGCACAATGTGATAATTATAGTTTCGCACATATGTATTTTATTTATTCTCTTTACCATAGACAAAGTCAAATTATCAATTTATCACAAGTAAAGTTCCAGGACTTATCAAGAGGATTCAATTTATATCCAAACAATTTCGAGTATAAATCATGCTTTGCATACTTTTTCAATTAACAAAGTATTCATTCGTTTCATATCACAAACACTTACACTTTGATAAGTAAAATTCGCACATATGTACTTACCTCTGAGCCATGAGAGGCGCAACGCAAAGCTAGCACTCCTACAACGCTCGTCTCATATTCGATCCGGGTCTCATAATAAATGCAGCAACACGAATATGTACGTCTACTTCAAACGATCCTTAACAACGGCTGGGTATACACAAGTAAAGTATACAAACTATTAGCATATATCCTCTATATGATGTTGTATGAAATAATGTAATGGATTGGGGGTCATGCAAACTAACTGACCAAAACGACCCTAATACTCCAAAACTGTCTAGTACAGTCCCTGACTGTACCCGGACCCCAAATTATACGTATATTGGTCCAATAACAAGCAAAAATGACTCATATCTCTCCCATATGAACTTAGCGTCGGAATCTACATCTTTCAGTAAATTACACTTAGGCCCCTAAAGTTTGATAAAATTACAGAAAGACCCCACCATTGATATAACTCCCAAAACAAATACTTCCTTCTTGAGACTTCAAATATCCTCCTAAGTCAGGTTGTTGGTCTCAAAACATTAACTTATTCTCAAGTAGTTAAAGAGGGAAGTTTTAATTAAATGCACATAGGCCCCTGAAGTTTAGTAAAACTATAAAAAGACCCCAACATTTGACTTGGTCAACCCTAGCCGAGAATGACATAAAATTACTCCAAATATGCATACAAGACATGCTGACAAACTCCAAGTTACTAAACGAATCTCAATTCAAAGTTTAAGTGAAATGACAATTTTTCCCCTCCTATCTAGATCAGTCAAACTACGCTTTATGAAAAGTCAAACTTGGTCAAACTTGATATTTAGACTCAGAATATGAATACAAAAAAGTTTCAAGAAGAGAACACGATATGCACTTGGACAGATTCAGGAACACGATATGCATCAATTTAACCTCCAATTTAAGGTTGTTTAGAGGCAAAATCAAACAAAGAAATCAAAGAGAAGTATTAGAACTATGTACAAGCTTTCCAAAAAGCTAAGAATAATTCAAAACGGACTCCTAGCGAATGAGCTAGACCCATGTTTTTAGGGTGCAAAAACTCGTCGGAAAAGACTATGAAAACCCACAAACAACGAACCAAAACATATTCAAACATCAATCTGCGCATGTTTCGAGGATTTTAATGAGTTCCTATGGTGATTAGAAATCATGCCCATGCAAAGTTTAATGAAAAAAACGAAGGAATGAAGATGTTACCGAAGCTCCGCCAACGGGGCTGTCCTACCCGACGGCTAGAGTGATTTTCGTGCGAACTAGAGGTCGTGATTGCGCTTCGTGTACTCGCCTCGACCTCAGTATCACGAATATATAAGTTAATCGGGCTGAAAATCAACCAAGAACGGGAAAAATGGGTCGAAACCGAAGCTAGGGTTCATCGTGTTCTTACCCAATTATCTCACTCTACACCCAACCAATTCCCAAATTGTTTTGGGGATTTTGATCCTCATGTTGAGGGCTACTCCCAGTCATAGCAGCTCCGGAGGAGAGGAAGTATTGTGAGAGTCGTTTTTAGAGGGTTGAAGAACACAATGCATGTATTCTTGAGAATTTTTATCTTATTTGAAGAAAAAAAGAGCACTAGGAGATGATGATAAGGAGATTTTCTTCCTAGTGATTCCTGAAAGTTTTCACAACAATATTTTAGGAAGATATCAACAATTGGTAGGGATTTGAGAGGAAGAAGATGACGAACACTATGTGTTCTTGAGAGTTTTTCTCCAAAACAAGAAGAAACTTCATATTTGATCAATGGGCTGGTTTAGGAGTAAAGGAGAAGTTTGACTCCCCATGGGGTGAGTGTCAAGTTCTCAATGGAGCTAACTTTCAAGAGGCCACATGTAAAGGGGGAGAAATTGAAATTTCTTCGAAGTTAGGGTTCAAAATAGAATTAGAGGTTCTACCTAATTTTAGAGAATTCTAACCACCCCGAATACTTCTAGTGCTTCAAAATCATTCTAACAACTTCTAAAAATTGGAAATAATCCAAAGTTCCAACTTTAAAGACGTGAAAAATTATCTATACACTTATCCCCAAAGTCTCGATATTGCACTTGGGACCGTCTTGAAAAGAGGGGTGTTACAATCTTCCCACCTTAAAAGAATCTTTGTCCCCGAAGATCTCATCTACACTTACCCACATACATAAAATGCATATGAAATTCAAAACGGTGACTCGTTATATTTTACTTAATCAGACAAGTACATAAACCACTCTCGTTGGATATTCTACTCAGTCAGACAAGTACAAAAGATGGATCCCTTAAATGGTCAGCTACAAACGCCTTAACTGAAAGAAATTTGTCATTCTTAATCTCCGCACGACGAGGTATATTATGTGTCTATACTACATATCGGCCTAGACTCGCATCACATTAGGGTTTCTTATACGATCAGTACTAGTAAAAGTTCGAAACAAGATTTTGAAAGTCCAATAACAACATACAAGTTCTTAATTTTAAAAGTGACTCAAAAATTTTCTAGAATTTATACAAATCTCGAAACTTTTAGAAAAATACTTTTTTCGAAACTAACACGGCATTCTGTTTGGCTCATCCACACTAAAAATGTTGTCTTACCTTTGTAGGGTTTGATAAACCAATCACCTCAAGTGTTCCACACATACGAGGGGGAACAGAACACTATGTGTCGTCACACAATGTGTCTCTCCATCACAACTCGAATATGTTTCTAATGTTCCAACTTAGTCTACACAGTGGGTACAACTTATAGTACCATCGTACTTAGAGTCATGCCAGCGGACTGGTAAACAAAGTGGTCCATATCACTCAGCATTTGGTTGCACGAAAAGCCAACAATGTTCATAAATCATTTTTTTAAATACTTTATTGTCAAAGCTTTCTAATTTTGGAAAGTACCATGTGAAATTGACTCAAAATGAAATAAAACAAAGTATAATCTTAAAAGTCATCGCTCGTTGGTAAGAAAAGAATGGTCGCATGGTCTCCGAAATCAAAGCGTCGTTATTCTCTCTTCGACAAATTAACACAATCAAAGAAAGGAACGCGAATACGCATCACACGAAATGATAAATTATTTCTATATAGAAACTAAACATGCTCATAGAATAACCATTATAAAAATAAGCAAGTAGTTTTGGCATGGATCACATATCAATAAGCAATTAACAGTTAATCAAAAATTAAGGTACAAATCGAGTTTTAACAATAGTAAGTAAAAAAACTCCCCAACGGCTTGTTTACTTCTTTATTATCAATTTGGGTTATTCTAATCAATTTTAAATTTCAAAAACATTTTCATTTTCTTAATAATCTACTTAAGGAAATTGAAAAGTCTCATTAACCGGAGAACCGATGCTCTCATACCAGCTGAAACAGCCCGGGATCTCGGTTCAGGGTTAGACAGACAATCGATAGCCAAAAGTAGAAATATGTTTACAAAGATTCCAATTTAGCTAATGAAATACAAACATCATTGAGAATATAAGATTACTAGATCAATATATTTGAAATGAGCTATGCGATCTAACATATGATATCTCTATCGACTCGATACGCGTTCCTATCCCCCCATCCTGATTGTTGACCTGCGGTTTTAAAATGGCAAAAGCCGACGCAGTTTTGAAGAAATTGATCAGTAAAAACTGTGTAAATACACACTGCGACACGTAAAGCAAAGACTGGCACAGAAGCACGAGTTGAAACAAATCAGAAGATTTAAAACAATTAAACTAACAGGTTTGGGAATTCGGAACAACTAAAAATAACCGAGTAACAAAAACATCTCAATTTAAGAACATTGAGAAACCACAAGTATAATGTAAAGCAACGAGTGGCACGGAAGCATGAGTTAAAATAGGTCAGGAGATTTGAAACATTAATAATAATGAGGTGGGAACTTCAGAACAAGTATAAGGAGTCGCATATATAGTACTTCTCATCTTTAAAATATCAGTAAGCCATGAGTATTCCACATATTCTTAAACAAGTAAGATATCAACAGTAAACAAGTTCATTTGAAATGATAATGATATTAAATCACGAGTACCCAATGCTTTTAAAATCATTTAATTTTATTAAGGCGTATCAAGAGCCACAAATAACATCAATAGAGCAGTCAAATTTTCTTCCAAGCTCAATTAACCGTTAAGTTTCGCTAAGGCATGTCCAGAGCCACCAGCGGATCAATGTAAACAGAGTGGATCACGAAGTAATCACAAAGGGTTCCTTCTAGGGTCTATAAAACCCTATTTCACCCGAGCGTTAAGGGAGCCCATTTGTCAATCCCGCTCACAACATTGTCTAGAAGGCCATAAGTGTCGACACCCCTATAACGTAGTGACCCTTAAGGTATAAGTAGCACTCCATAGCTCTAACAAACCCCTTGGCCTCAATACTTTGGTACATTTTGGCTCATCGGGGGCGGATATGTGAACAATTAAGAAGCATTGCTTCAATGGTCTTAGCCATAAGAAAATGGAGGATCGCTTGGGGCCTCTCATTAATAACACAACTATGTGCATCGTCCTAAATATATTAGAGGTATCTTATTACCTTTATTTCTCATAACCAAAGTTGGTATACAATCTTCACAAGTCATTTTCAAGAGTTCTCAGTATTAATCAATAATCGGAATTTTTCAGTATAAATCCTGCTTTCATACTCTTCCAAATAAGACGATATTCATTTAAAACGTCACTCACATGGGCACAATGTGATAATTAAAGTTTCGCACATATGTATTTTATTTATTTTCTTTACCATAGACAAAATCAAATTATCAATTTATCATAAGTAAAGTTCCATGACTTATAAAGAGGATGCAATTTATATCCAAACAATTTTGGGTATAAATCATGCTTTGCATACTTTTTCAATTAACAAAGTATTCATTCGAGTCATCACACAAACACTTACACTTTGATAAGTAAAATTCTCACATATGTACTTACCTATGAGCAATGATAGGCGCAAAGCAAAGCTAGCACTCGACAATGCTAGTCTCATATTGGATCCGGGTCTCACAATAAATGCAACAACACGAATACGTACGTCTACTTCGAACGATCCTTAACAACGGCTGGGTATACACGAGAAAAGTATACAAAATATTAGAATATATCCTCTATATGAGTTTGTATGCAAAAATGTAATGAAATGGGGTTCATGTAAATTAACTGAGCAAAACGCCCCTGACGCTCCAAAATTGTCTAGTACAGTCCCTGACTGTACCTGGACCCCAAATTATACTCATATTGGTCCAAAAACATGCAAAAATGACTCCTATCTCTCCCATATGAACTTAGTTTCGGAACCTACCTCTTTCAGTAAATTACACTTAGGCCCCTAAAGTTTGCTAAAATTACAGAAAGACCCCCATCATTGATTTGATAACTCCCGAGTCAAGTACTTCCTTCTTGAGACTTCAAATATCCTCCTAAGTCAGGTTGTTGGTCTCAAAACATTAACTTATTCTCAAGTAGTTCAAGAGGGAAGTTTTAATTAAATGCGCATAGACCCCCGAAGTTTAGTAAAACTATAAAAAGACCCCAACATTTGACTTGGTCAAGCCTAGCCGAGAATGACATAAAATTACTCCAAATATGCATGCAAGACATGCTGAAAAACTCCAAGTTACTAAACGAATCTCAATTCAAAGTTTAAGTGACATGACAATTTTGCCCCTTCTATCTAGATCAGTCAAACTACGGTTTATGAAATGTCAAACTTGGTCAAACTTGATATTTAGACTCTGAATATGAATACGAAAAAGTTTCAAGAAGAGATTCAAGGATAGAAATCTTATTTAGATTGCTAAAATTGAAAGTCAAACGTAGAGCGAAATTATCTCAACTAGTCAACTTCAAAGCTGCTTTGTGGTAAAATGGGGGAGAGTTGAGGAAATCTGAAGGCATAATCTTGAAGAGGGTGTTCCAATATTTCCATATCATATTGAAACTCCAAGAAATTCCAAGTATTGGGGGAGATTAAGCAAGTCAAAGTTAAGAGAAACTGAGCTTTCAACGCTTAGAAAAATTTGGGGTTCTTGCAAATGAAAATCAGTCACAAGCAGTGACTTTGCTGCCAAATTATATGAAATTGGTAGGGATTCAGGAGGCATTCTATATATGTATTTGAATAACTCAACACCATCTACAAGTAGGAAGAAACAGAGATAAAAATATCAAAAGATGAGAGAGATAATGAGGTTCAAAGTTGGGTGAAAATTTAGATGTCAAGACTTAGAAAATTTCTGCACTTGGACAGATTCAGGAACATGATATGCATCAATTTCAACTCCAATTTATGGTTGTTTAGAGGCAAAATCAAACAAATAAATCAAAGAGAAGTTTTAGAACTATGTCCAGGCTTTCCAAAAAGCTAAGAATCATTCAAAACGGACTCTTAACGAATGAGCTAGACCCATGTTTTTAGGGTGCAAAAACTCGTCGAAAAAGACTATGAAAACCCACAAACAACGAATCAAAACATATTCAAACATCAATTTGGGCATGTTTCGAGGATTTTGATGAGTTCCTATGGTGATTAGGATCATGCCCATGCAAAGTTTAAGGAAAAACACGAAGGAATGAAGGTGTTACCGAAGCTCCGCCGACCATGGCGGTTTTCCGGTAACGGGGCTGTCCTACCTGACGGCTGGAGTGATTTTCCTTCAAACTAGAGGTCGTGCTTGCGCTTTGTGTACTCGCCTCGAACTCAGTATCACGAATATATAAGTTAATCGGGCTGAAAATCAACCTAGAACGGGAATAATGGGTCGAGACCGAAGCTAGGGTTCATCGCGTTCTTACCCAATTATCTCACTCTACACCCAACCAATTCCCAAATTGTTTTGGGGATTTTGATCCTCGTATTGAGGGATACTCCCAGTCATAGCAGCTCCAGAAGAGAGGAAGTATTGAGAGAGTCGTTTTTTAGAGGGTTGAAGAACACAATGCATGTATTCTTGAGAATTTTTATCTTCTTTGTAGAAAAAAAAGAGCACTAGGAGTAGATGATAAGGAGATTTTCGTCCTAGTGATTCCTGAAAGTTTTTACAATAATATTTAGTGAAGATATCAACAATTGGTAGGGGATTGAGAGGAAGAAGATGAGGAACACTATGTGTTCTTGAGAGTTTTTCTCCAAACCAAAAAGAAACTTCATATTTGATCAATGGGCTGGTGTTAGGAGTAAAGGAGAAGTTTGACTCTCCATGGGGTGAGTGTGAAGCGCTCAATGAAGCTAACATGCAAGAGGCCACATGTAAAGGGGGAGAAATTGAAATTTCTTCAAAGTTAGGGTACAAATAGAATTAGAGGTTCTACCTAATTTTAGAGAATTCTAACCAACCTGAATACTTCTAGTGCTTCAAAATAATTCTAACAACTTCTGAAAATTGAAAATAATCTAAAGTTCCAACTTTAAAGACGTGAAAAATTATCTATACACTTATCCCCAGATTCTCGATATTGCACTTGGGACCATCTTGAAAAGAGGGGTGTTACAATCTTCCCAGCTTAAAAGAATCTTCGTCCCTGAAGATCTCATATACACTTACCCACACACATAAAATGCATATGAAACTCTAAACAGTGACTCGTTATATTTTACTTAATCAGACAAGTACATAAACCAATCTCGTCGGATATTCTACTCAGTCAGACAAGTACAAAAGATGGATCCCTTAAATGGTCAGCTACAAACGCCTTAACTGAAAGAAATTTCTCATTCTTACTCTCCGCACGACGAGGTCTATTATGTTTCTATACTACATATCGGCCTGGACTTGCATCACATTAGGGTTTCATACACGATCAGTACTAGTAAAAGTTCGAAACAAGATTTTGAAAGTTCAATAACAACATACAAGTTCTCAATTTTAAAAGTGAGTCAAATTTTTTCTAGAATTTATACAAATCTCGAAACTTTTAGAAAAATACTTTTTTCGAAACTAAAACGGCATTCTGTTTGGCTCATCCGCACTAAAAATGTTGTCTTACCTGTGTAGGGTATGATAAACCAATCACCTCAAGTGTTCCACACATACGAGGGGGAAAATAACACTATGTGTCGTCACACAATGTGTCTCTCCATCACAACTCGAATATGTTTCTAATGTTCCAAATTAGTCTACACAGTGGGTAAAACATATAGTACCATCGTACTAAGAGTTATGCTAGCGAACTGGTAAACAAAGTGGTCCATATCACTCGGCATTTGGTAGCACGAAAAGCCAACAATTTTCATAAACCATTTTTTTAAATACTTCATTGTCAAAGCTTTTTAATTTTGGAAAGAACCATGTCAAGTTGACTCAAAATGAAATAAAACAAAGTATAATCTTAAAAGTCATCGCTCGTTGGTAAGAAAAGAATGGTCGCATGGTCTTCGAAATTAAAGCGTCGTTACTCTCTCTTCGACAAATTAACATAATCAAATAAAGGAACGCGAATACGCATCACACGAAAATGATAAATTATTTCTATATAGAAACTAAACTTGCTCATAGAATAACCATTATATAAATAAGAAAGTAGTTTTCGCATGGATCACACATCAATAAGCAGTTAACAGTTAATCAACAAGTAAGGTACAAATCGATTTTTAACAATAGTAAGTAAACAAACTCCCCAACGGCTTGTTTACTTCATTATTATCAATTTGGTTTATTCTAATCAATTTTAAATTAAAAAAAAAATCATTTTCTTAATAATCTACTTAAGGAAATCGAAAAGTCTCATATTGGATCCGGGTCTCACAATAAATGCAACAACACGAATACGTACGTCTACTTCGAACGATCCTTAACAACGGCTGGGTATACAGGAGAAAAGTATACAAAATATTAGCATATATCCTCTATATGAGTTTGTATGCAAAAATGTAATGAAATGGGGGTCATGTAAATTAACTGACCAAAACGCCCCTGACGCTCCAAAATTGTCTAGTATAGTCCCTGACTGTACCTGGACCGCAAATCATACTCAGATTGGTCCAAAAACATGCAAAAATGACTCCTATCTCTCTCATTTGAACTTAGTTTCGGAACCTACCTCTTTCAGTAAATTACACTTAGGTCCCTAAAGTTTGCTAAAATTACAGAAAGACCCCCATCATAGATTTGATAACTCCCGAGTCAAGTACTTCCTTCTTGAGACTTCAAATATCCTCCTAATTCAGGTTGTTGGTATCAAAACATTAACTTATTCTCAAGTAGTTCAAGAGGGAAGTTTTAATTAAATGCGCATAGACCCCCGAAGTTTAGTAAAACAATAAAAAGACCCCAACATTTGACTTGGTCAACCCTAGCCGAGAATGACATAAAATTACTCCAAATATGCATACAAGACATGCTGACAAACTCCAAGTTACTAAACGAATCTCAATTCAAAGTTTAAGTGAAATGACAATTTTGCCCCTCCTAGATCAGTCAAACTACGGTTTATGAAAAAACAAACTTGGTCAAACTTGATATTTAGACTCAGAATATGAATACGAAAAAGTTTCAAGAAGAGCTTCAAGGATAGAAATCTTATTTAGAATGCTAAAATTGAAAGTCAAACGTAGAGCAAAATTATCTCAACTAGTCAACTTCAGAGCTGCTTTGTGGTAAAATGGGGGAGAGTTGAGGAAATATGAAGGCATAATCTTGAAGAGGGTGTTCCAATATTTCCATATCATATTGAAACTCCACAAAATTCCAAGTATTGGGGGAGATTAAGAAAGTCAAAGTTAAGAGAAATTGAGCTTTCACCGCTTAGAAAAATTTGGGGTTCTTGCAAATGAAAATCAGTCACAAGCAGTGACATTGCTGCCAAATTCTATGAAATTGGTAGGGATTCAGGAGGCATGCTATATATGTATTTGAATAACTCAACACCATCTACAAGTTGGAAGAAACAGAGATCAAAATATCAAAAGATGAGAGAGATAATGAGGTTCAAAGTTGGGTGAAAATTTAGATTTCAAGACTTAGAAAATTTCTGCACTTGGACTGATTCTGGAACACGATATGCATCAATTTCAACTCCAATTTAAGGTTTTTTAGAGACAAAATCAAACAAATAAATCAAAGATAAGTTTTAGAACTATGTCCAGGCTTTCCTAAAAGCTAAGAATCATTCAAAACGGACTCTTAACGAATGAGCTAGACCCATGTTTTTAGGGTGCAAAAACTCGTCGGAAAAGACTATGAAAACCCACAAACAACGAATCAAAACATATTCAAACATCAATCTGGGCATGTTTCGAGGATTTTAATGAGTTCCTATGGTTATTAGGATCATGCCCATGCAAAGTTTAAGGAAAAACACGAAGGAATGAAGGTGTTACCGAAGCTCCGCCGACCATGGCGGTTTTCCGGCGACGAGGCTGTCCTACCCGACAGCTGGAGTGATTTTCCTGCGAACTAGAGGTCGTGCTTGCGCTTCGTGTACTCGCCTCGACCTCAGTATCACGAATATATAAGTTAATCGGGCTGAATATCAACCAAGAACGGGAAAAATGGGTCAAAACCGAAGCTACGGTTCATCGTGTTCTTACCCAATTATCTCACTCTACACCCAACCAATTCCCAAATTGTTTTGGGGATTTTGATCCTCGTGTTGAGGGCTACTCCCAGTCATAACAGCTCCGGAAGAGAGGAAGTATTGAGAGAGTCATTTTTTAGAGGGTTGAAGAACACAATGCATGTATTCTTGAGAATTTTATCATCTTTGAAGAAAAAAAGAGCACTAGGAGATGATGATAAGGAGATTTTCGTCCTAGTGATTCATAAAAGTTTTCACAATAATATTTTGTGAAGATATCAACAATTGGTAGGGATTTGAGAGGAAGAAGATGATGAACACTATGTGTTCTTGAGAGTTTTTCTCCAAAACAAGAAGAAACTTCATATTTGATCAATGGGCTGGTGTTAGGAGTATAGGAGAAGTTTGACTCTCCATGGGGTGAGTGTCAAGCGCTCAATGAAGCTAACATGCAAGAGGCCACATGTAAAGGGGGAGAAATTGAAATTTCTTCAAAGTTAGGGTACAAATAGAATTAGAGGTTCTACCTAATTTTAGAGAATTCTAACCACCCCGAATACTTCTAGTTCTTAAAAATCATTCTATCAACTTCTGAAAATTGAAAATAATCCAAAGTTCCAACTTTAAGGACGTGAAAAATTATCTATACACTTATCCCCAAAGTCTCGATATTGCACTTGGGACCGTCTTGAAAAGACGGGTGTTACAATCTTCCCACCTTAAAAGAATCTTCGTCCCCGAAGATCTCATATACACTTACCCACATATTTTACTTAATCAGACAAGTACATAAACCAATCTCGTCGGATATTCTACTCAGTCAGACAAGTACAAAAGATGGATCCCTTAAATGGTCAGCTACAAACGCCTTAACTGAAAGAAATTTCTCATTCTTACTCTCCGCACGACGAGGTCTATTATGTGTCTATACTACATATCGGCCTGGACTCGCATCACATTAGGGTTTCATATACGATCAGTACTAGTAAAAGTTCGAAACAAGATTTTGAAAGTTCAATAACAACATACAAGTTCTCAATTTTAAAAGTGACTCAAAAATTTTCTAGAATTTATACAAATCTCGAAACTTTTAGAAAAATATTTTTTTCGAAACTAACACGGCATTCTGTTTGGCTCATCCGCACTAAAAATGTTGTCTTACCTGTGTAGGGTTTGATAAACCAATCACCTCAAGTGTTCCACACATACGAGGGGAAAAGAACACTATGTGTCGTCACACAATGTGTCTCTCCATCACAACTTTAATATGTTTCTAATGCTCCAACTTAGTCTACATAGTGGGTACAACTTATAGTACCGTCGTACGAAGAGTCATGCCAGCGGACTGGTAAACAAAGTGGTCCATATCACTCGGCATTTGGTAGCACGAAAAGCCAACAATTTTCATAAACCATTTTTTTAAATACTTTATTGTCAAAGCTTTCTAATTTTGGAAAGAACCATGTCAAGTTGACTCAAAATGAAATAAAACAAAGTATAATCTTAAAAGTCATCGCTCGTTGGTAAGAAAAGAATGGTCGCATGGTCTTCGAAATCAAAGCGTCGTTACTCTCTCTTCGACAAATTAACATAATCAAATAAAGGAAGAGGAATACGCATCACACGAAAATGATAAATTATTTCTATATAGAAACTAAACATGCTCATAGAATAACCATTATATAAATAAGCAAGTAGTTTTCGCATGGATCACATATCAATAAGCAGTCAACAAGTAAGGTACAAATCGAGTTTTAACAATAGTAAGTAAACAAACTCCCCAACGGCTTGTTTACTTCATCATTATCAATTTGGGTTATTCATATCTATTTTAAATTTCAAAAACATTTTCATTTTCTTAATAATCTACTTAAGGAAATCGAAAAGTCTCATTAATCGGCGAACCGATGCTCTGATACAAGCTGAAACAGCCCGGGATCTCGTTTCAGGGTTAGACAGACAATCGATAGCCAAAAGTATAAATATGTTTACAAAGATTCCAATTTAGCTACACAAATACAAACATCATTGAGAATATAAGTTTACTAGATCAATATATTTGAAATGAGCTATGTGACCTAACTTATGATAACTCTATCGTCTCGATACGCGTTCCTTTCTCCCCATCCTCATTGTTGACCTGCGGTTTTAAAATGGCAAAAGCCGACGCAGTTTTGAAGAAATTGATCAGTAAAAACTGTGTAAATACACACTGCGACACGTAAAGCAAAGACTGGCACAGAAGCACGAGTTGAAAAAAATCAGAAGATTTAAAACAATTAAACTAACAGGTTTTGGAATTCAGAACAACTGAAAATAACCGAGTAACAAAAACATCTCAATTTAAGAACATTGAGAAACCACAAGTATAATGTAAAGCAACGAGTGGCACGGAAGCATGAGTTAAAATAGGTCAAGAGATTTGAAACATTAATAATAAAGAGGTGGGAACTTCTGAACAAGTATAAGGAGTCGCATATATAGTACTTGTCATCTTTAAAATATCAGTAAACCATGAGCATTCCACATATTTTTAAACAAGTAAGATATCAACAGTAAACAAGTTCATTTGAAATGATAATGACATTAAATCACGAGTACCCAATGCTTTTAAACTCATTTCATTTTATTAAGGCGTATCAAGAGCCACAAATAACATCAATAGAGTAGTCAAATTTTCTTCCAAGCTCAATTAACCATTAAGTTTCGCTAAGGCATGTCCAGAGCAACCAGCGGATCAATGTAAACAGAGGATCACGAAGTAATCACAAAGGGTTCTTTCTAGGGTCTATAAAACCCTATTTCACCCGAGCTTTAAGGGAGCCCATTTGTCAACCCCCCTCACAACATTAGCTAGAAGGCCATAAGTGTCAACACCCCTATAACGTAGTGACCCTTAAAGTATAAGTAGCACTCCATAGCTCTAACAAACCCCTTGGCCTCAATACTTTGGTACATTTGGCTCATCGGGGGCGGATATGTGAACAATTAAGAAGCATTGCTTCAATGGTCTTAGCCATAATAAAATGGAGGATCGCTTGGGGCCTCTCACTAATAACACAACTATGTGCATCGTCCTAAATATATTAGAGGTATCTTATTACCTTTATTTCTCATAACCAAAGTTGGTATACAATCTTCAGAAGTCATTTTCAAGAGTTCTCAGTATAAATCAATAATCGGAATTTTTCAGTATAAATCATGCTTTCATACTCTTCCAAATAAGACAATATTCATTTAAAACGTCACTCACATGGGCACAATGTGATAATTAAAGTTTAGCACATATGTATTTCATTTCTTCTCTTTACCATAGACAAAATCAGATTATCAATTTATCATAAGTAAAGTTCCATGACTTATAAAGAGGATTCAATTTATATCCAAACAATTTCGGGTATAAATCATGCTTTGCATACTTTTTCAATTAACAGAGTATTCATTCGAGTCATCACACAAACACTTACACTTTGATAAGTAAAATTCTCACATATGTACTTACCTATGAGCCATGATAGGCGCAAAGCAAAGCTAGCACTCCTACAATGCTCGTCTCATATTGGATCCGGGTGTCACAATAAATGCAACAACACGAATATGTACGTCTACTTCAAACGATCCTTAACAACGGCTGGGTATACACGAGAAAAGTATAAAAAATATTAGCATATAACCTCTATATGAGTTTGTATGAAAAAATGTAATGAAATGGGGGTCATGCTAATTAACTGACCAAAACGCCCCTGAAGCTCCAAAATTGCCTAGTACAGTCCCTGATTGTACCCGGACCCCAAATTATACTCATATTGGTCAAAAAACATGCAAAAATGACTCCTATTTCTCCCATATGAACTTAGTTTCGGAACCTACCTCTTTCAGTAAATTACACTTAGGCCCCTAAAGTTTGCTAAAATTACAGAAAGACTCCCATGCTATATATGTATTTGAAAATCAGTCACAAGCAGTGACTTTGCTGCCAAATTCTATGAAATTGGTAAGGATTCAGGAGGCATGCTATATATGTATTTGAATAACTCAACACCATCTACAAGTAGGAAGAAACAGAGATCAAAATATCAAAAGATGAGAGAGATAATGAGGTTCAAAGTTGGGTGAAAATTTAGATTTCAAGACTTAGAAAATTTCTGCACTTGGACAGATTCAGGAACACGATATGCATCAATTTCAACTCCATTTAAGGTTGTTTAGAGGCGAAATCAAAAAAAGAAATCAAAGAGAAGTTTTAGAACTATGTCCAGGCTTTCCAAAAAGCTAAGAATCATTCAAAATGGACTCCTAGCGAATGAGCTAGACCCATGTTTTTAGGGTGCAAAAACTCGTCGGGAAAGACTATGAAAACCGACAAACAACGAATCAATACATATTCAAACATCAATATGTGCATGTTTCAAGGATTTTAGTGATTTCCTAGGGTGATTAGGATCATGCCCATGCAAATTTTAAGGAAAAACACGAAGGAATGAAGATGTTACCGATGCTCCGCCGGCCATGGTGGTTTTCCGGCGACGGGGCTGTCCTACCCGACGGCTGGAGTGATTTTATGGCGAACTAGTGGTCGTGCTTGTGCTTCGTGTACTCGCGTCGACCTCAGGATCATGATTATACAAGTTAATTGGGCAGAAAATAAACCAAGAACGGGAAAAATGGGTCGAACCAAAGCTAGGGTTCATCCTGTTCTTACCCAATTATATCACTCTACACACAACCAATTACCAATTTGTTTAGGGGCTTTTGATCCACGCGTTGAGGGATACTCCCTGTCATAGCAGCTCCGGAAGAGAGGATGTATTGAGAGATTTGTTCTTTAGAGGGTTGAAGAACACCATGCATGTATTCTTGAAAATTTTTATCTTCTTTGAAGAAAAAAGAGGAGATGATGATAAGGGGATTTTTGTCCTAGTGATTCCAGAAAGTTTCCATAATAATATTTTGGGAAGATATCAACAATTAGTAGGGATTGAGAGGAAGAACATGATGAACACTATGTGTTCTTGAGAGTTTTTCTCCAAAACAAGAAGAAACTTCATATTTGATCAACGGGCTTGTGTTAGGATAAATGAGAAGTTTGACTCTCCATGGGGTGAGGTTTGAAGCTCTCAATGAAGCTAACATGCAAGAGGCCACATGTAAAGGGGAGGAAATTGAAATTTCTTCAAAGTTAGGGTACAAAATAGAATTAGAGGTTCTACCTAATTTTAGAGAATTCCACTACCACCCTGAATACTTCTAGTTTTTCAAAATCATTCTAACAACTTCTAAAAATTTCAAATACTCCAAAGTTCCAACTTAAAAGACGTGAAAAATTATCTACACACTTACCCCCAAAGTCTCGATATTGCACTTGGGACCGGCTTGAAATTAGGGGTGTTACGTTATGTTTCTTTACCAGTCAAGGAAATTTGTTCCAGACAGCTTTTCCTTCTCAAGGACAGATCGCAGGGATGAAGTCGATGCATGATTGTTTGCCATTGGAATTCTAAAAAAGGAGAAATATGAAATTTCAGTATTTTTAACTGTTTAACTATATTCAACAATGGGTATATCATTAAATATAGCTCCCTTAATTTTTCTCGGATTAATAGCCCTCACCATTAATGCGGGAAATATCATATATATTTTCTAGTGAGTCCAAGATCCATATTTCACTTCTTCTTGAGCTATCTTTGGCAAGTCACCCAAGAATTGGTTATTTTGGTAGGAACCCTTCCAATTGCATCCCATGAACTCTTGATCCAATTAGGCGAATAATACCTTATTCCTTATCCTTTAGATAACACCTAATTGTCATGCCTCTAGGCTCATCAATCCAATTGACTTTGCCCAGTTGCGTCCAACCTCTTGCTTCAACAATCACACATTACTTGCATGTGTTACCCCAACATACCAAGGTGAATTAAATGTCCTGCTTCGGCAAGCCCGGATTTAATGGTCCTTGATCATGAAGGGTGTTTACGCAAGAGAAAGGCAAAACACAATATTTCCGTTGAGGGACTTAATAGTCATTATCTAATTGTATGGTTGATCTCATCAACATGATCTACTTATTTGGATTGGGCAATCCACAATAAAAGATCAGACTTGTTTATTATTATCTTGCTAACGTTTTGCTTGTATCATCCATACACACAAAATAAATAATAAGACATAAATAATAAACATACATAAAAGAAAAATAACGTGGCATTGATATGGCCCCTAGACTAAGATATTACCAAGAAATGATAATATCTATATGCCCTAAAGTGAACAGCTCATCTCCATGTGCTCCACCATAGCCGCGGGCCTAGGATGGGACTCCTCATAATCTTTATGGCTTCTTGGTCCTCCGGTCTTCTTCTCCATGCTCTTGGCTATCATCTAAATATTCTGATTCAAGCCTAACATCTAGAATAAATAAATAAATAAAACCTCACATGTTGAGAACATGATCAGCTCGCAGGCCTAAAATTAACTAACTATTACATTAATTTGATCAGCTCGCAGACTGTAAACCAAACCACAAAAAGTAAACATCCACAACCTAGGCCATATCCATCCACCATGCAACAAAACACATAATACAGTTAAAACCAATTTTTAACGCGCTTGTTCAATTTTAGTTTGAAATTAGGCAACTAGGGTCAAAATAGTCCAAGGAGTCCACCATCCACCATGGCCGAACCTCCCAAGGACCAAGGCACGACCTTGGGGCGGACAGCCGATCCCCACGCGTGGGCAAGTCACACGCTAGGCCGGCCCAACCCCTTGGTCGTGCCCTAGCTTGGGCGGTGTAGATACTGCTTTATGACATGGCAGATCTAGGCCACGTGGCAACCATCCAGCACACCATATTGTGCTCCACACACACAGGATCACCAGCCGAGCTGATCCATGTGGGGGCTGCGAGACAGAGCCCTCGCATACCACTGCACGGGACTTGTAGGGACTTTGTGGTCTGGAGGCTAGAGTAAGCCCTGTCGCGTGCGAGCCAAGCCCGCGCGCGACCTTTAGTAACTGTTTTGAGAGATCTATGGCACGAGCTCCCTAGACCCGGTCAGTCCGGTCAAACCCGGTCAACCTCGTAACGGTTCCGGTACTCGCGCACCACGTGCTCTAACGGTTCCTATATACTCGGACGAACGTGCCGTTATGGTTAAGCTAATTAAGCCGCCATTAATGGGCGCATTAACCACACTACAACGGTCATGTTCTCCAGTATATATACATCGTTAACCTTTCCATACAAAGGAGAACACACTGCCATACGCGGAAGCTCTGCCAAACCTCTGTCTCTCTCTCAGACATTGCTACTGACTTACTCTCTCCCTACACACACCCCTATTCTTCCTGTGCGATCCCTGATCCACTACGCACGGTGTACACGGAGGTCTCCCTGCCGGAATCTCTTGTGCACATTTTGGTGAACCCGACGTGAAACTTACCAGCAAAAGCAACCATGTCTCAGGAGGACGATGTCAGCAACCAATCTCCTTCCACTGAAACTCCCTCGGGAGACGAGGCTCGCCGTACTCCGACGACTCCCGGCGAGGCGCCAACTTTAGAGTCTTTGGACGCTACTGTCCAAAGTCAGGCAAAAGCTCTCAAGTCTCAGTCCGCGCAGTTAGAACGGATCTTGGCCGTTCTGGGCACTCTTGCGCCAAATCCTCCACCTGCCACCGCTATCCCCCAGGGAGGAGGAACCCCTTCCGCTCCAGGATTGGGAGTGTCGGTCACGCCTCCGAACCCTCATCTGCAAACTCCACCGTCGGCCGCGCAGCTGCCTTCGGTCCAAGGGTCGACGGCACAAATGCTGCCCCCTGCTGCTCACGCCTCTCAGCCCCCGGCTTTGGCGTCCAACCCAGCTCTGCAGTACACTCTGCCTCCACCAGCGACAATCTGGGGAAACGCGGGTAGCCAATACACCCCCAATCCTCCGGCAGCATATGTGTCGCCACCGCCTACGGCAACCCCTCCGTCAACTACCGAGGGAAGCATTCCAGAATGCATGACGTCTTTGCAGAAGCGCGTGGACTCCATCTTGGCTCATCAGTCGTTCGCGGATACCATCATCCCGAAGCTAGACAACGATCCACCCATCCCACGAGAGATCTATCTCATGCCTAACCCGGCGGGGTACAAGGCTCCCAAATGGGACAAGTTCGAGGACGTCAATGGAAACGCTCATGAGCATGTCATGCGTTTCATCGATGTCATGGGTCCATACGGAGCCGATCCCAAACTGTTGATGCGGGAATTCCCAAAAACTCTTGGGAATGTAGCATACAAATGGTACCGAACGTTGGAGGCCGGATCTGTGAAAACTTGGGACGACATGGTCCAGAAGTTCTATACCAAGTTCTTCCAGATGGAAGAAAAGGTGACGATGATCCATCTCTCACGGATGTATCAGAAACGCGAGGAAGATGGAATCACTTTCATCAAGAAATTCAGAGCGAAATCCTTGGAGTGCAAAGATCCAATGCTCGAAAGCCGGCTCGTAGAGATATGCCTGCAGTGCATGCGAGACGAATACAAAAGCATGCTGATCAATTTGCAAACGCCTACGTTTTCAAAGCTAATAGAATGCACGATGAACATCGAGCCCATTGTCGAGAGACAGAGAAAGAAGAGCGCTCCAGAACGACCTGCGAGCGGCACCACCTACAAGATCGGCAGATTTGGCTACAAGCGGGGACGCGAAGCTGAGGTCAATACAGTTTCGCCCCAGAAGCAAGCAAAAGCTGCAAACTTCGATGCACCACCTCTACCATGCTCGGTGGAGGAAGCAAGCGATCTCTGCAGACAGTGGCGTAAGGACGGCGTCCTACCACCGTTCGAGAAAGCACCCTCCAAGGAGATGACAAGGGACCCTAAGTGGTGCGAATACCACGGCAAAGTCATGCACCCCACAGCCGAGTGCAAGAAGCTCAGATTCACGCTCGATCAGAAGATGAAGAGCGGCGAACTCATCGTCAGCGACCACCGGAAGGATGTACGCAACAACCCGCTGCCTGCCCATACCGATTCGGGCTCAAAGGGCAAAGAGGTCGCCATGATCTCGATAGTCGACTTGGAAGAAGTCGCAGAAGATGGTCTGCCCATCATTGCTGAAGTCCATGAAGATGAAGACTACAGCATGGACACGGAAGATGAGCGTGCCGACCGCATGAAAGGGTCGCACGGCTTCGACAAATTCTTCAACGAGATGAACTTCTCCGAAAAATGTCGAGCGGACATGACAAAAGCAATCTTAAGGGTAGCAGAGGACTACGAGGAGGACCTCGTGGTCTCCAACGGGAAAGTCGTCAGGGCGTCCCGTTCCACAGAAAAGATTATGACCTTTTCTGCCAGCGACAAGAAGACAGATGCGAGCCACCAGAGGCCCCTGTACGTGACCGCCATCATCAACGGCGTCGAATTCAAGCGAGCATTCGTCGATGGAGGAGCAGCGGTCAATGTTGTTCCACTCCACACACTGAAGCTAGCAGGGATCCCCGAGCACAAAGTAGTCAAGCGTCCATCCCCGCTGGTGGGGTTCGGAAGCGATTCCAGAATGACGATCGGGTGGATCCGCCTGGGCGTTCAGATCGGCAAAATCAAGTGCTCGGCGAAGTTCTATGTCATAGACGCGAACACCACATACCACATGATCATAGGTCGGGCCTGGATTCATCGCTTTGACGCGATTCCTTCGACGGCTCACCAGGTGATGAAAGCTATCTGGAACGACAGGATTGTCGAGATACCGGCCTCAACTAACCCGTTCAACTTGGACGAAGCACATCTCAGCGAGGCGGTGTGGTTCACCGAGATGGCGGACGAGCAAACACCCGGACCATTCAACCCCACTCCTTTACCTCTCTGGGAGGACATCAAGGACCAGTCACCTGCAGGTGTGATGGTGACAAGGGGAGATACCAAGGAAACGCCGCCTACTCACGAAGAGGCGCCGCGCATCGCATATCACCGCAAGAGTGTGTACACTCTGAAGAGGATCACAAAGCATGACCCTGAGGGCAAGGAGATAGAGAGCTTCTACGCCAACGGGAAGAAATGCTATCGCATATGAAGGTGCGCGGGGACGTCCTCACACGGGCATGGGGATGTCCCTGGGCAAATCAATCAAATCGAGCAAGTTGCGCTTACAGAAGAGCCAACACAGGGTACTCCAGAGGAGAAACTCAAAGAAGCGCCCGAATGCATGGAAGACAGGCCAAGACCACAAAAGCAAGAGCTTAAGGAAGTGTTCCTCAGCCCGAACGAGGAAAAGAAAAGGCCAGTCTTCCTGAGTGCGGACCTCACAAGCGAAGAGGAACAAGGACTGCTGCAGCTCCTAACCGAATACAAGGACGTGTTCGCATGGGAATATGACGAGATGCCGGGTCTGGACACGAGCATCACCATGCACCGTTTAGATATCATCCCAGGGTCTAAACCGGTCAAGCAAAGCACCAGAAGTTTCAGGCCAGAACTCAACGTGAAGATCAAACAGGAGATCGTCAAACTCCTAGACGCCAAGTTCATAGAGCCAAATCACCATCCCACATGGTTGGCCAACATCGTGCCAGTGGTGAAGAAGAACGGACAGCTCCGCATCTGCGTGGACTTCCGAGATCTCAATCGCTTCTGTCCTAAGGACGATTTCCCACTGCCTAATATCGACTTGCTCATTGATTCAACGGCAGGCCATCGCATGTTCAGTTTCATGGACGGCTTCAGCGGGTACAATCAAATCAAGATGGATCCCGAAGATGCAAGGAAAACTGCATTCATCACTCCCGTGGGGGTATTCAACTATACGGTAATGCCATTCGGTCTTAAGAATGCAGGCGCAACCTATCAGCGGGCCATGATGGCTCTATTCCACGACATGATGCACAAAGAAGTGGAATTCTATGTGGATGACTTGGTAGTCAAATCCAAGTATGAAGCAGATCACCTTGCAGACCTGCGAAAGGTATTCAACAGATGCAGGAGCTTTCAACTGAAAATGAACCCCATGAAATGCGCATTCGGCGTGACTTCGGGGAAGTTTTTGGGATGTGTAGTTCATCGCCAAGGGATCGAGCCTGACCCTGCGAAAGTGTCAGCCATCACCAGCATGACGCCACCTCACGACCAAAGTACCTTGAAAACATTCTTGGGAAAATTATCATATCTGCGGAGATTCATCCCAGCAATCGCCGAAATCACATGCTGCTTCAGCACTCTTCTCAAGAAGGACGCCGCGTACAACTGGGCTCCTGATCATGAAGCCGCATTCGAAAAGCTAAAGGAGCTACTCACATCCCCAAAGATAATGATCGCGCCTCAACTGGGATCGCCGTTTCTGCTATACCTTACATCGACAAGGAAATCTATAGGAGCGCTCTTGGCTCAGATCTATGAGGGACAAGAGAGGCCTATCTATTACATCTCTCGCATTGTGCAGCCTGCTGAATCAAGGTACACGGACATCGAACGCCATTGCCTTGCTTTATTCTTCGTAATAGAGAAGTTGAGACACTATTTTGCATCGCACAAAGTAGTGGTGGTCACCAAAAGCGACCCCATAAGATACCTGCTAACTCACACTACTCCGGGCGGAAGATTGGCGAAATGGTACATGACCATCTCTCAATACGATATCACATGCGTGAAACCAAGAGCGATCAAGTCGCAGGCGGTAGCAGATCTGTTGGCACAGTTCCCCGACAACAGTCACGAACCTGTGATCGAGGAAGAGCTCGAAGGTCCTGAAATCTACGCGATCGACGTGCCCTATTGGACCCTCCACTTCGACGGTTCGTCAACCAGAAAAGGCGGAGGCATTGGGATAGTCTTGACAAAGCCGGACGGTGAAGTCATACAGATGTCCGCAAAACTCAACTTCGCAGTCACGAACAACGAGGCGGAATACGAGGCTCTGATCGCGGGGCTCCGTGCGGCGAAAGCTTTGGAAGTGAGCAACTTAACAGTCATGGGAGATTCCAAACTGATTGTTAAGCAGGCCTCGGGCGAATATGGTTTAAAGGAGATCAACCTCCTGCCATACCGCACCCTAGTGCAAAAGCTGATGCAGCAATTCTGCGACGTGAAATACGAGCACAAGCCCCGAGCGGACAACAGGCATGCAGACGCCTTAGCAACTCTGGGATCTAAGGTCAGTATAGACAAATGCCCCGCAAGGATTTCCATCGAAGTGCGAACATCGTCGGCATTAACAGAAGATGCGTGCGACGATGAACACATGGATGACGCAGACTGGCGAAAAGCAATCTTGCAAGCTATTGCGAAAGGCACCAGTAGCGAAAGCTGGGTACTCACGAAAGGATACTGCATCCACGACAACACCCTTTACTACAAGGGTCCTGGAGGAATACTCATGCGATGTGTCTCCGAGCAAGAGGGACAACAGCTGTTAGAAAAGATTCACCAACACGCTTGCGGAGAAAGCGAGGTGTCAATCTACAGGAAAGCCCAGAGATATGGCATTCATTGGCCAGGCATGTCAACAGCTGCAGCCCTGATACAAGGGAAGTGCGAAAGTTGCGCACTAATCAAAGATTCTCTACTCGTCGCTCTAACTGATGACGACACAGACTGGAGGAAGCCGTTGTTTGAATTCCTCACCCAGGGCACCGTACCCGAATCGAGAAAAGAAGCCGACAAATTGAAGAGGAAAGCCTCTCGATACCTGGTTCAGGAAAACCTGCTTTGGCGAAAAGGTCACGAAGGTAACTTGCTGCGATGCCTAGACGGCAGGGAAGCACAAGAAGTCATGGACCTTTCTCATCAGGTGGAACACCAGGGAGGTGCGAAATTATGCAGACAACTCCTCTCAATCGGATACTTCTGGCCCACGATGGAAGTCGATTGCCGCACCAAGGTGCGACGCTGCCAAGAATGCCAATTCAAAGGGAACCTAGTGCACGCTCCTGCCGTGGATCTACATGCATTAGGGACGCCATGGCCATTTCATACATGGGCTCTGGACTTCATCGGCCCCATCCGACCAACGTCACATGGGAACCACTTCATTCTCACTGCAACCGAGCTGTTCACCAAATGGGTGGAAGCAATACCACTAAAGACGGCAAACGCGCTGGCTGTGGTTAACTTCATCCAGGAAAACATCGTATGCAGGTTTGGAATCCCAAACACTATCCTTTCAGATAACGGTACTCCTTTTGTTAATCGTCAGGTAGCTACGAAACTCGCGGAGTACAATATCAGGCAAATATGCTCCACCCCCTATTATCCAAAGGGAAACGGACAAGCCGAAGCGACTAACAAAACGCTGTTGAGAATTCTGAGCAAGATGGTCGCAGATGACCACAAGAAGTGGGCCGACTCCCTTAACACAGCTCTGTGGGCCTACAGAACTTCTCCAAGGACACCTACAGGGGCCTCGCCATTTCTACTATGTTATGGGGCCGAAGCTGTAGTACCTGCGGAAGTCAGAGTCAATTCGGCGAGGCTGGCCTTCCATGCACTCTATGAAAATCAACGCGATCACGATTTAGTCTTGCTGGAAGAAAAGCGAGAACAAGCCAAAAGGACTAACAAGCGGTACCAAGAGAGAATCGCTCGCGCCTATAACAAGACAGTCCAGCGACGGGATTTCGCAGTTGGCGACCTGGTCTTGCGCGCATCTGATCACTGCATGCGAGAGGCAACTCACCCAAAGTTCGCAGCTAATTGGGAGGGACCCTTCGAAGTCACAGAAGTGTTCGATAGCGGCTACTGCAGCATACGAAGGTTGCACGGCACAACCTCAACTCCAAGCTCAGTCAACATGCGCTGGATCAAGAAGTACTATCCTTGACTTCTCTTATTTCATACGTTTTATGATAACGTTGCTTAATGTCTCATGTGGCTACGATATTCGCAACCTCCTCTCCCATATGAGAGGATTGTAATCTTATCTCTCCCATATGAGAATGTCATAATAAAAGAATTCTCCCAAATGAGAAGTTCATATTTCTAGCTGTTTATATCGCTCTATTTAATTTGTTATTACTTTTAGCAATGATTTATTTGCTGCAATAGCAGCAAATACAAACGCGATCTTAATTGATCATCAAAGCCTATCTCATACGATAGCAAACGCGATCTCAATCGATCATCTAAAGCCTATCTCTTACGATAGCAGCAAATACAAACGCGATCTTAATTGATCATCAAAGCCTATCTCATACGATAGCAAACGCGATCTCAATCGATCATCTAAAGCCTATCTCTTACGATAGCAGCAAACACAAACGCGATCTTAATTGATCATCAAAGCCTATCTCATACGATAGCAAACGCGATCTCAATCGATCATCTAAAGCCTATCTTTTACGATAGCAGCCAAACGCAAACGCGCTCTTAATTGATTATCAAAGCCTATCTCTTACGATAGCAAACGTGATCTTAATTGATCATATAAAGCCCATCCCTTACGATGGCAGCCAATGCAAACGTGATCTTAATTGATCATCTAAAGCCCATCCCTTACGATGGCAGCCAACATAAACGCGATCTTAATTGATCATCCAAAGCCCATCTCTTACGATGGCAACCAATGCAAATGCGATCTTAAATGATCATCAAAGCCTATCTCATATGATAGCAAGCGCGATCTTAATTGATCATCCAAAGCCCATCTCTTACGATGGCAACCAATGCAAATGCGATCTTAAGTGATCGTCCAAAGCCTATCTCTCACGATAGCAGTCAACATAAACGCGATCTTAATTGATCATCCAGAGCCCATCTCTTACGATGGCAACCAATGCAAATGCGATCTTAAATGATCATCAAAGCCTATCTCATATGATAGCAAACGCGATCTTAATTGATCATCTAAAAGCCCATCTCTTACGATGGCAGCCGATGCAAATGCGATCTTAAGTGATCATTCAAAGCCTATCTCCTACGATAGCAGCAAAAATACAAAAACGATCTCAATCGATTATCAAAAATCCTATCTCTCACGATAGCGATTTACTCAAATGCGATCTTGTATGATCTCTCTAAGCCAATCTCAATCGATTATCAAAATCCTATCTTTCACGATAGCGGTTTACTCAAATGCGATCTCATATGATCTTCTCAAGCCTATCTGTTACGGTAGCAATTTATACGCAAAGTGATTTTAGTTGATCACCCAAGTCCGTATGTTACGATGGTAACGTAACTGCAGAACCATCTTGCTAGACCTTCTAAAGGTCTATCTGCTGCGATAGCAATTCATGCGAGAAACTATCTCAAGCAATCCTCTAATAAAGCCTATCTTCTATGATAGCAATTCGCACCGCTCAATGATCTCAATTGATCTGTTAAAAAAAAAAAAAAAACTATCTGTTATGATAGCAAAGTTGTGAACGTGATCTCATACGATTTACAACGACCACCTGCAAGCCCATTCGTCAAGATGGCACAACTGCGAAATTATGATCTCGAATGATCTAGCGAAACATCTGCGCATTGACGTCGCATATGTGAAATCATTACATGGCATAATGCAAGGCAAAACAAGCCGAAACGCATGCGAAATTGTATTTTGTTGCAAAGAGAGCAAATAGTACAAAAGCTATATATCATTATGAGTCAAATGACTTACAATTTATCTATCTAGATAGCAGCTTACAAGCGAAAAGCTCGAATCTAACTACACAGCCAACATGGCTAACAATACATTCGAAAAATGGCTGGTAAGCCAGAAATGCGCCAAGGGAACTCTCGACTAAGAAAAGAGAGAATCCACCGGTCCTGACACCGGCAGCACAGTACGCAGATCTGCGGCCAAAGATCTATAGCAAAGGGGATGCTGCCGCGAAGAGATCAACTCGTCATTCGCCACATCCCTAGCAGCAAGGTCAGGGATACGATGCGCCCAAGACCCCAAGGAATGACAAAAGCCTCTGTCTGACCAAGATAGGCGCCGGAGGAGCTTCCTGTGCCGACAGATGATACTCCGCACAACAGGCGAAGCAGTCATTCCTCTGGTGATGGATTCCTTGTCATGTTGGACAAGGGCATTGACGAGCACCCCGACCTCACAAATGTGAGGGCAACGGATTCTTCCCCGGAGATGCTGGAGGAGAATTCCGCCGTTCATTACGAGACGGTAGCACGGTCACTTCGGCGCTGCACCTCGCCACGAGGCGGCCGGAAACATGACCTGCACACATAATACACGAAGAAATTTCTTCGAACACACATGAGGTATTATCTGCATCCTCTTTATGACGGTTATAAACAGCAATAAGCCTCATAAAGTGGATCTTGGAAGCTATTTCTATGGAACAAAGCGCAAACTCAGGATTCAAAACTTGAAGTTGCCATGAATCAACGAAAAACAAGCGTTGAAGCCAGCAGTCATAAGGACTCACGGCAAAGCACATGTTTGGGATGAAGAACCCAAATGGCAAAGACAGGGTTTATATAGGCCCTGTGGAGACTCTTCGGTTGCCTAAGATGAGTCAGCAAAATTCAAAAAAGAGGGTAAGTTCAATCACTTACGCCTTGAAAAGCGGTAACAATCAATTACCCTACTAAAGGCTACGACGATTCAGTTGCGTATCCTAATAAATGACGGATAGTCATGATTCGGATGGACTTCCCAACGGAAGCGTGCTTATCTGCCGAGAAATTAGCGCGAAAATCAAGCAGAAAATCAATTGCTGATGTCATAATTGGATATGCACAGAAATGTCCAATCAAATCCCGAAAAGGGCAAAACGGACAAACTCAGTGTTTGTTGTTAAAAAAAAAAGGGGGAGAAACCCTAGCAATATCACATTAATGTTTCAAAACATTACATTAATGTCTCAGCCATTTTCCTGTTTTCTTTTCAAAATTCGAAAAGTCAAAACAAATTCTTGATTAAGGAATCATGGGGCTCGAACTGCTCGCTCAGCTTCTCCACTTGTTTCACTTCCTGCTTCAGTTGCTCGCACTTAGCATTCATCTCATGATACAGCTTTACAGCTTCATCAACCTTCTGCTTTTGCTGCTCCACCTTCTGCATCTCAGCTGCGAGATTCTGGTGACCGAGATTCAAAGTTACAGCTGCGCGAATCAGTGTAACTCTGTCCTTGAGGAATTTGAAACCAAGTCTGCCTTGGACTTTGAACAAGAGATTTTGGCACATGCCACACAGCAATTCAGCACTCTGGGCCGAAATGGTCGCAGGTGTAGCCGCAGACAGCTGCTCCAGTATCCAGATGGCTTCAGTAAGGAATAGCCTCCTGTCAAAAGGTCCGATCTCCAGAGATCTCACGAACGATCGGGGGTATCTGAGACGCATTCGAACCACCCAGTCTACATCGGTTTGCTTCAAACCTGAGACATCAAAAATGGTTATAATGCCAGAACTCGCAAGCAAATAATGCGACGTGCGAACGGTAAATCTTTACTTACCAGTGCCTTCCAGAATTTCATGAAGAGAAGGGATGCGGGCCACCGGGTTGTTCGAAGACTGCCCTCGCTCCATGGCTCTCCTATCAGCTGCAAGCTCCAACCTCTCATAGTCAGGAGGAAGAGTGTAGGCCGCACCAGCTGCGACTACATTCCCAACCTGCGAGCCCCAAATGCTCCACGCAGGAATGGGTGCTTCTGGTTCAGTCATCGCCGGAGGCGAAGGGACAGCCGAAGTCGCTGGACGGACACTCCCAGATGCGAAAATGTTAGCATCACTTGTCCTTTCTTCCTCACCACCAGTACGGACACCTTCGTCCATCGGCACAGCATCAGCTTCGACATCATCGGAGAGTTCGATGACATCCTCGAGACGCTCACTTACGTGTCCAGCAGCTGCGACGGGCTTCTCAGTATGGGAGCTCGAGATTGGAACATGGGACGCAGAAGGCTGACTTCTCTGCTCCAGCTCAGGTTCCTCAGCATGACCTGCGATACCAAATGCGATAATATGAGGTAACTTGTGTTATAAGTTATTTCACTATCTTTACTAAAGCTAAGAATAAGCACCTCCACGCGAAGGTGGGATTGAGGTATCCTCATCGTACACTAGGGACGTGGAACCGTGCCCTATCAGTGTATCCTCACTAAGCAAATCTTTAAGAGAAGCGTGACCTGGGACGCGAGTAAACCAGTCATGATTTTGCCTCAAGTGGCTACAGCCTAGTATGCGCATATCACTCAAAATAATTACCTGAGGGTTCTCCGCATTTGCTTACCAACCAACGGCGAATGTCAGGCTTTGACACACCGTGCTTTAACGCACCCACAATTACATCTCTATAAGTAACTGCGAGATTGAAGATCTCACCTTTATCGCCACCTGCGATCTCTGCGAAGTCCGCTTGGACTTGCTCTAGCTCTGCTGCGTCCTCTCCAGGAACCTCATCTTCCTCCTCCACATGAGGAGCCACTTCTTCGGGAAGCTCGTCTTCCTCGCCAACTGGACGCACTAAGTCGTCAACATGCAGCTCCTCGAGGCTCCGCTGCTTCACAAGCTCGAGCTCCTCTTCCTCTCGCTGCCTTCTTCTTTCAGCAGCCTCCGCGGCTGTCTTCCGGGATTCAGCAAGAACATCCTCGCTTATGGGATCATCTGAAATGCCAGAATGGGCATCTTTCTTTTGCCTCTTGGCCGCAAGGCCACCGGCGGCTTCATCATCATCATCTGCAAATACATATTTGGTTCAAAGAAAAGAACTACAAAGAAGTCAAGATAAAGGGCAAGGAGATGCGACGGAAGTACCTCCTGATTCTTCCTCGCACATCACAACTGTTGCTTCTTCTTCACCACTTGCCTGGGGCTCCTGTCTCTCTTCCTCCTCTTGGTTGAATGGAACGAAAGTCTCAACTGCGAGATCTTTTCGCACTTTGCTGGGCATACGACCCTTGCCTTTGTCCTTGATGGAAAGGGACCTCACTGGGGGAGAAGCTGGAGCACTCCTAGGGGAAGAAATCGTAATCCCCTTTGGCCTAGGTCTCTTCACTCTCGGCGCCGCAGTCGCTGGAGGGGACGGGTCATCTCTAGGAGGAGACGGAGCCGGAGGGTTATCTATCAGCGAGTCAGCAAAAGTGTTCATGACCCCGCGAACTTTTGTTTCGACCTCGGCATCCATCCTCCATGCTAGCCGGTACGACTCCCCCCTCCTTCTGGTGGCAACAATGGTGTCCACCAGCGATTTGGAGCGATCACCAGCTGCGAACCTCCGCACATGACACTAAACAATACAGAACGAAAAGCATCAGCGCGAGGAAATCAAAAGGCTCAAAGCACACAAGGAAATTGCTTACCTCAGCAAATGCCTTGCTATATTTGACGACCTGCGTGTCACCCTTCTTGATTGCGTCGACTTGCTCCTTCAGAATGAAATCGGGGCACAAATGATTCTCACGGTCCCACAGCGAGTAGCAACCATACTCAGACTCGCTCAAACTGCAATTGGGGCGAAAGGGAAAAGAGTTTCTCTTGATCAAGGGGGCCTTTCCTGGCTGCGCCGCCGCCTCCGTCTCAATCCTCGTTTGCTGGGCAACCCAGTATGCGATCCAGTTCTGGGAACAACCACCCTTGCGAGTTCCCGCAGGCTGCTCAAAGGGAAGATTGCTCATGAGGACTGTCTTGCACTCCTTTGTCAGCAAACGCTTGTAGCACCCTCTGATAATAGACTGGGGCCAGATCGATGGGGCCACCGCGTCAAAACCAAACTGGGGAGAGACCCGAGTAGGGTCAACATCCACTGTAAGTCTTTCATACCGTGGCGCGAGCTCACGAATATGCTCTGCAAGGGCAGGAAGAGAGCCTCGCAGACACCAGCAGAAGAAGTCACGATAGCGTTCGTGGAAATGCGGCCCCTTTTCAAAGAGAAGGTCTTCTGACAAGACCATACCTCTGGAAGGGTATAGCTTTGAAAACCACCGCACATTCTCAACACGTGTGGCATAGGGCCTGGCAGTAAACTCCTTTCGTTTGTCGCATATCAAACTCCAAGTGCACTTGGTGTTGCTTGCTCCAAACCATCTCGCAGCCCTTCCGCTGTTGCGCGCTTCCGTCTCGCCTGGGGGACACCACTTCTCAAGTGGGAGGGGAGTTGGAGCATAAGACGGCCAGCGCTCGAAAACCCACATTGTCAAAAAGCTGATATTGACAAAGGTCAGGACATCGAGGCGGCCACGCGATTCCCTCATCGCCAGAACCAGCTGATCCAGCCTGTAATATAGCGTCCCCAGGACCAAGGGTCCGAGTGCGACTCTCTGGCCAAGAGCGAGCCTTACGGCAAGTGGCAGCACATGGTAGAAGACCCCGTCATGGGGGTGACCATCAATCAGGTATCTCGACAGCCAAGCGCAGAGAAAGGCGCAAAGGGTCAAATGATAACCCTTGCCCTCTACATAATTCTCGGCCTCCGGGTCCTCGCTCAAAAGCTTCTTAGTGATGCTGCTGTTCGCATAGTCTCGGAAGAAGTACTGCAACCACTTGTTCCAGGTATTCTTCGCAGACGTATCCACTAGCTGCCAGTTCGGAAGAGGCTTCGTAGTGGTCCACCGAGTGGAGATTTTCTTTACCTCTGCTAGGCACTCCTCCATCTGCGCATACAAGGCCATTTCAGCAGATGTCCTTAAGTGGCTCAAGGGGTCCACCTCGCCCATGGGGGAAAGCTCATACAGCATTTGAACGTCCTCAAGCGTGGGGGCAGCCTCGAACTCAGCAAAGTGAAACGTGTGAGTCGCGGGCGAATAACGGGACATAAGGTCTAGAAGCATGGACTGATCCAACTTCACGGCAGCACCCTTCATAGCACGGATAGCAAAGAAAATGCCGGCTTTATCAAGAGTCTCGGCATGATGATCTAATACGTGGTCAATCCACTCATCCATATAGTCCAATTTCTGGACGAACGCTTGAGTAGAAATCGCAGTATACGGGAAGTGCCCGTTCTCGATCCCCAATCGGACTACATCCTCGGAACTAACCCACTCGAGCAGGGCCGAGTTAACTGGGCGAGTCAACGTCAGCAATTGTTCAGCGGGAACAGGATCAGGCATCCTCTTCGCCTTCACCCTCGCATGATAAAAATCCTTCCCACCCAGAAAGGGGGCTTTACGCCACAGAGCCTGCGGAAGCTCCGGCATCTCTTCGTCTTCCTTGACGGGTCTGGTTACTCTTGTCTTGGCCATTCCTGCGAAAGGGCAAGAAAAAGGGGGGGAGAAATACCACACCGCGCTTCAGTTTGAATTTTGGAATTTGAGATCTATGCAAACCAAAGCAAACAGTTCCGGTGCCAATTTCAGAAATTGGGGAGTTGATATTGTTGAAAGATTAAAACGAAGCGGGTTCAGGGATCAAAAGCCTCTTCACAAATTTCATGGATTTACAGATTCAATGCGATTCAAGGCAAACACTGGTATTTTAAATCAAAAGTAAACGAGGCCAACCTTGTTTCCTTGAAGCTTGCCTGGATATACACAATTGGAGAATACGATTTGCAGTTCTGAACTGGTGATTGATTATCTGGATCTGCTCTCGAAGATCTCCGGGTACCATTCACTTAAAGAGAAAGAAGTGATGCTTTGCAATGATGGGATACAAGGTATTTATCCAGAAGAATGAAGGGTTGCGTCCCTTCAGTAGTCGAATCGCAACCGTCACCGTCGTGTCGCGCAATCACAGGACGGGCTGACGTCACGCCTAAAACCCTAAAGGTCAGACGGCACGACTCTAGGGGTTTTAGGTCATAATGACACGCACGGGGGCTGAACCTACCCGTATTTGAATTGGTACGTGGCGACGACGCGCATGTTGGTTTCCGCGCATGGAAGCCTATACAGCTATGAGCCTTCACGCGCAGAAAGGGGGCTAATGTAGATACTGCTTTATGACATGGCAGATCTAGGCCACGTGGCAACCATCCAGCACACCATATTGTGCTCCACACACACAGGATCACCAGCCGAGCTGATCCATGTGGGGGCTGCGAGACAGAGCCCTCGCATACCACTGCACGGGACTTGTAGGGACTTTGTGGTCTGGAGGCTAGAGTAAGCCCTGTCGCGTGCGAGCCAAGCCCGCGCGCGACCTTTAGTAACTGTTTTGAGAGATCTATGGCACGAGCTCCCTAGACCCGGTCAATCCGGTCAAACCCGGTCAATCCGGTCAAACCCGGTAAACCTCGTAACGGTTCCGGTACTCGCGCACCACGTGCTCTAACGGTTCCTATATACTCGGACGAACGTGCCGTTATGGTTAAGCTAATTAAGCCGCCATTAATGGGCGCATTAACCACACTACAACGGTCATGTTCTCCAGTATATATACATCGTTAACCTTTCCATACAAAGGAGAACACACTGCCATACGCGGAAGCTCTGCCAAACCTCTGTCTCTCTCTCAGACATTGCTACTGACTTACTCTCTCCCTACACACACCCCTATTCTTCCTGTGCGATCCCTGATCCACTACGCACGGTGTACACGGAGGTCTCCCTGCCGGAATCTCTTGTGCACAGGCGGCAAGGAAAGGGGGGCAGTCCCTATAGGGGCCGAACCTCCCTATGGAATTGTTTCCAAAACAATTCCTTGCCTTGTTTCCCAAGCATAGTTGTTTCCATGTTTGAAAAGCCCCTTTTCAAAGCTTGTGCGCAAACCCTAGTTCCTAGATCCAAAATTATTCACATCCCATGTGATCAAACTCACCAATCTTCACAACCCATATTAAATTAGGTCTTGTTTGTCTTGAATCAAATTAAATTTGCATTTAATATGCCAATTAATTTCAGTTTTCTCGTAATATTAATAATACGGTGTATAAACTGAAAAACTGTAACACATATGATCATGTTATGTGCTACAACCTGTGGATCTGATACCACTATAGGGTTTTGATGCAGGTTACGCAGCGGAATAACAAAAATTAATCCTGCTCAAATCCTTTCAAGGATCACATGCAAGCCATCATAACATGATAAGGGCATAACAGATGTGTACCTTAGTTTGAGAGATCACACGAAGAATAGTGTCTTCGTCTCGACGAGTATCAACACTTTGGATTCCTGATTGGATTCCTTCCCGCCGTGTAGTGCTAGCAACAGAAGAAGGAGAAAGATCACGCAAAACGAGGCAAGGAGGGGGCGATCCTCTTTGGTGGCCGACGGGGTGAGTGACGACGATAGGGGGGATTCGGCCTCCTTATTGTTTCTCTCTCTCTCTTTCTTTGTTATGTTTCTCTCAATAATGACACTTGTTGAGAAAATAACAAGTTAGCGTTCCTTTATATTGTAATAACTCTTTATTAACTACATAAAAGCCCCAATACTAATCATGTCCTTACATGGATTAGTGCACTTGCAAATTAGTCCTACTAAGTTTTCTTGTGGTTGGGTTATGATCCTTTTATTAATTAGTCCAACTAATTAATAACCATATCCAATTTAATCCATCTGGTGTGTGACCCCATAGGTTTCTACTTAGTTGGTAGTAACTATTTACTAACATGGAGCGGTGTCTAGCAACACATCCATGCCACCCAACTAATAGAAATAAGTCAGTTATCCAACAAACCTAGTGCCCAATGTTCATGAATTGTGTTATCCCTTTGTCTCCATATCCGGATTGTACACGAGACATAATAGTCACACTCGTCTATCCAATCCATAGTTTCTCGATCCTGGATTTATCTGAGTCTGGCCAGACATTCTATAAGCATCATTCCTTGAGTTATGCTTATAGAATCCTCTCTACATCACTACGATCTCTAAGCTTGCTTCCTATCATGCCCGATAACTATCTGTATAGTTACCCAGTTAAGGTGCAACGTTTGATAATACCAAAGCACTATATTTCACAACTAGAGTATCTAGTGACTTCAAGTCTAAGGATTACAATACCATTAGCACTACGAGAAGCGATTGTGACTTCGACATAATCTAATGTATCCTTCTGGTCGTGGGTCAATCCAGTATGAAATTACTCCTAATGCATACCCATGTGTTAGACTTGATATCTCCATATCAATCTACCCACATAATAGTCCATTGTTGATCGTCCCGTTAATCAATATAATGAACTAGGGATATTTAAGATAAACAACACATTGTATCTAAGGACTTCATCATTTAAATATCACACTAAATAATAAATGAATGTTCTAGCCAAACATTGTTCATACTAAATATAGATTGTCTCTAGGGAACCTATTCCAACATGTGTATCATTTGTAAGGTATTGTGTTACTGTATGAACGATGGAAAATAATGAAAGAAATTCATATTTCTTTTTCTTAATATATTTTAGTCTACAAAACATAGAAGAAAAGAAATATAAATTACTTTCACTCTGAAACTTAAATAGAGGAGTGTCAAGATAAATTATTTTACCATACTATAAAATAGTTCGTTTTTTAGAAATGATATAAAAAGAGTTCTTGCTTGTTACCAACTTCACATCTTCAGTCAATCCAAAAGTAGATGGTATGATACGGGTAGCTCGTATCCATATTTATCTATTTATTAGTGGCCCGTGGGGTAGTCCGTTAGGGTTATGTTTACTAATTTTTTTCTATTTAAGCATTGTAGTCCTTCATTACTATTCAACCAACAAGAATATTGTTCTCTCAACCCTAATCTCTCCTACTCTCTATTCCCTAAGCTCTCGTCTTCTCTAAATTCTCCTCTAAATCTATCAATTTCTCTATCTTTGATATGTTTAATGTATCAATTGGTGCTTTCATTGAGAGAATGGTGGACATGGGTTATTCCCCATGCGCCGTTCTCGTTCTCAAAGATCACGAAGACCTCGAGGAGTTCTTCCAGCAAGTGAATGAAAAGATTAATTATCTCACCATGGAAGACCTGGAAGACCTTCACGTAAGTGGATATCTCACCATGGCAGTTCTAGAAGACAGCAAAGCAAGTGGGGAACGATTGTGATTGTTACTGTTAAGGAACTTTGTCGCGTACACGACATCATCAGAGGCGACGAATTGTCTCCGCTAGATGAAGAACAGCCGCCACACCCGTTGTCGGTACAAACCCAACAGCCGCCGCCGAAGCACGATCTACATCTCCAGCAGCAGCCACAAACAGTAGCGAACCAAGCACTACCATCTCTGCTCCAAAAAATGGCCGGAGATAACACCCAAAAAACCGGAGAGCCTACCCAGACAATGCCGCCGCACAGAAGTGCCCCCTAGGAGGTGAAAAATCCACTACATTTGCCAAGAGTCAATCTCAACAGTCCGATGGCGCCTACTTTTCCATCGGTACTCAACTACGGAAAAGCCCCGTCGTTCAAGTCACCGTTCGGCGGACACCAGTACTCCGGCGACCCGAAGACGACTAAAGATGGCCTCCGCCCTCTCCAATCGACCAACGATCAAGCTATTGTTACTTACTCCACTGTTGCAACCACAAGACCAAAGAGGAAGGCTCGATTTAGCCGACGAGAGGCAATCGGCTAGTTTATGGCTCGATCCAGCAGTCCGTGCGCTACCGACTCGATCAGATCCTACCCGGCTCGGCTCCGCGATAGGCTTCCGGTGGTCTTGGAGTAAGACGTCGACTCCTAGGCAGCTCCAAGTTAGCCATCCACCTAGTTTTGGCTCATTGTTGAGCTGTGGCTCCAGATTTCTATGCCACGGGTTGTTTTCCAGGGTTTTTTGCCCTCCAAACCTTATTACGACATCCGTTTTTTCAAGATTGGGCCTCCAAATTTATGTTTTCAAGACCGTTCAACATCCACCTTAAGGGCAAGGTGACTTTCAAGTGTAGGGGAGTTGATACGGGTAGCCTGTATCCATATTATCTATTTATTAGTGGCCCGTAGGGTAGACCGTTTTGGTCATGTTTACTAGTTTTATCTATTTAAGCATTGTAGTCCTTCATTATTATTCAGTCAATAAGTATCGTTCTCTCAACCCTAATCTCTCCTACGCTCTATTCCCTAAGCTCGCGTCTTCCCTAAATTCTCCTATAAAATTATCAATTTCTCTATCTTCGATACGTTTAACGTATCATAGTAAGCGCAATTCCACTACCTTCAACTAAAATGAAATGTATATGTTTTTCTTAAGTTGTATGTCACTTTTTGTAGACCATAAGGTAACGTGATAAGATGTGAGATGATATCATTTTGAAAAATGCTAAGGAAGCTCTCTTACTACACTCTCTTTGGAAATTCTCCACTAAAATGTGCCACTAGTTCATATTTTCTCTCAACAAAATTATATCCCTAACTAATAGGAGAGAGGTTTTTCTAACCAAAACCCCAACCCTAATTAATAGGAGTGATTCCCACGACCATTATAATGCTCATCCTATAGTCGGATTTTTTTTTCTGTATTTATTTCACCACATTTTTAACTGTAATGTTTTATAAGATAAATGTAATTTTTGAATAACTCTAAAAAAAGTATTATAATTTTTAAATTGTTATACCTATTAAGTTGGGCCGAGAATTTTTGATAACTATCACTTGGCTGGAAACCTGAAGAAAATGAGCAGAATTCTCATGTGAAATTGAATTTCAGCTTTGAGGCAAACACAATAGATATACACAAAAAAATACTATCATGTTCACTTGATATGAGAGAAGGGAAAGCTATAACAAGGCAACGCCTAGAAAAAATGGGTAAGAGCAGTGGTAATTACAGGTACGTGATCATTTATCAAATAACACATTTGGATTTTTCTTTAAAGTAACACATTAGTTATAAAAAAAGCCCAACTTGATGGATAAAACAATTTAAAATTTAAATATAATTTTTAAGAGTTATGAAAAAATTATATTTAGAAACGCGGTGGAAAAAAAACAATCTTTGAGTATGGGATAAGCATTAGTTTTATCAGAGAAGCATTAATTTTTTTAGATTTATCTAAAAATTACATTTTCAAATTTGGTGAAATAACAAAAAAATCTCCAGTAGTGTGAAATGAAAATCACTCACAATCTCCCTCCTGTTAGTTCCCAACATCTTTCCTATTAGTTAGGGATGTAGTTATGTAGAGAGAAAATATGAACAAGTGGCCCATTTTAGTGGAGAGTTTCGAAAGAGAGTGCATAAGGGGAGCTTCCTTAGCATTTCTCTTTAATTTTTGTATTTTGACTACAACATGGGACACTTAGATAATGTCATCTTGATATGATGCATGTAACGAAAATAATTATGTGCATTGAATAATAATGCTAATATTTTATAAGTATAGTACCACTATGCATTCCAGTATAGTTATGAAATAAATAAAATAATAAAATCGAAGGTCCTTGTACACGTATGCCCATGAGGAACAACATGACATATATTGTGCATGTAGCATATCGCATGTGGTGCAAAGAGATTCCGTGAATCTTGCTTATTTAATTCCATTTCATTGATGTATGGAATTTTTATTTAGTTTCAATTTCTTCTTTCTTTCAATTTTTCATTTCATAAAAAATCATATAGGTATGTTTGTATTTTTTTTCTTTTTTTAATACTATTTAATGTTTAGGTGGAAAGAACTGAGATTCTTTCTTTTGACCTGGGGTGATGAACAATTTACTTTTATATGTATAATAACATATATTTGTATTCTATAATCTTAGGCCTACTCTGTCACGACCCGACTTTTCTCTTTACGTTAATTAAGAATTTATCAGAGTAACCGCGTCATTTTCGGCAACGACGGAAATACAAACCGTCTCGCGTTTTGAATAAAAATAGCGGAAGCTTTGAAAATAAACAAATCTTTTTTATTTCAATAAAAACGTATTTTTCCTATCTATTTGAACAATAATCGTCTACAAATCTCAAATCAAATAATATTAACAAACCACAATTAATTCAAAAATACTATAATTCTAGCCCGTCTATATTCTCCGATCGACCCGTCCTGGCACCTGTAGATATTTTAGGGTGAGCAAAAAGCCAAGTAGGTACCGCCTAACCACTCGCGTAGAAATATAATAATCAATTAAACTGTAACATCGATCACGAATCACATAATTATCACGCTTTAGACATCATGCGAATAACAAACAATAACTTAACAATCAACATATAAGCAGATAATCATGTATGGACCGTTATTACAGTTGACGTGAAAACTATATTTCCCGTATTATTATTGGCATTCAAAATCTCCTTTTGAAATGAAACGACAAAGCTCGAATAAATAACCGTCTATAGTCTTGGTAATGAAATCGACAATTCTCTCTTTTTAGAATCTCAAATGAGTTGAGAAACTAATAAAAATAACCAATTTTAGTACCCGGACAAATAATCGGAACAACAACTATCAAAATAACTATTTAGAGGAGAGGGGGGAGGAAGGTGTATTTTGAAATGAGGAGGAGGGGAAGCCTATTTATAGGGGTGCTGTCCAGGGGGTCCTACTGGTAGTTTTTATAAATTTTGTGGAGGTTATTATAATTAAGGCTGATGACTCACCAACAAGTATCCATGCAGCTTCGTGGGATCATCTTTGTTTTCCCAGATATAGGGGCCGCTTCGGTATTCCTCAGATTCATCTTTTTAACAAAGATTTGATTTCAAAACTCACTTGGAAGATCATTGATTCACCTAAAGCCCATTTCTTCTCCTACTATCTTTCAAGATATTGTAAGAGAAAATATTTTCTTCACAGAAGGACATTCCCCTCATCCTCCTGGAGTTGGAAGAGTATTTGTGACTCAAGGAAACAATTTAAGAACAATATGCGGTGGGAAATTTGTAATAGAGCCTCCATTAAATTAATAGAACATTGGTGGTTAAGAGATGTGCCTCCTCCTTCTTTTTCTACCATTGTTGATCAATTGGGAGATGAAGAGCTTGCCCTCAATACTATTGACGATCTAATTGATCAGAGGCGTAAAAGTTGGAATCATTCAAAGCTTTTATGCTCTTTCCCTTCCTAGTTGGTGAACATCATTAAACAAACTCCCTTGGAGACTCATTCATGTGATGAAACCCCCTTTTCGATGTCAGGCATTTCAAAGGATTTAACTTCTAAATCCTGTTACAATCTCTTTCTCAATTCCTTTGTGATTGAAAATTGTAAAGTTAATCTTCTTGATCACACTAATTTGTTTTAAAACATGAATCTTAGCTTTCCTTGGAGGGAATTTTTGAAGTTAAAATTTCCCCATAAGGTTATGATTTTCCTTTTGCAATGTATATCTAACAAACTTCCAACCAAGTAATACCTTCATAAAACAGGCTTGTTGAATCTTCCTATTGCATACTTTGTAGTTAATCTTCTGAGTCAACATCACATCTCTTCTTTGAGTGTCCTATTTATAACGCTTGTTGGAGCTTTACCCCCTTTCATCACACTTTAGTCGCTGTTTCATACATTCCTTCTTTTTTCTCTCAGCTTCTTAAGCAAAATTATGTGTTGGGTCTTGTTTGGTCAGCTGCTCTTTTTTGGGAGATTTGGAAGACTATAAATTGACTCATTTTTAGCATACTAATCAATATGATGATGGTGATGGTCATGTGAGGAATAATCCAGCTTATTTGCTCTCTCTCTTTGCTAAAATTAAGTGCTCAGCTACCTCATGTGTTTGGAATATCAAGTACTCTGAAAACCCAAGGATTATTTGAACTTCCCCTGATCATTAGCTGCAACTGTGGGATTATGATTGTAGCCATTAAAAGTTGTTGGTTTCCAGTTCTTACCGTAAATCAAAGAATAACATATGGTGTTTTTGGATTATTTTTAGAAGCGTTGGAGTCCTTATGCATCACTCTTCTCGGACTGATTTACCTAATCTTGCAGCTACAATTGCAGCCATTGCTTCCGGCCTGGAGCGGCTTATTCAGTTTGGTTTCCCGCATGTTAACATTCTTATCTCTAATCCTATTATTTTCAAATGCTTGCAAAAGGAGAAATCTTGGCATTACCAGCTAAATCCACTTCTGAGTACTCTGGATCTTCTTAAGACAAATTTGTGTTGCTGCTCTTTAACTCTGATTCCTACCAAGTTGGGTTATTTTGGTGTTCTTCTTCATGGACTTGTAGTACTTTCAGCTTTTGGATATTGCTTCCTGCTTTTGGTTTTGGTGGGCTTTGTTTTCGCCCCTTCTTGGTGTTGATCTTGTGGTCTTTTTCCTAGTTTGGTGTTAGGTATAGTTTCTATGTATTTAGCTATGAACTTCGTGTAATGATCCTTTGAAGTAATGCAAGTTCTTCTCCTTCTTTTCCAAAAAAAACTTCCATTTTTATGAGACCAGGTATTTATATTATTGATTGATGTTGTAGCATTTCAATATTGTCAAAACTAATTATCACACGAAAGGATAGAGACTAAATCATAAGGTGGTCTACAGACTAGCATTCTAATGATGCAGTCAATATGGAAACATTTTCTCTCTCTAAAGAATTGTGCTCCTCCAATTCTGGAGATGAGATATTTTCTAGGTTTTTAGTCACTTCCTCTGTGTATTGTCTTAATCAATTATTCCTAGGCCGTCACTGAATTTTTCAGCTGAGTGGTCGTCTGCTTTTGATTTCTTTCTTTCACCTTGTTCTTTTACTTACCAGGTCTCACTCAGATTTGGGGATTTCCTTCTCTTTTCCTCGCTTACTATGGAAATAGAGATACGATTGGATCTTGATGACGATCCTGATTTGGCAAGACAAATCCATCGGAAAACATTGGTGGAATGAATATTTTATGACCGGAAACTGGGGAAGAATACGATGCAAAAAATGGTGGTCGGAGCCTGGAAACTCAGGGGTACAGTGAACGTTGAAAGCTATAGCCCAAACCATTTCACCTTATGTTGCTCAGATGGGGAAGATTATGAAAGGATCTTAAATAAATCTCCATGGATGATTGCAAATCAGGTCTTGTTACTAAAGGTATGGCCGAATTCAAGATCTCTCTCTACGGTTGATTTCAACTATTGTCCTTTTTGGGTACAGGTCTCCGGACTTCCACCGGAGAAGAGTTCGCAGAGGAATGTAGAGAAGATAGGAGGTATTATAGCGGAGGTCCTGGATTTTGATGGTATAGGCAAACTGATTTTTAGAGTAAGACCATACTTCCGAGTCAAAGTAATTGTCCAAATCCATAAACCTCTCCCAAGGGGATTTCTCTTGCCGGTGGTCAGAGGTAGGGGTGAGCGGGGACCGGTTTGGGCGGGTATTGTCGAAATTTTTGCCCTGACCCAATTGGTACGGGTTGGAGAATGTTCAACCCAAACCCAATCAATTGTTATCGATACCCAAATCAAACTTAACTTATCGACTCGGCCCGGTTCGGACCGGGTTGAACGGGTTGTTAAATCTAGATAAGTTATTTGGAAAATGTATAAATTTAGTTACAAAAAAAATGCATAAGTTTCGTGTTTGGAATTGAAAATTTTAACATAGTTTATCAGAAAAGATGAGTTATTTGAGGAAAATCAACTAAAACTATTATTCGGGGATATAAATTTAGTTATCGGACAATGTTATCTAACTACAATACGTAATTTTTTCATGTGAAAATTTAATCGGACCGGACCGGTTCTAAACGGTTTTGCTAAATCTAAAACCATGATCAATCAAAGTTAGTTCGGGTTTGCGATTTTATAATCGTACCCAATCAAGTAGCATGAACGGGTGTAAAATTCGGATCGGTTTGATGCGGGCCGGTTCGGGGCGGCCGGTTTGGGTGAGTTTTGCTCACCCCTAGTCAGAGGTGAGGAAGAATGGGTAGGGTTCCGTTATGAAAGAATGGGGGACTTTTGCTACAGATGTGGTAGAATCAGACATATTAATGTCCAGTGTAGATATCTTCAAAAAGAGGATGAAGGAAAGTCTAAATATGAACCCGACCTCCGTGTGGGCTATCGAAAAATTTCATCGGAGCAGAAGGAAAAAGAAAGACTCCGGCAAGAGGATTTTCGGGTGAGGTGGAAATCGACCATGGAAAGAGCTGAGGTCGCGGTAAATGAGTTGCTAACTCGTAAATCGTCTGACTCAGTGAGTCAAGTGGATGACGAAAATAATGAGAAGATACCAAGGACAACCACGATCCATGTACGAACCAATCAGAAACCTCCCAGCTGCATCTAGCAGGCGCACCTCCGGGTGGTGAGTCACTTGTTGTGGATAAGGATGAGGAAGGCTCGGAGTAAGGTGTCGTTGTGCAAGAGGTAGGTGCAATAGATCTGATCAGAAGCCCTAACACAATCCGGGCCGAGGTATTAACAAAATTTGTTTTTAGGCCGAAGAGTAACATTGAAGCCCAAACCTACGTAGTAGAAGAACCGGAAAGCTCAACAAAAGACTTAAGTAATTTCCCAAGAAGCCCACTTCATATGGGTCCATCTCCTAAAAATTATGAAACGGTGGCGCGCCCGGATAATCTCAGCTCAAACGAAGAAACCCCTGCAAACCCATTCACCGATGTAGGGCTTGCTCAAGTCTTCCGTCGATTTTTCTCTCTCAAACGTAGCAGAAACAATGATGAAATCCCAGAAAAGGTTAAGAGAGCATGAACAGAGAGAGATTCTCAATCTATTGTGTTGGAAAAAAGGAAAAGGAAGCTCCTCTCGGACGCGAAGTACATTCTGCAGGCACAAAAGGCAAGAGAAAGAAGAGGAATCGATACAAAATCCAGAAGCTGGAGATTGTTCAAGGGTATTGAAGAATGTAGCAGTGAAGTGGGATTACATGAAAATATGCTACCTGATAAACTAGATTATGAGGTAACTGATTTATACATCGTGAAAAACTTGATTTGTATAAAGATTGTACGACGGAGGTCGATGACTTGGAAGTAGAATACATTGACGCTGAGAAGGAAGAATTAACGGTTGCGGTGGCTGGCTGAAATCAGCCACAAGACCGATGCTAGGTCTCTGCTAGAATGTTCAGGGTTTGGGAAGTACCCTGACATTCGAGAGACTCAAAGGGCTAGCTAATTCCCATCTTCCTAGCTTTTTTTTCTGTCTGAGACAATAAATCAGATCTCAAAGTTGAAAAGGTTACAAAGAAGACTGAGATTTGCAATTGGATTTTATGTTGATCCAAAAGGTATATCTGGGGGATTTCTCTTATGGTGGGTGGAAGATTAATTTTTTTTATCCTATGGGGCTCTGATAATGCTATATGTGTTAAAATGGAGATGAAACAATCCGTGCGGGAGATACAGTTATTTTTTTATGCCCCGGCAAAGGCAAGGGAAAGAGATTATTTTTGGAATGAGATCAAATTATGGGCACAATTTATTGATGTCTCATGGGTTCTCTTAGGGGATTGTAATGACTTTACTAGTTGGGATGATAAACAAGGTGGTTCTAATCCTTGTCAAAGGAGGATGTACAAGTTTATTTCTGATTGTCAACTTATGGAGCTTTTTTCACAGGGGTTGAGATACTCATGGACTAATGGAAGAGCAGCGAATAATGTCAGAGATCTTATTGATAGGGTCTACTTCTCTATTGACTGGGGTAGCCTCCATCCTCATTCTCTTATTAAAAGAGAAGCAATCACAGGCTCTGATCATGCCCCTATCATCATAAATGTGGATTATTTTACCTCCAGAAGATTGTATAACTTCAAGTTTGATGAAAATTGGTTGTTCTACACTGAGTGTCAAGGAGTCATAGCTGAAGCTTAGAAGGCAAAATATAGAGGGTCACCTATATTCAGAGTAGGCAAGCTACTGGGTAATTGCAGAGGAAGCCTTACAGAGTGGAGCAAGAAGAATGTCCCCAACTAGAAGAAGATGATAAATGAGGTAGAAGGTCAATTGTTAGAAGTGAAGAAAATACCTCACAGTGATGATATTGTGAACTCCCAAGCCCAACTAAAATCTACTCTTGATGACCTTTGGAAGAGAGAAGAATTGTTTTAGAAGAAAAAAAGTAGAATCAACTACTTTAAGGAAGGTGATAGCAACTCAATATTCCTCTTCCTTTCTACAGTTTTTAGAAGACACAAAAACAACATTGTCAAATTGAAGGTTAGTGAAGATAGATGGGTGGAGTCTGATGAGGAAATCATGAAGAATTTTGAAACTTTCTACTCTAAGTTATTCTCTTCAAAGGATCAAGTTCAGAATGATGATTATTTGAATGTTCTAACCCCTATGATCATAGAGGAAGAAAGGGTCAATTTTGTTGGAGTCCTTGATGTAGAAGAAATAAAAAGGTTTTTTTTTTATCCTTACAAAGCTCCAGGGCATGATGGGTACGATGGCCTCTTCTATCAAACTCAGTGGAGAATTATTCAAAATGAGGTAGTATATGATATCCAAAGCTTCTTCAATTCAAAACAGATCTTGACAAGTATCAAAAAAATAGATCTTGTTATGATCCGAAAGGTAACTCGTCCGGAATCTGTATCTCAATACAGACCTATTGCCTTGTGTACTTTCTTGTATAGAGTTATTGATAAAATTTTAGCAAACAGACTGAAATTGGTCATTTCCAATCTTATCTCTTGTGAGCAATCAACTTTTGTGCCAGGAAGACTTATTCAAGATAATATTGTGATAGCTCAAGAGTTTTTACACTTCATTTCTAAGATGAAAACAGGAAAGAAGGTTTTATGGCCCTGAAGCTTGACCTAAACAAGGCTTATGACAGAGTAGAGTGGCATTTTGTTGAGGCTATCTTCATCATATTGGGTTTTGGGGAGGATTGTACTAAGCTCATTATGGCTTGCTTTTTTACAGTTTCTATGGTTATCAGAGTGAATGGCAAAGAATCCAAATGCTTTAAACCACAAAGAGGGATAAGACAGGGGGATCCTCTATCGCGCTATCTATTTGTGCTGGTCATGGAAGTATTCTCTAGAAAGATGAATCTTGGATAGGAAAGAAAAGTGATTCCAGGCATATCTATTTCTCAAAAGAAAGTGAAATTTAACCACCTTTTATTTGCGGATGACTCTCTGATTTTTCTAAAAGCATGTGAGGATTCCATCAAAGCTTTCCTTCACCTAGTGTCTGAGTTTGGGAAAATATCATGAATGGAGGTAAATTTCCATAAATCAGAGATATTGTTCTCCCCAAACATCCCTCAAGAACTCATTTAGAAAATGTCTCTTCTGTTCAATATTCCTTCCTTGGATGTCAACTTAAATAATTAGGGTTACCATCTTTTTGGGGTTCATCAAAAGCTCAAGCCTTAAACTTTATTGTGCAAAGAATTGCTGAGATTCTTAAAGGACGGAGGAAGAAATGGTTATCATTTGCAGGTAGAGAAGTTATCCTTAAAGCTATTGCCCTTGCTGTCCCAAGTTATGCCATGTCTTGTGTGGAGTTCCCTATATCTACTTGTAAAAAAATAGCTAAGTTGATTAGAGAGTTTTGGTGGGGAGGCTCTTCTCAGGAGAGGAAGATGAACTGGGTCAATTGGAATCAAATTACAGAGAAGAAGCATAATGGTGGTATGTAGTTTAGGAACATTAGAGCTTTCAACCTCTCTCTCCTTGCTAAGCAGAGTTGGAGGCTTATGCACAATCCTCACTCTCTTCTAGCTAGGGTGCTTGAAGCTAAGCATTTTTTTGGAAAAGATTTTTTCTCAGCCAAACAAGGTAGCAGGCCAGCATGGGTCTGGAAAAGTTTGTTAGCAGGGAGGAAAGTTATTGAGAAAGGGGGATGTTGGCAAGTTGGGAATCGTAAGAAAATCCAAGCTTTCTCTCATACTTGGGTGCCTACTCTCCCTAATTTTAAGATTACAAGTCCTCTGAATGTTGATGTAAATCTGAGAGTGGAGGAGCTTATAAATCCAGCCACTAGGAGATGGAGAGTGTTAATCCTTAAAAATAAATTCAGAGAAGCAGAAGTGAAGGAAGTGATGAAGATTCCTATCCCACACTTAGATACTGAAAACAAAATCATTTGGCATTTTGAAAAACGAATGGGGTGTTCACTGTCAAATCAGGGGTGAAAGTAGCTTCAGATCTGCTAGCTAAGTCAATTATGTTGAGTCAAGATCCCTGAATGTGCTTTGATTGGTAATTGTTTTGAGTGATGAAAGACAAAAGGCTAAGACATTAGCAGCAAAGGCTTGTTAGTTATCTCAAGGCCTTGAGATTGACAGAACTTCAAAGTCTTGAGATTGCTTATTCTGTTATGTGTTCTAACATCTTTGTGTTGCATAATTGGATATCTGATTATGCAAATCAGTGGTTTATGGTATATATTTGTGGTTTGTACTATTTATACATCTAATACACAATTGCAGATGATCAGAACCGGAAGAATCAAAGTTATCTGGGTTTAATTTTGAAATGCTGTAAAGCAGGTTCAGAGTTCCAAGGCCTTGAGATATGCCTTGAGCTACTGACAGTTTTTACAAAACTTGATTGATTCTTTCTTGCAGGTTATGACTCTTAGTATTGTGATTATTTACTCACTTCTAAGGGTCTTAAACTTTTTTTTCATATCTTTTTTGTTCTAGAGGATATGCAGATTAATGTTCTAAATTTATTAAACAGTTTTATCAGATAACCAAACAGTCTCAGTACTGTTAGTTGTTTGGATTGTGTTGTCGCAGTATTTCTTTGCTGTTGCAGGTTTTTTAAACGTGCAGGAGAAATCTCAAAAAACTCCAACGGATATCCACCTGAAGCTGTTTGAATTTAAGTTGAAAACAGAAGGAGGATTTGTAGGAACTGAGATCCTAAAATCTCTCAATCAGTTGCAGCTATGGATAAAAGAGACTGGTTTGAATTATGAAGCACAGAGAGGCTTGCAGAATACTCTGAGAGGTGTGACAAATTCGTGGGAGATCATCCATTCAAACACACAATCATTCAAGCTTCTTTCTAGACTTCTGAAGATCAAATCAATCCAGTCATTCCTGAAGAACACTTCCAGGCTTCAAAAGCTTTTCTTTATATTGTGTTCTTCATTTGTACTTCATCTGTGTATCTCTATATTATCTTAAACCTCACTTAACCTAGTGGTTGGTTGTTCAAGTGAACAACAAGAGGTTCTTTTTAGCTCAACAGTTAGTAGCTGGAACTAGATAGGTTTGGAACCACTAGCTGTATAGGTGTAAGGGAAATCACTTAGGCTTGAAGATCTAGGGCTGTTTCTGTGTGAGTAATAAGAAGTGTTTGCCCAATCCTGGTGGTATTAGATCCCTCAGGCAGAGATTAGGTCCATTGGGACTGAACTCTGTAAATTGCTTTGTGTTCTTTACTTTTCTGTTTGATTATTATCTGCTGCACACAACTCAAATCAAACTAGGGTTTAAAAGCTGTTTAGAATTGTTCACAGCTCAAGGCCTTGAAGCTAACAATTTTGCCTTAGTGAGTTTCAGACAGTTTACCAAATCTCAAGGCCTTGAGATTTAAAGTTTCACACAAAGCTATCCTGTTAAAATTTAAGTTTTGCAAAAGGTTTCCATACTCTATTCAACCCCCCCCCCCTTCTAGAGTATTTAGGTCATGTATTTAGTCTACATTACACACTTTCAATTGGTATCAGAGCTTGTGTCACTATTTTTAGATCTAACAATCTGGTGACTATGAGTAATGTAGGAGATGGTGGATTCTCACAAGGAAGGGCAGCTAACAGACCTCCATTGTTCTTTGGTGACAATTTCATGCATTGGAAGGCTTTGATGAAGATGTTCATTATAGATCAAGACATGGAACTATGGTCAATAGTTCAGAATGGTCCTCATGAGTATTACACTACAATTGATGGAGTCAGAACTGTCAAGTCTGAGGAAAATCTCTCAGTTACTGAACTGGAAAAGGTATCCAAAAATTACAAAGCTATGAATTTGCTATATTGTGCATTAAATGCAGATGAGTTCAACAGAGTGTCAAACTGCAAAAGTGCCAAAGAAGTGTGGGATAAACTGGTGGTGACATATGAAGGAACCAGCCAGGTTAAGCAGACAATAACAACATACTTCTGAGGCAATATGAGTTGTTTAAGATGAATTCAGATGAAACCATCAAGGAAATGTTCAAAAGATTCACTGATGTGGTGAACAACCTGGATTCTTTGGGAAAGAGGTTTTCAAATGAAGAGAAGGTCAGAAAGATTCTGAGAAGCTTGCCAAAATCAAAGTGGGAGCCAAAGACAACAGCCATTGAGGAAGCTCGGGACTTGAGTCTTCTTCAGCTAGATGATCTACAAGGAAAGCTGCTAACTCATGAAATTTCCGTGAAGGATGTGGAAGGTGATTTGAGTGAAAATATCAGGAACCTAGCACTTAAGGCAAAATACAGTGAAAAGTCTCAAAGCCTTGAGACTGAGGATGAACCTGATGATGAAGAGGCTTTAGCATTGATCTCCAAGGCTTTGGCCAGGATTCTCAAAACGAAAAGAAACTCTGGTAACAGGGATTACAACAGAGAAAGATCAAGACCCTCAGGAAGCAAGGATTACAAAGGTAAATCTTCATCACAGTCACATAAAACTAAAGTAATGAATTGTTTTGAGTGTGGTGATGCAGATCATTTAGTAAGGGACTGTCCACAAAAGAAGAAGAACATGAACTTTCAGAAAAAGAATGGTGACAACAGAAGAAAGAAAGCCATGATGGCTTCCTGGAGTGATTCTGATTCATCAAGTGATTCGGACACTGAAGAAAAGCAAGCAAACTTATGCTTCATGGCAAAGCATAATGAGGAAAGTTCATCAGATAGACACATTGAAGACATGGTAAAAAATTTACTTGCTAGTCCATCTGATGTACTTCCTGAAATTCTCAAAAGTATGTTTTTGAATGAAGAGAGTTATAGAAATGATATTTCTGCTTTAAAGATTAAGGTTCATGAGCAGGTAAAAGAAAACCTGGACCTAGTATTTTCAAACAAAACTGTTGAAGTTTCTAAGACAAAGCTGGAAAAAGACTTCAAGGCCTTGGACAGTAGGTTCAAAGTCTTGAAGGCACATATAAAAGAGGTTGTTGATCAAAACACTCTTTTAATTGAAAGATATGCTGATCTAAAAGCTCATTCTGAGAATTTAGAACAACAGATCTGTACTTTGACTGAGAAACTTCAAGAGTCCAAGAAGGTCCTAGCTAAGTTTACAGGCTCAGAACATAATCTAAATCTCATTCTTGGAGGAAGCCTGAAATCAATGCATAAAAGTGGGATTGGCTATAATCCAAATTTTTCCAAAGAAATGCCAAACTACTTTTGTCAAATCTGGTAGCAGACATTCTCCAAAATGTCATTACTGTGGAAAAATTGGCCATGTCAGATTAACTTGTCCCTTCAGAAGATCGGAACCTCATATTATGAGGATACTTATCCTTATCATCTTAAGGGACATGTTAGGCAGATTTGGGTTCCAAAAGGAATTAGGCCACCTAATATGGCTGATTCTGAGTATGACTCAAAGTTATGCACTTGGTCTAATAGCCTGTTGAGGCAATGATTTGTTTTTGCAGGATGTCACCAAGGCCTTGAAAGATCAGAAATGGATATTAGACAGTGGATGTTCCGGACATATGAGTGGAAAGAGGTCTCTTTTTACTGAACTTACAGAAAAATCTGGAGGAACAATTACACTTGGTGACAAAGCAAAGTGCAATATCATTGGTATAGGTAGTATTGGTAATGGTTCTACAAATTCTATATCTGATGTTTATCTGGTAGATGGACTTAAGTATAATTTGCTTAGTATCTCTCTGTTATGTGATAAAGGTTATAAAGCTGTATTTGACAAGGAGAAATGTGTGGTGCAAGATGAGAAATATGGTGATTGCATACTCACTGCTCCTAGGTCATATAATCTATATGCTATGAATACTAACAGTGTTGCAGGTGATAAGCTAAAATGCCTCAAGGCCTTGAAGGAAGATTCAAAGCTTTGGCACAGAAAGCTTGGGCATATTAGTATACATACTTTGAATAAACTCATCTCAAAAGACTTGGTAAGAGGTTTACCATCACAGAAATTTTCATATGATGAGGTTTGTAAGGCATGTGTACAAGGTAAACAGACCAGAAGCTCTTTCAAGCCAAAGAACTTTGTAAGTACTTCTAGACGCTTAGAATGGCTTCATATGGACTTGTGTGGTCCTATGAGAGTTCAGACCCCAAAAGGTAAGAGGTATATGCTTGTTATAATTGATGATTATTCTAGATTTACTTGTGTGATGTTTATCAGAGACAAAACTGAAGTTTTATCTGAGTTTTCTAAATTGTGCAAAGAACTTCAAACTTCGAAAAACTTACATGTTGCATCCATTAGAAGTGATCATGGTAGAGAATTTGATCAACTTGACTTTGATTTGTTTTGTGCAAAGCATGGCATTTGACACAACTTTTCTGCACCTAGAACTCCACAGCAAAATGGAGTAGTTGAAAGGAAAAATAGGACACTTGAGGATATGTCCAGAACCATGCTGCTTGAAAGTAACTTGCCAAAGTTTTTATGGGCAGAAGCTGTTAATACTGCCAATAATGTGCTGAATAGATGCTTGATTAGACCTATTTTGAAAAAGACACCCTATGAACTGTTTAAAGAGAGAAAGCCTACTGTTTCTTATTTTAAGCCATTTGGTTGTATCTGTTTTGTGCATAATAATGGTAGAGACAATCTTGGTAAGTTTGATTCTAGAAGTGATGAAGGTGTATTTCTTGGATATTCTCAAACTAGCAAAGCTTATAGAGTTTATAATAGAAAAACCAAGATTGTGGAAGAGAGAATTCATGTAATTTTTGATAAAAGTACTAAGGATTCTCTGAGTGTAAGTTTTGCAGAGCTAGATTTGAATAAGCATGAATCAGATGATGATGCTGTGAAAGAAGACAAAAGCAAAATTGTTGTACAGAATCAACCAGCAGAATCTCAAGGCCTTGAACCTCCTGCTGAACCAAAATCTCAAAGCCTTGAGACAGAAGCTGAAACTTTCTATGATGCTCCCTCTACTGTTTCAAGGACTCAAAGCCTTGAAGGAGAATACTCCTGGGTACCAAGAAAGAAGTTTAAGTACCTTGCAGACCATCCAGCTGACAATATTATATCAGATCCATCAACTGGAACACAGACAAGAGGAAAATTGAAGAACTTATGTGCTTTCAGTGCATTTGTATCTTTGATTGAGCCTAAGAATGCCAAGGAAGCTCTGGAATATGCAGAATGGATAATTGCAATGCAGAGTGAGCTGAATGAGTTTGAGAGGAATAAGGTTTGGAATCTGGTCCCCAGACCTAAAGAGAAGTCGGTTATTGGAACCAGATGGGTTTTCAGAAACAAGCTTGATGAGAATGGCAAAGTGGTAAGAAATAAAGCCAGACTGGTAGCTCAAGGATATAATCAAGAAGAAGGTATAGATTATGAGGAGACTTTTGCTCCTGTTGTCAGGTTATAAGCTATTAGAATACTTCTTGCTTTTGCATCTCACAATCACATAAAGCTTTATCAAATGGATGTCAAATGTGCTTTTCTAAATGGATATTTACACGAAGATGTTTTTGTATCACAACCTCCTGGTTTTGAAGATGAAAAATTTCCTGATCATGTTTATAAACTGGATAAACCTCTTTATGGTTTAAAACAAGCTCCAAGGGCTTGGTATGACAGACTTTCAAAATTTCTACTTGAAAACAATTTCAGAAGAGGATTAGTAGACAAAACTCTTTTCATTAAACACCAACAAAGTGATTTGTTAGTAGTTCAGATTTATGTAGATGATATATTATTTGGTGCTACTAATGATGCTCTTTCAAAAGAGTTTTCTAGTCTGATGTGCAGGGAGTTTTAGATGAGCCTAATGGGTGAACTAAATTTCTTTCTTGGACTTCATATTACAAATGAAGAAAGGAATTTTTGTGCATCAAGGAAAATATACCAAGGACTTATTGAATAAGTACAACATATCACATTCCAAGGTGGTTAAGACCCCTATGAGTTCATCACTCTCTTTAGACAAAGATTCAACTGGTAAGAGTGTGAATCAGAAGGAATACAGAGGTATGATTGGATCACTATTGTATTTAACTGCTAGCAGACCTGACATTATGTTTAGTGTATGTATGTGTGCTAGATTTCAAGCAGATCCTAAGGAAAGTCATCTAACTGCAGTTAAAAGAATTTTTAGATATTTGAATGGAACCAGAGACTTAGGGCTTTGGTATCCAAGAAGATCTAATTTTATGTTGAGTGGCTATTCAGATGCAGATTTTGCAGGTTATAAAGTAGACAGGAAAAGTATTTCTGGATGCTGTCAATTTCTTGGATCTTCATTGATCAGTTGGCATTCCAAAAAGCAAAATTCTGTAGCACTATCAACTGCAGAAGCTGAATACATTGCAGCTGGTGCTTGCTGTTCACAAGTGCTATGGATTGCTCAGCAACTTAGAGATCTTGGCTAAAACTTCAGAAATGTGCCAATTCATTGTGATAATACAAGTTCTATTTCAATCTCTAAGAATCCGGTTCAGCACTCAAGGACAAAGCACATAGATGTGAGACATCACTTCCTTAGAGATCATGCAGAACAAGGTGATGTTGTTTTAAATTTTATCTCTAGTTCAATGCAAATTGCTGATATTTTCACTAAATCTTTGCCAGATGATAGATTTTCATCTCTAAGGCTTGAATTGGGGATGTTAAACAAGGATGCATTGGTTTAGGGGGAGTATTAGTACCTATATGTGTATATGTGTTGGAATCTCAAAGCCTTGAGATTATACTTTCTGAAGCCTTGAAAGTATAGCTCAAAGCTTTGAAGTTTCTCAAACTGCAGAAAATCTCAAGGCCTTGAGATTGTTCTCCAGGTCTTGATAATATATGTAATTTTATTTTTTTTAAAAAAATTGGATCATCAAATATTATATCTTATATTTTTAGATAACTGTATAATATTTTAATTACTCAGAGAATTTTCTAAAATATCCCAAAAAGATTTTTCAAGATTCTATTTTTGCATGTAGATAATGCAGAGTCCTTTTATGACTCATCCTCTCAACCTACTCAAGCTGAAAGTCAGGGCTTTTTCTTCACATTCTCTTCCAATTTTCTGCAACTACTCTCTCTCTCTCTCTCTCTCAAATCCTCTCAATCACATTCTCTTCTCAAAACCCTAAACCCTAAAATGGAGCGCAAATCAGCCAGAATTCAGCAACAGGGGAAGCGCTCTGGCAGATCCAAGAAGAGAGCAAACAAGAAGGAGAAGATAGTGATTTCTGATTCAGATTCAGAAAACACTCAAAGTTTGCATGAGGATACTCCTCCTGCAAAGAAGTAAAGGACAGAGAAGGGAGATGAGGGCTCAAGTGTTGATCCACAACAGGAGACTCAGGGTGGTGATCAACCTAGGTCAGAGAAGAAGAAAGGGGGAGAAAAGAAAAAGGCTACTGAAGAGGAAAATAGGAAGTCAACTCATGAGAGCCAGAAGAAATCAACTGAAGGAGTACAAGAGAAGGCCAAACCCTCTGAGAAGAAGACTAGGGTTAAGAAGGTTGCTGCTGCAACTAAGAAAGGATATCAAGGTAAGAATGTACTTCCAACTGAGTGGTTTATTAGTTCTGAAGTTAGGACAGTTTGGATGCAAGGGTATGCATCATCTAAAGTGGCCTTCTGTAGCATGATTTGTGATGAGTTATTGGATAAACTGGACATAGAATGCATGATAAAATTGAGGGAAACTGTTGTTTGGAAAGTTTTAAATCCTAGTTCAAAGGCTTATCCTAGGTTAACTAGGTTATTTTATCTGAACTTGGTGTCTGAAGGTGATGAGAAAATGGTTTTAACATCTAAAGTGGCTGGTGTGGATTTGAGGTTAGATCATAGGACTTTTGCCGAAGTCTTGGGAATTCCTAGGAAATACAATATTGGAGATTATCCTGATAGGAAGGAGTGTTTAGATAAGGAAAAGAAGATGTGCTTTGTTGAAGGTGTTCCCTTTGGTCCAAAACAGGTGACACACTCTATGCTCAACTGTGAAGCCAAGATTTTGTTTACTATTTTGATGAGGAGTGTAGTTCCCAGGGAGAACTCAAGAGAGCTAGTAACTGATAAAGTTCCAATTTTGATGATATCTCAAGGGTTTGAGATAGACCTTCCTACAGTTGTGATGGAGCATATGATTTATTGTGCAACCAGGACTAGAAACCATCCTCTTCCATATGCTAACATGTTACCTCTTTTCTTTGAGTATTTTGATGTGCCTGTGAAAGGAGAAGAAAAGATTACAAGAGGTTTTGGGTTGATAGATGAAACTGCACTTCAGAGGATTGGGGTAGTTCAGACTCGGAAAGGGCATTGGAAATTCTATTCTGATTTGTCAAAGGAGGAACTTGCTGAGAAGGAGTTTGTGAAGCCTAAGGGGACTGCATCTGGGAAAGGACAAGCCAATGAGGATTACTCTCTGCTGGTTGAGAAATTAGAAGATCAGCAAGTTGAGATTGAGGATCTCAGGCAAAGGTTGTTTGACCTGTCAACTGAATTTCATCAGTTCAAGGGTTTGATGAATACTATGAATGGGAAGTTAGATGTTGTCAACAAGGGCTTGAATCTGGAGAAGATACCTTCTACTACTAGTCATGACACCAGTGTCGATTTAGAATAGAAGCTCGGAGAGTTTCTGAAGAAGAAGAAGAAGAATAAGAAGAGGAAGAAGAAGAAGAAGAAGAAGAATAATAATAAGAAGAAGAAGATGAAGAAGAAGAAGAAGAAGAAGAAGAAGAAGAAGAAGAAGAAGAAGAAGAAGAAGAAGAAGAAGAAGAAGCCAATTCTAGTGGTGCTAGCTTCAAAAGGCTTGTTTGAGCAAACTGATGAGGGAGGAAGATGCTGATGAAGACACAGGTGTTGATGCACCTAAAGAGGTAGATTCGGCACAGGCTAAGAAGAAAGTAGATGAGATAATCCAATAAGTGGTTGCTGAAGTTGAAGCTGAACAAGAAGGTAATCAGTCTGCAGAAGAAGCTGCAAGTGAGGAAGAAATTAGGGAAGGCTCAGAGAAAGGCCAGACATCAAAGAAGAAGTGAAGATCAGAGACTGCCGAAGCTTTGACCATCTTTCTCATTCTCTTCTATCTTTTCTGTCTCAAGGCCTTGACTTTTTAGCTAGTTTTTGTTTTAAGTTTATTCTTTAAACTCTGAGTAATGATCCTACATTTCTTCAACCTTATTTGATGAAAGTCAAAAAGGGGGAGAATGTATTTGGTGTTTTGTTTGCAGTATTAAGTAAATAATAAGAGTTGGCCTTTAGTTATTTTGGTTAATTTTTATTTCTGTGGTAATTTTGTGGTATTTTGTAATATTTATACTCCTGGTTATTTGTTTGGGTTCAGTATACATTTATCTGTAGATTGTGGTTATTTAATTTTTTATTATGAGTGGCAGGAAGATCTATGCAAGACTGTAGGTTTTGTCTTTCATCAAGGGGGAGATTGTTGAGTCAAGATCCCTGAATGTGCTTTGATTGGTAATTGTTTTGAGTGATGAAAGAAAAAAGGCTAAGACAATAGCAGAAAAGGCTTGTTAGTTATCTCAAGGCCTTGAGATTGACAGAACTTCAAAGTCTTGAGATTGCTTATTCTGCTATGTGTTCTAACATCTTTGTGTTGCAGAATTGGATATCTGATTATGCAAATCAGTGGTTTATGGTATATATTTGTGGTTTGTACTATTTATACATCTAACAAAATTGCAGATGATCAGAACAGGAAGAATCAAAGTTATCTGGGTTTAATTTTGAAATGCTGTGAAGCAGGTTCAGAGCTCCAAGGCCTTGAGATATGCCTTGAGCTACTGACAGTTTTACAGAACTTGATTGATTCTTTCTTGCAGGTTATGACTCTTAGTATTGTGATTATTTACTCACTTCTAAGTGTCTTAAACTTGTTTTTCATATCTTTTTTGTTCTAGAGGATATGCAGAATAATGTTTTAAATTTATTAAACAGTTTTATCAGAAACTGTATAACCAAACAGTCTCAGTACTGTTAGTTGTTTGGATTGTGTTGTTGCAGTATTTCTTTGCTGTTGCAAGTTTGTTAAACGTGCAGGAGAAATCTCAACAAACTCCAACGGATATCCACCTGAAGCTGTTTGAATTTAATTTGAAAACAGAAGGAGGATTTGTAGGAACTGAGATCCTAAAATCTCTCAATCAGTTGCATCTGTGGATAAAAGAGACTGGTTTGAATTTTGAAGCACAGAGAGGCTTGCAGAATACTCTGAGAGGTGTGACAAATTTGTGGGAGATCATCCATTCAAACACACAATCATTCAAGCTTCATTCTAGACTTCTGAAGATCAAATCAATCCAGTCATTCCTGAAGAACACTTCCAGGCTTGAACAGCTTTTCTTTATATTGTGTTCTTCATTTGTACTTCATATGTGTATCTCTATATTATCTTAAACCTCACTTAACCTAGTGGTTGGTTGTTCAAGTGAACAACAAGAGGTTCTTGTTAGCTCAACAGTTAGTAGCTGCAACTAGATAGGTTTGGAACCACAAGTTGTATAGGTGTAAGGGAAATCACTTAGGCTTGAAGATCTAGGGCTGTTTCTGTGTGAGTAATAAGAAGTGTTTTCCCAATCCTGGTGGGATTAGATCCCTAAGGCAGAGATTAGGTCCATTGGGACTGAACTTTGTAAATAACTTTGTGTTCTTTACTTTTCTGTTTGATTATTATCTGCTGCACACAACTCAAATCAAACTAGGGTTTAAAAGCTGTTTAGAATTGTTCACAACTCAAGGCCTTGAAGCTTACAATTTTGCCTTAGTGAGTTTCAGACAGTTTACAAAATCTCAAGGCCTTGAGATTTCAAGTTTCACACAAAGCTATCCTGTTAAACTTTAAGTTTTGCAAAAAGTTTCCATACTCTATTCAACCCCCCCCCCCCGCCTTCTAGAGTATTTAGGTCCTGTATTTATTCTACATTACACACTTTCAAATTAAGTTCAAAAACATGTTAGCTTTTAAAGCTTCCCCTTCTTTAGATTACCTAAAGAGTACTGGAAGTTTCTGTGGAGTCAAAATCTTCCACCAAAAATTCTGAACTTCTGGTGGAGAGTGAGTAATGATGCACTGACAACTTCTCAAAATTTTCATATTAGAAAGTGTGCCGATAGTGCAGTTTGTAGTATCTGCAATACTGAAGTAGAGACAAGTGAGCACTGTTTCTTGAAGTGTGATTGGCTAAAGCCTCTTTGGTTTGGTTCTTGGTTCCTTCACCCAGATGCTATTGACAAGATTGGCAATATTAAAATGTGGCTGCTTGATATTGTAGAGCTGGTCCAACAGAACAAAAGAGAGGAAACTTCATTATTCAAATTGTGGTGGCTCTTTGGAACTTTTGGAAGAGTAGGAACAATGTGGTGTTTAAAGAGATCACCCCAAATCCTTTCCAATTTTTATGTTGTTTCAAGAATGAAGTTCTTTCCATAAGCCAGGCTTTTATCCCAGATCAAGAGCATATTCAAAAGAGAAGTATGCACCAGAACAAAAAGGTAAAAGAGAAGAACTAGAAGCCTCCAAAGTTAAATGAATTCAAGTGTAATGTGGATGCAGCTTGGAGTGAAAGTGATGGCTCTTCTTGGATGGGTTGGATTCTTAGAAACCATGAAGGTCAGGTGGTGGATTGAGGTTGGTCTTCTGAGGTGTGTAGTTCAGCTACAGCTGCAGAAGCTCTTGCTACTAGAGCAGCACTTATGAAGCTCCAGACAAGACATAATTTGAAGATCACTGTTGAAGTGGATTGCAGAGAAGTGGCAGACTCTGTTAACAATATCTATAGCAAGTGGTTGTAGATAGCATTTTCTAGCCGCGTGATTCAGCCTACACGTGGCATTCATCCAGCACACCTAGCTGTGCTCCATACACACAGGATCACTACCTATGCTGATCCACGTAGGGGCTGCGAGACAGGGCCCTCGCGTACCAACACGGGACTTGTAGGGACTTAGTGGTTTGGAGGCTAGAGTAAGATCTGTCGCACACGAGAGACAACCAAGCCCGCGCGCGACCCTTGGTAACTTCTTTGAGAGATTTATGGCCACATGTCCCATAAACCTGGTCAACCTCATAACGGTTCTGGTATACGCGGACGAAGTGCATAACGGTCCCTATACATATGGACGAACGTGCCGTTACGGTTAAGGTAATTAAGCCGCCATTAATGGGCGCATTAACCCACTACAACGGTCACATTCCCCAGTATATATAGGACTGATAACCATTCATTGCAACTCTCTAGACTACACGGAAGCTCTGCCAATATAGTGTCTCTCTCTCTCACAGTGGCTATTGTCTTACTCTCTCCCTACTCACTACCTTACACTTCCCTGTGTTTCCATTCTCTCTTCTTGGTGTACACCTGAATCTTCCTAAAATGATTCTCCCGTACACATTTGGTGAACCCGACGTGAAACAGACCTTAGCAAGCAGCCATGTCTCACGATGAAGATGCCAGCAACCGATCTCTCTCAACAGAGACGACTTCAGGGGAGGAAACCAGCCTTAATTCCACAGCAGCTGGTGGTACTCCGACCCTGAAGATGTTGAATTCTACCCTCCAGAACCAAGCGAAGGCTCTCCAGGCTCAATCTACACAGATGGCCCAGATCATGTCGATTCTGGGAGCTCTTGCTCAGAATCCGGAACTGGGAACTGCTGTTTCCCAGGGGACAGAGGTAACGCCTACACCACCCGGTTCCAGCTTACAAAGCCCAGCAGCAATTGTCCAGCCATCTCTCTCCCAGGGACATTGCTCGGACATCGCTCGTTACGCCTGTTTCCCAGCTAACAGGTGTTCCCACTAATGTCCAACCACAGCAACCCGTGCTCTCCTCGCCTGCAGCTGTGAACAATGTTGGTTATACTCCCAGTCCAGGCCTTGCATATGTGTCACCCCCGGCTGAAACCCTTCTTCCTGCTGTGGGAGGAAGTGCATCAGCGAGCATGACAGCCTTGGAGCAGCGCCTGGAAAATTTCCTTGCAAATCTGTGCTTCACGGACGCCATTATCCCAAAGGTTGACAACGCACCTCCTATTCCGCGCGAGATTTATTTGATGCCCAACCCTGAAGGGTACAAAGCTCCTAAGTGGGAGAAATTCGATGATGTCAATGAATGCTCATGAGCATGTCATGCGCTTCATCGACATGATGGGGCCGCACGGGGTTGATTCTAACCTACTGATGCGCGAGTTTCCCAAGTCCTTGGGGAACGTTGCATACAAATGGTACAGGACATTGGAGGCTGGCTCCATAAATACGTGGGAGGACATGGTCAAGAAGTTATATACCAAGTTCTTTCAGATGGAGGAGAAGGTCACGATGATTCACTTGTCGCGCATGTATCAGAAGCGAGATGAAGATGGAGTCACATTCATCAAGAAGTTTAGGGCGAATTCACTGGAATGCAGAGATGAGGTGGTTGAAAGCCGGCTCGTCGAGATATGTCTCCAAGGAATGCGAGACGAGTACAAGGGTATGCTGGTAAACTTATAAATGCCTAATTTTTCAACTTTAATCTAATTCACCAAGAATGTAGAGCCTATAGTTGAGAGGCAAAAAGAAGAAGCATGCCCCTGAGCGATCCCCAGGAGGACCGACCTTCAGGATCGGCAGATTTAAGGGGGCGCGAGGCTGAAGTCAATACAGTTTCACCGCATAAACATCACAAGGTTTCGACCGAAGATGCCCCGCCATTTCCATGCTCCCTTGAGGAGGTGATCGACCTCTGCAAACAGTGGCGTAAATATGGGGTCCTACCTCAACTTGAAAGGGAACCCTCTAGGGAGAAGCTAAGGGATGCAAAGTGGTGTGAATGCCACGAAAAATTCATGCATCCAACAGCTGAGTGCAAGAAGCTCAAGTACCTTGTAAACAGGAAGATGAAGGAAGGGGAGCTGGTCATCAGCGAGCAAAGACAGGATGTGCGAAACAATCCCCTCCTAGCCCATGCAGAGCAAGAGCCAAAAGACAAGGAGGTAGCCGTGATCGCGATTATGGACCTCGAAGAGAATACAGAAGACGGGCTACCTGTTGTAGCAGAATTCCATGAAGAGGAAGACTAGCATGGACACTGAGGACTCGTGCGCCGACAGGATGAAGGGATTGCACGGCTTCAGAAGGTTCTTTGACAAAATGCACTTTTCAGAAAAGTTCCGCATGGAGATGACAAAGGCGATCCTCAGAGTGGCAGAAGACTTTGAGGAGGACATATTTGTTTCAATGGAAGAGTTGTGAGGGCTTCTCGTTCAACGTAGACGATAATGGCCTTTTCTGAAAGTGATAAGAAGACAGACATGAGCCATCAGAATCCCTTGTACGTCACAGTTGTGATCAACGATGTCGAGTTTAAAAGGGCATTAGTTGATGGAGGAGCGGCCATCAACGCGCTCAACACACTGAAGTTAGCCAGAGTTCCTGATAAGAAAATTGTCAGGCGCCCATCTTTGTTGATGGGATTCGGAAGCGATTCAAGGATGACAGTGGGCTGGATCCGCATGGGACTCCATATAGGAAAGATTAAGTGTTCTGCCAAGTTCTATGTCATTTATGCGAACACTACATACCACATGATCATTGGCCGGGCGTGGATCCATCGTTTTGACGCGGTACCCTCAACAGCCCACCAGGTGATGAAGTCCATTTGGAATGGTAGGGTAGTTGAGATACCGGCTTCAATAAACTCGTTCAACTTGAATGAGGCGCATCTGACTAAAGCAGTATGGTTCACTGAAATGGCGGACGAACAGATTCCTGGGCCTTTCAAGCCAACCCCTCTGCCCCGATGGGAGGATATCAAGGATCAGTCACCCGCATGAGTGATGGTTACAAGGGAAGATGCCAAGGAGAAGGTGCCTGCATGCGAAGAGGTGCCAAATATTACCTACCAGAAGAAGAATGTGTACACCCTAAAAAGGGTGGTGAAGCATAATATCAAAGGAAAGGAGATAGAAAGCTTCTACTCCAATGGGAAGAAGGGCTATCGTATATGAAGGCGCGCGGGGGTAACCCCACCTCAACATGGTGATATACCCCGGGCAAATCAATCAACTTGAACAAGCACCAGAGGAAGACAAGTTGAAGCCAGATCTACCGGAGGAAAAGTTGAAAGAAGCGCCTGAATGCATGGAGGATAAACCAAAGCCACAGAAGCAGGAGCTAAAGGAAGTATTCCTAAGCCCATCTAAAGCGAAAGGAGGCATGTGTTCTTAATTGCGGATCTCAAGGGAGAAGAAGAGGAAAAGCTGCTAAAGCTTCTCACATAGTACAGAGATGTGTTCTCCTAGGAGTACGATGAGATGCGTGGCCTTGATACAGGAGTAACAATGCACAGGTTGGATGTTGTCCCCGGGTCCAAGCCGGTAAAACAGAGTGCAAGGAGGTTCAGACCAGAGATCAACATAAAGATCAAGGAGGAAATAGTTAAACTGCTGAATGCCAAATTCATTGAACCTAATCATCACCCTACTTGGTTGGCCAACATTTTGCCAGTTGTCAAGAAAAATGGGCAGCTTCGCATCTGCGTGGACTTCATAGATCTCAATCGCTTCTGCCCCAAGGACGACTTCACGCTGCCAAACATAGACCTGCTCACTGACCCTACTGCAGGTCGTCGGATGTTAAGTTTCATAGATGGGTTCAGTGGGTATAATCAAATCAAGATGGATCCTGAAGATGCGAGGAAAATTGCGTTCTTCACGCCAGTTGGGGTTTTCAACTACACGGTTATGCCCTTTGGATTGAGGAATGCGGGTGCAACTTATCAACGCGCCATGATGGCTATCTTCCATGATATGATGCATCAGGAAGTAGAGTTCTATGTTGATGATTTCGTTATTAAGTCAAGAGAGGAAGCAGATCATCTAGGAGACTTGCGAATGGTGTTCGAAAGGTGCAGAAGCTTCCAACTGAAGATGAATCCAATGAAGTGCGCATTTGGGGTAACTTCTGGAAAATTCTTGGGGTGTGTGATCCACCGAATGCGAAGATTTCAGCCATCACCAGCATGATGGCACCCCACAACCAAAGAACTTTGAAGACATTCCTGGGAAAGCTATCCTACCTGCGAAGATTTGTGCCAGCAATTGCAGAGCTGACCTTCTGTTTCGGTGATCTTCTCAAGAAAAATGTTTTGTATAATTGGAAGAAGGAGCATCAAGCCGCATTCGAGAAGTTGAAGGACTTGTTGACATCACCACGTGTAATGATCGTGCCTCAATTGGGGTCACCACTTCTGCTATATCTAACGTAGACAAGAAGGTCTATAGGAGCGTTGTTGGCTTAAGAGCATGAAGGACAAGAAAGACCAATCTATTACATATCCCGCGTGGTGCAGCCGACTGAGTCCAGGTACACTGACATAGAACGCCATTGCCTTGCTTTATTTTTTGTCATTGGAAAGTTAAATAACTATTTTGCCTCTCACAAAGTGGTGGTGATCAAAAAGAGTGACCCCATCTGGTATCTATTGAGTCATTCTTCTCCCTGTGGAAGGCTACCAAAATGGTATATGACCACCTCGCAGTATGATATCACGTGCGCTCGTCCAAAAGCGATTAAGTCTAAGGCAGTGGCAGATTTATTAGCACAGTTCCGAGACGACAATCATGAGCCAATGGTAGAGGAGGATCTAGAAGGACCCGAGATTAATGCAATCGAGTCACTATATTGGAAGCTGCATTTTGATGGGTCATCAACAAGAAGAGGAGGAGGAAATGGTGTTGTTCTGACCAAGCCAGATGGAGAATTCATTCAAATTTCAACAAAGTTGGATTTCCCAGTCACTAACAATGAGGCAGAATATGAGGCTCTGATTGCAGGGCTCCTCGCAGTCAAGTCATTGGAAGTAAACAATTTGATTGTCATGGGAGATTCGAAGCTCATTTTCAAACAGGCTTCAGGCGAGTATGGTTCAGAGGAAATTAACTTACTGCCTTACAGGACTATGGTTCAGAAGCTGGTACAACAGTTCCATGATGTCAAGTATGAGCATACTCCTAGAGCTGATAACCGACACGCATATGCTTTAGCCACCTTGGGATCCAAAATCAGTGCCGACAAATGTCCAGAAAGGATTTTGATTGAAGTCAGAACCACCCCAGCTCTGGCACAAGAGTTATGCAAGGAGGAGCCTGTTGATGCTGAAGACTAGAGAAGGCCAATACTGCATGCGATGGCTGAAAGAACGAGAAAAGAAAATTGGGCATCCACAAAGAGGTACTGTGTGCATGATAACTCCCTCTACTTTAAGGGACCAGGAGGAGTGCTCATGCGATGTGTCTCGAGGAAGGAAGGGCAGGCACTATTATAGAAAATCCACCAACACTCCTGTGGAGAAAATGAAGTGTCCATTTATAGAAATGCCAACATATGCTGCAGTCATTCAAGGGAACTGCGAGAATTGCGCATTGGTCAAAGATTATTTAGAAATAACTGCAATCGATAGCGAAACAGATTGGAGGAAGACGTTGTTTGACTACTTGAAGGAAGGGGTTGAACCAATTCACAAGAAGGAAGCTGAAAATCTTAAAAGAAAGGCAAGCCGATATGTCATAAAGGAAAACATACTCTGGAGAAGAGGTCATGAGAGGAATCTGCTCCGATGCTTGGATAGCTAGGAAGAACAGGAGGTAATGGATCTGTCCCATCAAGTGGAGCACCAAGGGGGCGCGAATTTATGCAGACAAATCCTCACTGTTGGTTATTTCAGGCCCACAACGGAAGCAGATTGTCGCACCAAGGTCAAAATGTGTCAAGAATTCTAGTTCAAAGCAACTTGGTACACGCTCCTGCTGTAGACTTGCATGCATTGGGAACTCCTTGGCCATTTCACACATGTGCTTTGGATTTTATTGGCCCTATTCGACCAGCCTCGCATGGGAATCAATTCATATTGACTGCAACTTAGCAGTTCACCAAGTGGGTGGAATCGGTGCCACTCAAGACAGCAAATGCGCTTGCGGTTGTTAATTTCATTCAGGAGAACATTATATATCGATTCGGGATTCCCAATTCCATCCTCTCTGAAAATAGCACTCCTTTCGTGAATCGACAAGTGGCTGCGAAACTAGCAGAGTACAACATAAGGAAGGTGTGATCCACACCCTATTATCTGAAGGGTAATGGACAAGCAGAAGCAACAAACAAGACATTGATAAGGATCCTCAGAAAAATGGTCGCAGATGATCACAAGAAGTGGGCAAATTCCCTAAGTCTGGCTCTATGGGCATATCGCACCTCACCGAGGACTCCCACAGGAGTCTCCCCTTTCCTTCTATGCTTTGGGGCCGAGGCTGTTGTCCCAATTGAAATCAAATTTAACTCTGCAAGGATAGCCTTTCATGCTTTGTATGAGAATCAACGTGACCATGATCTTATCCTGCTGGAAGAAAGACGTGAAGAAGCAAAGAGAGCTAACACGAGGTATAAGGAAAGGATCGCTCGCGCCTACAACACCGAGACTTCGCCGTTGGAGACTTGGTCTTACGAGCTTCAGATCACTGTATGCGGGAAGCAGCCCATCCTAAGTTCGCGTCTAACTGGGAGGGACCATTTTAAGTCAAAGAAGTTTTCGACAGTGGTTACTGCACCATTCAGATGCTTCATGGGACTGCAACAACTCCGAGTCCAATCAACATGCGCTGGATTAAGAAGTACTATCCTTAGCCTTGTCTATTTGCTTTTCAATTCATATGTTTTATTACTCCTCAGTTCATATGTATTCTGCATTGCTTCCTCCCATATGAGGAATCTGTTCTCATGTTCCTCCCATATGAGGATGCTTTAATAATAATAACTCTCCCATATGAGAGAACTTTATCAAATTATTGCCTTTTTGTTCCATTTACTTAATTGTTCATATTACTTATATATGCTAATTCATTCAAAGCCTATATGCCTAGATAGCAGCAATAACAAAACATGATCCCATGTGATCCAAAGCCTATGTGTCTAGATAGCAGCAATAACAAAACATGATCCCATGTGATCCAAAAGCCTATCTGCCTAGATAGCAGCAATAACAAAATGATCTTATGCGATCCAAAGCCTATCTGCCTAGATAGAAGCGATAATAAAACATGATCCTATGCGATCCAAAGCCAATCTGCCTAGATAGCAGCGATAACGAAGCATGATCCTATGTGATCCAAAGCCTATCTGCCTAGATAGCAGCGATAAAAAAATGATCACATGCGATCCAAAGTCGGTTCGCGAAGTTACAGTATATTGTAGTAGACAAAACAGCAAATGAAAAGCATACTTTCATAACAGTCAAATGCGGCTTACAATTTATTTGTCTAGATAGCAGCTTAAATCAAATCTTACAACGAGGAAAAGCTTCCAATCAAAAATCTAAGCGTTTCCAAGGAACGTTCCTACGAAAAACACTAAATCTATGAAACTTGACACTGTCGTCGACATCCTCAACCAGAACAGGACTCTTGCTTATGCTCTTGACATGGAAAGATGCCAGATGAACTTCATGCCATGAAGGCTGCTGATGTGAAGAACATATCAAGGGGTAGGAAGCTGATTGTGTACAAGGAATAAGTGCACTCACTTGTTGCACCCTGGCTGAAACAATGGTGGGAAATAGTTCTCGATCGGAGAACCGACAGAGATGCACACCACTCATTACTTGCTGGTAGAAGAAATGGTGCAAAGTTGTGCCTTGCCGGAGGGCCACCGGAGATGACCCCTACAAACATAATGAAAAAGAAAATATCTTCTTTCCAACAAAAAAGCCTACACAATTGTTCTTTGGAAAGATCAGGCGAATCAGGGGCCTTCCCGGCGAATTCCTTGGGAACCATTTCTATAGCACAACGCACAAATTCAAGCTTGGAAGGCCAGAGCTGATAGGGAGAAAAAATGGTCAAAAGGCAATGAAAAGAGTCGTGAGGACTCACTGGAGATGACATTTTTTCAATCAAAGGAGCTCAGATAAAGAACAAAAATAGCAAGAAGACGGGTTTATATGGGACTCAGAGGAGACTCTTTAGTTTCCTGGCCGAGTCAGCAACGCCTCGAAAATAAGCAAGAATCAATGACCCTATTAAAGACTACGACGATACAGTAGCACGCCTTATTTAATGACCCTAGGTCATGATGAAGGTTGGGCCCACTGCATGAGAAGCACGCCTTATTTAATACTATGGAGACACGGTAATCCAAGTAATTACGGCAAAACAGGATGCGGAGTATTGCATCATTGGAATGCGAAAAAAGATCATTCAGAAAACAAAGGCCAACATTGTGTTCAAATGATTGAAAGAAAAAACAGAATAGCATTACAGCGCATATAAATCTTAAAACAAATCCCTGTCTAAGGGATCTTCTGGCGATAAAAAGAGCGAAGCCTTCTCCGCCTTGGCAACGTCTTGCTTCAACTTTTCAAAATTAGCCTTCATCGCGTGGAAAAACTTGGCAGCCTCTTCAGCCTTCTTTTTTTTGCGCCTCCAACTTGGTCTTCTCGATGGCAAGTTTGGGGTGACCATACTTCAGCAGAACAGATTTGAGAATTTGGGTGAGCCTCTTAAGAAGAAACCCAAAATCCAGCTTGCCCTGGGCATTAATTTGAAGCCTTTGGCATGCCTCAAAAAACGACCGCGCGTTTTGAGCTGAAATAGTGACTGGAGTTGTCACGCATAGCTGCTCCACAATCCAGATGGCTTCAGTCAGGTAAATTCTTCTATCGAAGGGACCTAGCTCCAAAGCTCTTGCAATTGACCCCGGATACAACAGGCGCATCTTCATAAGCCATTCCACATCAGATTGCCTCATACCTGAAGAAATGACAAGTTTAGATGTGCGAACATTAACAAAGAGATGCAGTAAGTATGAGATATGATCATAGTATGACATACCTGTTCCTTCAACGATTTGGCGCAAGGTCGGAACGCGCACAGCTGGGGTTGTTGAAGCATTTCCTTGCTGCATTTCTTGACTATCAGCTAAAGCTTCGCGCTCGTCGTAGTCAGCTGGGATGGTGTTGGTATCAGCACGCGCAATTGTCGTTGTGGCCTGCGAACCCCACAAACTCCATGCATCAGGCACTTGGGAGAAGTCCATCTCAACATAAGGGATGGCAGGGTTCTGCTGAGGAGGACTTGAAACACCAACTGAGACAGCTGAACCTGGAGGGATTTGTGGAGCATTGGCACCACTAACCTCAGCAACAGGATTAACAGTTGATGGAAGAGGAACACCACTGTTATCAGCAACTGCAGCCACTCCAGGAGGACTTGTTTCAAGAGTCTCCATTGAGGCATTCACATTCACACGCGATGACTGCAGACCAAATTGATAAGTTTCTGTTTGCTAAGGGACTTGCTCATTTTTTAGAGATTCCTGTAGCTTAGGAGCGCTCATTGGGGCATCAACATTCTCATGAGATGCCTGGTTTTCGATGACTTGTTCATTCCTGTGAACTTCAACTCCAGTACCCGTTTCCATTTCTTTACCCATGCCATCCTCACTCGCATGCTCATCTTCAGCACCTCCCTCTCGCATCTCGGTGTCAAGACCATCATCTTCAGAAACCTCAATTACATCTTCCAAGGGCTCCCCTGCATCTTTTGTAACCATAACAGGCTTCTCTGTGTGCGAACTTCGCTTTGGAGCACGAGACCTGGGAGATTGATTCCTTTGCTCAAGCACCATTACATCCTCGGAGTTACTCTGAGCAATGACCTCACCAGCAGGAACGATGGCACTTCTTAAGAAGCCAGGCCTGTTAGCATAACTTCTATGAGGGGATATGAGTTGAACCTCGCACGACAGAGGGTCACAAGGATCAACAGCATAAGCAACAATACTTGCCTTATCAGTGGTCAAGCTCACAGCTGGAGCATCAACAATCATGCCTTGCGCAGCAGCAGGCTCACTCGAAGTAGCAGCAGGCTCATTCGAAGCAACACCACCTGCAGGACGAATTTGGACAAGTCATTGAGGTAATTGGAGTTATGAACTATTTATTACGTTTTGTTCTATGTTCAGATCAAAAGCGAGCATCTCCACACTCACGTGGGATTGCAGCTCCAACATTATATGATATAGACGGGACACCGTATCCTACAGATGTTCCCTCATCTATCACATCCTTAAGGTGTGTGTGACCTGATGTTACGTGAAAGCTCGTTACGATAGGGAATGATTTGCTAGTTGTACTTATAAACAATGTTCAAATATTTACCTGAGGGTTCGCCACATTTGCCCACTAACCATCGGCGAATGTCATGTTTAGACACACTGTGCTTTAATGAACCAAAGATTACCTCTTGGTAAGTGACACCAAGGTTAAAAATCGTACCTTCTTCATCACCTGCGATCTCCCCAAAGTCATGTTGAGCTTCCTCTAAGGCAACCACGCTCATGTTACCAGCATGCTGCTCTTCCAGACTTCTCCTTTTCACAGCTTCCACATCATCTTCCTTGTGTTCCTCCTTACCTCTTCTGCCTTAGTGGCTATCCTCTTGGACTGTTTGATGATGGCCTCGTCTATGGGTTCACTAGACGCATCTGAGCGAGAGCTCTTTGTCTTTCGACGTTCCTTGTCCACAAAATCACTAATGGTCTCAGCATCATCATTTGCGAAAATTGAATTTGTTTTAACATTATTGTTGCAAATTTTGATTCGAAGAAGATTAAGTTCATTCGGTTAACTTCCGAACTTTCTTCTCTTGCTTCCTCTTCTTGTTCTTCCTCTTCTCTTTCCTCTTCTACCCTTTCTTCTTAAATTTCCTCCTCCTGATCATATGGGATGAAATCTTCAACTGCCAGTTCCTTTCGGGGCTTGCTGCGCAGACGACCGTTGACTTTGCCTTTGGGAGCAGGAGCCTCCGTGGGAAGCAAGGCCGGAGCTTCCCTGGGTGGCGAAGAGATCACAATTTCCTTTTACTATTGCCTTTTGACCTTTTGAGCAACTTATGCGTAAGATTTAGCACTCTCGCTTATTAGGGAGTGAGTGAATACATCCATCTCCTGGCGCACAAGAGCCTCCAATTTGGAATCCATCTCCATAGTCAAAGGGATGACCTGCTTATTTCTCTTTGCATGAAGGATAGAATTAACCAGCGAAGGACAGCGGTCTCCATATGAGAACCTCCTCAAGCAACACTAAAATAGGGAAATTTACGTAAGATGTCGCACTTTAAAAAGAGGTGTTTCAAAAAATACAAAGAGGTGTTATTTACCTTGGCGAAAGATTCACTATAATCAATCATGCATCCAACCCCTCCCCTGACAGCGGTCATTTTCTCAGAAAGGATCATGTCAGCACATAGGTGATTTTTCTTGTCAAGCAAGGAATAAAAATCATAAGCAGAGTCGGCCAAACTGCAGATTTGACTGAAAGTGAAGGAATTCCTTCTAATGGAGGGAGACCTGCTGATGCGCGGAGAAGCGAATGAAGCAAACCTTGCTTGCTAAGTGTTCCAGAAAGAAATCCAACTCTTGGTGGGGCGACCATTGTGCTTCCATGAAGGCTAATCGAAAGGCAGACTACCAACCAGAACAGATTTACACCTCGGTAACAGCAGTCGCTTGAAGCAAACTCTGTTCACTGATTTAGGCCAGAAGGAAGGGGCCACTACGTCATAGCCAAATTGGGGGAAAACGTGAGTAGGATCAACATCAACTGTGATACGCTCATACTTGGGCGATATCTCAGTGATATACTTAGCAAGAGCAGACAGTGAGCCTCTCAAACACCAGAAAACAAACTCTCTGTAGCTGCTAGCCCCTTTGATGAGAGTGTCCTTGGAGATGGGGCCACCTTTAGTTGCGTACATACGCCCAAAGAATCGTACATTTTCAATGCGAGTGGTATAGTCTGGCAGTAAACTTGGCTCGATCGTCGCAAACCAAACTCCATGCACACTTGGGCTCTTTTGTCTTATACCATCGAGCAACTTTCCCACACCAAAGTGCATTCTGAGCACCAGGAACATTCCAGGCTCTAGGTTTTGAAGGGACAAGAGCATAGGAAGGCCACCTTTCAAACACCAACATGGTGAGGAAGGAAATGTTGACAAAATTCATCACATCAAGACGCCCGCGCGACTCTTCAATTGCAATTACAAGTTAGTCCAGTCGATGATAGTGTTGGAATAGATGCCCTAGAGGCAATCTAGTTTAGTATGAATTTATTTGTGGCTAGAAAAATAATTTTATTATTTATTGGATATTTAATATAATGAAGTCCTTAGATTTACAATTGTGTTGTTTATCTTAAATATCCCTAGTCTATTATAATGATTAATGGGACAATCATCTATAGACTAGTATGGGGTTGGATTGACATGGAGATATCATGATCCAACACATAGGTGTGCATTAAGGGTAATGACGCACTGGATTGACCCATCTCCGAGAAGGCTACATACACGTTATGTTAAGTCACAAGCGCTTCTCGCGGTGCAATGGTATTTTCATCCTTAGACTTGAAGTCACTTGATATTCTAGTTGTGGATTATTGTGATTTTGGTAGCGTTAAACGCTACACCGTAACTGGGTAGTTATAAAGGCGTGTACCGGATACAATAAGAAGCAAACTTAGATATCGTAGTGGACGTAGATAGAATTTGTCCCTCCCACATAACGGGAGCAAATATAATAGGCCACTCGAGGGATAGTGCTTATAGAATGTCTGGCCAGACTCAAATAAATCAATATGGGATATTGATGTTATTTGCACGAATAAGGCTATTCCCATGGATCGAGAAACTATGGATTGGATATACGAGTGTGACTTGTATGTCTCGTGTCCAATTCGGATATAGAGACAAAGGGATGAGACAATTTCTTGTACAAGGTTTGTCAAGATGACTATTCTATTAGTTGGCTAGAATGGATGTTTTGCTAGAAACCGCTCCATATTAGCAAATTGTTGCTACGAACTAGATAGAACCTATGGGGTCACACGCTATATAGAGTTGAACTAGATTTGGGAATTAACTAATAGGATTAATTAATTAGAAGGATCACTATGCAATACCAAACTTAGTAGGACTAATTTGCAAGGAAGAGACTAAACTGAATTCTAGTAGGACTAGAATAGGTCCTTTAGGTAGTTGGAAAGGATTTGTTGGACTATATAAAGGACACTCCTTCCTTCCTTCCCACACTTATGACCTTATTGATCATAACTTGTGTGGGAGAGAACAAAAAGGAGAGAGCAAGCAAGCAAAGAGGAGCCGCCGCCCCCTTTGCCGCCGCCCGTCCCCGTCGGCCCACAAGGAGGCCGAGACCTCCTTGTTTCGTCTCGTTTTGCGTGATTCTTCTTCCTCTTCCTCATTCCGGGCTAGAACCAAGGATTGTAATATCTAGAATTCAACTCTAGGCGTGGATCAACTATAGAGAACGTGACACAATTCGCGTTTGAAGTCATCAAAGGAGAAACCCTAAGGTGTGTTATTGATTTCTTCCCTTACCATCGCTATGTCTCTTGACTTGTGATCCTTGGAGGGTATTGCATGGATTATGTTTGTTTTTGTTTCCGTTGCGCATCCATGATAAAAACCCTACAGATAGAGGGTTCCCAAAACAAGAGGCCCGAGCGCGACATTCTGGCCTAAAGATAGCTTGACAGCAATAGGCAGAACTTGATAAAAGACCCCATCATGAGGATGACCGTCGATCAAGTACCGTGAGAGCCAAATTCAAAGAAAGCCACACAAGGTCCACTGTACCCTTTCCCTTAAACATAGTTCTTCGCTTCAGGGTCCTTCTTCAGTATTTCTTTGGTGAGCTTGCCATTCGCATAATCGCAGAAGAAGTATTGCATCCACTTGCCCCAAGTGTTCTTCGCGGAAGTATCAACTGGTGGGAAATCTGGAAGAGCTTTCGCATATGTCCAACGAGTGGAAATCTTCTTAAATTCTGCTATGCACTCCGTCATTTGTGCATACAGAGCGAGCTCTTCATCAGTTTCTAGTGCAGACAAGGGATCGACCTCGCCCATGGGAGGAAGATCATACACCATATGCACGTCCTCCAAGGTGGGGGCTGCCTGAAACTCAGCGAAATGGAAAGTGTGGGTTACAGGCGAATATCGCGAAAAGAGACTCAGAAGCATAGTCTAATCCAGCTTCACAGCAGCACCTTTTGCAGCCCTAACGGCGTAATAAACCCCATCTTGATCCATTCTAACAGCATGATAGGTCATTACATGATCAATCCATTCATCCATCAAGTCCAACTTGTTTACGAAGGCCTGGTTCGAGATATCAATGTGTGGGTGGAACCCATTTTCAAGACCCAATCTCACCACGTCCTTGGCATCTATCAAGTCCAATTTTGCCCGGCTAGGTGGAGGGGTTAGCAACAATAGATCTTCAGTAGCAGGGTCTGGCAAATTCTTTAACTTTGTTCTGGCATGGTAATAGTCTTCACCACCCAGGTAGGGAGCTTTCTTCCACAAAGTCTTAGGGAGATCAGGAATTTCCTCAGCCTCCTTAACAGATTTTTTTCACCTTTTTCCAGGCCATTTCTACAACTAAGAAAGAAAAAGGGGGGAGAAACTATCTACTTTCAGTTTTCAAGAAGAAATTCAAGAGCAAATCTTACGAGTTTTGAAGAATTGTCTGGTTCTGTCTCAAGAATGCCATGGTTCTGGGTTTCAAAGTTGACAGATGAACTTCAATTTTGGGAATTACCAGTTCTGGCTTCAGAATTTCAGAAAGCTAGCGTTTCAAAATTTCGATCTTTTAGGGTTTTTGAACCTCTTCCACACTCACCAACAATAGTGGTTTTCAGGTGTTTCTGGGTTTCAGATTCAAAACATTTTAAGAGAAAGATACTCATACGAGAAGCATTAATTCAAAATTGAGCAAGCCAACCTTGTGTTTTTGAAGCGGTGAAGGAGTCGATTTGCCAAGAAGAACTGGTGGTTGATTATCCGGATTTGCTCAAGGAGATTCTCAGAAAACATTCACTCTAGAGATAAGCAGTAGCTTGCAACAATGGAAGATGATGAGTATTTATTCAAATCCACTGAAGAGTCGTGTCCTTTCAGTGGTCGAATCGCAACAGTCACCGCCAAATCGCGCAATCACAGGCCTGTGCTGATGTCACAGCTAAAACCCTAGAGGAACAGAAGGCACGACTCTAGGGATTCTAGGTCATAATGACACGCAGGGGGCCTGATTTCTCGGACATTTGAATTGGTGCGTAGCTGCAATGCGGTCGCTGGTTTATGAGCATTGAAGTCTATTCGATCAATGTCTCCACGCGCAAAAAGGGGGCTAATGTAGATAGCGTGTTCTAGCCACGTGAGTCAGCCTACACGTGGCAGTCATCCAGCACACCTAGCTGTGCTCCTTACAAACAGGATCACTACCTATGCTGATCCACGTGGGGGCTGCGAGACAGGGCCCTCGCGTACCAACACGGGACTTGTAGGGACTTAGTAGTTTGGAGGCTAGAGTAAGATCTGTCGCGCGCGAGCGACAACCAAGCCCGCGCGCGACCCTTGGTAACTGTTTTGAGAGATTTATGGCCACATGTCCCATAAACCCGGTCAACCTCATAACGATTCCGGTATACGCGGACGAAGTGCGTAACGGTCCCTATATATATGGACGAACGTGCCGTTATGGTTAAGGTAATTAAGCCGCCATTAATGGGCGCATTAACCCACTACAACGGTCACATTCCCCACTATATATATGACTGCTAACCCTTCATTGCAACTCTCTAGACTACGCGGAAGGTCTGCCCATATACTGTCTCTCTCTCTCACAGTTGCTATTGTCTTACTCTCTCCCTACTCACTACCTTACACTTCCCTGTGTTTCCATTCCCTGTTCTTGGTGTACACCTGAGTCTTCCTTAAAGGATTCTCCCGTACCCAGTGGTATATTCAGATCATCATCAAAGACATTCAAAATCTGATGCAAGACATGTTGTGGAAAGTTAATTGGATCCAGAGGAGTGCTAACTTTGTTGTTGATCATCTTGTTAAAACAGCTAGAATTGATAGTGCTAGTTTGTTTAGTGTTCATTCTTCCTTCAGAAAGCAAGTGGAGAAAGAAAAGCAATTTCGTACTGGTTCTTCATAAATACAATTCTCTATTTCTGATAAAAAAAATAACGATGCAATCAGAGTTAGGTAAATGAATTTCCATACTAACAAAGTTCATGGTTTGGGAGGTATAATGAACATGGGTTAGACTTATGATTCTGAAGTACCGGGAATTCAAGTAGTGTCATTTTGCGATTATCCCCTTCCGAAGGGGATTTTAACCGGCCATTTGCTTTTGATTTTTCTCTTGCTTGTTGGAATTATACTGTTCAATCAGGTATAGTGATGCCATATCAAACCTCTAAATTCTTCGCAAACTAGTGAGACTTTGGTTGGCACTGGCACACTGTTTAACCTGCAACTTACTGAGAAGGAAAAGAATGTTATCCCTCTTGAGCCGTCGCCCATAGTGGTTGCGCATGAGGATTGCAATTTGCAAGTAGTATCTTCGGAAAGATTGTCACCACAAGGAATGTCAATATGTCCAAACTTGAAACATGTTCAGGGCTTGAAATTGTCCAAAATATCTTCACATCTCTGCCCAACGAAACTAGCTTTATCAACATTTTTCGGTGTGTCATTACATGGGTTTCGAGCAAGGGAGGCGGGTTTAACCAATTAACCTTATCAAACGCTCTCCACCATAGCTTTCACCACTCCCTTTTCAACAGTTTTTACCTAGGGCCAAAAGTCTCGTCATGAAAAAAAAAAAAAAAAAAAAAAAAAAAAAAAAAAAACCACCCTCGAGAAGATGATGAATACCACTCCGTCCCACCTCTTTTGCACCATTGGGGCATTTTCACCCGTAATTGGATCACTTTGACCCGGTGATTTAAATCGCAAAACAATGTAATTTTTGATAATTTTTTATATTCTTGTAAAATAAGAGTTACTCTACAACACTACGAAGAAACAATTATCTAAAAATTGCAAAGTTTTGCGATCCAAATCACCGGGTCAAAGTGACCCGGTGAATAGTGGTAAAAGTCCCAATAGTGCAAAAGAGGTGGGACGGAGTGGTATATTGGACTCGACCTAACACCAACCAAAGTTGATGAGACATGATAAGCTCAAGCAATAGTCAGTCTAAGAAGGGATTACACTTCACAGCAGAAATTAATAGGTCGGAAGAAGAAAGAACAAGAATAACGTCAAACTACATGGGAGCACTTCATATGTTCCTTGCTTCCTACTTCATTATTTACCGGGTCACTTTGACCTGCGATTTGGTTAGCAAATGGATGCAAAAATTTCGTAATCTTTCCGCCGTGTAGTACAGCAACGTTTATCTACAAAAGTTCTACCAATTCAAGTGTTTCACAAAGGCCCAAAAGTCTCATTATGATACAGAACAGAGACCTAGCTAAAATCATATTATAGCAGCTGAAAGATACGAGAGACAACGATAAAGAACTAGAGATGACTATATTGGAATCAACCTAACACCATCCAAAGATAAGTGCTGGACACAATAAGCTCAAGCAATAGTTCAACAGTTTAGGCTTCTACAGCAGAAATAGAGCGCAAGAAGAAAGAACAAGAAAGATGTCAAAACTACATGAGATTGTGAGACACACACACACACACACACACACACACACACACACACACACACACACACACACATAACAGATGGCAAGCATATGTATTGCCTAAATCCATCGTTGTTAACGTCTCACCCAGTCGTAAACTTGAGAGAAGCAGCAGAAACAGCCCACACAGAGTCGCAGACTCATAAGTTAACAAAAAGGACTAGCCATGATTAGTTAGTTATTTTTACCCAATACATTAAATTACTAGTCTACTCGGGTGCCAGTTGTCTTCGTCGTCATTCAAGTCGGATGCTGAAACCAGCTTTAACTCCTTGGGTATCAGTATTTCATCATCGCAATGCCAGCTTTTGGGTCTAGTCCCTTCTTCAAGGCAGCATAGTAGAAGCCTGATAAGATGAATGGATTCTACAACATCTATCTTCACGCAACTAACCGTCCCAAAATAATCATTCCTCGTCTCAAACATTGTCATCTCACCTCTGCGCATCTTATAGAAATCCAAAGCTCTCCCCAAGTGATATTCAAGTTTGCTCAAACCTCCAATACACGCCGGCATCTGCAAAACAAGTACCAACCACAATATACATACATGAAAAATCGTCAAATAGTACTTATGTCTTTACAAGGATCTAACAGAAGAATATATATGGGGAGATGAGGCACCTTAGACCATGTTTCTTTGTGTTCCAGGTATACATCATACAGCTGAAACATGAACCTGTGTTTCTTGTTCTGAAGCTACAAACACAGAAAGATCCTACTGTCAATAAAGATGTAAAAAGAAATACGCATCTACAATCTGAAATGGTCACCTACACCTAAACCACAACATGTCGCCTTCCAATGAAATAATACCTGGTCATATTCCAGACATCGCCAATTAGTCAAGAAGCCCTTGGCACACCGAGTCTGACCAGGCGAATGGGGTGTTGCTGCAGGAAGAATCATTCAAGAGAATGAGAAATTCTACTCATAAGGCAGCCTCTCACCAAGACAGAGAAATATAGTGCAAAAGAAATCCCACTGCATCGACGTTGAAGTTTTGCACATATTCACAGGTAACCGCCAACAAGGAAACAAAATTGCGTCGTAAAAATGGTACATACATTGCATTTCTGGAAGAGAATCCTCCACGTTCTCCATAATAAACTGTTTTATGTCAGCCAACTGTCTGAGGCAACTTTCCTCGGAGAGAAAAGCAATACCATCTCTGAAATTTGCCAGGAACTGCAAAGCATCCTCAATCAACTTACGCCTTTCTTTGAAACTACACCATGCTTTGTCGTCGACCTCGCCCGCTCTTGCACTCTATAAGAAAGTATTGATCAAAAGAAAGAGAATAGAAAACACAAAGCCTGAAGATAATGAAATGCTTGTCACCGCCTGTACCTTCATTTCACAGACTTCATCCCACAACAGTATGTCCAGCTTGAGTGAATACAGTTTCCTAGAGGCTGCAATCTGCGAAAGAAGGAAGACCACATTTGAGGGACAGGAGAGTGACTGGCTCTGATGGAGCTCTTACCTAGTAGCGTCCTTGTTTGTAACAAATATATCTTTCTAAGAGCAAATTCAGTTACAGATCAGTTGGGAGGAGAGATATGTAGAAAGCATCAATCAAATATCACGTCTGATGGCTGTTTTCCCTTCTTTAAACTGGAGTGTTTGGATACCAAGGTTTTTGTGGTTTTCAGAATGGGGGCCCGACCACCAGATGTGACACGATAAAAACAAAAAAAACTACCATAATCAAACACGTCAGCTTTTTCTAAAAAAAAACCTCAAAACCGTGAACACCTCCAAAGTACCCAATTTCTTTTGCAGTCATGTACCCTCACACCCAACAAAATTCGATTTAAATGAGGAAAGAAAGAAATCACAAGAAAATGGTCAATATATGTCTTCGACTGTGGGGTATAAGCGGGTTGGTATACCCATATATTTACGCAGGTGGATTTGAACCCGTCTAAAATTCGTGGTAGAGGGTGGGGTCATGGGTCGGTTTTAAATTGACAGCTCTACAGAAAACAAAAAATCAAAACACCATTTCCAAACAATCTCCATAGTCATCTTCTTCCCCTTTCTAAATGCATTTCTTCTCCAAGCCCAAATGGTGAGTCGCATGTGATGGTTGCGATCCCTAGACTTGAATTGAGGACGCAATGGTGGAGGGAGAGGTGGGTGGTTGCTAAAAGTGAAGAAATACCGCTTTGATACAGTTAACTTAAATACCGCATGTTGACGAAAAGGGGCAGATGTTCCAAAATTGGGTAGTTGCAAGGGTTATCTGTTTGATTGGAACTTGCAAGGGGTCAAGTGGGAGAAACACCAACTTGTAAGGGTGTTTAATGTCTATCATCTATCCCATTTTTAAAATTCAAACAAAAGCTCCAAATAAACCAGCTAAGACAATGAAGTAAGAAAAGAACACCAAAATAAAGTACTATCCAGAAAAGTTACACTTAAATGAAGTAACTTAATGTGACATCCAATTTTAAGCGAACTCTACAGAAGATAGCAAGCTAAATACCAGGGCTAATGACACCCTCCCCCCCAAATGTCTAGATGTAACGAAGAGCTCTTCAGACAAGAAACAATATCCCGTACTTCTAAGCTTTTCACCCAGTCAAATCAGGTCAGACTATTGTATTAAAAGGTGCAACCATCAAGCAGTGCGCAAAATTGTAAGGAAAAAAAAGTAAATGCACAACCTACAAGCAAAATCAGTGAAAGCAATGCAAACCATTAAGGGAAGTGCGAAAACAGGATAAAGTATCGTGAAAACAACCAGAGAAAAATTAATGAAACCAAGATGAATAACCTGGTCATATATCTCGTCTCGCCAATTACGCAGCTGAGTCTGATCAGCCAAATTACCCAACGCTGCAGGAAAAATAAGAAGTATTATTTACCAGTAAAGCTTTCTCAAGGGATGTTTTCCATAAGTGAAAGATAGTTATCAAATATGTGGCTTAGTTCCTGCTAAAATAGGAAAAATGCTTGCTGTCACTGTCACTACACAATCTATATGGTTAGCCAAACTATAAGAATTGAGCGGGTGGTGTTGGTCCCTATATATTTATTTCTACACGGCATCATCGGCTAATAAGTGATAAATTCTTATGTGTTTGACAAAGCAAGATGCCCAAAGAACAACATAGTATTTGGAAGAAACCCTCTAATTAACCGGTTGAGGTTATGAAACACCTCCACATTGATACAACCCCTCATACGAGGGAGGGAGCTTGGACATTCATCTTCTGATCAATCTTATAATCAAGAAGACATTCAGACCAACTGCTTACCACATTGAGAAGCTAAACCGGAAGCCTGATCCATGCGGGTACAAAGTTCTTTGATACCCATCACCCTTTTGTAGCATTTTCCAACATCCATGATATCCATTTCCTCTCTGGAACTCGCTACAAACTTCAAAAGTTTTCTCTGGGAGAAGGCGGTTGAGCCACTGACCCCGTTCTTCTACAAGAGAGTACAAGTTGAGACAAGCTGGAAATTTTCAAATAAGTTTCAGTGGGAGAATAAAATAGACGAGTCGTTCACCACCTTTGAATATGATGTGTAGCTATCAAGGTATAGTTGATCCAGCAAACACGAGTACTTCCTTCTAAGGGACAGAAGCTGCACAAGAATGAAGGAGCCATCAACTAGAGAACTGCTACTAACTATAACTTTGTCTCACAATTCACAAAGCAGACTATCCAACGTATGGGCTCATACAAACATGCAGGTTCTATAAGCCAGCATGTTGCGTGCAACGGTTTTAAATGTGAGCAATCTATTCTTAATTGAACAGCAATATCCCTGAGAATCACAATTGGATAAATTGGATGAGGCATTTTGACGACTAGATCCATTAAGAATTAACAAGCAGCCAAATGTCTGAAGGCAAACTAACACAAGACTGACTGCATTTCATCAGTACATGCAAATCGTCAATGTTCAGAAGACTAGAGGAGCTATAAATTGGAGAAAGCACGTGTGGGCCATTAACAAACACAATGGAAGTGCCAAGAAGAGCACCTCTTCATACGCTTCGTCAAGCCATTTATACTCAAAGATCCATGCACTGGGAACTACGTCCGGGTAGATGCCAGGCACTGCAGCAAGGTACCAACGTAGTCAGAGAGTAATTATACGAGGTTATCCTGATTAAGAGAAAAGCAACGTTGCAAGTTAGTGAGCTTTACCCGTGCATATGCGAGAGACAGAACACTGATGTGGTTGGGAGAAGGAATTCTCAAGGGCCTCCCATTCTTGAAGAATCTGTTTTGCCAGGTGAACCAACCTCAACAGCTCTGGAATATCATCATGTCCAAGGTCATAGATGCGGGCGGCTTTATTGACTGAGGGCAAGAGGTCTGCGAAAGAAGCTACCAGTTTCTCTAACTGTATAATTATGTGGTCACCTAACTCTAACTCGGCTCGCTGCAGCAAGTACAACAACGTACATTAATAAAATCAAAATACCAACAGAAGAAGACACTAAGGTTGTGTTCGGATATAGGATTTGGATTTAGATTTGGGTTTGGCTTCAAAGTAAAGATTGTATATACATAATTGGTCTTAGTTAGAGAGGATTGGTAGTGAAATACTAATATGACGTATGTAAACAGAGTCCTTATAGCTCCAATAGGTAGGATTTGAAATGACATGCGTTTAGTAGTCATATGAAATCCCTTAGGTTGTTAATGATTTGTTGGAGCTAAAATACAAGGTTCCACTCCAATCAAAATATTGAGCATGATTTTCCATTGAAAAATGACTTGATCCAAATCCAAATCCATGCCCAAACCCCCTACGAATCCAAACGGAGCCTAAGGAGAAGAAAAGTAAATAAAGAACGTACCTTGGATAGCAATGCCGTAAGTCTAACCCTCCCACGGAGCAGTCTAGTGAAGAAGTCCAAAGATTTAAGCTGGCCAAAAAAGTAAAGCAAAAAAGTATTACATTAAAACAAGATTTGATGAACAACTAAGGATGAAATGCAGAAGGATAATACCTTTGAAAAGGCTCCCTCAATCTCGAAGCTGTCCTCCGTGAGCCAAGGATCATCATCAACCGACCTCCGTTTCTTGTTGCCCTCCAAACTCGCATCCGAACTTGCGGGTCGCTTGGTTCCCGAGTCAACAGAGTTCCCTTTAAACCACAACAATAAACAACTTCTTTGTAAGGGAGAATGTTCTGATTCAGGCAACAAAATCGTAGGATGGAAGTTTGTTACCTGCTGCTGCAACTGATGTGCTTGACCCTTCTGGCATTATGCTGTTGTAGAATCAAAAATCAAGTCAGGCGAGAACTGAGAATTGAACAGAGATATAACAACTGATACGAGCAAGTCCTCCATCCCAGAGAGGGAGTTACACAAATTGTTCAAGAATACGTTATGTTGCTCTGGTTTCTGTTATATGATTTGGAGTTACAACGTATATAATTAACCGAGTGAAGGAGCAACAAGAGATCATCATCATCGACCGATCACGAGCAGGCGACAACATATCGATCACAAGCAAGCAGCAAACGAGAAAATCTTTGATTCGATAAATAAATTACCCGACAAAACCAGAGAATACCATTTTAATCTAACCCTCGAGAAGATGAATCGTACCTCTCGATCTCCGCGGACATGTGTTGGCCAAAGACGAGAGAGATGGAGTAACTAGAGAGCTCGCATGGCGATTTTCGTTTATGCTCTCGGGATTAGGGCTTCGCAAATGAAAACCATCCCCAATTTCAAACGCTGTCGTATTGTGGACACGCGGCAAATTGTGAAAATTGCACCTCGAGAACTTCGAGACGTACCCTTGCCCAAAATTAGTGCTGCAACTCGTTCGGGCCGGTCCCGTGCAACCAAGACCGAGTTGCGATCGGGCTTTGGCAGCACCATTTATAATCCGAAAAAAGAGCTTGGGCCCAAATTTGCAGCCAGAATTGGTTTAAGATTTGGGCTCATTGACAATTTCCGGGCTAAACTTGGATTTTATATTTATTTATTTATTTTAGACAAAAATGGCAATCAATTAAAGTTAGACAGTCAATTGTCTATCTAACTTTTAAATGACCGAGTTTGAGAGAGAGCTCTAGGGTTCCCTTCTCCAATGGCGACCATCTTCGGGGAGTACAATTTCAAGGAGATGATCGAGAAGGTGAAGGCGACGGAGATCGAGTGTCGAGCGCTAAAGATTCATAAGGACGTCAGTGATCGAGCAAAGGCGAAGTTTGAAAACTGTCTGGTCGGGAAGTTTGTGGGTGACAAAAGGGTTAATGAATGGATGATGAGGGAGTTTTTCAAGCGTCTCTGGTGCCCTGAAGATGATCTGAATATTATTGAAACTGGGGAGAACTCCTTCATTTTCAAATTCCCAAATAGGGAGAGTATGATGGGGATCAAGACGAATGGTCCATGGGTCTTTGACGATCAATTGTTGCTTCTGAAGCCATGGAATCTCAATTGCAGACCCGAGAACGTAAACTTCAATGAAGCGGTGGTATGGGTTCAAATATGGGGTTCACCACTAGCTTTGATCGACGAAGAAGTCGGTGAGGTCATTGGAAGCTCACTCGGAGAGGTCTACAGAGCAGAAACCGAGGAAGGGGATGAGAGCTCTTGATTTATTAGAGTCCGTGTTCGTATTCTGCTCACAAACCTCTTCGACGAAAAGGTGTGATCGAGCTTGACGATGGAGGGAAGCTGGATATAGCTTTCAAATACGAGAAGCTACATGCGGTCTGTCAATGGTGTGGTTGTCTAACATATTTCTCCGAACTGTAAGGATAAAGCTCAACTGATGGAAGAGAATCCCTGTCCTGAGTATGGGGATTGGCTTTTTCCGAAGACCACAAGGAAGCAGAGATCGGAGAACTGGTCGAACAGAACTAAAGAAACCCGGCCGGAAACTGGTGGACAGAACGCCGAAAGCCGGCAACCTCCGGCAGATGATTTCGAGGAAGCAGATCAGGAAAGATATAAAATCCCGCGATTTGAGGGAACAGAAGGTGTGGACCCCTAAAAATCAGCAACAACTTTCTTCAAAAGGAAAGGAGATTGCGGTTGAGCATCACAAAAAATTTGACTTAGAAAAGATTTTGGTAATCCCCTCGAATACGGGGGAAACCTTTTCGTCAAATAAGTCAAACATTTCAATCTTACCAGATAAGCTTGCATTTACGGCGGGTCAAGGCACCAAATCCCGAAGAGATAATCCAAAAGTAAGGGCTCGTAAGAGGAAGCCACTGATAGGGTTAGACCCAAATACCCCTCGTCCAAATGAAGAAGATCTTGCTAAGAGGAAGTCAACGTCAAATTTTCCGCTATCTATATCGGGCAGAGGGGTTCTCTCTGGTGGGGGAAGAGGATTTGCAATGCACATCGTTCAGAAATACTACTTGAGGAGAATCAGAACGCTGAGATTGGGAGGGAGAACAACAAGGAGAACGATGGGTTTATGGAGATTGGAATGGGTGCTGAAGCTACTTTCAATGAAGAGGCGGTGGGTGCAATGCACCACAGCCTAGAACAATCCTAAGCTGGAACGTTCGAGGGCTTGGGAACCCTCGAAACGTTCTAACCCTTCCGGACATTCTGAAGGATAAGTCACCCAATTTGGTGTTCATGATGGAAACCAAACTCTACAGTTATGAAATGAATGAGATTCGAGAATGGGTTGGTATGCAAAATGGCTTTTTCGTCGATAGTGTTGGGCCGAGTGGGGGCTTAGCCTTACTATGGGATGATCAAGTCAATGTTTCCATTAGAGGGTATACGCAATTCTTTATTGATTGCAAAGTATACTTTGAAGGAGGAAATAATATGTGGAATTTCACTGGGTTTTATGGGGACCTGGAGAAACAATTTAGTTATCTATAGTGAGAACTTCTCAAAAGACTCAAACCAACTAACGATGTTCCGTGGCTGGTTTGTGGTGACTTCAATGCTATCGCTACTGTGAATGAGAAGAATGGTGGACGTTTTGTTGACTTTAATCATATCTCGGCTTTTCGGGAAGCGATCTTCCACTGCGAATTAGATGACCTTGGTTTTGTGGGTAATCAATTCACATGGAATAATTTCAGGGAAGATGAAGAAAATATTAGACAACGTTTAGATCGGGTTTTGGCAAATAAACCGTGGAAGCAGATGTTCGGTTTTGCCAGAGTCACCCATATTGTTGCTTCTACTTCCAATCATTCGCCAATTGAGATCAGTTTTGGAAGACATAATTCGGCTTCATCTATTAAGGGTCCAAGGAGATTTATGTTCGAGGAGATGTGGACCAGTGAGGATCAGTGCATAGACATTATTGAAAATTCTTGGAACAGTCCTAGTGGGAATACAACTACAGCAACAAAGTTGGATTCGGTTGCGAAGTTTATGTCATCGTGGGGAAAAAGTAAGTTTGGCAACGTCCGTAAGAAGATAATTACTTTGAAAAAGGAGTTGGGCAAACGAAAGTCATGGTGGCTAAGATCAAAGAAACTAGGATGATGATAAACTCCCTTCTTTCACAAGAAGAGAGTTATTGGAAACAACGGTCAAGAATTTCGTGGCTTGAACAAGGGGATCGGAATACAAAATTTTTTCATCAAAAGGCGTCTGGAAGAAGGGCAAGAAACACCATTAGATGGATAGAAGATGAGAATAGAATCTGGACTACGGAAGATATGGAGATTGTACAGATTCTTGAAAATTATTTCCAAGGTATTTTCAAATCTAACCGTCCCTCTAGTGAAGAATCGGACTCTATCCTTCAGTTTGTATCGGAATCGATCTCAGCAGCAGATAGAGAGAGCTTTGAGAAGATCTACACCAGAGACGAAGTTGAAGTCAGTTTGAAGCAGATGGGGCCCACCAAAGCCCAGGGTATTGACGGTTTTCTGGCAATTTTCTACCAAAAGTATTGGGATGTTGTTGGTGATGAGGTAAGTAACTGTGTGCTTGATATTCTTAATGGTGCTAATAGTGTTGCAAGCTTTAATCATACAGTTATTACTCTCATACCAAAAATCAAGCAAGTGCGAAAGACTACTGATCTTAGACCTATAAGCCTCTGTACAGTTATTTACAAGCTTGTTACTAAGACCATGGCGAACAGATTCAAAGAGGTCCTGCCCAATCTTATTTCTGAAAATCAATGTGCGTTTGTTCCGGGTCGGCTAATTACCGACAATGTCGTACTTGCTTTTTAAATTCTACACTCTATGAGGAAAAGGAAGAAGGGGAAGGAGGGGTTCATGGCTCTTAAAATAGACATAAGCAAGGCGTATGATAGAGTCGAATGGGGCTTTATTCGTCAAATGTTGCTAAATCTAGGGTTCGGACCTAGATGGACGAATCTGGTTTTAGATTGCATATCTACAGCTACCTTTTCGTTCAATTTTAAGGGGCAAGTGATGGGTTCTGTCAAACCCGAGAGGGGGCTTCGCCAAGGTTGCCCCCTCTCCCCATATTTGTTCTTGTTATGTGGTGAAGCTCTTTCTCGAGCCTTAGTGGCATCTATGGATGTTGGTTTGTTGTCGGGGGTCACTGCTTCTAGAGGGGGTCCTAGTGTCTCCCACCTCTTCTTTGCGGATGATAGTTTGCTGTTTACAAAGGCAAATGAAAGCGAAATTACAAGTTTATGTACCCTACTACAGAACTACGAAGTGGCCACATGCCAAAAAATAAACTTGGAAAAATCCGCCGCGGTGTTTTCCAGCAACGTTCCGAAAGAGACCCAAGTTACGTTGAGCAATCTTTGCGGGATGAAGCTTGAAACTTTGCATGATCGGTATCTTGGTCTTCCTACCACCATTGGGAGAAAGAAAATGGTTAATTTTAATCATATTCAAGAGCGTGTGGAGAATAAATTGAAGGTATGGAAGGAGAAGAACCTCACCTTTGCCGGGAAAGAAGTCCTCATCAAAGCGGTAGTACAGGCTATTCCTTGTTATGCGATGAGTTGCTTTCTCCCGCCACAGAATTTATGCGACAAGTTAGATGCTGCAATCACCAAGTTCTGGTGGGGAGCAAAAGAAGGTAGCTAAAAGATCCATTGGATGTCTAAACACAAGCTTCAATCCTCTAGAGAAGAAGGTGGTTTGGGGTTCCGCAATTTTAGAAATTTCAACAGAGCGATGTTGGCGAAACAGTTTAGTCGCCTCCTTTATAGGCCTTCGTCGATAGTAGCTCGTGTTATTCGAGCAAATTACTACGCTAACTCTGGCCTTTTGAAAGCTTCAACACATAACAGAAGTTCTTTTGTTTGGAGAAGCATAATTGAGGGCCAAAATGTAACACCCCTATTTCTCAAGCGAGCTCTAAGTGCAATATCAAGACTTTGGGGGCAATTTTGTAAATATTTTTGTCACGGCTTTAAAGTTGGAACTTCGGAGTGTTTGCAATATTTGGGAGTCGTTAGAATGATTTTGGAGCACTAGAGATGTTCGGGGTGGTTGTGCAATTATCTGAAATTAAATAGAAGCTCTAATTCTAGTTTATACACTAAAGTTTGAAAAACTACACTTTCACCCCCCCCCCCCCTAGCATGTATGACACTTGTCAAACCACTCTTGACACCTACTAGATGAAGAGTCAACACCTACAAATGCTCTCCTCACCAGCAATCTGGAAAAAAAAAATTCTCTCTCTCTCTCATCCATAATCTTCTTCTTCTTCTTCCCTCAAGAACAACCACCACCAACACCACCATGAAACCACCATCACCGCGCCACCTCCTTCAGAGCTGCTGCAGCTCAAGAATCCCCTCGGTATAAGGATCAAAACGCCCAAAGTAATTCGAAGTTTGGTGAAGGGACGAGGGAGATAATCGGGTATGTAGTTGAAGAACCCTAACTCGTAATCAGTTCAATTCCCCTCCCTCGTTGTAATTCAGCTCTTCTAACTCGTATATTCGTGTTTCTGAGGTTTTGGCGAGCTCAGGGGTGTAGGAATCAAGCCGTGACTCGTCGATTTTCGTCACAGTCGCCGGAATCTGGGCACCTTGGCCGCCGGCAACCACCATGGACGGGGGAGGCTCGAAAATCTTCCCTCATCACGTTCCCTTCAGTTCAAACCCTTCCCCTAAGGTCTCTAGATGATTTAGAGCTCACTCCTTGCCTCGTAATCGCCTGAAGCCCGTGGCACAGAGCGGTACACCGCCGGAAGCACCTCACGTCGCCGGCGAACCGCCATGGACGGCGAAGCTTGGGTAAGCTTCGTTTCTCCACCAAATTTCGCATTCTTTACATCAAACTGCTCCTAATCATGTCTAGAACACGTTTAGATCATCAAATCACGACTGTAACAACGAATCATCATAGTTTGATTCGTGAAGTTGATGTGTTTTCGGTTCACAAACTGCCCCTGTTTAAATGCTTGTAACTCCTTCATTTCTTGCCCAAATCATGCACGGTTTCTTCCTATGTAATCCTGGGAATGCTAGCTACAAGTTTCGTTTGAATTTCGTGGTCCAATTTCATCTCTAAACCCTCTGAAATTGGGCTTGAACATGGCTAGTTAGCAAAGTAGTTGATGTGTTCTTGGTGTTCATGTGTTTTTGGTATAAAAACTACCCCTGTTCAAATGCTTGTATCTTCTTCGTTTTTAATCCGTTTTGGATGATTCTTACCTTTCTGGAAAGCATGGACATAGCTCTACAACTCTCATTAAGATTTCTTTGTTTGATTTCAAGTCTAACCTTTCTAAATTTGGCCTTGAATATGGCTGGTTTGATGTGTTTTTGAACCATTAAAAGCTGAAAATTTTTCTAAGTATAGAATCCTATGGTGAAACACCCATTTTCTAACCCTTGTATCTTCTTCAAAACTTACTGAAATTTGGATCTGCTTTCTCCTGTGTAAAGCTGATACATAATACTTCATTTCATCGTCTCTGGGTCATCTTCAAATTTATAACGGATTTCTCACAAAACGAGCCTAAAGTTGCTAGTTTGAACTCGCAAAGCACTATCGAATTTTTTCTAAGTATTGAATCGTGATTTTCATCCAACTTTGACTAGCGATATCTCTTTGTATACTTGGAGTTTGTAGGAGATAAAATATGTTCTGGAATCCTTGAACTATCGTCTTCAAAATCCTATTCTCAGATTTTCAAGTATCCCCCTCAATTGATTACAAATCAGCCCTAAAGTTGACTAGTTGAGTCGATTTTCTTCTATATTTGACTTTTGAATTCGACACTCTAAATGACGTTTCTAGCCTTAGTGTTCTTCACGAAACTTGCTCGTATTCATATTCTGAGTCTAAAAATCATGTTTGACCAAGTTTGACTTTTCGCACACCCTAGTTTGACTGAACTGTGTAGGAGGGGCAAAATAGTCATTTCACTTAAACTTTGAATTGAGAATAGTTTAGTAACTTGGAGTTTGTCAGCATGTCTTGTATGCCTATTTGGAGTACTCGTATGTAATTATGGGCTTGTGTTGACCAAGTCAAATGTTGGGATCTTTTTGCAGTTTTACAAAACTTCGGGGCCCTATGTGCATTTAATTAAAACTTCGCACTTGAACTAATTAAATGTTTTGAGACTAAAAACCTGACTTAGAAGGATATTTGAAGTCTCAAGAAGGAAGTATTTGACTCGGGAGTTATCAAATCAATGGTGGGGGGTCTTTCTGTAATTTTAGCAAACTTTAGGGGCCTAAGTGTATTTATTGAAAGTTGTAGATTTCAATGCTAAGTTCATATGGACGAGTTAAGAGTCATTCTTGGATGGTTTTGGGCCAGTATGAGTGTAATTTGGGGTCCGGGCAACTACACAGTTTTGAAGTATCAGGGGCGTTTTGGGCAGTTAGCTTGCATAACCTACATTTCCATTGCATTCTTGCATACAACCTCATGTAGAGGGTAAATGCTAATAGACTGTATACTTGACTTGTTTGTATCCAGTCGTTGTGCTCGTACCAAGTAGGCGTATTATTTCGTGTTGCTGCATTTACTGTGAGACTCGGAGACGAGCGTTGTAGGAGTGCCAGCGTTGCTTTGCGCCTTTCATGGCTCAGAGGTGAGTACATATGTACGGCCTTTTCATATCAAAATATGCGTAAGTGCTTGATGTTTCAAATGAATGTTTGTTATATGAAATAGTATGAGAATGCATGTTTTCCACTCGAAAGTTGTTAAACTATTTTATTCATCTCCTCTGAGAACTCTCCGAAATTACTTGTGAATTGTTGACATCCTGATTCTATTTATGTGAAAGAGAAGAAATAAAATACCTCTAATAGACTTAGGACGATGTACAGAGTACTGTTATTAATGGGAGGCGTCAAGCGATCCTCCATTTTCGTATGGCTAAGACCATTGAAGCAATGCTTCTTATTATTGGATAGAACGTTAATGTTCAAAAATCCGCCCCCGATGAGCCAAAATGTATCAAGATATTGAGGCCAAGGGGTTTATAGAGCTATAGAGTGCTACTTATACTTGTAAGGGTCACTACGGTATAGGGGTGTCGACACTTAAGGCCTTTTAGCTAATGTTATGAGCGGGGTTGACGAATGGGCTCCCTTAACGCTCGGGTGAAATAGGGTTTGATAGACCCTAGAAGGAACCCTTAGTGGTTATTTCGTGATCCCTCTGTCTACATCGATCCTGCTGGTGGCTCTTGACACGCCTCAGTTAAATTAAACTGTTGATTGAAGTCGAAATTCAAAATTGGCTACTTATTAATGTTGTTTGTGGCTCTTGATATGCCCTAATTGATTTGAAATGATTTGTAAATCTTGGCTACTCATGAAGTACTATCGTTATCAGTTCAAATAAACTTGTTTACTCTGGATATTTTACCAACTACTCGTGGTTCCTCAATGTTATTAAATTGAGAGGTTTTTTGTTACTCGTTTACTTCCAGTTGTTCCAAATTCTCCAACATGATAGCTTTACTATTTAAATCTTCTAATTTGTTTCAACTCATGCTTCCGTGCCGCTCATTGCTTTACATGTCGTAGTATGTATTTACTCAGTTTTTACTGATTATTTCTTCAAAACTGCGTCGGCATTTGCCATTTTAAAACCGCAGGTCATCAATCAAGTTTGGGGAATGGGAACGCGGATCGAGACGAAGAAGCTTAGCTTAAGTTAGATCACTTAGTAGATCACACACGATTTTTTTTAGATTGTACTTATTAACGAAATTTGTTATGTACTTAAACCGAAATGTAAATTTAATAGTTAATAATCTACTCTTGGTCATCGATTGTCACGTTAACCCTGAACCGAGATCCCGGGTATGTTTCAGATGGTATCAGAGCATCGGTTCTCCGGTTAAAGTGACTTTTCGATTTCCATTAGTAGAGAATAAGAAAGATAAAACGTTTTCAAAATTTAAAATTGATTAGGATAACCCAATTTGGCAATAAGAAGTAAACAAGCCGTCGGGGAGTTTGGGTACTTACGTATTAAGAAACTCGACTTGTACTGTATATGTTGATTAAATATTAATGACTATTTGAGATGTTCATTCAAAGTTTACTTGCCTATTTACAGGCGCAATATTTATGTGACATGCCTATTTATATTGAATTGTTTGTCGTAGTTGTGTGATGCATATCTTTGACTCTTTATTTTTGTAACTAATTTCTCGACGAGAGAGTAACGACGTTGTGACTTAGAAGACCCCGAGACCATTCTTTCGCACCTACGAGTGACGGACCTTAAAACATTAGTTTGAATTTTGTTTATTTTGAGTTAATTTGACATGGTTCTTTCCCAAATTAGAAAGTTTTGAAGATAAAGTATTTATTACAAAAAAAAATGATTTCTGAAAATTATTGACGTTCAAGCTACCAAATGCCAAGTGATATGGACCGCTTTGTTTATCAGTCCGCTGGCGCGACTCTTAGTACGACGGTACTATAAGTTGTACCCGCTGTGTAGACTAAGTTGGAACATTTGAAGCACATGCGAGTTGTGTTAGAAAGGCACGTTGTGTGACGACACATAGTGTTCTTTCTCCCTCGTATGCGTGGAACACTTTAGGTGATTGGGTTATCTAACCCTATAGAGGTAAGACAACATCTTTAACGCGTATGATTCAAGCAAAATGACATATTAGTCTTGATAAAAGTATTTCTCTAAAAAGTTTCGAGATTTGTATAAATTCTAGCAGATTTTTGAGTCATTTATAAAATTGAGAACTTGTATGTTGTTATTGAACTTTCAAAATCTTGTTTCGAACTTTTACCTGTACTAATCATATACGAAACCCAATTGTGGTGTGAGTCTAGGCTGGATAGTAGTATAGACCCCGCCATGCGGAGAGCGAGAACGAGAAATTTCTTTTAGTTAAGGTGTTTCAAGTTGACCATCTAAGGAAGCCATCTTTTGGGAGAAGAACACTCGACGAGAGCGGTTTATGTGCTTGTCTGGCTAAGTCAAATAGACTGAGTCACTGTGCTACATTTCATGTGCATTTCATGTATGAGGGTAAGTATAGTATGAGATCTTCGGGGACGAAGATTCTTTTAAGGTGGGTAGATTGTAACACCCCTATTTCTCAAGCGAGCTCTAAGTGCAATATCAAGACTTTGGGGGCGATTTTGTAAATATTTTTGTCACGGCTTTAAAGTTGGAACTTCGGAGTGTTTGCAATATTTGGGAGTCGTTAGAATGATTTTGGAGCACTAGAGATGTTCGGGGTGGTTGTGCAATTATCTGAAATTAAATAGAAGCTCTAATTCTAGTTTATACACTAAAGTTTGAAAAACTACACTTTCACCCCCCCCTAGCATGTATGACACTTGTCAAACCACTCTTGACACCTACTAGATGAAGAGTCAACACCTACAAATGCTCTCCTCACCAGCAATCTGGAAAAAAAAAATTCTCTCTCTCTCTCATCCATAATCTTCTTCTTCTTCTTCCCTCAAGAACAACCACCACCAACACCACCATGAAACCACCATCACCGCGCCACCTCCTTCAGAGCTGCTGCAGCTCAAGAATCCCCTCGGTATAAGGATCAAAACGCCCAAAGTAATTCGAAGTTTGGTGAAGGGACGAGGGAGATAATCGGGTATGTAGTTGAAGAACCCTAACTCGTAATCAGTTCAATTCCCCTCCCTCGTTGTAATTCAGCTCTTCTAACTCGTATATTCGTGTTTCTGAGGTTTTGGCGAGCTCAGGGGTGTAGGAATCAAGCCGTGACTCGTCGATTTTCGTCACAGTCGCCGGAATCTGGGCACCTTGGCCGCCGGCAACCACCATGGACGGGGGAGGCTCGAAAATCTTCCCTCATCACGTTCCCTTCAGTTCAAACCCTTCCCCTAAGGTCTCTAGATGATTTAGAGCTCACTCCTTGCCTCGTAATCGCCTGAAGCCCGTGGCACAGAGCGGTACACCGCCGGAAGCACCTCACGTCGCCGGCGAACCGCCATGGACGGCGAAGCTTGGGTAAGCTTCGTTTCTCCACCAAATTTCGCATTCTTTACATCAAACTGCTCCTAATCATGTCTAGAACACGTTTAGATCATCAAATCACGACTGTAACAACGAATCATCATAGTTTGATTCGTGAAGTTGATGTGTTTTCGGTTCACAAACTGCCCCTGTTTAAATGCTTGTAAATCCTTCATTTCTTGCCCAAATCATGCACGGTTTCTTCCTGTGTAATCCTGGGAATGCTAGCTACAAGTTTCGTTTGAATTTCATGGTCCAATTTCATCTCTAAACCCTCTGAAATTGGGCTTGAACATGGCTAGTTAGCAAAGTAGTTGATGTGTTCTTGGTGTTCATGTGTTTTTGGTATAAAAACTACCCCTGTTCAAATGCTTGTATCTTCTTCGTTTTTAATCCGTTTTGGATGATTCTTACCTTTCTGGAAAGCATGGACATAGCTCTACAACTCTCATTAAGATTTCTTTGTTTGATTTCAAGTCTAACCTTTCTAAATTTGGCCTTGAATATGGCTGGTTTGATGTGTTTTTGAACCATTAAAAGCTGAAAATTTTTCTAAGTATAGAATCCTATGGTGAAACACCCATTTTCTAACCCTTGTATCTTCTTCAAAACTTACTGAAATTTGGATCTGCTTTCTCCTGTGTAAAGCTGATACATAATACTTCATTTCATCGTCTCTGGGTCATCTTCAAATTTATAACGGATTTCTCACAAAACGAGCCTAAAGTTGCTAGTTTGAACTCGCAAAGCACTATCGAATTTTTTCTAAGTATTGAATCGTGATTTTCATCCAACTTTGACTAGCGATATCTCTTTGTATACTTGGAGTTTGTAGGAGATAAAATATGTTCTGGAATCCTTGAACTATCGTCTTCAAAACCCTATTCTCAGATTTTCAAGTATCCCCCTCAATTGATTACAAATCAGCCCTAAAGTTGACTAGTTGAGTCGATTTTCTTCTATATTTGACTTTTGAATTCGACACTCTAAATGACGTTTCTAGCCTTAGTGTTCTTCACGAAACTTGCTCGTATTCATATTCTGAGTCTAAAAATCATGTTTGACCAAGTTTGACTTTTCGCACACCCTAGTTTGACTGAACTGTATAGGAGGGGCAAAATAGTCATTTCACTTAAACTTTGAATTGAGATTAGTTTAGTAACTTGGAGTTTGTCAGCATGTCTTGTATGCCTATTTGGAGTACTCGTATGTAATTATGGGCTTGTGTTGACCAAGTCAAATGTTGGGATCTTTTTGCAGTTTTACAAAACTTCGGGGCCCTATGTGCATTTAATTAAAACTTCGCACTTGAACTAATTAAATGTTTTGAGACTAAAAACCTGACTTAGAAGGATATTTGAAGTCTCAAGAAGGAAGTATTTGACTCGGGAGTTATCAAATCAATGGTGGGGGGTCTTTCTGTAATTTTAGCAAACTTTAGGGGCCTAAGTGTAATTTATTGAAAGTTGTAGATTTCAATGCTAAGTTCATATGGACGAGTTAAGAGTCATTCTTGGATGGTTTTGGGCCAGTATGAGTGTAATTTGGGGTCCGGGCAACTACACAGTTTTGAAGTATCAGGGGCGTTTTGGGCAGTTAGCTTGCATAACCTACATTTCCATTGCATTCTTGCATACAACCTCATGTAGAGGGTAAATGCTAATAGACTGTATACTTGACTTGTTTGTATCCAGTCGTTGTGCTCGTACCAAGTAGGCGTATTATTTCGTGTTGCTGCATTTACTGTGAGACTCGGAGACGAGCGTTGTAGGAGTGCCAGCGTTGCTTTGCGCCTTTCATGGCTCAGAGGTGAGTACATATGTACGGCCTTTTCATATCAAAATATGCGTAAGTGCTTGATGTTTCAAATGAATGTTTGTTATATGAAATAGTATGAGAATGCATGTTTTCCACTCGAAAGTTGTTAAACTATTTTATTCATCTCCTCTGAGAACTCTCCGAAATTACTTGTGAATTGTTGACATCCTGATTCTATTTATGTGAAAGAGAAGAAATAAAATACCTATAATAGACTTAGGACGATGTACAGAGTACTGTTATTAATGGGAGGCGTCAAGCGATCCTCCATTTTCGTATGGCTAAGACCATTGAAGCAATGCTTCTTATTATTGGATAGAACGTTAATGTTCAAAAATCCGCCCCCGATGAGCCAAAATGTATCAAGATATTGAGGCCAAGGGGTTTATAGAGCTATAGAGTGCTACTTATACTTGTAAGGGTCACTACGGTATAGGGGTGTCGACACTTAAGGCCTTTTAGCTAATGTTATGAGCGGGGTTGACGAATGGGCTCCCTTAACGCTCGGGTGAAATAGGGTTTGATAGACCCTAGAAGGAACCCTTAGTGGTTATTTCGTGATCCCTCTGTCTACATCGATCCTGCTGGTGGCTCTTGACACGCCTCAGTTAAATTAAACTGTTGATTGAAGTCGAAATTCAAAATTGGCTACTTATTAATGTTGTTTGTGGCTCTTGATATGCCCTAATTGATTTGAAATGATTTGTAAATCTTGGCTACTCATGAAGTACTATCGTTATCAGTTCAAATAAACTTGTTTACTCTGGATATTTTACCAACTACTCGTGGTTCCTCAATGTTATTAAATTGAGAGGTTTTTTGTTACTCGTTTACTTCCAGTTGTTCCAAATTCTCCAACATGATAGCTTTACTATTTAAATCTTCTAATTTGTTTCAACTCATGCTTCCGTGCCGCTCATTGCTTTACATGTCGTAGTATGTATTTACTCAGTTTTTACTGATTATTTCTTCAAAACTGCGTCGGCATTTGCCATTTTAAAACCGCAGGTCATCAATCAAGTTTGGGGAATGGGAACGCGGATCGAGACGAAGAAGCTTAGCTTAAGTTAGATCACTTAGTAGATCACACACGATTTGTTTTAGATTGTACTTATTAACGAAATTTGTTATGTACTTAAACCGAAATGTAAATTTAATAGTTAATAATCTACTCTTGGTCATCGATTGTCACGTTAACCCTGAACCGAGATCCCGGGTATGTTTCACAAAAGGTTTTTCTAAAGGGCGCCAGATGGGTGATAGAAAATGGGCAACATATTAATGCTTTCACAGATCCATGTTTGCAAAGGCCTACAACCTTTGAACCTTTTACTCTTATTATCAACCCAGCTAACAGATTGGTAAAAGTTGCAGATTTGTTTGATGAAGAGACCCGTACCTGGGATAGGGGTAAAATTGAACAGCTTTTCTGGGAAAGAAGATGTGGAAGCAATCTGCGCTGTGGAGGTCCCGTCCTCAAATCAACCGGACAGACTGATTTGGCGGTACGTAGACAACGATAAATTGCATATTAATATTCCTTTGATTGAGGCTGTTAAAAAGATGCCTAAGTATGCTCGGTTTATTAAGGATGCGGTCATTGGTAAGAAAGCAGTGAATGAATTTCAGAGAATAAATTTAAATGAACAGGTTAGTTCATGTGTATTGCATGGTCTGCCTAAGATGAAGAAGGATCCATGTAGTTTTGTCATTGATGCTACATTGGGTGACGCTTACACTGGTAGAGCTCTCTGTGACCTGGGGGCTAGCGTAAATTTGATGTCGTTGTCGGTATTCAAATATTTAAGTGTGGGGGAGCCTCCGAAAACCTGGATCAGTCTCCAATTTGCAGACCAATCATCCAAGAGAGTCTGTGGGATGATACATGATGTACTTGTGAGGGTTGGCAGCCTGATAATTCCAGCGTACTTCGTCATACTGGACATGCCAGCGAGTGATGTTCATATCATTATTGGTAGGCCGTTCTTGGCGACTGGTCGTACTCTCATTGACGTAGAGAATGGGGAATTGATTATGAGGGTACATGATGACATGGAGACTTTTTGGTTCTTCAAACCGTCACCCCAGTATTCATGCGAGTATCTGCCAGGGGTTCTATTTACTATACAAGTGAAGCGCCAAATACCAGAGTTGTCGCAAGGGGATCCACCGGAGTACTGGGAAAGGAACAAACAATCAGTTGTGCAAGCATATGAAGCAGTGCTTGAAATTCAACACACGAAATCAAAGCTGTAAGCGGCACAATGTGCCACACCACCCTTGTGAGGTGGCAGAGGTAACATGGTCTAAATTACAAACGCTGCTTGGGAGGCAACCCAATGTATGGTAGGATGGTTTTTGTTTTTATTTATGAGTTCTATAGATTTGATAGTGAGGGGTGAGAGAGATAGAGAGTGGATTATATCTGCCAATCAGTGTGCAGGGACATATGTACAGAAGACGCAACAGATTCCATTCTTAATGTGCGTGCTAAAGATTGCGAGAACTTGTGGAAAGAAAAATCCCCACATGAGTATTAAGAAAAGAAATAGAGAATTGCTCGAGGTCGAGGAGCAATTCCAATATATTGAGTGCCACACACATGAGAGGGCTACAGTTCATGTCCTAGACGCACATCAGAATCCGGGCGCGTAGAGACTTCTTCGAAAATTGTCAACGATCCACAAGAACACTTTATGTAATTTCGCGGAAACAGTGCCCATGTAGGTCCGGGTACCCAGGTACCTCTGACACTCTCTCTACTTTAAGTTTTGAGCGATAAATGTTGAAATCCCCCGCCTACACATTTAAGCGAGGAAACCTCCTGGTTGATCTCTAAATTCATTGAGGACAACGAATCGCTTAAGTGTGTGTGTGGGGGGGGGGGGGAGAGGGGGGATGTGTTACTTTCACTATCCATGTTTTGTCTTGCATTAACCTTGTCGCATGTAGCTTGTGTAGTATTGTGCTAGATTGGGGTGTTAGTGTCGTATTGTGCTAGTTTAAAATTTTTCCATTGTTAGCACTTTTACATTATTGAGTCCCCCTACCCTAAACTTGTGGTTAATCAAGTCGGCCAAAAGCATATAGAGTCTACGAAAAAATGTAAAAAAATAGAAAATTGAAACATTGGAGAAATTAAAAACAAATTAAGATTAAGGGAAATTGGTGAAGCTTGAAACCAGAGAGAGTTAAGTGAAATGTCTCAATGAATAGGAAGCACCGTGGTGGGGAGACCTTAATTTTTAGTATTCTGTGCACTGGTTTCACGAAAGGATGTTCCTGGATCTATGGGAAAACTGGAACGAATACGAGGGCATACCTTTAGTTCCTATATTGTGCTAGGAGGATTTAGTCTTAAGGTGGTCCAATAGTATGTTTTCGAGTGGAAACTTGTGGCCTCTTGAAATTTGGGGTGGACCTTCGTGTTGAGTTGGTTCTATGTGGTACGGCTGCCTCGGCCTAAGTGAAGTCGGGGGTGTACACCACCTTCCCTTACAGAAATTTCAAGAGTTAACCGAAAAAACCCACACTTAGTTTCTCTAATGCACAGTTGAAAAAAGAAGAGAATGAAAAACAAAATGAATTAGAAATTCTCTTGGACTAGATACGGTGAACAACTCAATGTGCCTCCGCTCACGCGGGGAATTTAGATTCAATCCAATTAGAGTTTCTAAGGAAAATTAAAGTCAAGCCGTATTACACGGAGTTTTGTCTCCCCTCAATGGGACAATTTGCATTCAATGCAATAACGGCTAAGAGGATCTGGAAACCTCATATGACTTGGCGACGAAAGACTACCATAAGACTAAGGATGCCTACACCCTCTGAGCTAAAGGACGTGCCTGGATCTTGGATTCAGTTTGGTGGATGTTTGGGGACCCCTTAGTGAGCTTATGCGTATGATCACTCTACTCAATTTCTTGCTAGCGGTTGTGTGAATTTCAAAAGAGACTAGTGAGAATTTGATAATTTTAGTTAGTAATAGCAAGATTTCCCGGTCTCTAAAAAAAGAACAAAAAAAAAATCGCGTTTTCTAATTCTTGTGATATTTATAATCGAGTTGCATTGTACAGTCATGTAGTTTGCATTGTGTGTGTGTGAGTAGTTTGTGTCACATGGCTGGTGGAAGTAGGATGTGATTCGGTGGATTAAAGTGTAGTGTGAGGCTTGATTCTGCTCGGGACGCGCAACAAGGTTGTGTGGGGGGATTTGATAACTCTCTATCAGAGGTATATTCCTTGCACGTTTTACATGGTTTTGCGTGTTTTTCGGGTTCATTACCTTACATTTACACTACGACTAGAGAGAAATCGTAAAAAGTTGAGCTTTGAGTGCTTAATTGATAAATCCGGACGTTTTCTAGTATTTGAGCTATTTGACCGCATTTAATTTTCCGGTATGTTCAATTATGTGTGTCTCAGATACCGGAGGCTTGGAACTTGAACTTATTTTGGAAACGAACTTCGGAACACGATGAAGGTCAAGAAATTGACTAAGGAGATAAAGAAATGAGGAACAAGCTTCTGGACCAAACAACCTGCTGCAACTATATATCACAGCCACCTCTCAATCACCAAACCATTACCTAGTCTTCATTGCCTATAACCAATACAGCCACCATAATAAGTACAACCAAAACCATCTACTGATTTCACCTGCACCTCAGTCCAAATCCCAATTCACACCCACAGCCCACCATTCTCCATGACTAGTCTTCATCCAAACAATAACCAGACTTCTTAATTACTAAACTCCACAACCATTCAAACAACCCAGTACTCCACCAATACACCAACAACTCATCTCAATCTTTCACCCAACCTACACCACCTCATTACCCACTGCAATTCACGCCATGCTGCCCCCTAGCCCAGGTACAAACCAGTTTCACCACCATTACACCAACCCTATCTACCTCCTTCACCTTCTCTCCAAATCACCATGACCTCCCTAACACCACTATTACCTCGAAGCTTTAATCCCAACCACCTTTCACCATAGCCTAACATAAATCACCAAGACCATAATACACTTAATACACCATTACACCATAATCTAATCACCATCTTCACCACTAAACACCACAGTACCTCTAAAAACAAACATCAACACATACTTAATCACCTGCCACCAAGCTACAACAATCACAATCCAACACCAATAAAGCCACCTCTCCACCATCAGCCTTCACCCAAGAATCGACCCAAATCCTCCATAACAGACCAAAATACAAACCCGAATGAAACCCACCTAAAACTCACCTGAGACAACGACCTTCGCAGCCTTCACACCACCAGTCTTCAACCCCACCATCGAACCAGACCCAATCCAGTAACAAAGCAGCGCAGCAAGAAGAACGTTCCAGGTGATCGCACAATCACAACCTTTGATCGTGCGATTGAGAGAAAGTAACAGTGAAAACTCACTGTAATTGACGACCTCTCTGCCTGATCGCACGATCAGGAGCCAATAACAGCCCAGATCGCACGAAAAAGAAGGGAGATCGTGCGATCTCCTGATGCAAAAGCCACGGGGAAGAAAAAGACGGGAGCAAGGCGCAAATTATGAGAGTTTTAATAGCGAAAAGAAGCTGTGATTTATTTATATCCAGCCCTAGGGTTTGGGAGTGTCTCCCACACTCTTGGAGGGGGCAAAACTGCAAATATAGGAATTACACACTAACTTACCTACGGGTCTGATTTAGAAAAAGAAGAGAAAAGGCTGTTATTCTACATTAGACGCCATTGAACAGAAGAAAAAGACGAAGATGAAGAAGATGAAGGACGGGAAGCTCCGTTTTCGCGTTTGATTTCCTCTCTCTCTCGTTGTATCAATTTTATGGAGAACGTTGTAAAGCTAAACAATATTATGTCTAGCTAAACCTCTCTAGCTAGATAATTCCAGATTATGGATTTATTTCACGTTTCTTGAGGCTTAATTCAGTGTGTGATTTGATTCATTGACACGTTATTGTTCTTAATTTTGGTATGAGTAGATTGATCACCTATTTATGCTAGTTATCTAATTTGATGTGCGACAGTGATCAAAACTTAAATTCGTGTAGGGTGTTGACATTCTTATAGTTTTTTGAGACCGATATGAGATAGAAGAAGACGACGATGAAGATGGGGACTGTGTTCGTCGTCTGTGAGGAAGGAAAGAGAGAGGAAGTTTTTTTTTTTGAATTTTTGTTAAGTAAATAACGATTTTGGGAGAATTAATTATTCTAATTAATTTTTTTACCCTTAAACACCACCGCCTTAATTGTTGGTGCTTCTCGGCCTCTCGGCCCATTCTATTGGGCCGTGTCTCTGGCATAGACGAAACTCGCCATCCGAACTCTCTGGTCACTACCGTCTTTGGCCAAAGCATGTCCGTGGAGATCGAGAGGTATGATTCATCTTCTCGGGGGTTAGATTAATATGCTATTCTCTGGTTTTGTCAGGTAATTTTTTTATCGTAACAAAGATCTTCTCGTTTGTTGCCTGCCTGTGATCGATGATGATTATCTTGTCGCTCCCTTCGCTCGGTTCATCACTTGATTAACGTCTATGATTCCCCCTTTCAAATCACCCAACAATTTGTGTAACTCTCTCTCTCTCTGAGATGGATGATTAATTTGTGCAGTTGTCAGTTTAATTGATTGATTCTACCACACGGCATCATGTTGGAAGGGCCAAGCACATCGGTTGCAGCAGTAGGTAACAACCTTTCTTGCTACTGTTTCACAGAACGTTCAGATTTTGTTGCCTGTCCTCCCTGAATCAAAACTTTCTCATTTACAAAGAAGATTTTTATTCATTGAAAGGGATCTCTGTTAAGCGACCCGCAAGTTCGGTGGCGACTTCAGAGGAGGGCAATAAGAAACCGAGGTCAGTTGATGATGATGATCCTTGGCTGACCAACGACAGAATCGAGCTTGATGGAGCCTTTGAAATGGTATCCTCCATCTGCATTTGATCCCTTTTTGTCGTTACAAGCCTGCCTTAATCAAACACCTTGTCCATCAAATCTCTAATAGTTTTTTTCTTTTACTTTTTTGCCAGCTTTCATCTCCAGACTTCTTAAAAATACTGCATCGTGGGAGGGATCGACTTACAACATTGCTATCCAAGGTCAAGTTTCTTCTCCTTAATTAGTGTCTGTTGGTATTTGATATTATTATTAATGTATGTTACAACTTGATGCAGCGAGCTGAGTTAGAGTTAGGTGACGACTTAATCATACAGTTAGAGAAACTGGTAGCTTCTTTCGCAGACCTCTTGCCCTCTGTCAGTAAAGCCGCCCCCAACTATGAAGAAGATATTACAGAGACGTTAAGATTGGTTCACCTGGCCAAACAGATTCTTCAAGAATGGGAGGCCCTTGAGAGTTCCTTCTCCCAGCCGCATGGGTCTTCTGTCTCTCGCTTATGCACGGGTAAAGTGAACTAACTTGCTAGGTGCTTCTCTCTTAATCAGGATTACCTCGTTTAATTAAAATACTATCTGATTTTTTTATTCTTGTCTTGCTGCAGCGCCTGGCATCTACCCAGACATAGTTCCCAGTGCATGGATGTTTGAGTATAACTGGCTTGACAAAGCCTATGAAGAGGTGCTCTTCTTGGCACTACTTCCTTTGTGTTTGTTAATGGCCCGCACCTGCCTCTGAAATGCATGCAACAAGCTGGGTTATAGCACCTGCCTGTTTGTATCAGCCCATACGTTGGATAGTCCGCTTTGTGAATTGCGAGACAAAGTTGTAGTTGGTAGTTCTTTAGTTGATGGTTCCTTTACTCTTTTGCAGCTTCTGTCCCTTAGGAGCAAGTACTCGTGTTTGCTTGATCAAGCATACATTGATAGCTACACGTCATATTCAAAGGTGTGAACAGCCCGTCCCTATTTTATTCTCCCTCTGAAATTTATTTAAAAAAATTAACTTGTCTCAACTTTGGTACTCTCTTGTAGAAGAACGGGGTCAGTGGCGCGACCGCCTTCTCGCAGAGAAAACTTCTGAAGTTTGTGGGGAGTTCTAGAGAGGAAATGGATATCATGGATGTTGAAAAATGCTACAAAAGGGTGATGGGTATCAAAGAACTTTGTACCCGCATGGATCAGACTTCCGGTTTAGCTTCTCGACGTGGTAAGCAGTCTCTCAAATGTCTTGATCAGATAATGAATGTCCAAGCTCCCTCCTATGAGGGGTTTTATCGATGTGGAAGTGTTTTATAACCTCAGCCGGTTAGAGGGTTTCTTCCAAATATTATATTGTGCTTTGGGCATCTTGCTTTGTCAAACACATAAGCATTTACATCACTTATAAGCCGACGATGCCATGTAGAAATAAAGTACTTAGGGACCAACACCACCCACTCAATTCTTTTAGTTTGGCCAACCATAGATTGTGTAGTGACAACGACAGCAAGCATTTTTCATATTTTAACAGGAATCAAGCTAGTACATAATTTGATGAAAGCTATGTTTCAGTTGCGGAAAACATCCCTAGAAGAAGGTTTACTGGTAAAATAATAATACTTCTTATTTTTCATGCAGTGTCGGGGAATTTGACTGATCAGACTCAGCTGCGTAATTGGCGAGATGAGATATATGACCAGGTTATTCATCTTGGTTGAATTCTTCTTTCTCTGGTTGTTTTCAAGCTATTTTATCCTGTTTTCGCACATCCCTTCATGGTTTGCATTGCTTCCACTGATTTTGCTTGTAGGTTGTGCACTTACGTTTTTCCTTACAGTTTTGTGCACTGCATGATGGTTGCACCTTTTTAATACAATGTTCTGACCTGATTTGACTGTACCGATCTAAAGAAGCTGACAGTATCCGATTTAGTCTAGTCCGATGCTTCGGGCAAAACCAATTCCCAGCGTACTTTACTTGATTGACTGAGACGGTGAGACCTGAGAAATTAGACGCACTAGGCCGAGCAACCCAAGGTTACATGTAGACGGACTAGGCTGAGAAATTAGCTTGCTATCTTTCTGTGGAGCTCGCTTAAAATTGAATGTCACGCAAAGTTACTTGTTTCTAGGTTTAACTGTTCTGGTATCTTAGTCCTTGAAGAAAAAAGTGAATGTCAGGAGAAACAGCGCTTGGGGTCTGGCTGTGGTTGATTTGCAAGTTCTTATTTGTCCTGTTTGATTTATAGTTATAATAACTGCCATGCAGTGGAATTTTCCCTTAGAAATATGAATGAATTTTGTTACGAACAAGGACATTACTAGGTCAAAGCTCCATCAGAGCCCTCATTCTCTTGTCCCTCAAATGTGGTCTTCATTTTTTCGCAGATTGTAGCCTCCAGGAAACTGTATTCACTCAAGCTGGACAAACTGTTGTGGGATGAAGCCTTTGAAACGAAGGTGCCGGTGACGAGTATTTCATTATCTCGAGGTCGTGTTTTTTCTTCTTTTGTGTTTTGATCAATAAATACTCTCTTGTAGAGTGCAAGAGCGGGCAAGGCCAACGAAGCAAGGTGTAAGTTGATTGAGGATGCTTTGCAGTTCTTGGCAAATTTCAGAGATGGTATTGCTTTCCTCTCGGAGGAAAGTTGCCACAGACAGTTGGCTGACATTAAACAGTTTATAGAGAGACCACGAAGGAAATGTAAGACGTGATTTTTTTTTTCTTTGTTGGCTGGCCACCTACCTGTCTCGTTGCTTCAGTACGTGAAAAAGAACTTCAACGGGGAATGTAGTGGGTTTTCTTTTGCACTATGTTTGTCTCTGTCTGTGTGATGCTGCTGCTGCCTTAGAGTAGAATTTCTCATTTCTCTTGCTTGATTCCTCCTGCAGTGAAACGCCGTTCTCGTGCGTGTGCGAAGTACTTCTTGACTAATTGGCGAGATCTGGAATATGAGAAGGTATTTCTTCCTGTTCCGTCGTCATAAGCTTTTATTTCATTGCATGCGACATGTTGTAGATGTGTTTTTCTATTACATGATTATTGACTGTAGGAGGATCTTTCTGTTGTTTGTAGCTTCAGAGCAAGAAACACAGGTTCATGTTTCAGCTGTATGATGTCTACGTGGAACACAAAGAAACATGGTCTAAGGTGCCCGACCTCCCCATATTTATTTTGCTGTTGGATCCTTGTCTTTACCGAACATAACAACTACTTTTTGAGCATTTTCTCATGTATGTATGTATGTATATTGTGGGGTTGGTATTTGTGTTTGCAGATGCCGGCGTGTAATGGAGATTTGAGCAAACTTGAAACTCATTTGAGGAGATGTTTGGATTTCTATGAGATGCGCAGAGGTGAAATGTCATTGATGTGGTCGAGGAACTTTTATTTCGCAGAGGTTAGTTGCGTGAAGAATCATGTTGCGGAATCCATATATCTAATCGGGTGTCTGCTACGCCGCCTTGAAGAAGGGACTAGACCCAGCCGCTGGTACTGCAATGATGAAATACTCTTACCCAACGAGTTTAAGCCAGTTTCACCTCCTGACTTGAATGACGACGACTACTGACGGCCGACTAGACTAGTAAATTAATGTATTGGGTAAATTATATAACTAACTAATTCTGGCTAGATAGTCCTTTTGTTAACTTATGAGGCTGCGACTCTGTGTGGGCGGTTTGTGCTGGTTCTCTAAAGTTTACGACCAGAGAGACGTTAACAGCGAAACTTATGAGGCTGCGACTCTGTGTGGGCGGTTTGTGCTGGTTCTCTAAAGTTTACGACCAGAGAGACGTTAACAGCGATGGATTTAGGCAATATATATGCTTGCCATCTGTTATATATATGACTATCTCATGTAGTATTGACATGATTCTTGTTCTTTCTTCTTGCGCCCTATTAATTTCTGCTGTAGAAGTCTAAAGTCTAAACTGCTGAACTATTGCTCGAGACTCTTATGTCCAGCACATATATTTTGTTGGTGTTAGGTCGATTACAATATAGTTTTCTCTAGTTCTTTATCCTTGTCTCTCGTATATTTCAGCTGCTAGAATATGATTTAGGTCTCTTTTCTGTATCATGATGTTACTTTTCGGCCTTGGTAAAAACTGTCGAAAAAGGAGTTGTGAAAGCAATTGTGGGGAGTGTTTGACAAGGTTAATTGGTTAAACCCGCCTACCCTGCTCGAAACCCATGTAATGACATACCGAAAAATGTTGATAAAGCCATTTTCCTTGGGCAGCGATGTGAAGATATTGTGGACAATTTCAAGCCCTCAACATGTTTTCAAGTTTGGACATATTGACAGTCCTTGTGTTGAGTCTGGTGACAATCTTTCCCAAGATACTATATTTGCAAATTGCAATCCTCCTCCTGCCCAACCATTATGGGTGATGGCTTAAGCGGGATAACATTCTTTTCCTTCTCAGTAAATTGCAGGTTAAGCAGTGTGCCAACCAAATCTTCATTAGTTTGCGAAGATTTTACAGGTCTGATATCACTATACCCGATTGAACATTATAATTCCAACAAGCAAGAGAATTACATAACAAAATCAAAGACAAATAGCCGGTTAAAATCCCCTTCGGAAGGGGATAAGCGCAAAATGACACTACTAGAATCCCAGGTACTTCAGAATCATAAGTGTAACCCATGTTCTTTATATCTCCTGAACTTTGTTAGTATGGAAATTCACAAACCTGACTCTGTTGATTGCATCATTTGAGTGCTAGTCTGTAGACTACCTTACGAATATAAATACCCAGTATCATAAAAATGGAAGTTTTTATGCAATGGATAGAAGGACCTTTTACATTTTAGGGGATAAAATGCTTATTAGAAAGAGAAAAGATAGAGCATAAGATTTTAGAAGGATGAGATAGAAAGTAATTTGGTTTGGAGAGGCTCCCAGGGATGGGAATGCTTCCATTTGATCTGAATTTTAGTAATGTTTATCAAGTTTTCAGGGAGAAGATAGTCATCATCTTCCATCTTCTCTAGTTCTTTAGCATTTTCTATCGTATCTTTGCACCTGCAATAATGTAATTGTATGTATGTATGTATGTATGTATGTATGTATGTATGTATGTATGTATGTATGTATGTATGTATTATTATTATTATTATTATTATTATTATTATTATTATTATTATTATTATTATTATTATTATTATTATTATTATTTGGTTTATTTATTGATAGAGATTTTTTAAAAGACAATTTTGCCCCCTCACTCAAATGCATCTAACGGAAGTTGTAAGAGCTAAGTTTGTAACGCCCCATTAAATATTGGAGAGCGATTTCAGTACTATTGAAAGCAAGTGGCAGTTACTTCAAAGCTGAGAGGGGCCTTAGACAGGGGGATCCTCTTTCCCCCTACGTGTTTGTTCTTTGCCTTGAAAGGCTGTCTAACATGATTTATCAGGTCCACAATCAAGGTTTGTGGAAAAGGGTCAAAATTTCCAAAAATGGTTCCCCTCTTACCCATCTGTTTTTTATAGATGATAAGCTTCTATTTTCTCAGACTGATAGTGTCTCTTGTCATTTTGTGAAACAAGTTCTTGATGACTTCTGTTGCTTGTCTGGACAAAAGATCAATCTGTATAAGTCCAAAATCTACTTGTCCCCTAATGTCAAGTCTCAGTCTATTCATGCTCTTAGAAACATGCTTAATATCCCTCTCACCCAGAGTAAGTATCTTGGTATGAACTTGAACATTGACAGAGTGGGTAAAGTCCAACATGCTGATCTTATTGAAAAGTTCCAGCTTCAGGTGGCTGGTTGGAAAGCCTCTCTTCTTTTTGTGGGAGGTAGAGCTACTCGTATTAAAATTGTGAACACTGCCCTTCCTATTTACACTATGCAAACTCAGAATTTGCCTATCAATGTGTGTAACATGTTTGATAAGATAAATAGGAATTTCCTTTGAGGTGATACTGCCCAAAAGAGGAAGATACCCAGTGTTAACTGGAACACTGTTTGTACGAAAACTAGTTGTGGGGGTCTTGTATTAGAAGCATGAAAAAACAGAATAGGGACCTCCTGGCGAAGCTTGGTTGGAACATTCTTATGAATTCGAACTCTCTTTGGGTCAAATGTATGAGAGAGAAGTATCTGAGAAATAATAACATTTTCCAGTGTCCTAAGAAAAAGAATTCCACTAGGACCTGGAAAGGCATTATTGAAGCTTTCATGGCTATCAGAAACAAGTTTCAATGGCCAATAATGGGAAGCTTGTTTCAGTGTGGAATGATTTCTGGATTGGAGATTTTTCCTTGAAAGATAAATGCCCTCATAGTCCTTTTGATGAAAGAATCACTGTTAGTAGGTTGATTAATTGTGAAGGGAGATGGGATCTCTCTCTCTCTCTCTCTGCTTACTGGCATTATCTCTTCTGATCTCATCAACACTATCCTTGCTAAGAATTTACCTCTTGACTCTGATACTGAGGATTCTCTTCACTGGTATGGTTCTGGTAATGGTTGTTCTCTGTCTCTTCTGTGTATGAGAACATTGCCAGAATGAATCACTTCTCTCATCTGAAATGGGATTGGGTGTGGAAAAAGAAGTTGTCTGTCAAGCTCATCTTTTTTGCTTGGAAAACTAGGAACTTAAAGTTATTTACTAACTCTGAAAGGGATATTAGAGGCCTTTCCCTGGATGATTCTTGTCCTCACTTCCTAGGTATCAGTGAGGACCAGAGTCATATTTTTAGAAGCTGTCCAAAAAGCTTAGCTGTTTGGACAGTGATTTTTGATACTATCTGGATTAGCTCACTCCAAAACACAGATTTCCTTACTTGGTTTGATACCAATTTTAAAGAAAGCAAAAATACTAGCTCCAATCATATTGTGCTCTTCATCTGTTGTTGTTGGCAGATCTGGTTAAACAGAAATAACTTTTGTTTTAACCAGAAAATCAATCCTGTGTTTGTGAGTGTGAGGAATATTTATAGCTTTACTGAAGAAATTTGGATGATGTCAGGAAGGGATTTTGTGTCTATAAGAAAGAAGACCTCTAATGATTTCATTTGGTGTCCCCCTGTTTCAGGTAGTATCAAACTTAACATTGATGGAAGCAAAAAGGGTGAGAATGAGATTGCTGGCTTTGGAGCGGTTCAGAGGGATGAAAAAGGGCAATGGATCAAAGGGTACATAGGGCAGATTGGTTTCAGTTCTGTGCTGGAAGCTGAGCTCTGGAGAATTCACAGAGGGTTGGTGCTAATCCATAAACTGAACCGGGAAAGTGTCAACATTGAAACTGACTCTATGGATGCCTTCAACTTCTGCACCAGTGGTAATCCAATTGACTTTTCCTTCAAATTTATCATCCAGGAAATCAAAGTGCTCATGAAGGGATGCAAGTGCCATCTTAATCATATCATTAGGGAGAAAAGTGGAGTGGCTGATGCACTTGCAAAGAAAGGCTCCAACCAGAGTGAAATTCTTATCATTCTGGAAGACACCCCCCCCCCCCCCCCCCCCCCCCGCCGATTTGGCTAGTCTCATTGTCAGAGACATTTATCCTAAGGGTCACTAATTTTTTGTTGTTTTCTTTTCGTAGTCTTGTTTCTTTCCTTTCTGTATCAGACTGATCAAAAAAAAAAAAGTGGAACTAATGTGTCAATTCTCTTAGTGCATATAATCCAATTTCTATCCGTCTAAAGTGTGTGGTAGTTCAATATCAGTCTAAAGTCCTTCTATATAATTGCATGCAAGTTTTATCCCAGAATTTTAACATGGGATACCGGATTACTTTCGACTCAGAACAAAGGAACCCTAGGGACACACGTAACGGAAGACACCCAAAATTTTGGAGAGGTATGTTTCGTGCTGCTGTCCCTTTTGTTGTCGGGTAATTTATTTATTTATCTATGCCGATCGGCACATCTTCTCTGTGATCGATCTTCTAATTGTTTGTAGCCTGCTTTCGATCGATAATGATTTCTTGTCGACCCTTCACACGGTTCATCACCTAATCGACAAGTTGTAATTCAGAATCACAAAAACAGAGACCAGATCAACAAAAAGGGACAGCCTAGAGAAGACGAACCATACCTGTTATATGTTTCTGTACAATTCTCAATTTGCTTCGCCAGAGTGATTCTACAACAACATCATAATGTCTTATGGTTTAAGCACATTAGAATAAAGTAACAAACTTGCTTCCTAGTGAATAAAAATTAACAATACTCTCTCATTATGTTTCCTGAATCAAAACTTTCTCATTTACAAAGAAGTTGTTTATTGTCTCCTTTATTCATTGAAAGGGATCTCTGTTAAGCGACCCTCAAGTTCGGTGGCGATTTCAGAGGAGGGCAATAAGAAACCGAGGTCAATTGATGATGATCCTTGGCTGACCAAGGATAGATTTGAGCCTGATGGAGCCTTTGAAATGGTATCCTCCATCTGCATTTGATCCCCTTTGTGTCACAACAAGCCTGTCTTAGTCAAACAACTTGTCCATCAAATCTCTAATATTTTTTCCTTTAATTTTTTTGCCATCTTTCATCTCCGGACTTCTTAAAAAGACTGGATCGCGGGAGGGATCGACTTACAACATTGCTATCCAAGGTCGCTTTTCTTCTCCTTAAGTACTGTCTCCTTCTTCTTCTGTTGGTATATGATATTATTATTAATGTATGTATGTTACAACTTGCTGCTGCAGCGAGCAGAGTTAGAGTTTGGTGTCCACATAATCATACTCCCTATATCTACGGTCGAACGTGCCGTTACGGGTCTATCATTAAGCCGCCATTTATGGTGCATTAACCCCCCCCCCCCCTCCCCCCACAACGGTCACTTCCCTACTATATATATATGATCGTTAGCCCTCCAGAGACTTCTTCTAGTTCTTCTGGTTCAGTTCTGCTTCTAAGCTCTCTTGCCGTCACTAAGCTGTCTCTCTCTCTCACAGTTACCATTGCTTACTCTCACGCTACTCACACCCTACACTTCTCTGGGTTCATACTCTCATCCCCTACTTGAGGTGTACACTTGGATCTCTCATGAGGATTTCCTTGTACACAGTGGGCACCTGAGAACGTTGGTGGTGGAGAAAGGTTGTGGGTCTGTGAGGAGAGTAACGGGAGAAGGAGAGAAAGAGAACATAGAGAGATGAAGAGAAGGAGATCTCTTTCATGCCACCTGATAATGTAGGGGGGTTTTCTGTGGGTAATGGGTCAGAGAGAGGGGAAGAAGAAGAGGGAGGGAGATTTAGAGTTAGAAATGAGAGGAGAGGAGAACAATGGTATGTATGTTGTGTAATTTGCGTTGATCCGAAGGGTATTTTTGTGTTTTTACACATCCGTTAGTGCACCGTTACATGCTAACTCTAATAGGGGTGGTTTTTGTATATCCCCAAACACGAGGGTTATTTTTGTATATAAACCATACTCGAGAGGTGGTTTTTGACTTTTACCCTTTTATATATTATGCAAATAGTGCTAGTTCAGTGGCAAGTATTTGATGCTTCACGAGATCCGGGGGTTCGAACCTGGCTATGTGATGTAATTTCAGGAAAAAACAAACTTTTTTGCATTGCAGATTTTCTGTTTTGTTTGATAAACATATGAAGTAGTTGAGGCCTGTCAATCAACAAATAGGACTCCTAGTAACGCTCTCTCCTCTCTCCTCCTCATTATGACAGTTATAAGCAGTTAACCTTCCTTTTCTGCCAGTTACAAAACAGTTAGCCACCCCATTAAGGCAGTTCCGGGAAGCTTTTTGCCGGAGAACTACTGCAAACTTCTCTTCTTTGAAGTGATTTCAATACACCTCTGGTGACTTTCATTCAACTTCACTGTATATTTTCACCACTTTCTGTCACTGTGTTTGAAAATGGAAGCAGGAACATCTTTGGACCCAGAAGACCTGAAACAAGAAGACAACTTATCAAGGTCAATGCAGCACATAAATCTCATAGAAGACGAAGATCAAGTTGTTGACCTCCCTGAAGATTCAATTGATGATGGAATCAGAGATTGCAAAAACAGTATCTTTGGTAAGATCTTTCATCAAAGACCAGTAAATTCTAGTGGTTTATATGCTACTTTGAACACTCTCTGGGAAGAACCTGAAGGTTTACAAGTTATTGCTATTGGAAAAAACTTGTTTCAATTCATGTTTGCTACAGAAGAGGATGTGGTTAGAATTCTAGACAATCAACCTTGGATTTTTAATAATAGCATGATTGTCATGAAAACATGGATTGAGGGTCAGAATATGCTAGATGCTGATTATAATGAGGCTATTTTCATTCTCCATCTAAAACATATGCCCTCTGAGTGCTTAACTATTAAAGTTGGTGAGAATATTTGTCAAGCACTGGGAAAAATGTTTACTGTTGAAATTCCAGAAAGGGCCAGTTGGGATGGGAGATATATTAGAATCAAAGTTGGCATGCTTATCACTAAACCTTTACCAACGTGTATCAAAGTGAAGAATCCCAGAACTGGTAAGTTAATCTAGTGTGACATAAGATATGAAAAACTGCCTTTTCATTGTGAGTACTGTGGTCTTATTGGTCATGATTCCAAAGTTTGCACTACTTTTAAGAAAAATCAGAAATTGGGGATTCCAACAACTTGTTTGTATGGAAACTGGTTAAAGAGCGCTCAAAACCCAGTGAATCCAGTGCATAGTCCTCTAATAAAGCCTGATTTGCAAACTGATCAAGCTAGGAAGGTACCTGATCATGTCTCTGATACAAGCAAAGCCAGAAATCAGAATGCCATGGGAGGATCTGCACAGTCTCAGGCACCTACAAGTCACAAGGGTAAAGAGATTGTCAGTGTTCAAAATGCAATCTCTACTGTTTTAAGTGCTTGCAGTGACGGCCAAAAGAAGAAGAGGAAAACTATATTGCCCACAAAAAATATTATTTCCAGTACTAACCATTCAAGCAATCTCAAGAACAATATCAAGTATTTGGATCAACATACCACTGACATGGATGCTACCTCTTTTGGTAAAGACAACAAGAGAAGCAGGAGTGTTGAAAAACTTGAAGATTTGTCTTTTTTTGATGAGATATCGGCGGGGGTTGATGACAACCCTTGCCGGAAACAATTAAAAACTTATGTTGGAATGTACGAGGTTTGGGGAACACTCGTGCATTCCTAGCCCTCAAACACATTGTGATGGTGGAGGTTCCTCAGGTGGTCTTTATAATTGAATCTAAGTTGGATTACCGTAAGGCAGAGGCTACTAGACTTAAGCTACAGTACAAGCATGGTATGCATGTTCCTAGAATGGGTCTTTCAGGTGGGTTGTCTTTTCCTTGGAAAGAATATGTGAACTTACATGTGCTTAAGTATCATAAATTTTTTATCCATTGTAAAGTTTATGATTCAAATGACCAAAGCAAATGGTATTTGTTGACAGGATTCTATGGAGATCCTGTTACCTCTCTTAGAGGTCTCTCCTGGGATCTTTTGAAAAGACTTAAACCTCCTGACCCTCAAACTCCTTGGATTGTTATGGAGATTTCAATGAAATTTTGGGTCATCATGAGTACTGGGGTGATTCTTATAGAAGTGATTCTCAAATGGCTCAGTTTAGACATTGTCTGAGATTTTGTGGTCTATCACAGGTTCCTACTAGTGGCAGTTTCTTCCCCTGGTCTAACAATAGACAGGGTAGACATCACACAAAAGAGAAGCTTGACAGGTTTATTGCTAATAATGCTTTCTTTGACAGTTTCAATCAAGCAACAGTGGAGGTGCAGGAAAAGAGTACTAGTGATCACCATCCTCTTCTCATCAACATTATGCATAAAGTGCAGAAGCCAAGACATAAAAGAATATTCCAATTCAATTACAGTTGGACTAAAGAGGATTATTGTAGTAGTTTAATTCCAAATAATTGGAATGATTCTGATCCTAGCCTTTCCATTGCTTCTTTACAGATAAAGATTCAAACTATTGCAGGAGATCTCCGAAAGTGGGACAGAAGTAATAGGAGATTCAAAAAAGAGGAGATTTCAAATTTACACAGCCAGCTTGCTTATCTCAGAGAGCAGTACCCAAACTATAACAATTTGTCAAAGGCCAGGAAAATTCAGACATAAATCAACAATATTCTTCTAAAATATGAGATGGATTGGAGGAAGAAATCTAAAGCCCTTTGGCTAAAAGAAGGTGATAGGAACACTTCCTATTTTCATACAAAGGTGTAGATAGTGCTTTCTAGACAGGCAGATCCTAGCCACGTGGCAACCATCCATCACACCTAGCTGTGCTCCACACACACTGGATCACCACCCGCGCTGATCCACGTGGGGGCTGCGAGACAGGGCCCTCGCATACCACCACACGGGACTTGTAGGGACTTAGTGGTTTGGAGGCTAGAGTAAGTCCTATCGCGCGCGAGCGACAACCAAGCCCGCGCGCGACCCCTAGTAACTGCTTTGAGAGATTTATGGCACGAGCTCCATAAAACCGGTCAACCTCCTAACGGTTCCGGTATGCGCGGATAACGTGCTGTAACGGTCCCTATATACGCGGACGAACGTGCCGTTGTGGTTAAGCTAATTAATCCGCCATTAATGGGCGCATTAACCACACTACAACGGTCACATTATCCGTTATATATAGGACCGTTAACCCTTCCATACAAGGGAGAATCATCTGAAATACGCGGAAGCTCTGCCAAAATCCTGTCTCTCTCTCATACAGTGCTATTGTCTTACTCTCTCCCTACACACAACCTTACTTCTCCTGTGTTCTTTCTATCCCCTACTCTTGGTGTATATTGAATTCTCTCTGCAGGATTCTCTCGTACATATTTGGTGAACCCGACGTGAATCTTACCACTGCAAGCAACCATGTCTCATGAAGATGATGTCAGTAACAGATCGCCCTCCACGGAGACCACCTCGGGAGAGGATACCCGTCACACTCCTACGGCCGTCGGTGAGGCTCCGACGCTAGAGGCCTTGAATGCCACCATCCACAATCAGGCAAAGGCTCTTAAGGCTCAATCCGCACAGATGGAACGGATAATGGCCATCCTAGGGACCCTTTCCCCGAATCCCACATCTGCCGTCTCTCAGGGAGGAGGAGCTTCCACCACTCAAGGGATGGGGGTGATACCCACACCACCTAACCCTAATCTGCAAAACCCACCGGTGATGGCGCAGTTGCTCTTAGTTCAGGGGCAAACAGCTCAAATATTGCCTCCTACCACTCATATTCTTCAACCGCCAATTCTGACACCCAATCCGTCTTCACAGTACCCCTTGCCTCCTCCGCCGGAGACGTGGGGCAACGTGAATGCACAGTACGCTCCGAGCTCGACCGCGGCATATGTGTCGCCTCCAACTGCAACAACCCTTCCTCATGCTGCTGGGGTAAGTGCACCGGAGTGCATGACGTCGCTGCAGCGGCGCATAGAAACCATCTTGGCTAATCAACCGTTCGCAGATACCATCATTCCAAAGGTGGACAATGATCCGCCTATCCCACGAGAAATTTATCTCATGCCTAACCCCGCAAGGTACAAGGCTCCCAAATGGGACAATTTCGAAGACGTCAACGGGAATGCTCACGAGCATATCATGCGTTTCATCGATGTGATGGGACCATATGGAGCCGATCCTAAGCTACTAATGCGTGAGTTCCCCAAATCTTTGGGAAATGTCGCCTACAAGTGGTACAGGACGTTAGAGGCCGGATCCTTGAAGACCTGGGATGACATGGTTCAGAAGTTTTATACCAAATTCTTCCAGGTGGAGGAAAAGGTGACAATGATCCATCTCTCTCGCATGTACCAGAAGCGCGAGGAGGACGGAGTAACGTTCATCAAGAAATCCAGGGCCAAGTCCTTGGAGTGCAGAGATGAAGTGCTTGAGGGCAGGCTCGTGGAAATATGTCTGCAAGGTATGCGAGACAAGTACAAAGGTATGCTCATCAACTTACAGACTCCTACCTTTTCAAAATTTATGGAGTGCACGAAAAACATAGAGCCTATAGTAGAGAGGCAGAAGAAGAAACACGCCCCCGAACGATCCCCGAGCGGAACTACTTTTAAAATTGGAAGGTTTAGCTACAAGAGGGGGCGTGAGGCTGAGGTGAATACAGTCTCGCCACAAAAGCAGCCCAGGGTTACAAACTTGGATGCACCACCCCTACCATGCTCGGTGGAGGAGGCGACTGACTTGTGTAAGCAGTGGCGTAAGGACGGTATCTTGCCGCCGCTCGAAAGGATACCCTCCAAGGAGATGATGAGGGACCCATAGTGGTGCGAATTCCACGGGAAGATAATGCACCCCACGGCTGATTGCAAGAAGCTCAGGAACATGGTGAGCCAAAATATGAAAGACGGCGAGTTGATTGTCAGCGACCAGAGGCAGGATGTGCGAAACAATCCAGTGCCTGCCCATGCGGAGCAAGAGCCGAAGGGCAAAGAGGTGGCCATGATCGCGATTATGGACCACGAAGAGATTGCGGAAGACGGTCTACCCATCATTGCCGAAGTTTAAAATGAGGAGGACTACAGCGTAGATACGGAGGACGAACGTGCCGATCGGATGAAAGGATCGCACGCGTTCAGCAGGTTCTTCGATGAAATGAACTTTTAGGAGAAATGCCGGAAAGAAATGACAAAAGCAATCCTACGGATAGCGGAGGATTATGAAGAAGACATCGTGGTTTCCAATGAGAAATTTTTCAGAGCATCTTGTTCCACAGAAAAGGTCATGACCTTCTCCGCAAGCGACAAGAAGACAGATGCGAGCCACCAGAAGCCTTTGTACGTAACGGCAGTAATCAATGGTGTCGAGTTCAAAGGGAGTTTGTCGACGGAGGAGCGGCGGTTAATGTGGTCTCGCTCAACACTCTAAATTTGGCGGGAATCCCGGAGCAGAAGATTGTCAGACGTCCATCCCCGCTGATGGGGTTTGGAAGCGATTCCAGGATGACGATAGGATGGATCCGTCTGGGCGTCTAGATAGGCAAAATCAAATGTTCAGCCAAATTCTACGTCATCGATGTGAACACTACGTATCATATGATCATAGGGCGAGCTTGGATTCATCTCTTTGATGCATTCCCCTCGACAGCTCACCAGGTGATGAAGGCTATCTGGAACGACAGAGTAGTGGAGATACCGGCCTCGGTAAACCCTTTTAATTTGGATGAAGCGCATCTCACCGAAGCAGTGTGGTTCATTGAGATGGCAAACGAGCAAACGCCAAGGCCGTTCAATCCGACCCCTTTGCCTCGGTGGGAGGACATCAAGGATCAATCACCAGCAGGGGTAATGGTGACAAGGGAAGAGACCAAGGAAAAGCCGTCCGCGCGAGAAGAGGCACCGCGGATCTCCTATCAAAGAAAGAGTGTGTACACCCTGAAAAGGGTAGTAAAGCATAATCCTGCAGGCAAAGAGAAAGAAAGCTTATACGCAGACGGGAAGAAATGCTACCGCATATGAAGGTGCGCGGGGATACCCCCACGCAAGCATGGGGATATCCCTGAGCAAATCAATCAAATTGAGCGTGTCATGGAAATGGACAAGCAGAAACCAGACGTTGCGGAAGAAAAGCTAAAAGAGGCGCCTGAGTGCATGGAGGATAAGCCCAAACCGAAGAAGCAGGAGCTGAAGGAGGTATTCCTAAGCCCAAGCAAAGAAAATAAGAGACCCGTTTTTCTGAGTGCAGACCTCACGCGCGAGGAGGAAGAAAGACTGCTGCAGCTACTGACCGAGTACAGAGACGTGTTCGCATGGGAATACGATGAGATGCCCGGTCTGGACACGAGCATCACCATGCATAGGTTAGATGTGATCCCAGGATCTAAGCCGGTAAAGTAGAGCACAAGGAGCTTCAGGCCGGAGATAAATGTGAAAATCAAACAAGAAATTGTCAAGCTACTGACTGCCAGGTTCGTCGAGCCCAATCACCATCCCACGTGGTTGGCTAATATTGTGCCTGTGGTGAAGAAGAACGGACAGCTTCGTATCTGTGTAGACTTCAGAGACCTTAACCGCTTTTGCTCATAAGGATGATTTCCCGCTGCCCAACATCGAGCTGCTCATTTATTCGACTGCGGGTCATCGTATGTTCAGATTTATGGATGGCTTCAGTGGGTACAACCAGATCAAAATGGACCCTGAAGACGCACGGAAAACCGAATTCATCACGCCGGTGGGAGTCTTCAATTACACGGTTATGCCGTTCGGACTCAAGAACGCAGGCGCGACTTACCAGCGAGCCATGATGGCTCTGTTTCATGACATGATGCACAAGGAAGTAGAATTTTATGTAGATGACTTGGTTGTCAAGTCCAGGGAAGAAGTGGACCACTTGGGGGACCTGCGGAAAGTATTCGAAAGATGCAGAACTTTCCAACTGAAGATGAACCCCATGAAGTGCGCATTCGGAGTAACCTCGGGGAAGTTCTTGGGATGTGTAATACATCGCCAGGGCATCGAGCCTGATCCCGCAAAAGTATCAGCCATCACCAGCATGACCGCGACGCATAATCAAAGTGCTTTGAAAACATTCTTGGGGAAGTTATCTTACCTGCGAATGTTCATTCCTGCGATCGCGGAAATAATCTTCTGCTTCAGCGATCTCCTCAAGAAGAATGTCGTGTACAACTGGACTGCAGAACATGAGGCCGCGTTTGGGAGATTAAAGGACTTGCTGACGTCACAAAGGGTAATGATCGCACCACAGCTCAGATCGCCGCTTTTGTTGTACCTAACATCAACAAAGAAGTCTATAGGGGCACTTTTGGCTCAGGAATATGAGGGGAAAGAAAGGCCGATCTACTATATTTCCCGCATAGTGCAGCCAGCAGAATCAAGGTACACAGATATTGAGCATCATTGCCTTGCTCTATTCTTTTTAATAGAAAAGTTGAAGCACTATTTCGCTTCGCACAAAGTGGTAGTGGTTACAAAGAGTGACCCCATACGGTACCTATTGACTCACACTTCTCCTGGTGGAAGACTGGAAAAATGGTATATGACCATCTCTCAATACGACATCACGTGCGTTCGACCGCGGGCAATCAAATCGCAAGCGGTGGCGGATTTGCTAGCACAGTTCCCTGACAATAGCCACGAGCCCGTGATCGAGGAAGAACTAGAGGGACCCGAGATCTATGCAGTTGAGTTGCCTTACTGGACACTCCATTTTGACGGGTCGTCAACAAGGAAAGGTGGAGGGATTGGAATAGTTCTGACCAAGCCTGATGGGGAGGTCATACAGATGTCCACAAAACTCGACTTCGCAGTCACCAACAATGAAGCGGAGTATGAAGCTCTCATTGCAGGTCTTCGCGCAGCCAGGGCACTAGAAGTAAGCAATTTGACGGTTATGGGGGATTCCAAGCTAATCGTCAAACAAGCTTCAGGCGAGTATGGATTAAAGGGAGTAAATATATTGCCTTACCGGACCTTGGTACATAAACTGGTGCAACAATTATGCGATGTCAGGTACGAACATAAGCCTAGAGCAGATAATCGGCATGCTGATGCTTTGGCCACTCTGGGATCCAAGGTTAGTGCGGATAAGTCCCCCCCCCCCCCAAGAATCTCGATTGAAGTACGAGTGTCATCGGCGTTGACGGAGGACGCATGCGAGGATGAATGCATGGACGATGCAGACTGGAGGAAGCCAATATTGCACGCCATCGCAGAGGGAACGAGTAAAGAAAATTGGGCATCCACCAAGGGATACTGCATACATGACAACACACTCTACTGCAAAGGCCCGGGTGGAATACTCATGCGATGAGTCTCGCAGCAGGAGGGACAAGCGCTGCTAGAAAAGATTCACCAGCATACTTGCGGGGAAAGTGAGGTGTCAATCTATCGGAAAGCCCAAAGGTATGGGATTCACTGGCCGGACATGTCAACGGCTGCTGCGAAAATTCAAAGTAACTGCAAGATTTGCGCATTGATCAGGGATTCTTTAACAATTGCTCTGATTGATGATGATGCGGATTGGAGGAAGCCGCTCTTCGATTTCCTCACGGCAGGAATCGAGCCTTAGTCAAGAAAAGAAGCTGAAAAACTTAAAAGGAAAGCAGCCCGGTACGTGGTGCAAGAAAACATACTCTGGCAAAGAGGTCATGAGGGTAATCTTCTTCGCTTCTTAGACAACAAGGAAGCGCAAGAGGTGATGGATCTCTCTCATCAAGTGGAGCATCAGGGAAGTGCGAAACTATGCAGACAACTCCTCACAGTTGGCTATTTCTGGCCCACCATGGAGGCAGACTGCCGCACCAAAGTAAGGAGATGCCAGGAATGTCAATTCAAAGGCAACCTCGTACACGCCCCTGTTGTGGATCTACATGCATTAGGGACACGATGGCCATTCCATACTTGGGCTCTGGATTTTGTTGGCCTTATCCGACCAACCTCGCATGGGAATCAGTTTATCCTCACCGCGACCGAGCTGTTCACTAAGTGGGTAGAGGCAATACCGCTGAAGACAGCACATGCCCTTGTTGTGGTCCATTTTATTCAGGAGAACATCATATACAGGTTCGGGATTCGTAATACGATTCTCTCGGATAATGGCACCCCTTTCGTCAATCGCCAAGTAGCCGCAAAGCTAGCGGAGTACAACATAAGGAAGATATGTTCTACTCCTTATTATCCAAAAGGGAATGGTCAAGCAGAAGCGACCAACAAGACGCTGCTGAGGATCCTGAGCAAGATGGTCGCGGACGATCACAAGAAGTGGGCTGATTCTTTGAACATAGAATTATGGGCGTATCGGACTTCTCCGAGGACCCCCACCGGAGTCTCCCCATTTCTTTTATGCTATGGAGCTGAAGCTGTAGTGCAGGCAGAAGTGAAAATCAACTCTGCAAGATTGGCCTTTCACGCATTATACGACAATCAGCGCGATCATGACTTGATTCTATTGGAAGAAAAGCGAGAGCAAGCCAAGCGGACTAATAAACGGTACAAGGAAAGGATTGCCCGTGCATACAACAAAACAGTCCAACATCGAGATTTCGCAGTTGGAGACCTGGTCTTGCGTGCATCGGATCACTGCATGCGGGAGGCGGCTCACCCAAAGTTCGCAGCCAACTGGGAAGGACCATTCGAAGTCAAAGACGTCTTTGACAGCGGCTACTGCAATATACAGAGGCTGCATGGGACGGCCACGACCCCAAGCTCAGTCAACATGCGCTGGATTAAGAAGTATTATCCTTAACTTCTCTCCTTACAAGCGTTAGATTCCAATGCTTCTTTACGCCTAGTATCGTAATAGACTCATGCGCCGTCTCTCCCATATGAGGGATTTGTAACTTGGCCTCTCCCATATGAGGGAATGTAATTTTGACTCTCCTATATGAGGGTGTTTATAATAAAAGGCTTCTCCCAAATGGGAAGCATTTCATGACTTTGTCTGCCTTTTTATCGCTTCATGTATTTCCTTGTTCATCTATTTCCTTGTTTCTTAACAACAAAGCCTATCTGCCGAGATAGCAGCGTTAACCAAATACGATCTTAATTGATCCGAAGCCTATCTGCTGAGATACCAGCACCCTGCAAATGCGATCTTAATTGATCCAAATCCTATCTGCTGAGATAGCAGCACCATGCAAATGCGATCTTAATTGATCCAAAGCCTATCTGCTGAGATAGCAGCACCATGCAAATGCGATCTTAATTGATCCAAAGCCTATCTGCTGAGATAGCAGCACTATGCAAATATGATCTTAATTGATCCGAAGCCTATCTGCCGAGATAGCAGCAATATGCGAATGTGATCTTAAATTATCTAAAAGCTCATCTGCCTAAGATTGTAGCTCTAATGTACGATCTTAACTGGTCTGCGAACCTATCTATTCGATAGCTAGTCAAAGCAGCGACACCCTGTGTAAAACGCAGAATTATGCAAGCAAATATCCAAATGCAAAAGGAGAAAGAAACATAATTTGTTTTATAGCCAACTCCCATGCGATATTACAAAATGTTCTATCGTACGAAGAACAGCAAATACTCAAACTATATTTCATTAAGAGTCAAAATGACTTACAATCTATCTGTCTAGATAGCAGCTTACGAGTGAAAACTAATGGTAAGGTAAATCTTACTATAAAATGAACGGCCTACAAAACGCTACAAAAGCTATGCGGTGCCATCTTCAAGATCCCAGGATCTGACAAGGCCTCTGTCTGGTCTTCTGCCCAAGAGATATGCCAGATGAACCACCTGTTCAAGCGTATGCGGCGGTGAAGAACATGCAGGCAGCAACTACTGGGGCAGGAGGCTCCTTGTCCACGGAGACGAGCACAATGGCTCGCCACCCCGAGTTCAAGAACGTGGAGGCAAGTAGTTCTCCTCCGGGAAAGCTAGAGGAGAAACCCTTCGTTCGTTACGAGTTGGTAAGAAGGTCAGTATAGCACTGCACCTCGCCGGAAGGCAGCCGGAAATATGACCTGCAAACATAATAGACAAAGAAAATTCTTCGAGCAAGCATGAGGTATTACGTGCATCTTCTTCACGATGGTTATGAAGATCAATAAGCTTCGTAAAGAAGACCTTGAAAGCTATTTCTATGGTACGAAACGCAAACTCAGGTTTCACAACTTGAAATTGCCATGAATCAACGAAAGACAAGCGTTGAAGCCAGCAGTCATAAGGAATCATGGTAAGCCACATTTTGGGATGAAGAACCCAAACAACAAGAGGTAGGGCTTATATAGACCACACGGAGACCCTTCGGTTCCCTAGCTGAGTCAACAAAGCCTGGAAAAGGGGTAAGAATCAATCACTTACGTCTTGAAAGAGGTAACATTCAATTACCCTACTAAAGGCTACGAAGATTCGGTGGTCTGCCCTAATTAATGACGGAAGGTCATATACGGATGGATTTCCCAAGGAAAGCGTGCTTACCTGATAAGCAGTTAGCGCGAAAATCAAGGCGGATATGTCACCAGGTGACGTCACAATTGATACGCATAAAATATTCGAGCAAATCCCGGGAAGGGCAAAACGGGCATTCAAGCCTTGAATAAAAAAAGGGGGAGAAAACCTAGCAACATTACAATAATGTTTTGTTTCAAAACAAATACTTGCTATTTTTTCAAAATAAATCTTGGATCAGGGGGTCATCAGGAGAAAACAAGAGTGATGTATTTGTCACTTGGTCCACTTCTCGCTTTAGCTACTCGTACTTGGCGCTCATCTCATGGAAGAGCTTGACAGCCTCTTCTGCCTTTGCTTCTCTACCTTTTGCCCCTCAGCTGCGAGGTTATGGAAGTCGCGCTTCAAATTCACAGCTGCGTGAATCTGGGTGACTCTGTTGACAAGATACCCGAAGCCCAGCTTGCCTTGAACTTTGGCTTGAAGGCCTTGGCACATGCTGAAAAGCAGCTGAGCACTCTGAGGAGAAATGGTCGCAGGGGTGGCCGCAGACAGTTGCTCCAAAATCCAGATGGCCTCGGTCAAGAACAGTCTTCTGTTAAAAGGTTCTATCTCTAGAGACCTCGCAAATGACCTAGGATAGGAGAGACGCATCCGAACCAGCTAGTCTACATCATCTTTCTTCAAACCTAACAATGTTGACTCAAGTTTAGAACATGAAACTCGTGAATGAAGAGTGCAAGATGCGAACAAGAAAAAAAACGGTAACATACCGGTTCCTTCAAGGATCTCGTGCAAAGAAGGGATGCACATTGCTGGAACAGCTGAAGTCTGTCCTCGTTCCATTGCTCTTCTATCAGCTGCAAGCTCTAGTTCCTCATAGTTGGCAGGAAGGGTATAGGCTGCACCAGGTGCGATTGCAGCTCCCACTTGCGAACTCCAAAAACTCCACGCTTGAGGAACCTCTGGAGGCTCAATCCCTGCTGGAGGAATGGCAACAGTAGAAGCTGTTGCTTGATTAGAAACTCCTTCGGGTGCGAGGGGCCCGTGAGACTCGGGAGCACTCATTGGGACATTCACATTCGCATGTGATGCTACGTCTTCCACGACCTGCTCATGAACTTCAGCCTCAGCAGCATCTGTCTCCATTTCCTAAGCTGCAGCATTAGTATCTTCCTCCATCAGCACGGTGCCAGCTTCGATGTCATCAGAGACCTCAATAACATCCTCCAGGGCTCTCCTGCATACTCAGCGGCCGCGACAGGCTTCTCAACATGAGAGCTTCGCTGTGGGGCATAGGATGCAGAGGGTTGACTTCTTTGTTCCGGCACAGCCTCATCAGTATCGCCTGCGATACAAGACAGGAAAATGTGAGGTAACTTGTATCATACAATGTTTTGCTATTTTGATAAACCAAGAGCGAGCACCTCCACGCGTAGGTGGGATTGTAGCATCTTCATCATATGCTAAAGACGCGACACCGTATCCTATTAACGTATCTTCGTTAAGCACATCCTTAAGGTGAGCGTGACCTGGTCGCGAAGAAACTTGTTATGATGGTAATTGGGTTGCTAAGCCTAGTTTACAGACATCGCTTGGATGATTACCTGAGGGTTCACCACACTTGCTTACTAGCCATCGGCGAATATCGGCTTTCGATAAGCCATGCTTTAATGCACCGACAATCACTTCTTGGTAAGTTACTGCAAGATTAAAGATCTCACCTTGATTGCCACCTGCGATTTCCTCAGAATCCGCTTGAGCTTGCTCCAAAGCAGCCGCATCCTCCTCATCGACTTGGGCTGCATCTTCCTCATCAGCTTGTTGCACCAAGTCGTCTACATGTTGCTCTTCCAAACTTCTCTGCTTTATGAGTTTGATTTCATCTTCTTCTCGCTTCCTTCTTCTTTCCGCAGCCTCCGTAGCTGTTCTCCTAGACTCAGCAAGGATGTCCTCGTCTATGGTTTCGCTGGAAACACCAGAGTGAGAACCCCTCTTCTGCCTCTTGGCCAGAAGGCCGCTGATGGTTTCTGCATCATCATCTGCGAAAGAACAAACTGTTCAGTAAATAGTGCGAGAGTCCAAGTAATGAGAAGATAAGATCGTTGGGGATACCTTCCGAATCTTCCTCTTGTATCTCACCTCTTTCTTCTTCTCTTTCATCTTCGACTCTCTCTTCTTCTTCATCATCATCCCTTTCTCTCACCTCCCTTCTCTCATCCTCCTCTTCCTCCTGACCAAACGGAACGAAAGTCTCAACTGCGAGCTCTTTCAGCGCCTTGCTTGGCATGCGACCTTTGCCTTTGTCCTTGGAAGTAAGGGACTTCGCAGGGGAGGAAGCTGGACCACTCCTAGGGGAAGAGATTGTGATTCCCTTCTGCCTTGGTCTCTTTGCCCTTGGGGCGGCAACTGCTGGAGGAGAAGGAGCGTCCCTGGGAGGAGACAACGCTGGAGTGTTGTCTATCAGCGAGTCAGCAAATGCGTCCATTACCTCGCGAATGCGGGCCTCAATTGCGGGAGCCATTCCCATTTCTAGCCGAATTGGCTCACCCGTCCTTCTCGCAGCAACAATGGTGTTGATCAGCGACTTGGAACGCTCGCCAGAAGCAAACCTCCTCAGATAGCACTAAAACAGAAAATGGAGCATAAGTTTTGACATATCAAAGGAAAGAAACTTAACACGCGCAGAGGAAATTGTTTACCTTGGCAAAATCTTTGCTGTACTTGATGACATGCGAAGCACCTTCCCTAACTGCGGCCATCTTCTCTTCAAGGATGGTGGAGGGGCACAAGTGATTCTCATGGTCCAACAATGAGTAGCAGCCATATTGGGAGTCATCCAAGCTACAGTTAGGATGGAAGGGGAAGGAATTTCTCTTAATCACAGGAGCTCTGCTTGGCTGAGGGGTCGACTGTGTCTCAAATCTGGCCTGCTGGGTAGTCCAGTAGGCAACCCAATTCTTGGAGTAGCCACCTGCGCGGTTACCTGGAGGTTGATCAAAGGGAAGGTTGCTCCTCAGAATCGTTTGGCACTCGCCAGACAGTAGCCGCTTGTAGCAACCTCTTACAATGGATCTGGGCCAGACTGATGGCGCCATCGCATCAAACCCAAACTGGGGAGAAACGCGAGTGGGATCGACATCGACTGTGATCCTCTCGTACCAGGGAGTAAGCTCGCGAACATACTCAGCAAGAGCAGGAAGAGAACCCATCAGACACCAGCAGAAGAATTCGCGATAGCGCTCATGGAAACGCTTATGACCCTCGAAAAGAAGTTCTTCCGAGAAAGCAACAGGTCTGGCAGGATACAACTTTGGGAACCATCGCACATTTTCAATGCGTGGCATAAGGCGTTGCCGTAAACTTGCTGCGATCATCGCATATCAGGCTCCAGGTACACTTAGGAAAATGAGTTCCAAACCATCTAGCATCCCTTTCACTGGAAAGTTCTTCCTCCGCACCTGGGACACACCATTTGCTGGGCCTAGAAGGAACAGGAGCATAGGAGGGTCATCGCTCAAAAACCCACATAGTCAGGAATGCGATATTAACATAGGTCAACACATCAAGGCGACCGCGAGAGTCCTTGGTCGCCACAACCAATTGGTCTAATCTATGGTACAGGGTGCCCAAGACTAGCGGCCCAAGTGCGACTCTTTGACCAAGGGTCAGTTTCACAACAAGAGGGAGGACATGGTAGAAAACCCCATCATGAGGGTGGCCATCGATTAGGTACCTCGATAACCAGGCGCAGAGAAAAGCACACAAGGCCAGATGATAACCTTCCCGTTCACATAATTCTTCGCCTTTGGGTTCTGTCTCAGAAGTTTCTTGGTGATACTACTACTCGCATAGTCGCGAAATAAGTACGGCACCCACTTGCCCCAAGTGTTCTTCGCAGATGTATCAACCAGCTGCCAGTCGGGAAGAAGTTTCGCAGGTTTCCACCGGGTGGAAATTTTCTTTACCTCTGACAACCATTCCTCCATCTGCTTGTATAGAGCATGTTTCGGATCGGTCCTCAAAGGACTTAGAGGATCCAACTCACCAACAGGAGAAAGATCATACAACATGTGTACATCTTCCAGAGTGGGAGCAGCCTCGAACTCAGCAAAGTGGAAGGTGTGAGTCGCAGGCGAATAGCGAGAAAGAAGGTTTAGAAGCATGGACTGGTCCAACTTCACGGCAGCACCCTTCATAGCATGAACTGCAAAATAGACGCCAGCATTGTTCAATGCGATGGCATGATGGGTCAATACATGGTCGATCCACTCATCCATGAAGTCCAATTTCTGGACAAAAGCTTGGGTAGAATTGCAGTATGGGGGAAAAACCCATTTTCAACCCCTAATCGAACCACGTCCTTGGCATCGATCAATTCAAGCATGGCTGCGTTAACAGGCGGGGTCAATGTCTGCAACTCTTCAGAAGGAACGGGAGTCGGCAAGTTCATCACCTTAACCCTAGCATGGTAAAAATCTTTTCCGCCCAGATAGGGGGCTTTCCGCCATTAGGTTTGGGGAAGATCAGGTATTTCTTCGACCTCTTTAACGGGTTTGGTTCCTTTTGTCTTTTCCATTCCTGCGGAAGAGCAAGAAAAAGGGGGGAGAAACACGCACACTTTTAGTTTGAATTTCAAGAATCAGTTCAGTTCGAATTTCAGTTTGAAGCAACGATGTTTTAAGAAGATGAACAGTTCAGTGTCAATTCTGGGTTTGGAAGTTCAGAATCGTTTATATTGCTCGGAATATCAGAAGCCCCACATTCAAAATCGTTACAATCTAGTGATTAGATCAGTTCTGGGTTTAAAGAACAAGGTCTCTTTTGCAGTTCTCAACGAATGACATGTTTCAGATAGTCACGGGTTTGCAGATCCAATACAGTTCAAAGCATATATCAGTACATTAAATGGAATTGAGCAAAGCCAACCTTGTTTTGGTAAAGCTTGCTTGGATGAAGCCAGTTGAAGGAGACGATTAACAAGAAAGAACTGATGATTAATCACTTGGATCTGCTCTTGAAGGCTTCCGGGTATCATTCACTTTAAGAGAAAGAAGTGATGCTTTGCAAACAGTGGAGAGCACAGAGTATTTATCCAAAAACAATGAAGGGTTGCGTCCTTTCAGTAGTCGAATCGCAACCGTCACCGACGAATCGCGCAATCACAGGACAAGCTGACGTCATGCCTAAAACACTAAAAGACCAGACGACACGACTCTAGGGATTTTAGGTCATAATGACACGCATGGGGGCTCAATTTGCGTGTATTTGAATTGGTGCGTGGCGGCGACGTGTACATTGGTTCCTGCGCATTGAAGCCTATCCGGCTATGTGTATTCACGCGCACAAAGGGGGCTAATGTAGATAGTGCTTTCTAGACAGGCAGATCCTAGCCACGTGGCAACCATCCAGCACACCTAGCTGTGCTCCACACACACTAGATCACCACCCGCGCTGATCCACGTGGGGGCTGCGAGACAGGGCCCTCGGATACCACCACATGGGACTTGTAGGGACTTAGTGGTTTGGAGGCTAGAGAAAGTCCTGTCGCGCGCGAGCGACAACCAAGCCCGCGCGCGACCCCTAGTAACTGCTTTGAGAGATTTATGGCACGATCTCCATAAACTCGGTCAACCTCATAACGGTTCCGATATGCGCGGATAACGTGCTGTAACGGTCCCTATATACGCGGACGAACGTGCCGTTGTGGTTAAGCTAATTAAGCCGCCATTAATGGGCGCATTAACCACACTAAAACGGTCACATTCTCCGTTATATATAGGATCGTTAACCCTTCCATACAAGGGCGAATCACCTGAAATACGCGGAAGCTCTGCCAAAATCCTGTCTCTCTCTCATACAGTGCTATTGTCTTACTCTCTCCCTACACACAACCTTACTTCTCTTGTGTTCTTTCTATCCCCTACTCTTGGTGTATATTGAATTCTATCTGCATGATTCTCTCGTACACAAAAGGCCTCTTCCAGAAGAAGAAGGAATCTTATTACTGGAAGTTTCAATGAGACTAAGGATTGGGTCACTGAAGAACCAAACATTGCCAAGGCTTGTGTAAATTATTTCAAGCAGATCTATACTTCTGAGAATATTATACACCTTTACACTGTTGTTGATGCTATTCCTCATAAGGTCAGTGAAGATTCTCATTTGTTTTTACTAAATCCCTACACTAAGGAGGAAGTCTCTGAAGCACTAAAGCAGATGCACCCACTCAGGGCACCAGGTCCAGATGGTATGCCTGCCATTTTCTACCAGCATTATTGGTCTATAGTGGGTCATGACATTACAAATTTGGTTTTGAATATTCTCAATAACCAAGGGGATTTGACAAGTTTAAACCAAACTTCTATTGCTTTGATCCCTAAGGTTGATATTCCTAAAGAGACCACAGATTACATACCTATTGCCTTATGTAATGTTATTTACAATCTTATTGCTAAAGTGCTAGCAAACAGACTTAGAAAAGTCTTACCTGCTATTATAGATGAGTCTCAGAGTGCATTTGTGCCTCATAGACAAATAACTGACAATGTTATTATTGCTTTTGAGACTATTCATTCCATGAAATGTCACAAAAGAGGAAATGGGTACTTTTCTCTAAAATTGGACATGGCTAAAGCCTATGAAAGGACTGAGTGGCACTATCTCAGATGTTGTTTAAACAAGCTGGGTTTTCCTGCTAATTTTATTAAGCTAATCATGAATTGTGTGCAATCTGTTAATTACTCAATTCTGATTAATGGAGCTACTTCAGAGACCTTTCAACCTACTAGAGGACTGAGACAAGGTGATCCTCTATTACCTTATCTCTTCCTCATATGCTCTGAAGGTTTTACTTCTCTTTTGAACAAAGCTGTTCAGGAAGGTAGATTGCAGGGTTACAGGTGTGTGGGTAATGGTCCAACAATTACCAATTTGTTCTTTGCTGATGACTCTCTATTCTTTGGTAAAGCAACTCCAGAAGAAGCAACTACTTTGAAGAGTATTATTGATTTTTTCTGCAGTGCTTCAGGTCAGAAGGTTAATTATCACAAGTCTGCTCTTGTGTTTTCACCATCAGTTTCAGAAGTTGCCAAGATGGCCTTACAAGAGATCTTTCAAATCCCAGCAAGTCTTTGTCATGAAAAATATTTGGGATTGCCTACAGCTATTGGTAGAGAAAGGAAGAAGATTTTCAGCTTTATCAAAAGTAAAGCCTGGAAGAAGGTAAGTACTTGGAAAGAGAAGATGTTATCCCCTGCAGGTAAAGAAATTCTCTTAAAGACAGTAGTTCAGGCTCTTCCTACTTACTATATGTCTTGTTTCCTTTTACCTATTTCTGTTCTTAAAGAGATAGAGGGCATTATGGCTAAATTTTGGTGGTCTGCAAATATTGATAAAAGATGTTTACACTGGTTTTCCTGGTCTAACATGTGCCTTCATAAATCTCAAGGAGCCCTAGGTATGAGAGATCTAGAAACTTTTAATCTCTCTATCCTAGCAAGACAAGTTTGGAGATTCTTGAAAAACCCTAAGTTACTTGTCTCTAGAGTGTTGAAAGCTAAGTATTTCAGACACAAGTCAATTCTGGAAGCTGAAACTGGCTGCACTCCTTATATTTGGAGAAGTCTTATGAAGTCCAAAGACATATTACAAACTGGTTGCAGAAGAATAGTGGCTAATGGGGAGTCCATCCTAATCTACAAACACAAATGGATTTTGGAGAATGGAGGGAGGAAAGTTTTTAGTACTCCTACACTACCTTTGAATGCTACAGTTGATTCTCTTATTACTAATCTCAGACAATGGAATCAGGATCTTATTTCTCAAAAGTTCAATCATCAAGACATCAGAGGTATTATGCAGACTCCAATCAATCACAGACTCAATACAAATGCTATTTGTTGGGGTCATACTATTACTGGAGACTACACAGTTAAAACAGGTTATAAAACAGATTTTGAGTTCAAGAGATTCAAGACTGTGTCTAAACAGATTGGGGATTCTCGTACAGGTACCTTCGAGCAAGACTGGAAGAGAATTTGGAAATTACCTGTTCCTCAGAGAGTCAAATTCTTCTTATGGCGTTTTTGTTCCAACACTCTCCCTGTAAGAGGGAATCTCATACGCCGTGGTATTCATCTGGATGGTAGATGCTCTCTTTGTGGTGGCCTTGAAGAAACACAACAACATCTATTCAGAGACTGCAACTACTACAAATTCATTTGGAGAAATTACAATCATTCAATTGACTTATCTTGTTCTGCTCCAGGTGAGAGGAATTGGATCAGTTCCATTCTTATGCAAAATGATGATAAAGGTCAGTCTCTTTTCATTGCCTGTCTTTGGATTATTTGGAAGTCCCGAAATCTGAAATTTTTTTAGAACAAATTCACACAAGACATCAAATCTACAATTGGATTGAGATCACTATTGCTGATTGGAATATGATAGTTGATACTCAAGAAATTACTCAAGCAGTTCACTTACCGGAGAATTGGAAGCCTCCACCTGAAGGGTCGATAAAAGTAAATATTGATTTTGCTGTTTCCTGTAACAACCTTCGGGCATGTGCATGATCGATTGGAAGGAATCATCATGGTGATTTTCTCTTCGCAGCTTCGATCCCGGTTCAGTATACTACTGATTCGAATATGGGTGAAGCAAGAGCACTTCTTGAGACTGCTCGGTTGTTGATAGATCTGGGTTATTCAAATCAACATACAATCTTTGAGATTGATTCTCTCAATGTTTTCAACTGGGTTAGTGGTTCTCAAAATTGGTTCAATGAGTGGGATGCTATTTTGGCAGAGGTTCGGTACTTCATCAATCAAATCTTCAAGGGCAAACTGGCTTTTATAAGAAGGACGGGAAATCAATCGGCGCATCATATGGCATTAAAGGGTTTGGAAGATGAAGATGTAAAGGTTTATACAGTTCATCCACCTACCCACATACAGATGTATCTGCACGAAGACCTGAATGGTGTTTCTCCTTCGATGGAGATACATCAACCCTAATTATGTGTTTTTTCCCGTCATAGGCTTGTTTGTTGTAGTTGGTTTATACCTAGTTTCTGTTTTTTATCTTATCTTTGGGCTTAATCAGTGTATATGGGTTTATTATTATAACTTTGGGCTTCATTATGTATTTGGACTTTGATGTGTAAGGCCTACATTACCCCATCTGTATTTTTATGGGTTGGGTGCCCAAATTTAATCTAAGCGGGGTTTATACCGCCCTACCTATATGGTAGGTTCCTTCAAAAAAAAAATATTCGGAGTCCATCATGCATGCAAGTTTTTTTTTTTTTTTTTTTTTTTGAGAAATGGAATATTATTAAAAGCAAAGCTTCGGACACTACGTTACATCATTTATTAGCCACGTTGGGCTATCCGAGAGCCACGTCTCCTCGGTAGCCACATTCAACGCGTGTCTCGCTAATCTATGAGCTTGCCGATTCTTCTCTCGAGGCACCCATATCAGGTTGATTTCTTGAAAGCTTTTCATCTTCTCTCTAATTCTCCGTCCAATTTCTCTGATGATGGTTCTCTCGCTGTAGAGAATTTCCTCTTCCAATAGCTGATTAATCAGCGTTTGAGAGTCACTTTCCAGATCGATTTTCTGGATATTGAGTCTAATCGCCAGATCTAGACCCTGTTCAATCGCCATGGCTTCTACCTCCTTTGCTCTGTTTCCCCACTGAAGCTTTGTCGAGCTTGCTGCCTTGAAACCGCCGTGATGATCCCAGATGACAACGCCGGAGCCGGCGATCTTTTTGATGTAAGACCAGGCTCCATCCACCTGAACTCTACACTTGCCGTAGCTGCATGTGCTAGAATCGGTGTGGACTGCGTGATCTGAGCGGTCCCGATTTTGCAATTCAAGTTCCAGTTCTCTCAGGTGAGCCTCAACTTTGAATAAGATCTGCTTTGTGGATCTCAAAGATCCTCGAAAAATTCCTTCATTTCTGCTGTTCCACACTGTCCAGAGATCGATGCAGAATTTTATTTTGTCTGGATCTGAGAATTGTTTGAAACAGTCTTCAAACCAGTTCGATTGATTCTCCAGATCCCCAATTTTGGTTAACAAATTTTGGGGGAGTAATTTGTTCCACAACTGCTCAACTGTGGGGCAAAAAACCAATGCATGACACAGATCTTCTTTTGAGTCACAAAAATGGCACTTCTCATCGATTGGAATCCCTCTGATTTTCAGACGGTCCTTTGTTGGGAGTATATTTCTTGAGACTCTCCAGCAGAAAAATAAAATTTTCTTCTGGATCTTCAGTTTCCAAAGCTTTGATAACCAATTATGGTTATTGCTAGAGCTGTGAGGCTGAATTGAGCTATTAGAGATGGTTCTCTGGAGCTCGTACCCTGATTTCACCGTATAGTTACCATTATCCTCATAGTACCAACTCCATTCGTCTCGATTTTCTTCGGCTGGGATCGGTATTCTGACAATTTCTTCAACATCCACTGGTAATAAAAAATTACTCAATTTTTGACGATCCCATTGACTGTTCTGGTTGATAAAATCGCTAACCTTTCTGTCTTCTTCTGGAGGATTAACGGTGAATACTTTGAAACTCGGAGGTCGTTGTAGCCAAGGATCTTTGAAGATTCTGATTGAATTTCCACTACCCAGGTTCTTTCTCAAACCTTTTTTCAAAAGTTTTGTTCCTTCAAATATTGATCTCCAAGCAAAAGAAGGCCCAGAGCCTATATCAGCCTCTATAAAATCTTTGTCTTTGAAGTACTTGTGTTTCAAGACTCTTGACACTAAGCTGTTGGGGTTGGTGAGAATACGCCAACTCTGTTTTGCTAACAGAGCTCTATTGAAGTCTTCCATGTCTCTAAAGCCAATTCCCCCTCTGTCCTTCTGCAGCTTCATTGTCTCCCAGTTTACCCAGTTGATGCCACGTTTGGTACCATTGCCCCACCAGAAATCCCTCATTATTTTCTCTAGTCGCTGACTTGTTCCTGCTGGCAACATAAAGCAAGACATGGCATAGCTTGGGATTGCCTGGACCACTGATTTGAGCAAAATTTCTTTCCCTGCTACAGATAAGTACTTCTCTTTCCACCCCTTGGTTTTGGTTTGAGCCCTATCAAGAAGATGATTGAAAGTAATCTTTTTCTTCTTCCCCAATGTTGTAGGTAAACCCAAGTATTTTTCATGTTGATCAACTGCAATCACACCACAGGCAGCACTGATGGACTTCTGTATATCGACGTGGACATTAGATGAAAATAAAGCCGCAGATTTATCTAAATTGATTTTCTGGCCCGAGGCCATTTCATAATCTGTAATAATTTGTAATAGTGTAGCTATATCTTCATGCTTAGCTTTTGTAAAAAATATACTATCGTCCGCGAAGAAAAGATGGGAGATGATTGGTCCGGAGCGAGAAGCTTTCACGCCATGAAGCCACCCGTTCGAGACCGCTGCCGAGATGGCTCGAGACAAGCCTTCGCTACAGATCAGAAATAAATACGGGGAGAGAGGGCACCCCTGTCTCAAGCCCCGTTCAGGTATGATTCTTCCAACTGTCGAACCATTCAGGTTAAAGCTATATTGCACTGAGTTGACACACTTCAAAATCAAATCAGTAACCTTGCTGCCAAATCCCAGTTTTAACAACATGGCTTTCAAAAAAGGCCATTCAACTCTATCGTATGCCTTCGACATGTCTACTTTGAGGGCTACATAGCCATCTATGCCTTTAATTCTAGTTTTCATCGTATGCATAACTTCAAATGCCACAAGAATGTTATCTGAAATTTGACGACCTGGCACAAAAGCACTCTGAGTGTCGCCGATAACTTTATCTAATAGACCCTTGATTCTATTGGCAATGACTTTGGCTATGATTTTATACACTGTCGTGCACAAACTTATAGGCCTGAAGTCCACTGGGCTCTGCGGCTGTTTTATTTTGGGAATCAACGTGATAACAGTCTCATTCAATTTACCCAGATCACCGTCTTTGTTAAGAAAATTGAGACAAGTTTTGACCACATCGGTCCCAACTATATTCCAATATTTCTGAAAAAATAAAGCCGGGAATCCGTCAATACCTGGAGATTTTTGGGGGTGCATACTCTTTAGAGCTGTATAGATCTCCAGTTCCGAGAACTCCACTTCCAAAATATCACGATCCACTTGATTAAGTAGCTCAGGCGTCCATTGTGTCATATTTTCAATGGCCTGTAACGAAGGCCTTTGAGACTGAAAAATGCTACCAAAGTACTGTTGGAGTTGCTTCGCCATCCCGTCGAAACTAGAAACCCAATTACCATCCTCATCTTTGAGGCCGGTAATTCTATTGCGTGTTCGTCTACTTGAGGCCTTTTTGTGAAAAAAACTTGTGTTGCGATCCCCAAGTTTGAGCCAAGTTGCTCGACTGCGTTGTCTCCATAGGCTTTCTTCATGTCTAAGAAGATTGTTTAGTTCGTCTTGAACCAGCTGTTGTTCCTGCAAAATTGCCGAAGTTTGGTTTTGATTCCACAGCCACTGAAGTTTGGCTTGGAAATAGCCAATTTTCTTTCTGATGTTGCCAAACTGGATTCTTTCCCAGGCCTTTAGCCTGGTTGAGACTTCCTGGAGTTGACCAAAAAGATTATGTTGGCTCACCCAGCCACTCTCGATCTGATCTTTGCATCCAGGATGCGTAGACCAGAAAGCTTCGAACATGAATCTTCTCCGCTTGAATGGAGCCTGTTCCAATTGCTTTATATGAAGCAGAAGGGCCACATGATCTGAATTTGCTAGCACTCTATGAGTTACGATAGAGCTACTAAACTTCTCCTTCCAATCAAAATTTGCTACGGCTCTGTCTAGCCTCTCGCGAATAATACTTCCGTCGCTATGTCTGTTGGACCAAGTAAACGGCACCCCGTCATACCCTAAGTCTCGGAGACCACATCTGTCCAAGACACTGATAAAAGGTTCTATTTGAGAGAACCTTACTGTTCTTCCTCCTTCTTTCTCGACTGTCGACGCTATTGCGTTGAAGTCCCCCACAACACACCAAGGGCGTCTAGGGTATGGTTGGATCCTTTCAAGAAGGTCCCAAGAATTGAATCTTTGACTTGCTGAGGGATCCCCATAAAAACCCGTCAGTAGCCAATCTCTATTATTGTCCTCATCGCAGATCCACGCTGAGATATGAAACCTCGAGCTTCTTTCGATCTTGATTGAAACTTGATGTGACCACATAAGAGATAACCCTCCACTAAGTCCCACACAACTAACGTGGTGACCATTTTGAAAGTTAAGTCTGTCTTGTAGTCTCTTCATCTTCGTTAAATCAAGGCGGGTTTCGACAAGGAAAATAATATCGGGATTCTGACTCCTCACTTCATCGCGAAGAGTTAGGAACGTGCTAGGGTTCCCGATACCCCGCACGTTCCAACTTAGGAGTTTCATGATGATTGGCAGTGCTGCATCGCAGCCACTGCCTTGTTGTGTGATGTTGGAGACCGTTCTTCCTCTAACTGATCCGTCTCCATCGCTTGAGAAGTTGTTCTCGGAATCACATTCATATCTAGTTGACGCCCCTTCTTATGCCCTTCTTTTTCCGAGACTTTCGTAGCAATCGGACTAAAAACCGTGTCCGATTCTTTACGTTTAGGGTTTGTTTGATCGCCCCTAGAGTTTGCACTTCTGTTTCGTGCTTGCTCCTTCCATCTACCTGCGCTCGATGTCTTCCCTGCTCCATTTAGTTCACTGATCCTCTCCTTAATGGACTTCTGCGTTTCAATTCTCTCTGGGGTTGTCCCCCGATCTTCTTTATTCGGGGTTGAGTTTGGTCTACTGTTATTTCTGGATCTGTTCTTCAAGACTTGGACATGTCCATACTTCAAAATGGCTGGATCCAGATCAAAAGGATCCTGTGTCGTCAAGTTCTCAGCAACTTGCTCTTCTGTTTGTGCTTCAACGTTCCCTGTGGCTGTGGGTACTAGATCGAGGTCCTCAGGTGCATCAAAGATCATGTTATCCACCATATTCACTGGTTCTTCTGGGATCTTCACTGTTTCTGGAACGTCTCTATCCCTGGTCTTCTCATTCATCTCCTTCTTAAACTTCTGTTGCCTGGGATGGCATAGAAGCCATTCCCCATAGCCTGGGGTCTTTCCTTCACTGTTGGCCGAGGGTTTTGCGTCACAGCAGCTGTCTTCATGTGTCATAAGGCCGCACCACTGACAAATGGAGGGCAATCTTTCATATTTGAAGTCCAGCCAGATTAGGTCTTCTCTTCCTTGGATGTGAACCCCTCTGGGAAGAGGTTCGTTAATTGGAAATCTTCCTCTCACCCTTATGAAATTAATCCCGTCTTCACTTTCGATTCTGGGATCAGTAGTAATGGCTTCTCCAACTAGATTGATTACTCTTTTGCCCGTCTCTGGTTTCATAACATGGATCGGTATGTTGCTGATTTGCACCCATAGATCAACCGTGCTGAACTCAACACCTTGCAATGGGTCATCTAGTCTCCAGGGTTTCAACAAGAGAATACTCCCATTAAAGATCCATGGCCCCCCTGAATAGATCCTCTCCAGACAAGCCTGATCTGGGAAGACAAAGAGGAAAGTGTTTGTATCAACTTCAATAACGTTTACTTCGTTACCTCGATTCCAGATGCGTCGAAACATGGCTCTCATAGCCCTTGTGTTTATTGGTTCCTCCGTGGCAAAGAACCCCAATAAGCACGCTTTGAAATCCTCTTCTCCATCCTTCCAGTACTCCTCCTCTAGGATCAGGACTTGCTTCTCCTTCTCCGTAAACTCCGACGTGTGCTCAGTACCTTCCATGCTTGAAGATCGACGCCTTCCGCCGTAGCCGCCGCTGCCGTCAATTTTCTCACACTAGGGTTTTCGGATTGTCTCCGAAAAACTAGGAGCTGAAAACTAACTTTATCATGCATGCAAGTTTTATCGCTGAATCTTGGTAACCTGGGATACCGGATTACTGTTCCTGCACAGAGAGACTCAGAAAAAAGGAACCCTAACCCTAGACTGGGACACAAAGACACCTAATTTTTAGAACTCTGTCGCGTCTGATTTTTCTTGGAGAGAGCGTAACCGGTGGTGATCCAGAGGTATTTTTACTCTTCTCTAGGCTGTCCCTTTTGTTGATGTTAATGTTATTGTTTCTGCCGATCGGAACGATCTTCTCGTTGTTTGTTGCGTGCTTGTTATCTATGATGATTTCTTGTCGACCCTTCTCTCGGTTCATCACCTAATTAACATGTTGTATTAAATCTAAATCACGTAACAGAAACCAGATCAACATAACGTATTCTTGAACAATTTTTGTAACCCTAGCTCTCTTTGTCAAGGAGGACTTGGTAGTATCATTTGTTACATCTATGTTCAATTCTCAATTTGCCTGACTAGATTGCCTGATTCTACAACAGCATCATAATAATGTCTGATGGTTTAAGCACATCAGTTGGAGCCGCAGAAGTAGAAGGTAACAAACTTGCTTAACAATTAACAATGCTCTCTGATAATGATGCCTGAATCAAATTTTTCTCTTGTCGCCTTTATTTGGTTGAAAAAAGGGATCTTATCTCTTGACTCGGGAACCAAGCGACCTGCAAGTTCGGAGGCCACCAGTTCGGAGGGCAATAAGAAACCAAGGTCAGTAAATGGTGATACTTGGCTGACCAAGGACAGGTTTGAGCTTGATGGAGCCTTCGAAATGGTATCCTCTGCATTTGATCCCCTTTGTCGTTACAAGCCTGCAGAAAACAACTTGTCCATCAAATCTAATAGTTTTGCTTTTACTTTTCTGCAAGCTTTCATCTTCAGACTACTTAAAAAGACTGCATCGTGGGAGGGATCGACTTACAACATTGCTATCCAAGGTCACTTTTCTTCTCTTTAATTAGTTTCTGTTGGTATTTGATATTATTATTAATGTGTGTTACAACTTGATGCAGCGAGCTGAGTTAGAGTTAGGTGACGACTTAATCATACAGTTAGAGAAACTGGTAGCTTCTTTCGCAGACCTCTTGCCCTCTGTCAATAAAGCCGCCCACAACTATGAAGAAGATATTCCAGAGACGTTAAGGTTGCTTCACCTGGCCAAACAGATTCTTCAAGACTGGCAGGCCCTTGAGAGTTCCTTCTCCCAACCACATCAGTGTTCTATCTCTCGCTTATGCACAAGTAAGCTCTCACTAACTTGCAAAGCTGCTTCTCTCTTATTAATCATGATAACCTTGTATAAACTAAAATACTCTCTGATTATGTTGTTGTTTTGCTTGGATGTTCGAGTATAACTGGCTTGACAAAGCCTATGAAGAGGTGCACTCTTCTTGGCACTACTACCTCCATTATGTTTGTTAATGCCCCGCACACGCTTTCTCCAATTTAGCTCATGTAGTCTTGTGAACATTAATGAACTGACGAAATACGGTCACTCTTGTGTTGCTTGGCCTTCTGATGTCTTGTTCAGTAAAGTGGCTCCGTTGCCAGTCGTCAAAATGCCTCAGTCCCATTTATTCATTCCGTGATTCTCAGGGATATTGCTGTTCTATTTAGAATAGATTACTCACATTTAAAGCCGCTGCTCGCAACATGCTGGCTTGTAGCACCTCCCTGTCTGTATCAGCCCATATAGTTGGATAGTTCGCATTGTGAATTGCGAGACAAAGTTATAGTTGACAGCTCATTCATTCTTTTGCAGGTTCTCTCCCTTAGGAGGAAGTACTCGTGTTTGCTGGATCAAGTATGCCTTGATAGCTACACATCATATTCAAAGGTGTGAACTACATGTGCCTATTTTACTCTCCCAATGAAGTTTATTTGAAATTTCCAGCTTGTCTCAACTTGGTACTCTCTTGTAGAAGAACGGGGTCAGTGGCTCAACTGCCTTCTCCCAGAGAAAACTTCTGAAGTTTGTGGGGAGTTCCAGAGAGGAAATGGATGTCATGGTTGTTGAAAAATGCTACAAAAGGGTGATGGGTATCAAAGAACTTTGTACCCGCATGGATCAGGCTTCCGGTTTAGCTTCTCAACGCGGTAAGCACTCTGTCTTGATAAGATTAATCGGGAGAAGAATGTCCAAGCTCCCTCCTATGGGGGTTGTACCAACATGATTAACTTATTTTTTTAAGAAATGAGTATCAATTAACTTTAGTGCCTCCTTTAAGCCATTCAAAATTTTCTCATTCTCATCCTCCAGATTGTGATCATTATCTCCCTCCAAAAATTCTTCCAAAATTTCTCCAAAAAAAATCCCCTGAAATTCCTCAAAAATGGTTTCCTAGAGAAACCATTATCTCTATAATAACAATTCCATTCCGACGGTGCAATGAAAGTATTGTTACCGAACTTAAGAGGTGATAATATTTAGCTAACTTCTACTGTTAGTCAATGTTCTTTTCCATTTTTGTCACCTGGTGCACTAAGTTGTTCCAATTTAAGCAGCAATTACTTGCTCGATTATCTTTTTTTTTTTTGGAACAAATTGTCAGAATTTTCTCATGTATGTAAAAATTTGACTCTTTTTTGCAGTCACTTGTGAGTGATATTTCTCAGTCTGGACAAATAAATAGATTAGGTGTCTTATTTCCAACATGCTGAATTTCTACAAAGTCCTTATGTAATATCAGTAGGTGCATCGGGTTCCGTAATTTACTAGTTTTGTGTGCTCTACGTGACATTTTTAACAAAAAATTACAATTTATGATTTTGAACAAATAATATTACTACAATATAGTTCACATTACATACCAAGAAGTAGTACGTAATACACTTGGTGTACGGCATTTAACATTTACAAATTGATCATGAAATCAGTACATAGTAGTGTCCACGGAGTTAAAAAAATCCGTGTTAAAAAATAAAATAGATGTTGATGGATTCATGATATGAAGTTAAACGTTTAGATATATGTATATAAAGGGCCTCGGGCTTATAGTTTGCTTAGGACAATATAAAACCTAGAGCCGGCCCTGTACATACTTTAACAATTATTTTTCACTCACGGAAAACATCCCTAGAAGAAGGTTTACTGGTAAAATAATAATACTTCTTATTTTTCGTGCAGTGTCGGGGAATTCTGATCAGACTCAGCTGCTTAATTGGCGAGATGAGATATATGACCAGGTTTGAATTCTTCTTCCTATAGTTGTTTACTTGTTTTCATGCTACTTTATCATGTGTTCGCACATCCCTTCATGGTTTGCATTGCTTATACTGATTTGGCTTGTAGGTTGTGCACTTAGTTTTTCCTTATAAGTTTGTGCACTGCTTGATGGTTGCACCTTTTAACACAACTAGTAGGCTGCACGTGTGTTGCACGTGGGAGATACCATTAGAAATAGTAAACACTAAAAATGTATGTATGCACAGATAAAAATTAGTTAAAATGTGGATAGCATCATTAATATGTAAATCATACATACAATACTTCTCTACAGAAAACTACCTTCGCATCGAATCGCACTTCTAATATATTCTGGTGGTCGAATCTCAAACATAATGTTTGTTGCAAGTTGCTGGAGATTTTAATTGAAACCTTCATCTAGTGTTTTGTAGTTTTTCCATATTTAGCTTGCATGGCCTAAGTGTCGTGTTCTTCCTCTTTTGTGAAGATTTTGTCCATCTACGTGTTGTGCTCTTCTCTTATGTACGATGATCCTTTGCGCAAGTTTGATATACCAACTTATGTGAATTTGTTCCGCCAAGAGCAGTGCTCTTTATGTGCGGTGATCTTTCTCATAAGTGCGGAAAAGTGTTGCACTTGGCTTTTTACAATATCGAGGATTAGGTTAAAGTTCATAAGTGCGGAAAAGTGTTGCACTTGGTTTTTACAATATCGAGGATTAGGTTAAAGTACAAAATTGTGTGTATCGACTTTTAGATGTCTTTTGACGAATAGGTTACACGGTCATAGATTTGTATTTTCTAGTTTGAAGTCCTCAAAAGTTTTGTTTTCTAAGTAGTGGCTCCATTAGTATTGAGATGCCTACCGAGAGTCTAAATTTCTGAAATGAAGCACTGTAAACATATCAAAATATGCATGTTGATTGCCTACGTATACATTCTTTATTCTCAGGGGATACACCGAATAATCTTCAAATCCCCGAACTGTTCAATTTCTGAATCTCATATAGCTTACAATTGTGTCAACCCATCAACTTAAAGCAATCGTCTTTTACGGGTTTAGAGACCATTTTCTTATGCTCCATAACACGCGGGGTCATGTTGTGCTCCATCACGGGTAGGTTCTCATACAACGGAAACCTGAAGAAGAGGAGAAAATTAATAAGATAATCTGAAATGGAATCAAGATACCTACCCCTCTGCATCCTTTCACGTACTTGATGAGTTATTAAAGAACAAGAAATCAGCTTCATCATATGAAAGATATAGCCCTTAGGACATTCAAGCATTGAGTGACACAAATTTAGAGGCAGGATAACGAAACTTATTCACAGAAGCATCAGAAGTTCGTTTAAACACCTTTAATTATAGAAGATGTTGTACTACACAGAAACATGATCCATACTACACAGAAGCATTGTTAGAGTTCCATCTATGTGAATTTACATTATATTCGATGAAATATGACTTTTCATATGAGATGGACTATTAAGGGAAGTTCCTAGCATTCTTATAGTGAAAACGCAATGTTTAAGGATGTTGACAAGCTTCGTAATATTTTCACAGTTTTTCAAAGCTTCGTTTCTCATGTCCTCGTACCGCCAATGTCAGCTTAAATTTCAAGAACTTCGTGTCCCGTCACTTGCTTCTTGACATGCATGTGTATGTGGTGGATTTAATTCCACCACCTTCCTCAACCATGAACCATGTTAGACAGGTTTCAAGAATCTGAGCACTTCAACATATCCACCCTTAGTCTTATCATCCAAAAAACAATTTGGTTCGATACAGCCCATCCTATAATTATGTTTCCTCTGTATTCCAAAAATTGTTTTTCCTCAATCTCACTAAAGGGCTGGTCAAAGGAAACTTTCATGTCTAGTCTTCATGAACTTTATAGCTTTTATCACATAAAAAGTGTCCAGCTCCTTACCTCGCTTGAGTCGCTAGCTTCATACATGGTCAAAGGATACATCATATATTCATATCCTAAACATGTTTTTTTTTCCTCTGCAAACTTGGTGCATTTTTAGAGCCCGAGTGCGTAATTAGTTGCAAAAGTACAATAAATTTACCCATTCAAATCTTTTTTATTTTCTTTTTCACTTGCCAAAGCAAGATAATAATATATTTTTTTCCTACATACGGGCTTTTCCTAGCAAACATGGCAGTCAGGAATAGGTCCACAACAAGATTATATAGCACATTTCACATCATGCATATCAGCCCTTCTTGAAAATTGGCCCCTCTATCTTACTGATTTGGTAACCACATTCAGATGCTACAGATCCATCTTAATATCTTAGACACAAAAAAATTACCTCAAGTAAAATTGGACAAAGAGTTGCCAACATGAGCGAAAGGCAATAACTAATAACAACACACTGTTTGCTCATAGTTGAAAAAAGTATTGAGGGGCTTTTTGGTGCTGGGAGTAAAGGGGGTGCATGCAAAGGAGATTTCTTGCATGCTGCTTCATTACTAAGAAGTTCTGGTGGACAAGAAGCTTGAAAATGAGATTTAACTTTCAAATCCACTTAGAATTGAGGGAGATAAGGGTTATAAAAGCCCTTAAAAGTTGATAGAACTTCAATTAACATTGAAGCGTCATGTCAACAAACATGTTCCAAAGTTCTCCCTCGAGCAAATAAACTTTTACAAAAATACCGCCTATAATCAAGCAGTGTTAGGAAATCCGTACAAAAAAACTGAACTTCACTTTAACTGGTTTGTACAATTTGAATGTTAGTTTCTACAGACCAAGATATATATAAATATATATATATATTTAATGCATAAGTTTTTTCTTTTTTTTTTTCTTTTTTTTTTTTTGCAAACTATGTAATGCATAGGTTGAAATCAGAAGGAAATCAGGCCATTAAAGTAATTGAAGATGTAGTATAGAACCTGCAGTGAAGGAAAATTCCAGTAAGCTTGAAGATCACCAACAATTTTGTTCTCGACATCAGGCCATTAAAGTAATTGAAGATGTAGGTTCGCGAGATCAGGCCATTAAAGTAATTGAAGATGTAGTATACAACCTACAGTGAAGGAATATTTCCATAAGCTTGAAGAACGCAAACAATTTTGTTCGCAAGGGTCACTTTTGCAACTCTTTAAGTACCTTCTTCTAACTTCTTGATTGACCAAAACTCTAAAATACGAGTCCTAAGGTAGAATCCTAACATTGTTTTTAATCCAAAATATGTTTGACATCATTGTTTCTGCCTGTTATTTGGGGTGTCCTGTTTCTAGACACACTGATTCTTCGATTTTTATCTGGCTATTTTTCCTGTTTACCAAACATGTTCTAAGATCATGACGAAAATTAAGGTTTTTCTCCCCCTTAATCTGCAATGCACTTGAAACGTTCTCAAACTCATGTATCATAAGATGGCAGATTACTGGTAGTAGATAAAAATACCTAAAAGAAGGTTTTTCCCCTTTAATTTTCTCGGAATAGCATATGATCAAACGACAAATCAACAGAACTAATAATAACTGGAACGAAACAAGAAACGAAATGGTTTGATTGCCGGAAAAATTGGGGTTCCTGGTCGAACCAATCGCGCTGTTTCGTGGATGATGTTAGGGTTAGGGTTCCGAAACTCGGAATTGAGAGATCGCAGGGAGAATAAGGAGTGAGTAGAGACCAAAAACAACTTTCTGATACAAAGAGAATCTGAAGAGGTGTACTTACAGCTCCACCGCGTCCTCCGAGAGAGATGTCGTTGAACTGGTGGCCGTCTGCCATGGTCGCCAATCGAGAGAGTTTCGAACGAAGAAGGGAAGAAACCAATCCAGAGAGTTTCAAGTTGTTGTAGCGGCACAACCCACCGACGTTTTGGGATTTCAGTGACGGTTCCCTCTTTCTTAAGGAGTCCTTTGTGATCTGTTCGTGAAACGGCGTCTCAAGTGACACTATTGAAATTACCCGAGTAGGTTGAACAAAAAAAAAAAAAGAAATTACCCGAGTAAGATAGGGGTATTTTAGGAACTTCAAAAAGGTTAGGAACAATGATTGGTTAGGAACTTTTCAAACTTTTATATAGTAGAGATGTTCTGACCTGATTTGACTGTACCGATCTAAAGAAGCTGACAGTATCCGATTTAGTCTAGTCCGATGCTTCGGGCAAAACCAATTCCCTGAGTACTTTAGTTGATTGACTGAGACCTGAGAAATAAGACGGATTAGGCCGGGCAACCCAAGCTTACATCTACACATTATTTTTTTTATTTATTATTTTTTTTTCTGGGGTGGGGGGGGGGATTGTGGTCATTAGCCCTGGTATTTGCCTTGCTATCTTCTGTAGAGTTCGCTTAAAATTAAATGTCACGCTAAGTTACTTCGTTCTAGGTGTGACTGTTCTGGAGTCTTAGTCCTTGAAGAAAAAAGTGAGTGGTTGATGTGCAAGCTCTTAGTTGTCCTCTTTGATTTATAGTTATAATAACTGCCATGCAGTGGGAGTTTGCTCTTAGAAATTAATATGATTTTTGTTACAAACAAGGACGCTACTAAGAGCTCCATCAGAGCCCTCATTCTCTTGGCCCTCTAATGTTGTCTTCCGTCGTTCGCAGATTGTAGCCTCTAGGAAACTGTACTCACTCAAGCTGGACAAACTACTGTGGTATGAATGCTTCGAAAAGAAGGTGCCGGTGACGAGCTTTTCATTATCTTCAGGTTGTGTTTTTATTCTTTTCTCTTTGTTTTGATCAATCAATAATGTCTTTTAGAATGCAAGAGCGGGCAAGGTCGACAAAGCAAGGCGTAAATTCATTGAGGATGCTTTGCAGTTCCTGGCAAATTTCAGAGATGACATTGCTTTCCTATCGGAGGAAAGTTGCCACAGACAGTTGGCTGCCATAAAAAAGTATATGGAGAGTCCACGAAAGAAATGTATGTACAATGTGTAAGACGTGATTTTGTCTCCTTGTTTGTCTGTATGGGTGACGCAGCTGCCTTAGAGTAGAATTTCTCATTTCTCTTGCTTGATTACTCCTGCAGCGAAACGCCCTTTGCGTGGTCAGGCTCGGTGGGAAAAGTTCTTTTTGACTAATTGGCGAGATCTGGAATATGATCAGGTATTTCTTCCTGTTCCGTCGTCATAAGCTTTTATTTCATTGTAAGGCTGTTTGTAGATGCGTTTTTCTTTTACATCTCTATTGACTGCGGGATCTTTCTGGTGTATGTAGCTTCAGAACAAGAAACACAGGTTCATGTTTCAGCTGTATGATGTGTACCTCGAACACAAAGACACATGGTCTAAGGTGCCCATTCTCCCATATATTTTGCTGTTGGATCCTTGTCTTTACCGAACATAATAACTACTTAGAGCATTTTCATGTATGTATGTTTATTGTGGGGTTGTTATTTGTTTTTGTAGATGCCGGCGTGTAATGGAGATTTGAGCAAACTTGAAACTCATATGAGGAGAGCTTTGGATTTCTATATGATGCGCAGAGGTAGAATGTCATTGATGCGGTCAAGGAACTATTATTTCACGACGGTTAGTTGCGTGCAGAATCATGTTGTGGAATCCATTCATCTTATCGGGCTTCTGCTAGGCCGCCTTGAAGAAGGGACTAGACCCAGCCGCTGGTACTGCAATGATGAAATACTCGTGCCCTACGAGTTGAAGTTTGCTTCACCTTCTGACTTGAATGATGACGACGACGACTGACACCCGACTAGACAAGTAACTTTAATGTATTGGGTAAATTATATAACTAATCCCCTGGCTAGCTAGTCCTAACTTATGAATCTGCGACTTTGTGTGGCTGTTTGTGCTGGTTCTCTCAAGTTTACGACAAGAGAGACGTTAACAGCGATGGATTTGGGCAATATATATGCTTGCCATCTGTTTTATACATGACTATCGCGTGTAGTTTTGACATTACTCCTGTTCTTTCTTCTTGCGCCCTATTAGTTTCTGCTGTAGAAGTCTAAACCCTTCATAGACTTGGTGGACTGGAAAAATGAACTCGACAAAGGTGTTTCAATACTGCCACAAATTGCTGGGATTCCTTAAACAGCGTAGAAGGATACATCCCAAAAAGAAGACTCAAAAGCCATGGAAATCTACCAATGCAATATTAGCATTAATGCTTGAACTTGTTATGTCCAGCACATATGGTGGTTGGTTTAGCCTTTTTCTCTCATACATTAGAACTAGGAGATACCCCGCGCTAAAGCGCGGGCCTATGCACTAAAATACCATATACATAATGAGCAATGTTACATTACGACATACTCCCACCGTCCCACCAAATACTTGAAAAAAATGAGAGTTGATTTATTAAAAAAACCTGTGAAAAGTCCAGAATAGCCATGGTAAGTGAGGGTAGATGGTATTTTAACTGAAAAATGTTACCTTTTCTAAGGATAAGATGGTATTTTCCTTGTAAAAGTTGTCATTTTAAGAAAGTTTAAAGAATTGGGTGGGACGTTCAGAAAAGAAAAATTCAAATAATTAGTTGGGACGGAGGAAGTATTTCGAAGGATCAATAAAAGGAATGTACAATCAATGAGGCAATTTTTTTGTTTCTTCAAAAAATCAGAGCAGTATCTTTATTTTTGTACAAACTAAGATCTCTACGCAACTTAAGCTAAATGGTTGGCGGTTCACATATTGTACTGAGAGAGTAGGAAGTAGCAACAATTAGTCAATTGCTACATTGACCAATGTTCGCAAAAGACACATAATTAATGAGCTTGTTTGAATAGGCTTAATTAGAGATGAAATTAAATTTCAAGAAACTTGAACAATCTGAGCGTGTTTGGTCAAAGAAGCTCCAAAAAGAATGGATTTCTGAAAAGAAAAAGGAATTCTGAAAATGGGGGCAGAAATCCAGAAAATGAGGAGGATACCAGGAAAAAAAGGGTGAACTTTCCGCGCGTATACCATTAGTTAAATGTCCAGAATCCTTTTTTCCAATTAACGGATTCGGAAAAACTTTTTTTTATTTCTTTTTAAAATGCACATTTAATATGACTTAATCTAACCTATCCAGACGCCATATATCAAATGAGCTTTTGTTCTCAACCTCGCATTTACGTAAGCTTATTCCAAAAGCGTCAATCGGACTCCATTAATTGATTAAAGTATAGTGATGTAAAATCAAAATGACCATATTGTACATACAATTAAGTTTTACAGAAAAATAGTACTAGACAAAAGAAAAAAGCAAAATTTTACCGGCCAAAAGAAAACGATTATAACTTTTTAATATAGCCAAACAATTAACCGCATAATGATAGAAGTAACACTATTCAAATATTTATCAAGATAGCAAGACACGTAGGGGAACTACTAAAGTGCTACTTACTAAACCTAAAATGGCCAATAGCGAGAAAACTTACGTGATGGAACAACTTTAAACACTTAAATTACGATGACTTATTTGAGGATGGTTCTTCGCCGTTTCTATGAGTAATGTTTTCCTAAAGAGGAAAAATCATATCATAGACATTTTAAGTTTAAAGACACTACAATAAAGAAAAATTAGTGTAAAATTATGTACCGACATGTCTTTAATTTATTTTCTTGCAAACGAATTGATTATCATTGCAGACATCTTCACATTTTTGTTGTTTTTTAGACATCTTCACATGCTTTAGTCTTGTGGCATTGACGATTTTCTAATAAAAAAAGAAGAAAAAACATGGTTGAAGATATTTTGAGCTCGTGCTAGTCATGATATAAATTAAGGCGGGTATGGATTAAAATCTAAAACACTGTGCTTTTAAATATTAGTAACAATTTTTTTAGCTCCTACACGTAATTTGATGGAAATGAAATTTACTTAATCATAAAAGTTTTGTAACTCATGTGAAATGAATAAGTTAAATTATTGTGAATATTAATTAGATGAATGGAGGAGTTAATTCCCGATGACTAACGTATTACATGGCATATTTAGGTTTAAAAATGAAGACTTGGAAGCTTGTGATTGGTCATAATCCACATAAGCAAAACACGTGTCTTTACATCGAGAGATATTAAATGACACATGGTACGCTCGCATTCAATTTAAGCACTTTCCTGCTTTTATATATTATATAGATATAGATTATGAGTGTAACCCATGTTCATTATCTCTCCCAGAACCCATGTTCACTATCTCTCCCAGACCCAAGAACTTTGTAACTATGGAAATTCACATACCCCAACTCTGTTGATTGCATCACTAGAGTACAAGTCTATAGACCACCTTATGATTCGGTCTCTTTCCTTTCGAGTGAAAATTTGTTTAGACTGGTCAAATGCTAAAACATCAATCAAGATTATAAATACCGAGTATGATAGCAAATGAAAGTTGACTGGTAATTCGAATGCAATAGATAAGACCTTTTGCATTTTAGGAGATAAAATACTTATGAGAGAGAGAGAAGATGGAGCATAAGATTTTAGAAGGATGGGATAGAAAGTAATTTGGTTTGAAGAGGTTCCCAGAGATGGGAAATGCTTCCATTTGATCTGAAATTTTAGTAATGTTCATCAAGTTTTCAGGGAGAAGATAGTCATCATCTTCCATCTTCTTCTTTAGCCATTTCTCTCGTATCTTTGCAGCTCCAAGAATGTAATTGTAGGTCTATTTTTGTATTATTTTTTGGTTTATTTATTGATGGAGAAATTATAAAAAGACAATTTTGCACCCTCACTCAAATACATCTAACGGAGGTGGTAACAAGTTCTAAGTTTCTAACGTTCCTTTTACTGTTGGAAGCGATATCAGTACTATTGAAAGTAGTGGTAGTAATGTGTCAATTCTCTTACTGCATATAATAATCCAATGTCTAAAGTGTGTGGTAGTGATTTTTCAATTCTCTTACAACCTCTTACAGAAGACTGAGGCATCTTCGTTCAGGGACGTATCTACGGGTAGGAGGTTTGTTATTTTGCTGACTGTGGTATTGAAGTTTCCACGTCATGAGGTTTTGGAAGCTCACAAGCTTGCTGCATTGGCTCTGGCAGTGAGCTAAGGTCATGGCAGGATCGTATCTTATAAAGTACCTATCTTTGTTTGGTCTGGCTAGCATTGTACATATAAGCTTGTATAATCTTGTGATGTCCGCTCTAGTCATGTTATGTAGTTTTGCTAGTTTTGGGTTTGTATTATAAGTCCGGTAGTTAGCTCATCTACTATGTATTCCTGCCCAGAGGTGTTGTCCTTTTTCTGGTTTGAATGATATCTATACTGTATATACTATTTGAGAATGTCTTCTCACACGTGGTATTTCAATTAATTAATCAATATATAATAAATAAAATGTGAGAATTCATATATGGAAATTGATTAAATGTTAATATAATTGATTCATTTGTCTATTCTGTTTGTCTTAAATAAAAATAAAACATATGATAACTTCTAATTACCTCATGTTTTTTAGGAGAAATTACATCATGTTTGGTAACGTTTTTCAAACATTTTTGTAAGTAACGACCAACATGGAAATCGATGTAAAAGTTGTCATATAAAAACAGACAATTCATCCTCAAATGCATGAGCAAAAATAGAAAATGTGAAACAATTCGGTTTAAATTGTCACTCAAAATAGAAATTTAAAATAATAAAAATAGTTTGATTGCATCAATCAAACCAATGTAGTAACAAAAAATGTCAATATGTGATTGGTTCAAATATTTATATATAAAATAACTTTGGTTTACTGGAGAAAGCTCCACTTTTTCCAAACTCAATTTTTTTCCAATTGCATGTTCCAGCAAAAAACTTTGCGAGAGAAAACTCAAACATGTTCAGAGCACCCCCCCCCCCCCTTCTCACTCTGCCTCCTCCAAGAAACTCAGGCAGCAACCAGCGGCAACCTCAGGCGGTCTCTAGCAACATTGACTCACACATACCCATGTCATATCAATGACCCCTTCCATATACGAGTCCCGATTAGGCAAACTAACATGGAATCGATCCTACTCTGAGCGAAAAGCCGGTTCTCGATCGATTGTGTTTCTGTTACCATTTGTCTTTGAGTATCTTTTAATATGTATGACAAAGAATATGAAATCGAATTTTTAGCTTTCCTCTTTCTCTTAATTGTCTATCTTGGTAGGATGGTCTTTGATGTGTTAAGCAACTCATTGGGAAATTCTTTTCAGTCTTTATCTTCGATGTTAGCAAAATGTTTGTTTCATTTCGCTATTTTGATACTTTCTTTTGATTCTATCTTCTGTCTAATGCACTCTGTATTGTGCCTCAAGTTTTTTGTTTAGCTTTTGGTATATCATTTGCTGAAAAGACGACTTGAGGTAAAGGTGCAAAAAGCCTGGATCTTTACATTGTTGTGTTCCGGCAAGTGCAGGTTCTGACAAGCTTATGAAATATTGATAGTGCAGCACAGCTTGGTAGGGCCATGCTTTAGGAAAACTGAACTACATTTTCAAAGAAATGTGTGGAGTTGAAATCCCATCTCTGGGTTTATTAGGTTTTTTATGTTCAATCATTTTCATTAACTTCTCAGTTAAACTGATTGTACGGGATATAATTAATTCGTCATTGTTATTGAACCCATTTACATGTTGATGTACCTTCTTTATGTCACGAATCACTTATTGATATTCACATATAACAACAGGTCCTTCTAATTTACTTTAGTATAAATAATGAGTTCATACAACTTTATTTTAGAGTTTTGTGTTTCTAAAAGTAAATGAGCAATGAGTGGAAATCGTGTGTGCAAAATAAAATGAGTGATATGGAAAACTTTGCAAGTGCAAAAATTATTTGAAACAAGGTCTATCAATGTCTTATTTAATGAGAGAATTACTCTCTAACTTTTGGAATTCACATAAACATATAAATACCTTAACTTATACATTTTTGGATGAGAAAAAGAGAATGATAGATTAATTAAGATAAAAATCAAGATAGTAACTAATAAATGCTAACATTGGACCTATGTAAAAGTAACAAAATTGGTGACACTTATATTAGTTAAGTTTGTTTAAGAATCTGAAATACATTTTAGTCAAAATATATCTTGATTTTTTTTTCAAATTGGAAAATATATAATACATATAGATATGGATTGTGTAATTGTTCTATCCGTTTTCGTTGGGAGTACTACATTCATCTCTCTTAAGTCTTAAACATCATATAGTACATTGATGACCTTGCCTCTACAAAAGTCATGTTTCCGTGCATCGCACGGGTTCAAGGCTAGTTTCTTACCCTTTACCAAAAAAAAGTGTGGTAGTTCAATGTCAAAAGTTCTATCATACAGTATATCATACTTACATGCAATAAAACTTATTTTCTACAAATTATTGACTTCTCTAGAGAGAAATTTAATTAAGGGCTTCTGTGTCTGTCATGAGTCTTTTTGTAACGATTGCCGGATTTGGGCGACTCCGATCACCGGCGAAATCGTTAAAACCGATTAAATTTAGAAGAATAAGTAAACTAAGAAATAAACAACTGAAAGAAATTGAAACGTAATCGACTTGAAACGGAGATAGAAATTGAAAGGAAAAATTATCATCGTTCATAATCATCCATTAACAGTAGTTATCTGGTTCTTATGAAGAACCAGAGTATTCTCCAAGAAATCTAGTAAAATACTATCTTGTCCTTGCAAGTCTGCTCCTAGTTGCATTCTTGTCCTCCCCTACTTTAGAAATTGCTCTTAAGCCCCCATAATGGTTGGAAATTACTTTGTGATCCTAGAGGATCATGACACTTTTTGTCTCTTGATATGGGTTTAGAAGTGTCCAATGGCAGCGAGTCCATCTCTGGTTCATCTCTCTCTTCGTTTCGACTCCACATCTTGTCGCACTCGAGTCAAGTAGTTTGAGAGATGACTGATTCTCTGAACTAACACAGAGCTCCAAATTGATATATGCGTATTCTCCTATTATGGGGTACGAATTTTTTTTGTAAATTTGCTTGTGTTTTACTCAGAAATGGATGATGGTAAAATTGCTGCTTCTTTTTTGAGGGAAAAAATGATTTATGAGTCAAATGCAATGTTCAATTTTGAAATCTGGGTTTTCATTTTAAAGGCCACCTCACTGTGGGAGTGTGGGATGAATTGTGTCCCGCAAGATTAGAGCATCTCTAACACGAGGAGCAAAACCTGGCCAAATTGACAAAATTATGGCTCCAACACGTGGAGCATTTGGAGGAGCAAAAGTGAAGACAAGTTTTTGGAGGAGCAAACATGTGACACTTTTGTCGAGGAGCAAACATAAAAATATAATTTTTAATAATTTTTGGGTTTAGGATAGATGGTTGGGCTATAGAAATTAGGTTGGGCAGCTAGTCATAATTTTAATTGCTTAAGATCGGACTTCTCCGTAAATCTATTAGTAGGTTTATTATTTAAAAACTTATTAATTAATATTTTTACCATGTAAATTATTAGAAGAAATATTGAACATATTATTTAATCTAAAATTCTAGATCTACATTAATATGTAAATTGTTAACCTAAATTAGCACGTTAGATTAATTAAAATAAAAAATAAATTATTTAATAGTAATTTACAAGAAAAAAATAAAATAATAATAATAGATCAGTTTTGTTCCTCGCTGATGGAGCTCAAGCAACAAAAGTAAATTTTACTCAAGGACCAAATTTAGTCCAAAAGCATTTTTTTTTTTTTTTTGCTCCTCACTGTTGGAGATGCTCTTAAACCTCTAGAAATGAGGAACAAAAGGATGGCATTGACAGAGTTTCACTTGTTGAACAAAAGTTTCTCATGGACTTATTTATCAAATGGCTCTCAAACTTTTGAGTTTCTGAGAATAACCCGCAATGCACCCTACACCACCCTCACAAAAGGATGCTAAATGGATGGGAGTTGTTGCGAAACTACTAAACAAACCTAAAGGAGGACATAATGGTGGACACAAATGTTCACAACCAAATATGCCACCCAACATGGCTAATAATCTAATTTAGCTCAAATTTAATTCACTTTATATTCTTTTAGGATGCTCCTAATATCATAACGAAGTGCTAAGTTTTCATGGTTACCTTAATGTGGCTTTAATGTTTGGTGTGAAGTCTATGTCTAGGGTTAATTTATTTTTAGACTTTAGGGTTCAAGATATCAAGTTTAGGGTTAAAATGTTTATGTTTTTAACTAGGTTTTTTTCTGAGAAATACGTCATATATTCTATGCCTAGCCAGGTTAGAACACGGAACATTATGCATGGCCTTCAAATGCTTTACCACTGAACTAGCACTCATTTCTTTTTTTTAGTAACTAAATTTAAATTGTTAAATAGTACAATTTTATTACAGTAGTATATAGCCAGACAAATGGTGCTCCCTGAGCATTTACTCCCTCCGTTCCTCCTGTTTCTTCAAACTTCACTTTTTTGTCGTTCCTTCAATCTTTTCAAAAAAGGAAATTTATCCCCCACGAAAAATGTCGTCATACCTTTAATAAAAATAATCACACACCAATTTATAATTGGGCTCGACTAATCAGATTTGTAAATAAATCTAATTAATTAAACTCAAGTACACTTAATTTACTAATTAACCACAGTCCAAACCCTAATAATCTACGCAGCCCAAAAATGCAACCCTACCCACACTCATTCTCCTTCTTATTCTCACAACATGTTCTTCACTCAGCTGTCACACACACACAAACACATACACGGACACACACAGAGTGAGCAAGAGAGAGGAAGATGAAGAGGAAGAGAAGTAGGGATGGCAATGTGGTTTGATCCGAATAGATCAAGTCCGAATCTGATTCATTTTAATGGATCAGATATGGATATTAAAATCTGCTTGTACATTTTGTTTTCACTGTATATACAAATAATCTTTGTTTTTAGCCATTCTTTATTGCTAGGGTGATTTGAATTCACAGAATCATCATATAGTCGCTCTTGTTGGATTTACTTATGTTTCATCTTAAGAATAAGATGAAATCAATTTATTTCCATGTCTGAAATTGTTAAACAATCATTTGCGTTTTAGATTCATTATATCGAAAAAATCAGGATTATTCACTATAGATTTTGTTGATTTCCATTTCTGAACTTGCCCATATTACAATAATCAGATAAAAATGTACTCTTGATTTTGCTCTGAAATTTTCCAAGTAAGTACCGTGTCACGGGCTGCCTTCAATTCCCTCTGCAAGCATAAGTAAGCCTCCAACCGAATGTTAGCGCAACGATAAGACAACCAAAAGAGTATGAAGGAAAGTGACTTGTATTGCTTTAGAGAGAGCTTACAGCTCTTGGATGGTTTGGAGAAAATGAGCTCCTTCATATTTATAGAAGGCCTTTCACCATGGAAGGATCTAGAGATCTATCAATCTAACGGCTAGGATTGAATGCCTAAAACCTTCCCCCATGATCTACCCTAGGATATTTACACGAGATAGTTCTAGAGCTTCCTACACACTTTATCCTTCCTTGCAACATGAGAAGCTCCTAGAAAGGGGCAATTAAGTGGGCTAAGTGAGCTAGGACATATCCTAAGCCCAAAGCAGCCTATCTCCATGTGGGCTAAAGTGTCATGGGCAAGCCCAAAAGACATTAATCCATGAAAAAATATCAAGTAAATTATGTGGCCCATGACTTTCTCCCCCACCTAATGATGTGGTGTCCTCGTCGTGTCTTCGGCTCAGAATCGTTCGATCTCATTCTTGAGTTTCCACAACGACTCCTCGCTTTCCCACGTTTCTCCTCCACGGGCGTGTCCTTCAAGGTGACGAAGTATTCCTAGTGCTTCAGCATGCCCTTGCGACTAACGATCCGCTCCTTGAGAATTTCCTCCACTTCCTTGTCAAAAGAAGTGGCTATCATTGTTGGCACCCGCCTCGACTCCCCACGGCTCGGGTCTTCCTAATGCTCGTGCTACGACTTAAGCTGACTTACATGGAAGACCGGATGAATTTTCAACTTTGGCGGTAACTCCACCGGATATGAAGCCTTACCGACTTTGGTCGTCACCCGAAACGGTTCCTCATACTTCCTTAGCAAACTCTTGCGCAACGGTCGCGTATGCTTGAACTGCTGCGGCAAGAGCTTCAAAAAGACCATGTCGTCCACCTGGAACTCTACTCGTTGCCTCTTCTATTCTGCCCACTTCTTGATCCTCTTCGCGGCCTTCTGAAGTTAAGCATGAGCCAAGTCCCCTTGCTCCCGCCAATCCTTGGCCATCCAATAAGACCCTAGGCTAGAACCTGCATAAGAAGCCACGAGCGTGCTCGGCGTCAAAAGTTGTTTTCCTGTAGCTAGCTCGAACAGACTCTTCCCTGTATCCTTTGACCGCTGCAAGTTATAAGAAGGTTCGCCCAATCCTTCTAGCTGGCACTCACATGGTGCCACAAGTACAACTCCAACAAGGCATTCACTCGTTTCGTTTGCCTATCCGTCTGTGGGTGAAAGCTTGTAGAGAAGTTTAGCTCCGTCCCAAGTAACTTGAAGAGCTCCGTCCAAAATCTCGCGGTGAAGCGAACGCCCTGTTCGCTCACTATACTTCATGGAACTCCCCAATACTAGTTCACATTCCGGAAGAAACGAGTAGCCGCCTCTATCTTTGTGCATCCTGGTGTGGTCGGTGCAAACGTAGCATACTTGGTGAAATGGTCCACCACCACCATGATAGTGTCATACCCATCAGACTTAGGTAGGAAAGTGATAATATCTATTGAGACACTCTCCCACGGTCTCTCCGGTATCGGCAACGACTCCAATAGTCCTCCCGGATGCTTCTGTTCTATCTTGTCTTGCTGGCAAACAAGAAAAGTTTTAACGTATCCCTTGATGTCGTCACAGAATTGGGCCAATAATACTTCTCCTCGACCAATGGCAACGTGTGATGCATCCCCGGGTGACCGGCTGGTGAAACTTCTTAAGGATATTCCGCCGCAAGTCGTCCCACTTAGGCACGTAGATACATCCTCCCTTAGCATAAAGAAGACTATCATCCCCCCCAAAATATCTTCGTCTTTCCTTCCTTAGCCATCTCCACGAGGCTCTTTGTTGTTGGGTCTTGGACCAATTCCTCCTTGACTCGGTCAATCAACGTGCTAGTAGCTTGAGTGATGCTAGCCAATTTCGCCTTCCGACTCAAATAATCAGCAACCATGTTTCCTTTCTCCAACTTGTACTCTAGTTTGTAGTCGCACTCCGCTAGAAAATCCTTCCACCAAACTTGTTTGGGACCCAACTTTGGCTATGTCTGAAAATAACTCGCGGAAACTTTATCCGTCTTCACCACAAATCTAGAGCCAAGCAAGTAGTTTTTCCATGTCCACAAGCAATGGACCACGACTGTCATCTACTTCTCTTGGACCGTGTACCGCCTCTCCGCGTCGTTTAGGTTACGGCTCTCGAATGAGTTTGAGTGTCCTTCTCGCATCAATACCCCTCTGATAGAAAAGACTGACGCATCCGTGTGTACCTTGAACGGTAGACTCAATTCCGACAACTTGAGGACCGACTTCTCCGTGTGTACCTTGAAAGTTATTTGAGAAATAATTTTTATAGCAAATTTACTGTGTAATTGAATGATTTTGATATTCCTTAGATTAGTGATGTTGCATTATTGGTTACTGTCACTTGGATTTTGCTAACTATTTTTTTTTTCTAGAGAGCCATCTTTACTCTTTTAAAAGAGTGAATAAATTTACCGAGAAACCTGATTTCGGGAATTGGTTACGTTTTATGCCTCCACCAAGAAGGAAATCGGCCCAGAACAATGCGTTTAACATCAATCCGGATGATTTTATTCAGGACTTGGGCGGCTTGGAGGAACGATACCGCAACAAAGAACCGTCCCAGCTCTCTCTGTCGGGGAGCCGAAGGACTGAAAACAGGCAAAAGGGAAAAGGAAAATAGCCCGCTGCATATTTACCCCGCTCATCTTCCGGAATAGAGACTGATTCACTGTCAGATGCCCCAACTGAAGTGACAAGCAAGGTTCCTAAGGTGTTCTCTAACCACCTGGCTGAAGCTTTTCAAGGTAATGCAGCACCTCCTTCGGCTGAAGATACATCTAGTCACTCTGTTTCTTCGTCGGAAAGCATGTACATTGGCTGAGTTCCCATGTTTCCCACTGGTGGAAAGGAAGTGAGAACGCGTGATGGATTTCCTGTCATGATGCGCTGCGGTTGCACCCTCGGCGCGAGCGACGGTGGTGGTGGCAAGTTGACTTGTTGAGAAGCCGAATTGACTGGTGGAGGAAGTGGTGGTAAATTGGTGTATTGGGTCGACGTCGTGGTTGGTCATGGAGTGACTGAACGTCCTTGTGCAGAATTAGTCGCAATGTTCCCTAGCCATTATTTGGGAAATTTTGTGCGGCTTGGGCTTGCATGGTCATGGCTTGATTCTGAATCGTAGCTTTGAGCCTTTCCAGAGTTTGTGGGTCGGTTGAAACTACATGTTACTAGTGAACATTCTGGACATTGATCTGAGTATCATGACGTGAAGGAGAGCGATATCCTTGTTCGCCATCGTTTGAGAGACTCATAATTTCAAGATTTGTTGAGTGAAACGTTTAGGTTGTTTCACGTCGGGTTCACCAAATGTGTACGAAGAGAGATGTTGAATGAATTCTTGCGTGTACATGTTACAGATTAGAGCAACCAACGATACACAAATAAAGAGATAAGAGAGTAAATGAGCAAGGGTAAGAGTAGGCGAAGTCTGTTGTCTGAGAGAGAGACAGTAAGCAGAGGGGTGATGATCATCAATAGGTCTTAACCTCTATCAGAGTATGACCCTCCTATATATACTCGTCGTAGGACAACCGTTACTAGTAGTTATATAACCGCATATATAGGCGGGTGTATTTCAAGTCCCTCAAAAAACGGACAAGGGTCGCGCGCAAGTATATTCAAATCTCGCACGCGATGGACCTTATTGTAGCCTCCAAGCCACTTAAACCCTTAACTCCCAAGCATGTGATTAATATACGAGGGGACCCTATCTCACAGCCCACATACCAATGTGCGAGTATCTGGTGATTTTATACAGTACTTACGAAGTAGTGATGTATCTTACATGTGTTGGAATTGTGCCCTAGAGGCAATCAATTTATCGTGACACTAATATGGACTTGCTAATCATTACGCTATCGATATGGGGATATGCTAACATGAATGAAGTCCTTAAAATATAAATGTTATATTCTTAAATATCCCTAGTCGAGTACTACAGTTAATAGGACGACTGTATTGCATCGAGACTAGTATGTGGGTAGATTGATATGGGGATATCAAGTCTAACACATGCGCACGCATTAAGAGTAATGGCGTACTGGATTGACCCACCATGAGAAGGCTACATGGGAGTTATGTGAATTTCACAAGCGCTTCTCATAGTGACAATGGTGTTGTGATCCTTAGACTCGAAGTCGCTAGATACTCTAGTTGTGAATTATCATGTTTTGATATCGTCAAACGTTACACCGTAACTGGGTAACTATAAAGGCTTTAATCAGACATGATATGAAGCAAGTTTAGAGATCGTAGTGATGTAGAGATGATTTATCCCTCCCACATAACGGGAGTAGATATCCATGGCCACTCGATGAGTGAGACTTAGACAAATGCATGGCCATGCTCAAATAAATCAATATGGGATATTTATGTTATTTGTTTATCTAAGTCTACTCACAGATCGAGAAACTATGGATTGGATATACAAGTGTGACACTCCATGTCTTGTGTCCAATCGGGATAGATGAGACAAAAGGATTATACAACACTGTAACATTGGTCACAGTGGTTAGTCAGATCACTGCCATTCCTATTACTTGTGAGTATTGATGTATTGCTAGATACCGCTCAATATTTGTAATAATTATTATTACTGCCACGTAATTAGGAACCTACAGGGTCACACACAATAATAGATCAAGCTGGGATTATTGCTACCTAGTTGGACTAAATAGCAATAACAAATTAATTGGACTAAAGTGTAAATTGTGCTCATTAGTTTGACTAAAGAGCAATTGTGGGCTAGAATGTAACTAGTCCCACATTGGTGGATTTATGGGCAAAGGTGAATTTCTCTAGCTATAAATAGGATTTGTAGGCTATGAGAATTCATGCTTAATAAGATCCTACACAACACACTTTACTAGAGAGCTAGAGATAAAAGAAGAAAAGGAGTTTTTCTTCCCGTGAGGGTTCGGCAAACCCTAGGCGCCCCTCCAAGGAGCCGTCAACCTCCTATAGTGATGGCCGCCCCTTTGCTCGCTGCCCACGGCAGGTTGATGTTGTCTCTCTCCCTCCTTGTCGCGTTGATGGATGTGATTCAGCTCGTGCATGTCCAAGTTCATCCTTCTTCTCAGATTTCTAGCACCATTGGAGAAGAAGCCCGGTTGAGGTCTATCCGTGTGGATACCGCAGAGACAAAGGTACTATTCTTTGTATGTGATCGTCACCAGCCTGGTATGGCTGAGGTAACCTTTCTTCAATTCATATGTTATGATGCTTGACCTATGATCCTTGGTGGGATTTGATCAATTTTAAATTTTGTTATTCCGCTGCGTAACATGCGTCGAAACCCATCAACATGGTGTACTATGTAGCTGACAACTGGCATAGTTAGATTGTAGTGTCTACACTAGTGTACAATTTCGGTGGACAAGAAATTGTGTTTTTTTCTTGGGCAAGAGCAGGGGCATACTCAAGGCAACAACTTGAACAAGTTGATAACAATTTTAAGTAAATGTCAAAATGCAAACCTAGCAAGACCTTAGACCCTCATTTGAAGTCACCAGTATCCGAATCAAACATCAGTACATTTCCTAGTTTACAATCATGAACCCTACTTCAGATTCATCCTCCTATTTGAAGATGAAAATCACCAAAAAAACATATAGATCCCCAATTCTGAACTCAATATTGCATATCAATAAAAAAATATAGTTTCAAACCCAAAACTCAATGTGACGAATCAATACGCAATTTCATCACTAAAATTTATCATCAAACTACAATTGAATAAGAAACAAAGAGATTAGGTCATATAATTCATACATAAGTTAGTAAAAGTTCAATTTGATGAACTAACCTGAAAAAACGGTGAACTGAATTGTTGGGTCTGATGAACACGAATCCACCGACTAATTGTACATATGACCTGAGTGTAGAAGCGAATGAATCGATGGATAGGAGCCAACGACGACCATTACAAGGGGTACATATGTGATCTTGGAAACAGAATAACTTCTTTTCCGTTCGTCCTTCCTCGGTGTTTCTCACACAATCTGTCTTTCTCTCTTGCGTCTTCTCTCTCTAGAACTCTAGATGTGGCTCTTTACTCTTTTAACAATGTATTTATATTACTTTCAAAAAAGAAACAATGTATTTATATTGAGGGGTTTTCGAAATAATTAAATGTTGAGAAGTCTAAATGTTATTAAACTTTCAAGCAGTTAATTGTTTAGCAAGGCACGATCGCACGACATTCACCCCTTTAATGTGCCAAACTGAAGAGTTGAAAGTGTCATTTACCAAATTAAAAGTCGTGTAAGTGTATTTTCATCAATCCTGAAGGGGGTGAGTGTATATTTTACCCATTTTAAAATTTAATTTATAGATTAAAAAAAATTAGCCTGCCGTTACTTTTAATAACGGAGACAGAGGAACAATAGGTTATTTGTCACAAATTAAAATAATGTAAGAGGTGTTGGAGGTTAATTGATAATAAGTAGGTTAAGTATAAAAAAATAATAGGCGTAAGAAATTATTTAATGAAAATTTCATGTGATTTATCTCTATCTTATCATGTGTTAGTGCAATTTTCGCTCTCTTTCACTCTCTCTTTCATGTTTTTTTCATGGGAAGTCGATGTGCAGCCTAAGTGATGTATGTTTCGAAAATTGAGATCATGGTCGTACACTACATATCATTAATTTGCAAGTGGGTAGATCAGCTAAATGTAAGAATGTGACCATTAATTAAGCGACGAGTGTTTTCACTTAAAATCACCTTAAGGAACAAATGTAACCACTAACCACTTAAAGTGAGTAAGAATTGATGGATTGGTGTATCCATGTTGGTTGCCTATAAGTGGCTGATTGATTTACCCAAAATTATGGTATTTTCAAAAGAAATTGTGACACGTTATTGAGTTCGTCGCACTCCATTTTATCAGTGATTTTTGGTAAAAAAGATATGTGGTTCTAGACTCCGGTGGCCTTGTTTGTCCGATTGGTAGAGTTATTTTTTTGTGTCTATGTGTTATCATAGTTAAATCAATATTTTTAAATTTTTTTGTGAGATCTAGTTGTCACAAGAGTTTGTTACCCCATTAAGTGGTTTTGGGGATGTGGCTTCGATTCCACTCAGCATCAACATATATTTAATTTCATGTTAAAATTAAATAAACCGGAAGGTTGTACCAATTCCTAGTTTGGGCAAGAATCGTCCGACCTCGACCAACCGATCCAACAGCCAAACTCGGCCAGTCAAGCTGCGGCTCCGCAGTCCGAACAGTCCAACCGACTTTGTCCGGTTTCTTCGACACATGGTCAATGCTAGTGCTCCACACCCCCCCCCCCATCCCAGTGAGTGAATGTGATCTTATCGCGATTGACGACTTGACGACAACATAGTGATTATGCAACTATTGCTTGCTCCAAGAGCAAATTTGACATGGTGCTATAATCAATACATCACATGACACGTGAGGATATGTAGATAATCCACTTTCTTTTGTCTGACCCTCATTCTCTTTCTTATACCATGTGTTATGTGCTGTATAGTTAGAGCAATGTCACATCATTCGCTCTCAGAGCAAACAAAAATTTCTCATCTCTTGGATTGATAGGGGAGCCCTTTGTAGTAAGTTGAAACCATACCCGGTGTTTGTGTACTTAGCTTAGTAACTTAATCTAATCTACATAGAGATATTTTGTTTCCATGTGCGTCTAGAGGAAGCAAAAAGAGGGAGGGAAGAACCCCGGCCGCAGAGCGCGCCCCTTCCAATTTCGCTCTTTTCAAAAACATTTAGGGTTTTTGCCTCCAATTTTTTCCATTCCGGGGGGTTTATAGGGCTCAATTCCCTCATTTATTCCAATTTCTCTCTCGACTTCACATCCGCACCGTTTCGATCGTTCGATTCCTGATTGGTTCTCTTCGCTTCGCTCTCTGATTTTGGAGATCATCAGCCATGGCTCGAGGAAACGTAAAAGGCGAACCGAGTAGCAGCAGGCCGAGGAGAAGAAACCCCGAACCAGCAGAGGCAGAAGCAGGGCGTGGTGATGAAGCCAACGCCAACGGTTCCGACCATGAGGCCGTCGCCGGACGGAGAGTTCTCCGATCTCGATACCTCGCTATGAAATCCCTAATCTGCGGTAATTCTTCTGTGTTTGCTGCGATGAAATCAAGTAGTGTTTGCTGATTAGTTTTTTTTTTAATTGAAATGTTTGATTGACGCAGATGAACGAGAGGACATAACGAGGCCTGACTCTGAGAAGTTCAATTCCATTATTAATGAAGTTGAGAGCTTGCATCAGCTAGGTATGTATATGATCATTTCATTCTTTGTTGTCTCGGAAGTTTAACGAGAGATTCTTGTCACTGGCTATTTTCATGTTCTCTACTGAATTGTTGATTTCATCTGTGGCTGTTGCAATTGAACATGTGAGACAGTCTTCTTACTGCTTACATTACATTTCTGATTATGTGCAACTGTTAGTCTCATTTGTGCTCTGAAGTCTTTTATGCTTACTAAAATTCATTTTTTGTAAAACATTTTCGGGGCTGGAAAATGATGTTCTGTCTCTTAAAACCAAAATGTGATATATATCACTCATCTTTATATTCTTTTGGTTTAGGGTTTTTCGGTGATGATTGTGATATTTAACTATTCGATTTTCCCAGAGATGAGGGTTGGAGCTTGAAAATACTGCATCTCTTTTTGTACCTGATTGGTTTGCGATTTTACATTTCATTTACTGGTTTGAGTCGTTGGAATTTACTTGTTTTCTTATTTGGTTTTCAGTTCAAAAACCTAGGGAACAGGTTGCCGATGCGGAAGCGCTGTTTGACATTACAAGTACATTAGTGGCTTCAGTTAAAGCGCATGGAAATGAAGGAATAACAGCGTCAGATTTTGTAACAGCTCTTTTAAGAGATTTTGGCCGACAAGATGGGGCAAGTAGTAGTGCAGAGAATGGTAGTAGCTCTGTCAATTGGAGGAAACTTGGGCTTGCCGTTTCTGATGTTTTCATGAACGCCCCCGGGTGTTGCACTATGTATGTAAAATTCTAGCATCCTTGAATTTCGTTTAATTTGTTGTCCACTTCTAGGTTTGAATATTTCCTTATTCGGAAAATTTACGCAGGCTTGGTCCTATGAATACTGAAATAAAGCAAAGGAAGGCTCCTGTGCAAAGGAAACGCGTGAAACCAACAGAAAATGCTCACCCGGAAGAGGTTAGTTGGCCACTTCCATTTCCCTATCATCAGTCTAAGGTTTTATTACTTTGTTGTTTGCCTCTGAATGGTTCTCTATATTTTTTTCCTCTTATTGAGCTTCAAAACCCTCAACTTGTGCTCTATAATTTACCATTGTGGCATTACACCATTAGTTTCTCTATATCCTTGCCATAAAAGTATTGATCTTAGAAGCCACCGCATCAATTTTTCGGCCATCACGTCAATTTGTTGGTTTCTTTCTCTAGGAAATAATGATCCCAGAGGCAATTGAGAAACCAACAATAACGCTAAGTCCACCACTCTGTCTCTACAACCATAGGGTTGAAAAATGTCCCAGCCGTTAGATTAGGGCCTGTTTGTTACCAAGTGAAAATTTAAATAATCAGCTGATAATAATATGAGAAAATAAGTTGGCTGAAAAATCTCAAGTAGTTGAAAATTCTAGTGCTCTTTGGTATGCGATTAAAATCTGCAGTATGTGAGAGAATCTGCATAACTGGAAATTAAATAACTTCAGTCCATTGGTCCAAAACAGATTTTAATCGGAAAAAACAGTGACACAAACGGAATTTAATTAAAACGACCGATTTTAATTGACACAGATTAATATTGGGTTCCCAAACATGCACCAAGTCAGAGTGACTTTTGGTTTGAAATTCTGAAGACCCGCCTAAAAAACATGGCTTTCTTCCTCTCTTGTATTGCGCGCTCTATCCCTATTTACTCGGAGACTGGAACTCCAAATCGGACATAAAACACAGTTTACAGATCGATAGAGAAGAAAAGGATACTTCGGGTATGGTTGATTTGGACTGAGTCGTCGTGGGTGAGCAACGGTGATGGAGGGTGGCGATGGTGGTGTTTGGTAGTGTGTTGAGAAGCTGGCAGTGTTGCGGGGGTTGTAATTGAGGTTGGTGTGGTTGGTGTTAATGGTTCTGTAGTGCGTGGTTGGGTAAAAATTCAAATTGGGCATGTTAGTAATTACTGCTAGTTAAGGGTGGCCGGCGTGTTCTCAATTTCAATACTAGAACTGACACTTCGTTTTACTTAGAAAATTTACTGAGTAATGTTTTCTTTAGGCAAAACTGAAAGAAATGTTTTTCCCCCAAAAATAAAGAAATGTTTGCTAAAAAAGAAAGAAATGTTCCTTTGACCTTATTAAATTTACGAATTTCATTTTTACATTAAGAAAATGCATGCATTGACAATGAAATACATTGCTAATTTGTAAAATACTGAGTGTTAAATTTGGAGGTCCAAAACATGGGATATCTTGTCTTTCTTTTCGATTGAATGATGTGAAAGTTTGATAGTGCCCGTAAGGCTCGGGCCTTATTCTAGAAATTGTTGTATCTTGTAACTAAATAATTTCATGATACATACTGTAAGAAGAAAAACTTGGGAAAACAAGAAATTGTTTCTTAACTATTGTATATCTCAATGATGTGTTGGTTAAGGACTATCAGTCTATCATGTGTGCAGCATGCTTGTCTGCATTATTGATTTCTTCCAGCTAGTTCTTTCTATTGAAATCAATTTAATTAGTTCTTACTTGCACCAACAATTTCCTTGTTTTCACTATCCTACTTCAATTCATGAGAATTTAATCTTTCCATGGTCTTTCCTGTAAAAGCTTCATTTTCTTTGCAATGTGCATGGTATCGTGATTACGGACTCGAATCAATGTGCTTTAATTAAAATATGTAGTGTGCTACTTTTAGGTGTTTTCTAAGCATCCATGTCCAACTTGTTGAATTGCCACTCATGTATCCACCTCATCTTTTAAACCTAATGCTGTAGTTTTCTATCTGTTCTGCAAGTTAGCTACCATAATATTATGCAATGGTTCGTTACTCTTGTACATTTTCTTCATCTCACCTGTCGTGTTGTTAGTTCTAGTCCCTCAGATCCGTCACACTCTGTTATCATTTTTGTTTTATTTGGAATAAACTCTTCTCAATATAAAGTCTAATTCCTTTCACTGGATTCATTGCTATGATAGAACACTAGCATATAACTGATCAAAGCATATGACAGTCTTATTAAACTTTTATCTCTTTTGTTTCCAATTATTTAGTACGTGGCACATTTAGACTTCTTTCCCATCTTTGTGCAGCTTGACGGTGCTGCTTCAGAAGAGAAAACTGACACAGATAAGAATATGGCTGTTATGTTTGATATTTTGAGGAAGAATAGAAGGGTCAGGCTCGAGTGTCTAGTGTTGAACAGAAACTCTTTCGCGCAGACAGTTGAGAATGTATTTGCTTTATCATTCCTAGTGAAGGATGGGCGTGCTCAAATAACTATCAATGATAAAGGCTGGCATATAGTGGGTAAGGCTCTTTTCAAATTACTGAATCTTTCTTTAGTTTTGAGCTTAGGGATTTTTTGTTCTAACTACATCCTTCTTATTATCCATCAGGTCCAAGGAATGCACCAGCTGCTAATGCAGTTGCTTCAGGAGAGGTCTCTTACAGCCACTTCGTTTTCAGATTTGACTTCAGTGATTGGAAGGTAATTTCCTTACTGATCCTTCTGTAATCAATTACTGTCTCTGAATGTCTTGTGAAAGTTATTGTTGCAAGCACCTGAGACTTCCTGCTTTGATCAGTAGTTCATGATTCTCTGAGTAGATGCTGGCTTTGTTTGGCAAGTGATTTAAAGGGGCGTTTGAGCCTTCTGGGTGTATCCTCACCAGAGCACTTGTTTGTCAACTGCTGAAACCATAATTTTATTTCCTCAAACCCATCTTTTCACCATTGCAATTTTTTTGCTCTGTACCCTTAGGAGTGGTTTGAGAACTGAGCCCAAGTTAGCTACGGTGATTTCTTCAAACCAAATTCCAAAATCATGTCTCCCTGAACACCATTGCTATACTGCTAGAGTGAAGTTAATCGCTAGTAAGAGTGTAAAAGCTGTCTTCAACACTTTTTCAAACTGTCCTAATTTAAAGTGAAAATTGTGCAGTGGTTCCTGTTTACGGTGATCACATATGGGTTGTAGGTTGTGCTTTTGAAGCTTCCCACCGTGTATTATAAGAGCTGAGAGTCACGTGTCTCTTTTACACGGCACATACATCAAATTAAAAGTTAAACATACTTTTGGCTTAGTCGTAACCACTGAATGTTTGCAAGTCACATATGTATATACATTTTGAGTTTGATCGGCTAACTGATGGGGCGTGTGTTTGAACCTTCATACTGATTCTTGTATATACTGTGTTTGTGATGCCAATCACTCCAGTTTATGATGGACACCATTGCTCCTGGAGAGGAGCTGATGCCAAATAGGGATTTGGAACCCACAAGAAATGATACTGAACCAGAAGCAGCAGCAGCAGCGTCACCAGAGGAGGAAACTCGGCAGACAGGACCCACAACTCCTATTAGGAAATTCTCGCGTAACCGCGGCCTTGTTTTGCAGGAGCAGACAGTCGTGCAAGACTCTCCTGAGAGTGATGATTCGGCAGCGAGAGGAGCTTCCCTTAGAACTAGGAGGCGCAAGCTGAGATGAAGATTGAATTGTTGAGTCCTTATATTTAAAAGCTTTACAGGATCTAGGACTTGCAGCTTGACCAGCTTTTGTGATATATTATTAATAGCGATTTAAATTGCATGCCAGCATGATACTATGTTATCATTAGTTTGTAGGTAAATTTCATCTTAAAGTACATACTAGAAGTACTAGTTAAGGGACTTTTAATAGCGTGATTGGAGGAGCTGCAGTTGTCAGTTTGTTTGATCATGTTGTTATGGTGGTTCAATTGTTTACCAAACATTAATTAGTAGACTATAAAGATCTTCGATTAATTTCTGTGCCTTGAATTTTGGCGGGGGCGGTGATGCTGTTTCAGTTGTGATTGTTGGTTGTTAAGGCTGCTGCTGGCTACAATTATTTGCGATATATATGCACATGCGCATCAGTTAGGAGGGAGTGGTGAACTGTTGGTTTGTAACTATCTTCTTTCTTAGGTCTTCTTATGCATGTATAATTGCTAGCTGCAACCGTCTGTCTTTTGTTCTGCTCTCCCTAGTTTTCTTAGGTCTCGAAAAATCAGCATGTTACTCCCTTGTGTCTTCTAATTGTCGAGCGTCACTGACATGGTGTGACTTGTGAGCCATTCCAAAATTAGAGGTATCATTAGAACATTCACAGTACCATCAGCTAGATTCCTCCTACCAATTATTTTCAAAGAGCTTTTGTTCTTATTTACAAGACCATCTCAAATAGTGAAGGTTATCTATCCCTTGGATCTAGAGGTGCGAATTCGGTTCGGTTCACCCGAGAACCGAACCGAACCGGAGAGAATTCCAACCGAAACAAAAGACCCGGAACCGAACCGAAGACCCGACTACCCGGACCGAACCGGATCCGTGGGATCTTCGGTTCCGGTTCGGTTTCATTTATTTTCGGAACCGGGAACCGACCCGGAACCGGTGGCACCGGAACCGGGCAGGAACCGACCCGAGAACCGAAGTAACGGCCGGATTTTTGAAATATATAGCCGTTATTTTTTGACCGTTTGGGCAAACGGTGGCATTTTTTTTTTTTTTTTTTCGCCTTCCCTCCCATTCCTTCAACACCTATAAATACCCAACCCATACTACAATTTTTTTCACACTTCCTCATCAAACTCTCTCAACATTTCGCACAATTCTTCACTCAAAAATCATCCTACACTCTCCAAAATTCATTCTCCAATCTCCATATTCCTCAATCCTCAATACCAATTTCCACATACACTCTCAAAAATCAAAATCACTCAAAAATCGTCATACACTCTCGTCTTCAATATTCGACAAGCAAGAGCAACGCATCTTCCATATTCGGCAACGCCTCTTCAATCTTTGACGTTTCGCTTCACCTCCAAGAATTATTCTTGGAGTTTGTAAGTTTTATTTTTTGTTGTTTGCTATTTGATTGTGTTATTATTTGTGCTTTATTTGTAAAAATTTATTTTTTTTCATCAAATTTCTATAAGAAAAAAATGGCTTCGTCTTCTCACGTAAATTTTGATGACCAAAACAACCAATAAACTGGACATTATGTTTGGCGAAGGTGCCGCTAACGCTTTTGACGGTATAGAGGAAAATGATCCGAATTTAGGTAGTAATAAAAGAACACGTAAGGTGGAAAAAACTAAAAAAAAACCCCGTTTGGGAACATATGGATAAATTACCCGATGGCTTAGACGCCAACGGTAGACAAAAATTTAGGGCTAAATGCAAACATTGTCAAAAAAGTTTTGTATTGGATATAACCGGTGGATTAGGATCACTTAGAAAACATTTACAAAATGTACACGGACTTTTGAAAGATACACCCGCCGTAGGCGACGCGATGCTCCAAACCCAACTAGGATTCGACGCACAAGGCAACGTAGTTACTTTTGTCTACGATGAAAATAGAGCAATAAAAGCATTATCTCATTATATCGCCGCCACCGAAAAACCTCTAAATATGACCGACGGCAACGAGTGGGACACATTAGTACAAACCGCTTTTTGCCCGAGTTATAAGCATATTAGTAGACACACTATTAGAAAAAATATAATGGAAACATATAGTGAGAGGAAAGCGGAAATTTTGCGAACATTTTTAAATTCTAATTTCATAGTTGGTTGTACTTCGGATATGTGGTCGGGTAGAAATAACAAAGGATATATTTGCGTCACCGCACACTACATTGACACTAATTGGACTTTACAAAAACGTGTTATTGCATTTCAAGAAGTTGCATATCCTCACAACGGTGTAAACATAGGAGAAGCCATAATCGATATTGTTGAAGAGTGGGGTATTGATCAACGAATTACATCAATTACTTTTGACAATGCATCGACATGTGATAGTGCGATAGATCATATTCGAACTTTGATACAAACACCATTTCGCGAAGAAATTGAACATGTTCGTTGTGTATGTCACATTATCAATTTAATTGTACAAGATGGTTTGAAAAAACTAGATGAGTATATTTCTCCTATTCGTGATGCTATTCTCTTTATTGCGTCTTCAAACAAAAGAACCAAACTTTTTGGGGAATATTGTGATAAAATAGGCAAGAAACAAAAGAACTTAATGTTATGTACGATAAATATCTTGCTAAATTTGGTGTTAGTGGTGGTCCTCAAAAATCATCGAGCGATCCGAAGGCTAAGGGCAAGGGTAAGAGTAAGTACGCTATTGGTTCTTTATTTAAGACTACACAAGCCACACCCACCGGGACTAGTTGCGTCTCGGAATTAACGTTGTCCCAACATTATTTCATAAATGTATCGGAGAAAGACAAGATATACTTGATTGGTGGAAAAATTATGAAAGAACTTATCCAATTGTTTCTAAAATGGCACGTGATTTACTGACCCCTCCCGCTTCTACAGTCCCTTCCGAATCTACTTTTAGTGCAGGTAAACGATTTTTGTCGGAAAAAAGATCGTGCCTAACCTCGGAGATATTGGAGGTACTCATATGCTCGAAGGATTGGAGCGACGCCAACAAACGCACACAAGACCAACACCCTTTGGACGTTTTGGTCACCGAACTTTACCAAGATTTGGGAATAGACCCGGACACTCCCCTAGATGTAGACGAATTGCCAAAGACAAGGCGTTGAAAAATGAAGACTATTATTGGGTATTTTTGTTAATTTCAATAAGTTTGTATGTAAGTTAGAAAAAATGCAAATGATTGTTAGTTAAGTAGGTGCCAACCTAGTTGGGATGTACTTAAACTATAGTGATGCAATTTTTTCTAACATTTGATGTTTTAACTTTTAATCAATAATAAAAGTTTACTTGGTTTTTTTCAATATTTGTCAAGTTTTGATATTTTTTTTTTCAATATTTGTCAATTTTTGTCAAGCTTAAGTACATTACATTTGTACATTCAAAAAAATCTATTATTAATTAAGAACATTAATAGAACCCTAAGTCCCTAACCCTAACCCTAATTTTATTAATGAACCCTAACCCTAATTTTATTAATTAATACTACAACAATTAAAATATCAACACAAACAAATAAAAAAAAAAAATTATCCGACCGGTTCATAACAGGAACCGAACCGAAACTGAACCGGTGAAGGATCCGGTTCCGGTTAACGGTTCGGGTTCGGTTCTAGCGGAACAAAAATCCCGGTTCCGGTTCAACCGAACCGAACACGGAACTTGAACTGCTGAACCGAACCGAAACCGACCGGTTCCGGCTACAGTCGGTTCGGTTCCGGTTCGGTTGAACCGAAATCGCACCCCTACTTGGATCGACCAAACATCCTCTGTGTTTTCACTAGGAGCATGTTTCTCAACACTGGAAAGCCAGTGTCTTTGTGTCCATTGTCGAAACGCTAAGCTACATCTTCCCCAATTTAACCAAATTGCAGGGAATGGAAACTCAGCTGGACAATATCACCACTCCACGTGATGCAGCTTTGAAGGAGGTGTAAACAACTATAGGAAGTTGTGGGCGACGCTTGACTACGAACTGCGAATCTGAATAAAATTCAGTAACATCAATTCTAAATTCTAATAATCTTCAAGTTTGACTTCAACAATTACAACCTTAGAGTATAGAATAAGACTGTCTTAGGTCTAAGATAGTCTTATTCACTCGAAGAATAAGACTGTCTTGGCTTTACGCTAAGGTTGTACTCGTTGGAGTTAGACATCTTCAATTTTCACGCTGTTGTTATGTACGTAAACTTACATTTTCTCGAATACTTTTAACTTTTTTAGACATGTTTCAAAACTCAATTATTTCTTTTAAAATCATCAAACATCATTCCTCATCAGTTTTAGTATATAAAAATGTGAAAATTGAAGATGTTGAGAAAGAAAAAGATTCTCTCTAGAATTTAGAGTGGAAACGAATTATATTTGTAATTAGTACGTTAAAACTATCGCATTCTATTTAATTTTTTAGAATTACATCATAGCGGGATTCAAACCCGGAACCACATGCAGGGACTTCAAACGCTCTGTCACTGAGCTAGCACTCACTTGCAACAATCGCATGATATCTTACTATGCCATGAAATGTGATAGCATACTACCTATGTTTCTTCTCTATGACACCGGTTTGACTTTTATGACTATTCACTGTGTCACTTTGACCCGGTGATTTGGGAAGCAAAATGATGTAATTTTTTGATAATCTTTTCATGGTGTTGTAGAGTAAAAGTTGTCTATAGCACAGTGAAAAGTTTGTTAAAAAATCGCATACTTTTTTTTTTGTCTAAATCACCCGGTTAAAGTAATCGAGATACGAGTCAAAAATTCAAATAGCTGTCATAGAGAAGAAAAGAGGAAGTACTTTTTTGGTTAATAGTAGACGCATGTAAAAATTTAATACTTGTATCACAAATTTAAATATTTTTCCCCAATTACATAGAATACCACATGAACCTCATGCAGGGCTTTGGACGCTCTGCCAATGAGCTAGCATCCATTGGCACAATACAAATTTAAGGATAAAAGACACTTTCCTCCCCCTTCATTATGACTAAAATACAGATAACTCTTGCACTATGGTTAGATACGGATTGCTCCACTGTCAAAGACAGTTACCCTGTCATTGGATGGAGGGTGGACAAATACCACACTTCTGTTACAATCAGTTAGTTGGGGGGGGGGGTGTTGCAATATGACTTTTTGCGACCATTTTACCCTTGCAAGCGACGAATTGTGAACAAATACCACCATTTTTTGTGTTTATTATTGTGCTCACCATGTTCTTGACATTTTTGGTATTCTTGACCACCACTTCCACCATCACCAAATCCCCATAAACAACACCACCCCCACCGACAACACCACAACCACCACCACTGAATCCCCACCACCAACACAACAAGAAAACAAACAAACAAACAACAACGAATACGAAAGTTAACAAGAGGCCCATATCTGTAGTTGAAAACAGGCAAAGAAGATTTCACATACCATGGCTGCAAAACTAATTACCCCGCTAGAAAAGTAACAATTCTCAGCAGCTAAATTCAATAGACCAAATTCATCAACGCCTAATAAAGGGGGAAAATCAAGGGACAAACAAAATGAGTCACTTTCCTGAAAAACAGTATCCATTTCCAGAAAAAACCAAAATAGGGTCAATAATCGATCTTCTGTCACAATGGAACACCAAACCAAACACCAACCAACCCTCTCAAAAAACGATAAATTGGGTGAACAGAGGGGTGGAACCGAAATGGGTAGTGGTTGTCAAGGTCCCCCCCCCCCCCCCTCCCAACCACCACCATAAATCATCGAAAGAAGAGTAGAACAAGAAGCATTAGAAGAGAAGAAGAAAAACAAAGATATGTTAGGTGACGATGATTGATACCGTTTGGTTTTAGGAAACGGTATATGGTGACAGATTGGGCTGGGATGGCAAAACACAAACTATCAAACAAGGGATAAATTGGCTCACCACTTGGAGAATCCACTCTAAGATACATAATAAAGCCTTCCCACTTAGTGAATCCACTCTAAGATACAGAACCTGAGATAAATGGCTCACCACTTAAGGAATCCACTTTAAGATACATAATCGGGTTAAATTCACCACTCTATGGAATCCATCAATGAGATACATAATTTAGAGAGATAATCCGAAAGGATTAAACTGAATAATCATCTTAATAATTTATGAGGTTATAAACCCTATTTATCTTGGAACAACCCTCCAAGAATGGGAAAAAATCATAAATAAAGTCTTGAAAACACGCAGCAACTAATTAGCTAGTTCCAACCTCAAAACAACTCCCACAATTAATATCTTGAAAGTGACTAATTAGCTAGTTCCAACAACCATAGTTAATACTCTATTTGACTAAATAATATTTTGAATAGTTGAACCATTTAGTGGGCTGGTCAAAAACAAAATTTGACTCCACACTAAGCAAAGTATGAACCTCATTAGTCTTGGGCTGCACTGTATTGCTTTTGGGCTGTTTGGCTTCATTAATGGGTTGTGAGGCATCATTATCCCCGTCTTTAAAATGACTCGTCCTCGAGTCTAGATGCTCATCATCAACATAGGGAGATAAATCAGAAACATTGAATGTTGTAGAAACTCCATAATCATCTGGCAGTTCCACTTTGTAAGCATTGTCATTGATCTTTTGGACAATCTTGAAAGGACCATCAGGTCTAGGTTGAAGATTAGCAAACCTTGTATTTGGAAAGAGCTCCTTCCTTAAGTGGATCCAAACCTAATCTCCTTCATTGAACACTACTTTCTTTCAATGTTTATCAGTTGTTTCTTGTACTTTTCAGTTTGCTTCAAGATCTTCTTTCTCACTTGCTCATGATTTTTTATGACGAACTTGGCTCTTTCATTAGCTTCTCCACCAAAATTATGATCAAAATGAATAGGAGATAAATCTAATGCGCTAGTAGGATTCATACCAAAAACAGCTTCAAACGGTGAACAACTCGTTGTTTGACTTGTAGAGCGATTTTAAGCAAACACGACATGAGGAAGTAAGCTCTCCCATTCTCCAACATTCTTCTTCACCAAACTTTGGATTAGTGATCCCAATGATCTGTTCACAATTTCAGTTTTCCCATATTTTTGAGGATGATGAGAAGAACTAAACTGTAACTTAGTTCCCAACTTTCTCCAAAGAGTCCTCCAAAAATGACTTTGGAACTTTGAATCTCGAGTTGATGTGATTGTCTTGGGTATGCCATTAAGTTTAACAACCTCTTTAAAGTAGAGATCATCCACACGAGTAGCATCCGAGGTCTTGTTGCAACGGACAAAGTGGGCCATCTTTGAGAATCTTTCAACCACAACCATGATAGAGTCCTTACCTCTTTGAGATCTAGGAAATCCCACGACAAAATTCATACTCACATCTTCCCTGATGGAAATATGCCCTAGAGGCAATCTATTTTTCGTGACATTTTTATGGACTTACTATTCATTATGTTATCGATGTGAAGATATGTTAACATGGATGCAGTCCTTAGAATATAAATGCTACTTAAATATCCCTAGTCGGTTATATTGATTAACAGGACAATCAAATATAGGCTAGTATGGGGTTGGATTGATATGGAGATATCACAATCCAACTCGTGGGTATGCATTAAGAGTAATAGCATACTTGATTGACCCACAACGGGAAGACTAAAAACAGGTTATGTGAAGTAACAAGTGCTTCTCGTAGTGAAAATGGTATTGTCATCCTTAGACTTGAAGACACTAGATCCTCTAGTTGTGGAATATTGTGTTTTGACATCGTCAAGTGCTACACCGTAACTGGGTAGTAATAAAGGCGTTAATCGGACACAATAAGGAAGCAAGCTTATAGATGGTAGTGATGTAGATATAATTTTTCCCTCCCACTTAAAGGGAGTAAATATCCACGACCACTCGAGGGATGGTGCTTATAGAATGTCTGGCCAGACTCAGATAAATCAATATACGATATTGATATTATCTGCATGGATAAGACTATTCCCAGGATCCAGAAACTATGAATTGGATATACGAGTGTGACTTGTATGTCTCGTGTCCAATCCGGAGATAGAGACAAAGGGATGAGATGATACTTGCACAAGGTTTGTCAAAGTAATGACTATTTCTATTAGTTGGGTGGCATGGATGTGTTGCTAGACACCGCTTCATGTTTGTAATATTTACTACCAACTAAGTAGAAACCTATGGGGTCACACGCCATAAGGATTAAAATAGACTTGAGAATTAATTAATATGATTAGTTAATATAATGATCAATACGCAAGCACTTGCAAACTTAGTAGGACTAATTTGTAATATGGACTAATCCGTGTATGGACAATATTAAGATAGGGGCCTTTATACTGTTAACAAGGAGTTGTTGTATTATATAAAGGACACTCATAGCTTATTTCTCACACTAATGCTCATAACAAATTGAGTGAGAGAGATAAAATCAAGGAGAGGGAGCAAGACAAGGGCCGCCCGACTCCGTCTGCCCCCTCTACCCGTCGGCCAAAGAAGAGGCTGAGCCTCCGCTTTTGGTCTCCGTTGTGTGATCCTTCTTCTTCCTTCCTCTACCGGTTGCTATAAAAAGGTGCGGAGGAATCTATTTCTTTATCCTAGGCGTGGAATTGCCATATAGACGTACATATTATTCTACGTGTGAAGTCATCCAAGGAGACAAACAAGGTAATTATCATGAATCCTTTACTATCGTTATGATGTATTGACTTGTGATCCTTGGAGGGTATTGTGAGGAGGATTATTTGTTTATTTCCGCTGCATAATCCGTTAGAAAACCCAACAGTGGTATCAGAGCCACATGTAGTAGGGCATAACGTAGTTCATGTGTTATGATTATGTCTATTTTACACTTTAAATTATTGTTTATCGCGTAAAACGCACAAATCAAGCATAATTGATGCAATTTGTATATATTTCAACCAAACAAGACCTAATATTACATTGGATGTAAGGATTAGTGAATTTGGATCACATACGATGAGAAATTTTTGATCTAGAAAAACTAGGGTTAGGGAACAAATTGGAAAAAGGTTTTTTCAATTTGGAAACAACTAAACTTAGGCAACAAGGAAGAAGAAGTTGTTTTGGAAACAACTCCTAGAAGGGTTCGACCCCTTATGGGATCGTCCCCCTCTTCCTTGCTGCCCAAGCAACGCCCAAGGCTTTAACGGTCCTTTGGGATTCGGCCAAGAGTATTGGTGGTCCCTCTTGGACCGTTTTGACCCTAGTTAACCAAAATCAATTAAAATTGACCAACCGCGTTAAAATTGGATTTCAACTGTGTATGTGCTATTTGCATGGTGATTGGATTTGGCCTTAGATGTGGATGTTGTGGATGTTGTGAAGAAGAAGAAGCCTAAAGAATTAAAAGACCACAAGATGGAACATTCCACAAGGCTAAAGAGCATGGAGCATTCCACAAGCTATGGAGCATGGATTAAAAGATGGAGGGACATGGAGATGAGCTTGCTATTCTTAGGGTTCATAGATATTCCCATTGGCTTGGTGTAGACGGTGCATTCCAGACAGAAAGCTCATAGCCCCGTGGCGGCCATCCAGCACATCTGACTGTGCTCCATATACACCCAATCACTGCCCATACTTATCTACTTGGGGGCTGCGAGAGAGCCCCCGCCCCCGCCCCGAGATGCTCACCACAGGGGACTTGTAGAGACTTAGTGGTTTGGAGGCTAGAGTAAGGAACGTCGCGCGAGAGTAACAACCACGCTCGCGCGCGACCCTTGGTAACTGACCTGAGATATTTAATGACCATGTGTCCTATAAACCCGGTCGATCTGATAACGGTCCCGGTATAGGCGGACGGGTGCGTAACGTTCCCTATATATACGGTCGAATGTGCCATTATGGGGCTATCATTAAGCCGTCATTTATGGGAGCATTAACCCCATCACAACGATCACTTTCCTACTACATATAGGATCGTTAGCCCTCCATGGAACTTCTTCTCGGACTTCTTGATCTTCTGGACTCACCGAATCTCTTGCTGTCATTGAACTGTCTCTCTCTCAAACAGTTAACCATTGCTTACTCTCTCCCTACTCACTACCCTACACTTCTCTGTGTTCTTGTTCTTGATCCTATTCCCTACTTGAGGTGTACACTTGGATCTCCCTCAAGGATTTCCTTGTACACAATTTGGTGAACCCGACGTGAATACATCCACCTTCAAAGTTTCAATCAAACTAGTATCCATGTCTCTTGAGGCCAATCTTCGTGATGGTGATCAGTCTCTTTTGGGGGAAGAAACCCAGAGAGAGGAGACCCCCATCACCAACACCAATAACCAAATAACCACTGGGAGCAATCCCACTTTGGAGATGTTGCAGGCCACAATCCAAAGACAAGCCGAGGTTATGCAAGCTCAGTCTTCCCATATTGCTCAGATCATGGCGATCCTGGGAGGACTTTCCCAAGGAGCTTTAGCTCCTCCTGGATCCACTACAACACCTGGTTCAGGGGACCTTGACTTTTCCAGGAGCCACTGTGGCACCCTCGACGCTCACGTCTGCACCACTAAACCCCCAGGCATTTCTTCTTAATGGACCTGTGTTGCAACCAAGATCTTCCGCATCCCCTCTGATGCCAACTTGTCAGCCATAGCGTGCATCTTCTGGGAATCCGTCTCCCTACCCTGCGTTGCCATCATACGTGACGGAGGTCCAGGGTGGCTACGCACCTCCACCTCCCTATGATCCCAACATGCCTTACATTCCGGGCCTTGCTGCGACACCATCATCAACCCCAGGGGGAAACGCACCGCAAGTATGTCAGCTTTGGAACAACGTTCGGACAACTTTCTGACGAAACAGTGCTTCGCGGACACAGTTACCCCCAAGGTCGATAATGCTCTGCCAATTCTCAAGGAGATTTATTTGATGTCTAATCCTGCTGGGTACAAGGCACCAAAATTGGACAAGTTCGATGAGGTTGACGGAAATGCGCATGAACATGTCATGCGTTTCGTTGATTTGATGGGTCCACACGGCGCTGATACACGCCTGCTGATGCGCAAATTCCCCAAATCCCTGGGGACTGTCGCGTACAAATGGTACAGGACCCTTGAAGCTGGATCTGTCAAGACATGGGATGAAATGGTGAAGAAATTCTACACTAAGTTCTTCAAGGTCGAGGAGAAGGTCACCACCATACACCTCTCTCGCATGCACCAGAAACACGACTAAGAGGGGGTGGAATTCATCAATAAATTCAGACTCAGGAATCTAGAGTGCATTGATGAAGTCTTTGAGAGCCGTTTGGTAGAAATATGCCTTCAAGGCATGCGCGACGAGTATAAAGGTATGTTAATAAATTTTAATATGCCTACCTTTTCAAAATTGATTGACTGCACCAGGAACATTGAGCCGTTGGTGGATAAGATGAAAAAGAGATATGCGAAGGATCGCCCGCCAGCACGCTCCAGCTTTAGGATTGGGGGATTCAGCCATAAACGTGGACGAGAAGATGAAGTGAGTGTCGTCGCATCTCCTCAAAAGCAGCAACGAACCACATCCAGGGAGGCACCACCGCTGCCATCTTCAATTGAGGATGCGATAGACTTGTGCAAGCGGTGGATAAAAGAGGGAATTCTACCGCCACTGGAGCATAGGCCTTCTGGGGAACAACTGCGAGACCCCAAATGGTGTGAGTGCCATGGGCAGGTCATGCATCCAACAAGGGAATACTAGAAACTCAAATGGATGATAGACAGGAAGATTAAAGAGGGGTAGTTGGTCGTTGATGAACTAGCCAAGGATGTACGCTGCAATCCCTTGCCGTCCTATGCACAACAGGAGCCCAAGGAAAAGGAGATAACCATGATTTCATTCGTGGACCTTGAAGAGGTCGCGGATGAAGGAGTGCCATTAGTTGCTGAAATCTACGAGGACGAAGACTATGGCAGGGATACAGAAGACTCACAAGCTGAACGCATGAAAGGATCCAACAAGTTTGAGAGGTTCTTCGACGATATGAACTTCTCCAGCACTTGCAGACACGAGATGACAAATGCAATATTGGGAGTGGCAGAGGACTATGGAGAAGAGCTAGTAGTCTCCAATGGCAAAGTCATAAGAGTCGCGCGAACAAGTGTTCTCCTCATGACGTTCGACGAGTCAGACAAGAAGGCAGATGCGAAAATAGAGTTCAAAAGAGTCTTCTTCGACGGGGGAGCAGAAGTGAATGTGGTTCGACTCAGCACTCTCGAGCTGGATGGAATCCCAGAGAGAAAGATTGTCAAAAGGCCATCACCCTTGATGGGTTTCGGGAGTGACTCAAGGATGACTCTTGGGTGGATTCGACTAGGAATCCAGATTGGTAGAATCAAGTGCTCCGCCAAATTCCATGTGATAAACGCAAACACTACTTATCATATGACCATTGGTCGAGCATGGATTCACCGGTTCGATGCCATACCTTCCACAGTTCACCGGGTAATGAAGGCCATATGGAAGGACATGGTAGTAGAGATACCGGCCTCAGTGAACCCCTTTAACCTAGACGAAGCACATCTTCCTGAGGCGGTTTGGTTCACAGAAATGGAGGATGAGGAAACTCCAGCACCATTTCAGTCAATTGCCTTGCCCAGGTGGGAGGATATCAAGGATCAAGCACCAGCTGGAGTAATGGTAATGCGCGAAATGTCGAAAGAAAAGTAGCCTGTGCAGAAGGAAGCTTCCCCAGGAATAACCTATCAGAAGAAGAATGTGTACACCCTGAAGAGGGTCGTCGAGCATAATGAGCAAGTCAAACAAGTCGGGAGCTTTTATGCTAATGGAAAGAAGTGCTACCGTATTTGAAGGTGCGCGGGGTCATCTTCGATTCCTCCTATCGAAGGTGTCCCTGAGATAATTTGTGAGTTGATAGAAACTCCAATCAAAGAGGTAGGGAAGGCACCATTACAATAATTGAAAGAAGCTCCTGAATGCATGGAGGATCACCCAAAACCTCAGAAGCAGGAGCTAAAAGAAGTATTCTTAAGCCCAGCCGAAGAAAGTAAGAGACCAGTCTTCTTGAGTGCGGACCTCGACGATGGGGAGGAGCGAGAACTGCTGAAGTTGCTGAAAGAGTAAAAAGATGTATTGCATGGGACTATGATGAACTGCCGGGCTTGGACAAGGAGGTCACCATGCATAGACTGGACGTCATTTCGGGATCAAAGTCGGTGAAGCAGAGCGCGAGAACCTTTCGCCCAGAGGTCAATGTCAAGATAAAGGAAGAGATAGTGAAGTTTCTTAATGCAAAGTTTATCGAGCCTAATAACCACCCCACCTGGCTTGCCAACATCGTGCATGTTCTGAATAAAAATGGAAGCCTTTGCGTTTTTGTGGACTTCAAAGATTTGAACAAGTTTTGCCCAAAGGATGATTTTCCATTGCCAAACATAGACCTCCTAATAGACTCTACTGCGGCAAATGATGTTTAGCTTCATAGACAGTTTCAATGGTTATAACTAGATCAAGATGGATCCAGAAGATGCGAAGAAAATAGCATTCATCACACCTGTGGGAGAATTCCACTACACAGTGATGCCTTTTGGATTGAAGAACGCAAGAGCGACCTACCAACGCGCGATGATGGCGCTGTTTCATGACATGATGCACCAAGAGGTTGAATTCTATGTAGATGACTTGGTGGTTATGTCAAGACAGAAGCACGACCATTGTAAAGACTTGAGAAGGGTCTTTGAAAGGTGCAGGGCCTACCAGCTAAAAATGAACCCCATGAAATGCACATTTGGAGTAACCTCAGTGAAGTTTTTGGGGTGCGTGATACATCGGCATGGGATTGAGCCTGATCCCGTGAAGATATCGACTATTACCACAAACTCAAAGTGCGTTGAAAAAATTTCTGGGAAAGTTGTCATATTTGAGGAGATTTGTACCAGCTATTACAGAACTGACTTTCTGCTTCGGCAACTTACTCAAAAAGAACGCGACATACCTGTGGGCATAAGATCACCAGATTATGTTTAAGAAGTTAAAGGAGTTCTTGGCATCCCCACGGGTCATGATCGCACCTCAGCTAGGGTCGCCCTTGCTCCTGTACCTTACTTCGACGAAAAGGTCTATTGGAGCACTGTCGGCTCAGGAGTTTGAGGGACAGAAGAGACCTATCTACTATATCTCGCGTGTGGTTCAGTCTGCAAAATCCAGGTACAAGGATATCGAGCGACATTGCTTTAGCTTTATTTTTCGTCATTTAAAAGTTAAAGCATTACTCCGCATCCCACAAAGTTGTCATTGTAACCAAAAGCGACCCCGTACGATATTTGTTGAGACATTATTCTCCTTGTGGAAGATTTGCGAAATGGTACATGACAATATCCCAGTATGACATCACGTGCGCACGCCCGAAAGCCACTAGGTCTCAAGCCATGGCAGACTTGTTGGCACAATTCCCGGATGAGAACTGCGAGCCGATGGTGGAGGAAGAACTTGAGGCGCCGGAGATATATGCGATCAATCATCCTCATTGGAAGCTGCATATTGATAGATCATCGACAAGACCAGGAGGAGGAATTGGAGTTGTGCTGACCAAATCTGACGGGGAGGTCATACGGATGTCGACAAAAGCTGGATTTTTACAATAACCAACAACGAGGCTGAGTACGAGGCTTTGATCCGTGGGTTGCTCGTAGCTAAAGCCTTAGAAGTTCAGAATCTCATCGTGATGGGAGATTCCAAACTCGTAGTGATGCAGGCCTCAGGAGAATACGGGCTGAAGAAAATCAACTTACTGGGCTACAGGTCGAATGTACAGAAGCTAGTTCAGAAATTTGATTACATCAAGTATGAACACACTCCCAGATCCGACAACCGACATGCGGATGCATCGGCTACCTTGGGGTCGAAGATCATCTCAGATAAATGCCCAGCGAGGATCTCAATTGAGGTTAAGACAACTCCATCACTGGTAAAAGACTTGTGCGAAGAGGAATTTGCCGAAGAAGCAGACTGGAGAAAGCCTATCATGCGGGCAATGGTCGAAGGAACAAGCAAGGAAAGATGGGTCTCCACGAAGGGTTTCTGCATACATGATAGCTTGCTGCACTACAAGGGGCCTGGAGGATTCCTGATGCGATGCGTCACGGAGGAAGAAGGTCGAGCAGTGCTGGAGAAAATCCATCAACACTCCTGCAGAGAAAATGAGATTTTCATCTACAGGAAGGCGCAGCGATAATTCATTGGCCACAGATGGCGTATTTTGCTGCTATCTTACAAAGCAACTGTGAGAAATGTGCGCTGATAAAGGACTCCCTGGAAATCGCTGCAATTGAAGAAGGGGATTGGCGAAAACCCAAAATCGATCACCTGCAAGATGGAATGTTACCAAGTGATAGAAAGGAAGCTGGCAAGCTCAAGAGAAAAGAAGCCCGATACGTCTTGTAGGAGAACTTGCTTTGGCGGAAAGGACATATTGGGAACTTACTCACATGCCTCGACGGTCAAGAGGCACAAGAAGTTATGGACCTATCCCATCAAGTGGAGCATCAAGGTGGCGCAAAGCTCTGCAGACAACTCTTAATAGTGGGCTATTTCTGTCCAACTATGGAAGCAGATTGTCGTGCAAAGGTCAGAAGGTGCTGAAAATGTCAATTCCATGGAAACTTGGTCCATGCCCCTGCAGACGACTTGCACACGCTAGAAACTCCTTGGCCATTTCATACTTGGTCTATGGACTTCATTGGTCCCATTCGCCCACCATCGCATGGAAATCAGTTCATCATTATTGGGACAGAGAAGTTCACCAAGTGGGTCGAAGCGGTCCCACTCAAGACAGTAAATACATTGGTGGTGGTTAAATTCATCCAGGAGAACATTATCTATCGCTTTGGGATCCCTAATACCATCTTGTCTGACAATGGTACTCCCTATGTCAATCGCCAGGTAGCTGCAAATTGATGGAGTATAGGGTAAGGCAAGTGTGCTCGACACCCTATTAACTGAAGGGAAATGGCCAAGCTGAGGCTACAAACAAAACCCTGCTAAGGATTTTAACAAAATGGTCGCGGATGATCATAAAAAATGGGCAGACTCCTTACACCTGGCACTATGGGCCTATCGCACGTCATCAAGGACTCCTACAAGGGCTTCCCCATTTCTACTTTGCTATGAAGCTGAAGCAGTGGTCCCTGCTGAGATCAAGGTCAATTCTGGGAGGATAACCTTCAATGCTTTATACGAAAATACGCGTGAAAATGACCTCATTTTGCTCGAGGAGAAGCGCGAGCAAGCCAAGAAGGCAAATGCCAAACACAAGGAGATGATTTCTCGTTCTTACAACAAGACTGTCCAGCACCGAGATTTCGCTATGGGGGATTTAGTCCTATGAGCCTCTGATCGCTGCATGCGCGAGGCCGCTCATCCCAAGTTTGCTGCTAACTGGGATAGCCCTTTCGAAGTAAAGGAAGTTTTTGATAGTGGCTATTGCAACATCCAGCGTTGCCATAGGACTGCCACGACTCCCAATCCGATCAACATGCGATGGCTTAAGAAGTATTATCCTTAGCCTGGTTGATAGGTACTCTATATTATTATGTGTCTGGCTTTCTGCTTACATCCTCCCATATGAGGATTCAATTAATGATAATAACTCTCCCATATGAGAGCTCTTTTATCAACTGCTGATTTTTCTCTATCTTGCATTGCTAGTCAAAAGTGCTAAAACTCTTGTAAGCCTATCTGCCTAGATAGCAATCTCTTGTAAGCCTATCTGCCCAGATAGAAATCTCTTGTAAGCCTATCTACCTAGATAGCAATCTCTTGTAAGCCAATCTGCCTAGGTGGCAATCTCTTGTAAGCTTATCTGCCCAGATAGCAATCTCTTGTAAGCCTATCTGCCTAGATAGGAATCTCTTGTGACCCTATCTGCCTAGATAGCAATCTCTTGCAAGCTATCCGCCTAAATAGCAATCTCTTGTAAACCTATCTGCCTAGATAGCAATCTCTTGCAAGCTATCCGCCTAAATAGCAATCTCTTGTAAGCCTATCTGCCTAGATAGCAATCCTTTCTAAGCCTATCTGTCTAGATAGCAGCAATATGCGAACATAAGCCTATATGTCTAGATAGCAGCAGCATGCGAGCACAAACCTATCTGTCTAGATAGCAACCATTCTTACTTAAAGCCTATTTGTTTAGATAGCAGCAAAATTAAAGACTATCTCTCTGATAGCATCATCATGTGAAGAAATGCTAGCTTGTTTACATGTATATTTCAAGATAAAAGCTATGCGCGATATTTACACAGTATGAGTTGGTTAACACAGCAAAATAGAGATCAATACTCGCGAAACAGAAGCGAAAGCAAAAAAGCACTTTTATATATGAAAAACTTGGAAACAAAGGATTGATAACTCTTTATTAGAGTTATATCGCTTGCATATTTAATATCGTTTTGCGTGATTCCGGGGTTGAAATATGAGTTGTACACTATAAATGTTGAGAAAACGTAGAAAGTCGAGTTTTTAGCACTTTATTGTTAATCCGGGCGTTTCGATGCATATTTCGATGTTATTTATCAAATATAATTGCTTCGTATCGTTTCATGCTGTCTTGACAGGAACGGATGCTAAAGGATGGCTAGGAGGCATGAAACGAACTTCGGAAGCAAAGCAAATTCAAGTGGAAGCTAGAGAAGCAAAGTCGGAGGAGCAAAAGTGACAAATCTCCACTATTTTGATAGTATCTTGAGTTCTACAATACATTTTTGAGTGAGACCAGTAGCAAATGAAAGTAGACTCAAAGAGATTTCCAACTATATGTCACGGAGCTAAAAAGGAGATCGGACGAGAAGTTATTGTCCGTCGAAGAGGATGAAAATCTGAGTTCATCTTGAGGGGTGTTCGTGCGAACACTTTTGTGTTTGTGCGAACAAAACACTTAGAAAAATTTTCAGCTGGCTAAAAAGGGTGGAAAAAGGGACTGCAAAATTGTGGGAACAAAATGTGTTCGGGCGAACAGAGAACAAAATGTTGTTCGTGCGAACACACGAGTGTTCGTGCGAACAATGGGTCTGATCGCAATTTTTGGGGTTCTTTTGCGAATTTTTGAAAGTTGGAGCATTAAAGACTTATTCCAACCTAGGAGGCCGTGCAAAAGGGGATTTTTATGCATCTTTTGTATGAGAAAACAAAGAGAGACACATCTTGGGAGCAAGAAACAAGGGGAGACGAAGATCGAAGGCGGAGATCATCAATTCTTGAAGATTACTCGTTTGATTTCTCTTCTTTCCCCCTTATTGATTGATTATGGAGACTTATGTATTGCTAAACAATTATATGTCTAGCTAAACACTTTAAGTTAGGAAATTGATGTAGAACTAGGGTTTGATTAGTTTTTTTCCGAATTGATGACTTGATTCATGTTTTGAAAACTTAATTCTAGTTGATGTTCTTGTTAGGTTTCTTGTTCTTGTGCTTTAATCTTTAGTATGCTTGGCTTGATCATCCGTAGTATGCTAGTTGTTGAAATAGTTACGCGATAGTGAGCTATTAGAGACGTGTTGAAGAACATAGGAAGTATTCTTGTAGTTCTCTAAGACCGAGAGGAGAAGAGAGCTTGAATAACCGTGTGTGGGTTGTTTCGGTTTGTATCGGTAGGACTTAGTGAAAATGGTGGACCGGCAGGACCCGATGAGAGAGCCTAACGAACCAACTAGAATGGACGAAGGTGGACCAAGAGGACCCAAAGTCTCGATTACGCAAATTCATGTGAGATCGACGGAAGAACATGATGAGTGTAGCCCGGTATAACTAACCATCACTAGAGTGTTTTAAGCATAATCCGGAAACTCCTAAGTGCCCTAGGGATCATCAATTGCCTAGTTCTCTCCATAATCGTATCAATCAAACCTTTATTCCTTTTACCTTGAAAATCATATAAAAAGAGTAGCGTAGTTTTTCATTTACTTCAAGTCACTTGTTTGCGGGTGACGAACCTTCAAATCAAACACTTCTTACCGGTTATTTAGGTATCGTATAATTAATATTTACTCAGCTAATAATCGTATAATTCCACTGGGTTCGATAATAGGATTCTTAAAGTACTCCACTTACTACTTGACCGTATACTTGCGTGTAAACGCGTTAGTAAATCGCGTCAAGTTTTTGGCACCGTTGCCGGGGATTTAAATGGTTAGTTAGTTTAATACAAGATTAATTTAGGATACCTCTTGTATTTTTGTTTTATTTGCTATTTGGGTTTCTCATTTGTATTTGATTCTGCTTTTCAGGTATTCAGTGTATGCCAAGGATCCCTATTGACCTTGTGCCCCCACTCGAAGACCCAGAGCAGTTACTCAAACACCAAAGGAGAAAACAGAAGCAGAGCACCATGGGTGATCAATTAACCAACGCGCAACTCAATCAGTGGGTGGAAGAGCTGTCTAAGCAGCTAAATGATCGCAATGCCCAGACACCGTACAACAAGTCTGGGCAAGCTATTGTGGAGAATTTTCAATCGTCCACCTGTGGACACAATCCGGCAATTGTAGTGCCAGAGATACAGGCCGAGCACTTTGATCTTAAGCCTGCAACAATTGAGACGGTGACCAACCAGTTCCAATTTTACGGGAACAGAGATGAAGACCCCAATGAATTTATTGGGAAGTTCAACGCATACATAAAGACTGTCAAGTACAAGAACGTGAACCCAGAAGCGTTGAAGCTCATTCTTTTCCCCTACTGTCTGAAGGGAGCAGCTGAGAAGTGGATTGAGTCAAGATCACCTGATTCGATCACTAAATGGGCTCAGTGTGTGGATGAGTTCATGGCCAAGTTCTACCCAGTGCAGCGGGTCATTGAGCTACAAGGTGAAATTCTAGGCTTTGGGCAACAGGCTAATGAAACTGTGGTGGATGCATGGGACCGGTTTACATACTTGATTAGGAAGTGCCCAAATCATGATTTTGGGGACTACAAAATTCTACAGGTCTTCTACCATGCTCTAGAACGTCAGAATCAGGAGCTGGTTAACAGAGAAGCTGGGGGAAATTTTCTATACTCGATTGACAAAGAAGAAGCTTATGCGCTCATGAAGCAGCTTGCTAAGCAAGACTCACAACTCTATGATTCCAAGAGATTATCGGCATTGCCTGAACCTAAGGATGATGAATGGAAGGCTGGGATCAGCAAGATGGTGTCTGACTTGGCTAAGCATGTGTATCAGGACAAGAAGCCAGTTGCAAAGGTAGAAGAGCAGGAATTTGATTCAGCCTTGGCCCATATTGCAAGGGAAGATGTGAACTTTGTGGAGGCACAAGGACAGCGGCAGAATTGGAACCAAGGGAACTATAGACCAGGAACAAGTTATCATCCAAGTTTCAGGTATGGCGGTCAGTCTGGAGCTATATACGCACCAGGGTTTCAGCACATGCCACAAGCTCAAATCTCACAGGCTCCCTCACCAGCTGTTGTAGCACCAAACCCAGAGATTTATGTACTTACTAAGGCGTTAACACAATTGAGTAACAACATGAACAATATGACCACGAAGGTCAATGTTGTGGCTTCAGATTTGCAGGCTACGAAGACTTCTTTTCGTTCACTAGAGGTTCAAGTTGGGAAATTTGCAGCGCAATTATCTGCTAGGGAACCTGGCTCTCTACCGTCTGACACAGACAATGTGCGCCAGGTAAATGCAATTACCACTCGCAGCGGGATTTCGTTGACTGATCCACCATACTCGAGCCATGCCAGAGCTGAAGCATCAAAGGCTAAGGAGCATGAGGTCTTCGATTCTGAGAAGACACCTGTCATGGTCCCCCAATCAAAGGACATGACTCCAGATGATGAGGATAAGTCCAATGAGGTATTACCACCACCCCCTTCTTCTAGAGATGTACCTTTTCCATTGAGAACTAGGAAGAAGAAGGATGACTCTGAGGAGTAAAAGCGATTTCTTAGTATTTTCTCCAAACTGCACATTAATATTCCGTTGATTGAGGCGCTACAACAAATGCCTAAGTATGCGCGGTTTATCAAGGACGCAATCCTTGGGAGAAAATCTATGGATGACTTTCAGACAGTGAAGCTGAATGAGCAGGTGAGTTCATGTGTCTTTCATGGGCTGCCTAAGAAGAAGAAAGATCCAGGCAGTTTTGTGATTGAAGTTACACTTGGCGGGGCATATACAGGCAAGGCTCTGTGTGATCTGGGAGCGAGTGTCAACTTGATCCCGCTGTCAGTATTTAAAAATCTAGGTGTGGCGGAGCCTGGTAAAACTTGGATCAATTTTCAGTTCACGGATAAGTCATCCAAAAAGGCCATTGGGGTGGTAAGAGGCTTACTTGTGAGGGTTGGTAGTTTGATCATGCCAGCAGATTTTGTGATACTGGATATGCCAGTTGGTGACGTTCCGATCATTCTTGGTAGGCCCTTTCTGGATACCGGTCGGACGTTAATTAATGTAGAGAATGGGGAGTTGATCATGAGGGTCAATGATATTGTGGATACCTTTTGGGTTTTCAGACCAACTCCTCAGTACACTCGTGAGGTGAAGCCAGGATTGCCATTTCCCGTGCAAGTTAGGCGAGGAATTCCAGAGGTGACACAGGAGGATCCTCTAGAACTTAAGGGCAAAGCATCGAGTGTGCAGGCGCACGAGGTAGTTATGAGCATCCAGAGCCAGAAGTTGGATGCGGAACGACCTGACAAACCACCTTTCTGAGGCTCTTTAGGTAACATGGTCGGGCCGTCGACCTTAAATTATAAAGCGCTGTTTGGGAGGCAACCCACTGTAGAGTAGGATGCTTTTTGTTTTTATTTGTTTATGAGTTCTCTATATTTGACTATGAGGGTGAGAGAGAGTGGACTAATTTTTCCAATAAGTGTGCAGGGATACAGGTACAAAAGACACACCGGATTCCCCTTCTTGATGTACGTGCTAGAGATTGCACGAAGTTGTGGAAAGAAAAAGCCCCACAGTAGTATGCATTACAGATATAGAGAATTGCTCGAGGTCGAGGAGCAGTGCCAATATGTTGAGTGCCACACACATGAGAGGGCTACATGCAACGACCCCCTTGTTCCGGCTCAGGAGAGACCGGGAGGGTGCTACTTGTAACAAAACGGAAAGAATCAAGAAACAAAACATCCATACTTATATATTACAACTGCATAATTGTCTCATTACATTACAAAAGCTGAAATTAATCTAAATGTTCGACATGATGAAAGAAACTAAGATAAACTAGTACAGTTACGCGACCCCAACTACTTTGAGCTCCCTTCGCCTAGACCTGCGGGGGAAAGAAACAAAGACCGCAGTTTTTCCAAAAGTCAGCAAGAAATGCTGAGTAAGTAAACACCCAAACACGTAAACCGGATACGAAGCATTTTCTTTGAATAAACAAGATGACAAATTGAGAAGTAATAAAATATGTACTCACAAATGTCCATGTATAAATCCATGTTCTCAACTTCTCATTTAATCACAAAATTTTTAGGAATGAAATCTCAAATCATCTCATTATGTATCCAAGAGAAAAGTTCCCAAATCCATACCATTGTCCCAATTATGGAATTCCAAAAGATTTTCAATTCTCTGTGAATTATCGAAATGAAAGCCATATTATTATTTTGTTGTAGCGGGGAAGAACCAACCATCGCATATATCACAACATATCCCATATCCAAGCTACCAAGACCTTAAGTGCCGGCACCCCCCTAAGACTTCTTGCGGCCAGAGAGGTGAGTACATGGAGCGACCCGGGGCTAAATGCGGCCGGGTTAATCATATAAGTATCCGAAGTATCCAAATAATATTCCGCCGCACAACTCTTTCCACTTTACGTTATTATACTTTATTAAATTTTTATGTGATATCTTTAAAAGAATCATTTGATCACATAATCAAAATCTCAAATCAAACACGTAAATCTTAAATCACATTTTGAGACATAAAACTCGTAAAATATTTACACACGAAAGGAGGACGGGCTCACTAGGTCTGCCATGTTTGCTAACCTCAATGCACAATTGTGAATAGCACGAAAAGACTTCTAGTAGTAGACGTAGCCCTCGTCTATGAAGTCGTCACCTACAATTTATAATTCCTAATCAAAATCTAACTCCAATAAACTTGTATAATGCAAGTATGCTTTACATGCTACAATTATTGAGTAACGTTTGCTTATTTTAATTTTTATATAACCCAATCCCACATTTTTAATATTTCTAATAAATTTCAAGACAATTATAAAAAGTGGGAATTTATCATCCTATAATTAAGTGGGAATATTACAAGATTAACTCATATTTAATTAAGCATATAATTAGTCATATACCCACCAATTGTAAATAATATTTTACAAAAACAATTCAGTTAACTTTAATGAGCATAACCATTGTAAGATTTTTTTCAAACATTATTTGAATTAATTCAACTCTTAGGGAATTCTTAAAACAATATCTTGCTTTTACAATACAACTCAAGTTCATAAATTTTTCCATAATAGCATATATAGCCATTTAGTTGTGGCCAACTTGTATGTTATAAAAATGTCATCTTTTCACTTGTATTGCTAAATAATCATATATATATATATATATATTGATTTAATCCAAATATTACATTACCTTAATAGTTACAATCTCATTTATAAGAAATTAGTTTATATTTTTAGTTCATAAACTTCGATAAAAATAATATAATAATAATTGTAGTAGTAGTAGTAATAATAATAATAATAATAATAATAATAATAATAATAATAATAATAATAATTATAATAATAATAATAATAATAACAATAACCAAATTTGTATAACTATTCTCTTCTCAAGTCATTTTCATTTAATTAGGTGTAAAAATCATGAATGCTATATCTAATTGATTTATACAATCAAGTTTATTTAGAAAAAAAGAAATCATTTTGTATAATTAAATGATGCCCCCCAAAGTTTCTGTTAAATGGTGAAATCGCCCCTTCCTCATCATCTTCCTCAACTATCATCAACCCAATTCATGAATCATGCTAATCTTTGATACCCATACAATTTTGATGTTACAAAGTTCAAATTCAAGTCCAAACATGTAGATTTACAACAAAAATTGATTTAAACGGTTACCGAATGGGATTAAATCGATCGCCAGTTTTGTTCAAGAATTCGCAAAATATGGTGTTTCCGGCGATCGGAGGTGTTCTGGGTCGTCTCTAGGTTCAGTCGAGCCTCAAGGAGGGCAGGGGATATCTGGGAAGTGGAGGAAGAGAGGTGGAGCAGTGACGTTGGGTGCCGTCGGGGTTGTCGTCGTTGGGCCGTTTGGGTCTGGTGGCGGCGGCTCTGGTGGCTCTGTTGCTGCCTCTGTTGCTCGCCGGAAGTTGCAGAGAAGAAAAGAGGAGAGAGGGAGAGAGATCGGGGGCAGAGGGGGAGGGATTTAGTGGTGGAAGGGGTTTGTTCGCCGGAGAAGGCAGCGGCCGTCACTGCCGTTGCCGCTGCTGTTTCTTGCCGGAGAGAACAGAGAAGAGAGGGAGAGAGAGAAGCAGAGAGTGAGGAAGAGGGAGAGACGAAGGTGGGGATGGTGGTGGTGGCCGCTGGTAGTGGTGGTCGTGGGTGTTGGTGGTGGTTGTTTCTCTTGGTTGTACTGGAGAAAAAAAAGGGGAGAGCAAGAGAAGTTTTATGGTGATACAACTGTAGGCTAGGTCCAAGTAGTTTAGGTCAAGTCAATTAGTCTTGTTCAAGTGCCCAATGGGTGGAGAGTCTTGGTCATAGTCAAATGACCAATAGGGAAGTTAGGAAACTTTATAAGGTGTTTTGGGTGCACCCTCAAGTAGGTGTAATTAATAGGATGCTTTTGTTGTACCAGGAATAGGTAGAAAGTATTAGGATAGTTTGGTAGTATCAGTTATAAGATTTTCATGTTTTATTTAGGTGTTTTATTGAAACTTATTTTATATAAACTAATTATAAATAAATTAACTTATAATACAAATAGTAACACTAGTCTCCCAACTAAATAATAAATCTGAATATTTACCAAGTAATTTCTAATAATTAAAATTCGTAACCGATCCTCTCGTGACAAATTACTATTTTATTCCTAGCGTAAACTCGGGGTATTACATCCTTCTCCCCCTTAGAGAGAGCTTCGTCCTCGAAGCTTAAACCAAATACTTAGCCATGTTTTATTTTGTACAAAATAAATTGTAATGTCGTATGCAAATCTAGCATGGGATGCAATCGTGTTAATACTCCACGCGATATTATGTGCTAGTACTCAAGTTAATCGCATAACTGGCTATGGTATGAAAATTTAAAGGGTTACATCCTCTCCCCCTTAGGAGATTGACATCCCTAGAACAATTTACCTCGTCAAAAAGGTGTAGGTATTTCTTTCGCATCTCATCCTCAGCTTCCCAAGTAGCTTCTTCTGTCTGATGGTTTGTCCATAGGACCTTTACCAGCTTAATGCTCTTGTTTCGCGTGTCTCTCGTCTTGGTATCTAAGATCTTGACAGGATGCTCCTCATAAGTCAATGATGGATCCAACTCCACTGGTTCGGGGTCCAATACATGGGATGAGTCAGGCACGTACTTCTTAAGCTGTGAAACATGAAAGACATTATGCACTCGACCCAAGTTGGATGGTAAGTCTAGTCGGTAAGAAACTTCGCCAATTCTCTCTAGAATATCGTATGGTCCAATAAACCTGGGGCTCAGCTTTCCCTTCTGATTGAATCTTGTTACACCTTTTGTGGGAGAAACCTTAAGAAACGCCTTCTTTCCTACCTGAAACTCCAATGGCCTCCTCTTTCGATCTGCATAGGACTTCTGTCTGTCTTGGGCTACTTTCATTCTCTGCTGGATGAGATTTACTTGATTCGTCATCTCCTCGATAACTTGTGGGCCAATTACTACAGTCTCACTGATGTCACTCCAGCATAAGGGCATTCGAATTTTTTTACCATACAAAGCCTCGTGCGGTGCCATGCCAATACTAGAGTGATAGCAGTTGTTATACGAGAACTCTATCAGTGGGAGTCTGTCAACCCATGACCCTTGGAAGTCCATAGCACAAGCTCTAAGCATTTCCTCCAACGTCTAAATAGTTCTTTCTGTCTGTCCATCCGTAGCTGGGTGGAAAGCTATACTGAATTTCAATTGGGTTCCCAATGCTTCTTGTAAGGCCTTCCAGAAATGAGAGAGGAAATTAGGGTCCCTGTCAGAAATTATAGAACTTTGAACTCCATGATACCTCACGATGTTCTTCACATACGCGTCTGCCCTTTGCGCCATGTTCCATGTGTCCTTCATCGGAATGAACCTTGCTGTCTTGGTTAATCTGTCTACTACCACCCAAATCTGATTGAGTCCATTCTTTGATGTTGGCAAGGCAGTTACAAAATCCATAGAAATGGAATCCCACTTCCAAACGGGCACGTCCAAAGGTTGAACTAGGACTCCCATACTCTTGTGTTCGAACTTCACCTTTTGACAAGTCAAACATTTAGCCACGAATTCTGCTACTTCCCTCTTCATGTTAGGCCACCAAAATGTCTTCTTCAAGTCTTTGTAGAGTTTGTCGCCTCCAGGGTGTACGGAGTAGGGTGTGTTGAGCGCTTCATGCATCAGCTTTTTCTTGGTTTCTGTACACTTCTGTGGAACACACCACCTTCCCTTGTAGCGAATGCTTCCATCCTCATGAATTTGAAAGTCTCTGGCTTGACCTACGGCTATCTTCTTCGTGATTCGCTTGAGTTTCACGTCTCCTGCCTGGTTACTCCTTATCTCCTCGAGGAAGTCTGATACAGCTTTCATACTCCCAAGCAGGTTCTTCACTCCTCCTTGATTTACTACTTCAATTTCGAGTTTGCTGAACTCGTGGCACAGCCAGGCTGGTAGAATTATCATGGAATTAAGGGTATGGCTTGATTTCCGGCTTAATGCGTCAGCTACGACATTATCCCTTCCTTCGTGGTACTGGATACGTAGTTCGTAATCCTTGATAATCTCTAGCCACATCCGTTGTCGATTATTCAGCTCCTTCTGTGTGAAGATGTACTTGAGACTGCTGTGATCCGTGTAAAACCTGCAAACAGCTCCATACAAGTGATGTCTCCATATCTTCAAGGCGAAGACTACTGCTGCCAACTCCAAGTCGTGAGTGGCATAGTTCTCCTCGTGTGGTTTGAGCTGCCTCGAAGCATAGGCAATTACCCTTCTTTCCTGCATAAGCACACATCCTAGCCCCTTCTTCGATGCATCACTGTACACATCAAACTCGCCAGAATCGTTCGGTAAAGCTAAGACTGGGGCTGTAGTCAGCTTCTCCTTCAGAGTTTGAAATGCCTCTTCACAGCTTTCACTCCACTGGTATTTCATTGTCTTCTTCGTCAGCGCTGTCAGTGGCCTCGCAATTTTGGAGAAGTCCTTAACAAAGCGTCGGTAGTAACCTGCTAAACCAAGGAAACTTCTTATCTCGGATACATTCTTCGGTGTTGGCCAGTCCTTGAAAGCTGAGATCTTTCCTGGATCCACTGATATTCCCTCCTTCAATATGATGTGACCCCAAAATGGAACACGGTCCATCCAGAACTCGCATTTCGACAGCTTAGCATACAAATGCTCCTGTCTCAGAGTCTGCAGCACTTCTCTGAGATGTTCCTCGTGCTTCTCCTCGCTCTTCGAGTAAACAAGGATGTCATCAATAAAGACGACCAAAAATCGATCAAAAAATGGCCTCGTGACTCGATTCATCAATTACAGAAACACTGTGGGTGCATTGGTTAAACCAAACGGCATTACAGTGAACTCGTAGTGGCCATACCTTGTTCTAAAGGCTGTCTTCGGGATATCCTTCTTGGATACCCGAAGCTGATGGTACCCTGATCTCAAATCAATTTTCGAAAAGACACTAGCTCCTTGTAGTTGATCGAATAGATCGTCAATACGAGGTAGCGGGTACTTGTTCTTGATGATTGCACTGTTCAACTCACGGTAGTCAATGCATAGCCTTAAGCTTCCATCTTTCTTCTTCACAAAAAGCACGGGCGCTCCCCAGGGTGACACACTTGGTCTTATGTACCCCTTATGGAGAAGTTCTTGCAACTACTCCTTCAGCTCAGCTGGTGCCATTCGGTACGGTGCTTTTGAGATTGGCGCGGTTCCAAGTGCTAAATCAATGGTGAACTCCATTTCCCTGCTAGGTGGCATTCCTGGAATTGCATCAGGGAACACGTACGAAAACTTCTTCACGACAGGTATCTCTTCCAACACATTCTCCTTCTTGGAGACGTCTTGGATGTAGCACAAATAGGCTGAATTCCCCTTCTTTACTTGGTTCACTATTGTCAAGGCTGAAACTAGTCTGATACGCGGCTCTTTTGTGATGCCGCGATAAGAGACCTTCTCGCCTTTGGTTCCCCTTAGTTGGACTTTCTAATCATAGCAATCAATGACGGCGCGATATCTGCCAAGCCAATCCATCCCTAGGATGACATCTATACCCCCAAGAACAAATCTTATCAAATTAGCTGGCAAGGTACATCCTAGAATTTTCAAGTCTACACCTTCGAAGATGGTGTCACATGCTGTTATCTGGCCAGTAGGTGTTTTACGATAGTGGATATTCTGGTACCCTTACTTAGACCCAGTTTATCAACAAATGATGATGATATGAAGGAATATGACGCGCCTGAATCAAATAATACGAAAGTGGGATGCTCATGGATAAGAAATGTACCCGTTACAACTCCATGATCAACATCAGCCTTTGTCATGATTGCAATCTTTCCCACATTCGCATTCTGAGCTCCAGCTGCTCCTGCTCCAGCTCCATTGTTTATGCTAGCCCCCTGACCAGCATTGTGGTTGCGGTACTAAGCTCCATATTGTCCTGCGTTCCCAGGGGTGCTGTTCTGCTGCCTGCCATAGCCATTTCCTCCATTGTTCTGGTAGTTGCGGTTGCCCTGGTTCCTGTTCCCGTACTCAATCTGCAGGGTCCTTGGCTGCTGGTTCCCGTACTGCTGGCGATTCCCCTGGTAGTTACCACCTTGGTTCACTTGTGGGTTCCCAGCTGGTGGCGATAGGCATTCAAAAGCTCGGTGTCCCCCCTACCACAGTTGTGGCAAAGGACCAGATTTCCAGCACAGTCAACTCCCGGATGGTTCCTCTGACATATCTTGTAGAAATAGCGGTGAACAGCTCCGGGGTTCTGTTGATTGCCTCGATACTGTCCATGTTTACCGCCGCCGTTGTTTGGCTTAAACCTCTTGTCTTGGCCACTCTGGTTGCCCCTAGATGAGTTAGCGTTGCCCCCAGAACTTTCCATCTTGCGCTTTCCCCGCATGTTGTCTTGGGCCTCTTGGATTCGCTAAATATCCGCTGCCCTATCATAGGCCTCTTCCAAAGTGGGGTATATCCTGTTCATCATTGCTTTCTGCACATTAAGTTGCAACCCTGCTATAAACTTGTTGACCTTCTCTTCCTCATCTGGGACCATGTTGCCTGCAAACCGAGTCAACTCCATAAACTTCCTGAAATACTCGGTCACAGAGTCTCTTCCCTCCTGCAGATTCTGAAACTCCTGACGCTTGCTCCTCTTGACATGAGAAGGATAGAAACGGTATCTAAGAGCATTCTGGAGGGCTTCCCAGTTGAAGTTGGGTTGGGCCAACAGGGTCCCTCGTAAGGTCCTCCACCATAGGTTGGCCTCACTCTTCAGGTAAAACACAGCACAGTTGACCTTCCGGTCTTCAGGACATTCCACATACTCCAGGACTTTGTCCATCTCCATGGTCCAGTCTTCCAGCTCGACGGGATCTTCACTTCCCATGAAACTTGGTGGTTTCATGTCAGTCACCTTCTTGGCCCAGTTAGGTCCTCCATGAGCTTCGTTGTTGTTCATCGCTTGGGTTATCTGAGCGACAAATTGCTCCATGTTGTTGGGGTTGTGAGCCATCTGGTCTTGTCGAACTCTCCTGGTGTAGTATCGTATGGGCCTATCAGTCAAATTCCTACACTATCACCTATTATATCCTTGCTTGCTCTATCATGGATTAACACTTGAAATTAAATATTTCATGCAATGTACACATATCCACCTAATTAGCACAAGTATCACACATGGTAGCCAAAGAATATATACAACTCATTTTCGAAATTTATCTTCTCAATATCATTCTTGTTCCACAAATTCTAGATTCCATAATCCTCATTTTCCACCATATAAGTTCAAAAATCAGCCACATATATCTCATAATTCAAACTAGTCAATTAAGACATTATAAACTCTCAAGTCGTTTCTTCCGAAAGAGAGGACGTGGGTGGGTGGGTCCTAGTAAAACTCGATCTACTCGTAACCCAATCGGCTTGTCAAATTTTAGATTTCTTTCCTTAAATTCATTTTATATTACCCTACAGGTTTTTAATTCTATTTTGGATTGCCTGCTCTGATACCACCTGCAACGACCCCCTTGTTCCGGCTTGGGGAGACCGGGAGGGTGCTACTTGTAACGAAACGGCGGGAATCAAGAAACAAATCATCCATAGTTATATATTACAACTGCATAATTGTCTCATTACATTAAAAAAGCTGAAATAAACCAAGTGTTCGACATGATGAAAGAAACTAAGATAAAATAGTACAGTTACGCGACCCCAACTACATTGAGCTCCCTTCGCCTAGACCTGCAGGGGAAAGAAACAAAGACCGCAGTTTTTCCAGAAGTCAGCAAGAAATGCTGAGTAAGTAAACACCCAAACACGTAAACCGGATACAAAGCATTTTCTTTGAATAAACAAGATGACAAGTTGAGAAGTAATAGAATATGTACTCACAAATGTCCATGTATAAATCCATGTTCTCAACTTCTCATTTAATCACCAAAATTTTAGGAATGAAATCTCAAATCATCTCATTATGTATCCAAGGTAAAAGTTCCCAAATCCATACCATTGTCCCAATTAGGGAATTCCAAAAGATTTCCTATTCTCTGTGAATTATCGATATGAAAGCCATATTATTATTTTGTTGTAGCGGGGAAGAACCAACCATCGCATATATCACAACATATCCCATATCCAAGCTACCAAGACCTTAAGTGCCAGCACCCCTGTAAGACTTCTTGCGGCCGGAGAGGTGAGTACATGGAGTGACCCGGGGCTAAATGCGGCCGGGTTAATCATATAAGTATCCGAGTTATCCAAATAATATTCCGCCGCACAACTCTTTCCACTTTACGTTATTATACATTATTAAATTTTCATGTGATATCTTTAAAAGAAACATTTGATCACATAATCAAAATCTCAAATCAAACACGTATATCTTAAAACACATTTTGAGAAACAAAACTCGTAAAATATTTAGACACGAAAGCAGGACGGGCTCACTAGGCCTGACATGCTTACTAACCTCAATGCACAATTGTGAATAGCACGAAAAGACTTCTAGTAGTAGACGTAGCCCTCGTCTATGAAGTCGTCACCTACAATTTATAATTCCTAATCAAATTCCAACTCCAATTAACTTGTATAATGCAAGTATGCTTTACATGCTACAATTATTGAGTAACGTTTGCTTATTTTAATTTTTATATAACCCAATCACTCATTTTTAATATTTATAATAAATTTCAAGCCAATTATAAAAAGTGGGAATTTATCATCCCATGATTAAGTGGGAATTTTACAAGGTTAACTCATATTTAATTAAGCATATAATTAGTCATATACCCACCAATTGTAAAGAATATTTTATAAAAACAATTCAGTTAACTTTAATGAGCATAATCATTATAAGATTTATTTCAAACATTATTTGAATTAATTCAACTCTTAGGGAATTCTTATAACAATATCTTGCTTTTACAATACAACTCAAGTTCATAAATTTTTCCATAATAGCATATATAGCCATTTAGTTGTGGCCAACTTGAATGTTATAAAAATGTCATCTTTTCACTTGTATTGCTAAATAATCATATATATATATATATATATTGATTTAATCCAAATATTACATTTACTTAATATTTACAATCTCATTTATAAGAAATTAATTTATATTTTTAGTTCATAAACTTGTATAGAAATAATATAATAATTGTAGTAGTAGTAATAATAATTATAATAATAATAATAATAATAATAACAATAGTAAGAATAATAATAATAAGACTACTACTACTAATAATAATAATAATAATAATAATAATAATAATAATAATAACAATAATAATAATAATAATAATAATAATAATAATAATAATAATAACAAAATTTGTATAACTATTCTCTTCTCAAGTCATTTTCATTTAATTAGGTGTAAAAATAATGAATTCTATATCTAATTGATTTAGACAATCAAGTTTATTAAGAAAAAAAGAAATCATTTCATATAATTAAATGATGACCCCCAAAGTTTCTGTTAAATGGCAAAATCGCCCCTTCCTCATCATCTTCCTCAACTATCATCAACCCAATTCATGAATCATGCTAATTTTTTATACTCATACAATTTTGATGTTACAAAGTTCAAATTCAAGTCCAAACATGTAGATTTACAACAAAAATTGATTTAAACGGTTACCGAATGGGATTAAATCGATCGCCAGTTTTGTTCAAGAATTCGCAAAATATGGTGTTTCCGGCGATCGGAGGTGTTCTGGGTCGTCTCTAGGTTCAGTCGAGCCTCAAGGAGGGCAGGGGATATCTGGGAAGTGGAGGAAGAGAGGTGGAGCAGTGACGTTGGGTGCCGTCGGGGTTGTCGTCGTTGGGCCGTTCGGGTCTGGTGGCGGCGGCTCTGGTGGCTCTGGTGCTGCCTCTGTTGCTCGCCGGAAGTTGCAGAGAAGAAAAGAGGAGAGAGGGAGAGAGATCGGGGGCAGAGGGGGAGGGATTTAGTGGTGGAAGGGGTTTGTTCGCCGGAGAAGGCAGCGGCCGTCACTGCCGTTGCCGCTGCTGTTTCTTGCCGGAGAGAACAGAGAAGAGAGGGAGAGAGAGAAGCAGAGAGTGAGGAAGAGGGAGAGACGAAGGTGGGGATGGTGGTGGTGGCCGCTGGTAGTGGTGGTCGTGGGTGTTGGTGGTGGTTGTTTCTCTTGGTTGTACTGGAGAAAAAAAAGGGGAGAGCAAGAGAAGTTTTATGGTGATATAACTGTAGGCTAGGTCCAAGTAGTTTAGGTCAAGTCAATTAGTCTTGTTCAAGTGCCCAATGGGTGGAGAGTCAATGACCAATAGGGAAGTTAGGAAACTTTATAAGGTGTTTTGGGTGCACCCTCAAGTAGGTGTAATTAATAGGATGCTTTTGTTGTACCAGGAATAGGTAGAAAGTATTAGGATAGTTTGGTAGTATCAGTTATAAGATTTTCATGTTTTATTTAGGTGTTTTATTGAAACTTATTTTATATAAACTAATTATAAATAAATTAACTTATAATACAAATAGTAACACTAGTCTCCCAACTAAATAATAAATCTGAATATTTACCAAGTAATTTCTAATAATTAAAATTCGTAACCGATCCTCTCGTGACAAATTACTATTTTATTCCTAGCGTAAACTCGGGGTATTACATCCTTCTCCCCCTTAGAGAGAGCTTCGTCCTCGAAGCTTAAACCAAATACTTAGCCATGTTTTATTTTGTACAAAATAAATTGTAATGTCGTATGCAAATCTAGCATGGGATGCAATCGTGTTAATACTCCACGCGATATTATGTGCTAGTACTCAAGTTAATCGCATAACTGGCTATGGTATGAAAATTTAAAGGGTTACATCCTCTCCCCCTTAGGAGATTGACATCCCTAGAACAATTTACCTCGTCAAAAAGGTGTAGGTATTTCTTTCGCATCTCATCCTCAGCTTCCCAAGTAGCTTCTTCTGTCTGATGGTTTGTCCATAGGACCTTTACCAGCTTAATGCTCTTGTTTCGCGTGTCTCTCGTCTTGGTATCTAAGATCTTGACAGGATGCTCCTCATAAGTCAATGATGGATCCAACTCCACTGGTTCGGGGTCCAATACATGGGATGAGTCAGGCACGTACTTCTTAAGCTGTGAAACATGAAAGACATTATGCACTCGACCCAAGTTGGATGGTAAGTCTAGTCGGTAAGAAACTTCGCCAATTCTCTCTAGAATATCGTATGGTCCGATAAACCTGGGGCTCAGCTTTCCCTTCTGATTGAATCTTGTTACACCTTTTGTGGGAGAAACCTTAAGAAACGCCTTCTTTCCTACCTGAAACTCCAATGGCCTCCTCTTTCGATCTGCATAGGACTTCTGTCTGTCATGGGCTACTTTCATTCTCTGCTGGATGAGATTTACTTGATTCGTCATCTCCTCGATAACTTGTGGGCCAATTACTACAGTCTCACTGATGTCACTCCAGCATAAGGGCATTCGAATTTTTTTACCATACAAAGCCTCGTGCGGTGCCATGCCAATACTAGAGTGATAGCAGTTGTTATACGAGAACTCTATCAGTGGGAGTCTGTCAACCCATGACCCTTGGAAGTCCATAGCACAAGCTCTAAGCATTTCCTCCAACGTCTAAATAGTTCTTTCTGTCTGTCCATCCGTAGCTGGGTGGAAAGCTATACTGAATTTCAATTGGGTTCCCAATGCTTCTTGTAAGGCCTTCCAGAAATGAGAGAGGAAATTAGGGTCCCTGTCAGAAATTATAGAACTTTGAACTCCATGATACCTCACGATGTTCTTCACATACGCGTCTGCCCTTTGCGCCATGTTCCATGTGTCCTTCATCGGAATGAACCTTGCTGTCTTGGTTAATCTGTCTACTACCACCCAAATCTGATTGAGTCCATTCTTTGATGTTGGCAAGGCAGTTACAAAATCCATAGAAATGGAATCCCACTTCCAAACGGGCACGTCCAAAGGTTGAACTAGGACTCCCATACTCTTGTGTTCGAACTTCACCTTTTGACAAGTCAAACATTTAGCCACGAATTCTGCTACTTCCCTCTTCATGTTAGGCCACCAGAATGTCTTCTTCAAGTCTTTGTAGAGTTTTCGCCTCCAGGGTGTACGGAGTAGGGTGTGTTGAGCGCTTCATGCATCAGCTTTTTCTTGGTTTCTGTACACTTCTGTGGAACACACCACCTTCCCTTGTAGCGAATGCTTCCATCCTCATGAATTTGAAAGTCTCTGGCTTGACCTTTGGCTATCTTCTTCGTGATTCGCTCGAGTTTCACGTCTCCTGCCTGGTTACTCCTTATCTCCTCGAGGAAGTCTGATACAGCTTTCATACTCCCAAGCAGGTTCTTCACTCCTCCTTGATTTACTACTTCAATTTCGAGTTTGCTGAACTCGTGGCACAGCCAGGCTGGTAGAATTATCATGGAATTAAGGGTATGGCTTGATTTCCGGCTTAATGCGTCAGCTACGACATTATCCCTTCCTTCGTGGTACTGGATACGTAGTTCGTAATCCTTGATAATCTCTAGCCACATCCGTTGTCGATTATTCAGCTCCTTCTGTGTGAAGATGTACTTGAGACTGCTGTGATCCGTGTAAAACCTGCAAACAGCTCCATACAAGTGATGTCTCCATATCTTCAAGGCGAAGACTACTGCTGCCAACTCCAAGTCGTGAGTGGCATAGTTCTCCTCGTGTGGTTTGAGCTGCCTCGAAGCATAGGCAATTACCCTTCTTTCCTGCATAAGCACACATCCTAGCCCCTTCTTCGATGCATCACTGTACACATCAAACTCGCCAGAATCGTTCGGTAAAGCTAAGACTGGGGCTGTAGTCAGCTTCTCCTTCAGAGTTTGAAATGCCTCTTCACAGCTTTCACTCCACTGGTATTTCATTGTCTTCTTCGTCAGCGCTGTCAGTGGCCTCGCAATTTTGGAGAAGTCCTTAACAAAGCGTCGGTAGTAACCTGCTAAACCAAGGAAACTTCTTATCTCGGATACATTCTTCGGTGTTGGCCAGTCCTTGAAAGCTGAGATCTTTCCTGGATCCACTGATATTCCCTCCTTCAATATGATGTGACCCCAAAATGGAACACGGTCCATCCAGAACTCGCATTTCGACAGCTTAGCATACAAATGCTCCTGTCTCAGAGTCTGCAGCACTTCTCTGAGATGTTCCTCGTGCTTCTCCTCGCTCTTCGAGTAAACAAGGATGTCATCAATAAAGACGATCACAAATCGATCGAAAAATGGCCTCGTGACTCGATTCATCAATTACAGAAACACTGCGGGTGCATTGGTTAAACCAAACGGCATTACAGTGAACTCGTAGTGGCCATACCTTGTTCTAAAGGCTGTCTTCGGGATATCCTTCTTGGATACCCGAAGCTGATGGTACCCTGATCTCAAATCAATTTTCGAAAAGACACTAGCTCCTTGTAGTTGATCGAATAGATCGTCAATACGAGGTAGCGGGTACTTGTTCTTGATGATTGCACTGTTCAACTCACGGTAGTCAATGCATAGCCTTAAGCTTCCATCTTTCTTCTTCACAAAAAGCACGGGCGCTCCCCAGGGTGACACACTTGGTCTTATGTACCCCTTATGGAGAAGTTCTTGCAACTACTCCTTCAGCTCAGCTGGTGCCATTCGGTACGGTGCTTTTGAGATTGGCGCGGTTCCAAGTGCTAAATCAATGGTGAACTCCATTTCCCTGCTAGGTGGCATTCCTGGAATTGCATCAGGGAACACGTACGAAAACTTCTTCACGACAGGTATCTCTTCCAACACATTCTCCTTCTTGGAGACGTCTTGGATGTAGCACAAATAGGCTGAATTCCCCTTCTTTACTTGGTTCACTATTGTCAAGGCTGAAACTAGTCTGATACGCGGCTCTTTTGTGATGCCGCGATAAGAGACCTTCTCGCCTTTGGTTCCCCTTAGTTGGACTTTCTAATCATAGCAATCAATGACGGCGCGATATCTGCCAAGCCAATCCATCCCTAGGATGACATCTATACCCCCAAGAACAAATCTTATCAAATTAGCTGGCAAGGTACATCCTAGAATTTTCAAGTCTACACCTTCGAAGATGGTGTCACATGCTGTTATCTGGCCAGTAGGTGTTTTACGATAGTGGATATTCTGGTACCCTTACTTAGACCCAGTTTATCAACAAATGATGATGATATGAAGGAATATGACGCGCCTGAATCAAATAATACGAAAGTGGGATGCTCATGGATAAGAAATGTACCCGTTACAACTCCATGATCAACATCAGCCTTTGTCATGATTGCAATCCTTCCCACATTCGCATTCTGAGCTCCAGCTGCTCCTGCTCCAGCTCCATTGTTTATGCTAGCCCCCTGACCAGCATTGTGGTTGCGGTACTAAGCTCCATATTGTCCTGCGTTCCCAGGGGTGCTGTTCTGCTGCCTGCCATAGCCATTTCCTCCATTGTTCTGGTAGTTGCGGTTGCCCTGGTTCCTGTTCCCGTACTCAATCTGCAGGGTCCTTGGCTGCTGGTTCCCGTACTGCTGGCGATTCCCCTGGTAGTTACCACCTTGGTTCACTTGTGGGTTCCCAGCTGGTGGCGATAGGCATTCAAAAGCTCGGTGTCCCCCCTACCACAGTTGTGGCAAAGGACCAGATTTCCAGCACAGTCAACTCCCGGATGGTTCCTCTGACATATCTTGTAGAAATAGCGGTGAACAGCTCCGGGGTTCTGTTGATTGCCTCGATACTGTCCATGTTTACCGCCGCCGTTGTTTGGCTTAAACCTCTTGTCTTGGCCACTCTGGTTGCCCCTAGATGAGTTAGCGTTGCCCCCAGAACTTTCCATCTTGCGCTTTCCCCGCATGTTGTCTTGGGCCTCTTGGATTCGCTAAATATCCGCTGCCCTATCATAGGCCTCTTCCAAAGTGGGGTATATCCTGTTCATCATTGCTTTCTGCACATTAAGTTGCAACCCTGCTATAAACTTGTTGACCTTCTCTTCCTCATCTGGGACCATGTTGCCTGCAAACCGAGTCAACTCCATAAACTTCCTGAAATACTCGGTCACAGAGTCTCTTCCCTCCTGCAGATTCTGAAACTCCTGACGCTTGCTCCTCTTGACATGAGAAGGATAGAAACGGTATCTAAGAGCATTCTGGAGGGCTTCCCAGTTGAAGTTGGGTTGGGCCAACAGGGTCCCTCGTAAGGTCCTCCACCATAGGTTGGCCTCACTCTTCAGGTAAAACACAACACAGTTGACCTTCTGGTCTTCAGGACATTCCACATACTCCAGGACTTTGTCCATCTCCATGGTCCAGTCTTCCAGCTCGACGGGATCTTCACTTCCCATGAAACTTGGTGGTTTCATGTCAGTCACCTTCTTGGCCCAGTTAGGTCCTCCATGAGCTTCGTTGTTGTTCATCGCTTGGGTTATCTGAGCGACAAATTGCTCCATGTTGTTGGGGTTGTGAGCCATCTGGTCTTGTCGAACTCTCCTGGTGTAGTATCGTATGGGCCTATCAGTCAAATTCCTACACTATCACCTATTATATCCTTGCTTGCTCTATCATGGATTAACACTTGAAATTAAATATTTCATGCAATGTACACATATCCACCTAATTAGCACAAGTATCACACATGGTAGCCAAAGAATATATACAACTCATTTTCGAAATTTATCTTCTCAATATCATTCTTGTTCCACAAATTCTAGATTCCATAATCCTCATTTTCCACCATATAAGTTCAAAAATCAGCCACATATATCTCATAATTCAAACTAGTCAATTAAGACATTATAAACTCTCAAGTCGTTTCTTCCGAAAGAGAGGACGTGGGTGGGTGGGTCCTAGTAAAACTCGATCTACTCGTAACCCAATCGGCTTGTCAAATTTTAGATTTCTTTCCTTAAATTCATTTTATATTACCCTACAGGTTTTTAATTCTATTTTGGATTGCCTGCTCTGATACCACCTGCAACGACCCCCTTGTTCCGGCTTGGGGAGACCGGGAGGGTGCTACTTGTAACGAAACGGCGGGAATCAAGAAACAAATCATCCATAGTTATATATTACAACTGCATAATTGTCTCATTACATTAAAAAAGCTGAAATAAACCAAGTGTTCGACATGATGAAAGAAACTAAGATAAAATAGTACAGTTACGCGACCCCAACTACATTGAGCTCCCTTCGCCTAGACCTGCAGGGGAAAGAAACAAAGACCGCAGTTTTTCCAGAAGTCAGCAAGAAATGCTGAGTAAGTAAACACCCAAACACGTAAACCGGATACAAAGCATTTTCTTTGAATAAACAAGATGACAAGTTGAGAAGTAATAGAATATGTACTCACAAATGTCCATGTATAAATCCATGTTCTCAACTTCTCATTTAATCACCAAAATTTTAGGAATGAAATCTCAAATCATCTCATTATGTATCCAAGGTAAAAGTTCCCAAATCCATACCATTGTCCCAATTAGGGAATTCCAAAAGATTTCCTATTCTCTGTGAATTATCGATATGAAAGCCATATTATTATTTTGTTGTAGCGGGGAAGAACCAACCATCGCATATATCACAACATATCCCATATCCAAGCTACCAAGACCTTAAGTGCCAGCACCCCTGTAAGACTTCTTGCGGCCGGAGAGGTGAGTACATGGAGTGACCCGGGGCTAAATGCGGCCGGGTTAATCATATAAGTATCCGAGTTATCCAAATAATATTCCGCCGCACAACTCTTTCCACTTTACGTTATTATACATTATTAAATTTTCATGTGATATCTTTAAAAGAAACATTTGATCACATAATCAAAATCTCAAATCAAACACGTATATCTTAAAACACATTTTGAGACATAAAACTCGTAAAATATTTAGACACGAAAGCAGGACGGGCTCACTAGGCCTGACATGTTTACTAACCTCAATGCACAATTGTGAATAGCACGAAAAGACTTCTAGTAGTAGACGTAGCCCTCGTCTATGAAGTCGTCACCTACAATTTATAATTCCTAATCAAATTCCAACTCCAATTAACTTGTATAATGCAAGTATGCTTTACATGCTACAATTATTGAGTAACGTTTGCTTATTTTAATTTTTATATAACCCAATCACTCATTTTTAATATTTATAATAAATTTCAAGCCAATTATAAAAAGTGGGAATTTATCATCCCATGATTAAGTGGGAATTTTACAAGGTTAACTCATATTTAATTAAGCATATAATTAGTCATATACCCACCAATTGTAAAGAATATTTTATAAAAACAATTCAGTTAACTTTAATGAGCATAATCATTATAAGATTTATTTCAAACATTATTTGAATTAATTCAACTCTTAGGGAATTCTTATAACAATATCTTGCTTTTACAATACAACTCAAGTTCATAAATTTTTCCATAATAGCATATATAGCCATTTAGTTGTGGCCAACTTGAATGTTATAAAAATGTCATCTTTTCACTTGTATTGCTAAATAATCATATATATATATATATTGATTTAATCCAAATATTACATTTACTTAATATTTACAATCTCATTTATAAGAAATTAATTTATATTTTTAGTTCATAAACTTGTATAGAAATAATATAATAATTGTAGTAGTAGTAATAATAATTATAATAATAATAATAATAACAATAGTAAGAATAATAATAATAAGACTAATAATAATAATAATAATAATAATAATAATAACAATAATAATAATAATAATAACACTATGAATGTTGAGAAAACGTAGAAAGTTATGTTTTTAGCACTTTATTGTTAATCCGGGCCTTTCGATGCATATTTCGATGTTATTTATCAAATATAATCGCTTGGTATCGTTCTTCATGTTGTCTTGACAGGAACAGATGCTAAAGGATGGCTAGGAGGCATGAAACGAACTTCGGAAGCAAAGCAAATTCAAGTGGAAGCAAGAGAAGCAAAGTCGGAGGAGCAAAAGTGACAAATCTCCACTATTTTGATAGTATCTTGAGTTCTACAATACATTTTTGAGTGAGACCAGTGGAAAATGAAAGTAGACTCAAAGAGCTTTCCAATGATATGTCACGGAGCTAAAAAGGAGATCGGACGAGAAGTTATTGTCCGTCGAAGAGGATGAAAATCTGAGTTCATCGCGAGGGGTGTTCGTGCGAACACTTTTGTGTTCGTGCAAACAAAACACTTAGAAAAATTTTCAGCTGGCCAAAAAGGGTGGAAAAAGGGACTGCAAAATTGTGGGAACAAAAAAGGTGTTCGTGCGAACAGAGAACAAAAAGTTGTTCGTGCGAACAAAGGGTCTGATCGCAATTTTTGGGGCTGTTTCGCGAATTTTTGAAAGTTGGAGCATTGAAGACTTATTCCAACCTAGGAGGCCGTGCAAAAGGGGATTGTTATGCATCTTTTGGAAGATAAAACAAATAGAGACGCATCTTGGGAGCAAGAAACAAGGGGAGACGAAGATTGAAGGCGGAGATCATCAATTCTTGAAGATTACTCGTTTGATTTCTATTCTTTCCCCCTTATTGATTGATTATGGAGACTTATGTATTGCTAAACAATTATATGTCTAGCTAAACACTTTAAGCTAGGCAATTGATAAAGAACTGGGTTTTGATTTGTTTTTTTTCCGGATTGATGACTTGATTCATGTTTTGAAAACTTAATTCTAATTGATGTTCTTGTTAGCTTTCTTGTTCTTGTGCTTTAATCTTTAGTATGCTTGGCTTTATCACGTAGTATGCTAGTTGTTGAAATAGTTGCAAGATAGTGAGCTATTAGAGACGTGTTTAAGAACATAGGAAGTATTCTTGTAGTTCTCTGAGACCGAGAGGAGAAGAGAGCTTGAATAACTGGTGTGGGTTGTTTCAGTTTGTATCGGTAGGACTTAGTGAAAACGGTGGACCGACAGGACCCGGTGAGCGAGCCTAACGAACCAAATAGAACGTAACGGTAGACAAAGGTGGACCGAGAGGACCTGAAGTCAATCTATTACGCAAATTCATGTGAGATCGACAGAAGAACATGATGAGTGTAGCCCGGTATAACTAAACATCACTAGAGTGTTTTAAGCGTAATCCGGAAACTGCTAAGTGCCCTAGGGATCATCAATTGCCTAATTCTCTCCATAATCGTTATCAATCAAACCTTTCTTCCTTTTACCTTGAAAATCATATAAAAAGAGTAGCGTAGTTTGTCATTTACTTCAAGTCACTTGTTTGTGGGTGACGAACCTTCAAATCAAACACTTCTTACCGGTTACTTAGGTATCGTATAATTAGTATTTACTCAGCTAATAATCGTATAATTTCCTTGGGTTCGATACTCGGAGTCGTAAAATACTCCACTTACTACTTGATCGTATACTTGCGTCTAAACGCGTTGGTAAATCGCGTCAAGGATCCATACATCAAAAGCGTTCTCAAAAACATTCAAAACTTCTATATAGGACTTGTGAACTATGGAAATGACTACGGTCCACTCGTTGTCATAATCGACGCCCTCGATCAAAACAGAGCCCTTGTCGATGCTCCTGACATGGTAAGATATAAGATGAACTTCAAGTAATGGAGGTTGCTGATGTGAAGAACAAACGAGAGAACAACTCATGGGGAAGGAAGCTGATTTTGAAAAGGAAATCCCTTGTCATCACTCTCTGGTCCTGGAATTAGTCACAGAGCGTCTTCCACCAGAGATACCTTGAGGATAGTTCCCTTGATGATCGCCAGGAAAAATTCATCTCCACCGAGATAGGGGATTTTACACCACAGGTCTTTGGAAATCTCGGGCAAATCAACTGTTTCCTTCGTGGATTTATTGGGAGCCATTTCCGTATCAAAATGGGCACGTAGAAAATTAGGAATCTAAATCTAGTACGAGTTGTAAAGCAGTTCTAATAAGGCGAAGGGCAATACGAAGAACATCAAAAACCCATAAGGACTTAGGAGGGTGTTCAAGTCTGGTTTCACATTCACAAAGAAGAGGGATAAATCTATGTTGTTTCTTGCTGCTGCTGGGGTTTATATAGGACTAAGGATGGTGACCCTTTAGTTTTTGCCTGAATCAGCAATGTCTCGAAAACAGGCGAGAATCAGTGACCAATGGGATTTGACCAATAGGATTTGCCTCGAGAATTGGCAAGAATATGCAGACGACGCTTGGTTTACTGCGTAGCGGACATCCCCTATTAAAGGCTACGAGCTCTAGTCAATGATGACGGCTTATGGGGACTAGGGCTTCACGCATTAAATTACTCAAAATTCAAATGACTCGCGTGGAGATACGCATGGCTGATTTTGCGCGACTAAACATCAGACGCGCGTGACATTCGCACAAAAAGGGGCTTATGTGGACGGTGCATTCCGGACAGACAGCTCATAGCCACATGGCAGCCATCCAGCACATCCGAATGTGCTCCATATACACCCAATCACTGCTCATACTTATCCACTTGGGGGCTGCAAGACAGGGCCACCCGTGACGCTCACCACACGGGACTTGTAGGGACTTAGTGGTTTGGAGGCTAGAGTAAGGAACGTCGCACGAGAGTAACAACCACGCTCGCGTGCGACCCTTGGTAACTGACCTGAGAGATTTAATGACCATGTGTCCTATAAATCCGGTCGATCTCATAACGGTCTCGGTATATGCGAACGGGTGCGTAATGTTCCCTATATATACGGTCGAACATGCCGTTACGGGGCTATCATTAAGCCACCATTTATGGGCGCATTAACCCCTCACAACGGTCACTTCCTCACTATATATAGGATCATTAGCCCTCCATGGAACTTCTTCTCAGACTTATTGATCTTCTGGACTCACCGAAGCTCTTGTTGTGATTAAACTGTCTTTCTCTCAAACAGTTAACCATTTCTTACTCTCTTCCTACTCACTACCCTACACTTCTTTGTGTTCTTGTTCTTAATCCTATTGCCTACTTGAGATGTACCCTTGGATCTCTCTCAAGGATTTCCTTGTACACACTTGGGAATATCTTATATTAGAGGCCATATCCATATCACATTTATTTTTGTTTGTGGTTGTTTATTTATTGTCTTATTATTTATTGTTGGTGTATGGATGATGCATGCAAAATTGATAATAAGATAATTAACAACCCGAATCTTTTATTTGTGAGTTTGCCCAACTCAAAATAAGTAGATCAGTTGATATAGATCAACAAAGCAATTAAAATTGAAAAAGAAAAATCTTTCAATTTAAATATTGCGTTTTACCTTCTCGTTTCTTAAACACTCATCATGATCATGATTACCAAGCTCGTGTGTTCCAAATCAAGGCGACTTGGTTCGTCATGATGTGATGCGATGGCACAAGCAAGTAATGTGCAATTGTTTGAGTAAGAGGTTGGACGCCACTAGGTGATTTTAATAAGATTAAAAGCCTAGAGGCAACTAATTGAGATCATCTATGGGGATAGATAAATAAGGAGTTATTTGTCCAATTGAACCAAGAGTTGCATGGGATGCAATATTGTTCCTACCTAAATAACTAAGTTTCGGGCGACTTGCCAAAGCAAGCTAAAAAAGAAGTGAAATATGGATCTTGGCCCACTAGAAAATATAATGATATTTTTCGCATTAATATGGAGGGGTTATTAATCCGAGATAAATAGTTGGAGCTATGTTCGACAATTTAAGTCCTTGTTAAATATAGTTAAAACGTCACAATACTTTGCATAATCCTTTAGTGTTGAATACCCATGGCATTAAACAAAAAAAACGCGACTTTATGTCTTTAAGAAGGACAAGCTGTCTGGAATCTATTTTCTAGATTAGTATAAAATTGAGAATTGTTCTGATGTAAAAGAAAAATATTTTACATCGTAAAGCATAAAGTTCTCTTCCCACCGACTACTAAAACACACTAAAACCTAATGGAAGGAACATCAAAGATTGGTTCTTTGGATGTCACTTGCGTCATGTTAGCTGCCACGAACTTTGAGCTTTGGAAGCAAGATGAGAAACATGGAGGCGTATGATATGATCATACATTAAAAGAAGCTCTTTAAAAGAGTGAGCTAGACATGAAATGTTTGAAGTGTTGCTCCACTTTGCATTTTCCATTTCTTTGTGAGCACATTTCATGATCGAGATGTAATGAAGTTCTTGCTTGCCAAAGCAAGGCGACATTCACCAGGATATGACACGACGGCACAAGCTAGTAATGTGTGACTGCTAAAGTAAGAGGTCATACGCAACTAAGCTAATTCAATATGATTGAAAGTTTAGGGAATGAGTTTTATCTATGAGATAGATAAAGAATAAAAGTTATTCGCCCAAGTGGACCAAGAATTGCATTGGATGCAATTATAGTTTTGTTCAAAGGTGATGTACTCAATATGATTGAGAATCGCTAAACAAAGCACTCATAAAGGGCTAAAGGCAAAACATATTAATGGTTAACAGCATGGGTAAGGGAAAAAGGTTTGCACCGACCCCATGGGTATAAAGCAAGCTTGTTGCTAAAACCAAATTACCTTAAAGTCCCATAGGTGGTGTAGAGGAAGAGAGACTACCCAAAGTACCTGGATGAAAATAATAAAGGAATTTTGAATTCCAATTTAGGTATTTTTATTATATAATTCAGTGTGTCTATCTCATCATCATGATTATATGATACTAGATGAGGATATCAAGTTTATAAAAATGTGGAGGATCTCAAGAGATGTAGAAAATTGAATAAGGAAGAAATAAACCTACACGTGGGGCAATGAAGCAAGGGGTTGCGGAATTAGCCGTAGGGAATTATCTCTACCTTTCTAAAATTGTTCATGAATTAGACAAAAGTGATTATGTCCCTGCTATGATTAGGTGCATTATCATAGTTTCTTGTTTAGACAAGAAAGGCTCTCTATCATAATAAAGGACAAATTTTGTTCCATTTATTCTGATATGCATTATTGTAATGCAATTTTGTCCAATGGATTGTATATCCTTGATCATGATAATTTCGTCTATAAAATTAATACCAAGAGGTTTGTATATAATGATATGAACCTCACTTATCTTGAGCATTATAGTTTAGGCCACAAGAATAAGAGATACCTATCTAGAACTCCATAATGATGGATTTCTGGACTCGTTTGATTATGAATCATATGAGACATGTAAGACTTATTTATTGGGAAAAGATATGATCTTTTGGGAATCATACATATTGATGTATGTAGGCCGCTAACCACAAATGCTATCTGTTTTCAGTATTTCATTATATTTGCCGATGGCATCAGAGAAATATGGATTTGTGTATCTTATGAAGAAACAAATCAGAATCCTTTGAAGAGTTCAAGGAATTCAAGAATGAAGTAGAGAGCCAGCTTGGCAAAAGTATCATAACCTTACGATTGGATCATGGAGGAGAATACCTAAGCCTAGAGTCTGACATGCATCTATGGGAGTGTTGGATATGATCTAAACTTGCTCAACCTAGAACGCCACATGGGTATGGCGTGTCTAAGAGGAGAGATCGTACCTTGTTGGATATGGCTCAATCCATGATGCGTCATATAGAACTTCCAGTTTACTTTTAGGGGTCATGTTCTAATTACAACAAATTTCACCCTTGACCTTGTTCCATCTAAATTAATTATGAAAAACACCATATGAGATATGGACTAGGAAATGTCCTAGTGTGTAATTCATAAAGAATTTAGGTCATGATGTTTATGTAAATAGTTTACAGATAAACTTTGACCCAAGTCGGATAAATGTGCTATGTGGAATATCCTGAGGAAACAAATGATATTATCTCTACTATCCAATCCAGAACAAATTGTTTGTTGCTCGAACCACTGTGTTTCTAGATAGAGATTGTCTTTAAAAGAAATAGTGGGAGGAGAGTAGAACTTGAAGGAGTTCAAGAACGAAAACGTAGATCATTTTGATGGAACATGAGCAGGATCACAAGGTGTTGTTGAGAAACCTACTCAGGTAACATAAGGACCTTGTAGTTCAGGTAGGACATGTCAAGGTGCTAGATAAATATGGATTTATCGTAACCCGTTGATGCTTTGCTCATGGAAATGAGCCTACAACCTATGAGGAGGACATAAGTGGGTCATACTCTCAAAAATGGCTTGGATCCATGAGATACGAATTGGAATCCATGTATACCAACAAATTATGGACTTTGGTGGAACTACCTGAGAGGGTAGGACCCATAGGGTGCAAGTGGGTTATGAGAAAACCAACATGTATGGTAATGAGATTACTTTTAAGGGACAATTGGTGGGAGAAGTTTCCTGTGAGTTCATAGTATAGACTATGACAAAATATTTTCCCCAACTGTGATGCTTAAATCCATTCGCATCTTGCTTGCAGCAATCTGTCTACATATTGAGTCAAGCTTCTTGGAGTTGGAATCTTCGATTTGATGATGCACTCAAAGGAGTTTGGTTCCGTCAACAATGAAGATGAAGCTTGTGTTTACAAGAAGGTTAGTGGGAGCACGGTTATATTTCTGGTCTTGTATGTAAAGACATACTAATCATTGGTAATGATATCCCTACTCTGCAATCTTATAAAGATTGGCTAGGAAATTGTTTTTCCAATGAAGGACTTAAGCGAAACAACCTATAAATATCTATGGAGATAGATCAAGAAAGTTGTTTAGCTTAAGTCAAAGTACATATATTAAAAAAGGTGTTGAAATGGTTCAACATGAAAATAATATGGACTTACCCATGTCACATGGAATTAGTCTTTGGAAGATTAATTGTATTTCCAATTAGAGTGAGAAAAAGACCGTATGAATAAGATTCACGAGATACGCCATGTTATGTACTAGGCCAGACATGTCATATGGTATGACATAAAGATACTAGTCAAATCCGGGTGAGTGTCACTGGATAATTATTAAGATTATCCTTAAGTACTTGAGAAGAACAGAAGGATGAATTCTTGATAAATGGAGGATATGAAGAGTTTACTGTAAGGGGTTAAAGTGATGGGAACTTCCAATCTAACAAAGAAGATTTCAGATTATAGTCAAGTTTTATGTTTTACACTAGTGGGAGGGACTGTGATCTGGAAAGGTTCCAGGCAAGATTCAGTTGCCGATTCTATCACAGAGGACTGAGTATATTGCTGCACTAGATTCACATACTCAGAATATTCAATCTCATTTGATTGTCGATAGAGGAGATGTGAATATTTTCAAAGTACCAGCACATGTCTCTCTTACCTTGCGCAGTGAAAGCATGAGGGCCGCACTAGATCAATAGTCATATGATGCAGGAGATTGACTCTAGTTCAAGTGGGAGACTGTTGGAAATATGCCCTATAGACAATCTATTTCTTCTGACGTTTATATGGACTTACTATTCATTATGTTATCGATGTGGAGATATGTTAACATGGATGAAGTCCTTAGAATATAAATTTTATATTATGAAATATCCCTAGTCGATTATATTGATTAACAGGACAATCAACTTTAGACTAGTACGGGTTTGGACAAATATGGAGATATCACGATCCAACACATGGGTATGCATTAGTAGTAATAGCATACTGGATTGACCCACAACGAGAAGGCTACACACAGGTTATGTGAAGTCACAAGTGCTTCTCGTAGTGACAACGGTATTGTCATCCTTAGACTTGAAGTCACTAGATCCTTTAGTTGTGGAATATTGTGTTTTGACATCATCAAACGCTACACCGTAACTAGGTAGTTATAAAGGCGTTAACCAAACACAATAAGGAAGCAAGCTTAGAGATGGTAGTAATGTAGATAGATTTGTCCCTCCCACATAACGGGGCAAATATCCATAGCCACTCGAGGGATGGTTCTTATAGAATGTCTGGCCAGACTCAAATAAATCAATATATGATATTGATGTTATCTGCATGGATAAGACTATTCCCAGGATCGAGAAACTATGGACTGAATGTACGAGTGTGACTTGTATGTCTCGTGTCCAATCGGGATATAGAGACAAATTGATGAGACAAAACTCTCACAAGGTTTGTCAAAGTAATGACTATTTCTATTAGTTGGGTGGCATGGGTGTGTTGCTAGACACTGCTCCAAGTTAGTAATACAAACTACCAACTAAGTAGAAACCTATGGGGTCACACGCCATAAGGATTAAACTAGACTTGGGAATTAATTAATATTGAAAAATCATATAAGGATCAATACACAAGCACTTTCAAACTTAGTAGGACTAATTTGCAAGATGGACTAATTCGAGTATGGACATAATTATGATATGGACCTTTATACAGTTAAAAAGAAGTTTTTGGACTATATAAAGGACACTCATATATTATTTCTCACACTAATGCTCATAACACATTGAGTGAGAGAGAGAAAATCAAGGAGAGAGAGCAAGAGAAGGGCCGCCTGATCTTGTCCGGCCCCTCTACCCGTCGGCCAAAGAAGAGGTCGAGCCTCCTCTTTTGGTCTCCTTTGTGTGATCCTCCTTCCTCTACCGCTTGCTAGCACAAAGGTGCGGAGGGATTTAGTTCTTGATCCTAGGCGTGGACTTGCCATAGAGACGTAGACATTGTTCTACATGTGCAATCATCCAAGAAGACAAACAAGGTAATTATCATGAATCCTTTACTATCGTTCTGATGTCTTGAATTGTGATCCTTGGAGGGTATTGTGCGGATGATTATTTGTGTATTTCCACTGCGTAATCCCTTATAAACCCCAACATTCCCATGGTGCCTTTGGAATGGGTATAGGAGAATATAATCATGCATTTGTTCCATGCAGTTTAGCTTTGTGACAAGTAACACACTTCTTCACAATCTTCTCAACATCTTGCACAAGCTTTGGCCAGTAAAATTTTTCTTGCACCAGAATTACCGTCTTATCTATCAAAGAGTATCTAGAAATCCCTCAACCATGAGCTTCTCGAATAATAGGTTGTGAAAGTGAGCAAGTTGGAACAAAAAGCTATTTGCCCCTGAAAAATAACCCTAATGAATGAAGAATTGGTTCATTGGTCCACTTAAACAAGTTTTCCAAAGGTCAAAAAAATCAGGATCACCTTCATATAATTTCTTCACAATATCAAAACCAACTACCATAGTTCTCATAGTATTCAACAACGCATGTATCCTACTCAATGCATCAAAAACTTTATTCAATTGTCCAGACTTGTGCTTAAGAACAAATTGAAAATTTTGGAGAAATTCTACCCATTTGGTATGTCGAGTGCTCATCTTGTGTTGATTGCTCAAATACTTCAAGGCTTCATGATCCGAATAAAGCACGAACTCCTTGGGCAGAAAGTAATGACTCCAATGACCAAGAGCTCGAATGATGGCATGGAACTCTTTTTCATATGTTTAATACTTCTTCTTTGCATCATTCAAATTTTCGCTGAAAAAGGCTATGGGTCTGCCTTCTTGGCTAAGAAAAACTCCAATTCTTACATTAGAGGCATCACACTCCACTTCAAACACTTTGTTGAAATCTAGAAGTGTTAGAACCGGGGCTGTGATCATCTTCGTCTTGATCACTTCAAAGCTTTCTTGAGTCTCCTTAGTTCACTTGAATACTCCTCCATTCATGCACTCGATAATGGGAGCGACAACGCTACTGAAATTCATGATGAATCACCTATAAAAAGTGATCATTACATGGAAGCTCCTTACATCATGAATGGTCATAGGGACTGGCCAAGTTTTGATTGCTTCACTTTGTTAGGGTCCATATTTATCCCTACACTAGACACCACATAACCCAAGAAAATAAGGTTATCGGTAAAGAAATCATACTTTTGCAAGTTAGCAAAAAGTTTATGCTCCCTCAAAGTTTGAAGAACACTCCTTAGATGCTCCATGTGCTCATCCAAAGATTTGCTATAAACCAGAATGTCATCGAAATAAACGACAACAAACTTACCCAAGAGAGGTGATAGAACATGTTTCATGAGCCTCGTGAAGATACTTAGTGAATTTGATAGACCAAATTACATTACAAGCCATTCATATAGCCCCTCCCTGAAACACCCGTGGATTGCTGTCCCAGCAACTTATTTACCCGTACCACCGGATAAAAATGCTTAAGCCTTAAAGGTGCTAGTAGTAATCCACAAGGTATACTATATGCCAGATGTCAAACTCACAATTCTCCAATGTGGGACATAAACACACAATCTCACAACCATATATACATCTAATCCACATTATCAATCCATAATATCTCGATGTGGGACGGGATATTACAATCCCTCACCTTATATTCTCGACGTCCTCGTCGAGTGTGCCCAGTCACGTATCCCCTTGGTTGGCGGCGAACCGCCACAGAGCCCTTGCGGGACCAGGATTGGCTCTGATACCATTTGAAACACCCGTGGATTGCTGTCCCAGCAACTTCTTTACCCGTACCACCGGATAAAAATGCTTAAGCCTTGAAGGTGCTAGTAATAATCCACAAGGTATACTATATGCCATATGTCAAACTCACAATTCTCCAATGTGGGACATAAACCCACAATCTCCCAACCATATATACATCTAATCCACATTATCAATCCACAATATCTCGATGTGGGACGGGATATTACACTCCCGGTTTTGAAAGCTGTCTTCCATTCATCTTCTTCTCTCATTCTGATTTGGTGATATCCACTTCTAAGATCAACCTTAGAAATACTTTAGCTCCATGAAGTTGGTCAGTCAGATCATCAAGTCGTGGAAATGGAAACCAGTACTTGATGGTGACTTTGTTGAAGGCTCTACTATCAACACACATACGCCAAGTTTCATCTTTCTTTGGGACTAAAAGATATGGAACGACACAAGGACTCATGCTTTCACGAACCAAATCACGAGCAATAAGATCATCAACTTGTTTTTGCAACTCATCTTGTTGCATTGGGTCCATTCGGTAGGCATCCTTGTTCCGTAAGAAAGAGCCAAAAACAAGATCAATATGGTGCTGAATACTCCTCAATGATGGCAAACTATCAGGTAGCTCATCCGACACAACATCCTTAAACTCCTCCAACAAGGGTAATAATAACAAGTGAAAAGCTGCATATTTAGTGGCTGCAACATCCACAACAAAGAGAGCATAAACCTCATCATGATTATGAAAGGAAGATTTAAGTTGTGCACCTGTTAAGAATGAATTCTCACTTTTCTTTGGTTGCTTCAATTATGGCTTTGTTGGAGCTAGAGTGATAGGAACACCATCTTTAACAAAAGAGTATGTGTTCTTGTAGCCATCATGAAAAACCCTTCGATCATACTCCCATGGCCTTACAAACAACAAATCGCATGGATCAATTTGTACAACATCAAACCAGATCTCATCTTGGTAGTTCTTGCCAATCGAAAATGAGACTAAGAACTTCTTTGTTACCTTCATCCCAATACCTTTATTGAACCACTTGATCTTGTACAGTTGATGATGTGGTTCAGTCTTCAACTTCATTTTTGTTACCATCTCATCCGCCACTACATTTACACAACTTCCCCCATCAATAATTACATTTCAAACCTTCCCTTGACTAGTGCATCTTTTGTGGAAAAAGTTTTCTCGTAGCCATGAATCAAAAGTCTCTTGGATGACGTTGAGAATTCTCCTTATCACCAATGCCTCTCTTTCATCCGCATATTCGGTGAATTCTTCAACAGATTCTTCTTCATGGTTAGAACCTTCCTCATCTTCTTCAATTCCTGCTTCCATAATGGTCACCACCCTCCTATTGGGACACTCGGATGCTAGTGCCCAATACCTTGGCATTTGAAACACCTCTTAGTTTAACTATAGCTGCTTGATGCCTTGGCCATTGAACCTCCATTTCCCTTAGCATCATTCTTGTTAGAAGTTGCAGATTTTGGAAACTCCTTTGCTTGATTTAGGAGCACCAACTTCTTAAATAGATGAGATGGTCTTAGAAGCTGATTTGGGTCCATACTTCATCATTTGCTGCTCAATAGTAATTGCAAGCTTCTTAACATCATTAAAGATCCAAAATGGTTGTAGCCGCATTGCGTCAGCAAGCTCCCTCTTCAATCCTCCCAAGAATCGAGCAATAGTTAGTTCTTCCTATTCATTGATGCCACATCTAAGCATCAAATGTTCAAATTCCCTTATGTACTCTTCCACGGGCAGATTGAATTGCTTGTAGTTGTACAACTTGGTGTAATTGTCTTGCCTATAGTTTTCAGAGAGAAAACCCTTCTTCAACGCTCATTTCATCTTTTCTCATGTTCTAATAGGCCTTCTTCCTTCTCTAATTCTCCCTCTCTCTCTCTCTCTCTCTCTTCAGGTTTTCCCACCAAAGTGAAGCGATGGCTACCAATTTGACATTTTTTCTTCCAAAAACTCCTTAAATTTAAAAATTCTTTCAACACTTAGTAACCAATCAAGAAATACATCACCTTTTATCTTTCCATCGAACTCTGGAACTTCAACATTCACGTCACTCTCTCCTCTACGCATATAGCGCATATGCCTTCTAGAATGGTCAGAATCATCACTTGAATCAGCTCCATCGTGGAATGGATTCAAATCAGAATATTCAACACTATCTTGGCTTCTTCTTGGTTGGACATTGTATCGTTGCTGTTGTTTCTCTAGCTGCCCTTGAAGCAACATCACTACTCTTTTGAGTTCAGCTATCTCCATATCACGTTCAACATCATTCAAGGCATTGAATTCATGAGGAATAGGAACTCAACGTCTCGTCATCTCGAACTTGAACTCTGATACAAACTATTACCGTTTGGTTTTAGCAAACGATATATGGTGACAGATTGTGCTTGGATGGCAAAGCACAAACTATCAAACAAGGGATAAATTGGCTCACCACTTAGAGAATCCACTCTAAGATACAGAACTAAGGCTCACCACTTAGATAATCCACTCTAAGATACAGAACCTGAGATAAATAGCTCACCACTTAAGGAATCCACATTAAGATACAGAACCGGGTTAGATTCACCACTCTATGGAATTCAACAAAGAGATACAGAATTTAGAGAGATAATCCAAATGATTAACCTGCATATTCATTAAAGTCTTAATAATTTATGAGGTTACAACCCCTATTTATCTTGGAACAACTCTCCAAGAATGGGGGAAAAATCATAAATAAAGTCTTGAAATCATGCAGCAACTAATTAGCTAGTTCCAACCTCAAAACAACTCCTAACACCATAATTAATGTCTTGAAAATATGCAATGACTAATTAGCTAGTTCCAACAGCCATATTTAATGCTCTATTTGGCTAAATGAGATTCTGAATAGTTGAAGTATTTAACGGGTTGGTCAAAAATGAAATTTAACTTCACACTAAGCACAATATGAACCTCATTAGTCTTGGGCTGTAGTTTATGGCTTTTGGGTTGTTAAGCTTCATTAATGTGATGTGAGGCATCAATGATGATATTGGAGGCTCTATCTTCGGTCTCCACAGCGGCGATGACTTTCGGAGGAGCGGCGGCGGTGCCGCAGTGAGGAGGCGATCTATTAGAAACGATCGTCTATGTTAGCGAAGATCTATAGAAACGATTGGAGTACCGATTTGTAAGCATTTGTCGATTAAAACCTTCTCGCCTTCACCAATTGTTGGAATCTCGGTTCTTTCCCAGAGAAGAGGGCTAGTTCTTTCCAAGAGAAGAGGGCTGGAGCTTGGAGGTGGTGGCGAGGATAGAGAGGGACGGAGAAGAGGGACAGAGAAGAAGGGCATGAGAAAGAAGGGGAAGAAGAGGGACGGAGAAGAGAGATGGAGCTTGGAGGTGGTGATGGAGATGGTGATCGAGGGAAACAAGGAGGAAGATAAGGTTTTGGGTTGTGTATTGAAGAGGAAGATAGAGGTGAATTGATAAGGTTGACTAGAGTTAGAAAATGAGAAGGAGAAGTGAAGGAAATGACTTCTATTGTGTAATTATTTCGTTAACTTTCAAGGGTATTTTTGTCTTTTTGCTCATCCGTTGGTGCACTATTACCTTTAGCTTCTCACAAGCATTTTAGCCATAATGAAGGGGTGAAAAGGTCTTTAACCCCACTTTAAAATATTAACATTTTGCATATTAATTAGATAAACGAGCCACTTTCAGAGCTTGTAAGCTGAACCTCCCTCCAACACGAGCCACTTGGCTCTAGCTCGGCCCTTTAAGCCCACTTGCTGAGCTTTGACCAAACCGGCACACAAGCTCTGCTGCTGATTTACAGTACTAACCACCAGCAGCAAATTAGAACACAATACTAATTGTTGCATTCAACATCTCCACTTAACATAAAAGCTTGTTCTCCACTTAACATAAAAGCTTGTTCTCCCACTTAGATTAGAAAACCAGTTCCAATGACTGCATAATGATACAGCAAAAACAAAGTACACTGCGAAAGTTCATGCAACTACAAAAGGAAGCAAATTATCCTCTCTATAGTCTATTCTAAAGCAATAATACCAACTGAACTATTCCCTGATCATGCTCTCAGAGGGAAGGTACATTTTCCTACAGAAATTGCATGACATGATGTTGGAGTCTACCCTCTTAGCTAGCTTTGGGGATGTCAAGATCGGCAAAAACTGGGCTGTCGACTCCAACTCCCATTGCGTTAAGACCATTGTCAACATACAGAACCGTGCCAGTGATTGCGGAAGCCAATGGCGATGCCAAAAATGCAGCTGCATTCCCAACCTCCTCTGTTTATTTAAATTTTGAGTATCAGCAAATTATTGTAAATACAAAGTCCATAACTCCTAATAGATGCATGGAATTAGGTTATGTTTATGTTAAGCATCTAGCACTAAAAATCCAACATAGTTTCATTGGACGGAAACAAGTTGTTGCTTCTGAGTTCCGCCTAAATGCTACATAACCAAATCATTACCCTCTTAATTCACAATGGAAAGAAGATTATGGTCTGATGACTCACCTGCAGACAGTTCTTTCTGGAGTGGTGCATTTACGGTTGAATAATCGATCATCATATCGATAAAGCCAATAGCCTTTGCAGCACGACTTCTTAGAGGACCTGAGAGGATATAGTAATATATGTTAGCTCAAAAGATACACGAGGTTGGGTGGTGCAGGGATTTAACTTGCTACATCCTGCAAGACACAGAATAATGGGGAAGTTTTTGGCTTCAGGTGGTAGCACCAAAACCTAGATAAAGTGGATTATTATATGCCATACCTGCAGATATTGTGTTGACTCTCACTTTGTGCTTTCTTCCGGCTTCAAAAGCAAGCACCTACGTGAGCAACAGAAAGAGATGTTTCTTTAGTACAAGAAGTGATTCGAAGAAATGGAATGAAAAAGTGACAGTGAAACAAAGAAAACAAACAGGCTAGAGAAATTATCGGAACATTACTTTGGTATCACTTTCAAGAGCAGCCTTTGCTGAGCTCATGCCTCCACCATATCTGCACGTGGAGAATGCGTATGACTACTCAGTTAACTGATAAGGTGGTGGACCAGATGGTTTGAAGGCGGTTGATTCAACAAGGAAATGAGGATACATACCCTGGAATGATCCTTTCTGAAGCAATGTACGTTAGTGAAACTGTAGCACCTCCTGAAAAGATAAACAGTAGTTCAGTAATGACAGGAGTTTAAGAAAATGAGAAAAGAGAAGCTAGCGGAATATGAGTAGAGAAAAAAGCATGCCTGGATTCATTATCGGAACGAAATGTCTGAGCAAAGAGATAAAGGAATAACTTGATGCAGAGATGGCTGCAAGATATCCGTATCTTGATGTCTCTAAGAGAGGTTTAGTAACCTGCCACGATTTGTCGACTTGAGTTTTTTCAGAAATTAAACAGCATTACCCGAAAGTATAGAGAGAGAGAGAGAGAGACCTCTGGTCCATTTGCAAGTGAATGCACGAGGATGTCAATACTGCCGAAGTCTTGTTTAACTAGTTCAGCAACTTCCTGCATAAACATGTTCCTTGATAAATGGATACTCGGGAATTACCTCAGATATAGTTCAGTGTCACATACCAGAAGCTTAATAACCTACTATACTAAAATGTAGTTCCAACTTTACTTTGATCCAACAAGTAGTTCTAACTTGATGATCTTAGTACCGTGTATTAGCGGGCTAAGCTATAGAGGAATTTCATTTTAGGGAGCTTGCACGGTGAGTGCACAGAATGAAGAAATTTAATTTTTTGAAAATTAGATCTGAACTAGTCCACCACTGAATATAGTCGCCCAGCAAATTATCACTTTCTGAGCCAACATTCACAGGTTTAATTTGTTTGAAGTTTTAATATCCTTGACAAGAAACTTGAACACACATTCGGAGGTTCTATTTGGTATCTAATGATCCACTAGTTTCTTCTTCACTTATTTGTATGCAAAATAACTGTCAGTGTTTGTCTGCTCTTGAGATGACAATACGGAACACTCTACGCACCCCTGTGAAATAACTGTTCAGAATATACTCAATGGTAGAGATCCTATAGGAACATAATTACTTCCATTGAGAGGATCAGGAAGTCTGAAAGGGGATGTTGATTTTTCATACTCAGTGGTTGTCCCAATTGGAGCAAAAACTATATTACTCGCGAAGTAATGAAGTCTCGCCAGAGCCTCACAATTTAAAACGTTATCATAAACTTACAATCACGACACTTGAGAGTTAGAAAGTTCAATTCCTTTGTTTTAAGAAATAAACCTTATCTCCTACAAAATCAATGTTGCTAGTCAAACAAGAGATTTAGCAAAGTTTGACTTTGGGATTTCGAAAGTCTTTCGAGTTTCGATTGTTCATCAGTCAAACTTCTTTAGCTTCTTATTCAATCAACAGTTGCTGTTCTCCTTCACCAGTGTGTAACACAGCCAATTACTATGTAAACGTGAATGAAGCAATCCTAAGATTATCAATAAGAGGATCAAAAGACTCTTTTAAGGAATAAACAATTCAAACTGGTCACCTCCATACTATGTCCTGGGTCCATCAGAACATTTGAAGTAGGAGATCTAAATACTAAGGAAAAATGATCGCTCATATTTTCACAGTAAGCTCTCTTCCAAAATCAAGACCTATATAGCAAGATATGGACGGTGCATCTCAAAGTTTAGCTTGAGAACTTAGTGATTAGAAAATTGCTAAAGAATAAAAATATAAGAGACCTGATGACTTTAACCTTGAATGAAAAAGATATAATGTGGAGTTTTCGTGCATTGCAAAGGAGTGAATACATATCCTTTGTACTGGTCAGAACTGTACTATCTTATGCCAGATATATCATAATACCAGTAGTCTTTTTCTACTAGGTAATGGAGTTAGATAACTGATCAAATGCTTAATCTGTTAATGCAGTAAAACGCTTTGTTCAAAAGCTAGGAAGAGGAAGATGAGATACCTTCACTGTCCAATTAGAGGACCCGGCATAACGTTTGTTTGTTTTTATCTGCACAAAACAATTTCAAGACATGTCAGGAAGAACAAATAGAGCTGTTAACATTCATTAAAGAATGTATGTGAACTTGTAACCTACATCTTCTGGGACATCGTCAGGACTGTCAAAAACCGCATCAAGAGCATACACTTTCGTTATCTCCATTAAAGAGCCATCCGGCAGCCTGAAACACAATGTCTTGTAAATAATTACTTCCATTAGACAAAGTGAAATGTACCAGACCAACCAAACTCAATATTACTTGCGTGATTCGTCGAACTTCCCACGTCTAAGACTGCTCTCAAAAATATTTAGTGCCTGCAACAAAATATTTGTTAGGGATGAAGTGCATTTACACATGCTTTAGAATATATGAACATAAGAAAGCATTGAGATCTATTAACTTACAGGAACCCATGTCCCAACAAGAATTTCAGCACCTGCAGCAGCAAGAGATTTTGCAATTGCCCAGCCATATCCATTATCGTCAGCAATGCCAGCAATAAATGCCCTCTTACCTGCCATTGGTTAATATGAAGTTAGAAACTGCATAATTAGCTGATCCAGGAGCACTATTTACAGAAGGATCAAGTATCAGTTCACATTTCCTCCTCTTTGTGCGTGGTGAAGGATTCATACAGAAAGGTTCATCGTTTTATGAGAGTCAATAGATCTTATATTCATTAATGAACTTCTCTAATAGCGTGCATGCACACGCACGCACACACCTACACATATTGAACTATTGAAGGCTCAACTGACTGAAGAAACTAAGGATTTTGAGTGAACGCATAAGTTCCCAATGGAAGAGCCTAGTTTAGATACGAGAAAGTATGTACGCAACCACAAAGATATCCACCTCTCAAATCAACAGGCAATCCCGGCAAAACACTGTCGCTACTTGCTTCAGACACTGCTTTTGTAACCACTTTCTGTAATTTTACAGGAGTAAATTGGAAGCTCTGGAGTGACTGTGTTGAAGAGATATGAGAAGAGTTGTTTAGCCTTGTCCATGATGCTTGACTTATTCTGGGACTGACAATTGTACTTCCCATCATAGACATTTTTCCAGGTGAATGAATGCAAGGCTTGTTTGCTGCCAAGCGCATCCCGGGCATTGCAGTTGTAGCCATTTTGAGTTATTAACAGAGATAACAGAAATCTGCAGCGGTTATAACATATATCAATACAGGCAATCACTGAAAAATAATCAGAATCATTCTCAGAAGCATTTACAAATAACTTCTCGGGATCGCTTTCAATTCAAACAAGCACGTGAGCTTCAATCATTCTCAAATAAGTAATATGAAACTTCAGCAATGTGGTCAGAGGGGTGTTGTGATCACTGATCACACCTTTGTTCCCGACAAATTAATCGCTAAGGATGGGCGCAAAGGATGGAGTAACTATATTAGCGAGTAAAGATTCTCAAACTAAGTAATATGAAACTTCTGCAGTTTTCACGTGAGATTAGAGCTAAAGTTTCCGAAATTCCAAACAACATTCTGATCGTGGAGCAGTAAACATTAGAAACTCCATGGGCCTCTGCCCAAGTGAGCATCAAGTATTCAGAGGTCAGCAAAACAGTATGGGGAAAAGACCGACCATAAGAAAATGTTTTTGCCCTCTAGTTTGCCTTTTAGATTTGTGGATTTGAAACCTTTCGAACACTGCATCAAGTAAATGACAGCGATTCACTGAGGAAAAAAGGGGAGACAGCAGAAGAACCGAAATAATTTACTGTTCCAGAGAGCAAAAGAACAGGTGATAAACTTGTGAGGTTATTAGTTTCAACAAATACCATCAGAGAGATTCATCAGCACTTTGGTGATTTCCATATCAACAGTTAACACCACAGGAAAAGAAAATGGAGTTCGATTAACAAAATGGAACACATAATAGCATAACATGGCAAGAAATAGTTGCTCTTTGTATTTCAAAACAAGCAAGATATGTTTCAGCAATCAGTTTCTTCAACAGTAGAAAATTGGTCACTCATGGTTCCTGATCAGACATGGCTTCATAAGATCAGAACCAATAATATCACTTACGATGGCTCATCAGCATCAAATTTCAAGCACATACACCAATTACAACATCAATTCGAAAAGAAGCAAAAAAAGACAAATCCAATTCTTGTTAGATCCGCATCAAGCAGATCATTTTTCTGCTGTCAGCATCCATAAAAGTGACTATTAATCGAAAGTTGAGTTGAAGCAAATTTACTAAAGAACAGTAGTTTTTCTACACTTAATTTGGCTTCGCATTTCAGTGAAATCGGCGAGAGCGAACCGATTACAGAAAAAAGTAACCCGCATTTGAATCGAAGACTGTGAATTGATGAATAAGAACTGAAACAGTACACATTTGGGGGAAGAATCTGAATCTGACCTTGTTCGGCACCGGAGAGTTCAGCGACTGGGAGCTCAAAACCGAAGGGGAGATTGTATCGAAGTAGATGAGAGCGAGAGAGAGAAGAGGTTTATATAGTAGAGAGAGAGAGGGTTTATAGTGGGTGTTCGATGAAATCGAAGTTGGTTTCGTTTTTCTCTCTCAGTAGTGTAGTTTGCAACAGTTGGGGGTGGGAAGGAGCGTTGTAAATGCCGAAGAAGCAGAGAGCAGCTAGCTGGCAGGTGAACCACCTCTGGCCCAATCTATCTATCACTAATGGGCCTATCCAAATTGTCACTACTCTTTTCTCAAAATAAAAACAAAAAATGCAGGATGGGATTATTAGGCCCCCATATATCTTTTTAAACTTCAAGGCCCACAAAAACACTTTGGGCATGGTCTTTGTTTTCTTCTTAGAAGTGCAGGATGGGATTATTAAGCCCAAATGCATTCAGACCAGTTTTTTTTCTTTTTTTGTTTTTAAGAAAAATTGGACTTTATATAATTTTTTTTTCTTGCAAAGAACTTTATATAATTAAAACAGGCTTATGTCTGATTAATCAAGTAGAAAATACGACTTGTGGCCACGCATTGCCGATGTAGTACCAATTATATTTATGTTATTTATTTACTTTTAAGTGACATTAGTAATTTCTAAATAAATATATTCACATAAATATTTAATTAAATATGCTAGTATTTTATTTAAAAAAATAGTAAAAGTCAAAGTAGATATCAAGTTGTATGTTTTGTTAGGAAATATAACTTGTATAAGACTAAGGAGAGTTGGCTGTCATTACATCAATATCTGATGTCTCTATCACATTTAACCCCACGGGTAGTGAGGGGGTGGGGTGGGGTGGGGTGGGGGGTCCACTCTCCTCGAAGGGATGGATCTCGGCTCCGGGAAGTTAAGAGGTGTGCTGCTTTATTTTTGTTTCTTCCCACATAGCTCATTTTCCATCTCTCGAATTGCTCCAACATTTCTCTAGATTCTTCCACTTCTGTTAGAGCCGGTGGCTCTTCTTCCATGCGTCTGTGATTCATCTCTTCAACGAGAGTTTTTGCATCTCCTTCCAAGTGAAGACTTCGAAATCCACGTCTGATGGCTTGGGAGATCGCTTGAATGGCCGCCTGGGATTTTGCTTCTTTTTCCGACTGACAGAATTCGGTGGATATCGAAGTAGCCGTCGTGATCTTTCCTTCCTCGTTTCGCAGGATCACTCCAGCACCACTGATCTTGGTTTCAACCGACCAAGAACCGTCAAAATTGGTATTGGTCCAATTACTCCTTGGTTTCTCCCATTTTCTTTGCTTGGCGTTGACCACTGATAAGTTTCCCTTGCCCTTCTAAGTTCTTGATTTCTTCTTTTCGGTCCATTATCTCTTGGAGAACATGCATGGGGTCTCTTTATCTATTTTGAAAAACATTATAGTCTCTCTGATGCCATATTGAGTATATTGATCTGATGAGTGATCCATTCATTAAATCTCCCGTTGTTCATTTGTTCAGAATGTGAGCCTAAAATGTTGCCCCATATATGTTTGGCAATGGTGGTTTCTCCCCATTTGTTGCAGATACTACACTTGTTTTCAAGTCTGATGCCTCTTCGAACTAGGTTTGATGCAGTTGGTAAGGAGTGGGTTACGATCCTCCAAACTGTGTGCAACACCTTCTTTGGTACTTTGGTATCCGAAAGGATCTGGTTGGTAGCATTTTTTGGCTGTGATGATTCTTCCTCGTGTCTGAGCCCATGCTTCATTCAGATAGCTTCTTCATATCATGTCCGCACTATATACTTTCCATTATTGCAGAGGCTCCATATATTGTGGTCTGATCTTAGCTAGGATGGGATCCTTATCTGTAAAACTTGGTCTGCATCCACACTCTGGAGAATTCCATGGACTTCATGTTCATTCCACCCGTATTGATGTGGTACCGGTAGATCTTTAACCCTTGGTTATGAATTTTAAGGGATTGGGGTGATGAGTTTGTGGCTGCTTAAGTTTGGAATCCGCTTGTCTGTCAGCTTGATCTTTCCTCAGTTGCCTATCTTCTATCTCATGCCCTCCTTGAGAATGTCTCTGCCATGTATGATGCTTCGCCACACAAAAGACTGTGAGATTCCTAGACCTGCTTCCATACAGTCTTTGGATGGATGATATTTGGATTTGAGAACTTGACTGCACATGATCTTTGTGTTCTTAATAACCCTCCACCCTTGTCTTGTGCGTATGGCTTGGTTAAAAGCTCTTAAGTCCATGAATTTTTAACCCCCTTTCTCTTTTGATGTTTGCAGCTTGTTCCACGCGATCTAGCTTATGCCCCTGCCTTGGTTCACCTTGCTCCACCATAATCTCTGGATTAGCTGCTCCATTTTCTCGCAGACCCCGTTAGGTAAATTAAAACAAGACATGGCATAAGTTGGAAGTGCCATGACTACTGCTTTGATTAAATTTTCCTTGTCTGCTGCTGAAAGAGCTTTATCCTTCCAACCCTTAAACTTGTTACTGAGCTGCTCCAATAGAGTGATAAAATTTGTAACTTTATTTCTTCCCATTGTAGACAAAGCAAGATAGCTATCATGTTGATGCGCCTCTGGAATCCCCGTCAGTTATAGGACACCATCTTTAACAGTGCTAGGAGTATTCGGGGAGAAAACAATTTTTGACTTATGTATATCTATTTGTTGTCCCGAGGCTTTCTCGTATTCCTGAAGAATCTGTAGTAGGGACTTCAAATTATTTTTGTACTTGATTGTGTAAAAAACAACGAATCATCAGCGAAAAACAGGTGGGAGACCACTGGTCCTCCCTGAGAGGTCGTCACCCCATCAAGCCTACCATCGTCTATGGCTTGGGTGACTGCTCCTAACAACATTTCATTACAAATTAGGAATAAGTAAGGGGATAAAGAGCATCCCTGCCTTAAGACACTGTTGAGACGTTGTTCAAAACTAACTCTCTGAACTTATGATTGAAGCCCAAGTGGATCAATATCTCTCTAAGGTAATCACATTCCATGTGATAATAGGCTTTGCACATATCCACTCTGGGTGTTAGAAACCCTTTCTCCCCCCCCCCCCTTTCTTGTTTTTAGCGAGTGAATAACCTCAAAAGATGTGTGATAATATTTTCAAATATTAACCTTCCTAGGATAAAGGCACTCTGATTCTCATAGATTATCGAGGGAAGAGCTATCTTGAGCCGATTCGCAACACATTTAGCAAAAAATTTGTAAAAAAAGATAGTCTATACTCACTTGGGGTTTGTGGATGCTTTTACTTGGGAATTAGTGCAATGAGTATGATTATAGATTATACTCTTTTTATGCTCTGCCCTTCGTAGAGGATCCGAAGACATTCCTTGGTGACTTATGCCCCCACAATTGTTTAGTGCTTTTGATAAAAGCCCGCATTGAACCCATCATCTCTTGGTAACTTGTCCGGTCCCATTTGTAATAGCGCATCACGAACTTCCTTCGCAGTGTAGTTTTCATCAAGCATCTCTCTGTGTATGGTGCTAATGAAGTTGGTCGAATGGATTTTTGAATAGATGCCCTAGAGGCAATCTAGTTTAGTATGAACTTAATTTTGGCTAGGATAATCATTGTATTATTTATTGGATATTTAATATAATGAAGTCCTTGGATTTACAATTGTGTAGTTTATCTTAAATATCCCTAGTCCAATATAATGATTAAATAGGACAATCATCTATAGACTAGTATGGGGTTGGATTGATATGGAGATATCATGATCCAACACATGGGTATGCATTAGGGGTAATGTCATAATGAATTGACCCATCTCCGAGAAGGCTACATATGAGTTATGTAAAGTCACAAGCTCTTTTTGTGGTGACAACGGTATTGTCATCCTTAGACTTGAAGTCACTAGAGCATCTAGTTGTGGAGTGTTGTGGTTTTGGTAGCGTCAAACGCTACACCGTAATTGGGTAGTCATAAAGGCGCGTATCGGACACAACATGAAGCAAGCTTAGATATCGTAGTGATGTAGATAGAAGTTTTCCCTCCCACTTAACGGGAGCAAATATCCTAGGCCACTCGAGAGATAGTGCTTATGGAATGTCTGGCCAGACTCAAATAAATCAATATGGGATATTGATGTTATTTGCACGAATAAGGCTATTCCCAGGATCGAGAAACTATGGATTGGATATACGAGTGTGACATATATGTCTCGTGTCCAATCCGGATATTGAGACAAATGGATGAGACAATACTTGCACAAGGTTTGTCGGATGACTATTCTATTAATTGGCTAGAATGGATGTCTTGCTAGAGACCGCTCCATATTAGCAAATTGTTGCTACCAACTAGATAGAACCTATGGGGTCACACGCCCAATAGGGTTAACTAGATTTTGGAATTAATTAATGTGATTAATTAATTGGAATGATCACTTTGCAACACCTTGCCAACTTAGTAGGACTAATAAGCAAGGAAGGGACTAATCCGAATTCAAGTAGGATTACGAAGGGCCTTTAGGTAGTTGACAAGGAGTTGTTGGACTATATAAAGGATGCTCCTAGCTTCCTTCCCATACTAATGCTCATAACATAAGTTGAGTGGGAGAGAAAGCAAGAGAGAGAGCAAGACAATACAAGAGGCCGAAGCCCCTTGCCCGTCCGCCCGTCCCCGTCGGCTACCAAGATAGGCTGAGCCCTCTCTTGATCCTCGTTGCATGATTTCTTCTTCCTCTGGTCCAAGCTAGCACAAAGGAGAAGGAAGATCTAGACCTCAACTGTAGGCGTGGATCAACCGTAGAGACGTGAAAAAATTCACGTTACAAGTCATCACAAGAGACCTCTAAGGTGTGTTACTTGTTTCTTCCCTTACCATCGTTATGATTCTCTTCCTGTGATCCTTGGAGGGTCTTGAATGGATAATTTTTCTTCCGCTGCGTATCCATGATCAAAACCTTACATGGATAAGCATCGGTTCAATATCGTCCATAGATGGCTGCTTTGAGGTGAATAAGTGCTTGAAAAAAATGCTCAAAATAGCGTTTAATTACCTTATTTGGTTATCCAAGTTCCGTTACCGTTGTTGACAAAAAAAAGTTCCATTACTGTCTTCTACCCCCTTCGTTATGTTCCTTGCACGAAGGATCGTTGCTTTCAAGTGAATAAAATTTGTATTCATGTGGCCTAAATATAGCCAGTCAATTCTTGATCTCTGTCTCCACATAGCTTCTTCCCTCTTTTGGATCTCGTTATACTCATTTTGGAGTTCCCTCTTCTCCTTCAGGACTTCTCTGATTTGAAAAACGGAGTCCAGAAATTGGCATCTATCTCGCGAGAAATTGGATCGTCTTGTTACTTGGCCGAATATATCCTTGTTCCACCGGGAGAAAGTGTCGGCCATCTCTACGTCCCCTCCGTACATTATCGCTACTGTTTTGCCACGAGCTTCGACCATTGTTCCAAAATAGTTGTGCCTTTCCCACATCGTTTCATATTGGAATCTTCTTCTTTGTCGAGGCGCTTGAGGTTTCTCCCACTCCACTAGGATTGGGGTATGGTTAGAATTCGATCATCAAAGGTGTGAAACACGAGCACATTGGTAACGATCCATCCACTCAACATATTCCACGGCTATGTCCAATCTCTCTCTGATGTTTGCTTCATTCTCTTGGTTTTTCTTCCATGTATATGGATTGCCATGAAACCCTAGGTAAAAAATACATGCCTCACTAAGAGCATCTTTAAAATGGTCCACTTGAGAAAAAGTTGATCCAACTCCTCCATTCTTTTCGGTAAACGAGGTGATAGCATTAAAATCACCTATGACACACAAGAAATTTCGGTTTGTGGCTTCAAACGTTTAATCAACTCCTAAGATTGAGCTTGCTCTTCCTTTAATGGATCTCCATAAAAACCCGTAAGTTTCCAACTGAATTCTCCATACTCGCTTTTAACAATCGCATAAATATTGCTAAAGGAGACTCTGAGTACTCAAACTTGCATACCAGATTTCATAAGCGCAAGACCTCCACTTCTTCGCCCTGAGCTAACTGCAACTCCATTGGGATATCCAAGTCGATTTCTTACCTTTCCCATCTATACCTCTGATAACTTGGTTTCCTGAAGGAAAACCAAGTCGGGGGACTTCTGTCTCAGGAGATCGCGAAGCGATAGGAACATAATCGGGTTCCAAGTCCTCGTACGTTCAAACGCAAGAGACTCATTGGTCCTGGTTGGGCTGCTCTGCAGCTTCCTCCGTTAAATCTTGGTTGTTGGTGTTTCCTGCATACATAGATTGCTCCTCCATATTTAGGTCAAGCTTTCTTTTGGCCAAAGTCTCCTGGATACTTGCTGCATTTGACTGACTACTTCTTTCAACCAATTTCATCTTGTTGCTGATTGGTGGTGGGCTATAGCTCACCTTCGCACCTTTGTGCTTGAATGTTATAGATTGTGGTATGGAGTTTTGGTTAAAGAGGTTAACCCGAGAGAGAATGGAGTCCTGGATATGTTTTTGTTTAGGCTGAATCGAGCCAGCGGGGTAGGAAGTTTGCTGACCAGCTTCCTCACCCGTTACGTCCATAGCCGAGCTATTAATCTTTACGATCTGGTCGGTGGCTTCACTAAAAACTTTGCTTCTGTTTCGGTCCTCCCCATCCTTTCCCTTCTCAACTTCTCTAGCTTCTTCTTCACCTACTACCTCCCTGCTTCCTTGGCTCCGTCCCATCTCTTTCTGGTCGTTTTTCCTATGTTGGGGGAATTGTTTTAGTTCCCTGTGTCGTGGTCTTCGCCCTTGTTGGGGGCTGATATATCCATTGCCCATATCCCGGCTCCGTAGTTTCTTTAGCTTATTCATTGTAGACCTCAAAGTAATCACTTTCATGTGTGACATGGCCGCACCACTTGATCGTCGGGACTCGTTCGTAGTAAAAATTAAGACACACTCTTTCCTTAAGAACTTTCATGTGGATACCCCTAGGAAAGGGGTCCTTGATCGAGATCCGATTTCGTACACGAATACTGTTTGAGTCATCCCCACTTTCGACATAGATAATCAAGTTGTATGTTTGTTTCATTTGGAAACTATGATGTCTTTCAAGTAATGTATAAGGTCACTTGTGCAATATTATTATGATAAATACCATATACTTGTGTTTATGTTTGTATGCAAGGGGGAATCTGGAGCAGCTCGCCCGTGTTCCTCCAAGTAGGAGAACAAAACAAATGACACCAGTTGCGACAACCCCCTTGTCCTGCTCGGACAGAACCGGGAGAGCGCTGCTAAAAGTGACGGCGGAAATCAAAAGCATAACATCCTGAATTATTTATTGCATAATATTAAACAGTACAAAATTCTTAAACATTACACAAGTATCTGATTATAACGAGCGTCTAAACTACTATACTAGGTTTAGCTAACAAGCTAGATTCTATTCATGATGATATTCGTCTAGGTGAGTCCCGTTCCCTGCTACTCCATAGTCTTCAGCTTCTAAACCTGCGGTGGAAAGGAAACAGGAGTCGCAATGTCAAGTTATCAATGAAATACTGAACAAGTAATAACAAGCATGTAAAATACATACGAGACAAACTTCAAATTAAAATAACTTGACACAAACAAAACCTAGTGGAGTGACATTCCCAAGTTCTTTTCTCATTTTCGGAAACCTCCAGTAACTAGTATTTTCTTTCGAAATTAATATCTGAGTCTGAATGTAACACCCCCAAAACGACCAAGCCGGAAGCACGGGGATGTCACTCCGTACCCGAGGTTATACCCGGATACAAGGAGGTTTTATAATAGAAAATCCAAACAAAATCCTTAAAATAGATAATTAAAACTTTGAAACTTTTCTCGCCACAAACATGGGAATTATTCCAATCTAGAGTTTCTCTAAGTCTAAATGAAGTTCTAAAGTAAAGAAATGTGATCTACTATACCTTTCCTATGAATGTCGAGTCGCGCTCCCGTTACTCCAAGCTTCCACTTAGACTTGTGGTGCAGAAAAAAAAAAGAAAAAAGAAACACCCCAGTTTCCATAGTCAGCAGAAAATACGGATTAAGCAAAACCCAGACATGTAAACAGATTATGAAGCAGTTTATTAAAGACACATACGTTTGAAGAGTAAAGAATTCGAGTAAGAGTATAAGTATGAAATAAGAATTCACCAAATCTTTTCCTTTTTGCAATTCAATTGGGGAAACATTCCCAAACTCTTCCTCATTTGTCCAATCGGGACTTTCAGTTCTCAACCATAAAGGTCCATCCTTTTAGAAAACATATATTACCAAGTTGACACGGGGAGAAACCAAGTCACACAACTAGGTGCTAACCAATAACAAACTCTCAAGACCATAAGTGTCGACACCCCCCTAAGACTTCTCGCGGCCAGAGAGGTAAGTACATGGAGCAAAGCTCGGGGACTTGAAACCGAGTAAACCAAATAAACAGGTCGAGAGACCATAGTGAACAACGACCAAACCATAATAACGATCCCCGGTACAACTATTCCACTTTACGTCATTACGCCATATTAATTCTTCATGTGATAGTTGTGACATCGTCAATTTTGCAAAACCAACAAGATTCTTAAATAAACATTTAAAGCAGGTATTTTATTTTGAGACAATAAATCAGAAAAAAGAGTTTATACACGAAAGAAGATATGGGCACTAGGCCTGGCATGTTTACTTACCTTTAAGTCTCAAGCAAAAGCAAATCACTTCCTAGTAACACTCGACGTATCATTCGTCTGAGAATTTGTCGCCTACAAATTTAATAATATCCTAATTAACATAATGCACACCAAGTTCTATAGGTAAATGCAATCAATCCCTTAATAACTCTCCCCAACCTTTACTAAGGCGAACAACCTCTTTTATAGTAAAATACACTTTATAGATTTAACGTTTATTATTTGTAAAAATATACTAAGTTATAATCGTTGGAATAGATGCCCTAGAGGCAATCTGATTTTTAGTATGAACATTGTTATTGGCTAGAATATTCATTTATTTTATATTGCGATATTTAACATAATGAAGTCCTTAGATACAATGTGTTGTTTATCTTAAATATCCCTAGTCCACTATATTGTTTTATAGGACGATCAAATATAGACTAGTATGTGGTGGATTGATATGGAGATATCAAGTGTAACACATGGGTATGCATTAGGAGTAATGACATACTGGATTGACCCACAACGAGAAGGATACATTAGATTATGTTAAGTCACAATCACTTCTCGTAGTGCTAATATAATTGCAATCCTTAGACTTGAAGTCACTAGATACTCTAGTTGTGATATATCGTGCTTTGATGTTATCAAACGCTCAACCGTAACTGGGTAACTATAAAGGTAGCTATCGGGCATGATAGGAAGCAAGCTTAGAGATCGTAGTGACGTAGATAGGATTTGTCCCTCCCATATAATGGGAGTAAATATCCACGGCCACTCGAGGGATGAGGTTTATTGACGATCTGGCCAGACTCAGATAAATCGATATGGAGATATTGATGTTATCTGCTTGCATAAACATATTCCCATGATCGAGGAACTATGGATTGGATATACGAGTGTGACTATTTATGTCTCGTGTCCAATCCGGATATGGAGACAAAGGGAAAGTGCAATATGATATATTGGGCACAAGAGATTTGTCGGGATCACTGACTATTTCTATTAGTTGGGTGGCATGGATGGGTTGCTATACACCCTCCATGTTAGTAATAAGTTACTACCAACTAAGTAGAAACCTATGGGGTCACAAGTCAAATAGAGTAGAACTAGATTTGGGATTAATTAATATGATTAATTAATAAGAAGGATCATTGTGCAACACCTTGCAAACTTAGTAGGACTAATATGCAAGGAAGGGACTAATCCAAGTTCATGTAGACCTGGGAAGGACCTTTATGTACTTAACAAGGAGTTGTTGGACTATATAAAGGAGGATCTAGCTTCCTTGCCACTTAATGTTATTAGACATAACACAAGAGAGTGGGACAGAGCAAAAGAGAGAGAGAGCAAGACAAAGCTTAGAGGCCGCCGCCCCTAAGCCCGTCCACCCCTTCCCGTCGGCAAAGAGAGAGGGCCGAACCCTCTCTTCTTCCCTTTGGTTGCTTGATTCCTTCTTTACTCTTCCTCCGGTCCAAGCTAGAACTTGAGAAGGAAGAATCTAGATCTCACCTCTAGACGTGGATCAACCGTAGAGACGAGGACATTATTCTTCGTGTGACCTCTCAAACCAAAAGGTACAAAAATACTATGTCCCTTATCATGTTATGATGTCTCTTCCTGTGATACTTGGTGGGCTTTGAGTAGGATTAAATTTTTGTTATTTCGTTGCGTTACCTACGTCAAAACGCAACAGTGGTATCAGAGCCACAGGTCGTAGTGCATAACATGATTTTATGTGTTACGATTTCAGTTTATACACCGTATTGTTATTATTACGCGAAAACTGAAATAAATTGGCATAGTAGATGCAAATTGAATTTGATTCAATATAAAAAAGATCTAATTAACATTGGATGTTAGAATTGTTGAGTTCAATCACATAGGATGTGAATTATTGGGTTCTTGAAAAATTAGGGTTCATGGGCACATAGTTGAAAAGGAGTTTTCAATTATGGAAACAATTTTATGGAAACATCCATAAAGGAAACAACCATGCTTGGGAAACAAGGAAGAAGGGAAGGAGGCTAGGGCCAAAACCCTAGCTGTCCGCCCCCTTCCTTGCGCGCCAAGCAAAGGCCGCGGGTCACATAGGGCGGCCGGCCTTGGGCCGGGCCCAAGTGGCGGGCGGCGGTCCTTGGGGTTCGGCCTAGGCTTAGGTTGGACCCCTTGGACCGTTGTAACTCTAATTACCCAATTTTATTAAAATTTAATAAGCGCGTTAAAAATTGGTTTTAACGGTATTATGTGCTTTGTTTCATGGTGGATGGATATGGCCTAGGTTGTGAATGTTTATTGCTTTGTGGTTTGGTTTACGGCCTGCGAGCTAATCAAATTAATGTAATAATTAGTTAGGTTTTTACGGCCTGCGAGTCGTCTTTTCTCCTCGACATGTGAGCCTTTTATTATTTATTCATTCTAGATGTTAGGCTAGAATTAAGAAATATTTAGATGATAGCCAAGAGCATGGAGAAGAAGACCGGAGGACCAAAAGAAGCCAAAAGAGAAAGAAGACACCCCTAGGCGCGCGGCTATGGTGGAGCACATGGAGATGAGCTTGTCACTTTAGGGCAATCGGATATTATCATTGGCTTGATAATATCTTAGTCTAGGGGCCATATCCATGCCACGTTTTTTTATTTTGTGGATGTTTATTATTTATGTCTTGTTATTTATTTTGTGTGTATGGCGATACTAGCAAAACGTTAACAAGATAATAATAAACAAGGATGGTCTTTTATTGTGAATTGCCCAATCCAAATAAGTAGATCATGTTGATTAGATCAACCAAACAAATTAAGAAAATTAAATCCCTCGATTAAATATTGCGTTTTGCCTTCTCTTTCCAAAACACCCTTCATGATCAAGATTTTGTTAAAACTCGGGCTTGCCAAAGCAAGGCGATTTTAATTTACCATGATGTGTTGAGGACGACAAAAGATAGTAATGTGTGTATGTTGAAGCAAGAGGTTGGACGCAACTGGGTAAGACTCAATTTGATTGATGAACCTAGAGGCATGACAATTAGGCGTTATCCAATGGATAATGAATAAGGATTTATTCACCTAATTGGACCAAGAGTTGCATTGGGATGCAATTGGAATGGTTCCTACCTAAATAACCTATTCTTGGGTGACTTGCCAAAGCAGGCTCAAGAAGAAGTGAAAAAGGGATCTTGGAACTACTAGAAAATATAATAATATTTTCCGCATTAATGGTGAGGGCTATTAATCCAAATAAATAGTGGGAGCTATATTTGATGATCTAGCCATTGTTGAATATAGTTAAATTGTTCAAAATACTAAAATTGCACATTTCTCGTTTTGTAGAATTCCAAATGGCAAACAACAACGCATCAACTTCATCCCTACGATCTGTCCTTGAGAAGGATAAACTGTCTGGAAAAAATTTCCTTGACTGGTACAGAAACTTAAGGATTGTCCTTAAGCAAGAAAAGAAGCTGTACGTCTTGGACACCCAAATCCAGCCTCACCACAAGATGAGTCTGTTCTAGCGGATGTGAGGGCACGTCAGAAACATATTGATGATTCTAATGACGTGACTTGCCTCATGCTTTTCACCATGACTCATGAGCTTTAGAACTAGCACGAGAATATGGAATCCTACAGCTAATGCACTTGAAATAAATTGGCATGAACGCTATGAGGTGTCTAAAGCATTATTCAAGAGTAGTCTTGCAGAGAATATGATCATACACTTGAAGCAATTCTTTCAGGAACAGGAAAGGAATGAACGCTATGAGGTGTCTAAAGCATTATTCAAGAGTAGTCTTGCAGATAATATGATCATACACTTGAAGCAATTGTTTCAGGAACAGGAAAGGAATGAACGCTATGAGGTGTCTAAAGCATTATTCAAGAGTAGTCTTGCAGAGGGGAATTCAATAGGGCCTCATGTACTCCGAATGATTGGATACATTGAGAACCTTGAGAGACTGGGATTCCCACTAGGCCAGGATTTGGCAACTGATCTTGTCTTGCAATCGTTGCCTGACAGTTATAATCTGTTCATTATGAACTATAATATGAACGAGATCAGTAAGACTCTGCCAGACTTATTAAACATGTTAAAGACAGTTGAACAGAGCGTCAACAAAGGCAAGGGCAAAGCCATAATGATGATGCATAAGAAGAAGGGCAAGAGAGTTGCCTCTACTTCCAAACGAAAGAGCAAGAAAGTGGCGAAATCCAAGGAAGCCCTTAAGCCTAGTGGAGGCGTGGCTAAAGGTGAATGTCACTACTGCAGCCAGGCGGGTCACTGGAGGAGGAATTTCCCTAAATATCTGGAGGATAAGAAGCATGGAATAGTGATTCCACCACCACCAGGTATTTATGTTATAGACATCAATATTTGTATTTCTTCATATGGGTATTGGATACTGGATGTGGTTCTCACATTTGTCGAAATGTGCAGGATTTGAAAAATAGTAGAAGATTGGCTAAAGGGGAGATAGATCTGCAAGTCGGGAATGGAGCAAAATTTGATGCATTAGCTGTAGGCGTTTATGAGCTATCTTTGCCTTCTGGACTTATTTTAGAATTAGACAATTGCTTTTATGTGCCTGCTATGAGCATAAACATTATTTCCGTTTCTTTTTTGGACGAGAAGGGTTTTTTCTATTTCAATAAAGGACAAATGTTGCTCCATTTATTTTGATAGTATGCACTATTGTAGTGCGCATTTGTCTAATGGATTGTATGTCCTTGATCTAAATAGTCCAATCTGTAAATAAATACTAAAATGATTAAAACTAATGATTTAAATCCTACATATCTATGGCATTGTCGTTTAGGCCATATAAATGAGAAACGCATATCTAGACTCCATAAGGATGGACTTCTAGGCTCATTTGATTTAAAATCATATGAGACATGTGAATCTTGTTTATTAGGAAAAATGACAAAGTCCCCTTTCAATAAGAAAGGTGAGAGGACTAGTGAGTTATTGGCACTCATACATACCGATGTATGCAGGCCATTCCCCACGCCTGCCAGAGGTGGTTACACCTACTTCATTACGTTTACTGATGATTTCAGTAGATATGGATTTGTATACCTTATGAAGGCCAAATCCGAATCCTTTGAATTGTTCAAGGAATTCAAGAATGAAGTAGAGAAGCAACTTGGTAAAAGTATTAAGGCTCTACTATCGAATCGTGGAGGAGAATACTTAAGCCAAGAGTTTTATGAGTATCTTAGAGAGTGTGGGATAGTATCCCATCTCACTCCACCCAGAACGCCACAATGGAATGGCGTGTCTGAATGGAGGAATCGTAAACTATTAGATATGGTGCGATCTATGATGTCTCAAACGGATCTTCCGATATCATTTTTGGGACATGCTCTAATGACGGCGGCTTTTACCATTAATCGTGTTCCATCTAAATCAGTCATGAAGACACCATATGAGATATGGCTTGGAAAGTGTCCCATTGTGTCGTTTATGAAGATTTGGGGCTGCGATGTCTATGTAAAGCGTTTACAAACAGACAAGCTCAGGCCAAAAGCGGATAAGTGTAAATTTGTGGGATATCTTAAGGAAACTAAAGGATATTACTTCTACAATTCCACCGACAACAAAGTGTTTGTTGCTCGGACCGGCGTGTTTCTATAAAGAGAGTGTGTCTCTAAAGAAGCAAGTGGGAGGGCTGTAGAACTTGAAGAGATACAAGAACCACAAATCACTGAACAAATGATGGAACATGAGCAGGAATCGCAAACTGTTGTGGAAGAACATGTTCAGGTAACATAGGAACTCCGTAGATCAGGAAGAGTGCGTCATGAGCCAGAGAGGTACAAAATTCTCGTGACTGATCCCGATGACGTACCACTCATGGATGATGAGCCTGCGACCTACGGAGAGGCCATGAAAGGCCTAGACTCCAAGAAGTGGCTAGAAGCCATTAGATCCGAAATGGATTCCATGTACACCAACAAAGTATGGACTTTGGTGGAACCACCCAAAGGGGCTTGGCCCATAGGGTGCAAGTGGGTCTTCAAGAAGAAGACCGACATGGATGGCAAGGTAATTGTCTATAAGGGGCGATTGGTAGCCAAAGGGTATAGACAAATTCATGGTATTAACTATGATGAGACCTTTTCACCTGTCGCCATGACTAAATCCATTCGAATCCTACTTGCTATTGCAGCATACTACGACTGTGAGATTTGACAGATGGATGTCAAAACAACGCTCCTTTATGGGAACCTCCTCGAGGATGTGTACATGACACAACCGGAGGGTTTTGAGGATCCAAAGAATGCCAATAAAGTTTGTAAGCTGCAAAGATCCATTTATGGATTAAAGAAAGCTTCTAGGAGTTGGAATCGACGTTTTGATGACGCATTCAAAGAGTTTGCCTTCATCAAGAACGAAGATGAGTCTTGTGTTTACAAGAAGGTTAGTGGGAGCTCTGTAGTATTTATGGTCTTGTATGTGGATGACATACTAATCATTGGCAACGACGTTCTTTCTTTGCAATCTGTTAAAGATTGTCTAGGAAAGTGTTTTGCAATAAAGGACTTAGGAGATGCAGCCTATATACTTGGTATAAAGATCTATAGAGATAGATCGAAAAGGCTGCTCGGCCTAAGTCAAAGTACATATATAGACAAGGTGTTGAAGAGGTTCAACATGCAAGATTCCAAGAAGGGATTCTTGCCCATGTCACATGGAGTCACTCTTTCCAAGAATGAATGTCCCTCCAATGATATTGAGAAGGACCGCATGAGTAGGATACCCTATGCTTCGGCCATAGGATCCATCATGTACGCCATGTTGTGTACTAGACCAGACGTATCATAGCGTTGAGTATGGTGAGCAGATATCAGTCCAATCCGGGTGAGAGTCACTGGATTGTTGTTAAGAACATCCTAAAGTACTTGAGAAGAACTAAGGATGCGTTCTTGATATTTGGAGGTGAGGAAGAGCTAAGTGTAATTGGTTACACTGATCCAAGCTTCCAAACTGACAAAGATGACTACAGATCGCAGTCTGGATACGTGTTTTGCCTGAATGGAGGAGTTGTGAGCTGGAAGAGTTCCAAGCAAGGGACAGTTGTTGATTCTACAAAAGAAGCTGAGCACATTCCTGCTGCGGAAGCAGCAAAAAAAGGCAGTTTGGATAAAGAAGTTTATCACTGAGCTCGGTGTGGTCCCTAGCATCGTGGATCCCATAGAGTTGTACTGTGATAAATCAGGGGCGATCGCACAAGCCAAGGAACCAAGATCACACCAGAAATGAAAGCATGTACAATTCCATCTTATTTGTGAAATGATCGATAGAGGAGATGTGAAGATGTGCAAGATTCCAACGGATGACAATCTTTCAGATCAGCTCACAAAACCTCTTGTGCAACAAAAGCATGAAGGCCACGCCATATCTATAGGCATACGAGATGCGCCAGATTGGCTCTAGTACAAATGGGAGACTGTTGGAATAGATGCCCTAGAGGCAATCTGATATTTAGTATGAACATTATTATTGGCTAGAATATTCATTTATTATATATTGCGATATTTAATATAATGAAGTCCTTAGATACAATGTGTTGTTTATCTTAAATATCCCTAGTCCACTAAATTGATTAATAGGACGATCAAATATAGACTAGTATGTGGTGGATTGATATGGAGATATCAAGTCTAACACATGGGTATGCATTAGGAGTAATGGCATACTGGATTGACCCACAATGAGAAAGATACATTAGATTATTTTAAGTCACAATCGCTTCTCGTAGTGCTAATATAATTGAAAACCTTAGACTTGAAGTCACTAGATACTCTAGTTGTGAAATATCGTGCTTTGGTGTTATCAAACGTTACACCGTAACTGGGTAACTATAAAGGTAGTTATCGGGCATGATAGGAAGCAAGCTTAGAGATCGTAGTGATGTAGATAGGATTTTCCCTCCCACAATGGGAGTAAATATCCACGCCCACTCGAGGGATGAGGTTTATTGAATGTCTGGCTAGACTCAGATAAATCGATATGGAGATATTGATGTTATCTGCTTGCATAAACATATTCCCAAGATCGAGGAACTATGGATGAGATATACGAGTGTGACTATTTATGTCTCGTGTCCATTCCGGATATGGAGACAAAGGGAAAGTGTAATCTGAGATATTGGGCACAAGAGGTTTGTCGGGATCACTGACTATTTCTATTAGTTGGGTGGCATGGATGTCTTGCTATACACCGCTCCATGTTAGTAAGAAGTTACTACCAACTAAGTAGAAACCTATGAGGTCACACGTGAAATAGAGTAGAACTAGATTTGGGATTAATTAATATGATTAATTAATAAGAAGGATCATTGTACAACACATTGCAAACTTAGTAAGACTAATATGCAAGGAAGGGACTAATCCAAGTTCATGTAGAACTGGGAAGGACCTTTAAGTAGTTAACAAGGAGTTGTTGGAATATATAAAGGAGGATCTAGCTTCCTTCCCACTTAATGTTATTAGACATAACACAAGAGAGTGGGAGAGAGAAAAAGAGAGAGAGCAAGACAAAGCTTATAGGCCGCCGCCCCTAAGCCCGTCCACCCCTTCCCGTCGGCAAAGAGAGAGGGCCGAACCCTCTCTTCTTCCCTTTGGTTGCTTGATTCCTTCTTCCCGCTTCCTCCGGTCCAAGCTAGCACTTGATAATGAATAATCTAGATCTCACCTCTAGACATGGATCAACCGTAGAGACGAGGACATTATTCTTCGTGTGATCTCTCAAACCAAAAGGTACAAAAATACTATGTCCCTTATCATGTTATGATGTCTCTTCCTGTGATCCTTGGTGGGCTTTGAGTAGGATTGAATTTGATTCAATATAAACAAGATCTAATTTAACATTGGATGTTAGAATCGGTGAGTTTAATCACATAGGATGTGAATTATTGGGTTCTTGAAAAATTAGAGTTCATGGGCACATAGTTGAAAAGTCAATTATGGAAACAATTTTATGGATACATCCATAAAGGAAACAACCATGCTTGGGCAACAAGGAAGAAGGGAAGGAGGCTAGGGCCGAAACCCTAGCCGTCCGCCCCCTTCCTTGCGTGCCAAGCAAAGGCCGCTTGTCACATAGGGCGGCCGGCCTTGGGCCGGGCCCAAGTGGCGGGCGGCGGTCCTTGGGGTTCGGCCTAGGCTTAGGTTGGACCCCTTGGACCGTTGTAGCTCTAATTACCCAATTTAATTAAAATTTAATAAGCGCGTTAAAAATTGGTTTTAACTGTATTATGTGCTTTGTTGCATGGTGTATGGATATGACATAGGTTGCTGATGTTTATTGCTTTGTGGTTTTGGTTACGGTCTGCGAGCTGATCAAATTAATATAATAATTAATTAGGTTTTTACGGCCTGCGAGTCGTCTTTTCTCCTCGACATGTGAGGCTTTTATTATTTATTCATTCTAGATGTTAGGCTCGTATTAGAAATATTTAGATGATAGCCAAGAGCATGGAGAAGAAGACCGGACGACCAAAAGAAGCCAAAAGACAAAGAAGACACCCCTAGGCGCGGCTATGGTGGAGCACATGGAGATGAGCTTGTCACTTTAGGGCAATCGGATATTATCATTGGCTTGATAATATCTTAGTCTAGGGGCCTTTATTTTGTGGATGTTTATTATTTATGTCTTGTTATTTATTTTGTGTGTATGGCGATACTAACTGTGTACGAGAGAATCCTTTGAGGATGATTCAGTATACACCAAGAGCAGGGGATAGAAGGAACACGGAAAGAGTAGGGTGTATGTAGGGAGAGAGTAAGAAAATGGTAACTGTATGAGAGAGAGACAGGATTTTGGCAGAGCTTCCTCGTAGTTCAGGTGATTCGTCCTAGTAAGAGAAGGTTAACGATCCTATATATAGTGGAGAATATGACCGTTGTAGTGGGTTAATGCGCCCATTAATGGCGGCTTAATTAGCTTAACCACAACGGCACGTTCGTCCGCGTATATAGGAACCGTTACGCACTTCGCCCGCGTATACCGAAACCGTTATGAGGTTGACCGGGTTTATGGAGCTCGTGCCATAAGTCTCTCAAAGCAGTTACTAAAGGTCGCGCGCGGGCTTTGTTGTCGCTCGCGCGTGACAGGACTTACTCTAGCCTCCAAACCACTAAGTCCCTACAAGTCCCGTGTGGTGGTATGCGAGGGCGCTGTCTCGCGGGCCCCACGTGGATCAGCGCGGGTGGTGATCCAGTGTGTGTGGAGCACAGCTAGGTGTGCTGGATGATTGCCACGTGGCTAAGATCTGTCTTTATAGAAAGCACTATCTACATTAGCCCCCTTTTTGCGCGTGAAGACACCTAGCCTGATAGGCTTCAATGCGCAGAAACCAGTGCACGCGTTGTTGCCACACACCAATTCAAATACACGCAAAATCAGCCCTCGTGCGTGCTGTTATGACCTAGAATCCCTAGAGTCGTTCCGTCTGTTCTTTTAGGGTTTTAGGCGTGACGTCAGCTCATCCTGTGATTGCGCGATTCAACAGTGACGGTTGCGATTCGACTACTGAAAGGACGCGACTCCTCATTTTTTTGAATAAATACTCTATGCCCTCCATTGTTGCAAAGTATCACTTCTCTCTCTAAAGTGAATGTTACCTGAGAGCCTTCAAGAGCATATTCAAGTAATCAACCACCAGTTCTTCCTTGTCAATCGTCTCCTTCAGATTGCTTCATCACGACAAGGTTGGCTTTGCTCAATTATATTAATGTACTCAAATATCTTTTGAACTGTCTTGGATCTGCAAAGCCAGAGTTATTTGGAATACACCATTTATTGAAAACTGCAAAAGAGGCTCTTCTTAAACCCCCAAAGATTGAATCACCATATTAAGACGATTTTCGAACGATGAACTCCTGAAAATTCTGAAATTCTGAGATTCTAAACCCAGAACTGACCCCGAACTGTTCATCTTCTTCTGATTTAAAACAAAACCTAATTGCTTCCTGAATCTGAACTGAAATTTAAACTAAAAGTGGGTATATTTCTCCCCCTTTTTTTCTTGCTTTTCTGCAGAAATGGCCAAGACAAAAGGATCCAAGCCCGTTGAAGAACCTGAAGAAATTCCTGATCTTCCAAAGACCTTGTGGAGAAAATCTCCCTATTTGGGTGGAAATTATTTTTATCATGCTAGGGTTAAGGTGAAGAATCTACCGTCTCTTGCCCCCTCCGGGGAATTGCTAACACTGAATCCGCCTACCAATGCAGCCATGTTAGAATTAATCGACTCCAAAGATGTGGTTAGTCTAGGAGTTGAAAATGGGTTTTTCCCTCTTACTGCAATTTCTACCCAGGCCTTTGTACAAAAATTGGATTTGATGGATGAATGGATTGACCATGTATTGACCCACCATGCCATCACTTTAGACAATGCGGGGATTTATTTCGCAGTTCGTGCTATGAAGGGTGATGCCGTGAAGCTGGATCCATCCATGCTTCTAAACCTTCTTTCTCGCTATTCACCTGCGACCCACACCTTCCATTTTGCTGAGTTCGAGGCTGCCCCTACTTTGGAAGATGTACAAATCTTATATGACCTTTCCCCTATGGGCGAAGTGGATCCCCTGAGCGCTTTGAAGACTGATCTAGAGCTTGCTCTATATGCGCAGATGGAAGAATGCTTAACCGAGGTGAAGAAAATTTCTACTCGCTGGACATCTGCGAAAGTTCTTCCCGAATGGCAGCTTGTTGAAACTTCTGCGAAGAACACCTGGGGCAAGTGGGTGCAATACTTCTTTCGCGACTATGCGAATGGTAGTATTACCAAGGAAATTCTGGACAAAAATCCAAATACGAAGAATTATATAGAGGGGAAAGGGTACCATCTATCCTTGTGTGGCTTCCTCTGTGCCTGGTTGTCGAGGTACTTGATTGATGGTCATCCTCATGATGGGGTTTTTTATCATGTCCTCCCCCTTGCTGTTAAGTTGGCCCTCGTCCAGAGAGTCGCACTTGGGCCTTTGGTACTAGGTACCTTATATCATCGATTGGACCAACTAGTGGCGGCTATCAAGGACTCTCGCGGGCGTCTTGATGTGTTGACTTTTGTCAACATTGCATTCCTTACCATGTGGGTTTTTGAGCGATGGCCCGCTTATGCTCCTGTTCCTTCTAGGCCCAGCAAGTGGTGCGTTCCAGGTGCGGAGAATGAACTTTCCAGTGGGAGAGCTGCTCGATGGTTTAGAACCTATCATCCCAAGTGCACATGGAGTCTAATATGCGATAACCGGAGCAAGTTTACGGCTAGGCCTTATGCCACGCGCATTGAAAATGTGCGATGGTTTCCAAAGCTGTACCCTACTAGATCCGGCGCTTATTCAGAAGAACTCCTTCTCGAAGGTCATGAGCGCTATCGCGAATTCTTCTGCTGGTGCCTGAGAGGTTCCCTTCCTGCTCTTGCTGAATATGTTCCTGAACTTACTCCCAGATATGAAAAGATCACAGTCGACGTTGACCCAACTCGCGTCTCTCCCCGGTTTGGTTTTGATGCAATGGCGCCTTCCATTTGGCCTAGGTCGATCGCAAGAGGCTGCAACAAACGACTGATGGCAGGTGAGTGCCAAACGATCTATCTAAGCAACTTGCCCTTCGTTCAACCTTCAGGTAGCCGTGTAGGTCGCCCCTCCAGGAATTGGATTTCTTACTGGGCTGCTCAGCAAGCCAGGTTTGAGACGCACTCGACTCCTCAGCCTAGCAAAGCTCCTGTGATTAAAAGGAATGCCTTTCCATTTCGCCCTAATTGCAGCTTCGATGATTCCCATTATGGCTTTTACTCCTTGCTTGATTCTGACAATCACTTGTGCCCATACACCATTCTTGGGGAGAAGATGACTGCTGTTAGGGAGGGAGTTTCGCACGTTATCAAGTACAGCGAAGATTTTGCCAAGGTAAACAATTTCCTTTATGCGTGATGAACTTCTTTTCCTTGGTGCGTTGAAACTTACACCCCATTTTCTGTTTTAGTGTTATCTGAGGAGGTTCGCATCTGGAGAGCGCTCCAAATCGCTGATCAACTCTATTGTTGCCGCAAAAAGGCAGGGCGAGGAAATTCCTGTGTCAATGGGATTGGCTCCCCAAGTAGAGACTCGGATACGCGAGGAAATGGATGCGTTTGCTTGCTCGCTAATAGATAATACTCCCAAAGTGTATGCAGAGGTTGCCCCAAAGGCCAAGAGGCAAAAGCAGAAGGGAATTGTGATCTCCTCCCCTCCTAGAAGCGCTCCAACTCCGTCTCCTGCGAAGTCTCTTGCCTTTAAAGACAAAGGAAAAGGTCGCATGCCAAGCAAAGCGCAGAAAGAGCTCGCAGTTGAGACTTTCGTTCCTTTTGGTCAAGAAGAAGAGGAAGAGGAGGACGAGGAAAGAGGAGTGAGAGAATGAGATGATGACGAAGAAAGAGGAGAAAGTGAAAGAGAAGAAGAAAGAGGTGAGATGCGAGAAGAAGACTCGGAAGGTATCTCAAACAAACTTGTCTTCTTCATACTTTTGCTCTTGCAATATTTGCTAATTAGTTTTTTACTTTCTCAGGTGATGACACAGAAACCATCAGCGGCCTCCTGGCGTAGGAGAAGAAAAAGACCAAGGGTTCTCGCTCTGGCATTTCCAGCGAGACAATAGACGAAGATATCCTTGCTGAGTCTAAGAGAATGGCTGCTGAAGCAGAAGAGAGGAGGAGGAAGCTCGAGGAAGATGAGATCGAGCTCATAAAAAGGAGAAGTTCGGAAGAACAGCAGGTTGATAACGCAGATGCGGCTGCTTTGGAACAAGCTCAAGAGGACTTTGAGGAGATCGCAGGCGGCAAAGAAGGTAAGATTTTTAACCTTGATGTGACTTACCAAGAAGTAATTATTGGTGCGTTAAAGCATGACCTATCAAAAGATGATATTCGCCGCTGGTTAGTAGGCAAGTGTGGCGAACCCTCAGGTAACTATCTAAACAATGTTTGTGAACCCAGCTTGGTAACCCACTCCTCGTTGTAACGAGTTTCTTCGCACCCCCAGGTCATGCTCACCTTAAAGATGTGCTAAATGGAGATATTCTAGTAGGATATGGTGTCACATCATTAACTTATGATGAAGATGCTGCGATCCCACCTAAGTGTGGAGGTGCTCGCTTTTGATCTTTCAAAATAAAAGAACACCATGTATAATGAAAGTTACCTCAATATTTCCTGTCTTGTATCGCAGGTGATGCTACCATTGCCCAGGGTTCTGCTGACAATGTATCAACTGCTAGAGAGGTGATTGGCGAGGCAGGTGTTGACGACCCTGACGAGGATATGCCGGAACAAAGGAGTCGGCTCCCTACATCTTATGCCCCAGAGCGAAGCCCTCATGTTGAGAAGCCTATCGCAGCTACTGAGTATGCAGGAAAACCTCTGGAAAAAAATCATCGAGGTATCTGGCGATGCCGAGGTTGACACCGTGTTAAGATAAGAAGATGCTGATGCTGAAGTTGAGGAAATGGAAGCGGAGGATGCTGGAGCTGAAGTTCATGGAAACGAACAGGTCATGGAAGGCATGGCATCGCATGAAAATGTTGATGTTCAAATGCATGCTCCCGAGCCCCAAGGACCTCCCGCAGCTGAAGAAGTTCCTAGTCAAGTAGCAACCACTATTGTTGCCGTTCCTTCGACAGAGGTAGAACTTTTACAGGTTCCCCCAGCATGGAGTTTTGGAGTTCGCAAGTTGGAGATGCCGTCGCGCCTATTGCAACTTATACTATCCCTGCCAAATATGATGATCTCGAACTCGCGGCTGACAGACAAGCAATGCAGCAAGGGCATGCTTTGGCTTTTCCAGCAATGCGCATTCCCTCTTCGCGTGAGATCCTTGAAGGGACTGGTATGTTACCATTTTTCGCATTCTACGCCTTTGTTTAAAAGCTTTCATGCTCTGAACTTGAATCATTTTTGTCAGGAATGAAGCAGCCTGATGTGGATTGGCCGATAAGGATGCGCCTTTCATACCCATGGTCATTTGCGAAGTCTCTGGAGCTAGAGCCTTATGACAGAAGGCTTTTCTTGACCGAAGCCATCTGGATTCTGGAGAAACTGTCTGTAGCCACCCTAGGGACCATTTCTCCTAATAGTGCACGGCTGCTTTATAGCACATGCAAGGGGCTTCAGGCTAAAGTTCAAGGCAAGCTAGGCTTCGGGTATCTTCTTAACAGGAACACCGAAATTCTCGCATCTGTGATTTTGAAACGCGGCTACCACAACCTCGCATCTGAAATACGGAAGTTAGAGGAACAAAGGCAGAAAGCTGAAGAAGCTGTCAACCTCTTTCATGCGATGAATGCCAAGTACGAACAGTTGAAACGACAAGTGGACCAAGCATGAGAGGTGTCACTCTTGTTCTCTCCAGAAGATCCTTTAATCAAGGATTTGTTTTAGAAACAAAAAATATTATTGTAATGCTAGTGTTTCTCCCTTTTTTTAACATTTGAAACTTTATGTCCCATTTTGCCCCTCTGAGGATTTTGCACTCGTATCTTGATGCATATCAATTATGACGTCACCAGGGGACGTAATTGCCTTGATTTTTGCGCTAATGATTTATTAGATAAGCACGATTTCCTTGGGAGCCCCATCCTTATTATGACCTTCCGTCATTAATCAGGGCGTGCCACCGAATCGCCATAGCTTTTAGTAGGGTAATTGATTTTTACCTCTTTTGGGTTGTAAGTAATTGATTCTTACCCGTTTCCCAAGCTTTGCTGACTCATCCAGGGAACTAAAGAGTCCCTTATGGAGTCTATATATACCTTGCCCCTTGCTGCTTGGGTCCTTCATCCCAAAATGTGGCTTACCGTGAGTCCTTACGACTGCTGGCGTCGATGCTTGTCCTTTGTTGATTCATGCCAATTTGAGGTTGTGAAACCTGAGTTTGTGCCTTGTGCCATAGAAATAGATCCCAAGATATTCTTTATAAAGTTTACCGATCTTCATAATCTTTTGAAGAAGATTCACATAATTCATCATGCTTCTGCGAAGATTCTTCTTCGTCTGTTATGTTTGCAGGTCGTATCTCCAGCTGCCTTCCGGCGAGGCGCAGCCCCGTACTGACCTTTTTTACCGAATCGGAATGAATGGTGTGTCTCTCCTCTAGTTTTCCTGGAGGAGAACTATTTGCAACCATTGTTTTGAACAAGGTGTGACGAGCCATGGCGCTTGTCTTTCTGCTCAATAAGCTTCCTGCCCCAGGAGTTGTTCTCCACTTGTTCTTCACGTCCGCATCCACCAGGACATGAGGTTCATCGGGCATATCTCTTGGGCAGAAGACCAATCAAGAGCCCTGTTCTGATCTAGGATCTCGACTATAGCGTCACATAGCTTTTGTTAAGACTTGAAGGCCGTTCGTTTTATAGTAGGAATTTTTCTTAGTATGAGCTTTCGCTTTTAAGTTGCTATCTAGACAGATAAATTGTAAGTCATTCCGACTGTTAATGAAATTCACTTTGGTATTTTCTGTTCTTGTTTGATACAACAAATTGTAATATCGTATGTGCGTTTGTTGTATGACGGAACAAGTCATGTTTATTTCGCGTTTTGCATTCAGATATCGCCTGAATAATTCTTTATTTTAAGTTGATCAGTTTTGCATCGAGCGATGCGTTGTCGCTATGGCTTGCTATCTAAGCAGATAGGGTTACGGATCAGTTAAGACCGTGATTCAATATTGTTGTTATCCGAGCAGATAGGCTTTGCCTGCACAAAGGTGTTGTTATTATTGCTGCTATCTAGGCAGATAGGCTTGTAGATCAGTCAAGATCATGTTTAAACATTGCTGCTATCTCGGCAGATAGGCTTCGCACAAAGGCGTTGTTAGTTTTGCTGCTATCTAGGTAGATAGGCTTTTAGATCCCTTAAAATCGTATTTCAACATTGCTGCTATCTTGGCAGATAGGCTTTGGATCATATGGGATCATGTATTATGGCTGCTATCTAGGTAGATAGGCTTTTAGATCACTTAAGATCGTATTTCAACATTGCTGCTATCTCGGCAGATAGACTTTGGATCGCATGGGATCGTGCATGATGGCTGCTATCTAGGCAGATAGGCTTTTGTTGTAAGCACGTAAGGAAGCAGATAAAATGATAAAAGACAACTAAGATAATAAAATTCTTCTCATATGGGAGAATTCCTTTATTAAAAGCACCCTCATATGGGAGAGTCATGACTACAAGTTCCTCATATGGGAGGAAACAACACATGAGTTCACTAGAGGACTAGACATACAATCCAACAGTCATTTGAATCCAATATATATAAAGAGAGAGGCTAAGGATAATACTTTTTGATCCAGCGCATATTGATCGGACTTGAGGTTGTGGCAATCCCATGAAGCCTCTGTATTGTGCAGTAACCGCCGTCGAAAACTTCTTTAACCTCGAACCTGTACGAGAGAATCCTTTGAGAAGAATTCAATATAAACCAAGAGCAGGGGATATAAGGAACACGGAAAGAGTAGGGTGTATGTAGGGAGAGAGTAAGACAATGGTAACTGTATGAGAGAGAGACAGGATTTTGGCAGACCTTCCGCGTAGTTCAGGTGATTCGTCCTAGCAAGAGAAGGTTAACGATCCTATATATAGTGGAGAATATGACCATTGTAGTGGGTTAATGCGCCCATTAATGGCGGCTTAATTAGCTTAACCACAACGGCACGTTCGTCCGCGTATATAGGAACCGTTACGCACTTCGTCCGCGTATACCGGAACCGTTATGAGGTTGACCGGGTTTATGGAGCTCGTGCCATAAATCTCTCAAAGCAGTTACTAAAGGTCGCGCGCGGGCTTGGTTGTCGCTCGCGCGCGGCAGGACTTACTCTAGCCTCCAAACCACTAAGTCCCTACAAGTCCCGTGTGGTGGTATGCGAGGGCCCTGTCTCGCAGCCCCCACGTGGATCAGCGCGGGTGGTGATCCAGTGTGTGTGGAGCACATCTAGGTGTGATGGATGATCGCCACGTGGCTAAGATCTGTCTGTCTAGAAAGCACTATCTACACTAACAAAACGTTAACAAGATAATAATAAACAATGATGGTCTTTTATTGTGGATTGCCCAATCCAAATAAGTAGATCATGTTGATTAGATCAACCAAACAAATTAAGAAAATTAAATCCCTCAATTAAATATTGTGTTTTGCCTTCTCTTGCCAAAACACCCTTCATGATCAAGGTTTGTTAAAACTCGGGCTTGCCAAAGCAAGACCATTTTAATTTACCATGATGTGTTGAGGACGACACAAGCTAGTAATGTCTGTATGTTGAAGCAAGATGTTGGACGCAACTGGGTAAGATTCAATTGGATTGATGAACCTAGAGGCATGACAATTAGGCGTTATCCAATGGATAATGAATAGGGATTTATTCACCTAATTGGACCAAGAGTTTCATTGGGATGCAATTGGAATGGTTCCTACCTAAATAACCTATTCTTGGGTGACTTGCCAAAGCAGGCTCAAGAAGAAGTGAAAAAGGGATCTTGGACCTACTAGAAAATACAATGATATTTTCCGCATTAATGGTGAGGGCTATTAATCCGAAAAAATAGTGGGAGCTATATTTGATGATCTAGCCATTGTTGAATATAGTTAAATTGTTTAAAATACTAAAATTGCACATTTCTCGTTTTGTAGAATTCCAAATGGCAAACAACAACGCATCGACTTCATCCCTACGATCTGTCCTTGAGAAGGATAAACTGTCTGGAACGAATTTCCTTGACTGGTACAGAAACTTAGGATTGTCCTTAAGCAAGAAAAGAAGCTGTACGTCTTTGACACTCAAATTCCAGCCCCACCACAAGATGAGTCTGATCTAGCGGATGTGAGGGCACGTCAGAAACATATTGATGATTCTAATGACGTGACTTGCCTCATGATTTGCACCATGACTCCTGAGCTTCAGAAGCAGCACGAGAATATGGAAGCCTATGATATGATCATACACTTGAAACAATTGTTGCAGGAACAGGCAAGGCATGAACGCTATGAGGTGTCTAAAGCATTATTCAAGAGTAGTCTTGCAGAGGGGAATCCAGTAGGGCCTCATGTACTCCGAACAGGCAATGGGCACAAGAGGTTTGTCGGGATCACTGACTATTTCTATTAGTTGGGTGGCATGGATGTGTTGCTAGACACCGCTCCATGTTAGTAATAGTTACTACCAACTAAGTAGAAACCTATGGGGTCACACGTCAAATAGAGTAAAACGAGATTTGGGATTAATTAATATGATTAATTAATAAGAAGGATCATTGTGCAACACCTTGCAAACTTAGTAGGACTAATATACAAGGAAGGGACTAATCCAAGTTCATGTAGAACTAGGAAGGACCTTTATGTAGTTAACAAGGAGTTGTTGGACTATATAAATGAGGCTCTAGCTTCCTTCCCACTTAATGTTGTTATACATAACACAAGAGAGTGGGAGAGAGCAAAAGAGAGAGAGCAAGACAAAGCTTAGAGGCCGCCGCCCCTAAGCCCGTCGGCAAAGAGAGAGGGCCGAACCCTCTCTTCTTCCCTTTGGTTGCTTGATTCCTTCTTCCTTGTTCCTTTGGTCCAAGCTAGCACTGGAGAAGGAAGAATATAGATATCACCTCTAGACGTGGATCAACCGTAGAGACGAGGACATTATTTTTAGTGTGATCTCTCAAACCAAAAGGTACACAAATACTATGTCCCTTCTCATGCTATGATGTCTCTTCCTGTGATCCTTGGTGGGCTTTGAGTAGGATTAAATTTTTGTTATTCCGCTGCGTTACCTACGTCAAAATCCAACAATAATTATATAAATATAACTTATAAGATTAAAAAAAAACTATCGTTTTTATTATTTAGGGTAGAGAAGCATGTTATTTTACCCCAAAAACAATTTTAATTATACTAGTAGTTTCTCCCAACCAAAAAGGCCTTAGTAAAGAATATAAGTTACAAACTAACTAACTTTTATTTAAAAGAAATAATAAATTTATTTGAAGAAAATAACTTATTCTAACTTGTTACAAACTTAAAAATAAATAAGAAAAATATACTTTTATCATCCTTATTCTACACTTTTATTCATGGGTAAAGATGAGTTTAAAAAAATGAGTTTAAACTTGTATAAAAGAATTGCCTCTTATGATAACATTTGAACCTGGAACCTAGTTCTCAAACTTTAAGTACAGTTGACCACTAGGCCAACTGCCCTTATGTTCCTTTCTTTCAACACACTATCTTTTTGAACTTACAGTTCACTAATAATAATGAATAAACAAAAGAAGAAAAGAATGATGAAGGAGACGGTTGTTCGTACCCGAACAGAGAGAGAAGCGACGGGTAATGAGGGGTGGGAGGCCGACGGTGGCGCCGGAGAGAGGCGGACGGCGGCGGCGAGGTCGTCGGCGGCGGACGGCGGCGGGACGCTGGCGTCGGTCTCGGTCGGAGCTCTGGCTTGAGCTCTCTCTCTCGTTCTCTCTCGTTTTCCGTCGGATTCGCCGGGTGTCACTCCGTACCCGGGGTTAAACCCGAATACAAGGAGGTTTTAATAATCATAATATCCAACGATTAACCATGAAATCCTTAATATAAATTTATTAAAACGTTGTGCCATTTGGGGGTGTTACACTGAAGTTCCCTATGAATTTCTGCAATTCGATTTCCGTTTAGATCAAGCAATTCCCATTTTAACACAGGTTGAGTGACCGTAGCCAACATCGACAATAATAGTCACAGGCCGGGTGAACACAGTGAATATCGACAATAATAATCACAGGTCAGGTCAATACCGACAATAATAATCACAGGCCGGGTCAGTACCGACAATAATAATCTCAGGCCGGGTCAGTACCGACAATAATAATCACAGGCCGGGTCAGTATCGAAATCACAGGCCGGGTCAGTACCGACAATAATAATCACAGGCCAGTTCAGTACCGACAATAATAATCACAGGCCGGGTCAGTACCGACGATAATAATCACATGTCGGGTCAGTACCGACGATAATAATCATAGGCCGGGTCAATACCGACAATAATAAGTTTTCCCGCACATCTCTTTCCACGTTAGTTTGCACTAGAACTTTCATGTGATATTTACCTCTTTTCCAACATGTATTTATTTTCCAGCTAAAATTATTATTAATCAAGGGCTCATAACTTAAGTCCGTTATATTTTCTAGATGCTAAGGTTATTCCCTAACATTTTCATTGTTATATAACCCATAACTCCTTTCAAACAGAGTAATTAAAATTGCCATTTATCAGAAAGTTATATAAGACTAAAAAATAATGCTAAAATATTTACCAAGTGAGAGAAACGTTAAACCCTGTAATGCTAACCAAATAGCCAACTTATGCAAAGCAAATATATATATTTATTCAATTAATCGGGATTATTAATTACGAGATAAATTTGTAACTTGTCATTTTTCCAAAAAACATAGTCTATTCAACTAACAAATATTAATTCTATTTTATCCTTCTTTTCTTCAATTAGAAAGTAGCTAGAAATTGTAGAACTTGATTTAAACTCTAAAATACATTTTTTATTTTATTTTTATGTAAACAGTTTGCTAAATGTCATGAAAACCCCCCAAGTTATGCTTTAATGACACAAAATACCCATAACCACTAAATAGCATATTCAAAAGCTGAAACTGCATAAAAGACCCCCAACAAGAACATCTAACCCTACTCGACTCAAAACAAGAATCAAGGCCTCAAGACAAGTTTTTGATTATATAAATCAAACTATGGAGAGACTTAGAGTGTACCCGGTCGAAGAAACGCAAGAAATGGTGGAGATTTGAGCCGGTTTGAAGACGACGTCGGAGCTTACGGTGGTGTGTCCGACGGTGGTCCTCTGGTTGCGACCGGGCACTTCTTGGACCTCCTGGGTTCTGATCGAGCCTCAGGGAGTTGTTAAGAGTGGATGAGGGAGTCTGGGTGGCTCTGGGTTTTGCTGGGCCGAGCTTTCCGCCGGTTTTAATGGTGGATGCCGGCGGCACGGTGGCTTTGTTGCAGCAGCTGGGAGTTGCTGTCTTCTTCGTCTTCTTTCTTCTTTCAGGTCGACCCAGAGAGGGGATGGGAGAGAGGGTAACAGAGAGGGAGTGGAGGAGCAGAGAGTTTGGTTCTCTTCCTCGGTGGTTTTCCGGCGAAATCACAGTGGCGGTGGTGGTGGCCTTCTTGGCTGCTACCTATGCTCTTGTTGCTGCTCCCTGTGAGATTCCCAACGAGCAGAGATGCAGAGAGTGGTGGACAGAGAGAGGTGAAGTGGTGATGGTGGCGATGGTGATGCACGGTGGTGGTGGCGAAAAAGATGGTGGAGGTGGTGATCTGGTGGTGGCTGGTGCGTGTGGCTGCTGGGGAAGGCAGCAAGGGTTGGGGGTGATTTTATAGAGGGCTGAGGGCGTTGATGGAGGGCGGCAGAGATTTGGAGGCGGCGGCAACAACTTTGCCGTGAAGCCAAAGGTAGGAGGAGGTAACGATAAAAGAAAAAAAGTTTTTATTTAATTAATAAATGGAAAAAAAGAAAATGATTTGGTGTGGCAAGCTTACTACCTTATGCGGTGGTCACGTACGCACTAAAACTAAAATATACGCGTAAAAACACCGTTTTACATTCTAAAATTCGCTCAAGTCTACGATAAATTTCCCAAAAAATTTGGAATTCATATTTTGCCTTCCAAAATACAAATTTACCTCTGATCAATTTACGGGGTACTACACCAATTAACTGTTTGGGGCTTGAGAATAAGAGTGAGTTTTGGGGTAAGAGCAAGGAAACATATGTATGCCACATTATTGCCAAAGTGAGGGTATCTTCTAAGTGCACACCCACTTCTTGTCGGTAATCGCTCGATCTTACTCTCTCTCTAGTATTTATTTCGGCGTTGGATTTTATTTTTGTTTAGAAGCTTAGATCATTACCGACCTTACTAACCGTATTGCCCATCACGTGACAACGTTAATTAATTACCGAAAATTAGCAAATAAAATAGGTAATTGGTAAGGAATGAATAATGTAGGAGATTTATGAGAATTTGATAATGCAATAGGTAAAGTGTTACAAAATCAGTAATGCATATAAAATTATGGTAAATATACATAATTTTTAGTAATAAAGCAGAGTGTATTGAGAGTCGGTGTTGGAATAGTGGCTGTGAGTCTGTGACTCCTCACAATTCATTATCGGGTCATTTCGAAACGAATTCCATGTGGATTCAACCAAAATAATGGAAAGCATAACAATGAAGGAGGGCCTTCAATTTTCGATTTGTTGAAGGTAATGCAAAGTTCTTGTTACAAGACTTATGACTAGTTTAAGAATGTTGTCGCAGTGCTTGAAGCTGTTGTGTGAAAAATATCGTGGGAAAGCTGCTTGAATTTTAGATAAAATGTTGTTGGGTAAATCTTACGTGAAATCTACGGTAAATATTGATACAATAATTTTTTGTTTGGTAAAATTAACTGTGAAGCTGTTCTGAGAAGGTAAAATGACAAAAATATGACATGTCATGTCCGTAAAGATAACTATTGGAATTTTAAAAATTGGAAGGTTAAAATCGGTTGTAAATAAATAATCCAAAAGAAGGTTCCGAAAAAGCATCTCCTCCGTGCTTCCTGAAAACTGCTGTGGGACAGCGGAAACATCAGAAAGTTTATTTTTACCAAACGCACTGAAACTATTTGTATTGTCGAAAAGCAGTTGTGCTGGTAGCAGAAGCATTCCCAAACTAACCATTAGCACGTGAGGAAATTATAACATACCTATATGCATGTGGAGTTTTTATGGAGGACAATAGAAGATTCCTGAGAGGCTTTCAAGAATCACCTGTTAACTTTTCTGATAGAAGTGCACATGAACTGGCGCACTGCTCTGCCAGAAACTGAGCAACCAACAATATGCCGAGGAGAGATGGATGGAGGAATGCATGGCCTGCTTGGGTCAATAATTTTATTTTTGAGGAACTATACCCCAATTTGAGTTATAAAAATTGAAAATATTCATTGTTTGCTTAAACATAAATTAAAAATGAACAAAAAATAAAGGAGATTATATTTGGAAACAAAAAATGCTTCACAAAAATGGTTTCTATATATGTATGCTTCACAAAAAGTGAAGGCATAGCAGTGAAGAAGAGCCTTCAATTTGCTATTTGTCGAAGGAAATGCGAAGTTCTTGTTACAAGACTTAGCACGAGATGAAGTGTACCAGATATATCTGCTTTATGGAGTTTTTATGCAGAATAGTAGAAGATTTTTCAGAAGATTTCGCCTGTTAACTTCTATGGTAGGAGTGCAAATGAACTGGCGCACTGCTCCACAGAAAAGCGAGCAACCAACAAAGCCGATGAGAGTTGGGTTAGAATAACGACCTGCGTGGGTCAATGATCTAATTATTGAACACCTATACCCCACTGTTAGTAATAAATAAAAGGAAAATATTCATTGTTCGCTCAATAATAAAATAAAAAATTCTCTAAAAAGAGTAAAATAAAAAATAAAGGAAATTGGTTTCGGAAACATAATATGCTTCACAAAAAGGTTCCAATGCATGCATACCCCACATTAAATTTGAGTTTATTAGGTCTCGGGTCAAAAGTCAAAGTAGATAAATTGGCCTATAAAAAGCCCTCCACAAAATTTGCCTTCGTTATTTCACACACTGACACACTCATCGTCACTCTCTCCCCCCATCAAACATGTTTGCACAGCCGGCAGATCAAGCTCCCGCCGTCGCGGAGGCTGAGTTTTCTCAGCGCACTCCTATCAAGAGCATTATCGGACGTCCCGACGGCGGCGCTGGTCTCGCTGGGCAAAGAGTCAGGGTCGGCGGTTGGGTCAAGACCGGGCGTGAGCAAGGCAGAGGCTCGTTCGCCTTCCTGGAGGTCAACGACGGCTCTTGCCCCGCCAACCTCCAGGTCATGGTCGATCAGGACGTTTGGCCTCTGACAGAGCTGGTCCCAACCGGGACTTGCGTCCACGTTGAAGGCGAGTTGAAGAACCCACCCGAAGGGGCTAAGCAGAAAATCGAACTTAGGGTTCAAAATGTTCTCCACGTTGGGGCTGTGGATCCGGATAAGTACCCCTTGCCTAAGACTAAGCTCGGCCTGGATAAACTCAGGAATTACATGCATCTTCGTCCTAGAACCAACACGGTATGCTTTCTTTCAACTTAGGGTTTTACATATCATCTTGTGTTGAATCTTTCATAATATTGGTGTGATGTTTATGTAAATCCATTGTAGCATACCCTTTTTGCATAGCTAAACTTCTGAATCCTACCAAAGGGGATGATTTTGGTGAGAATCAATTAAATTAATAATGCATCTTGAGGTTGGATTGTGTTCTACACAGCAATGCTGCTGGTGACAGTTAATTGTTCACTATGATTAACTGTCATCAGAAAAAGTTGATTAAGCACATCTAATGTTGATTCTATTGTTCAAAGTGATATTGGTTCACGTTATGGTGCATAATTTGCCGGAATCAGCACATTCTATAAGTGTTATTATGAGTTTAGTCTTCCTCATAATAATATTGAGATGTTTATGTAAAACCATTTTAGCATACCCTTTTGCATAACTAAACTTCTGAATCCTACCAAAGGGGGGATAATTTTGGTGAGAATCAATTAAATTAATAATGCCTCTTGAGGTTGGATTGTGTTCTACACAACAATGCTGCTGGTGACAGTTGATTGTTCACTGTGATCAACACGGCGTGTGTTTACTTGATTAAGCACATCTAATGTTGATTCTATTATTCATATTGGCATTAGTTTAAGTTATGGTGCGTGATTTGCCGGAATCAACACACACCAGATTTGTTTTTACCGAGTATAATCTTTCGCTGAGCTCTCATAAGCTTGTTTCGGTTGATTTACGTTGTGGGAAACATATTCATTCACGATATCTTTCACCAGTTTAATGTCCATGCATAACAATACTGTTGTTGCAACTAAATCACTTTCACATTGCTTCTTTCATTGGAAGTGAAGAATGGACAATATATAGCATACCTCTTCACGTGATAACTTTATGAATCTTACTGAAGGTGGCTGAAGTTTGGTGACACTTTGGATTAAATGAATAATGCCTTTGAAGTTCGCTTTTATTGTATATGCAGAAACGGTGTTAATGAAATATCTTGTACTATGATTCAGATTTCGGCGATTGCTCGCATCCGTAATGCACTTGCTTATGCAACTCATACATTCTTCCAAAAACACGGGTTCCTATATGTTCAAACCCCAATAATCACCACCAGTGATTGTGAAGGAGCAGGCGAGATGTTTCAAGTCACTACCTTGATCAATGACGCAGAGAAGTTGGAGAAGGAGTTGATTGAGAAACCTCCTCCATCTGAAGCTGATGTGGAAGCTGCTAGACTACTTGTGAAGGAGAAAGGAGATACACTAAAAGCAGCCAAAGATAGTAAAAAAGATATTACTGCTCCTCTTGGTGAACTACAGAAAGCTAGAGAGAACTTGTCAAAGATGAAAGAGAGGTCCAAGCTCAAGCCTGGTATTCCAAAGAAGGATGGGAAAATTGATTATTCCCAGGATTTCTTTGCCCGGCAAGCATTTCTGACTGTTTCGGGACAGCTTCAAGTTGAAACTTTTGCTTGTGCTCTTAGCAGTGTCTACACCTTTGGTCCCACATTTCGAGCTGAGCACTCTCATACCTCTAGGCATCTTGCAGAGTTCTGGATGGTGGAGCCAGAAATAGCGTTTGCAGATCTTCAGGTATTGCATAGATTTCTATCATCATTCATCAACTTTAATGTTCTAAATGATCGAGATGGCTTTTAAACAATTTCAAACCCAAAAAAGTTAGTTGCCACACGAAGTTAATTGTCCTCGTTCCTTTCAAAGTTTAGGAGGAAAGTTCAAATTGTATGTTGCCATGTCCAGATGATTAGGTAAATGGTTTGGAGGAACCTTAGGTAACCATGATTTGTCAGTACCCTTAGCTAGTCGCATTTGGTTCAGTCTGTGGTGAACTTCCATTCTGAAAGGGCAAATGGCCATGTAAAGCGATATTATATACTCTCATCTTATAGTTTACATGAGAAGAGTAAATTAAATGAAAGCGCCTTGATTTCTTGGTATGTACGTAGTTAATATGTGACAGCCAAATAAGTAATAAATTTTTGGTTAGATTAGTTGATCTTCAGTTTTATTTAGTTTTAGAGGGTTGCTGATTGCTATGCTTCTATCTTTTGCTTTTCATCTTTTATCTCACCCCTTTATATTTCAAGTGTAACTAGTTATAAGTATTATTTTGTTAATTTATTTCAGAAAAATAATTGGATAACTCCGCAAGTGTAGTGACATAAAGGTGTGAAGAAAAAGCGGTGACTGGTAGCATTCACTCCCACTGCATGCGCTCAGCCACTCATAGATTTATGATTTTCTTTAATTAATGTACTTTCCAGTAATGCTGTGTCTAGATCGCCAATAAATTAAAGGGATAACTGGTGAAGCAATGGAAACTTTAGAGAATATAGATAAAGAATACTTGTTCCATGTTTTGGTTTGGAAGCTAGGTTTTTATTTTGAATTTTGTTTACTTAATAAACTTACCTGCATATCTGAAATTGTGTAGGACGATATGAAGTGTGCGGAGGCATATGTGAAATTCCTTTGTCAGTGGTTACTGGACAACTGCCTTGATGATATGGAATTCATGGTCAAGAACATTGACACGGGTGCAATGGATCGTTTGCGAATGGTTGCTTCAAGTGACTTTGTCCGCATCTCTTACACGGAAGCTGTAGCCATACTTGAGAAAGTGCCAAAAGAAGAAAAGCAGTTTGAGAAGGAGGTGAAATGGGGAGATGATCTTGCATCAGAGCATGAAAGGTGAAATGAGTTCTCTCGAGTTAAAATGTTTTTCAGCCATTTGTGTCTGTACTTACGCAATGTCTCTGTAATCTCTTAGGTATTTGACAGAGGAAAAATTCAAGTGCCCTGTTATAGTGTACAATTACCCAAAAGGGATTAAAGCTTTCTATATGAAGCTCAATGATGACAAAAAGACCGTCGCCGCCATGGACGTCTTAGTGCCCAAGGTAAGATGTTTTTTCCACAAACTGTGCATTAGCCTAACATTTGTATACGCTAATGTTGTCATTATCAATGGTGTTGCTCATATTCAGGTGGGAGAGCTCATCGGAGGAAGCCAAAGGGAGGAAAACTATGAAGTCATTGTAGACAGGTATGAAATCAGATGTTTAATTCTACAATACCTTCACCATCCATAAGCTATAATCAAATGAGTTATTCTTGAAACAATGTTGTGATTAAGTTGTTAATTTCATCCATACATTTTCTTCTGCAGGATCAAGGAGATGGGGCTACCTCTTCAGCCATATGAGTGGTACCTTGACCTCAGACGCTATGGTACAGTGAAACACAGCGGCTTTGGCTTAGGGTTTGAGAGAATGATACTTTTCGCCACGGGCATCGACAACATCAGAGACGTTATACCCTTCCCCAGGTACCCAGGAAGAGCAGATCTATAAGTGTAGACAGGGTTAGACATGTTTCATGATTCTAGGTTCAGATCCTTTTTGAATAGATATGAGGTATTGAATACAGCAAGAGTATGACTCAAAGAAGCTGTTTTGTTGTTTATTTGATGTTTATATTGGGTGGTCTCTTCCTGTATATATCTGCCTCTGCTTTGGTTTCATCTTGTTTTTTGTTTTCTAGAGCTTTGACATTAACTTATCCAGATTTTGTCAAATGATTTCATGTTTTTATTGAAATTTAGTATTCCGAAACCACAAAATACATAGCACTATAGCAGAACTGGCCAATAAAACACAATACATGGGGTCATACATGGGAAAAAAAGTTACTACTACATTACTTTCAAGTATAAGCACCACCGGTGCCATACCCAGCATTAGTACCACCACCAACATGAGTGTTATGGGCCGCAGAACCCCTCTGCGTACCCGTATTAATCCCAATGGGGTGGGCGTGTGCCACCCCATCGACCACCTGTCCGGTAGGTTGACCCGTACCGTGTCCCGGCACGGCTGACATCTGATGCATACCGATGGGCCTGCCGGTTTCACCGGTGGTCGAATAGCTGTGGGTCCCATGTGATGCAGTAGCGTTGTGGATCTCCTGCTGCTTCTGGGCCTCGGCCTGCATGATCCGGTCTTGCTTCTTCATCTCCGCCGCGTCTTTCATCATCGGGTCTCTCGTCGACATCTTCTCCATAGTCCCTTGCACGGTGGCTTTGGTCTTCTCCATCCCTGACTTGGCGGATGCGCCGATCGTAGCCGCGGTTTCCTTCATGGTCTCCATTTTCTTCTACTACTGTTTCCAAAGCTATCTATTAACGTTCTGTTTGATTTCTCTCTTGTTGTTGTGAATGTGAAAGTGGAATGTTTGGGGTTGACAGAGATGATGAGAGTTAGTTATAGGATTAGGAGGAGGACACAGAGGGTGTTTTGGACGGTTTCGTAGGGGCGTTAGGTCGTGACGCGTGGATGCTATGTGGAAGCTGGATCCTTGCGTTTTGCAACACTTGTCACTCGCATATGAGTCGCTACATGCACTCCTTGACAACCAATCCAAGTTTTTTATAGTAAACTAGGGGATTGCCCGTGCCCGGGGGCACTACCCCAAAACACGTTTCACATATTGTAACATGGGGCAGAAAATGAAGACAACATAAATAATTGTATTAAATAATCAAGAACAAAGGAAGCCCTTTTTTATAATTACTAGGGCATTGCCCGTGCCCGAGGGCACTACCCCAAAAATACGTTTCACGGCCTATTGTAATGTCATAAATAAAATGAGTATTTTCATCTACAAACATGGGCAGAAAACGAAGACAACATAAATTATTGTATTAAATAATCAGAAACAAAGGAAGCCCCTTTTTGTAATTATGATAAAAGGAGTGGGTAGTTAAGTGGGTAGTTAAGTAGTGGGTAGTTAAGGGGTGTTAGGTGAGATCTAAGGGCTGGGGTTAATTCAATCCAACGGTCTAAAAGACATTTTAAAGTCAACCGTCCTGTTTTATTATATAGATATTTTGCTAAATTGCACGGGAAATACCCAATATTTACAAAAACAGACAAGTGGATGGTCAAACTTTAATATTGTGCATCACGGGTCTCAAACTTTAGATTTTCGTGCAAGTTGGTACTCTTTCGTTAACTTTCCTTTAATATTGAACGAAAAAGTATAACAAGACTATTCTACCCCTTATTTTCACATATAATTTTTATTTAAAATACAAGTTTTACTAACAAATCTATAAAAAAATTAAAATAATAAAATCTAATTTAATAATTTGATATATGTAAGATCTGCAATACATTTAATCAAAATTACGTATTTTTACATCATTTCAAGATTTGAAATGTGTCTTTATTAATATAATCCGTCAATCTTAAAGTCTTTCATTTTTTTAGCAGTTATTAAAAAAATCTCAAGATTTCATAATTTCATATGTACAGTAAAACCTCTATAAATTAATACTCGATAAATTAATAACTTCGATAAAATTAATAATTTGTACGGTCCCAACTTGAGACCAGTGCAAAATTGGACCCCAATCGATAAAATAATAAGATAATAATTTTTTTTTGAAATCCCAGTGTACATATATTGGTCCCAACCAAACTATAAATTAATAATTATTAAAAAAGTTTCAAATTCTAAGATTGTCAAGTAAAAAATGAATCTATAGTCAGTTGTTTTTTCTTGAACTTCAAATCTACACCGATTTCATCTTTAAATATCCTCATTTCACTTTCTCCATGTCCGGATACTTGGCTGGTTTATGGCGCTTGGAAGATCCACCTTTGTCAAAGTTAGCTGATAGGAACTCTGATGATCGCTTGGGAGTGTTTGATATTGTTCCTTAACTAACTTTCAAATTGAAAGTTTCGTCAACCCACTTCACCAAATCTTGTTGAGTGCATCCTTTGTGATCTCTCTTATACTCGCATAAAAATTTTCTTTGTTGATTGGTCATGGTTACTTTTTGAACACCTTGTAGTTTAGGAGCCAAGTCGATAGTTTGATGTGATTTTAAAGTTTTTCAGTGAACATTTTTATAGTGATTAATTTGTAACAATGGAGAAACTTTTTGGTATCATGAACCAACTTTTTTACTTATTAACAACAATGGATTTTTTTGTAAATGTATATTCATAAAATGTGTCATGGAACTTGTTTTTGTAATTTAGTTTTCATCTTTAACTAATATACATTGTAACTAGTACATTGGACTTGAAAATTTAAAGGTCATACAAAAAATCTCTTTAAATTGATAAATTATTAATTTATCGATATAATAATATATCGCTAAATTAATAAAATATCCCAGTCCCAACATTATAAATTAATTTATAGAGGTTTTACTGTATTCTTTTAATAAAACAAAAACATACAAGTAACTTTGTGCATTTTAACAACTGACACAAGAGTTGACATCAGATATTCTTGAATAGTTTTTTATTGTAATAATTTGTATTTTAATGCAGGTGTAAAAAAGATTATTGTATAAAATGCACAATATATTTGTATGTTATTGTTTTAGTAAAAATTACATGTGGAATTATGAAATTTTGAGATTTTTTGAAAAAACTTTTTTAAAAAATTAAAGACTTTAAGATTGACGGATATATGTTAATAGAAACTTGTTTCATATCTTGAAATGATGTAAAAATATTTGGTTCAAAAAAAAGAAATGATGTAAAAACTATGTAATTTTAATGAAATATATTGCATTATCTTACACATATCAAATTATTAAATTATTTTTTTAATTTTTTTAGATTTGATAATAAAACTTGTACTTTAAGAAAAGTTGAAGGTGAAAATAAAGGGTACGAAATTTTAAAGTCTAAAGTTTGAAACCCGTGGTGCACAATTTTAAAATTTGAGTATCCTCTTGCATGTTTTTCCAAACTATGGGTACCTCCAATGTAATTTAGCCTAATTATTTTACCCGACTTTTGTGTTTCTTCCCTCATGGGGTTTGTACATTTTTCTTTAATACAAAAATAAAGGAAGAGATAAAAAAATATAATATAATTTTGAGATGAATTTTCTTTACTTCTTGCTTTTTATTTTCTTTAAGTGTTTTTTATTCGTTCAGGGGCTTAAGAAGATAATATAACAGGCTTATTCTAACTCATATAATCTGTTTTGTTTATGAAAAAAAAAAAATCATACACTTCGGAGAAGTGTCACAAATGTAGGAGATTTTTTTGTTTTACCGAAAATTGTAACTTTCAATAAAGAAAAAGCTATCACAGATGTAGGAGATTAGGAGTAGTAAGAAGTGTGATCATTCTATATTTTATAATAAATTTTTTTATTTAAATTCTTACTTATTATGGACATCATTAATTTCTCAAATAGTTCATTATTGAAAGATATCACATGGACTACATTCATTATTAAATATTATTTTCCTTGATGACAAGTATAGATATATTTCAATAAAATTATTAAAACAAATTAAGACATTAGTACTATACACAAAGCCTTATTTCTACATTAATGGGGCAAATTTAATATGGGCGTTCCACATAACTAAATATGACGACGACACTTAACACCGACTAGAGACATGTTTAAAATGTTTTAGCAAATATATTAAAAAAATTCCTTGATATTTAAGAAGCTTTGAGTAATTTACTGCTAAAAGATTTTCACTAAAGCCGGTGCAATTTTTATAAAGGAATAAACGACAGTTTAACTGTGGAAAGTAATAAGTTCTCCATAATTTTTACAAAATCTACACGTCTTAGTGCTTGTTTAGTATCGCCGATTTTAATCCAGCTGGATTAAAAGTGCCACCTTTTCAACAATTTCGTTTGTTACATCTGAAAATTTTAATCTAATAATATGCATATTGAAAAATCTCTGTGCAATTGTAGAATCTCCAAAGTTGGAGATTATAAAGTTGAAAATCTCTAAAAAATAATTATGATTTCGATTTTTTTTTACATTAGCATGATCATAGTTCGGTTATAAGTAGGTGTATATAATTACTTGACTTTAGAGCTCTTTAAATTTTATTAAATGAACCAAGTTACTGATTTACAATTTCAGCTCATACCAAACTTGATGTGATTTTCATTTAAGTTAGATTTTCTATTCAGATTATTTTTAGCTGATTATTGAGACTTTCAGCTGGTACCAAACAGACCCTTAGTATCATTCATACAACCTTCTCCTTATATTCAAGGGTAGTGATTCTTTCATTAACAAATAAAGCTTCTTACACTAACGTTTTATTGCAGCGACATTTTCACCCTCACTTATGTCCAACCCAATTACTAACTCTCAAGCATTACATGTAAGAGAATAGCACAAGAATGGGCAACTGCATAAAAAAGAATGTGTTGCTGCACAAACAAGAGTGGGCTTCACCAAGCTCACAACCACATCAAACCCAAAGGGAGCGGAAGAAATCCAAGACAAACTTGAGACCTTGCTATGTAAATAACAACGGCCAAATCGTCTCTGTCGTAGGATCTGCGTTGGCCCATCCAATTGTTAATGACACAGATGTATATACACACGTATATTTCCCGTATTATTCATTGAATGGCATCAATACATTCATTCATCTTCTCTCTTGTATGTTCCGTCTCCCTTTCTATTAGATGAACCCTAATTTATGAATCTTCATACTTTCACATGGTATCAGAGCTTCTGCTCTAAAGCTTCAATGTAAATCCCGCCCACCATTTCGGCTGCTTCATCTGCCGTCATCTCATTCACCGTTGTTGGAGTAGATGCCCTAGAGGCAATCATTATAGTATGAATAATGTTTTTGGCTAGAAACATTCATTGTATTATTTATGCAGATATTTGATATAATGAAGTCCTTAGATTGCAAATATGTTGTTTATCTTAAATATCCCTAGTCAGTTATATTGATTAAGGGGACGGACAACTATAGACTATGGAGATATCACGATCCAACACATAGGTATGCATTAGGAAAATTAGCATACTAGATTGACCCACAACGAGAAGGCTACATACAGGTTATGTAAAGTCACAAGTGCTTCTCAGACAACGGTATTGTCATCCTTAGACTTGAAGTCACTAGATCCTCTAGTTGTGGATTGTTGTGTTTTGACATCGTCCAACGCTGCACCGTAACATGGCAGCAATAAAGGCGTTAGCCAGATACAATAAAGAAGCAAGCTTAGAGATGGTAGTGACGTAGATAGGATTTTTCCCTACCACATAAGGGGAGCAAATATCCACGGCCACTCGAGGGATGGTGCTTATAGAATGTCTGGCCAGACTCAGATAAATCAATATAGGATATTGATGTTATCTGTATGGATAAGACTATTTCCAGGATCGAGAAACTATGGATTGGATATACGAGTGTGACTTGTATGTCTCGTATGCAATCCAGATATAGAGAAAAAGGGATGAGACAATACTCGCACAAGGTTTGTCGGATGACTATTTCTATTAGTTGGGTGGCATGGATGTCTTGCTAGAGGCCGCTCCATGTTTGTAATTGTTACTACCAACTAAGTAGAAACCTATGGGGTCACACCCCCTATGGATTAGACCGGACTAGGGAAGTAATTAATATGATTAATTAAATAGAAGGATCAACTACTTGCAAATTTAGTAGGACTAATTTACAAGTTGGACTAATTTGTGTATATGCAGGATTAGGATAGGGGCTTTTATGCAGTCAACAAAGAGTTGTTGAACTATATAAAGGACACTCCTCCTTCCCACAACAAATTCTCATAACATATTGAGTAGGAGAGAAAAGCAAGGAGAGAGAGAAATCCCAAAGACGGCCGAATCCCGCCTTCGGACCGCCCCTACCCGTCGGCCACAAGAGGTGTCGCCTGTTAGAATAGATGCCCTAGAGGCAATCTAGTTTAGTATGAATTTATTTATGGCTAGAAAATTCATTGTATTATTTATTGGATATTTAATATCATGAAGTCCTTAGATTTAAAATTGTGTTGTTTATCTTAAATATCCCTAGTCCAGTATAATGATTAATGGGACAATCATCTATAGACTAGTATGAGGTTGGATTGATATGGAGATATCATGATCCAACACATAGGTGTGCATTAAGGGTAATGACGCATTGGATTGACCCATCTCCGAGAAGGCTACATACACGTTATGTTAAGTCACAAGTGCTTCTCGTGGTGCAATGGTATTGTCATCCTTAGACTTGAAGTCGCTAGATATTCTAGTTGTGGATTATTGTGATTTTGGTGGCGTTAAACGCTACACCGTAACTGGGTAGTTATAAAGGCGTGTACCGGATACAATAAGAAGCAAGCTTAGAGATCGTAGTGGACGTAGATAGAATTTGTCTCTCCCACATAACGGGAGCAAATATCCTAGGCCGCTCGAGGGATAGTGCTTATAGAATGTCTAGCCAGACTCAAATAAATCAATATGGGATATTGATGTTATTTGCACGAATAAGGCTATTCCCATGGATCGAGAAACTATGGATTTGATATACGAGTGTGACTTGTATGTCTCGTGTCCAATCCGGATATAGAGACAAAGGGATGAGACAATTACTTGTACAAGGTTTGTCAAGATGACTATTCTATTAGTTGGCTAGAATGGATGTTTTGCTAGAAACCGCTCCATATTAGCAAATTGTTGCTACCAACTAGATAGAACCTATAGGGTCACACACTATATAGAGTTGAACTAGATTTTGGAATTAATTAATTGTATTAATTAATTAGAAAGATCACTTTGCAATACCTTGCAAACTTAGTAGGACTAATTTGAAAGGAAGGGACTAAACCGAATTGTAGTAGGACTAGAATAGGTCCTTTAGGTAGTTGGCAAGGATTTGTTGGACTATATAAAGGACACTCCTTGCTTTCTTCCCACAATTATGACCTTACTGATCATAACTTGAGTGGGAGAGAACAAAAGGAGAGAGCAAACAAGCAAAGAGGGACCCGTCGCCCGTCCCTGTCGGCCCACAAGGAGGCCGTTTTGCGTGATTTTTCTTCCTCTTCCTCATTCCGAGCTAGCACAAAGGATTGGGGAGATCTAGAATTCAACTCTAGGCGTGGATCAACTATAGAGAACGTGACACAATTCGCGTTTGAAGTCATCAAAGGAGAAACCCTAAGGTGTGTTATTGATTTCTTCCCTTACCATCGTTATGTCTCTTGACTTCTGATCCTTGGAGGGTATTGCATGGATTATGTTTGTTTGTGTTTCCGTTGCGCATCCATGATCAAAACCCTACAGTGGTATCAGAGCCACATGTCGTAGAGCATAAACGTAGTTTATGTGTTACGTTTTGATAGTTATACACCTTAAATTTATTGTTTATCGCGTAAAACAAGACAAATCAAGCATGTGATGCAATTTGTCAACAATCAATCATAAAAAGACATAGTTTTTGCATTGGATGCATGAATTAGTGAGTTTGAGAAATTTTAGGATCTAAGATCTAGGGTTTGGGCATCCTATGGAAAGAAGGAGTTCTTCCCATACAAGGAAACAACCAAACTTGGGCACCAAAACAACTCCCAAAGGAGGTTCGGCCCCCCTAGGGACCGCCCCTCCTTGCTTGCTGCCCAAGCAAGGCTCGGCCTAGGGGCCGGGGCAGCCCTAGCCCGCGGCCTAGCCGCGTGAGCTAGGGGCCGGCCGGCCCAAGGCCTTTGCGGTTCTCTTTTGGGCCCAGGAAATTTTATTGTTGGGCCCCATGGACCGTTTTAACCCTAGAATATCCTAAAATCAATTAAAATTGACCAAGCGCGTTAAAATTGGATTTTTACTGTTTATGTGCAAATCGCATGGTGATTGGATATGGCCTTAGGATGTGGTTTGATGTGGATGTTTAATTTTTGTGGTTTGGTTTATGGCCTGCGAGCTGATCAATTAATTGTAATAATTAATTTGGGTTTTATATGGCCTGCGAGCCATTTTTTTCTCAACTTGTGAGATTTATTTTATTTAGTATACTTGTTAGCTAGTGCTAGATAGAGTAGATTGTTAGCCAAGATTAGAGAAAAGAAGCCCAAAGCCAAAATGAGCCACGAAAGATGGAGCAAGGAGCATTCCACATGACTATGGAGGATGGACCAAAAGATGAAGACGCATGGAGATGTGTGTGCTTTAGGGTTCATAGAAAATTCAATTGGCTTGGAATTATCTTAGTCTAGAAAAGGCCATATTCACATCACGTTTTATTTTGTTTTGTGGTTGTTTATTTTATTGTCTTATTATTTTGTGGTTGGTGTATGGATGATGCATACAATTAGGATAATAAGATAATTAGACAACCCGGATCTATTATTTGGAGTTGTGCCCAAACTCAAATAGATAGATTAGTTGATATTGATCAACAAAACAATTAAAAATTGAATTTAAAATCCCTCAAAATTCAAATATTGTGTTATTGCCTTCTCGTTATTTAAACACTCATTATCATCATGATTTATCAAGTTCGTTCTGTGCCAAAGCATGGCGACTTGGTTCATAATGATAGAATGCGATGACACAAGCTAGTAATGTGTAACTGTTGTAATAAGAGGTTGAACACAACTAGGCTATTAATATGATTAAAAACCTAGAGGCAAACAATTGGGATTATCCATGTGGATGGATAAATAAGGAGTTATTTGCCCAATTGAACCAAGAGTTGCATAGAGATGCAATTGGAAATTGTTCCTACCTAAAGTAGTTAAATTATGGGTGACTTGCCAAAGCAAGCTCATAAGAAGATGAAACATGGATCTTGGCCCACTAGAAAATATAAGGATATTTTCCGCATTAATATCTTGAGGGTTATTAATCCGTAGAAAAATATTGGGAGCTATGTTTGATAAACTAGCCATTATTGAATATAGTAAAAAATTCACAAATACTAAAACTTGCGTATTTTCCTTTTGTAGAATTCCAAATGGCAAACAACTCATCGAGTTCACAACATTCCCTACGATCTATCCTTGAGAAGGACAAGCTCTCTGGAACCAACTTCCTTGATTGGTACGGAAACTTGAGAATCATTCCCAAGCAAGAGAAGAAACTGTACGCAATAGAGGAGCATGTTCCAGAAGGTCCAGAGAACCAAACACCTGCAGCCCTAAAGGCGTATCAAAAGCGTGTTGATGACGCTAATGATGCGGCCTGCCTGATGCTATGCACCATGACTTCTGAGCTTCAGAAGCAACAAGAAAACATGAATGCTGTCGATATGATCGAGCATCTGAAGCAGCTCTTCCAAGAGCAGGCAAGGGTTGAGAGGTATGAGGTCTCTAAGGCATTGTTCAAGTGTCATCTGGCAGAAGGGAACCCAGTGGGACCCCATGTACTCTGTATGATCGGGTACTTGGAGAATCTCGCCCGACTAGGGTTCCCGGTCGTCCACGAGTTGGCAACCGATATCGTGTTGCAATCGTTGCCCGAGAGTTATGGAAAGTTCATCATGAACTATAACATGAACGAGATCGTGAAACCACTGCCAGATTTGCTCAATATGTTGAGGACAGCTGAACAAAGCATCAACAAGGGTAAGGGCAAGGCCATTATGATGGTGCAGAAAGGAAAGGGAAAAAGGTTTGCCTCATCCTCCAAGGGCAAAGGCAAGTCAGTTTCCAAGACCAAAGAACCTGCCGTTAAGCCTGTTGGTGGAATTTCCAAAGGTTTGACTAAAGGTGAATGTCACTACTGCAGCCAGCGTGGACACTGGAGGAGGAACTGCCCAAAATATCTGGAGGACAAGAGGCTTGGAATAGTGATTCCACCACCACCAGGTATTTTTGTTGTGGATGTCAATTTAACTGTCTCTACATCATGGGTATTAGATACTGGATGTGGATCTCAACTTTGTCGAAATGTGCAGGATCTAAAGAGAAGATTGACTAAAGGGGAGATAGATCTGCGCGTTGGGAACAGAGAAAAAGTTGCTGCGTTGGCCGTGGGCGTGTGCGAGCTATCTCTGCCTTCAGGATTAGTTTTAGAATTAAATAATTGCTATTTTGTGCCTTCTATGAGCAGAAACATTATTTCTAGTTATTGTTTGGACAAGGAAGGTTTTATTATTTCAATAAAGAACAATTGTTGTTCCTTTTATTTGAATAATATTCACTATTTTAGTGCGCAATTATTTAATGGTCTGCATGTCCTTGATCTAAGCAATCCTGTCTACAACATTAATACCAAGAGGATTAAAAAAAATGATTTAAATCCTGTTTACTTATGGCACTGTCGTTTAGGCCACATAAACGAGAAACGTGTATCTAGACTCCATAAGGATGGACTACTAGACTCATTTGATTTTGAATCATATGAGACATGTGAGGCTTGTTTATTGGGAAAAATGACAAAGTCCCCTTTCAATTTGAAAGGTGAAAGGACTAGTGAGCAATTGACACTCATACATACTGATGTATGCGGGCCATTTGCCACGCCTGCCAGGGGTGGTTATGTCTACTTCATTACATTTACTGATGATTACAGTAGATATGGATTTATGTACCTTATGAGGTCCAAATCCGAGTCCTTTGAAGTGTTCAAAGAATTCAAGAATGAAGTAGAGAAGCATCTTGGCAAAAGTATCAAGGCTCTACGATCGGATCGTGGAGGAGAATACTTGAGCCAAGAGTTTGACGACTATCTTAGAGAGTGTAGAATCGTGTCCCAACTCTCCACCCGGAACGCCACAATGGAATGACGTGTCTGAGAGGAGAAATCGAACCCTATTGGATATGGTTCGATCTATGATGTGTCAAACTAATCTTCCATTATCATTTTGGGGCCACGCTCTATTAAGCGCAGCTTTCACCATTAACCGTGTTCCATCTAAATCAGTCATGAAGACACCACATGAGATGTGGAGTGGGAAGCGTCCCACACTGTCGTTCATGAGGATTTGGGGCTGCGATGTCTATGTAAAACGTTTACAATCAGACAAGCTAGGGCCAAAATCGGATAAGTGTAAATTTGTGGGGTACCCTAAGGAAACTAAGGGTTACTACTTCTACAATCCAACCGAGAACAAAGTGTTTGTTGCTCGGACCGGCGTGTTTCTAGAAAGAGAGTTTGTCCCCAAAGAAGCAAGTGGGAGGACTGTAGAACTTGAAGAAGTTCAAGAACCAAAAATCACTGAACCGACTATGGAACATGAACAGGAACCAAAAACGGTTGTGGAGCAACCTGTTCAGCTAACACAAGAGCTTCGTAGATCTAGTAGAGTGCGCCAGGAACCCGAGAGGTATGTACTTCTCGTAACCGATTCCGGTGACACGATGCTCATAGATGATGAGCCTACTACCTATGAAGAGGCCGTGAAAGGCCCAGACTCTGAGAAGTGGCTAGAAGCCATGAGATCCGAGATGGAATCCATGTATACCAACAAAGTATGGACTTTGGTGGAACCACCCGAAGGGGCGCGTCCCATAGGGTGTAAGTGGGTCTTCAAGAATAAGATTGACATGGATGGTAATGTGATTACCTATAAGGGCCGATTAGTGGCTAAAGGATTCAGACAGATTCATGGTATTGACTATGATGAAACCTTTTCACCAGTCGCTATGACCAAATCCATCCGAATCCTACTTGCAATTGCAGCATACCATGACTATGAGATTTGGCAGATGGATTTCAAAACAGCATTCCTTTATGGGAATCTCCTCGAGGACGAGTATATGATACAGCCGGAGAGTTTTGAGGATCCAAAGCAAGCCCACAAAGTCTGTAAGCTGCAACGATCCATTTATGGATTGAAGCAAGCTTCTAAGAATTGGAATCGACATTTTGATGAAGTAGTCAAAGAGTTTGGCTTCATCAGAAACGAAGATGAGTCTTGTGTCTACAAGAAGGTTAGTGGGAGCTCTGTAGCTTTTCTGGTCTTGTATGTGGATGACATACTACTCATTGGAAAAGACGTTCCCATGCTGCAATCTGTTAAAGATTGGCTAGGGAAGTGATTCTCAATGAAGGACTTAGGGGAATCAGCCTATATACTCGGTATAAAGATCTATAGAGATAGATCTAAGATACTGCTAGGCCAAAGTCAGATTACATATATTGACAAGGTGTTGAAACGGTTCAACATGCAAGATTCCAAGAAGGGATTCTTGCCCATGTCACATGGAATCACTCTTTCGAAGAGTGGTTGTCCTTCCAATGATATTGAGAAGGAACGCATGAGTAGAATTCCCTATGCCTCGGCCATATGATCTATCATGTACGCCATGTTATGTACTAGACCAGATGTTTCATATGCCTTGAGTATGACAAGCAGATACCAATCCAATCCGGGTGAGAGTCACTGGATTGCAGTCAAGAACATCCTAAAGTACTTGAGAAGAACTAAGGATGCTTTCGTGATATTTGGCGTGGAGGAAGAGCCGCGTGTAAGGGGTTACACTGATGCAAGCTTCCAAACCGACAAAGATGAAATTAGATCACAGTCGGGATATGTGTTTTGCCTGAATGGAGCAGCGGTGAGCTGGAAAAGTTCCAAGCAAGAGACGGTGGCTGATTCTAGAACAGAGGCTGAGTACATTGCTATAAAATGGCGCAGCAAAGGAAGCTGTTTGGATCAGAAAGTTTGTTTCTGAACTTGGTGTGGTTCCTAGCATTGCGGATCCAGTTGAATTTTACTGTGACAACACTGGGGCGATCGCGCAATCAAATGAGCCCAGATCACACCAGAAATCCAAGCACGTGCTCAGGAAGTTCCATCTGATTCGAGATATTATCGATAGAGGAGACGTTCGGATAGGCAAGATTCTTACAGATGAGAATCTGTCAGACCCGCTTACAAAGCCTCTTGTGCAGTGGAAGCATGAAGGGTACACTAGGAGTATGGGCATACGAGATGCGCCAGATTGGCTCTAGTGGAAGTGGGAGACTGTTGGAATAGATGCCCTAGAGGCAATCTAGTTTAGTATGAATTTATTTATGGCTAGAAAATTCATTGTATTGTATATTGGATATTTAATATAATGAAGTCATTAGATTTACAATTGTGTTGTTTATCTTAAATATCCCTAGTCCAGTATAATGATTAATGGGACAATCATCTATAGACTAGTATGGGGTTGGATTGATATGGAGATATCATGATCCAACACATAGGTGTGCATTAAGGGTAATGACACACTGGATTGACCCATCTCCGAGAAGGCTACATACACGTTATGTTAAGTCACAAGTGCTTCTCGTGGTGCAATGGTATTGTCATCCTTAGACTTGAAGTCGCTAGATATTCTAGTTGTGGATTATTGTGATTTTGGTAGCGTTAAACGCTACACCGTAACTGGGTAGTTATAAAGGCGTGTACTGGATACAATAAGAAGCAAGCTTAGAGATCGTAGTGGACGTAGATAGAATTTGTCTCTCCCACATAACGGGAGCAAATATCCTAGGCCACTCGAGGGATAGTTCTTATAGAATGTCTAGCCAGACTCAAATAAATCAATATGGGATATTGATGTTATTTGCACGAATAAGGCTATTCCCATGGATCGAGAAACTATGGATTGGATATACGAGTGTGACTTGTATGTCTCGTATGCAATCCAGATATAGAGAAAAAGGGATGAGACAATACTCGCACAAGGTTTGTCAAGATGACTATTCTATTAGTTGGCTAGAATGGATGTTTTGCTAGAAACCGCTCCATATTAGCAAATTGTTGCTACCAACTAGATACAACCTTAGGGTCACACGCTATATAGAGTTGAACTATATTTGGGAATTAATTAATTGGATTAATTAATTAGAAGGATCACTTTGCAATACCTTGCAAACTTAGTAGGACTAATTTGCAAGGAAGGGACTAAACCAAATTGTAGTAGGACTAGAGTAGGTCCTTTAGGTAGTTGGCAAGGATTTGTTGGACTATATAAAGGACACTCCTTCCTTCCTTCCCACACTTATGACCTTATTGATCATAACTTGAGTGGGAGAGAACAAAAGGAGAGAGCAAGCAAGCAAAGAGGGACCCGTCGCCCGTCCCTGTTTGCCCACAAGGAGGCCGAGACCTCCTTGTTGTCTCGTTTTGCATGATTTTTCTTCATCTTCCTCATTCCGGGCTAGCACAAAGTATTGGGAAGATCTAGAATTCAACTCTAGGCGTGGATCAACTATATAGAATATGACAAAATTCGCGTTTAAAGTCATCAAAGGAGAAACCCTAAGGTGTGTTATTGATTTCTTCTCTTACCATCGTTATGTCTCTTGACTTGTGATACTTGGAAGGTATTGCATGTATTATGTTTGTTTGTGTTTCCGTTGCGCATCCATGATCAAAACCCTACATCGCCCACCTCTCTTCTCCGTTTTGCGTGATCGTGATCTTCTTCTTCTTCTTCTTCTTCTTCCTTCAATCCTAGCTTGCACAAGGTGTTGGAAGATCCGGATCCTAAACTAGGAGTGGACTAGCCATGGAGACGTGAATACTTTTTCACGTGTGAATTCATCATAGGAGATCCAAAAGGTATTTTGATACTAAACCCTTACTGCCGTTATGAATTCTGGACTTGTGATCCTTGGAGAGTCTTTAACGGATTAATTATTGTTTATTCCGCTGCGTATCCTTTATCAAAACCCTACAGTGGTATCAGAGACACAGGTCGTAGAGCATAATGTAGTTTATGTGTTACGATTTATGTTGTTTTACACTTTAAATTGTTGTTTATCGCGTAAAACGGACAAATCAAGCATATTGATGCAATTTGTCAATAATTCAACCTAAGATCTAATATTACATGGGATATAAGGATTAGTGAATTTGAATCACATATAATGTGAAATTTTGGATCTTGGTGGCTAGGGTTTGGGCACATGCTTGGAAAAGAGGTTTTTCAAACATGGAAACAACTAATCTTGGGCAACAAGGTAAGGAATTGTTTTGGAAACAACTCCATGGAGAGGTTCGCCCCCCCTAGGGACCGCCCTTCTTGCCTTGCCGCCCAAGTGAGGCAAGACCAAGGGCTTGGCTTAGCGCACGGGTTGGCCGCACATGGGCTGGGCCGACCGGCCCAAGGCCGTGCCTTGGTCCTTTAGGATTTCGTCCAAAGCCATGGAACACCCTATTGGACTGCTTTGACCCCACTATATCTAAAACAATTAAAAATTGACCAAGCGCGTTATAATTAGAACCTAACTGTTTATGTGCTTATTGCATGGTGATTGAATATGGACTTAGGTTGTGGTTTGTTGTGGATGTTTATTTTGTGGGTTGTTTTACAGTCTGCGAGCTGATCAATTTAATGTAATAATTAATTAATATTTACAATATGCGAACCGGTCTTTTTCTCAACTTGTGAGATCTTTTTATTTAGTCTAGATGATAGCTAGAATTAGACAAATAGATAATAGTCAAGACATGGAGAAAAATAAGCCCAAAGAAACGGAGAAACCACATAAGAGCTATGGAGCATAGACCAAAAGATTGAGGCACATGGAGATGAGCTTGTTATTTTAGGGTTCATAGATATTCTCATTGGCTTGAGAATATCTTAGATTAGAGCCCATATCCATATCAAGTTAATTTTTATTTTGTGGTTGTTTATTTTATTGTCTTATTATTTATTGTTTGTGTATGGATGATGCATGCAAAATTAATAATAAGATAATTAACAACCCAGATCTTTTATTTGTGAGTTGGCCAACTCAAAATAAGTAGATCAGTTGAAATGGATTAACAAAACATTTTAAAATTGAAAAAAAAATCCCTCAATTTAAATATTGCGTTTTGCCTTCTTGTTACTTAAAGACTCTTCATGATCATGATTCAAACTCGAGCGTGCCAAAGCAGGACGACTTGATTTGTCATGATTGTGTTGTGATGACACAAACAAGTAATGTGCAACTGTTTAAGTAAGAGGTTGGACGCAACTGAGTGATTTTAATAATATTAAAAGCCTAGAGGCAGGATTATCTATGGGATGGATAAATAAGGAGTTATTTGCCCAATGGAACCAGAACTGAATAAGGATGCAATTGAAATTGTTCCTACCTAAATAACTAATTTTGGGTGACTCCCCAAAGCAAGCTCAAAAGAAGTGAAATATGAATCTTGGCACCCACTAGAAAATATAATGATATTTTCCGCATTAATATTTGAGGGTTATTAATCCTAGAAAAGTAGTGGGAGCTATGTTTAATAGTCTAGTCATTTTTAAATATAGTTATTTATTCACAAAATACTAAAACTTTTATATTTATTATTTTGTAGAATTCCAATGGCAAACAACTCATCGATTTCATCACACTCCCTACGCTCTGACCTTGAGAAGGACAAGTTTTCTGGAACCAACTTTATAGACTGGTACAGGAACTTGAGAATCGCTCTCAAGCAGGAAAAGAAACTGTACACTCTAGAGGAAGAAGTTCCTGAAGGTCCAGAAAACAATTCTGCCGCAGCCATAAAGGTGCATCAAAAGATCGTTGACGATGCTAATAATTTGGCCTGCCTTATGATTTGCACCATGACCAATGAGATCCATAAGCAACATGAGAACATGATTGCGTATATGATCATTCACTTAAAGCAGCTCTTCCAAGAGCAGGCAAGGGTTTAGAGGTATGAAGTTTCCAAGGCATTGTTCAAATGTCATATTTCAGAGGGAAACCCTATGGGGCCTCACGTGCTCCGTATGATCGTGTACATAGAGAGCCTCACACGCATAGGGTTTCTTGTGGGCCAAGAGTTGGCGACTGATCTCATCTTGCAATCGTTGCCCGATAGTTATGGACAGTTCATCATGAACTATAACATGAATGAGATCGTCAAAACTCTGCCAGATCTACTCAATATGTTGAGGAAAATTGAACAAAGCATCAACTAGGGAAAGGGGTAAGGCCATAATGATGGTTAGCAAAGGAAAGGGAAAAAGGTTTGCCTCTACCTCCAAAGGAAAATGCAAGTCAGTTTCCAAACCTAAGGAAGCTACCCTTAAACCTGCTGGTGGCGTTGCCAAGGGCGTGACTAAGGGTGATTGTCACTACTGCAGTCAACCTGGACACTGAAAAAGGAACTGCCCAAAATATCTGGAGAATAAAAGGCTTGGAATAGTGATTCCACCACCACCAGGTATTTTTGTTATAGATGTCAATATTACTTACTCTTCATCTTGGGTATTGGATACTAGATGTGGATCTCACATTTCTCGAAATGTGTAGGATCTAAAGAGAGTAGAATATTGGCTAAAGGAGAGATAGATCTATTCGTTGGGAATGGAGCAAAGGTTGCTGCATTGGCTGTTGGCATGTACGAGCTGTCTATGCCTCCATGATTAGTTTTAGAATTAAATAATTGCTATTTTGGGCCTCCTATGAGAAAAAACATTATTTCTATTTCTTGTTTGGACAAGGAAGGTTTACTATTTCAGTGGCGAATTGTTGCTCCATTTATTTTGATAGTATTCACTATTGTAGTGCGCAATTAATTAATGGATTGTATATCCTCTGAAATGTCAGTTTGTGCAAGACTTGAAGGCCTTAAACCAGCTTTCAAAGCCTTGAATCAGTTTCAGAGGCTTGAAACTACCTTGAAACTGGATTCAAAGCCTTGAAACTGCTTAACCTGTATACACACTCTCGGGGGGGGGGGGGGGGGGTTTCTGCAAACTCTCTGAGTTGAACCTTCTATCTTTCATATGCTTGATTTGTTGTTGTTAGATGATGAAATACAAATTGTTATAACATGTTTTTAATCATAATATATCATATGTTTGACCATGATAATGCAGGAAATTTTGTTTTTAAGTCTTGCAGGATTGTTTCCTAAACTAAATTGCTGCAAATTTGGAAATACTTGGACACTTTGATCCTGTGATCAATCAGACGCGTATGACAGCTTCTCATGGTGTTTAAATGAAATCTTACAAAAAAATCTCTGAAGATTGTGATCATTCAACCGTTGGAGAAGATTTCAAAGTAGTCAAACTCTGTTGCCTACAAAATAGGAAGGTTGTTGCTGAAAATCTGGGGAGATTTGCAGAGCTGTTTGAAGCTTAAATAGAGCTCAAATTCGAAGCAACAAGACACAATTTCTCAACGGAAGTTCACTGCAGTTTTCTACTCTTAAGTGTTCTTCTATATGGAACTATATTGGTAGATCATTTTTGTATTATCTCTACATCTATTCTCAAGAATTGTTCAAGGTTAACAATAGAGAATTCTTTGTTAATCAGTTAGCTAGAGCAGGTACTAGACAAGTTAGGGAAAACCACAAGCTGTAACAGAGTAAGGGAACTCTCTGGGCTTGAGTTCTAGGGCTTAGCTTTTGATTAATAAGAATTGAGTTGAAAATCCTGCAGGGATCTAATCCCTGAGGTAGAGACGTAGGTCCAAGTGGACTGAACTCTATAAATCACTTGCCTTCTGCATTTTCAGCTCATTCCTTTTCATAGCTTTTGCAGCACACAATAAACTGTTTATTTTTCAAGGGTTTGAACTTGTTTTCAAGGCCTTGAAAAAGGCATACTTGCTTCACTCTGTCTGCATTATTTTCAAAGGCTTGACCTAGCTTTCAAGGCCTTGAACTCCATTGTTTGCACAAGTTTTCATCTTCCCGGAAAGTTTTGCAAAAAGTTGGCGTACTCTATTCAACCCCCTCCCTTCTAGAGTATCTTAGCTGCTTATACATCTGCATACTCACACTTTCAATTGGTATCAGAGCTTGTATCACTGTATAATATTTAACCATATGGTGATCATGAGTACTGCAGGTGATGGTGGTTTCTCACAGGGGAGAGCTGCTAACAGACCTCCTCTATTTTGTGGAGAAAATTTTACTCCCTGGAAAGCTCTTATGAAAATGTTCATTATTGATCAAGATCTAGAGCTTTGGACCATTATCCAAAATGGACCTCATACTTTCTACACAGAGAAGGTGGGATCAAAACTCCCAAAACAGAAGACTCACTCTCCTCTTCTGAATTAGAGCAATTTTCTAAGAACTACAAGGCTATTAACATTTTGTATTGTGCTTTGAGTAGAGATGAATTCAACAGAATCTCTGGATGCACAACTGCTAAGGAAATTTGGGTTAAACTTGTGGCTACCTTTGAAGTAACAGTCAAGTTAAGCAAACCAAGATCAACATTTATCTCAGAAAATATATGAGATGTTCAAGATGAATGCAGATGAGTCCATCAGATACATGTTCAAAAGGTTCACTGATATTGTCAACAACCTTGACTTACTGGGAAAATATTTTTTCAATTAAGAAAATGTGAGGAAGATTCTCAGAAGTCTTCCAAAAGAAAAATGGGAACCAAAAACCACATCCATTGAAGAAGCCCAGAGCCTCTCAACTTTACAACATGATGACCTACAAGGGAAGCTCTTGACACATGAGATATCTATGAATGAAGTTGATGGAGAACTTACAGATGGTGTCAAGAACTTAGCTCTCAAAGCCAAAGAGAATGAGACAACACACAACCTTGAAACTGAGGATGGTTATGATGAAGATCCAATTGCCTTAATTTCCAAAGCCTTGACAAAGATTCTCAAAATGAAGAAAATTTTTGGAAACAAAGATTCCAACAGAGAAAGGCATAGATCATCCAGCAGCAAGGACTAAAAAGGTAAGTCGTCCTCACAAAAAAATCAAAAGTGATGAACTTATTTGAATGTGGTGATGCAGGACACTTGATAAGAGATTGTCCACACAAGAAAAGTAAGAGCTTTCAAAAGAAAGATCATGACAGAAGAAAGAAAGCCATGATAGCTTCATGGAGTGATTCAAACAGCTCTAGTGAATCTGAATCTGAGGAAGAACATGCCAATCTATGCTTCATGGCCAAGCATGATGAAAGTTTTGAAAAGAACATTGATGTAATGGCGAATTGTCTAATTTCAAAACCAAAAGAAGCTCTTTTAGAATATCTCAGAACAATGCTTTTAAATGAGGAAGATCATCTGAAAGAGATCAGACTTTTGAAAGAAAAAGTTCATGAACAAGAAAAAGAAAACTTACAACTTGTTTGCCTATTTAAGAATCTTGAAATCTCTCAGAAGAAAACTGATAGTGATTTCAAGGCCTTGAAAACTAGTTTCAAAGCCTTGAAAACACAAGTCAAGGAAGTAGTCACTGAAAAATCCTCAGTGAGTGATAGCCTTGTTAATATAAGACATCAGGTTGATGAATTAGAGAAAAAAAAGATTACTCTTACTGAGAAACTTCAAGAATCTGAATTGGTTAAAGTCAAGCTTGCTGGATCAGAACACAAGTTGAACTTGATTCTTGGAGGAAGTTCACAGTCTGTTCACAAAGCTGGTATTGGATTCAATCCAAACTTTCCAAGAAGAAACAATACCAGATTTGTGAAAGCTGGAAACAAAACTTCTCCTACTTGTCATTACTGCTGCAAAACTGGTCATGTTAAGATGACTTGTCCTTTTAGAAGAAGAGACCCTCACATAATGAGGAACACTTTTCATTTTCAACTCAAAGGACAGGTTAAGCAGATTTGGGTTCCTAAAGGGGTTAGACCACCTAACATGGTTGATCCTGAATATGAATCCAGATTCCACACTTGGTCTAACAGCTGGGTAAGGAAGTGATTGGTGTTTGCAGGTTGTCACCGATGTCAAAGAACAGAAGTGGTTCATGGACAGTGGTTGCTCAAGACATATGAGTGGAAAGATATCTCTTTCTCAGAATGAAAGGAGCAATCAGAAGGTTCAATAACACTTGGTGACAAAGGCAAATGCAATATACTTGGTATTGGAAAAGTTGGTACAAATTCTGAAAACTCTATTTCTGATGTATATCTAGTTGAAGGTTTGAAATTTAACTTGCTTAGTGTATCTCAGCTTTGTGATAATGGCAACAAAGTTATTTTTGATAAAGAGAAGTGTGGGGTGCAAAATGAGAAATCAGGAGATTGCATTCTCACAGCCTCTAGATCAAAAAATGTTTATACTTTTCAGACTAACAAAGTTGCAGGTGAGAGTTTCAAGTGTCTCAAGGCCTTGAAAGAGGATTCAAAGCTTTGGCACAGGAAACTTGGTCATATCAGTCTGCACACTTTGACCTAGTTGATTTCCAAAGACTTGGTAAGAGGATTGCCATCCATCAAGTTCAAAGAAGATGAAATGTGCAAAGCCTGTGCACAAGGAAAACAGAACAGAAGCTTCTTCAAGCCAAAGAAGTTTGTAAGTACAACTAGACCCATTGAATTACTTCATATGGATCTCTGTGGTCCTATGAGGACTCCTACTCCAAAAGGTAAAAGGTATATGCTAGTTGTTGTAGATGGTTTTTCTAAATATACTTGGGTTATGTTTCTCAAAGAAAAATCTGAAGCACTCTCTGAATTTTCAAAGCTTTGCAGAGAATTTGAAAACTTGAAAAACATACCTGTAGCTTCAATCAGAAGTGATCATGGTAGAGAATTTGATCAGTTAGAATTTGATTTATTCTGTGATAAGCATGGTGTTACTCAAAACTTTTCTGCTCCAAGTACTCCTCAACAGAATGGTGTTGTTGAAAGAAAGAACATGACTCTTGAAGATATGTCAAGAACAATGCTTCTTGAGAACAAGCTGCCAAAACATTATTGGGAAGAAGCTGTGAATACAACAAACTATATTTTGAACAGGTGCTTGATCAGACCTATTCTAAAGAAGACCCCCTATGAACTATTAAAAGGGAGGAAGCAAAACATTTCTTACTTAAGACCCTTTGGATGTACTTGTTTTATCCATAACAATGGAAAAGACAATCTTGGTAAGTTTGATGCATGAAGTGATGAAGGTATATTTCTTGGTTACTCTCTGAATAGCAAAGGTTATAGAGTTTACAATAAAAGAACCAAATTGGTTGAAGAGAGCATTCATGTTATTTTTGATGAAAGCTATGATGGTTCTTTAAGTGAAAGTTTTGCAGACTTGAATTTGAACAAGCATGAATCAGAGGAAGAGACTGAGAATCCACTAGGATTCAAGAAAGGCTCAGAAGAGAATAGAATACATTTTCAAGACCTTGAAAATAGTGCTTAAGGCCTTGAAAGTAAAACTCAAAGCCTTGAAAAAGATGATCAGAAGGATTCAAGTGACAAAGCCACTACTTCAAGACCAGAGAAGATCTATGGCAAACCTGAACCATGGTCTCCAAGAAAGAGATTCAAATATCTCTCATCCCATCCAACTAATAATATCATATCAGATCTAACCACTGGTACACAAACTAGATCATAGTTGAAGAACTTATGTGCTTTTAATGCTTTTATTGCTCTTGTAGAACCAAAAACTGTGAAAGAAGCTTTACAAGAAGCAGACTGGATCATTTCTATGCAAACTAAACTCAATGAGTTTGAAAGGAATAAGGTTTGGAACTTGGTTCCTGCACCTTCAAACCAGTCTGTCATTGGTACCAGATGGGTATTCAGAAATAAGTTGGATGAAAGTGGCAATGTGATCAAAAACAAAGCAAGGTTAGTTGCTCAAGGTTACAATCAAGAAGAAGGTATTGATTATGAGGAAACTTTTGCTCCAGTTTCTAGGTTAGAAGCAATTAGAATTTTGCTTGCATTTGCATCTTACAAGAACATGAAACTGTTTCAAATGGATGCGAAGTGTGCTTTCTTGAATGCCTATTTGCAAGAAGAAGTTTATTTTGCACAACCACCTGGTTTTGAAAATGACAAGTTTCCATATCATGTTTACAAACTTGACAAAGATCCAAGGGCTTGGTATGAAAGATTGTCAAAGTTTTTACTTGAAAATGATTTCAAAAGAGGTTTAGTAGACAAAAATCTTTTCATTAAGACTCATGGGAAAGATTTACTTGTAGTTCAGATATATGTTGATGATATATTGTTTGGAGCTACTAATGATCAATTGTGCAGAGAATTCTCAAGTCTTATGAGCAGGGAATTTGAGATGAGCATGATGGGAGAGTTGAACTTCTTCCTAGGAATTCAAATACATCAATTGAAGAAGGGCATCTTTCTGCATCAAAGCAAGTATACAAGAGACTTACTAAACAAATATAGCATGACTCAATGTAAGGAAGCCAAGACTCCTATGAGCTCTACACTATCCTTAGACAAGGATGAATCTAGTAAGAGTGTCAATGTAAAAGAGTATAGAGGCGTGATTGGATCATTACTCTATCTGACAGTAAGCAAACCATATATTATGTTTAGTGTATGCATGTGTGCTAGATTTCAAGATGATCCAAAAGAATCACACTTAACTGTTGTGAAGAGAATTTTCAGATATCTCAATGGTACCAAAGACTTAGGGCTTTGGTATCCAAGACATTCTAACTTATCTTTGAGTGGTTTTTCAGATGCTGACTTTGCAAGTTACAAGGTTGATAGGAAGTACTTCACGAACCTGCCAATTCATTGGATCATTGTTCGACAAAAATCCCAAGTATAGGATATCGTCTCAAGTAATAAAATCCGGTAAGTCCGGAGTCGAATCCACAAGGAGAGGAGGGTTAGAAAATGACTTGCAAAACTAGCAATAGCTAGTAGAAAAACGACTAACTAAAACAAGTAACAAATTCTCAACGGCTTTAGAGCTTGCCAAGCTATCAAATCCACCACTAGTGATGGAGCAATTTTGAGAATGCGAGTAAGAACCAAAAGAGACGAATACTAATACTAATACGATTCAAAAGAGCTAGTCGATATGAAAGTGAAGTTGGGTCAATTGATTTCGCTAGAGAACTTGTAAAAGAAGTTCAACACCCAAAACTTGTATCAAGTGAAGAAACATGGATTCTAAAGCAAAAATGAATGTTTAGTTCATGAATTCAAGAGCGAAACCCAAAATCGAGTTATGTCAAGCATCAAGGATATGTACTCCGCCAAGTGAGTCCACATACAAGGTCAAGCCACAATTCGGATTTGTCTTTCGACACAAGAATACAATGAATTCGACATCCAAACTTGTGAAACTAGAAGAACAATTGAAAATCTCACAACAAGCCATCCAACTTCATCAATTAACCCAACAAAAGAACTAGCTAAGCATGTTATTGAGTTGAAGAAGAGATTTCACCAATATATTCAAATAGATTTCCATATATTTCAACCTCAAAACTCAAGAATACACAAGTTCTTCTCAAATTCAACCCCAATACACTAGCTATAGTTCAAAGTGAAGAGCAAAACAACCCAAATTGAATCAAAGCAACCCAAAATGAATCAAAGCTAGCAACCTAACAATTGCTACTGCTGCTGTTGCTACAGTACCGGAGTAAAAATAGAGCAGCAGCCGGCAAAGTAAAAATCAACAAGAACAGACCTCCTCTCCCTCTCTTCCTCTTCCTATGATTATTGGCCCTTAATTAGCTCAAGAGAGAGCTCAGGGACTCAAGATCGAACCCAGAGTCGGGTGAAATCAGAGAGAGAGGAGAAATAGAGCTAGAACAGAGCGTCGTGTGCTGACGGGTTTGTGAGAGGACACCCTCAAAATTTCTTCAAACTTGCTTTATATAGACTTGGGGGATGTGTTTCGTAGCCTCCAAGGATTCATCTCCCCCGTTGAATTGATATCAAACCTTCTTTATCGTCGATTTCCGTCGTCATCATGAACCCTAGGTGATTTAGGGCTTTCTTTGTTCCTTCGTTTTGGGCCAAATTGAGGGGTGCAATGGATAGGGCTTGGGCTGGGGAGCGTTTTGGTATAAGGTTTACTTGATTTGGGTGCGAATTGAGGACGGGCTGAGCTTCGGAGAAGCTTCGTCGCAGCTTCAATGGTGGCTCCTCTCTGTAGCGTCGCGAGGAAGAGGACGATCCTCCGTGTGTGAGCTGTTTTAATGTTTTTTTTGCACTTCGGCCCCCTAATGTTTGCTGGGGGCTTTAAAAGGCCCCCAGCCCTTCTTAAAAGGTTCTGGAAAATACCAACTCCACCCCCAATCCGTTAAAACTCATGCATATTAACCCTTTTTAACTTTAGAAAATGCCACATAGCACCTCATTCCGTTAATTTCTTCTCAAATATGCCCTTTGACATCACTTTTGACTTGCAATCTAGCCTTTAACTTGCATTTTCTTCAATTTTTGGCATCTTTTCCACTTGATTTCTTCAATATAAGCCCATCTAAATCCTTCTTCACTTCTCTTGGCCCCTCTAAAGCGTCTCAATTCATCATTCAAGCTCTCCGAACTAGCCTCTTGCGTTCTAAATCACGTCTTTGCCTACAAAATAAGATAAAAACAACCAAAACTACGAAAACAAGCATAAGTCTAGAAAGAGAGATAAAATAGATAAATTACACATATTAGCAAGTTATGAAGAGTTCGTTAACATACTAAAATGTGCAATTTACGTTCCTTAACACACCCCCAACTTGTGGTGGAGCAAGAGTTGTTGATATTGCTAAAGCAAATAACTAAGAAAGAAAACAACTACTAACAATATTACTAGTATGATTCAAACGAGTTTGTCAATAAGAGAGTAAGTTGGGTCAATCGATTCCAATAGAGGCCTTGTGTGTGAGCATCAACACCCAAAGTTTATGTCAAAGAAAAGCATGGATTATATAGTAAGAGGATTTGTCTAGCTCTTGTATTCAAGAGTGAAATGCAAAATCAAGTTATGTCAAGCATCTTTAATATGTAAACGAGAGCGTTTCCATATGAAAGATCAAGCCACAATTCGGATTTGATATTCAACACTTGAATACTACGAATTCGACATCCAACTTAAGACTAGAAGAACAATTGAATTTCTCACACACAAGTCATCTATCTTCATCAATCAACCCAACTAGTAGCATAGTTGTTCATATTCAAGAGCAAGACACAATAATTAACAAGAGCAGTCATGAAAATAGTCATTATATTCAAGCTCAAACACTCTTCAATTCAACCAAATAACACCAACTTGCTACCAAATAATGAACAAACTACTAGTGTTTGATTAAAACTACACTTTAATCAAACTAACCAGCAGCTAACAACCAGAAATCACAACTAACTGCAGCTGAGTACTGCTGCTGCAACCACAGTACAAGAACAGTGCTCAAACAGAGCCAAAAACAGAGGAAAACAAAGCTAAAACAGTGCTCCAAAACGAACCCAGACCTAACCAGAACTACCCCTCTCTCACTTGGTTGTTGCTGGCTCCGTGATAGCTCGGTACGAGCTCGGAATCACCAGCACAAACCCATAAACCGGCAAGTTCCGAGAGAGAAGAGAGAGAGGCAGAGTTTCGGCTAAGCCAAAGCGTGGGTTGTCCTCCTCTTCTTCTTCTTTCTCTTCAGCTTATATAGGAAATGAGGGAGGGTTCCGTAGCCCCCCAAGTCTTCAATATTCCCCATCCAATTCTTCCTAGACTTTCACCTTCGTTGATTTGAAGAAGCTTCACGAAACCTAACTGATTTGGGGCTTTTCTCTCGGTTGCTTGTTGGGCCGAATTGATCAGTGGGTTAGGAAGAGGATTGGACAAGGAGCAATTTGAGACCAACCTTGTTTGATTTGGTGAAGAAACGAGCCCGGGTCAGAGCTGAGAAGAAGCTTCGTGCGTGTTCGATGGAAGAGCTCTGTTTTTGCTGCGTGTTCGACGGGGAGAGAGAGAGTTCCGAGAGAGAAGGTGAGCCGGGGGTGAGCTAATTCAGTGAAATTGCACCCGGCTCCCCCTAGCTTGCTGAAACCTTTTAAAATACCCCGTCTCTTACTTAAAACCTTCTGAAAATGGCAATCTGACCCCCAATCCGTTAAAAACCCTTCATAACAGCCCTTAAAACGTTTAGAAATCTACACTTTAGCCCCAATTCCGTTAAGTTATTCTCTAATTTGCCCTCCACTTCAACCTTTGACTCTAATTTTGGCCTCTTTTCTTCTAAATCATCAATAACGACCCCATATTTTTCTCTTGTCTTCTCAACTAGGTCTTCAAATCTTCACTTTAACTTGCAAATTAGTTGCTTTGTCTTCAAATTTAGCCTCTTTATCACTTGACTTCTTCAAATTAAGCCTTCAAATTACTTCTTCACTTCTCGTGGCCCCTCCAAAGCCTCTCAATTCCTCATTTCAAGCTTTCCCAACTAGCCCATTGCGTTCTAAATCACGTCTTTGCCTACAAAATGAGAGAAAACAACCAAAACTACGAAAACAAGCATAAGTCTAGAAAGAGAGATAAAATAGATAAATTACACATATTAGCAAGTTAAGAAGAGTTCATTAACATACTAAAATATGCAATTTTAATTCATCAACACCCCCCCCCCCCAACTAGACTTTTGCTCGTCCTCGAGCAAAGAGAGCGATAAGAGACGTAATCTAGTTAAGAACCAATCATGAGAGACACACACTCAACTAGACAAGGCTTGACTCAATTCTAAACTAGACTCAAGATGAAAGGTTAAAATAAATAAAACTACCAAAGAAAGAAGAATAAAAAGTTCTATGGTTTGACACGGGGAAAGAGTGATGCTTCTCATGAAAGTTTCACACATTTTTTTCCAATTTTTCAATTTTTTTGGATTTTCATTTTTTCATCTTTTTTGTGTTTTTCATGTAAATCACTAATGAAGAAAAAGCATGCTTGTAACCATTTAAGAAAGAAATAAAATCTACTCCACCCCCAACTAAAATATCACATTTTCCTCAATGTGTGAAATCAATGGAAGAGCATACAAAATCATATAAGAGACAAGGGATAGATGGACCTCATTTTTCGCTTTCTTGGCCACCAAGCATAAATCCTCCTCCAAGAGCAACCTACAAAATAATCAAGAGCAAAAGAACTACAACTAATATTTACAAAGGTAATACTTTTGGTGAACACTAGTTAGTATAGGTTGGGTCCATAAGAGAAATGGACTCAACCTTGGCCTCAAAATTTTCAACATATGGTTTCAATCTTTGGCCATTCACCTTAAAACTTTCCCCACTTTTAGGGTTCAAAATTTCAATGGTACCATAAGGATATACATGCTTCACAATATATGGACCATTCCATTTTGATTTCAACTTTCCTCCAAAGAGTTTCATCCTTGAGTTAAAAAGAAGAACTTTTTGATTAGGCTCAAAAGACTTATGAACAATATGTTAGTCATGATAAGCCTTTGTCCTTGCCTTGGAGATCCTAGTGTTCTCATAAGCCTCATTTCTAAGCTCTTCTAACTCATTCAAGTTTAACTTCCTTTCTTTCCCCGCTTTTGCAAGATCAAAATTCAAGAATTTGATGGCCCAATAGGCCTTGTGCTCTAACTCCACCGGAAGATGGCATGCCTTTGTTGGGTTTTGATTCATGGATGCGCAACGGAAACAAAATTAACCATGCAAAACCCTCCAAGGATCACAAGTCAAGAGACATAACGATGGTAAAGGAAGAAATCAATAACACACCTTAGGGTTCTACTTTGATGACTTCAAACGCGAATTGTGTCACGTCTCTACGGTTGATCCACGCCTAGAGGTGAGATCTAGACCCTCCAATTCCCTTGTGCTATCTAGGAAGAATGGAAGATGAAGAAGAAATCGCCAACAATGGAGTGCCAAAGGTGGGGCGGCTCTCCTTTTTCCGACGGGTAGGGGGCGGTCCCTTAAGGGGGTTCGGCCCTCTTATTGGGACTTGCTCTCTCTCCGTGCTTTGTTCTCTCCTTACTTATATCATATAGATGTGTGTTGTGTAGTGAGAAAAATAAGCTAGGAGTGTTCTTTATATAGTCCAACAACTCCTTGTCCTACTACATAAAGAACCCCTCTCCTAATCGTACTCAAGTTCGGATTAGTCCCTTTTGCAAAATAGTCCTTATCATGTCAATACATGGATTAGTTCTATTTGCAAATTAATCATAATCATGTCCCTACATGAACTAGGCCACCTTGGCAAATCCTAATTATGTCTATACATGGATTAGTCCAACTTGCATATTAGTCCTACTAAGTTAGCAAGTTGTTGCGATTTGATCCTTTTAATTAATTAATCATATTAATTAATTAATTCCCATGGCTAGTTCACCCCTATATGGCGTGTGACCCCATAGGTTCTATTTGGTTGGTAGTAACTATTTACTAATATGGAGCTGCCTCTAGCAAGACATCCATTCTAGCCAACAAATAGAATAGTCATCATGACGAACCTTGTGCAAGTAATTGTCTCATCCCTTTGTCCCAATATCCGGATTGGACACGATACATAAAAGTCACACTCGTATATCCAATCCACAGTTTCTCGATCCATGGGAATAGCCTTATTCGTGCAAAAAACATCAATATCCCATATTGATTTATTTGAGTCTGGTCAGACATTCTATAATAGCACTATACCTCGAGTGGCCTAGGATATTTGCTCCCGTTATGTGGGAGGGACAAATTCTATCTACGTCCACTACGATCTCTAAGCTTGCTTCTTATTGTATCCAGTACACGCCTTTATAACTACCCAGTTACGGTGTAGCGTTTAACGCTACCAAAATCACAATAATCCACAACTAGAATATCTAGCGACTTCAAGTCTAAGGATGAGAATACCATGCACCGCGAGAAGCGCTTGTGACTTAACATAACGTGTATGTAGCCTTCTCGGAGATGGGTCAATCCAGTGCGACATTACCCTAATGCACACCTATGTGTTCGATCATGATATCTCCATATCAATCCAACCCCATACTAGTCTATAGATGATTGTCCCATTAATCATTATAATCGACTAGGAATATTTAAGAATATAACACTTTTATCCTAAGGACTTCATTCATGTTATCATATCTCTATATCGATAACATAATGAATCGTAAATCCATAAATGTCACAATTAATTGATTGCCTCTAGGGCACAATTCCAACAGTCTCCCACTTGCACTAGAATCAATCTCCTGCATCATATGCCTATTGATCTAGCGCGGCCCTCTACGCTTCCGCTGCGCAGGGGCGAGACATCTGTTGGTACCTTGCAAATATTCACACCTCCTCTATCAACAATTTGATTGAGATTGAATATTCTGAGTATGTGCATATCATGCAGTAGTTTACGCAGTCCTCTATGTTAGAATCAGTGACTGAATCTTGACTGGAACCTTTCCAGCTCACAGTCGCTCCCACTAGGCAAAACTCAAAAATCGACTTATAATCTGAATCTTCTTCGTCAGATTTGAATTTCACATCACTGTAACCTCTTACATCAAACTCTTCATATCCTCTATTTATCAAATAATTCATCCTTAGTGCTTCTCAAGTACTAAAGGATAATCTTGATAATTTATCCAGTGACTCTCACCCGGATTTGACTGGTATCTTTGTGTCATGCCTTATGACACATCTGGTCTAGTAAATTCCGTGGTGTATCTCGTGAATCTTATTCATACGGTCCCTTCCCAATCTACTTGGAAAGACAACTAGTCTTCAAAATACCAATTCCATGTGACATAGGTAGAATCCATATTCTATACATGTTGAACCATTTCAACACCTTTGTCAATTTATGTACTGTGACCTAAGCTATACAACCATCTTGATCTACCTCAATAGATCTTCACAAGTTGCTTCGCTTAAGTCTACCATTAGAAAGTCAACTCCCTAGTCAATCTGCGTAAGACTGCCAAGTAGGGGCAACATTCCCAATGATTAAGTATGTCCACATACAAGACCAGAAACATAACTGTGCTCCCACTAACCTTCTTGTAAACACAAGTCTCATCTTCAATTTTGATGGAACCAAACTCCTTTGATTGCATCATCAATTCGAAGAGTCCAACTCCTAGAAGCTTAATCCAATCTATAAATAGATTACTACAAGCAAGATGCGAATGGATTTAAGCATCACAATTGGGGAAAGATTTTGTCATAGTCTATACTATGAGCTCACATGAAATCCCTTTCCTACCAATTTTCCCTTAAAGGTAATCATATTACCATCCATGTTGGTTTCCTCATAACCCACTTGCACCCTATGGGTCCTACCCTTCAGGTGGTTCCATCAAAGTCCATACTTCGTTGGTATACATGGATTCCATTTTGTATCCCATGGCTCCTAGCCATTTCTGAGAGTATGGCCCACACGTGGCCATCTCATAGGCTGTAGGCTCATGTCGATGAGCAATATATCACTGGTTATGAGAAATACTTATTTTTCTAGTCCCTCGATATATCCTACCTGACCTACGAGGTTCTTGTGTTTTCTGAGTAGGTTGCTCCACAACACCTTGTGATCCTGCTCATGTTCCATCAAAAGGATCAATGTTTTGTTGTGGTTCTTGAACTTATTCAAGTTCTACTGTCCTCCCACTGTTTCTTTTAGAGACAATCTCTACCTTAGAAACATTGTGGTTCGAGCAAAAAACAGTTTGTTCTCGATTCGGTTGTAGAAATAATATCCTTTTCAGGATATCCCACATATCATTTATCTGACTTGGGTCCAAGTTTGTTTGTAAACTCTTTTACATAAACTTCCTAACCCCAAATCTTTATGAATGACATACTAGGACACTTTCTAGTCCATATCTCATATGGTGTTATTCATAATCTGTTTTTGATGGAACAAGGTTAAGGGCGAAATTTGCTGTAATTAGAACATAGCCCCCAAAAGTAAACTGGAAGTTCTGTTTGACTCATCATGGACCGAACCATGTCCTACAAGGTCCTAACTCTCCTCTTAGACACGCCAAAACCATGTGGCGTGCTAGGTGGAGCGATTTTTTGGATCATATTCAACATTCCCATAGATTCTTGTCAAACTCTTGGCTCAAGTACTCTCCTCTACGATCCAATCGTAGAGCCCTAATACTTTTGCCAAGCTGGTTCTCTACTTCATTCCTGAATACTTTGAACAATTCAAAGGATTCTGATTTGTTTCTTCCCAAGATACACAAATCCATATTTCTCTGATCCTATTAGTAAATATGATGAAGTACTGAAAACCATCTTTAGCATTTGTGCTTAGTGGCCTTCATACATCAGTATGATTTCCAAAAGATCATATCTTTGCCTAATAAGTCTTACATGTCTCATATGATTCAATAATCAAATGAGTTCCAGAAATCCATCCTCATGGAGTTCTAGATATGTATCTCTTATTTATGAGGCCTAAACGATAATGCTAAAGATAAGTGAAGTTCATATCATTATATGCAAACCTCTAGGTATTAATGTTATAGATAAAATTATCATGATCATGGATATAGAATCCATTTAGACAAAATTTCATTACAATAATGCATATCATAATAAATGGAAAAACATTTGTCCATTATTATGATAAGGAGCTTTCTTGTCCAAACAAGAAACTATGATAATGGTCCTACTCATAGCTAGGACATGATGGTTTTTGTCTAATTCATGAACAATTTCTTAAAGGTAGAAATAATTCCCTACGGCTTATTCAGCAACCCTTTGCTTCATAGCCCCACGTGTAGGATTATTTCTTCCTTGTCCAATTGTCTTCGTCTCTTGAGATCCTCCACACTTCCATAAATGTGAGATCCTCATCTAGTATCATATACTTATGATGATGAGATAGACACATTGATTTCTATAACAAAAATACCCAAATCGGAATTCATAATTCCTTTATTATTTACTTTCAGGTACTTTGGGTAGCCTCTCTTCTTCTACACCACCTATGGGACTCCAAGGCAACTTGGTTTTAGCAACAGGCTGTAGGGTTTTGATTCATGGATCGCGCAAACGGAAGCATAATCAAACAAACAACCATGCAAAACCCTCCAAGGATCACAAGTCTAGATGCATAACTATAGTAAAGGTAAGAATTCATGAACACACCTTTGGGTTCTCCTTGATGACTTCAAACGCGAATAGTGTCACGTTCTCTATAGTTGATCCACGCCTAGATTTTTTTCTAGATCTCCAATCTCCTTGGTGCTAGCCCGGAATGAGAGGAGGGTGAAGGAATCACGCAAAACGAGACAAAAGAAAGGGGCTGGGCCCTTCCTTTTGGCCGACGGGGTGAGGGGGCGGCGGCAAGGGTCGGGTTCGGCCCTTGTTGCTTGCTCTCTCTCTCCTTTGTTCTCTCCCACTCTTGTTATGTTCTCTCTGGAGTATAAGTTATGAGGAAGGAAGGAAGGAGGGTCCTTTATATAGTCCAACAACTCCTTGTTAACTACCTAAAGGACTTATTCTAGTCCTACTAGAATTCAATTTAGTCCCTTCCTTGCAAATTAGTCCCTACTAAGTTTGCAAGGGTTTGCAAAGTGATCCTTCTAATTAATTAATCCAATTAATTAATTCCCAAATCTAGCACAACTCTATATAGCGTGTGACCGCATAGGTTCTATCTAGTTGGTAGCAACTATTTGCTAATATGGAGCGGTTTCTAGCAAAACATCCATTCTAGCCAACTAATAGAATAGTCATCTAGACAACCTTGTAAAAGTAATTGTCTCATCCCTTTGCCCCCATATCCGGATTGGACACGAGACATACAAGTCACACTCGTATATCCAATCCATAGTTTCTCGATCCATGGAATAGCCTTATTCGTGCAAATAACATCAATATCCCATATATTGATTTATTTGAGTCTGGCCAGACATTCTATAAGCACTATCCTTCGAGTGGCCTAGGATATTTGCTCCCGTTATGTGGGAGGGGCAAATCCTCTCTACGTCCACTACGATCTCTAAGCTTGCTTCTCATTGTATCCAGTACACGCCTTTATAACTACCCAGTCACGGTGTAGCGTTTAACGCTACCAAGACAACAATGATCCACAACTAGAATATCTAGTGACTTCAAGTCTAAGAATGACAATACCATTGCACCCGAGAAGCACTTGTGACTTAACATAACATGTATGTAGCCTTCTCGGTGATGGGTCAATCCAGTGCAACATTCCGTAATGCACACCTATGTGTTGGATCGTGATATCTCCATATCAATCCAACCCCATACTAGTCTATAGATGATTGTCCCATTAATCATTATACTTGACTACGGATATTTAAGATAAACAACACAATTGTAAATCTAAGGACTTCATTATATTAAATATCCAGTAAATAATAAATGAATTTTCTAGCCATATACAAATTCATACTAAACTAGATTGCCTCTAGGGCATCTATTCCAACAGTCTCCCACTTGCACTAGAGCCAATCTGGCGCATATCGTATGCCCATACTCCTAGTGTGCCCTTCATGCTTCCACTGCGTGAGAGGCTTCGTAAGCGGGTCTGACAGATTATCATCTATAGGAATCTTGCATATCCGAACGTCTCCTCTATCGATAATATCTCGAATCAGATGAAACTTCCTGAGCACATGCTTGGACTTCTGGTGCGATCTGGGTTCCTTTGATTGCGCGATCGCCCCAATGTTGTCACAAAACAACTCCACTGGATCGGCAATGCTAGGGACCACACCAAGTTCAGAAACAAACTTTCTGATCCAAATAGCCTCCTTTGTTGCGCCATTTGCAGCAATGTACTCAGCCTCTGTTGTAGAATCAGCTACCGTCTCTTGCTTGGAACTCTTCCAGCTCACCGCTGCTCCATTCAGGCAAAACACATATCCCGACTGTGATCTAAAGTCATCTCTATCGGTTTGGAAGCTTGCATCAGTGTAACCCCTTACACGCAACTCTTCCTCACCGCCAAACATCAAGAAAGCATCCTTAGTTCTTCTCAAGTACTTTAGGATGTTCTTGACAGCAATCCAGTGACTCTCACCCGGATTGGATTGGTATCTGCTTGTCATACTCAAGGCATATGACACATCTGGTCTAGTACATAACATGGCGTACATGATAGATCCTATGGCCGAGGCATAGGGAATCCTACTCATGCGTTCCTTCTCAATCTCATTGGAAGGACAACCACTCTTCGAAAGAGTGATTCCATGTGACATGGGCAAGAATCCCTTCTTGGAATCTTGCATGTTGAACCGTTTCAACACCTTGTCAATATATGTACTCTGACTTAGGCCTAGCAACCTTTTAGATCTATCTCTATAGATCTTTATACCGAGTAGGCTGCTTCCCCTAAGTCTTTCATTGAGAAACACTTTCCTAGCCAATCTTTCACAGATTGCAGCATGGGAATGTCGTTTCCAATGAGTAGTATGTCATCCACATACAAGACCAGAAAAGCTACAGAGCTTCCACTAACCTTCTTGTAGACACAAGACTCATCTTCGTTTCTGATGAAGCCAAACTCTTTGACCACTTCATCAAAACGTCGATTCCAACTCCTAGAAGCTTGCTTCAATCCATAAATGGATCGTTGCAGTTTACAGACTTTGTTGGCTTGCTTTGGATCCTCAAAACCCTCCGGCTGTATCATATACACGTCCTCGAGGAGATTCCCATAAAGGAATGATGTTTTGACATCCATCTGCCAAATCTCATAGTCGTAGTATGCTGCAATCGCAAGTAGGATTCGGATGGATTTGGTCATAGCGACTGGTGAAAAGGTTTCATCATAGTCAATACCATGAATCTGTCTGAATCCTTTAGCCACCAATCGGCCCTTATAGGTAATCACATTACCATCCATGTCGATCTTCTTCTTGAAGACCCACTTGCACCCTATGGGCCGCGCCCCATCAGGTGGTTCCACCAAAGTCCATACTTTGTTGGTATACATGGATTCCATCTCGGATCTCATGGCCTCAAGCCACTTCTGTGAGTCTGGGCCACTCATGGCCTCCTCATAGGTAGTAGGCTCATCATCTATGAGCATCGTGTCACCGGAATCGGTCACGAGAAGTCCGTACCTCTCGGGTTCCTGGCGCACTGTACTAGATCTACGAAGCTCTTGTGTTACCTGAACAGGTGGATCCACAACTGCTTGTGACTCCTGTTCATGTTCCATAATCGGTTCAGTGATTTGTGGTTCTTGAACTTCTTCAAGTTCTACATTCCTCCCACTTGCTTCTTTAGAGACAAACTCTCTTTCTAGAAACACGCCGGTCCGAGCAACAAACACTTTGTTCTCGGTTGGATTGTAGAAGTAGTATCCCTTAGTTTCCTTAGGGTACCCCACAAATTTACACTTATCCGATTTAGGCCCTAGCTTGTCTGATTGTAAACGCTTTACATAGACATCGCAGCCCCAAATCCTCATGAACGACAGTGTGGGACGCCTCCCACTCCACATCTCATATGGTGTCTTCATGACTGATTTAGATGGAACACGGTTAATGGTGAAAGCTGCACTTAATAGAGCGTAGCCCCAAAATGACAATGGAAGATCGGTTTGACACAACATAGACCGAACCATATCCAATAGGGTTCGATTCCTCCTCTCGGACACGCCATTCCATTGTGGCGTTCCGGGTGGAGTGAGTTGGGACACGATCCCACACTCTCTAAGATAGTCGTCAAACTCTTGGCTCAAGTATTCTCTTCCACGATCCGATCGTAGAGCCTTAATACTTTTGCCTAGTTGCTTCTCTACTTCATTCTTGAATTCTTTGAACACTTCAAAGGATTCGGATTTTTCCCTCATAAGGTACACAAATCCATATCTACTGTAATCATCAGTAAATGTAATGAAGTAGACATAACCACCCCTGGCAGGCGTGGCAAATGGCCCACACACATCGGTATGTATGAGTGCCAATTGCTCACTAGTCCTCTCACCTTTCTTATTGAAAGGGGACTTTGTCATTTTTCCCAATAAACAAGCCTCACATGTCTCATATGATTCAAAATCAAATGAGTCTAGTAATCCATCCTTATGGAGTCTAGATACACGTTTCTCATTTATGTGGCCTAAACGACAATGCCATAAATAAGCAGGATTTAAATCATGTATTTTAATCCGCTTGGTATTAATGTTGTAGACAGGATTGCTTAGATCAAGGACATAAAGTCCATTAAATAATTGCGCACTAAAATAGTGAATATTATTCAAATAAAAGGAACAACAATTGTTCTTTATTGAAATAATAAAACCTTCCTTGTCCAAACAAGAAATAGAAATAATGTTTCTGCTCATAGCAGGCACAAAATAGCAATTATTTAATTCTAAAACTAATCCTGAAGGCAGAGATAGCTCGCACACGCCTATGGCCAACGCAGCAACCTTTGCTCCATTCCCAACGCGCAGATCTACCTCCCCTTTAGCCAATCTTTTACTTCTCTTTAGATCCTGCATATTTCGACAAATATGAGATCCACATCCAGTATCTAATACCCATGATGTAGAGACAGTTAAATTGACATCTACAACAAAAATACCTGGTGGTTGGGGAATCACTATTCCAAGCCTCTTGTCCTCCAGATATTTTGGGCAGTTCCTCCTCCAGTGTCCAGGTTGACTGCAGTAGTGACACTCACCCTTAGTCACGACCTTGGCAATGCCACCAACAGGCTTAAGGGCTTGTTCCTTGGACTTGGCAACTGACTTGCCTTTTCCCTTGGAGGAAGAGGCAAACTTTTTGCCCTTTCCTTTATGTACCATCATAATGGCCTTGCCCTTACCCTTGTTGATGCTCTGTTCAGCCGTCCTCAACATGTTGAGCAAATCTGGCAGTGGTTTAACGATCTCGTTCATGTTATAGTTCATAATGAACTGTCCATAACTCTCGGGCAACGATTGCAACACGAGATCGGTTGCCAACTCTTGGCCGACCGGGAACCCAAGCCGGGCGAGATTCTCGAAGTACCCGATCATTCGGAGTACATGGGGTCCCACCGGGTTCCCTTCTGCCAGATGACATTTGAACAGTGCCTTTGAGACCTCATACCTCTCTACCCTCGCCTGCTCTTGGAAGAGCTGCTTTAGATGTTCGATCATATCGACGGCATTCATGTTCTCATGTTGCTTCTGAAGCTCAGAGGTCATGGTGCAAAGCATTAGGCAGGCCGCATCATTAGCGTCATCAACACGCTTTTGATACGCCTTTAAGGCAACAGGTGTCTGGTTCTCTGGACCTTCTGGAACATGCTCCTCTATTGCGTACAGTTTCTTCTCTTGCTTGAGAACAATTCTCAAGTTTCTGTACCAATCAAGAAAGTTGGTTCCAGAGAGCTTGTCCTTCTCAAGGACAGATCGTAGGGAATGTTGTGAACTCGATGAGTTGTTTGCCATTTGGAATTCTACAAAAGGAAAATACGCAAGTTTTAGTATTTGTGAATTTTTGACTATATTTGATAATGGCTAGTTTATTAAATATAGCTCCCACTATTTTTCTACGGATTAATAACCCTCAAGATATTAATGCGGAAAATATCCTTATATTTTCTAGTAGGCCAAGATCCATCTTTTCATCTCCTTATGAGCTTGCTTTGGCAAGTCACCCATAATTCGACTACTTCTAGGTAGGAACAATTTCCAATTGCATCCCATATGCAACTCTTGGTTCAATCGGGCAAATAACTCCTTATTTATCCATCCAGATGGATAATCCCAATTGATTGCCTCTAGGTTTCTTAATCAAATTAATAGCCTAGTTGTGTTCAACCTCTTATCTAAACAATTGCACATTGTTACGTGCCATCGCATTCCATCATTATGAATCAAGTCGCCATGCTTTGGCACGCACGAACTTGATAAATAATGATGATAATGAGTGTTTAAATTACGAGAAGGCAAGAACACAATATTGAATTTTGAGGGATTTTAAATTCAATTTTAATTGTTTTGTTGATCAATATCAACTAATCTATCTATTTGAGTTTGGGCACAACTCCAAATAATAGATCCGGGTTGTCTAATTATCTTATTATCCTAATTGCATGCATCATCCATACACCAACCACACAAATAATAAGACAATAAATAAACAACCACAAAACAGAAATTAAACGTGATGTGGATATGGCCTTTTCTAGACTAAGATAATTCCAAGCCAATGGAATTATCTATGAACCCTAAGCAAACACATCTCCATGCGTCTTGATCTTTTGGTCCATCCTTCATAGTCATGTGGGATACTCCATGCTTTATGCTCCATCTTTTGTGGCTTCTTTGGCTTTGGGCTTCTTTTCTCCAATCTTGGCTAACAATCTACTTTATCTAGCACTAGCTAATATCTATACTAAATAAAATAAATCTCACAAGTTGAGAAAAAAAAATTGCACGCAGGCCATAAAACCCTAATTAATTATTACAATTAATTGATCAGCTCGCAGGCCGTAAAGCCAAACCACAAAATTAAACATCCACATCAAACCACATCCTAAGGCCATATCCAATCACCATGCGATTTGCACATAAACAGTTAAAATCCAATTTTAACGCGCTTGGTCAATTTTAATTGATTTTAGGATTTCTAGGGTTAAAACGGTCCATGGGCCCAACAATCCAATTGCCCGGGCCCAAACAAAGTGAACCATAAGGCCCTAGGGCCGGCCCGGCCCAAAACCCGCAAGCTAGGCCCGCGGGTTAGGGCCGCCCGTCCCCTTAGGGCGCCAATCTTGGGCGGCAAGCAAGGGGGGCGGTCCCCTAGGGGGCCGAACCTCCTTATGGGGTTGTTTCCAAAACAACCTCCTTGCTTGGAGCCCAAATTTGGTTGTTTCCTTGTTTTGGGAAAATTCCTTCTTCCCCAAGGATGCCCAAACCCTAGATCTTAGATCCTAAAATTTCTCAAACTCACCAATTCACGCATCCAATGCAAAAATTGGATCTTGTTATGGGTAATTGTTTGACAAATTGCATCCCATGCTTGATTTGTCTTGTTTTACGCGATAAACAACAAATTAAGGTATAAAACAACAAGAATGTAACACATAAACTACGTTTATGCTCTATGACCTGTGGCTCTGATACCACTGTAGGGTTTTGATTCATGGATCGCGCAAACGGAAGCATAATCAAACAAACAACCATGCAAAACCCTCCAAGGATCACAAGTCTAGATGCATAACTATAGTAAAGGTAAGAATTCATGAACACACCTTTGGGTTCTCCTTGATGACTTCAAACGCGAATAGTGTCACGTTCTCTATAGTTGATCCACGCCTAGAGTTGTTTCTAGATCTCCAATCTCCTTGGTGCTAGCCCGGAATGAGAGGAGGGTGAAGGAATCACGCAAAACGAGACAAAAGAAAGGGGCTCGGCCCTTCCTTTTGGCCGACGGGGTGAGGGGGCGGCGGCAAGGGTCGGGTTCGGCCCTTGTTGCTTGCTCTCTCTCTCCTTTGTTCTCTCCCACTCTTGTTATGTTCTCTCTAGAGCATAAGTTATGAGGAAGGAAGGAGGGTCCTTTATATAGTCCAACAACTCCTTGTTAACTACCTAAAGGACTTATTCTAGTCCTACTAGAATTCAATTTAGTCCCTTCCTTGCAAATTAGTCCCTACTAAGTTTGCAAGGGTTTGCAAAGTGATCCTTCTAATTAATTAATCCAATTAATTAATTCCCAAATCTAGCACAACTCTATATAGCGTGTGACCCCATAGGTTCTATCTAGTTGGTAGCAACTATTTGCTAATATGGAGCGGTTTCTAGCAAAACATCCATTCTAGCCAACTAATAGAATAGTCATCTAGACAACCTTGTACAAGTAATTGTCTCATCCCTTTGCCCCCATATCCGGATTGGACACGAGACATACAAGTCACACTCGTATATCCAATCCATAGTTTCTCGATCCATGGAATAGCCTTATTCGTGCAAATAACATCAATATCCCATATATTGATTTATTTGAGTCTGGCCAGACATTCTATAAGCACTATCCTTCGAGTGGCCTAGGATATTTGCTCCCGTTATGTGGGAGGGGCAAATCCTCTCTACGTCCACTACGATCTCTAAGCTTGCTTCTCATTGTATCCAGTACACGCCTTTATAACTACCCAGTCACGGTGTAGCGTTTAACGCTACCAAGATCACAATGATCCACAACTAGAATATCTAGTGACTTCAAGTCTAAGGATGACAATACCATTGCACCCGAGAAGCACTTGTGACTTAACATAACATGTATGTAGCCTTCTCGGTGATGGGTCAATCCAGTGCAACATTCCGTAATGCACACCTATGTGTTGGATCGTGATATCTCCATATCAATCCAACCCCATACTAGTCTATAGATGATTGTCCCATTAATCATTATACTTGACTAGGGATATTTAAGATAAACAACACAATTGTAAATCTAAGGACTTCATTATATTAAATATCCAATAAATAATAAATGAATTTTCTAGCCATATACAAATTCATACTAAACTAGATTGCCTCTAGGGCATCTATTCCAACACAGGCTTGCTTTATGCAAACCATTTGCCCTTACCCATGCTGTTAACCATTAACAACTTTGCCCATGCCCATTATGAGTGTTTTGTTTAGTGATTTTTCAATCATATTGAGTAAATCAACTTTAAAACAAAACTATAATTGCATCCAATGCAATTCTTGGTCCACTTGGGTGAATAACCGTTTATTCTTTATCTATCTAATAGATAATGCCCATTCACTAATGTTTCAATCATATTGAATTAGTATATTTGCATAACCCAAAGTGGAGCAACACTTCAAACCTTTCATGTTTAGCTCGCTCTTTTGAAAGAGCTTCTTTTAATGTATGATCATATCATACTTCTCCATGTTTCTCTTCTTGCTTCCAAAGCTCAGAGTTCATGGCAGCTAGCATGAGGCAAGTCATAACCAAAGAACCATTATTTGGTCTTCCTTTCATAGGTTTTAGTGTATTTTTGGTAGTCGGTGGAAGAGAACTTTATGTTCTACGAAGTACAGCAATTTCTCTTTTATTTGAGAACAATTCTCAATTTTATACCAGTCTAGAAAATAAAGTCGTGTTTTTGTTTGTTTAATGCCATGTGTATTCAGCATAATAGGATTATGCAAAGTTTGTGACGTTTAACTATATTTAACAAGGATTTAAATTGTTAAACATAGCTCTCACTATTTTACTACGGATTAATGACCCTCAAGATATTAATGCGGAAAATATCCTTATATTTTCTAGTGGGCCAAGTGAAACAAACCGGGATCTCGGTTCAGGGTTAATGTGACAATCGATAACCAAAAGTAGAAATAAGTTACGAATATTACAATTTAGTTAATGAATAAAAACAATCTTGAGAATATAAGTTTACATTTGTAATGGGATTGAAATAAGCTATGTGATCTACTAAGTGATCTAACTTAATCTAAACGTCTTTGTCTCGTTCCGCGTTCCCATCCCCCACCTTGAGTGATGACCTGCGGTTTTAAAATGGCAAAAGACGACGCAGTTTTGAAGAAATGATCAGTAAAAACTGAGTAAATACACACTACGACATGTAAAGCAACGAGTAGCACGGAAGCATGAATTGAAGTAAATAAAGAAATTTGAAAAGCAATGAGCAAAAGAGCTGGAACAATTCGGAAGATTTATGAGTAACCGCGTAGCGAGAACCATCATCTTTAAAACATTTATAAACCACAAGTAGTCAACATATTCTTAAACAAGTAGAATATCAACAGTAAACAAGTCCATTTGACCTGATAATGATATTAAATCACAAGTAGCCAAAGCTTTTCAAATCATTTGATTAGATTAGGCAATCAAGAGCCACAAACAACATGAATAGAGTAATCAAACTTTCTTTCAATTCCAATTTAATTGTTAAGTTTAGCTGAGGCATGTCTAGAGCCACCAGCAGGATCGATGTAGACAGAGGGATCACTAAATAATCACTAAGGGTTCCTTCTAGGGTCTATCAAACCCTATTTCACCCGAGCGTTAAGGGAGCCCATTCGTCAACCCCGCTCATAACATTAGCTAAAAGGCCTTAAGTGTCGACACCCCTATACCGTAGTGACCCTTACAAGTATAAGTAGCACTCTATAGCTCTATAAACCCCTTGGCCTCAATATCTTGATACATTTTGGCTCATCGGGGGCGGATTTTTGAACATTGACGTTCTATCCAATAATAAGAAGCATTGCTTCAATGGTCTTAGCCATAAGAAAATGGAGGATCGCTTGACGCCTCCCATTAATAACAGTACTCTGTACATCGTCCTAAGTCTATTAGAGGCATTTTATTTCTTCTCTTTCACATAACCAGAATCAAAGTATCAACATTTCACAAGTTGATATGAAAAAGGCCGTACATATGTACTTACCACTGAGATGAAGCACAACCAAACTCAAGAAACTAAGCCTAGCACTCCGACGACAATCACTCTCTCCTATGAGGTCGATGTCTACAATTACACGTATAACGTACTCGTTACAATCAATCACACATCGGTAATAAAAATGCAACCTACATGTCACATAGTCCTAAATGTCACTAATTCACATATAATGATGTTTAATTATCAAAACAAGTCCAAAAAGACACCTAGAAGTTCAAAAATTCAAGTTTTCTAAAAAATGTGAAACTACAATTCTGGACAAAATTGTAGCTCTGACTTTGGAGCCATATTTACCATAACAAATCATCTCCTAAAATTTTGAAATTAATGTATGATGAACCTATATGTGTCTACTTTCAGAAACATCAAGAAAATCATGCATAGCTATTATAAAACTCAAGTTACAAAAATAACAAACACTTCTATGCAGAGACATGTTTGGAAGAAAGTTTCAACTTTGAAGACCAATTACTACTACTTGGAGAATAGGAAAAATGCCTATATTCTCCAGAATGAATCTCGTATGTGTCTAGTTTCATTACAAGAAAGATTGGGTGCCATAAGTTTCAGTAAATGAGATTTTTAACAAAAATGGTAAAACTTGTCCAAAAACAGAGTTTCAGAAAACATGCAAATTAGAATGGACATATCTCCCTAACCAAAAAGGCTATGGAGTTGAATTTTCTTTCAAAATGACCCTCTCTGAGTCTAGTTTCAGAATATGAAAGAGTTAAAAATTCTACGAAGACAAAATTTAGAGATAATATACGTTTTTAACAAACTGGTCAGATTGTAAAGACATGCAATTTTCACCAAGAACACTCAAAACATGATCAATCCACTTCCATCATACATGCATCTTGAGAAATATGTTTTTATACTCAAATACAACAAGTTAGACATACAAAAATAGATCAAACAAGAAATTTGGGGAATCATGTGAAGAATTTGAAAAAAAAACAAGTTTAAAGTCTCCAATTCATGTTCTAGACACACATGCAAGCAAAGATCAAGAAGTTTTCTATCATTATGGTGAAAGTAACATCAAAATGCACAAATTTAAAGAGGAATGAAAGCTTACAAATGAGCCTTAAGAGAGACATTTGGGAAAATGATGGTGCTTGGAGAAGCTTGAAGTCCATGAGAGCTTGAAAACCCCTTCAATGGAGGGAATTTTGATGTAAGAGGAATGTGATGATGAAACTAACATCACACAAATGAAAATAGAAAAGAGATGCTTACAAGACCTTGAGGAGCTTAAAATCATGAAGAAGATGAAGAAAATAGCTCCCCCCATGCATAGTATGACCTTGGACTTGAGTTTTTCATGAATTTGAAGGTGAAAAATGATGTTTTGGAGGTGTTTTTGTGAGGTCAACACTCCAATCCGGGAATGGAGTTTTTTGGAGAGAGAATGGAGTTTTTGAGTGTTCTTGAAGAGAGAAAGTGAAATAAAATGAGGGTGATTAAAATGAGGTTGATGGTGGGGGTTGGTGGTGAAGAATTCCACAAGAAGATTCACATACAAGATGGTAGGTAGTAGTGAATTATTGAGGGATGTGTGTGTGTGTGTATGTATATGAGTAGTCATGAAGAGACATTATTTTATTGGTATTGACCAAAATATTGATGAGAGTACTTGGGTGAAAGTATCAATTACATGAGTTGATGGATGGTGTTGAAGTATAAAATCCAAGAGTAAAGGTGGTGAAAATATAATTTTCAATTAATAGGTAATACAAAAAAAGTTAGTTTTCATAAATTAGAAAATTCCCAAATAATTTCAAATAAACCACTTTGTATATAAATGTCAAAATTCACTTTTAGAAAACTACAAGTATCTCTCAAATATACAAAATAAGTTTTGTATAGTATTATCCAAGGTTCTAAAACTAATCAAAACGAAATTCTATATAATCATAGATGCCCAATGACACCCTTATACTTGAAGGGTAAGAAGAAGTCAAGAATAAGTTTGAAATATAAATTTCTTAAAATTCTCAAATATTTCTCAAAATTACTAAATAACCCCCAACTAAAATACGGGGTATTACACCAAGATGTTCATCTCCTTATGAGCTTGCTTTGGCAAGTCACCCATAATTTGACTACTTTAGGTAGGAACAATTCCAATTGCATCCCTTATGCAACTCTTGGTTAAATTGGACAAATAACTTCTTATTTATCCATCCATATGGATAATCCCAATTGATTGCCTCTAGATTTCTTAATCACATTAATTGCCTAGTTGTGTTCAACCTCTTACTTAAACAATTGCACACGAGGTGTGCCATCGCATTCCATCATTATGAACCAAGTCGCCATGCTTTGGCACGCACAAACTTGATAAATAATGATAATAATGAGTGTTTAAATAACGAGAAGGCAATAACACAATATTTGAATTTTGAGGGATTTTAAAATTCAATTTTTAATTGTTTTGTTGATCAAAATCAACTAATCTATCTATTTGAGTTTTGGCAAAACTCCAAATAATAGATCCGGGTTGTTTAATTATGTTATTATCCTAATTGCATGCATCATCCATACACCAACCACACAATAATAAGACAATAAAATAAACAACCACAAAACAAAAATTAAACGTGATGTGGATATGGCCTTTTCTAACTAAGACAATTCCAAGCCAATGGAATTATCTATGAACCCTAAAGCAAACACATCTCCATGCGTCTTGATCTTTTGGTCTATCCTTCATAGTCATGTGGAATGCTCCATGCTCCATCTTTTGTGGCTCCTTTTGGCTTTGGGCTTTTTTTCTCCAATCTTGGCTAACAATCTACTTTATCTAGCACTAGCTAACTTCTATACTAAATAAAATAAATCTCACAAGTTGAGGAAAAAAATGGCACGCAGGCCATAAAACCCTAATTAATTATTACAATTAATTGATCAGCTCGCAGGCCGTAAAACCAAACCACAAAAATAAACATCCACATCAAACCACATCCTAAGGCCATATCCAATCACCATTCGATTTGAACATAAACAGTTAAAATCTAATTTTAACGCGCTTGGTCAATTTTAATTGATTTTAGGATTTCTAGGGTTAAAACGGTCCATGGGCCCAACAATCAAATTGCCCGGGCCTAAAAAGGTGAACCACAAGGCCCTAGGGCCGGCCCGAACCCTAGGGCGACCAGGAATTGGGCGGCAAGCACGAGGGGCGGTCCCCTTAGGGGGCCGGACCTCTATAGGGAGTTGTTTCCAAAACAACTCCCTTGCTTGGTGCCCAAGTTTGGTTGTTTCCTTGTTTTAGAAGAACTCCTTCTTCCCCAAGGATGCCCAAACCCTAGATCTAAGATCCTAAATTTCTCAAACTCACTAATTCATGCATTCAATGCAAAAATTAGATCTTGTTATGATAGTTTATTGACAAATTGCATCCCATGCTTGATTTGTCTTGTTTTACGCGATAAACAATCAATTTAAGGTGTAAAACAACTAAAACGTAACACATAAACCACGTTTATGCTCTACGACCTGTGGCTCTGATACCACTGTTGGGTTTTGATTCATGGATGCGCAACGGAAACAAAATTAACCATGCAAAACCCTCCAAGGATCACAGGTCAAGAGACATAACGATGGTAAAGGAAGAAATCAATAACACACCTTAGGGTTCTCCTTTGATGACTTCAAATGCGAATTGTGTCGCGTCTCTACGGTTGATCCACACCTAGAGGACTTCAAACGCGAATTGTGTCACGTCTCTACGGTTGATCCACGCCTAGAGGTGAGATCTAGACCCTCCAATTCCCTTGTGCTAGCTAGGAAGAATGGAAGAGGAAGAAGAAATCTCCAACAATGGAGTGCCAAAGGTGGGGCGGCTCTCCTTTTTCCGACGGGTAGGGGGCGGTCCCTTAAGGGGGTTCGGCCCTCTTATTGGGACTTGCTCTCTATCCTTGCTTTGTTATCTCCTTACTTCTATCATATAGATATGTGTTGTGTAGAGAGAAAAATAAGCTAGGAGTGTTCTTTATATAGTCCAACAACTCCTTGTCCTACTACATAAAGAACCCCTCTCCTAATCCTACTCAAGTTCGGATTAGTCCCTTTTGCAAAATAGTCCTTATCATGTCAATACATGGATTAGTTCTATTTTCAAATTAATCCTAATCATGTCCCTACATGAACTAGGCCACCTTGGCAAATCCTAATCATGTCTATACATGGATTAGTCCAACTTGCATATTAGTCCTACTAAGTTAGCAAGTTGTTGCGATTTGATCGTTTTAATTAATTAATCATATTAATTAATTAATTCCCATGTCTAGTTCACCCCTATATGGCGTGTGACCCCATATGTTCTATTTGGTTGGTAGTAACTATTTACTAATATGGAGGGGCCTCCAGCAAGACATCCATTCTAGCCAACAAATAGAATAGTCATCATGACAAACCTTATGCAAGTAATTGTCTCATCCCCTTTGTCCCAATATCCGGATTGGACACGAGACATACAAGTCACACTCGTATATCCAATCCACAGTTTCTCGATCCATGGGAATAGCCTTATTCGTGCAAATAACATCAATATCCCATATTGATTTATTTGAGTCTGGCCAGACATTCTATAATAGCACTATCCCTCGAGTGGCCTAGGATATTTGCTCCCGTTATGTGGGATGGAAAAATTCTATCTACGTCCACTACGATCTCTAAGCTTGCTTCTTATTGTATCCAGTACACGCCTTTATAACTACCCAGTTACGGTGTAGCGTTGAACGCTACCAAAATCACAATAATCCACAACTAGAATATCTAGCGACTTCAAGTCTAAGGATGACAATACCATTGCACCACGAGAAGCGCTTGTGACTTAACATAACGTGTATGTAGCCTTCTCGGAGATGGGTCAATCCAGTGCGACATTACCCTAATGCACACCTATGTGTTGGATCATGATATCTCCATATCAATCCAACCCCATACTAGTCTATAGATGATTGTCCCATTAATCATTATAATCGACTAGGGATATTTAAGAATATAACACTTATATCCTAAGGACTTCATTCATGTTATCATATCTCTATATCGATAACATAATGAATCGTAAATCCATAAATGTCACAATTAATTGATTGCCTCTAGGGCACAATTCCAACAGCCTTACCATACACTAGTCTATATGGAGACACACCAATGTGAGTCTTGTAAGCGGTACTGTAAGCCCAAAGAGAATCAACCAACCTCAATCTTTGCGATTTTGGTTTACCGTTTTCTCCAAAATTCTTTTAATTTCCCTATTAGAAACTTCCACTTGCCCACTAGTTTGTGGGTGGTATGGTGTGCCAACTTTATGCACAATTCCATACTTTTTCATGAGGCTCTCAAAAGGCCTATTGCAAAAATGTGTCCCTTCATCGCTAATGATAGCTCGGGGCATGCCAAAACGAGATAAAATGTGGTGTTGAAGAAACTTAATCAAACTCTATGATCATTGGTTTTTGAAGGTATGGCTTCAACCCACTTTGACACATAATCCACCGCCAAGAGTATATATAGGTTGCCAGAGGATGATGGAAATGGACCCATGAAGTCAATACCCCAACAATCAAATATTTCATTAATTAAAATGGGGTTTAAGGGCATCATATTTCTTTTCCAATATTTCCTCCCATCCTTTGGCACCTATCACATGCTTTGCAAAAATGAAATGCATCACTAAAAAGAGTAGGCCAATATAAACCACTTTGCAAAATCTTGGCGGCGGTTTTTCTAGCCGAAAAATGGCCTCCACAAGCATACTCATGGCAAAATGAAATAACACTATGAAACTCTTCATTTGGGATGAACCTTCTAATAATTTGATCCGGGCAATATATAAACAAGTAAGGGTCATCCCAAAAGAAATTCCGGCATTCTCTCACAAATCTCAACTTCTCTTGCCCTTTTAAATTTTCCGGAAAAATTCCACAAGCAAGATAATTAGCAATATCGGCAAACCAATTAACATTTAAAACAGCAAAGAGATGTTCATCCGGAAAAGTTTCAAGAATAGGCAAGGAGATTTTCGGCTTAGGAATGTCAATCCTAGACAAGTGATCCGCCACAGCATTTTCCACACCTCGTTTATCCTTGATTTCAGTATCAAACTCTTGAAGCAAAAGTACCCAACGGATTAAACGAGGTTTGTAATCTTTCTTTGTGAAAAGGTATTTCAAGGCGGCATGGTCGGTGTAGACAAGCACTTTTGAACCAAGCAAGTATGGCCTAAATTTTTCAATAGCAAACACCATGGCCAAAAGCTCTTTTTCCGCAGTGGAATAATTTAATTCAGCATCATTCAAAGTTCTACTTGCATAATAGATAACATGTGGTTTCTTATCTTCACCTCTTTGACCCAAAACGGCACCAACCGCATGGTCACTAGCATCACACATGATTTCAAAAGGAAGAGTCCATTTAAGTGGTTGCATGATAGGGGCCGTTACCAATAAATTCTTCAACTTTTCAAAGGCCTCTTGACATGCACTAGACCACTCAAATGAATTTTCATTTTGAAGGAGATTGCTCAAGGGCTTAGCAAGTGAGCTAAAGTCCTTGATAAATCTCCTATAAAATCCTGCAAGACCAAGGAAAGATCTAACATCCTTAACACATTTAGGAGGTGGAAGATTAGAAATCACATCTACTTTAGCCTTGTTTACACCAATACCATGAGTGGAAATAACATGACCCAAAACAATTCCTTGCCTAACCATAAAGTGGCATTTTTCGCAATTTAAAACTAAATTCTTTTCTTCACATCTTCTCAAAACCATCTCAAGATTTCCAAGACAAGTATCAAATGAGTTTCCATGCACCGAAAAATCATCCATTAAAACTTCCACGCATTTTTCTACCATGTCCGAAAATATGCTTAACATGCAACGTTGAAAAGTAGCCGGGGCATTACACAAACCAAAAGGCATCCTCCTATAGGCAAATGTTACAAATGGACAAGTGAAAGTGGTTTTCTCTTGGTCCATTGGATCTATGGCAATTTGATTATAACCCGAGTTTCCATCTTAAAAACAATAAAAATCATGCCCCGCTAACCTTTCTAACATTTAATCTATGAATGGAAGGGGAAAGTGATCCTTCCTAGTGACGGCATTTAATTTCCTATAATAAATGCACATCCGCCACTTAGTAGGAACTCTAGTGGTCACAAGTTCACCCTTCTCATTTTCAACAACGGTGACCCCCGATTTTTAGGGACCACTTGGGTAGGACTTACCCATTTACTAACTGAGATTGGGTAAATCATACCCGCATCCAACAACTTGAGCACCTCGGTCTCACAACTTCTTGCATGTGAGGGTTTAACCTCCTTTGAGGCTCCCTTGAAGTTTTGGCATTTTCCTCTAAATGAATTCTATGGGTGCAAATGGAAGGACTAATGCCTCTAATATCCTCAATGGACCATCCTATGGAACCCTTGTAATCCTTCAAAACTTCAAGCAACCTCTTTTCTTGCTCAACATTAAGGGAAGATGAGATGATAATATGAAAGTATCATTAACCCCAAGAAATGCATATTTCAAATCTAAAGGAAGGGGTTTCAACTCACAAATTGGTGGAACCCTCACAATGGGAGGTATCACCTCACTTCCATGCAAATCACTATCAACACTAGAATGCTCATGAGTCGACTCAATGACTTGGTCAAGTTGGCCAAAAAGTCTCTCCCCTTCATCAAAATCAAATTCTTCTTCCATAAGAAGAGATGAAAGGGGAGTGTTATCATCATACAAAAATTCCAATTCTTCTAAAGTGAGCTCACCTGAATCATTGGAACATGTAGCTAGAGTATAAATATCTTGAACACATGATTCTACCCAACTCACTTCACACACATCATCATCATCTTGTGAGCTTGGGTGAAAACATGCATTAAAAATATTAAGCTCTAAGGTCATGTTCCTAAATGTAATATTCATCATACCACTTCTACAATTTAGTATTGGATTAGAAGTAGCAAGAAATGGTCTTCCTAAAATAATAGGGATGGATGATATGCCACTTGCCAAAGGGGAGGTGTCTAAAACTATAAAATCCACCGGATAATAACATTGGTTCACTTGAACCAAGACATCCTCAATGATACCTCTAGGGACTCTAGTGGACCTATCCTCCAATTGTAGAGTCACTCTTGTGGGTTTCAACTCACCCAACCCCAACTTCTCATACACCGAGTATGGAAGGATGTTTACACTTGCACCCAAATCTAATAAAGAATTATGAATTTTATGATCTCCAATGGTGCAAGTATTAGTAGGTGAACCCGGATCTTTATACTTGAGAGGGAGATTGTTTTGGAGAATTGAGCTCACTTGCTCGGTGAGAAAAGCCTTCTTTCTCACTTGAAGAGTTCTCTTGAAAGTGCAAAGATCCTTGAGAAACTTGGCATAAGCCGAAATTTGCTTGATAGCATCCAAGAGAGGGATGTTTATCTTGACATTTTGGAATGTCTCAAGGATATCTTGGTTGCTAGATTTCTTAGTAGAGGCTAAAAGTCTTTGGGGAAATGGTGGAGGAACCTTAATTTCCTCACTTTCTTATACTACTTGTTTCCCCTTGTCAAGACTACTTTGTGACTCTTGTGAGTCGACAACTCTCTCTTGGTCATCACTCTTCTCACACTCTTCTTCTCCCTCATTTTCATTGGACTCTCCACTTGGAAGTCCATTGTTAACAACCTTCCCACTTCTCAAAACGGTGATGGCCTTAGCATGTTTCATATGGTTAAAGTTTTGCCCCCTGGGGTTTTGTTGAGGTTGAGATGGGAATTTTCCCTTCTCTTGAGCATTTATGGTAGACTCCAACCTAGCTAAAGCATTTTTCAACTCATGGTTAGAGTTTTGCAACTCTTGGTTGGATTTTTTCAACTCTTGGTTGGACTTCCTCAAATCATGGTTGGTTTGGTTTTGGGAGGCCATAAATTTCTCAAAGGTCTCGTCTAGACTCCTTTTGTTAGGAGGAACATAAGTAGAGCTTGAGGGGTTTACTTGAGTGTCTTGGCCTTGTCTCCATGAGAAATTTGGGCGATTCCTCCAATTGGAGTTGTATGAATCCGAATAGGGTGAGTTATTACAGGGCTTCCTACAATTGTTAGAATTTAACATATTCACTTGCTCACCCATGAGCTCTTGGGATCTTAGAAAATCGGGACATTTGTTCAACTCATGAGAGTTATCACTACAAAATGAGCACAATGCCTCACTCTTAGCCTTAAGTTGATACATAGTACCTTTAGGCTTAGATTTAGCATCCTTAGAAGGCTCACTAATGTCCCAAGATTGGACTTTCTCACAAATTTCATCTATACAATCCCAACCCTCATCTTCACCTTTTGTAAAAAAAACTCCCCCACTCATGGATTCAATTGTGTGCTTATGGTCGCATGGCAAACCATCATAAAAGGATCTAATTAACCTCCATGTCTCAAATCCATGGTGAGGGCAAGCAATGAGGAGATCCTTGAAGCGTTCCCAAGCTTGGGGAAGTGGCTCTCCCTCCTTAGCACAAAAAGTAACAAAATTTTCCTTTTTATGGCATTTGTTTTGTAAGTAGGGAAAAATTTCTTAAGAAACTCTTTCTCTAACTCTTCCCATGTGCCTATGGTCCTAGGTCTCAAGGAGTGAAGCCATGCCTTGGCTTTGTCTTTAAAGAGAAAGGAAACAATATAAGCCTTATGGTGTTACTAGAGACACCATTGCAATTAACCGTTGAGGCAATATCATTGAAATCCTTAAGATGAGAGTAAGCACTCTCGGACTCTAGGCTATGAAACTTGGGAAGAAGTTGAACTGTGCCCCGGTTTGACATCAAAGTTTCTTTCATTTAATGGAAACACAAAGCAAGATGGTGAACTTTGTCGAGATGGATGCATCAAATCTCTAAGTGCCCATCCTCTCCATCCATGATTTCAAAGCTATTAAGAGAGCTAGAATCGTTGGATTGGGCTAAACTACTACTACCACTATTAGAAGTATTTTCACTAAAGGGATTTCTACCCTCTTCTTCAAGTAAAGTGCGATGCAATATATGAGTACTATCACGTTGCCACACACTCATGCAACCCAAGCTCAAATAAAGATCAAGAGGGTTGCCTAACACAAGCTAGGAGTATGTTTTTGTGATTTTTTACTTTTCGCTTTTTTTTTTGTTCCAAAGTTCAAAAATGAACCCGGAATTTCCTTCAAGCGTATCTAAAAAAATAAAAACAAGCAAAACAAGAAAGTAACTAAAGAGTGAGTCTCTTAGCACCAATCCCCGGCAACGGCGCAAAAAACTTGTTCGATGTCGACAATCCCAAGTATAGGATATCGCTACAAGTAGTACCCGAGTAAGAACGGAGTCGATTTCCACAAGGATTGGGAAAGAGATTAAACACTCTAAGCTAACTAGTAAACGGCTAAGAAACTAACTAAATTGACAAAACGAGTTTCTCAAAGGCTTTAGAGCTAGAAAAGCTTTGAATCCACCACTCAAGTGATGGAGCAAGAGTTGTTGATATTGCTAGAGCAAATCACTAAGAAAGAAAACAACTACGAACAATATTACTAGTATGATTCAAACGATTTTGTCAATAAGAGAGTAAGTTGGGTCAATCGATTCCAATAGAGGCCTTGTGTGTGAGCATCAAAACCCAAAGTTTATGTCAAAGAAAAGCATGGATTATATAGTAAGAGGATTTGTCTAGCTATTGTATTCAAGAGTGAAATGAAAAATCAAGTTATTTCAAGCATCTTTCATATGTAAACGAGAGCGTTTCCATATGAAAGATCAAGCCACAATTCGGATTTGATATTCAACACTTGAATACTACGAATTCGACATCCAACTTAACACTAGAAGAACAATTGAATTTCTCACACACAAGTCATCTATCTTCATCAATCAACCCAACTAGTAGCTTAGTTGTTCATATTCAAGAGCAAGACACAAGAATTAACAAGAGCATTCATGAAAATAGTCATTATATTCAAGCTCAAACACTCTTCAATTCAACCAAATAACACCAACTTGCTACCAAATGATGAACAAACTACTAGTGTTTGATTCAAACTACACTTTAATCAACCTAACCAGCAGCCAACAACCAGAAATCACAACTAACTGCAGCTGAGTACTGCTGCTGCAATCACAGTCCAAGAACAGTGCTCAAACAGAGCCAAAAACAGAGGAAAACAAAGCTTAAACAGTGCTCCAAAACGAACCCAGACCTAACAAGACCTACCCCTCTCTCACTTGGTTGTTGATGGCCTCGTGATAGCTCGGGACGAGCTCGGAATCTCCAGCACAAACCCAGAAACCGGCAAGTGCTGAGAGAGAAGAGAGAGAAGCAGAGTTTCGGCTAAGAAAAAGCGTGGTTTGTCCTCCTCTTCTTCTTCTTTCTCTTCAGCTTATATAGGAAATGAGGGAGGGTTTCGTAGCCCCCAAGTCTTAAATCTTCACCCTCCAATTCGTCCTAGACCTTCACCTTCGTTGATTTGAAGAAGCTTCACGAACCCTAACTGATTTGGGGCTTTTCTCTCGGTTGCTTGTTGGGCCAAATTGATCAGTGGGTTAGGAAGAGGACTGGACAAGGAGCCATTTGAGACCAACCTTGTTTGATTTGGTGAAGAAACGAGCCCGGGTCAGAGCTGAGAAGAAGCTTCGTGCGTTTTCCATGGAAGAGCTCTGTTCTTGCTGCGTGTTTGACGGGGAGAGAGAGAGTTCCGAGAGAGAAGGTGAGCTGGGGGTGAGCTGGTTCGGTGAAATTGCACCCGGCTCCCCCTAGCTTGCTGAAACCTTTTAAAATACCCCGTCTCTTACTTAAAACCTTCAGAAAATGGCAATCTAACCCCCAATCCGTTAAAAACCCTTCATAACAACCCTTAAAACGTTTAGAAATCTACACTTTAGCCCCAATTCCGTTAAGTTCTTCTCTAATTTGCCCTCCACTTCAACCATTGACTCTAATTTTGACCTCTTTTCTTCTAAATCTTCAATAACGACCCCATATTTTTCTCTTGTCTACTCAACTAGGTCTTCAAATGTTCACTTTAACATGCAAATTAGTTGCTTTGTCTTCAAATTTAGCCTCTTTATCACTTGACTTCTTCAAATTAAGCCTTCAAATTCCGTCTTCACTTCTCTTGGCCCCTCCAAAGCCTCTCAATTCCTCATTTCAAGCTTTCCCAACTAGCCCCTTGCATTCTAAATCACGTCTTTGCCTACAAAATGAGAGAAAACAGCCAAAACTACGAAAACAAGCATAAGTCTAGAAACAGAGATAAAATAGATAAATTACACATATTAGCAAGTTAAGAAGAGTTCGTTAACATACTAAAATATGCAATTTTAATTCATCAACAATCATCCTTGATTAGTTGGCATTCTAAGAAACAGAATTCAGTTGCTCTATCAACAGCTGAAGCTAAATATATAGCTGTAGGAGTATGTTGCTCACAAGTGCTATGGATTGCTCTACAGCTAAGAGACCTTGGATTTGACTTCATAAGCATACCTATTAAGTGTGACAACACTAGTGCAATTTCAATTACAAAGAATCCAGTACAACACTCAAGAACCAAGCACATTGATGTCAGACACCACTTCATCATAGATCATGCTGCGAAAGGTGATATTATTCTTGAATTTGTTGCTACTAACATGCAAATTGCAGATATCTTCACCAAAACATTAGCAGATGAAAGGTTCTCAACTCTAAGATTGGAATTGGGAATGCTAAATAAGACTGCATTGGTTTAGGGGGAGCAAGAGGTAAGAAAGGTAAGCTGTATGTGTTTACAAAGTTTTGAACCGAGTTTCAAAGCCTTGAAAATCAGTTCAAATCCTTGAATTTTTCTTGTTGCAGTTTTACAGTATTTCAAGACCTTGAAAGCCTTTTCAAAGCCTTGAAAATGAATCTGTTACACTAATAGTCAATAAACTTGGATCATTCTATACTGGGTGATATCTCTGTAGATATTTTCCTAATATAGCCCCTACCCTTTTCAAAAATTTGTTTTAGCCAGAAATAGTATTAGTATATTCTATTTTCCAACGGCATAAAAGTTTTGAAATCTCTCTGATCATTGCAAATCTTTTGAGAATCAGAGAGATAATAGTTTCCTTTTGAAACTTAAACTCTTTCAGTATTTATCCTCTTTTCTTCTCCTTTATTCTGTATCATTACATCTCTCTCTATTCTTCTCCCAAACCCTAATGAGCACAAGAAGAGCCTCAGATAGAATCATGATGGATGGAGGTTCGAAACCTGTCTCAGAGAAGAAAAGAAAAACAGCAGTGGAAGAGGTTCAAGAAATTAGTGAACACTCTGCTTCAAAAAGCTTCACTGATGAATAAGAGGAATCCTCACCACCCAAGAAGATGGTGAAAAAGATCAAGCTCCAGCAAATTCAGAAACCCTGAAGCTAGCCAAAGAAGAGTTCTTTATTCCAAACATCTCAACCTCAGCCAAACAGTTAACACATTCTGCGTTGAATGTTGAAGCCAAAGTCCTTCATACTATAGTGGTTAGATGTGTCTTTCCCAGAGAGCACTCTAGAGAATTGGTGACTGAGAGAATGCTGCACATCATGTATCTGGTTATGCATGGATATGAGATTGATCTTCCAGAACTAGTGATTGAACACATGCTCTTTAGTCTTACCAGTAAGAGAATTCACCCTCTACCCTATGCAAACCTGCTCACTTTGTTCTTTGAACATTTTGAGATTCCAACTACTGGAGAGGAATCAGTCACATCTGGTTTTGGTGTACTTAATGAGAAAGCATTTGAGAACATTGGAGTTGTGAAGACCAAAGAGAAAGTTTGGAAACTTTACTCAGACTTGACTGAAGCAGAACTAGGTGCAAAGAAGTTTTCTAAGCCCAAGACCTTGACTCCCACTTCAAGTGAGACTTCTCAACCCACAGAAAATCAGAGACTTGATGGTTTGGAGTTGGACATGGAAGATGTAAAAGAAACTGTTTTTGGACTGGAAAGTGATTTGGGGCAAGTCAAGTACATGGTGGAAAGCATCTTCAGACCAGGAAGAAGTTACTCCAGTTTCAGACAAGGGAAAGCAGGTAGCAGATCAGGCATCACAGGAAAAAGATGAAGCCAATAGCCCTGACTCAGATGAACTGCTGATCACCTTGAAGAAGAAAAAGAAATATACAAAGGCTGCTACAAAGGACTAGACTGAAGAGGTCACCATTGCTGGTGAAGAGGAACAGGAAGTGCAGGACAAGTCTGATGCAGAAGAGAGTGAGAAAGATGAAGGAGATCAAGCTGCAGATGAAGACTAAACCCCTTAATCTTGCCTATTATTTCTTCCCCATTCTCTATTCTTCAAATTTTTTCTTTTATGTTTTCAAAATTTTCTAGACACTTGATCCAACGTTTTCTATCTTTTTGATGAAAGTCAAAAAGGGGGGAAAATTCCAGATTTTAGTTGTTTTCTTTCTTAGGCTTATTTGCTGAACTGTTTAAGTTTTTGCTGGTATCATGAATAAGTTGGATCTTTTTGGAAATACTGTGTTATAAATTGTGAACTAATCAATTTCTTTTGAAGAGACTAAGGATCAAACAGAATTTGGGTTTGTCTTTCATCAAGGGGGAGATTGAAAGGTCAGGTTGTGCAAGACTTGAAATAGCTCAGCTATTTCAAGGCCTTGAACCTGATTTCAAAGCCTTGAATCAGTTTCAGAGGCTTGAAAATAGTTTAGCTATTTTCAAGGCCTTGAAACTGGATTCAAAGCCTTGAAACTGCTTAACCTGTATACACACTCTCAGGGGGGGTTTTTTGCAAACTCTCTGAGTTGATTTACCTTCTCTCTTTGATATGATTGATTATTGTTGTTAGACGATGAAATACAAATTGTTATAACATGTTTTTAATCATAATATATCATCTGTTTGACCATGATAATGCAGGAAATTTTGTTTCTAAGTCTTGAAGGATTGTTTCCTAATCTGAATTGCTGCAGATTTGGAAATACTTGGACACTTTTATCCTGTGATCAATCAGACGCGTATGAAAATTTCTCATGGTGTTTAAATGAAAGATTACATCAAAATCTCTGAATATTTTGACCATTCAACCGTTGGAGAAGATTTCAAAGTAGTCAAACTCTGTTGCCTACAAAATAGGAAGGTTTTTGCTGAAAATCTGGGGAGATTTGCAGAGTTGTTTGAGGTTTAAATAGAGCTCAAATTCGAAGCAACAAGAAAATTTCTCAATGGAAAAAAACAGAGAAAGTATTCGGGATTGACAAGCATCAAAGAAGTTCTTTATTCTTCCAATAAATTCATAGAAGTTCACTGCATTTTCACTGCAGTTTTCTAATCTTAAGTGTTCTTCTGTATGGAACTATATTGGTATCATTTTTTTATTATCTCTACATCTATTACCAAGGATTTTTCAAGGTTAACAATAGAGAATTATTAGTTAATCAGTTAGCTAGAGCAGGTACTAGACAGGTTAGTGAAAACCACAAGCTGTAACAGAGTAAGGGAACTCTCTGGGCTTGAGTTCTAGGGCTTAGCTTTTGATTAATAAGAATTGAGTTGAAAATCCTGCAGGGATCCAATCCCTGTGGTAGAGACGTAGGTCCAAGTGGACTGAACTCTATAAATCACTTGTCTTCTACATTTTCAGTTCATTCCTTTTCATAGCTTTTGCAGCACACAAGAAAACTGTTTATTTTTCAAGGGTTTGAACTTGTTTTCAAGGCCTTGAAAAAGGCATCCTTGCTTCACTCTGTCTGTATTCTTTTCAAAGGCTTGACCTAGATTTCAAGGCCTTGAACTCCATTGTTTGCACAAGTTTGCATCTTCCTAGCAAGTTTTGCAAAAAGTTGGCATACTCTATTCAACCCCCCCTTCTAGAGTATCTTAGTTGCTTATACATCTGCATACTCACACTTTCATCATTGATCTAAATAATCCTGTCTATAACATAAATACCAAGAGGATTAAAATGAATTATTTAAATCTTGCTTATCTATGGCACTATCGTGTAGGCCACATGAACGATAAACGTGTATCTAGACTCCATAAGGATGGATTTTTAGACTCATTTGATTTCGAATCATATGAGACATGCGAGGCTTGTTTATTGGGAAAAATGACAAAATCCCCTTTCAATAAGAAAGGTGAGAGGACTAGTGATCAATTGTCTCTCGTGCATACTGATGTGTGTGGGCAATTTGCCACGCCTTCCAGGGGTGATTCTGTCTACTTCAATACGTTTACTGATGATTTCAGTAGATATGGATTTGTATACCTTATGAAGGCTAAATCTGAATCCTTTGAAAAATTCAAAGAATTCAAGAATGAAGTAGAGAAGCAACTTGGTAAAAGTATCAAGGCTCTACGATCAGATCGTGGAGGAGAATACTTGAGCCAAGAGTTTGACAACTATCTTAGAGTGTAAGATAATATCCTAACTCACTCCACCCGGAACGCCACAATGGAATGGAGTCTCCGAGAGGAGGAATCGAACACGGTTGGACATGGTTCGATCTATGATGTGTCAAATTGATCTTCCATTATCATTTTGGGACTACACACTATTGTGAGCAGCTTTCACCATTAATCGTGTTCCATCAAAATCGTTAATGAAGACACCACAAGAGAGGTGGAGTGGGAAGCGTCCCATAGTGTCAATCATGAAGATTTGGGGTTGCGATGTCTATGTAAAGTGTTTACAATCAGAAAAACTCGTGCCTAGGTCGGATAAATGTAATTTTGTCGGATACCCTAAATAAACTAAGGGATATTATTTCTACAATCCAACTGAGAACAAAGTGTTTGTTGCTCGGACCGGCGTGTTTCTAGAAAGGGAATTTGTCTCTAAAGAAGCAAGTGGGAGGACTGTAGAGCTTGAAGAAATTCAAGAACCACAAAACTACTGATCCTACTATGGAACATGAACAAGAACCACAAAGTGTTGTGGAGGAACCTATTGAAGTAACACAAGAGCTTCGTAGGTCCAGTAGAATGAGCCACGAGCCAGAGAGGTATTGACTTCTCGTGACTGAGTCCGGTGACACATTGCTCATAGATGACGAGCCTACTACTTATGGAGAAGCCATGAAAGGGCCTGATTCTCAGAAGTGGCGCAGAGCCATGGAATCCATGTATACCAAAAAAGTATGGACTTTGGTGGAACCACCCTAAGGGGCACACCCCATAGGGTGCAAGTGGGTATTCAAGAAGAAGACTGAAATGGATGGGAATGTAATTACCTATAAGGGCCGATTGGTGGAAAAATGATTCAGACAGATTCATGGTATTGACTATGATGAAACCTTTTCACCAGTCGCAATGACCAAATCCATCCGAATCCTACTTGCTGTTGCAGCTTACTAAGACTACAAGATTTAGTACATGGATGTCAAAAATGCGTTTCTGTAGTACCCCGTTTAATTAGATAGGGTAAAACGGTAATTTTAGAAGCCTAAAAAGAATTTTAGTTGCAAAATAACATTCGGGTAATTTATCGAGTTATATTTGTGTAACATTTTAGGAAAAATATTAAGGTAGTATTCGAGAATTAATACTTGACGTTTCATAAATTTTAGTTAATTTTAGTTTTTAGCGCGTGTCCGACCACCGCAAGGGTTCGTAGTATTGCTACACCCTATCACTTAGGAGGATGGTACACCACCCACACCTTAGTTTTTCCCCAATCTCATCTTCTTCATGCTTTGCCTTCACGGCAAATTCTCCAACACCGCCTCCAACATTGCCGCCTCCAACCACCGCCCCTAGCAAGTTCACATCTCCAAGAAATCCACTCTATTTAAGCAGCTCACCAGCCACCTTCTCATACCCACATGCGCCATCACAACCATCACCTCTCTCATCCTTGTCGTCATCTTCACCAACTCCACCACGCTCAAGCTTTGGGAAAAGACAAACCCACCTCCATCTCTTTCAACTATCTCTTCACCACCCCTCTCTCACTCTCTGTTTCTTAAAGACAACAACATTAGCAGCAGAGCAACGTGGCAGCAGCCACAACCACCGCTACCACTGTCGAAGCTCCGGCGAGGAGAACTCGAGAGTTCCCACTTCTCTCTCTCTCTCTCTCTCTCTTGTTCCCCATCTCTCTGATCTCTATCTCATCCCCCTATCTGTCCAAAACAGAGGCCAAGAGCACCAAGCAGAAGCAGCAGCTCCGCCATAGCAGGAGCCACCCACCACCGGCCGGACTCCTTTGTTTCCGGCGACCCATTTTGGCCAAGCTCCGCAGCAGCACCCACTCTCCTCCCTTGCTTCCAGAAGGTTCCTAGGACCCGACCAACCCATTGGAGAACTCCTTGTCCTACTACATAAAGAACCCCTCTCCTAATCCTACTCAAGTTCGGATTAGTCCCTTTTGCAAAATAGTCCTTATCATGTCAATACATGGATTAGTTCTATTTTCAAATTAATCCTAATCATGTCCCTACATGAACTAGGCCACCTTGGAAAATCCTAATCATGTCTATACATGGATTAGTCCAACTTGCATATTAGTCCTACTAAGTTAGCAAGTTGTTGCGATTTGATCCTTTTATTAATTAATCAGATTAATTAATTAATTCCCATGTCTAGTTCACCCCTATATGGCGTGTGACCCCATAGGTTCTATTTGGTTGGTAGTAACTATTTACTAATATGGAGGGGCCTCTAGCAAGACATCCATTCTAGCCAACAAATAGAATAGTCATCATGACAAACCTTATGCAAGTAATTGTCTCATCCCTTTGTCCCAATATCCGGATTGGACACGAGACATACAAGTCACACTCGTATATCCAATCCACAGTTTCTCGATCCATGGGAATAGCCTTATTAGTGCAAATAACATCAATATCCCATATTGATTTATTTGAGTCTGGCCAGACATTCTATAATAACACTATCCCTCGAGTGGCCTAGGATATTTGCTCCCGTTATGTGGGATGGAAAAATTCTATCTACGTCCACTACGATCTCTAAGCTTGCTTCTTATTGTATCCAGTACACGCCTTTATAACTACCCAGTTACGGTGTAGCGTTGAACGCTACCAAAATCACAATAATCCACAACTAGAATATCTAGCGACTTCAAGTCTAAGGATGACAATACTATTGCACCGCGAGAAGCGCTTGTGACTTAACATAACGTGTATGTAGCCTTATCGGAGATGGGTCAATCCAGTGCGACATTACCCTAATGCACACCTATGTGTTGGATCATGATATCTCCATATCAATCCAACCCCATACTAGTCTATAGATGATTGTCCCATTAATCATTATAATCGACTAGGGATATTTAAAAATATAACACTTATATCCTAAGGACTTCATTCATGTTATCATATCTCTATATCGATAACATAATGAATCGTAAATCCATAAATGTCACAATTAATTGCCTCCAGGGCACAATTCCAACAGCCTTACCATACACTAGTCTATATGGAGACACACCAATGTGAGTCTTGTAAGCGATACTGTAAGCCCAAAGAGAATCAGCCAACCTCAATCTTTGCGATTTGGGTTTACCGTTTTCTCCAAAATTCTTTTAATTTCCCTATTAGAAACTTCCACTTGCCCACTAGTTTGTGGGTGGTATGGTGTGCCAACTTTATGCACAATTCCATACTTTTTCATGAGGCTCTCAAAAGTCCTATTGCAAAAATGTGTCCCTTCATCGCTAATGATAGCTCGGGGCATGCCAAAACGAGATAAAATGTGGTGTTGAAGAAACTTAATCAAACTCTATGATCATTGGTTTTTGAAGGTATGGCTTCAACCCACTTTGACACATAATCCACCGCCAAGAGTATATATAGGTTGCCAGAGGATGATGGAAATGGACCCATGAAGTCAATACCCCAACAATCAAATATTTCATTAATTAAAATGGGGTTTAAGGGCATCATATTTCTTTTCCAATATTTCCTCCCATCCTTTGGCACCTATCACATGCTTTGCAAAAATGAAATGCATCACTAAAAAGAGTAGGCCAATATAAACCACTTTGAAAAATCTTGGCGGTGGTTTTTCTAGCCGAAAAATGGCCTCCACAAGCATGCTCATGGCAAAATGAAATAACACTATGAAACTCTTCATTTGGGATGCACCTTCTAATAATTTGATCCGGGCAATATTTAAACAAGTAAGGGTCATCCCAAAAGAAATTCCGGCATTCTCTCACAAATCTCAACTTCTCTTGCCCTTTTAAATGTTCCGGAAAAATTCCGCAAGCAAGATAATTAGCAATATCGGCAAACCAAGGAACATTTAAAACAGCAAAGAGATGTTCATCCGGAAAAGTTTCAAGAATAGGCAAGGAGATTTTTGGCTTAGGAATGTCAATCCTAGACAAGTGATCCGCCACAGCATTTTCCACACCTTGTTTATCCTTGATTTCATTATCAAACTCTTGAAGCAAAAGTACCCAACGGATTAAACGAGGTTTGTAATCTTTCTTTGTGAAAAGGTATTTCAAGGCGGCATGGTCGGTGTAGACAAGCACTTTTGAACCAAGCAAGTATGGCCTAAATTTTTCAATAGCAAACACCATGGCCAAAAGCTCTTTTTTCCGTAGTGGAATAATTTAATTCAGCATCATTCAAAGTTCTACTTGCATAATAGATAACATGTGGTTTCTTATCTTCACCTCTTTGACCCAAAACGGCACCAACCGCATGGTCACTAGCATCACACATGATTTCAAAAGGAAGAGTCCATTTGGGTGGTTGCATGATAGGGGCCGTTACCAATAAATTCTTCAACTTTTCAAAGGCCTCTTGACATGCACTAGACCACTCAAATGAATTTTCATTTTGAAGGAGATTGCTCAAGGGCTTAGCAAGTGAGCTAAAGTCCTTGATAAATCTCCTATAAAATCCTGCAAGACCAAGGAAAGATCTAACATCCTTAACACATTTAGGAGGTGGAAGATTAGAAATCACATCTACTTTAGCCTTGTCTACACCAATACCATGAGTGGAAATAACATGACCCAAAACAATTCCTTGCCTAACCATAAAGTGGCATTTTTCGCAATTTAAAACTAAATTCTTTTCTTCACATCTTCTCAAAACCATCTCAAGATTTCCAAGACAAGTATCAAATGAGTTTCCATGCACCGAAAAATCATCCATTAAAACTTCCACGCATTTTTCTACCATGTCCGAAAATATGCTTAACATGCAAAGTTGAAAAGTAGCCGGGGCATTACACAAACCAAAAGGCATCCTCCTATAGGCAAATGTTACAATTGGACAAGTGAAAGTGGTTTTCTCTTGGTCCATTGGATCTATGGCAATTTGATTATAACCCGAGTTTCCATCTAAAAAACAATAAAAATCATGCCCCGCTAACCTTTCTAACATTTGATCTATGAATGGAAGGGGAAAGTGATCCTTTCTAGTGACGGCATTTAATTTCCTATAATAAATGCACATCCGCCACTTAGTAGGAACTCTAGTGGTCACAAGTTCACCCTTCTCAATTTCAACAACGGTGACCCCCGATTTTTAGGGACCACTTGGGTAGGACTTACCCATTTACTAACCGAGATGGGGTAAATCATACCCGCATCCAACAACTTGAGCACCTCGGCTCTCACAACTTCTTACATGTGAGGGTTTAACCTCCTTTGAGGCTCCCTTGAAGTTTTGGCATTTTCATCTAAATGAATTCTATGGGTGCAAATGGAAGGACTAATGCCTCTAATATCCTCAATGGACCATCCTATGGCACCCTTGTAATCCTTCAAAACTTCAAGCAACCTCTTTTCTTGCTCAACATTAAGGGAAGATGAGATGATAATATGATAAGTATCATTAACCCCAAGAAATGCATATTTCAAATCTAAAGGAAGGGGTTTCAACTCACAAATTGGTGGAACCCTCACAATGGGAGGTATCACCTCACTTCCATGCAAATCACTATCAACACTAGAATTCTCATGAGTCGACTCAATGACTTGGTTAAGTTGGCCAAAAAGTCTCTCCCCTTCATCAAAATCAAATTCTTCTTCCATAAGAAGAGATGAAAGGGGAGTGTTATCATCATACAAAAATTCCAATTCTTCTAAAGTGAGCTCACCTGAATCATTGGAACATGTAGCTAGAGTATAAATATCTTGAACACATGATTCTACCCAACTCACTTCACACACATCATCATCATCTTGTGAGCTTGGGTGAAAACATGCATTAAAAATATTAAGCTCTAACGTCATGTTCCCAAATGTAATATTCAGCATACCACTTCTACAATTTAGTATTGGATTAGAAGTAGCAAGAAATGGTCTTCCTAAAATAATAGGGATGGATGATATGCCACTTGCCAAAGGGGAGGTGTCTAAAACTATAAAATCCACCGGATAATAACATTGGTTCACTTGAACCAAGACATCCTCAATGATACCTCTAGGGACTCTAGTGGACCTATCCTCCAATTGTAGAGTCACTCTTGTGGGTTTCAACTCACCCAACCCCAACTTCTCATACACCGAGTATGGAAGGATGTTTACACTTGCACCCAAATCTAATAAAGAATTATGAATTTTATGATCTCCAATGGTGCAAGTATTAGTAGGTGAACCCGGATCTTTATACTTGAGAGGGAGATTGTTTTGGAGAATTGAGCTCACTTGCTCGGTGAGAAAAGCCTTCTTTCTCACTTGAAGAGTTCTCTTGAAAGTGCAAAGATCCTTGAGAAACTTGGCATAAGCCGAAATTTGCTTGATAGCATCCAAGAGAGGGATGTTTATCTTGACATTTTGGAATGTCTCAAGGATATCTTGGTTGCTAGATTTCTTAGTAGAGGCTAAAAGTCTTTGGGGAAATGGTGGAGGAACCTTAATTTCCTCACTTTCTTATACTACTTGTTTCCCCTTGTCAAGACTACTTTGTGACTCTTGTGAGTCGACAACTCTCTCTTGGTCATCACTCTTCTCACACTCTTCTTCTCCCTCATTTTCATTGGACTCCCCACTTGGAAGTCCATTGTTAACAACCTTCCCACTTCTCAAAACGGTGATGGCCTTAGCATGTTTCATATGGTTAAAGTTTTGCCCCCTGGGGTTTTGTTGAGGTTGAGATGGGAATTTTCCCTTCTCTTGAGCATTTATGGTAGACTCCAACCTAGCTAAAGCATTTTTAAACTCATGGTTAGAGTTTTGCAACTCTTGGTTGGATTTTTTCAACTCTTGGTTGGACTTCCTCAAATCATGGTTGGTTTGGTTTTGGGAGGCCATAAATTTCTCAAAGGTCTCGTCTAGACTCCTTTTGTTAGGAGGAACATAAGTAGAGCTTGAGGGGTTTACTTGAGTGTCTTGGCCTTGTCTCCATGAGAAATTTGGGCGATTCCTCCAATTGGAGTTGTATGAATCCGAATAGGGTGAGTTATTACAGGGCTTCCTACAATTGTTAGAATTTAACATATTCACTTGCTCACCCATGAGCTCTTGGGATCTTAGAAAATCGGGACATTTGTTCAACTCATGAGAGTTATCACTACAAAATGAGCACAATGCCTCACTCTTAGCCTTAAGTTGATACATAGTACCTTTAGGCTTAGAGTTAGCATCCTTAGAAGGCTCACTAATGTCCCAAGATTGGACTTTCTCACAAATTTCATCTATACAATCCCAACCCTCATCTTCACCTTTTGTAAAAAAAACTCCCCACTCATGGATTCAATTGTGTGCTTATGGTCGCATGGCAAACCATCATAAAAGGATCTAATTAACCTCCATGTCTCAAATCCATGGTGAGGGCAAGCAATGAGGAGATCCTTGAAGCGTTCCCAAGCTTGGGGAAGTGGCTCTCCCTCCTTAGCACAAAAAGTAACAAAATTTTCCTTTTTATGGCATTTGTTTTGTAAGTAGGGAAAAATTTCTTAAGAAACTCTTTCTCTAACTCTTCCCATGTGCCTATGGTCCTAGGTCTCAAGGAGTGAAGCCATGCCTTGGCTTTGTCTTTAAAGAGAAAGGAAACAATATAAGCCTTATGGTGTTACTAGAGACACCATTGCAATTAACCGTTGAGGCAATATCATTGAAATCCTTAAGATGAGAGTAAGCACTCTCAGACTCTAGGCTATGAAACTTGGGAAGAAGTTGAACTGTGCCCCGGTTTGACATCAAAGTTTCTTTCATTTAATGGAAACACAAAGCAAGATGGTGAACTTTGTCGAGATGGATGCATCAAATCTCTAAGTGCCCATCCTCTCCATCCATGATTTCAAAGCTATTAAGAGAGCTAGAATCGTTGGATTGGGCTAAACTACTACTACCACTATTAGAAGTATTTTCACTAAAGGGATTTCTACCCTCTTCTTCAAGTAAAGTGCGATGCAATATATGAGTACTATCACGTTGCCACACACTCATGCAACCCAAGCTCAAATAAAGATCAAGAGGGTTGCCTAACACAAGCTAGGAGTATGTTTTTGTGATTTTTTACTTTTCGCTTTTTTTTTTGTTCCAAAGTTCAAAAATGAACCCGGAATTTCCTTCAAGCGTATCTAAAAAAATAAAAACAAGCAAAACAAGAAAGTAACTAAAGAGTGAGTCTCTTAGCACCAATCCCCGGCAACGGCGCAAAAAACTTGTTCGATGTCGACAATCCCAAGTATAGGATATCGCTACAAGTAGTACCCGAGTAAGAACGGGGTCGATTTCCACAAGGATTGGGAAAGAGATTAAACACTCTAAGCTAACTAGTAAACGGCTAAGAAACTAACTAAATTGACAAAACGAGTTTCTCAAAGGCTTTAGAGCTAGAAAAGCTTTGAATCCACCACTCAAGTGATGGAGCAAGAGTTGTTGATATTGCTAGAGCAAATAACTAAGAAAGAAAACAACTACTAACAATATTACTAGTATGATTCAAACGAGTTTGTCAATAAGAGAGTAAGTTGGGTCAATCGATTCCAATAGAGGCCTTGTGTGTGAGCCTCAAAACCCAAAGTTTATGTCAAAGAAAAGCATGGATTATATAGTAAGAGGATTTGTCTAGCTCTTGTATTCAAGAGTGAAATGAAAAATCAAGTTATTTCAAGCATCTTTCATATGTAAACGAGAGCGTTTCCATATGAAAGATCAAGCCACAATTCGGATTTGATATTCAACACTTGAATACTACGAATTCGACATCCAACTTAACACTAGAAGAACAATTGAATTTCTCACACACAAGTCATCTATCTTCATCAATCAACCCAACTAGTAGCTTAGTTGTTCATATTCAAGAGCAAGACACAAGAATTAACAAGAGCATTCATGAAAATAGTCATTATATTCAAGCTCAAACACTCTTCAATTCAACCAAATAACACCAACTTGCTACCAAATGATGAACAAACTACTAGTGTTTGATTCAAACTACACTTTAATCAACCTAACCAGCAGCCAACAACCAGAAATCACAACTAACTACAGCTGAGTACTGCTGCTACAATCACAGTCCAAGAACAGTGCTCAAACAGAGCCAAAAACAGAGGAAAACAAAGCTTAAACAGTGCTCCAAAACGAACCCAGACCTAACCAGACCTACCCCTCTCTCACTTGGTTGTTGATGGCCTCGTGATAGCTCGGGACGAGCTCGGAATCTCCAGCACAAACCCAGAAACCGGCAAGTGCTGAGAGAGAAGAGAGAGAAGCAGAGTTTCGGCTAAGACAAAGCGTGGTTCGTCCTCCTCTTCTTCTTCTTTCTCTTCAGCTTATATAGGAAATGAGGGAGGGTTTCGTAGCCCCCAAGTCTTAAATCTTCACCCTCCAATTCGTCCTAGACCTTCACCTTCGTTGATTTGAAGAAGCTTCACGAACCCTAACTGATTTGGGGCTTTTCTCTCGGTTGCTTGTTGGGCCAAATTGATCAGTGGGTTAGGAAGAGGATTGGACAAGGAGCAATTTGAGACCAACCTTGTTTGATTTGGTGAAGAAACGAGCCCGGGTCAGAGCTGAGAAGAAGCTTCGTGCGTTTTCCATGGAAGAGCTCTGTTCTTGCTGCGTGTTTGACGGGGAGAGAGAGAGTTCCGAGAGAGAAGGTGAGCTGGGGGTGAGCTGGTTCAGTGAAATTGCACCCGGCTCCCCCCTAGCTTGCTGAAACCTTTTAAAATACCCCGTCTCTTACTTAAAACCTTCAGAAAATGGCAATCTAACCCCCAATCCGTTAAAAACCCTTCATAACAACCCTTAAAACGTTTAGAAATCTACACTTTAGCCCCAATTCCGTTAAGTTCTTCTCTAATTTGCCCTCCACTTCAACCTTTGACTCTAATTTTGACCTCTTTTCTTCTAAATCTTCAATAACGACCCCATATTTTTCTCTTGTCTACTCAACTAGGTCTTCAAATGTTCACTTTAACTTGCAAATTAGTTGCTTTGTCTTCAAATTTAGCCTCTTTATCACTTGACTTCTTCAAATTAAGCCTTCAAATTCCGTCTTCACTTCTCTTGGCCCCTCAAAAGCCTCTCAATTCCTCATTTCAAGCTTTCCCAACTAGCCCCTTGCATTCTAAATCACGTCTTTGCCTACAAAATGAGAGAAAACAACCAAAACTACGAAAACAAGCATAAGTCTAGAAAGAGAGATAAAATAGATAAATTACACATATTAGCAAGTTAAGAAGAGTTCGTTAACATACTAAAATATGCAATTTTAATTCATCAACAATCATCCTTGATTAGTTGGCATTCTAAGAAACAGAATTCAGTTGCTCTATCAACAGCTGAAGCTAAATATATAGCTGTAGGAGTATGTTGCTCACAAGTGCTATGGATTGCTCTACAGCTAAGAGACCTTGGATTTGACTTCATAAGCATACCTATTAAGTGTGACAACACTAGTGCAATTTCAATTACAAAGAATCCAGTACAACACTCAAGAACCAAGCACATTGATGTCAGACACCACTTCATCATAGATCATGCTGCGAAAGGTGATATTATTCTTGAATTTGTTGCTACTAACATGCAAATTGCAGATATCTTCACCAAAACATTAGCAGATGAAAGGTTCTCAACTCTAAGATTGGAATTGGGAATGCTAAATAAGACTGCATTGGTTTAGGGGGAGCATGAGGTAAGAAAGGTAAGCTGTATGTGTTTACAAAGTTTTGAACCGAGTTTCAAAGCCTTGAAAATCAGTTCAAATCCTTGAATTTTTCTTGTTGCAGTTTTACAGTATTTCAAGACCTTGAAAGCCTTTTCAAAGCCTTGCAAATGAATCTGTTACACTAATAGTCAATAAACTTGGATCATTCTATACTGGGTGATATCTCTGTAGATATTTGCCTAATATAGCCCCTACCCTTTTCAAAAATTTGTTTTAGCCAGAAATAGTATTAGTATATTCTATTTTCCAACGGCATAAAAGTTTTGAAATCTCTCTGATCATTACAAATCTTTTGAGAATCAGAGAGACACTAGTTTCCTTTTGAAACTCAAACTCTTTCAGTATTTATCCTCTTTTCTTCTCCTTTATTCTGTATCATTACATCTCTCTCTATTCTTCTCCCAAACCCTAATGAGCACAAGAAGAGCCTCAGATAGAATTATGATGGATGGAGGTTCGAAACCTGTCTCAGAGAAGAAAAGAAAAACAACAGTGGAAGAGGTTCAAGAAATTAGTGAACACTCTGCTTCAAAAAGCTTCACTGATGAATAAGAGGAATCCTCACCACCCAAGAAGATGGTGAGAAAAGATCAAGCTCCAGCAAATTCAAAAACCCTGAAGCTAGCCAAAGAAGAGTTCTTTATTCCAAACATCTCAACCTCAGCCAAACAGTTAACACATTCTGCGTTGAATGTTGAAGCCAAAGTCCTTCATACTATAGTGGTTAGATGTGTCTTTCCCAGAGAGCACTCTAGAGAATTGGTGACTGAGAGAATGCTGCACATCATGTATCTGTTTATGCATGGATATGAGATTGATCTTCCAGAACTAGTGATTGAACACATGCTCTTTAGTCTTACCAGTAAGAGAATTCACCCTCTACCCTATGCAAACCTGTTCACTTTGTTCTTTGAACATTTTGAGATTCCAACTACTGGAGAGGAATCAGTCACATCTGGTTTTGGGGTACTTAATGAGAAAGCATTTGAGTACATTGGAGTTGTGAAGACCAAAGAGAAAGTTTGGAAACTTTACTCAGACTTGACTGAAGCAGAACTAGGTGCAAAGAAGTTTTCTAAGCCCAAGACCTTGACTCCCACTTCAAGTGAGACTTCTCAACCCACAGAAAATCAGAGACTTGATGGTTTGGAGTTGGACATGGAAGATGTCATAGAAACTGTTTTTGGACTGGAAAGTGATTTGGGGCAAGTCAAGTACATGGTGGAAAGCATCTTCAGAAGCATGAATTTGCTTAATGTTCAAGGATTTGCCTAGTGAACATTCAGACCAGGAAGAAGTTACTCCAGTTTCAGACAAGGGAAAGCAGGTAGCAGATCAGGCATCACAGGAAAAAGAAGAAGCCAATAGCCCTGACTCAGATGAACTGCTGATCACCTTGAAGAAGAAAAAGAAATATACAAAGGCTGCTACAAAGGACTAGACTGAAGAGGTCACCATTGCTGGTGAAGAGGAACAGGAAGTGCAGGACAAGTCTGATGCAGAAGAGAGTGAGAAAGATGAAGGAGATCAAGCTGCAGATGAAGACTAAACCCCTTAATCTTGCCTATTATTTCTTCCCCATTATCTATTATTCAAATTTTTTCTTTTATGTTTTCAAAATTTTCTAGACACTTGATCCAACATCTTCTATCTTTTTGATGAAAGTCAAAAAGGGGGGAAAATTCCAGATTTTTGTTGTTTTCTTTCTTAGGCTTATTTGCTGAACTGTTTAAGTTTTTGCTGGTATCATGAATAAGTTGGATCTTTTTGGAAATACTGTGTTATAAATTGTGAACTAATCAGTTTCTTTTGAAGAGACTAAGGATCAAACAGAATTTGGTTTTGTCTTTCATCAAGGGGGAGATTGAAAGGTCAGGTTGTGCAAGACTTGAAATAGCTCAGCTATTTCAAGGCCTTGAACCAGATTTCAAAGCCTTGAATCAGTTTCAGAGGCTTGAAAATAGTTTAGCTATTTTCAAGGCCTTGAAACTGGATTCAAAGCCTTGAAACTGCTTAACCTGTATACACACTCTCAGGGGGGGTTTTCTGCAAACTCTCTGAGTTGATTTACCTTCTCTCTTTGATATGATAGATTATTGTTGTTAGACGATGAAATACAAATTGTTATAACATGTTTTTAATCATAATATATCATCTGTTTGACCATGATAATGCAGGAAATTTTGTTTCTAAGTCTTGAAGGATTGTTTCCTAATCTGAATTGCTGCAGATTTGGAAATACTAGGACACTTTTATCCTGTGATCAATCAGACGCGTATGAAAACTTCTCATGGTGTTTAAATGAAAGATTACAACAAAATCTCTGAATATTTTGACCATTTAACCGTTGGAGAAGATTTCAAAGTAGTCAAACTCTGTTGCCTACAAAATAGGAAGGTTTTTGCTGAAAATCTGGGGAGATTTGCAGAGTTGTTTGAAGTTTAAATAGAGCTCAAATTCGAAGCAACAAGAAAATTTCTCAATGGAAAAAAACAGAGAAAGTATTCGGGATTGACAAGCATCAAAGAAGTTCTTCATTCTTCCAATAAATTCACAGAAGTTCACTGCATTTTCACTGCAGTTTTCTACTCTTAAGTGTTCTTCTGTATGGAACTATATTGGTATCATTTTTTTATTATCTCTACATCTATTACCAAGGATTTTTCAAGGTTAACAATAGAGAATTATTAGTTAATCAGTTAGCTAGAGCAGGTACTAGACAGGTTAGTGAAAACCACAAGCTGTAACAGAGTAAGGGAACTCTCTGGGCTTGAGTTCTAGGGCTTAGCTTTCGATTAATAAGAATTGAGTTGAAAATCCTGCAGGGATCCAATCCCTGTGGTAGAGACGTAGGTCCAAGTGGGCTGAACTCTATAAATCACTTGTCTTCTACATTTTCAGTTCATTCCTTTTCATAGCTTTTGTAGCACACAAGAAAACTATTTATTTTCCAAGGGTTTGAACTTGTTTTCAAGGCCTTAAAAAAGGCATCCTTGCTTCACTCTGTCTGTATTATTTTCAAAGGCTTGACCTAGATTTCAAGGCCTTGAACTCCGTTGTTTGCACAAGTTTTCATCTTCCTAGCAAGTTTTGCAAAAGGTTGGCATACTCTATTCAACCCCCCTTCTAGAGTATCTTAGTTGCTTATACATCTGCATACTCACACTTTCATCATTGATCTAAATAATCCTGTCTATAACATAAATACCAAGAGGATTAAAATGAATTATTTAAATCTTGCTTATCTATGGCACTATCGTGTAGGCCACATAAACGAGAAACGTGTATCTAGACTCCATAAGGATGGATTTTTAGACTCATTTGATTTCGAATCATATGAGACATGCGAGGCTTGTTTATTGGGAAAAATGACAAAATACCCTTTCAATAAGAAAGGTGAGAGGACTAGTGATCAATTGTCTCTCGTGCATACTGATGTGTGTGGGCAATTTGCCACGCCTTCCAGGGGTGATTCTGTCTACTTCAATACGTTTACTGATGATTTCAGTAGATATGGATTTGTATACCTTATGAAGGCTAAATCCGAATCCTTTGAAAAATTCAAAGAATTCAAGAATGAAGTAGAGAAGCAACTTGGTAAAAGTATCAAGGCTCTACGATCAGATCGTGGAGGAGAATACTTGAGCCAAGAGTTTGACAACTATCTTAGAGTGTGGGATAATATCCTAACTCACTCCACCCGGAACGCCACAATGGAATGGAGTCTCCGAGAGGAGGAATCGAACACGGTTGGACATGGTTCGATCTATGATGTGTCAAATTGATCTTCCATTATCATTTTGGGACTACACACTATTGTGAGCAGCTTTCACCATTAATCGTGTTCCATCTAAATCGTTAATGAAGACACCAAAAGAGAGGGGGAGTGGGAAGCGTCCCATAGTGTCAATCATGAAGATTTGGGGTTGCGATGTCTATGTAAAGTGTTTACAATAAGAAAAACTCGTGCCTAGGTCGGATAAATGTAATTTTGTCGGATACCCTAAATAAACTAAGGGATATTATTTCTACAATCCAACTGAGAACAAAGTGTTTGTTGCTCGGACCGGCGTGTTTCTAGAAAGGGAATTTGTCTCTAAAGAAGCAAGTGGGAGGACTGTAGAGCTTGAAGAAATTCAAGAACCACAAAACTACTGATCCTACTATGGAACATGAACAAGAACCACAAAGTGTTGTGGAGGAACCTATTGAAGTAACACAAGAGCTTCGTAGGTCCAGTAGAATGCGCCACGAGCCAGAGAGGTATTGACTTCTCGTGACTGAGTCCGGTGACACATTGCTCATAGATGACGAGCCTAATACTTATGGAGAAGCCATGAAAGGGCCTGATTCTCAGAAGTGGCGCAGAGCCATGGAATCCATGTATACCAACAAAGTATGGACTTTGGTGGAACCACCCTAAGGGGCACACCCCATAGGGTGCAAGTGGGTATTCAAGAAGAAGAATGACATGGATGGTAATGTAATTACCTATAAGGGCCGATTGGTAAAAAAATGATTCAGACAGATTCATGGTATTGACTATGATGAAACCTTTTCACCAGTCGCAATGACCAAATCCATCCGAATCCTACTTGCTGTTGCAGCTTACTAAGACTACAAGATTTAGTACATGGATGTCAAAAATGCGTTTATGTAATACCCCGTTTAATTGCATAGGGTAAAACGGTAATTTTAGAAGCCTAAAAAGAATTTTAGTTGCAAAATAACATTCGGGTAATTTATCGAGTTATATTTGTGTAACATTTTAGGAAAAATATTAAGGTAGTATTCGAGAATTAATACTTGACGTTTCATAAATTTTAGTTAATTTTAGTTTTTAGCGCGTGTCCGACCACCGCGAGGGTTCGTAGTATTGCTACACCCTATCACTTAGGAGGATGGTACACCACCCACACCTTAGTTTTTCCCCAATCTCATCTTCTTCATGCTTTGCCTTCACGGCAAATTCTCCAACACCGCCTCCAACATTGCTGCCTCCAACCACCGCCCCTAGCAAGTTCACATCTCCAAGAAATCCACTCTATTTAAGCAGCTCACCAGCCACCTTCTCATACCCACAGGCTCCATCACAACCATCACCTCTCTCATCCTTGTCGTCATCTTCACCAACACCACCACGCTCAAGCTTCGGGAAAAGACAAACCCACCTCCATCTCTTTCAACTCTCTCTTCACCACCCCTCTCTCACTCTCTGTTTCTTAAAGACAACAACAGTAGCAGCAGAGCAACGTGGCAGCAGCCACAACCACCGCTACCACCGTCGAAGCTCCGGCGAGGAGAACTCGAGAGTTCCCACTGCTCGATCTCTCTCTCTCTCTTTCTCTCTCTCTCTCTCTCTCTCTTGTTCCCCATCTCTCTGATCTCTATCTCATCCCCCTATCTGTCCAAAACAGAGGCCAAGAGCACCAAGCAGCAGCAGCATCTCCGCCATAGCAGGAGCCACCCACCACCGGCCGGACTCCTTTGTTTCCGGCGACCATTTTGGCCAAGCTCCGCAGCAGCACCCACTCTCCTCCCTTGCTTCCAGAAGGTTCCCAGGACCCGACCAACCCATTGGAGAGCTCAAACGAAGCTAGAGAAGCCATCAAAGCCAGCCGCGAAGCTCAACTCCGGCGACTCCGACGTCAAACTCCGACCTGACCCATTTCTTGACGGTTTCTGGCCATTTTTGGCCTAGGTATGTTCTAAACTCGCTGATTAGTTGTTATACATAGTCAAAATTTTATCTTACTAGCTTGAATCCTAGTTAGATAATAAAATTGAAGTTGTTGTTAAAGGGGGTAAAAGTGTAGTTTAAATAAACTGTTGATAGCATAATATAGGGGTTCTTTTGTACTTTCAGAAACTGTTAGGTGTCCAATGTGCTTTAACTCTTCTATTTTGTTAATAATTATGTTACTTGTCAACTTTTAACTCAACTTGGGGGGTTCTATATGTCTTTTACTTAAACTTCACACTTTTCGCTAAAAATAAAAATGTTGTTTCCGAATTAGAAATAATATCTAAAAATAATAGTTTTCGTCCTCGTTTCGGAAAAATAATTCGGGTGTCGAAATAATATCTCACTTGTTCATTAAAAATTAAATAAGAAATGTTTTTATTAAAAACTTTAATAAAATTGCCTAATCACTTAGTTTATAATTTGAATATCTAACACTTCTAAAATTTAATATTTGGCTAGCTTGTTAATACTATAATATTGTGTAGAAATTTTCTTAAATGTATTAGTCATTTAAAATAGACGCGTTGTTTTAGAAAATTATAACTAAGTAATAAAACGTTAGGAAATTAACAGTGGGGGGTTGAGGTTTATAAATAACACTCGTCAGGACTTATAACATTTTATTTGAATATTTATTAACGTAGAAGTTACGATTTGTAGGTGACGTCTTTGTAGTCTCGGGCCACTGTTAGGACGTGCTTTTGCTACGAAAGTAAGCTTAGTATTCATGCCAAGTCTTGCGTGCCTAGCTCCTTTCGTGTCGCAATTTGACTTTATTACTTGTCTCAAAATTTATTTATTGTTTATATGTTTTATTTGGGATGTGTCTACATTTTAAAGAAGTTGATTTGCTTTTATACTGTCACACCGAAATAATAATTCGTAATTAACGTAAAATGGGGGGATCGTTTCATTGCTTTCAATTAGATTGGTCGTGTTGACTGCAGTCATTCGACCCGTATTATCTTAAACCCAGTCGCAACCTGCCGGGCCGCTCCATGTACTCACCTCTTTGGCCGCTAGGAGTCTTAGGGGGGTGCCGAAACTTAAGCTCATGGCTGCTAGAGATAGAATAGTAGACCATCCCCGTGTCAACAAAGTTAATAATGCAATTTCTCTGAGATTTGTATATTTATAAAAGTAAAAAGAAAGAGTTTGGGAATAATTCTCCCCGCTTGAAGTTCAAGAAGGAAAATTGAGAAGATAAGAATTTTATCCGAGTTCCTACTTTATTCATCAAGTTTAGTATTTTCTGATTTATTTCTTCTTTATATTTATTGTGAAAAGAAAGTTATACCTCATCATCAGCTTTACGTGCTTGGGTGTTACTTACTCAGTATTTCCATGCTGACTTTGAGACTGCGGTTCCTGTTTCTATCCCACCGCAGGTTTAGGAGCTGAAGACTAAGGGGTAGCCGGGTACGAGACTCACCTAGAAGGATATTGTCACGAATAGAATCTAGTGTTGCTAGCTAAGAATAATGTAGTAGTTTTGAAAACGCTTGTGTAATATCTAGAGACTTTTTGTGATGTTTAATATTGTGTAATTAATAAATAATGTGGGATGTTATGCTTTTGATTTCCGCCGTTACTTTTAGCATCGCCCTCCCGGTCTTGTCCGAGCTGGATAAGGGGGTTGTTGCAGTTTCTTTATGGAAAACTCCTCGAGGATGTGTACATGACACAACCTGAGGGTTTTGTGGATCCAGAGCATGCAAATAAAGTATGTAAGCTACAACAATCCATTTATGGATTAAAGCAAGCTTCTAGGAGTTGGAATCGACGTTTTGATGAACCAGCCAAAGAGTTTGACTTCATCAAAAAAGAAGATGAATCTTGTGTCTACAAGAAGGTTAGTGGGAGCTCTGTTGCTTTTCTGGTATTGTATGCGGATGACATACTACTCATTGGAAACAACATTCCCTTGCTGCAATTTGTGAAAGATTGGCTAGGAAAGTGTTTCTCAATGAAAGACCTAGGGGAAGCAGCTTATATACTTGGTATCAAGATATAGAGATAGATTTATGAAGCTGCTAGGCCTAAGTCAAAGTACATATATAGACAAGGTTCTGAATCGGTTCAAAATGCAAGATTCCAAGAAGAGATTCTTGCCCATGTCGCATGGAATCAAATGACATTGAGAAGGAACGCACGAGTAGGGTACCCTATGCCTCGGCCATATGATCCATCATGTACGCCATGTTGTGTAATAGACCAGATGTGTCATACGCGTTGAGTATGAAAAACAGATATTAGTCTAATCCATGTGAGAGTCACTGGATAGCGTTTAAGAACATCCTTAAGTACTTGAGAAGAACTAAGGATGCGTTCTTGATCTATGTAGGGGAGGAAGAGTTGCGTGTAAGGGGTTACACGGATGCAAGCTTCCAAACCGAAAGAGATGATTTCAAATCGCAGTCAAGATTTGTGTATTGCCTGAATGGAGGAGCTGTGAGCTGGAAGAGTTCCAAGCAAGAGACGGTTGCTGGTTCTACAACTGAGGCTGGGTATATTGCTGCGAGTGGCGCAATAAATGAAGTTATTTGGATTAGGAGGTTCATCACTGAGCTTAGTGTGGTTCCTAGCATTGTGGATCCAGTAGAGTTGTATTGTGACAACATTGGGGCGATTGCGAATCAAAAGAATCCATATCACACCAGAAATCCAAACACGTACTCAGGAATTTCCATCTAATTCGAGATATCATCGATAGAGGAGATGTGATGATATGCAAGATTCCTACATATGAGAATCTGTGAGGCCTGCTTACAAAGCCGCTTGTCCAACACAAGCATGAAGGGCACACTAGATCTATGGGCATACGGGATGCGCCAGATTGGCTCTAGCGTAAGTAGGAGACTGTTGGAATAGATACCCCAGAGGCAATCTTTTTAGTATGAATAATATTTTTGGCTATAAACATTCATTGTATTATTTAAGCAGATATTTAATATAATGAAGTCCTTAGATTGAAAATATGTTATTTATCTTAAATATCCCTAGTCAATTATATTAATTAACAGGACGATCAACTACAGACTAGTATGGGGTTGGATTGATATGGAGATATCACGATCCAACACATGTGTATGGATTTGAAGTAATAGCATACTGGATTGACCCTTAACGAGAAGGCTACATACAGGTTATGTAAAGTCACAAGTGCTTCTCGTAGTGACAACGGTATTGTCATCCTTAAACTTGAAGTCACTAGATCCTCTAGTTGTTGATTGTTGTGTTTTAACATCGTCAAATGCTACACCGTAACTGGGAAGTAATAAAGGCGTTAGTCGGATACAATAAAGAAGCAAGCTTAGAGATGGTAGTGATGTAGATAGGATTTTTCCCTCCCACATAACAGGAGCAAATATCCACGGCCACTCGAGGGATTGTGCTTATAGAATGTCTGGCCAGACTCAGATAAATCAATATAGGATATTGATGTTATCTGCATCGATAAGACTATTCCCAGGATCAAGAAAGTATGGATTGGATATACGAGTGTGACTTGTATGTCTTGTGTTCAATCCGGATATAGAGACAAAGGGATGAGACAATACTTGCACAAGGTATGTCAGATGACTATTTCTATTAGTTGGGTGGCATGGATGTCTTGCTACAAGCCGCTCCATTTTTTTAATTGTTACTAACAACTAAGTACAAACCTATGGGGTCACACTCCCTATGGATTAGACCGGAGCAGGGAAGTAATTAATATGATTAATTAAATAGAAGGATAAGTACGCTGCTACTTTCAAACTTAGTAGGACTAATTTACAAGTTGGACTAATCCGCGTATAGACATGATTAGGATAGGGGAGTTTATGCAGTCAACAAAGAGTTGTTGGACTATATAAAGGTGTGTGACCCCATAATTACATATATTTAAAATTTGCAATTTATTTTGTATGTGATGACACGGTCAGTGAATCTCTATAGTGGTATATTTTGTAATATTGGTGTCAATTGTTTTGATATTTGATACACTATAGCTGAATTTTATTTGTGGATGTTTTGTGACAAACAAAACTACATGGGATAGGTTATGCTCGTTACTTCTTCCATGCATGTGAGGTTATGTCACATATAAGTATTCAACATTGGGGTTTTCTAATTGTTCATTTTATAGGGTCATTGTGTCATTGTGTAGTTATAATTAGATGAATTGGGTAATTATTTTCCTAATGGTCTCTTTTACGTGGCTAGTATACCTCCTAGCTATCATGTTAATCCATTTTCATGAGTTTTTACATGTATCATGTCTACATGTCTTACCTTATCTTGAAGTAATTGGTTTAGTATGTGCCACGTGTCATCTATTAACCCAAAGCAAAATTGATGTGATTAGTCATCTATTAACTTGGGCCTTTTACAGGAACACAATCAAAGTGAGAGGGAGGGTCAATTTCTTACCTTCAGCATAAGGAAATAGATGGAAAGAAAATTGGTAATATACACTTTGTGCCCCGACTTATGGTAAATAGGCAATATGTTCCCTCACTGTTCACTGAATGACAGGGGACACCTTTATTTTGTGTCAAAATATTTATAAATTACACCCTTCCGTCAACATCCGTTAAGTTAGTGTGATTTTGACTGGGGTCCACCTTTATATTTTTTTAGACCCAATTTACCTTCCAATACATTGTAATGTCCTTTTTGACCTTAGAAAAATGTATATATTACTAAATGTGCATCACTAGTTTAACTTGCTATGATGAATTTACCCCTCCATACATGCCAAAACAAAATCACCCGTTCCTAATACAACCTTCACACCATTCTCCCTCGAGTGTTTCAACAAATTTGCGATTCTGCTTGTTCTCTCATATTACACACATTGATACTATATTGATATTACATTGACTCATTGTTTATTTCTCATTTGGATAATACTAACTCTGTTTCTTCTCTTTCAGCTAACTTTTCTAAAATGGAAGTTTCCTCTCTTTCAGCTTACTTTCTATTTTTGTAAGTTTTTAAATATAATGACATTTTTTCCCTTTTAAAATACAACCCAGCTTTATGTGTTTAGACTGCTTTATGAACTCTCATGGGTAAATCTGTAAAGTAGCCTTGTTTCTTAATAATTGTTCCATTTTTCTCACTTAAAAGAGAAGAAACAGGGAAAGTACTAGTATGTCTTAAGAAATTCAAATTAAGTTTCATATGTTATAGTGAGTCTGTTTGGATGTTTGGTTTTTTTGGAATTTTTATAAAAATAATTATGTATTTTAGAGTTTCAAAAACTAAAAAGTTTTACGATTATATTAGGGTGGGATATTTCACATCTCGACGGATTAATATTTTTTTGTTCTAACTGGTGGCACTTGTATCCTGGCAAGAGACAGGTTCGTTTTAGCTTCTAGATAGAAAGTGAAATTAAGATCAAAAGTAACAATTTGTTTCTAAAAAAAATAGTCGCAAGAATTGGAAAAAATAGGCGAGTACATGGTTGGTTATTGTTAATGCAGAAAGTGTGATATGTGTTCGTTTTTGCTAGCACCTTACATCGCTAATGTGGCCCCCAATCCGTAGAATCAAAACCCCATTTCATAGAACAGTCAATAAAGCACCAAAAATGAACAGATAACCCACAAATTCTTCTTTAGTTGGACCAAGTCTTCGGTAGGAGGCAAAAACTAGGATCTAAAACAATTGTAAATTGGTTAGATAACAGAGTAGAGTAGGGTTGAGGATCAAAACAAAGTTCCACGTTTGTACCTCTCTTTCGGAAATACCAAAATAACGCCCGAAAAGAGGAAACCCTAACCTCATCCAATCAAATCGAGGACCTCGGCTGACTGCACTATCCCCTCTCTCCCTTATTATCTTTTAATTTAGGGATTTTTTTTCTATCAATCTTGGGCTATGGGATTCGACGATTGAATCCAGTAGTGGTGGTTGGCGGATTGGTAGTGATCCGGTGTTCATACCTGCACTGTATTGTGGGTTTTTTTTTCATATTGATTGCATTACAATATGTAGGAAGATGAACGAGTGGAAGTGAATGAAAGAAAGGATAATGATCCTTCAATCACTGAGGGGGTATTATTGTTTTTAGCAAACTTTTTTAAAATATTTGCAAGTAATGATTAATATATTCAATAAATTGCGAAGGATAAATTGGTACTTTTGTCTTTTCCGTCTATATCCGTTACCTGCTGTCCGAAATAGGGGTGTCCACTGTCATTCAATGAACAATGAGGGAACATATTGCCTATATACCATAATACAGGGGCACAATGTGTAAATTACCCAAAGAAAATGGTTGTTGAGAGTAAACTGTTATCTCTAATGGTTTCAACCTTAACCATTGTTATCACATTTAGAGAAAAAAGAGGTCAAACCTGTTATTTTTTTCAATTACAGATTTTTGTGGTGTGGCTCAAATATTGGTTGGATTAAAGTGCTTCAACTTGGCTAGGTCGTCTTTGCATGGCTTGTCTTTTACTCTTACGAGGTAGGGGAACTCTAATTTCTAAGTTTCCTGCAGTTACAGTGTAATTCTATGTATACTGATGGTGTGATTTTACAGCTTAATAGCTATCTGATTATTATCTGGTGATTGATAAATCACGTTATTTGTCTATTTGGTGCCGCATGCTGATGTGTAATAACTGGCTGTTGTGTTAATTAGATTTTAGGTTTCTATACCAGTGGTTAGGCGGTGCCTACTGGGATGTTTGGCTCACCCCTCTATTTTACAGGTTGACCTGGAGCACGACGGATCGCGAAGTAGTTATTTAAAAGTAAATTTTTGGCTAAGCAATTGCTTTTAGCTGTTTTTAGTGAAAGTTCTATCTTTTTAGTCGAATCGCGATATTTAATAAAAAATATCATATTTGACGAGTTGGTGTAAATTTTTAAATAATTCAGTCACGTACCAGTATTTCATATATTTGATATAAAGGTGGTTTCAGAGGACTCTGTGTCCTGCTGGTTGAGATTTGGACGTCTAGAAGTGCCAGACGGGTTGACAATAAATGGGGATTTTTATCGAATAATCGATATTTATTATTAAAAATGTGACCGGATCGTCACAAAAGGACACTCCTAGCTTCCTTTCCACAACTAATACAAATAACATATTGAGCGGGAGAGAAAAGCAAGGAGAGAGAGCAATCCCAAAGAGGGACGAACTCCCCCTTGGGACCGCCCCTACCTGTCGGCCACAAGAGGTCACGCCCACCTCTCTGCTCCTTATGCGTGATCGTGATCTTCTTCTTCTTCTTCTTCTTCTTCTTCTTCAATTCTAGCTAGCACAAGGTGTTGGAAGATCCGGATCCTAACCTAGGAGTGGACTAGCCATAGAGGCGTGAATATTTTTTCACGTGTGAAGTCATCAAAGGAGATACAAAAGGAATTTTGATACTAAACCCTTCATATCGTTATGAATTATATACTTGTGATCCTTGGAGGGTCTTGAACAGATTAATTATTGTTTATTCCGCTGCGTATCCGTTATCAAAACCCTACAACCGGTTCTGGTGGCTCAAATCCCTTGAATATCATCTAAAAATGCACAATTTTATTACTGTTCAAGTTGGATGGATCCAACTACGTGGTCTGGAAATATCAGATCACCTCCTTGCTCTGAACTCAATCTGTCTTTGGGGTTTCTTGATTGGTCAATTACTTGTCCGGATGAGTTCTTGAAGGAATCCGACGGGTCAGCTTCGTCTACTGTAAATCCCGCCTTCCAGTCGTGGCAGATTCAAGATCAAGCACTCATGCTATTCTTAATGCAACACTAAGTCAAGAAGCCTTATCTCTGGTGATTGGACAAACTTCCTGTCCATTTCTCTGGCTGCACTCGAGCGCAGGTACACCTCACTTAAATAATGAGTTGCAAAACGCTAAAAAAAAAAAAATCAGACTCAGTTGATGTCTATATGCAGAAGTTAAAAACTAATAGGGATAAATTACTTGTGGTTAGAGTTATTGTGGATGACGAGTATATGATTCTTTATGCACTGAATGGGTTACCCCCTTAATTTAAGTCCCTTCAATGTCTATTAGTTCAAATCAGATTACTTTTGAGGACCTTCATGTGTTACTGAAATCTCATGAATTAATGTTAGAGTCCCAAGTTAACACTTCTACTCATTCTGTTGATACTGCCGTTGCCTTCAACATTGTCACTGCCTCTGGAAATGGTATTTCTTGTAGATGCAAAGGACAAGATTACAATAATTATAATGCAAATGGCAATCGTAGAAACTATGGTTATTGTAAGTTCATCCTATTTCAAAGGCTTGAAACAACTTGTCTGTTTTAAGGCCTTGAAACTGATTTCAAGGGTTTGAAACTAACACTACAAATTCTGGCATGAGCTTAGGGGGAGCTGATGATCTTATTCGAACTCCCAATCTCTTATAATTCATTATCTATTTCTTGATGATGAAAGAAAAATCATTCTTCTATTATAAACTGTGATTAATCTATGTGTTTGACTCAGTTTTTGCAGGGATATATAGTTTCCTATTTCGCAGGATTATTTCCTAATCTATTTGGTTGCAGGATGGAAATCAATCTGTCAGAGTTATTATGCACTTTGATCTGCTGTATCTAAAGCTTTCCAACCTTCTAACGAACAAGATCAAGTCAGTAGATACTGAGAAAAGCCGTTGGGAGAGCTGTTAGAAGAGTCAAAGACTTGCAGCTAATTTTAGGAAAGTTTGTTAATGAAGATCCTGCATATCTTCAATTCAGACAAGCTGCATAAAAGGGATTTTGAATGAGGATTTTTTAAGACACAAAAAAGAGAATAACACACAGATACATTCAAACTCCACAGAGGATTGACAAGCAACCAAGAAGCAGATCCACATCACTCAATCCAATCATCTGAAGAACACTGCACATTCACTTAAGACTTAGCTCTTAGTGTTAATCTCTTCTGATCTTCATTTGTATATCTTTTAGACAATACTTTCATTTCTTATTATCATGGAATTTTCAAGTATAACAATAGAGAATTCTTAGTTAATCAGTTAGCTAGAGCAGGTACTTTATAGGTTAGTGAGAACCACAAGCTGTAACAGAGTAAGGCATCTCTCTGTGCTTGAGATATAGGGCTTAGCTTTGATTAATAAGAATTGAGTTGAAAATCCTGCATGATTTAAGTCCATGAGGTAGAGACGTAGGTCCAAGTGGACTGAACTCTATAAATCACTGTGTCTCTTGCATTTACTTTGCTGCATTTTACTTAGCTTACAAACTGCTCAAAACATGTTTTCAGTTCAAGGGCTTGAACCTCATTTCAAGGCCTTGAAAACTATCAACTTTCTATTTAGTTTCTTTTTTGACTCGAAGGACTTGAAACTCATTTCAAGGACTTGAAATACTTGCTGCATTTCACAAACTTCTTTGAAACCACTCTTTTAGAAAAAGTTTCAAAAGTTTCCATACTCTATTCAACCCGCCCTTCTAGAGTATTGATCCTGTAGTTTTTCCTACTGTACCTTTCTTCAATTGGTATTCGAGCTTGTATCACTGCATAGATATAACAGTCTTGTGATTATGAGTACTGTAGGAGATGGTGGTTTCTCACAGGGAATAGCTGCTAATAGACTTCCCTTGTTCTGTGGTGACAACTTTGTGCACTGGAAAGCCCTGATGAAAATGTTCATCATTGATGAAGATATGGAGTTTGGACTATCATTCATAAGGGTCCTCACATATTCTATACTGAGAAAGATGGGATTGGAACTCTCAAAACCGAAGATTCACTTTCTGCTTCTGAATTAGAGCATTTTTCTAGAAATTACAGAGCTATGAATCTCTTATATTGTGCTTTGAGTGCAGATGAATTTAACATGATTTCAGGATGTAAGACTGCCAAGGAGATATGGGACAAGCTTGTGGTGACCTTTGAAGGAACTAGCCAAGTCAAGCATACCAAGATCAACATATTCCTTAGGCAATATGAGATGTTCAAGATGAATGGAGATGAATCAATCAGAGACATGTTCAAAAGATTCATTGATACTGTTAACAACATCGATTCATTAGGAAAACACATTTCCAATGAAGAAAATGTTAGAAATATTCTGAAAAGTCTTCCTAAAGAAAAATGGAAACCAAAGACTACAACTATTGAAGAAGCTCAAGATCTATCATATCTTCAACTTGATGACTTGCAAGGAAAGTTGCTCACACATGAGATCTATATGAATGAATCTGATGGAGATTTACCAGACAGTTTCAAGAACTTATCTCTCAAGGCCAAGGAGAGTGAGTCCTCTCAAAGCCTTGAACCAGAAGAATATGACGATGAAGATCCTTTTGCGCTCATTTCCAAAGTCTTGACCAGGATTCTAAAGATGAAAAAGAACTTTGGAAACAAAGACTTCAGCAAGGACATACACAGATCCTCCAGTAGCAGAGACTACAAAGGTAAATCTATCTCTCATGGTATTAAAGCTAAAGTAATGAATTGCTTCGAGTGTGGTAATGCAGGACACTTAATCAGAGACTGTCCACACAAGAAAACAAACAATTTCAGAAGAAAGACCATGACACAAGAAAGAATGCTATGGTAGCTTCCTGGAGTGATTCTGATTCCTCTAGTGATTCTGAATCTGAATAAGAACAAGCCAACCTCTGCCATATGGCTAAGCATGATGAAAGTTTTGAAAAGATCATTGAGGTAATGGTAAACCGCTTTATTTCTAAATCAAAAGATGTCCTCATTGATTATCTTAGAACAATGCTTTTAAATGAGGACTATCTGAAAGAGATTAGAACTTTGAAAGAAAAGGTTCATGAGCAAGCAAAAGAAAACTTAGAACTTGTTCGCAAAAATCAAAGTCTTGAAGTTTGTCAGAAGAACTCTGACAGAGATTTCAAAGCCTTATAAACCAGTTTCAAGGCCTTGAAAACTCTTGTCAAGGAAGTAGTTACTGAGAAATCTCTTTTGAGTGACAGAATTATTGATCTAAGACATCATTGTGATGAGTTGGAGAAACAAAAGACTACTCTAACTGAGAATCTTCAAGATGCTAAGAATTCTACGACAAATCTTGCTGGCTCAGAACACAATTTAAATTTGATTCTTGGAGGAAGCTTACAGTCTTTTCACAAAACAGGTAATGGCTACAATCCAAACTTTCCAAAAAAGAGCAACACCAGATTTTTGAAGGCTCCGAAGTGTCATTACTGCAACAGAATTGGTCATGTTAAAATGACTTGTCCTTTTAGAAGAAGAGACCCTCAAATAATGAGTAACACTTATCCCTTTCAACTTAAAGGAAAAGTTAGACATATTTGGGTTCCAAAAGGGGTTACAACACCTAACATGGTTGACCCTAAATATGAATCTAAATTCCACACTTGGTCTAGTAGCTGGGTAAGGTAGTGAATGGTGTTTGTAGGAAGTCACCAAGAGTAAAGATAAAAAATGATTCATGGATAGTGGATGCTCCAGACATATGAGTGGAAAGAGATCTTTATTATCAAAATTGAAAGAGCAATCTGAAGGCTCAATCATACATGGTGACTGTTCAACAATAATTCCCAAGTATAGGAATATCGTCCTAAGTAGTACCCGAGTAAGAACGGGGTCGAATCCACAAGGAGAGGAGGTTTAGACAATGACTTGCAAAACTAGAAAACGACGAACTAAAGCAAGAAACGCAAACTCTCAATGGCTTTAAAGCTTGCCAAGCTATTCAAATCCACCAAAATCAATTGATGGAGCAAGTTTGAGGTTTGAGTCTAAGAACAAAGTAAACCACTACTAGAGTTACGATTCAAGAAACTAAGCGAAATACCAAGTAATGAGGGGCTAGGGATCATCGGTTTCTCTAGTGACCAATCCTCCTTTTACATTCAAGCCCGGTTCTCAAATTCGCATGTGTCAATCCACAAGACAAGTATCTCAAGAAGTGATTGCTCATACAATCCAACTCGCGACAAGAGAAGTGTGTAAATCCAACACGCTAATCAAGCACTAATGAGGCTATTCAAATGAGATTCTCCAAATTTCAAGTGTTTCAAGCATCAACCATATGTAAACACACATAGATGTTTCCACATGAAAGATCAAGCAACAAATGAGATTTGTAAAATCTCACTCAAATCACCTAACTAGAACTCGATTTCTCAAAGTTAGGATTGACGAGTTCCTCTCACTCAAATGCAACTTCAAATCAAACACGTCAAAAGTATTCGCACATCTACCTATTCAATGCATCAAATACTTCAACAAGAGAAATCTAAATATTGCACTAAGCATTCAAGTGAACCCAATTCAACCCATTCATCCTTGAAGTTCAACTTGAATCAATATGGAGATTTAGACACTAGATAGTCCCAAATCACCCAAGCAAATTGAATTAGCTAGACATAATAGAAAATTCAAGAGAGATTGAGAGAAATTTAACTTTCAATAATCAAATCTTGAATTCATACTTGATAGCATCAATACACTTTCACTAATTCAATCCCAAACACTTGTTTCAACTACAAACATGAAGAACAAACCATCTCATCGAATCAAACTACACAAAATAGAGCAAAACAGCCCCAACTCACTACTAAGCTACCAAAATGATGAGAAACCCACTACCTAAGCTGCTGCTGCTGCTGCTGATGATGAACACAGCAAGAACACAGGAGCAGCTGTGAAACAGTGACCCATAACAGATTACAAACTGACCTCCTCTCTCTCCCTCTTCCTCTTTCCCTTGTTCTTGGCCCTGATTATGCTCAAAGAGAGCTCAGGCGCTCAAGAACAAGCCCTGACTTGGGTGAAATCGGAGAGAGAGAGAGGATGAACAAAGAGCTGCTATGGAGTACTGTAGCCGACTGGGTCTGGACCAGAGAGCTGAAATTTTCTTCACACTTGCTTTATATAGATGATGGGAATGGGTTGAGTAGCCTCCAAGACTTCATCCACGCCCTCCAATTCGTCTCATTCCCTCTGCATCGTCGATTTCGTCGAAGCTTCAAGAACCCTAGGTTGATTTAGGGCTTTTTGTTTCGTTCGTTTTTGGGCCAAATTGAAGGTTGAAGGAGAGAGATATCGGGCTGGGAAGTGGTTTGGCACCGTTTTGGATCAGTTCCGCTGAGATTTGAGGCCGGTCGTGGGGTGTCCGAAGCTTCTGCGAAGCTCCCATGGAGGTTTCAGCATCGTCTTATATCGCGAGGAAGAAGACGCCGCTTGGCTGTTAATTACCTTCTAAAATTTGCATATTGGCCCCGTGACTTTGCTGGAGGCTTTTAAAAGGCCCCCGGCTGTTAAAAACATTTCATAGCCGCCCTTTATAACTTGAGAAAATGTCACTTAACTCCCTCATTCCGTTAGGATGACTTCAAATAAGCCCCTAGATGTAACTTTGGCCTTGTAATGTGGCCTCTTGGCTTCTAAATGTTCATTTTTTTGCCTATTTCTTCACTCATCTTCTCACAAAGGCCCTTGAATCTTCTCTTTAGCTTACAATTTAGTTGCTTTGTCTTCAACTTTAGCCACTTTATCACTTGATTTCTTAAAATTAAATCCTCCAAGCCCTTTAATTCATCGCTTGGCCCTCCTAGGCTAGTCTCTCGCGTTCCAAATCACAATTTTACCTACAAAATGAGAGAATACAACCAAAACTACGAAAACAAGCATAAGTCTAGAAAGAGAGATAAAATAAATAAATTACACATATTAGCAAGTTATGAAGAGTTCATTAACATACTAAAACATGCAATTTTATGTCGTTAACACACCCCCCAACTAGCCTTTTGCTCGTCCTCGAGCAAAGAGAGCGATATGAGTTGAAATTTAGTGAAAAACCAATCATGAGAGACACACACTCAACTAGACAAGGCTTGACTCAATTCTAAACTAAACTCAAATATTTACAAAAACGCACACACACATTATCTATCCTAAGAGAGAACTCAAAGAAAATAAAATCCTAAAGATTACTAGCTAATTTTAGTTTTTTTGTGGGGGAAAAAGAAGAATGCACAAATGTCTCCTCAAATAAATTCTCAAAGTCCAAGAAGATTGAGAAAGAAGCCTAAGGACGTCTAAGCATATACTCATACAAATGTGGGCGGTGTTTGGTAGAAGGTGACTCATGCGAACTACAAAACTTGTTAAATTAAGTCCAATTCGCAAGAAAGTATGCCTTCAAAAATAAGGATCACAAGAAACTAGACATTCTCATACTTATTCAAAAGCACCCATGTAGGATGGACTTCCAAAGCTTTGAACAAAATTTTTTTAAGAAGGGGAGATGTGGTTGTGGGCTTGTATGATCCTTTTGTGGATTTTTGGTAGATGGTGCGATTTATCATGTTTTTTTTTTTTTTTTTTTTTTTTTTTTTTTTTTTTTTGAGATTTATAGCATTAACGTTTTATTTTTAACCTCAAATCCAAGGATCTCCAAGACCCACAACAAAATAGAGGAATATACACGCGAGTGGGCTTTTTAAGCTAAACCAAGGGAGCTATCTAGGTGGTGACGTAACATTATCCCCGGACACCCCTCTATTTCATAGACATCGCATGGGGTGTCATTGGTAACCACCACTCCAATGGGCTACAAGTTTCCACCGCAAAAACGAATAGAGAAAAATCTTTTTGTGAAGTTCAAATAGCTTTAGAAAATGCACCCTTTATCAAAAGTAAAAGACGTCAAAGTTTATGTGATCAACTTAGCTTGAAGGACTTAAACATGAAACGTAAATTTAGTGTGTCGCTTTGTGAGAACGCATGATGTCGCGGAAGATGGGATATTGGTGTAGATGTATTGAGTATAAGCAAAGAATTCCTTTCTAAAATAAAAATAAAAAGAACATGGACTAAGAAATTTCATTTTTTGAAAACATCTAGCTTCCTAAAGTTCCCCCTTTTCACTTTTTCTCATTTTTTTTCATCATTTTTCATTTTTCAATTTTCAATTTTTGTTTCTTCTTTTTTTCAAAATAAGTGACTCAACTATAACTTCCTAAGACTCAATAAAGCTATCAAATAAGAAAATAAAATCTAGACTCAAGATGAAAGGTGAAAATAAATAAAACTATCAAAGAAAGAGAAAAAAATATAAGGTTTGACACGGGAAAAGAGTGATGCTTCTCATGAAAGGTTCACACACATTTTTTAATTTTTCAATTTTTTCAATTTTTTTGGATTTTTTCAAATTTTTCAAATTTTTCAATTTTTTTGGATTTTTTCAAATTTTTCATTTTTTTTGTATTTTTCATGTAAATCACTAATGAAGAAAACTCATGCGAGAAACCATTTAAGCCAAGTAATATATCTACTTCCCACCCCCCAACTAAAATGTCACATTGTCCTCAATGTGTGAGAACAATGGAAGAGCATAAAAGTTCATATAAGAGATAAGGGATAGATAGACCTCATTTTAGCTTTCTTGGCCACCAAGCATAAGTCCTCCTCCAAGAGCAACCTACAAAATGGTAAAGGAAAAGAAAAAAAAAGAAAATGCAAGAAATAGAGATAAACTAATTTATTTATTTACAACTAGGGAGGTGGAACAAATAAAATGATGCTATCCCACCCCCAATCTTGGAAACTTCTTTTCATGCCATGCCCCTACTTCATTCTTAGAAAAGTACTTCCCCTTTAAAAAGTTTGATTCATCAATTAGAATAGATAGGAGAAGTAGGGACAAGACACAAAAGATGAATAAGAGATGCAAGCAAAATCTAACAATAAAGTTAGAGCAAGTTGTTATATCATGAATCAACTTAAGAAAAGGGTTTGAAATCCTCAAATTAATTGAATCATAGAATGGGTCTTCATAAGTTGCCAAATTTTTACTTGAAATCACAACTTGAGAGATATGGGCAACTTGTGAATCTTCAATCTCATCAATTTTAAATAAGTTATATGGATTTAGGGATGTGGTTTCACAAGGAATAGGTAAAATCATTTGGGCACATGAAACCACATCCAAACCCTTAGGCTCATGATTTGGATCATTGACTTAGTCAAGTTGAGCCATTAGTCTCTCCTCTTTATCAAATTTAATGCATCTTCCATGAGAAGAGATGAGTAGGAGACATCACCAAAACACAAAAATTTCAATTCCTCCCAAGTAGCTCATCTAATTCTCTAGAAGATGTAGTAAAAGAGTCTATATGAATCGGAGTATCAACACATGAACCCCCCAACTTACTTGAAGGTTCTTCCACAATTTCTAGTGGAGGGGGTTCTCCTAGAGTATCCTCTAAGTCATCACAAAAGAAGTGATGCTCATGATCATTGGAACTATGGTGAATATTAGACTCTTCATAAGCACTAGACAAAATAACATTTCCTTCATGAATGGTAGCATCCAATTCGACTTCTATCTCATCACATGAGTGATTTCCATTTTGTGAATCCTCCTCACATTTGTCACTATGTGAGTCATCCAAAATGGCTTCACTCATGTCATGGGTTGAAGAGTCATCATCAAAAATATCAATCTCACTACCAATATCACTATCACATGCTTCTTTTAAATGTGCAAATGAGAAATGAATACAATCACCTATCCTAGTAGCAACAACTCCATCATCATACACATCATCCAAAATTTGGTCTTGAATAGACTCGTGACGTGTGTGAATAGGAAGTTGAGACTCGTGTGATGATGATTCTTGTGAAGAGTAAGTACTATAATCAAGAGAATCATCATGCGATTGTGAGGAAGCCACTCTATCATCCAAGTGAGAGAATGATTCTTCAAATTTTCTTTGTGATTCTTTTGATTCTATTAGTGATTCCAAAATTTCTTTATTCTCTTGAATATGCTTTTGAATTTTCTCATATAAAGAATCACTTATAGGCGTATTTAGCTCATCATTCACAAGTGATTCCCTCTCAAAATGATTAACTCCTCTTGATTCACACATCATATCATTATATTGATAAGTGCAAGAATCATGAGAGTTCAAAGTGTTTGAGGGAGGTGATTGTGCAGAAGAAGCATGAGATGTGTAATCTAGTGTCCTACTACCATGCCAAGAATAATCATTCTTAGGAAAATAATCACCATTATTGTAAGCACGCTCACGTTTGGAACGCATTGATTCCTTAGATTGACTTTCATGTCTAGTAAATGCATAGTAGTAAGGAACACTAGGCCTCTCACCAAGTCCAAAATGTTCATGAGACATATTTTTCTTTTCAAGCAAGTAGATGGGAGGTAATTGATGAATGTCACAAGCCCTCTTGAATCTCACAAGCTTAAGTAAGCACAAGCAACTAGAAAAATGTCAAAAACAAACTACTAACAAACTAACTAAGAAAGCAAATCAAATCTAAAGCCTAGCCTCTCCCCGGCAACGGCGCCAAAAACTTGTTCGCGATAATTCCCAAGTATAGGAATATCGTTCTAAGTAGTACTCGAGTAAGAACGGGGTCGATTTCCACAAGGAGAGGAGGTTTAGACAATGACTTGCAAAACTAGAGTAAACGACTAACTAAACGATAAAAGCAACTTCTCAATGGCTTTAGAGCTTGCCAAGTTATCAAATCCACCACTAGTGATGGAGCAAGTTTTGAGAATTCAAGTAAGAAACAAAGGAAACGAATACTAATACTACTACGATTCAAGATAATGGAGTTGGGTCAATTGATTTCGCTAGAAAACTTGCAAGTGAAGTCCAACACCCAAACTTTGTATGAAACGACGAAACATGGATTCTAAAGCAAACGGAATCGTCTAGCTCACGAATTCAAGAGCGAAACCCAAAATCGAGTTATGTCAAGCATCAAGGATATGTACTCCGCCAAGTGAGTCCACATACAAGATCAAGCCACAATTCGGATTTGTCTTTCGACACAAGAATTCAATGAATTCGACATCCAAACTTGTGAAACTTTGAAGAACAATTGAAACTTCACAACAAGTCATCCAACTTAATCAAGTAACCCAACAATTAAACTAGCTACACATTAGAATGAAATCAAGAGAGGTTAAGAGAAATGATATTTTCATTAGCAACACTTTGATTCATACACTAGATATCACCAATCCAACCTCTAAGCTTGATTCAAACTACAAACATGAAGCACAAACCATCCACTTGAATCAAACTACACAAAACAAGAGCAAAACAACCCCAAATTCACTACTAAGCTACCAAAATGATGAGAAATCAACACCCTACACTGCTGCTGCTGCAGCAGCTGCTGTTGCAGTACCAAGAACAGAGCAGCAGCAGAACACAGTTGAAATCACCAAGAACAGACCTCCTCTCTCCCTCTCTTCCTCTTCCTACGATTCTTGGCCCTTAATTAGCTCAAGAGAGAGCTCAGGGACTCAAGATCGAACCCAGAGTCGGGTGAAATCAGAGAGAAAGAGAGGAGGAGAAACAGAGGCGTCGCGTGCTGTCCGTCGGGTCAGTGTAGAGCCGAACCCCCTTTCTTATTCTTCGACTTCGTATTATATAGAGGGTAGGGAAACGATTGCGTAGCCTCCAAGCACATATCTCCACCCTTGATTTGAACTAAGAAGCCCTCAGTCGTTGATTGATACAAACCCTAGAATTTGGGGCTTTTTCGTCCATTCGTTCTTAGGCCAAATTGAGGGATGGGTTATGTAGAGGATTGGATTAGGAGGAGATTGGGACTGGTCTCACTCGATTTGGTGAAGAAACGAGACCAGGGTGAGGATTTGAAGAGCTTGGTCGCACCAACCATGGAAGCTTCGGTGTCTCTGTGTTTCAGCGACGGGGATAGAGTGAGAGGAGGGGGAAGACGCGTGAGAGAGAGTTGTTTGGCCGAAAATACACTCGGCTCCCCCCTTATTCTCCGATACCTTTTAAAATACCCCCATCCCCTCTTAAAAGGTTTGGTAAAATTGTAAAAGCACCCCAAGTCCGTTAAAACTCATTCAAAGCAACCCTTTTCAACTTTAGAAAACTTCACTAAGCTCCCCGAATCCGTTAAAATTACTTCAAACAAGCCCCTTTATGTAACTTTGTCCTTGCAAAGTGGCCTCTTGTCTTCTTAGACCTCACTTTTTGGCCTCTATCTTCAAATATTCTTCAAATTAGGTCCTCCAAGTCCCTTCTTCATGGCTCTTGAGCCGCAAATCCTCTTCAAATTCATTGTTTAAGCTCCCCCTAGCTCGCCTCTTGCGTTTTAAAGCACGTCTTCACCTACAAAATTAGGGAAAAACAACCAAAACTACGAAAACAAGCATAAGTCTAGAAAGAGAGATAAAATAGACAAATTACACATATTAGCAAGTTATGAAGAGTTCATTAACATACTAAAACATGCAATTTTATGTCGTTAACAGTGACAAATGGAAGTGCAACATATTAGGTATGGGTATTGGTTCAGACTCTGAAAATTCTATTTATAATGTCTATCTAGTTGATGGTTTGAAGTTTATACTGCTTAGTGTATCTAAATTTTGTGATAATGGTAACAAGGTTATCTTTGAAAAAGAGAAATGTGTGGTGCAAAATGATAAATCTGGAATTTGCATTCTCACTGCCTCAAGGTCAAAAAATGTATATACTTTACACACTAACAATGTTGCAGGTGAAAGCTTAACGTGTCTCAAGGCCTTGAAAGAGGATTCAAAGCTTATATGGAGTCTAGAGATGTGTTTCTCGCTTATATGGCCTAAACGACAATGCCATAAATAGAATTTAAATCATTAGTTTTAATCCTCCTAGTATTTATGTTATAGACATGATTGCTTAGATAAAGGATATACAATCCATTAGATAATTATGCATTGCAATAGTGCATACTATCAAAATAAATGGAGCAACATTTGTCATTTATTGAAATAGTAAGATCTTTTTCGTCCAAACAAGAAATAAAAATCATGTTTCTGCTCATAACAGGAACAAGATATCAATTTTATAATTCTAAAACTAATCCGGAAGGCAAAGATAGCATGTACACATCCACGGCAAATGCAGCAACATTTTCTCCATTCCCTACGCGCATGTCTATCTCCTCTTTATCCAATCTTCTACTTCTCTGTAGATCCTGCACATTTCGATAAATGTGAGATCAACATCCAGTATCCAATACCCAAGATGAAGAGATAGTTAAATTGACATCTATAATAAAAATACATGGTGGTGGTGTAATCACTATTCCAAGCCTTTTATTTTCCAGATTCTTTGGGCAGTTCCTCTTCCAGTGTCCAGGCTGACTGCAGTAGTGAAACTCACCCTTAGTCACGCCCTTGGCAATACCACCAGCAGGTTTAAGGGAAACTTCCTTGGGTTTTGAAACTGACTTGCCTTTCCCTTTGGAGGTAGAGGCAACTCGCTTGCCTTTTCCTCTGCTCACCATCATTAAGGCCTTGCCCTTTCCCTTGTTGATGCTTTGTTCAGCTGTCCTCAAAATATTGAGTAGATCTGGCAGAGGCCTATGATCTCATTCATGTTATAGTTTATAATGAACTCTCCATAACTATCAGGCAACGATTACAATACGAGATCAGTGGCCAACTCTTGACCTATTGGAAACCCTAGGCGTGTGAGACTCTCCTACCCCATCATAAGCAAATATGTGAGGTCCCACACAGTTTCCCTTTGAAAGATGAAATTTGAACAATGCCTTGGAAACTTCATGCCGCTCAGCCCTTGCCTGCTCTTGAAAGAGCTTCTTCAAGTGTATGATCATATCAAACACAGCCATGTTCTCATGTTGCTTTTGGAGCTCAGAGTTCATGGTGCAAAGCATGAGGCAGGTGACATCAGTAGCATCGTCAACGATCTTCTGATATGCCTTTAAGGCTGCATTAGAATTATTTTCTGGACCCTCAGGAACTTGCTCTTCTAGAATGTACAGTTTCTTCTCTTGTTTGAGAACGATTCTCAAGTTCCTATACCTGTCTAGAAAGTTTGTTCTAGAAAGCTTGTCCTTCTCAAGGACCGATCGTAGGGATTGTTATGAACTCGATGAATGTTTGCCATTGGAATTCTACAAAATGAGAAATATATAAGTTCTAGTATTTTTTGAACAAATAACTACATTTAACAATGTCTAGAATATGACACATAGCTCCCACTGTTTTTCCCGATTAAATACCCTCCATATTAATACGGAAAATATTATTATATTCTAGTGGTCCAAGATCCATATTTCACTTCCTTTTGAGCTTGCTTCGGCAAGTCACACAAAATCATTATTTAGGTAGGAACAATTCCAATTGCATCCTATGCAACTCTTGGTTCAATTGGGAAAATTACTACTTATTTATCTATCCCACAGATGATCCCAATTGTTGGCCTCTAGGATTTCAATCCAATTGAAGTAGTCCAGTTGCGTCAAACCTCTTACTTCAAAAATCATAGCTTGTGACGTCTAGTCACATCATGATGAAACAAGTCGCCTTGCTTTGCCAAGCCCGATCTTGATAGATCATAATCATGACGATTGTTTAAGTAACGATAAGGAAAAACGCAATATTTAAATTTGAGGGATTTTTCCTTTAACTTTTAATTGTATTGTTGATCCATATCAACTTTTTAGTTATTTGGGTTGTGCAATCCCAAAATAAAGATCCTGGTTGTATTATCTTGTTACCAATTTGCATGCATCATCCATACACCAACAATAAATAACAAGACAATAAAATAAACAACCACAAACAATAAATAAACGTGATGTGGATATGGCCTCCTAAACTAAGATATTCCCAAGACAATGAGAATATCTATAAGCCCTAAAAATAGCAAGCTCATATCCATGTGCTTCCATCTTCTAGTCCATGCTCCTTTAGCTTGTGGAATGCCGCCATCTTGTGGTTTCTTCAATTATTTAGGCTTCTTCTTCATGTATTGACTATCATTAACCCCATCTAATACTAGCTAGCATCTGTACTAAATAGGGAGACCTAACAAGTTTAGGAGAAGACCGGCTCGCAGGCCGTAAAACCTAATTAATCAACTATTACAATAAAATCAAATCACAAAAATAAACACTCACAACATCCACATCTGACGCCATATCCAATCACCATGCAAAAGCACATAATACGGCTAAAATCCAAACTTAACGCGCTTGGTAAATTTTAATTGATTTTGGATATACTAGGGTCAAAATGGTCCAAGAGGACCCACCAACACTTGGCCGAACCCCCAATGGACCGCCACAAGGGCCTTGGGCCGGCCGGCCCCTAGCCCACGCGGCTAGTCCGCGCGCCAGGGCGGCTTGACCCTTGGCCGTCGGCTTCCTTGGCGCCGAAGGAGGGGGGCGGACGGGTTAGGATTTCGGCCCGAGCTTGTTTCCTTCGCTCCTTCCTTCTTTCCCAAGTTTGCCTTGTTTCCAAATCGGGAAAAATCCCCATTTTCCTAATCTGTGCCCAAAATTAGTTTTCTAGATCCAAAATTTCACATCATATGTGATCCAAATTCACTAATCTTTACATCATATGTAAAATTAGCTCATTCTTGTTTGAATCATATTCAAGTTGCATCTTTATGCCAATTTTAGTTTTACACGATAATTAACAATCAAGGTATAAAATTGACATAAATGTAACACATAAACCACGTTATGCTCTACGACCAGGATCTGATACCCCTGTACAATTTTGATACGGAATACGCAATGGAATAACAAAAAAAAATTCCGTTCAATACCCTCCAAGGATTACAGGGACAAGAATTCCTAATGAAGGTAAATGATGAGAACATCAAGTACCTTAGTTTGTATCCTTGATGACTTCACGTGAAATAGCGTCCACGTCTCTATGCGAAGTCCACTCCTAGGATTGATCCCGGATCCTCCACACCTTTGTACTAGCTAGAAGGATGAAGAAGAATAAGATCACGCAAAACGAGACCAAAAGAGACCACGTCTCTTTGGATGGAGACGAGGAGGGGCGAAAAGGGGGGGGGGGGGGTCGGTTCGACCCTCCTTGTTGGCTCTCTCCTTGCTTTGTTCTCTGTCTCTTGTGTGACAACAATTATGACATAAATTATGAGAAACTAAGCTAAGAGTGTTCTTTATATAGTCTAACAAGTCCTTGTTAACTACATATTAACCCCTCTACTAATCATGTCCTTACATGGATTATTTCACCTTGCACATTAGTCCTACTATATTGATCCTTCTATTTCATTAATCACATTAAGTATGTCCCAAGTCCGGTTTAATCCATAGGGATTGTGACCTCATAGGTTTCTAATTAGTTGGTAGTAACCATTACTAACATAGGCCGACCCCTAGCAAGACATCTATGAAACCCAAGTAATAGAAATAGTAAGTAATTCAACAAACCTTTTGACCAGTGTTACCGTATTGTATTATCCCTTTGTCTCCATATCCGTATCGGAAAGAGAAATACAAGTCACACTCGTATATCCAATCCTTAGTTTCTCGATCCAGGGAATAGACTTATCCATGCAGATAACATCAATATCCTATACTGATTTATCTGAGTCTGGCCAGACATTCAATAAGCACTACCCCTCGAGTGGCCGCATATATTTGCTCCCGTTATGTGAGGGAAAAATTCTCTCTACATCACTACCGTCTCTAAGCTCGCTTCCTATCATGCCCGATAACTACCTTTATAGCTACCCGATTAAGGATCAACGTTTGATAATATCAAATAATAATATTTCAGAACTAGAGTATCTAGTGACTTCAAGTCTAAGGACCACAATACCATTGTCACTACGAGAAGCACTTGTGACTTTAAATAATTTGTATGTAGCCTTCTCGTTGTGGGTCAATCAAGTATGCCATTACCCTTAATGCATACCCATTTGCTAGACTTGATATCTCCATATCAATCTACCTACATACTAGTCTATAGTTGATCGTCCCATTAATCAATATAATGGAGTAGGGATATTTAAGATAAACAACACACTGTAATCTAAGGACTTATTTATATTAAATATCTTCATAAATAATACAATGATTATTCTAGCCAAAAACAACGTTTATACTAAATAATATTGCCTCTAGGGCAACATCAAGGTCACTCAAAATCTGCTATCTTGCATGTGTTCTTGAGATGTGTGTTTTGTGCCATCTTTGAATCCTTGTATATCTCTCATCCATTGATGGTTTCAACGATTCTTCTTCATCTGTGTGTATCAGACATAAATTTAAAAATCCCCAAGACCTGTAGGCCTGCATTAATCCCTAAGTAATCTGAAAGTTAGCTTAGAGTTGACTACAAATGTGTTGGAAACTGTCTACCCGTGACTTCCTGATACACAATGGAAAGGTAAAATCCTTGGAAGAAGAAAGTGGTTGTATTACCTCACTAATTTTCTTCTTAGTTGACCGAGTCTGTTGGAAATATGCCCTAGAGGCAATCAATTTCTTGTGAAATTTATATGGACTTACTATTAATTATGTCATCGATATGGAGATATGTTAACGTGAATGAAGTCCTTAGAATATAAATGTTATATTCTTAAATATCCCTAGTCGAGTAGTACAGTTAATACGACGACTGTATTGCATCGAGACTAGTATGTGGGTAGATTAATATGGAGGTATTAAGTCTAGCACATGGGTATACATTAGGGGTAATGGCATACTGGATTGGCCCACCACGAGAAGGCTACATACAAGTTATGTAAAGTCGCAAGTGCTTCTCGTAGTGAAAATGGTATTGTGGTCCTTAGAATTGAAGTCACTAGATACTCTAGTTGTGAAGTATCATGCTTTGATATTATCAAACGTTGTGCCTTAACCGGGTAACGATAAAGTTAGTTATCGGGCATGATAGGAAGCAAGCTTAGAGATGGTAGTGATGTAGATAGGATTTGTCCCTCCCGTATAACGGGGGCAAATATCCGCGACCACTCGAGGGGTAGTTCTTATAGAATGTCTGGCCAAACTCAGATAAATCAATATGGGATATTGATGTTATCTGCATGGATAAGACTATTCCCAGGATCGAGAAACTATGGATTGGATATACGAGTGTGAATTGTATTGTAGGACCCCTCAGTTCCTAAGCTTTCCATTCCGGATCGGAGAGCCCAGGAGGGTGCTACTCAAAAAGATGCGGTGGAAATCCTGACCTATATTGAAGAAGACTCCTTATGAGCTGTTCAAAGGAAGAAAGCCAAACATTTCTTACTTCAAACCATTTGGTTGTACCTGCTATGCTGATAACAATGGTAACGACAATCTTGGTAAGTTTGATGCAAGAAGTGATGAAGGTATTTTTCTTGGTTATTCACAGAAAAGCAAAGCCTAAGAGTTTACAATAAGAGAACCAAGCTTGTTGAATAAAGTATTCATGTCATATTTGATGAAAGCTATGATGGTTCTTTGAGTGATGGTGATCTTAATCTGAACAAGCATGATTCAGAAAATGAAGACCACTCTTCAAAAGGCTCCAAGGAAAACTTACAGGAACACAAAAGGCATTTTCAAGGCCTTGAAAATGAGTTTCAAAGCCTTGAAACAAATCCTCGAGAAAAGATAGCTGATCAAAATACTATTCAAGTTCTCAAAGATTTGAAAAACAGAGTGGAAATCCTGAACCTTGGACACTAAGGAAGAGATTTAAATATCTCTCATCTCATCCTGCTGATAACATTATTTCTGATCCAACCACAAGTACACAAACTAGATCACAGTTAAAGAATCTTTGTTCTTTTAATGCTTTTATTCTCTTGTAAAACCCAAAACTTTGAAGGAAGCACTGCAAGAAGCAGACTGGATCATAGCTATGCCAAGTGAACTCAATCAATTGAAAGGAATTTTTTTGGAATCTAGTTCCTCCACCAAGAGATCAGACTGTTATTGGTACTAGATGCGTATTCAGAAACAAGTTAGATGAGAATGGGAAGGTGATCAAAAACAAATCTAGATTGGTAGCTCAAGGCTACAATCAAGACGAAGGTATTGACTATGAGGAAACTTTTGCTCCTGTTGCCAGGTTAGAAGCAATTAGAATTCTAATTGCATTTGCATCTCACAAGAACATGAAACTTTTTCAAATGGATGTGAAGTGTGCATTCTTAAATGGATATCTGCAAGAGAAAGTTTATGTTTCTCAACCTCCAGGTTTTGAAAATGACAAGTTTCCAAACCATGTTTATAAACTTGACAATGATCTTTATGGTTTGAAACAAGCTCCAAGTGCTTGGTATGAAAGATTGTCAAAGTTCTTACTTGAAAGGATTTCAAAAGAGGATTAGTGGACAAAACCTTTTCACAAAAACTCATGAGAAAGATATGCCTGTAATTCAAATATATGTTGTTGATATTCTGTTTGGAGCTACTAGTGACTCTTTGCAAGGAATTCTCAAGTCTTATGAGCAGGGAATTTGAAATGAGTTTGATGGGAGAGTTGAACTTCTTTCTTGGACTTCAAATACATCAGATAAAGAAGGGCATATTTCTACATCAAAGCAACTTCACAAGAGACTTGCTGAGTAAATTTAATATGTCTCAATCCAAAGAAATTAAGACACCCATGAGCTCTGCACTGTCATTAGACAAAGATGAATCTGGTAAAGTGTGAATGTAAAAGAGTATAGAGGTATGATTGGATCATTACTATATCGTACAATTAGCAGACTAGATATCATGTTCAGTGTCTGTATGTGTGCCATATTTCAAACTGATCCGAAAGAATCACATTTGAGTGCTGTCAAAAGAATCTTTAGATATCTCAATGGTACCAAAGACTTAGGGATTTGGTATCTTAAACAATCTAACTTCTCTCTGTGTGGCTATTCAGATGCTGACTTTGCACGGTATAAAGTTGATATAAAGAGTACATCAGGATGCTGCCAATTTGTTGGATCCTCATTAATCACCTGGCATTCAAAGAAGCAAAATTCAGTTGCACTATCAACAACAGAAGCTGAATACATAGCAGCTGGAGCCTGTTTCTCACAAGTGTTATGGATAGCAAAACAAATGAGAGACCTTGGATTTGATTTCAGAGATATACCTATTAAGTGTGACAATACATGTGCAATATCAATCACAAAGAATCTTGTTCAGCATTCAAGAACCAAACTCATTGATATTAGACGTCACTTCATCGGAGATCATGCTGAAAAAGGTGATATTTTCTTGAATTTGTTTCTACTAACATGCAATTTGTAGATATCTTCCCTAAACCACTGCCAGATGAAATACTCTCAGCCTTGATATTAGAATTGGGAATGCTAAATAAAGAAGCATTGGTTTAGGGGGAGTATCAGGTAAGTATAAGGTAATTTTTTATGTGTTTCAAAGGTTTGAACTGATTTTCAAAGCCTTGAAAATCTTTTCAAAGTTTTGTTTTTATGTGCTTGTGCAATACAGCTTTTCAAGGCCTTGAAATACTTTCCAAAGCCTTGGAAATAAGACTGCATGCTAGTTAGTCAATAATATGAATCTTACAATGTTGGGTGTTATCTTTCTAGATAATTTCTTAATAGTGCCCCTTACTTTTCAAAAACCCCTTTTCAGCCAAAATAGTATTATATTATTTACTTCCAACGGCACACAAAAAGTTTGAATGTAATTGATTCTGCGGATCTTCAAAAGACAATAATTTTATTTAGTTTCATTTTCAAACTGAAACTCTTTAGTATTTATCTTCTTATCTCTTTCTCTCCTTCATATCTCTCATAACTTTCTCCTCTGTATCCCAAACCCTAATGGGCACTAGACAAGCTCTGATAGAATCAAGATGGCTGGTGGTTCAAAGGCTGATAAAGAAAAGAAAAGGAAGACTACTGAGGAAGAGGTTCAAACCACTAGTGTTGATTCCAGTTCAAGAACTCCAAGTGCTGAAGAAATTGCTCCTCCTCCTCCTCCCAAGAAGAATGCAAATAAAGATCAGACACTCTCTTCCATCAAGAAAAGAAAGATGAAGGAAGTTGAATCTGTTCATGAGAAACAGATCACTAGTCCAAATAAGCTGAATAAGAAGCCTACTACAACATACAAGGGAAAAGGAAAAGTAACAGAGGATAATCCAGAAGAGAACATTGAGAAGGCACTATAGATCTATTCAGAAAAGAAGAAATCCACTGGTAAGAAATATGCCATTGATAACAAGTGGTTTTATTAAATGTTGCTAGAGTTCAGTGGCTAGATAGATTTTCTTCTAGATCACTTGCTTACTGTAGTATGGTCAGTGTATCCATGTTGAATAGTATGAATCTAGATTGTATTAAGCTGCTGAATAAAAGCTCTCTTTGGTTTGTTTTAAACCCTCCAGAGATAGCCTACCCCAGACTCACTAGATTCTTCTACCTAAACATGAGACAACTCAAGAACACTGTGAACCTTGTGATTCAAACCAAATTTGCTGGCACTAATATGGAATTGGATCACTCTGAGTTTGCCAATGTTCTAGGCTGCCCCAAGAGGTTTGACACTAGCAATAACCCTCCTACGAGTGAAGCCCTGAAACTGGCCAAAGAAGAGTTCTTTCTACCCAACACCACTACCACATCCAAGAAGTTGACACCCTCTATGCTAACTGTTGAAGCTAAAGTCTTTTTTACAATCTTGATGAGATGTGTGGTACCAAGGGATAACTCAAAGGATTTGATAACTGAAAGAGTGCTGTACTAAATGTACTTGGTTATACATGGATATGAGGTTGATCTTCCAAAAGTTGTGATGGAAAAATGCTTTATTCCCAAACCAATCAGAGAAAGCATCCTTTACCTAATGCTAAAATGCTCAACTCATTCTTTCAACACCTTGAAATTCCAACTGATAGAGAAGAAACTATCACTTCTGATTTTGGGATGCTCGATGAGAAAGCATTTGAGAAAATTGGTATAGTAAAAACCAGTGCTAAGACTTGGAAGCTGTACCTAGATTTCACTAAAGAAGAACTGAGCTCCAAGAAGTTTCTTAACCAAGGCCTTGACCCCTACCTCAAGCCAAACCCCTCAGCCTCAAGATCTTTCCTTGGTTCTTCAGAAACTTGATGGAATTGAGAAGGACATGGTTGAAATCAAGGAGAATTAGCATGAGTATGGAACTGAGTTCAAACAGGTGAAGTACATGGTTGAAAGCATCTTCAAGAGCATGAATCTACTTGATGTGGAGGAAGAAGTTTCTCAAGCTGCAGATGAATCCAAGAAGGTTGGATCAACCAAGGAATTCTTCAGTGGCCATACAACTCAGGATGAGACTACTGGAGTGAAGGATAAGGGTAAGCTAGTGGATGAGGAACAAGGTGATGAAGATCAAGAACAAGATGAAGCTGACAGTCCAAATTCAGGAATGCTGCTTAAAGATCTCAAGAAGAAATCAAAGAAGACAACCATTCCGAAAACAGTGACTGAAGCTGATTTGTTTGAGGAAGAAGGTGAAGCTGGTGATAAAGTGGTTCATGAAGAAGAACATAATGATGAGAATGTTGAAGAAGATAGTGAGGAAGAAGATGAAGAGCAACTAGGAGGTGAAGATCCAACCACTTAACTCTTGCCTTTTCTTTGTATCTTTCTCAAGGCCTTGAAATCCTTTTCAAAGTATTGAAAACTTCTATCTTTTGAAACAGTTTTCTTAATTTCTTTCCAAAACTTTGATCCAACATCTTCTCATTTTTTTTTATGAGAGTCAAAAAGGGGGAGAAATTGAGGTTATTTTCTTATGTTTAGAGACCCTGGTTTTGGTGAGTAGGACTATCTGAAACTTTGTTGTTATTTGTTGTTATTCAGTTGGTTAATAAGTTAAATCTTTTGGAGATTATGTGTTATGATTTATTCTTCTATGCTCTAATGAGTATTTTTTTCAAAAACATAGTTCCAAACAGATTGTGGTTTTGTCTTTCTTCAAGGGGAAGACTGTAAGTTTAACTTGGTTTCACATGCTTGAAATAGCTATTTTTTTTCAAGGCCTTGAAACAACTTTCAAGGCATTGAAACTGACAGTGCTTTATGTGCATGAACTTAGGGAGAGTTTCTGATCTTGATTCAATTCCTAAAACCTCTGTGCTTGATTAGCTGTTATTTGATGATTAAAGACTCATGACACTCTAAACCGTATCTAATCCATCTGCTTGACTTAGTTTTGCAGGGATATTATGTTTCCTATTTTATAGGAAGGTGTTTCCTAACTTATGTTTTGCCGGAAAGGAAACTGCTTGATGATTTGATTATGTGATCAATCGACTTTATTTGAAAGCTTCACAACATGTTTATGAACAAGATCAAATCAGTATCTTTGAAGATACTGAGCAACTATCCGTTGGGAGAAGTAGTTAAAGAAGTCAACAATGCAGCTACAAAATAGGAAGGTTGGTTATGAAAAGATATTGAAGATCTGCAATTCAAACTAGCTGCAGAAAAGGGCTTTGAATGAAGAATTTCAAAGAGAAAATAGAGGACAAGAAACAGAGACATTCAAACAACATTCAGGATTGACAAGCAAAACAGAAGCAGATCAAAAATCATCATCATAAGAACACTGCACATTCACTGAAGAACTTGTTCTCATTGTTTCTTCTTTCTAAGCTTTTCATTTGTATATCATTTGTAAATCTCTTTTTATTTCATTATCGTTCATTGTTCAAGGTGAACAATAGATAATTCTTAGTTAATCAGTTAGCTAGAGCAAGTACTAGATTAGTTAGTGAGAACCACAAGCTGTAACAGAGTAAGGCATCTCTTTGTGCTTGATTTTGATTAATAAGAATTGAGTTGAAAATCCTGCATGGAAGTAGAGAAGTAGGTCCAAGTGGACTGAACTCTATATTTTCAGTTCTATACTTAGCTTATTTGCAGCAAACAAAATAGGTTTCATTTCAAGGTTTTGAAACTCATTTCAAGGCCTTGAAATAAACTTAGCTTTTCTACAACAACTATTCTGATTCCAAGGACTTGAAACTCATTTCAAGGCCTTGAAACACTCTTCACTCTTTAAAAATCTTTTTGAAACCACTCCTCTTGCATGTTTAGCAAAAGTTGGCATACTCTATTCAAACCATCTATAGAGTATTGATCATGTATTACTGCCTACTGTAAACCCCCTCATTTTCTTTATATAATAGAATTTCGATTTGAACCATATTTGGGTGAATATTTTTGCTGATTACATATGTAGTTTAAATTATTATTTAGGAGGATTTTGGGATTTTTTCCATTTTTGACATAATTAGGGTTTACTGCTATTTAAGTCCGGCTTGTAGACTATTTTTGACAGACTATTGAATATTGAAGTTACTTCAGAAAATTCGAAGAGATATTCTATCATTTTTCATCCGCTCGTTCCCTTTGGTTCCGCTTCTTAATCACATGCCTCGGCTCAATTCGGTGTCAATAATTATCAAAGCATAGAGCATCTAGGGAGGTTTTCATCATGATCAATGGATCGTGGTCGTATATATGTGTGTGGGAAGGTTCCGGCTGAGGAATCCCCCCACCGTGAGTGCAACGCCCAAGACAATTTCATGACTCAGGGTTTGGAGAGGCAAGTTGCGAACTTAACCCAGCACCTTGCGGTGCCGGATTTGTAGCGGGGTGTTGCAGACCGCAATTGACACTTAGAGGCATGGGAACTGAAGGATTGCATGGCTGTTTATCATGAATCGCAGCTCGTGTTCGAGATTCACTACAACGGTGGTTTCGGTGGTCGGAACGAACGTTATAGAGGAGCGAGTTTGAAGCCTGATGTGCTAGATTATTCGGGTACGTTAGAAATTGAACATATACTTGGTGATGTAATTTTTTAGTGCGCATTTAAAATTCATGCTGATGTGATGTGGATTATTCAAAACCACATGTTCATGACGATTATGGAGAAATGATGAGGAAGCAATGATTGCGATGGATGATGAGCATACTTCAGATGTTATGATTCTATATGAGTTCCCATATTTTTATTATTATCCCTTTATGGTGGAGCCAAACATTCAAGTTCCTAGATCAAACTTGAGGACGAGTTCTTTCGAAGAGGGGGTAAGTGATGCAGGAAGAATTTTGTCAACTTTAGATTTCGGTCCAAACGAACTATCAGGGGCAGAGTTGAAGGATTGAAGAAATGGGCCTAGCCATACATGAATTGACCAAAAACAACATTCTGAAAGAACCGTGATTTTTTCACGAGCACCACAATATTTCTGCCAAATCTTTTGTTTAGGGCTCCATATCATTAGTTTTTCTATATTTAGTAATATTCTCTATATTAATTAGGATTTCGATTTGAAACCAATTTGGATGCATGTTTTGACTTTACATATTTAATTTAAAATTATAATCTAGGAGGATTTTGGGATTTTTAATATTTTTAGCATAAATAGGGTTTCAGCTATTTAAGTCCGGTTTGTGGACTGCTATTGAGAGCATATTGAATATTAAAGTTATTTCAGAAAATTTGGATATATGTTACTCTCTTTCTCATACTCTCCTTCCCTTTGTTTCTACTGCTTGATCACACATATCGATTCAATGCGGCGTCAGATACATAGAGAATTCAGAATGAGTTTACAAATAGAAATAAGGTTTAGCTGAAAAATCGGGACACATAAAACATAAACAGAAACTAGAGTAGAATAAAAGACAGCTTGACTAATATATCTCCGACATATTCATTCTCCGGTATGTTCCTTTTCCTGACGCCGTATGCCCTATCTGGCTAGATCTTTTGGTAATATTTCGTTGGTGCGGTTCTCCTTAGCGTTTAGCACACTTCCGGTCGTATCATCACGGTGACCTTCTGTTAGGTGTTCTCTCTAGTTCGAGTTCCTGCCGTTGTTGCATCTTCCTCCCACACCGCCATTTTCGTCCCTGCCACTGGCACAACCCACCGCAACACGCTCCTCCCGTCGCCGCATACCTAAGCGTATCTGGAGCCTTCTACCAGGATGGAACATTGGGTTTTTAATGTTTTATGTTCTTATGTTTATCAAGAGTTGTCTTCGCTGCATGTCTTGCAGCTTAACTGTTTTACCCCTTTAGACTACTTTTTTATTAATGAAATTCTAAACTTTATATAAAAAAATATTTATATGAGCAACCGAGTTAGAATATCAAGCCTCAACGATAAGCCATCCTTGATCAGCCACTGTCGTATTGTATGCCACTAGGGTCCTAATAATGATTTATGTACCGAATAACGAAAGGAAGCTTAGTGTGGAAAACCAACTCACATTGTCCCCTTGCTATATTTGGAATCTTAAAAACCAAGAAACTAAACTTTTTTGAAATCTTAAATGGAATTACTGTTGTGTATTCCATGAATTATACACATGTAACTAGTATTTGTTGTGAATCAAGATTGATAGAGAGACAAGAAAATAAAGAGATACAATAGTGTTGGGCGAATCGTATTGATGTGTTCAATCTTCAACTATAAGCCCCTATATATAGTCATTAGAGTGGTCTAATGGACCAATAAGAATATAAAATGGGCTTAGAACATCTGGTGGGTATACATTATAACCTAGGCCAAATTTCATTTGACCCACCCCCTTAAATATTCACCACTAGGATGCCTCATTAAAAGCTTGTCATGAAAAATTCAGTGGAAAAAATCAATGACTTAGGAAAAAGACTACATCGGTTAATTCTATTTGTTCAGCATCGGTGATAACATTCTTCTGGCACGCATTAGAAAAATCTTAGTTACCTCATTAAAACCTTTCTAGGAAAACTATGTAGAACAAAACCTCAACGAAGGAAAAGGAGTGCAGTGTTACACGCAATTCAAATGGATCCCCCCCTCTTTGGGACACCTTTGCACCTAAAAAATGAATTCATTGCAAAAGAAAGAAGCTAACAATCAACAATTAACAACATACTTAATAAATGCATATGCACCTAAATCTAGTCGAGAGTGTACACTTTTAATTTTCTCCAGGAAAATATTATTTCTCTGGGTACAACCCTCCATGGAATTTGAAAAGTTTGTGGATCATTCGATCGTATTTGTAACTAGTTATATATCAAACTATGTTTTGTTGCTCCATAGTCCCCAAGACTAATGCAACATAATCATCATTTTTACCATGAGATGATTACATTAGTGAGAGTTGATCATGACATATACCATATCATGTTTCTCGTTTATCACACTCAAAATGGGACATACGCCTCAACATAAGTCCCACGCTTAACACCAGACATATGATATCTACATACATCCCACACATAACAGAGGATATGTTGTAATTATGCTTTGACTTATTAGTACTTTGACTACTATACGTATGCTCTACACATTTTAATGATTATGTAACCTAGGCAATTGTTTACGCGTGTGTTGACTTTGTTTTGGGCATTAGTTATCCACTTAACACTCTTACTTTATATTAACCCATATGATTTTGAAGCGCTTAATTAAATATAGTAATCATTAATAATATGATCATATGATCGTATTAATGTAAATTTAGTTACTTCCATAGTTTTATGCCTTTTTTCCTCAATATATATATATATATATGCCGTTTCCATGGCTATTTGATTACCAACATTGGCTTTGATCGAAATTAGTGTTAAATTATAGCTTTTCAAGATATTTTTTGTAATATTGTTATAAGTTCAGCCTGTCTCAAAGGCTTGAAACAGCTTGTCTGTTTCAAGGTCTTGAAACTGGTTTCAACGGTTTGAAACAAACACTGCAGATTTTGTCATGAACTTAGGGGGATCTTCTGATTTCATTACAACTCCTGATCTCCTATGTTGGGTTATATGTTACATTATGATGAAAGACAAATCACTCTAATGCTCTAAACTGTGATTAATCTATTTGTTTGACTCAGATTTTGCAGGGATATATAGTTTCATATTTTGCATGATTATTTCCAAAACTATTTGAATGCAAAATAGAAAAATTTCTGTCAAAGTTATTGTGCATTTGATCTGTTGTATCTAAGGCTTCCCAGTCCTCCAAAAAACAAGATTAAGTCAAGATACTGAGCAACTAGCCGTTGGAAGAGCTGTTAGAAGAGTCAAAGACTTGCAGATGATTTTTAGGAAAGTTTGTTAATGAAGATTCTACATATCTTCAATTCAAAGAAGCTGCATAAAAGTGTTATTGAATGAAGGATTTCAGAGACATAATAGAGCACAACAAAAATAGACATTGAAACACTACAAAGGATTGACAAGCAACCAAGAAGCATATCTACATCACTCAATCCAATCATCTGAAGAACACTGCATTTTCACTGAATACTTAGTTCTCAGTGTTCTTCTCTTCTGATCTTCATTTGTATATCATTTAGATAACACTTATAGTTTTCATTCTCGTTATTTATTCAAGGTGAAAAATAGAGAATTCTTAGCTAATCAGTTAGCTAGAGCAGGTACTAAATAGGTTAGTGAGAACCCCAAGCTGTAACTGAGTAAGGCATCTCTCTGTTCTTGAGATCTAGGGCTTAGATTTTGATTAATAAGAATTGAGTTGAAAATCCTGTAGGGATCAAGTCCCTGAGGTAGAGACGTAGGTCCAAGTGGAGTGAACTCTATAAATCACTGTGTCTTTTAAATTTTCTTTACTGCACTTTGCTTGTCTTATACACTGCTCAAAAGAGGTTTCAGTTCAAGGGATTGAAACTCATTTCAAGGCCTTGAAAACTATCATCTTTATATTTACTTTCTATTTTGACTCCAAGGACTTGAAACTCATTTCAAGGCCTTGAAATACTTGTTGCACTTCATAAACTTCTTTGAAACCACTCTTTTATCATAAGTTGTTGAAAGTGTGTAATGTAGGTGTAAACAAGTATATTAATACTCTAGACGGGGGGGGGGGGGGGGGGGGTTGAATAGAGTATGCTAGGTTTTTGCCAAAACACAAGTTTTTGAAACTTCAGTAGAGCAAACTGTTGATATCTCAAAGCTTTCAAAAGAATTTGAGAAGCTTAAAGATATAATAACAGAGTATAGAGGCTTCAAAGCTTTGAGACTTGGAAAGCTCCAAAGCTTTGAAACTTCCAATTTAAACTGTAAGTAAATGAAGCAAAAGTAAATAGCAAGAACACAAAGATTTTACAGAGTTCAGTCACAATTGGACCTAGTCTCTGCCTGAGGGATCTAATCCCTCCAGGATTCAAACACAACTTCTTATTAATCACCCAGATTTAGCCCTAAATCTCAAGCGTAAGTGAGCTACCTTAAACTTATACATCTTGTGGTTCCCAACCTATCTATTTACAGGCTACAACCTGTTGAAACTATAAGAACCTCTTGTTGTTCAATTGAACAACCAAAATACTAAGTTTAGTGAGGTTTTAGAGATGAATAATAAATAATACAATTGAGTACAAGAAGAAGAACTCAGAAAAGATAACCTGTTTAAAGCCTGGAAGAGTTCTTTGAAATTGAATGATCTTCAGTTTGTAGGAGTTGAATTCCTGAATGATTTGAAGAGTTGTATGAAATTTCTCTTCCCATTTGATTGCACTCTTCAAAACCACGACCTATGTGTCTTCTATAATTCTCTCAAATTCAAATTTAAGTAGCTAATCTCAGTCTGCAACTGACTTGAGAGATTTCAGGAATAGAATTCCTAAAATATCTCCCATTTGATAAGCTCCTGTCAACAACTTAACTTGAATGCATTGCTGATCTGTTTATGAACTTTGGAGTTTCCAACAAACCTGCAAATACTCGGCAAACAAGATCAAACAAATAACAATACAATCTAGCAACAAAAGATCTGCTTGAAACAACAGCTAACAGTTAATTGAGAAAACTATGGTAGAATTGTCTGCTTGTAGTTCTGAGTTAACAAGTATATTCAATGTCATGATTATATCAAGTAATCAATATAGAGTCCACAATAATAGACAATAATCGGCTTGTATCAAGATCTAAGTATCACTGAATCCACCTGCATACATAATGATGGTTAGTACAACTTAGAAGTAAAGAGTAACTAGAATATATCAAAGCTTTGAATCTTTGCCTGCTAACTTCACGAGAATGAACATTGGATTTTCAATCCAACTTAGCCTTGCAATGATCAACTTAGAACATAGATTGCCGAATATAATTATATAATTAAACCATCATCACCAAAAAAAACTAAAACCTGCACAAAATAGTTAGATAATTCAGCATATAGAAACTGCTACAGTAACTCAAAGCTTTGAAGCTTTGGTACTTAGCAATTTCTTATGCTTGTGTTTTTGGCTTTCATCATCAAGGAGCTAAGCTCTCTGCTTGTATTTTCATAACATAATGTCCATGAGCTTCAAACTTATCAATCTTCCCCCTGATGAAAGACAAAACACATTATTTGGATATTGATATCCTGCAACTTACAATCAGTAGTAAAAATCACCGAACATAAATTTAAAAACCACATAATTGCATAGATAACATCTACCAGATCCATAATTTATTACAAACCATAAAACTAGATACTAATTAACATCCTCAAAAGATAAAACTACTAAAAACATAAAACACATAGGACATAACCTTCTCCCCCTTTTTGTCTTTCATCAAAAGAGTAGAAGAAATGTAGGATCTGTTCAGAGTGTTTTTAAATAAAATAAGAATAATAACCTAAACTTTAGGACTGAGAAGATTAGAAAGAATAGAGAGAATAGGTTCAAGGCTTTGAAGATCCTGTGGACTTTGTTGTTCCCTTGCATTTTCCCTGACTCTTCAGCCTGTCCCTCAGCTTGCTCTCCTTGTTCTTCAGCTTTCTTTCCATGAGCTTCTTCATTCTGCATCTTTTCAACAACCTCATCAACCAACTTGTCCAGATTAGCAGCTTCCTTTTCAGCATTTTCTGCAGCAGTTTCCTCTTCATCTGCCTCCTCTTCAGATTGGTCAAAGAGATCCTTTGATGTCAGAACAACAAGAATACCTTTCTTCATCTTCTTCTGTTTCTTGAGAGCTTCTCCCAGAACTTCCTCTGAATCAATGCTGGTATCTCTGCTTTTTGAAGAAGGCACTTTCTCCAGATCTAAACCTTTGATGATCAGATCAAGCTTGTTTAGCAGCAAACCTTTGAACTTAGTAAGGTCATTGGACAAGTCAAAAAAATCTTGTCTCAAATCCTCCACACCATCTTCCAGAACCTAAACCCTATCTATAATCTGTGAGAAATCCAGATTACCAGGCACCTTAGAGGTTGAATCAGCTCTAGGTTTGATGAACTCCTTTTCCTTCAGCTCCTTAACATTCAACTCTGAATAGAAGTTCCACTTTCCCTTAGCAGTATACACAATCCCAATCCTTTGAAGGGATGCTTCATCAACTACCCCAAAACCAGTAGTAATCTTCTCTTCATCCTTCAAAGACACTCCAAAATGTTTGAAAAATAATGGTAGAACATTGGAATAAGGTAGAGTGGTTTCTAGTCCTAGTCCCACAGTAGACCATGTGTTCTATCACCACAGTAGGAAGGTCTACCTCAAACCCTTGAAAAATTAGATACATCAAGATTAAGACCTTGTCTGTTACCAACTCTTTGGAGTATTCTCTGGGGACCACACACCTCATAATGATAGAAAATAGGATTTTGGCTTCACAGTTAAACACATAATATGTTAACTTCTTGGGTTCAGAAGTGGTTCCCTCCAAGAAAAAATATGGCTTTGGCTTTCTCTAGGATTTCTTTTCTGTCAGGATAGTCACCAACCTTATACTTCCTAGGCACTCTAAAACTTTTGAGAACACCCAGTGATCTAACCTAATGTCCATTCCAGCCACTCTTGAAGTAAGGATGTATCTATCACTATCATGAAGCTCTTGAACCAGATTCAAATAGAACAGTCTGGTTAACCTAGGGTAGGCTTTAGAAGGTGGGTTCAACAGACTTCCAACATATGAGTTTTTCAGGTTCTTAATGTAATCTAAGTCTAAAATCTCCAATAAATCAGAACTGATCAAACTACAAAAAGAAACTTTAGATGATGCATACCCATCCATCCATACCTTCTTGGCCTCAGAATTTACAAACCAAGATTCAGGCAAGAGGTTCTTACCAAAGTTTGTGTCTTTCTTGGTTTTCACTACACCGTTCTTAACCCTCTTCTTCTCAAGGGGTTTCTTCACCTTCTTTTCTAGAGTTGCCTCTGCTTTCTTGTCACCAGCCTTCTTATCTTTTGTGGATGGTACGTTCTTCTTTTCCTTCTCAGCAATCAATTCTTTCTTCTTCTTGCTTGACTCTTCCTCCTGATCCTTGTTCCCCTTTTCTTTCACCACTTCCTCTGCTGCAGATTCTGAATCTGACCCAACCCTTGCTTCTTCTTGAACTTCCTTCCCTTTCTTGGTCTTCTTTATAGGAGGAGAAGTATCATGAACACTAGTCGTGTCTTCTGAGTCTAATCCATGAATGGTGATCTTCCTGTTAGCCTTTCTCTTCACCCTCTTGTTGGAGGTCTGACCTAGCTGCTTGATCCTTTCCGATTTTCGCTCCATTTGGGTTAGGGTTTGAGAGAGATTGAGAGAATGGGGGAGAGAGAGAGATAGAGAAGAAGAGATAGAAATAGAGAATGAGAGAAAATAATTCCTGAAGCTAGCTTAAGTAGGTAGATGAGTTTGACTAAAAGTAGGAGATTTTCATGAAAAATGATTTCAGAAGATTTTCAAGATATTTTCGGATATTTTGATCAAATCTCAGAACATTTGAAAAGATTCTGTATTAATCAAAAAAAAAATCACAAAATTTTTCATGATCAAATTTTTAAAGATAATGCAAATCCACTTATCAAAGCAGTGAAACAGTAGTTCAAAGCTTTGAGAATTTTCAGACTAACACATAAACTTCAAAGCTGTGAGCCATATTTTCAAGGCTACAGAAAATATAATCTCACGGCTTTGAAATCACACAGATAATACACATAGTAACTAGTTACTCCCCCTAAACCAATGCATCCTTGTTTAACATACCCAATTCAAGCCTTAGGGATGGAAACCTCACATCTGACAGTGGTTTAGTGAAAAGATCAGCTATTTGCTTAGAAGTAGAAATAAAAGATTGAACAATAACACCTTTTTCTGTGTGATCTCTAAGAAAATGATGTCTCACATCTATGTGCTTTTTCCTTGAATGCTGGACTGGATTCTTAGATATGGAAATGGCACTTGTATTGTCACAGTTGATAAGCACATTCCTGAAATCATATCCAAGATCTCTTAGCTGCTGTACAATCCATAAAACATGTGAAAAACAAGCTCCAGCTGTAATATATTGAGATTCTGCAGTTGAAAGAGCCACTGAATTCTGCTTCTTTGAATGCCAACTTATCAACGAAGATCCAAGAAATTGGCAGAATCCAGAGGTACTCTTTCTGTCTCCTTTGTATCCTGCAAAGTCTTCATCTGAATATCCAATCAACACAAAGTTAGACCTTCGTGGATACCAAAGCCCCAATTCTTTGGTTCCATTCAAATATCTAAAAATCCTTTTCACAACAATTAAATGACTTTCTTTAGGATCAGCCTGAAACCTTGCACACATGCACACACTAAACATAATACCTGGTCTACTAGCAGTTAGATACAAAAGTGAACCAATCATACCTCTGTATTCTTTCTGATTTAAACTCTTACCAGTTGTGTCCTTGTCTAAACACAGTGATGAACTCATAGGGGTCTTTACAACCTTGTACTGTGACATGTTATAATTCTTTAACAAGTCCATGGTGTACTTTCCTTGATACACAAAAAAAATCATTTCTTCATTTGATGTACATGAAGTCCAAGAAAGAAATTCAATTCTCCCATCAAGCTCATTTCAAATTCTCTGCACATTAGACTTGAAAACTCTTTTGAAAGAGCATCATTAGTAGCGCCAAATAGAATATCATCTACATATATCTGAACAACTAACATATCTTTTTCCTGATTCTTGATAAAAATATTTTTATCAACCAAACTTCTCTTAAAACCATTTTCCAACAAAAAATTTGAGAGTCTGTCATACCAAGCCCTTGGAGCTTGCTTAAATCCATATAAGGCTTTGTCCAGTTTGTAAACATAATAAGGAAATGTGTCATTTTCAAAACCTCTTGGTTGAGCAACAAATACTTCTGCTTGTAAATAACCATTCAGAAAAGCACATTTGACATCCATTTGGAGAACTTTTATGTGATTACGTGATGAAAATGCAAGAAGCATTCTAATAGCTTCTAACCTTTCAACAGGGGCAAATGTTTCCTCATAATCAATACCTTCCTCTTGATTGTATCCCTGTGCAACAAGTCTTGCTTTGTTTCTCACAACCTTACCTTTTTCCTCAAGCTTATTTCTGAACACCCATCTTGTTCCAATCACTGATTGATCCTTTGGTCTAGTAACCAAATTCCAAACCTTGTTTCTTTCAAACTCATTGAGCTCATTCTGCATTGCAATGATCCAGTCTGCATCTTCTAGTGCTTCTTTTGCATTTTTGGGCTCAATGAGTGATACAAAAGCACTGAATGCACAAAGATTTCTCAACTGACCTCTTGTCTGAGTTCCTGATAGCACCTTTTAGGAACTATCTATTACCTCCATTTTACCACATTATCATGATAGATTTGAGACCAAAGTTAGAGAATAAAGGTCGTTTTATCACTTGTTGCTCACCATGTGCTATATTGTTAGTCTGGGAGTTTTCTATGCATATCTCCTTGTTATTTGTCAAAAATAATCGCTTGGTATGTTTTTTCATGTTTTCTTGACAGGAACGGATGCTAATCGGTTGATAGGAGGCATGGAAAGAACTCCGGAAACAACGGGAGCTCAATTGGAGTCAAGAGAAGCCGAATTGGAGGAGCTCGGATGACCAGTTTGCAATATTTTGATCATATCTCGAGTTCTACAAATAATTTGGGAGTGAGAAACGTGCCAAATGAAAGTAAGCTCCGAGATATTTCCAACAATAGTTCACGGAGCTAAATCCGAGTTTGGACGAAAAAGATATGGCCTATTGAAGTCAGGAGCAGATTTCAGGGGGCTATTGTGCAATTACTGAAGACTTCTGCGGGTTATGAAGGAAGGACAACCTAGGGACGTAAATAATCACCATTCACGCCTATTGAGAGCCACGATGAAGGAGGAGAGCAAGGAGACTCCATTGGGAGCAACCTCAAGCAAGGAGAAGAGCACGGATCGCGCAAATCTTCACGATTTCTAGCGTTTCATCTCTTCTTCCCTCTTTTAATCACTTGTATGGAGAACATGTTTTCCGGATTTTATACTTGTCTCATACTTATGGATTTTGATCTATTGGATGAAGTTTAATTTCATGAAGTTGTTGATGAATCTAGTCTATTGACACGACTATATTAGGAATCGATATTCATGAACTTAGGTGTTTTTCATAGATTGTGATCTGTCTTAAAGTTAATATTTGTTTTAGCTAATTTTTCATATACTATTCTTAATCCTTAGCAAGAATGGAGTAATTAACCGGACTTATTAATTAGCTAGCGAGCGTGTGAGAGAGACTTAGACCTCGTTGTGATGAGATATGAACAACAATCCTTAATCACTGAGACTGAGAAGAGAAGTGTGTAGGATTGACCTTAGTGGGTAGATTCGGTAGTAGATAGTGAAGTGTTCATGTGGTGGTGGTTTGAGAGGACATCATTCCGTACATTGTCGTTAGCCTACTAGAACGAACCGGTAGATGTAGGTGGACCGACACGACACCAAGTAGACCGTGACGTAGAACGACATGAGACCGATAGGAGATTGTCAGTACCATTACCTGTCTTAACTAGAATAGGATTAACGTGTTACATAGCTAATCCGGAAATCTTCTACAACCCTAGGCGATCTAGAGAAGGCCTAGTTTCTCCTTATTTGTTTGATAAATTTAAAAATCCAAAAATATTAGTTAGTTATTTATTTCAATTCTTAATCAACCACAATTCTTCCACCTGTTACAGTATTCTATGCGAATAACTAATTAAATAATCTCAAGCTTGTCCTCGTGGGTTTGATAACTCGGGGTTGAAATACCACCCCTATATTACTTGACCGTGAACTTGCGCATACGAGTTAGTAAATCACGCATCAAGTTTTTGGCGCCGTTACCGGGGACAGCGTTAGATTATTTAGTTAGGAGTTAGTTTAGAGTATTTCTTTTATTTTAGTTTTGTTTACGTTTTTTTTTCTATCTTTGTGCTTCACGGGTTTATTGTGAGTTTGTTTTTTGTAGGAACACAGGAAGCAGGAGACATAATGAGCATGTGGAGCGAGGAAGATTATGAGGGGATCTCTGATAACCCCTACTATTCTGCTAGATGCATAATTTGGCACATGGATGACTGCTCAGTAATTTGGTGCTATAAATGCAAGAAGGATCACAAGTATGAAGACGCGTGCATTTTTGATCCACCCCAACTTCATCAGCACCAAGATGACTCGTCAGCGGATATGGCAGAAAGGCGCAGTATTATGGAGGATATCCAAGTGTGCGTCAAGTTCTTTTCTGTTGCTACACAATTTTCACAAGAGGACTCAGCCACAAGTATGGAATACGTGAGGGAGATGATGAAGAGGTTAACCCAACGAGTAGAGAAACTGTCAACGGCAGGGGAATCAGGTATCCAAGTGCCACAAGAGGATCCCTTGACACGTGACATTGAGCCTAAATTTGAGCCTCCATCATCATCACCACCAGAGGACGATCTGGATGACCCCCGCATTGGGAGCTTGTGGGGTGCTAACGATGAAGCTGATGAAACACTTGTGATTTTTTCTATTGAGGATTTGGAAAGCAGCAAGTGTGGGGGTGTGAGTGAACTGCATGTGTTGATTGACGAGCATAAAGCACCAAAGAGGTACTACTGGGGCGAATTTATGGCCAGAGATTCATTTGAGCCTAATAGTACTTCGTGGAAGTTGATAAAGAAGAAAAAATACAAGATGAAAAGAGTCAACTTCTACACTTCTCCACCATCTTCACAACACAGGGGTGCACGTGAAGTTCTGGAAAAGAGATGGTGGAAGAAGAAGAAGTGTAGAGTTAAGCATCCTTCACTATCCTAGACGGTTGAGGTAACCGGGTCGGGCCGTCAACCTTAAATTACAAGCGCTTATTGTGAGGCAACCCAATGTAGAGTAGAGTTTGATATTTTGTTTTTTTTTATTTTTGTTTTTGAGTTGTTCATATTTGATTGTGAGGGGTGAGAGAGAGTTGTTTCAATATTTTCTATGAGTGTGCAGGACACAGGTACCGAAGAACTCTCCGGATTGCCATTCTTGATGCATGTGCACAATTTCGCACGCAAAACGAGGAACAACTAGCTAACTGGGAGCATTGAGCTTGATAAATAAGCTACTCGAGGTTGAGGAGTAGCCAATTAGTCATGAGGAGCATGGTAGCGAGTTAGAGTATCGGGGTTGCACGCATCGGAATCCGGAATGAAAATAGAGTTCAAGAGCTTTGGAGGCGAGATTCTTTACACAAGAAAGATAAATTGAGAAGAGATGGAAAATTTCTTGGTTTGAGAAATTTATAGTCAAAAATGGATTCCTCGTCGAATATGGAGTCCATCTGTGAAAGAATCGTGCGAATCAGAGATCGGACGAAGAAACTAGAGCAAAAACAAGGTGGTCTACTCCAGTGATTTCCCGAAATCAACCTATTTCGGCACGAAATAAAATAATGGTTCTGCTTGGTTTTTTCCCAATGATTTCGGGCCCCATTTCGGACCGAAATGGGGGCCGAAATTGATTTTGGGCCCCATTTTGGGCCGAAATGGGGGCCGAAATCAGCCGGACAACTCACTTTTTGGGGGTATTTTTGATACTTTTTGGGTGTTATTTTGACATTTTGGAGGATTTTTAAAGCCAAGAACCAACCAACAAGTCCCCTAACACCCCAATTTGGATCAAATACTCCTTGTATTCATCTTCTTCCTCTCCAAACCCTCAAGAACACCAACACACCCTAAACCCAAAACGCATCCAAATCCCAAAATTTACAAGATTAACTCTTGAGCTTTTGAGATAGTGAATGGATTGAGTGTGGGGTAATTCAAACAGGAAGAGCTCCAATAACTTTAATCTTCCAATTATTTTCTTTGGAGGGGGATTCGGCCAATGCTCAAAGAGGAACTTAAGACGGGAACACCGAGGAGCACATCAAGGGTATGCTTGCTTCAACTTGCTCGAGTTTTTGGAAAATTTGGTCGACTGATTCGGTCCTTTCTTGACCAATTTTCGCGAAACCAATCCCGTAATAATGGTACTCCGAGATCATAGGTACCATATTCTCTCTCGCTTTAAATAATCACTCTAGACGATATGATTCATTTTACGCAAAGTGCCATGCAACACTTGTTTTTTTTAAATCCTTACACTTTGAGATAATGTCATTGGGGGGACACTCTAAATTCATTGAGGACAATGATTATCTCAAGTGTGGGGGAGGGGGGGGGGGGTTTACACATATCTTTGCTTGCCTTAAATTGCATAGCCTTGTTACATATAGATTAGTGAGTCAGTTTGAATATAGAGTTAGTCCTTAGGATTGCATGTGCACTTTTCAATATTGCATTGTATATATTATTTGTGCACGTTTAATTATTGAGTCCACCTACCCATATGTGTTGTTAATAGAGTTGGCCCAAGCATATAGAGTTAGGAAAATAGAATGAAAAAAAAAATATTAAAAAAAAACAAAGAAAAATCCTAAAAAACAACCAAAAATTAGATTTTTTTTGAGAAAGGGCAATTGAAGAGAGTGAACGTGGTGAGGGCTCAATGATAGAAATTCCCTAGAAGTAGGAAAATCTGAGGTGAGGTAGACGCGATAATCTGGAGTAGGAAGGCTATAGGGACAATGCACTCGAGAATTGTAAGTAGCTGTCTCTGAAACTATTAATCATACTCGCGCTACACCACCGTCACTTAGGTAGTCGTCAACCCTCCTCGTAGTGGCAACGGAACAGCTGTGCGAGTGATTTTTATGCGGACCTCACGTCCCGTCTCCATCTCCTAGGTCCACTAGTTACCCCAATTTGATCCATTTACCCCTTTTATTCACAGCCTTTAGCCTAGGAAGCCATTCCTTGTGACTTTCATCACTAGTTAGAATGGTCCCTTCCTATGCATCATGATAGAGGGAGTTGAGTGAGGGAGGTTCGTTGAGGGTAAGCTGATGTTATACATCTTGAGTGGATATTCTTACATTTCATCTTTTGAGGGAATGTGAGGGTGAGTTAGAGACGGTAGCACACTTCGGTGTGGCGGTGAGTCGTGTCCATACACCACGACCACAGGTGGAGTGCCGTAGTGCGTGGTACTTTTTCCGCACGTCATGGGGTGGGGGTTTATTGATATTATAGGAGGATGTGCTTGTGCTTCAGTTATATTTTCTATACCTTAGGTGATGAGTAGGATTGGTTGAAATTAGCATGTTTATACATTGATTACTGGGTTCGAGATATGCTTTACATTGAGTGTGGGGGTGTCGACATTTATCGTGATTACACGTTTGATTTGACACATACCACCCCTACATTATTTGCTTTGACGGATTGTTCTCCTCGGATATTTGCTACTACTATGAGCTCCATGTGATATATTGTGTTGTGAAAGAGAAAGAAAAAAATATACAAAAACAGAAGTTGAAAGTGAAATGGAATAGGGAGCCGGAAATTAAACTTCATGAAGACCGAGGAGATTATCTATGAGTTTTGATCACTTCACATTTGTGGCCGCGAGAACGGTGTTGCACCAATATTGAGCGAATGTGGTCCGGAGTAGTAGATTCGGTGGGGTTCCTTGAATTTTGGTGAGGGAGTGTAAGAATGGGTTTTTGCGAGTTATATCATGACGTCTAGGACCGCGCTTCTAAATATCCTATCCTACCCGTCCTAAGCCGTCAACAATTGAAACCCGTGGATAAATAGCTCAGATGGTAGGTTGCTATGGATACGTTTGATGAGTGTGCGGAAGCAACTTATTAAGTGTTCGTGCCTGTTCAGTTTGACGAAACTGGCCGCAAGTTCTACCTATCATCAAAGTTTAGAATCTTTTAGGGAATGTGAGAGCCTTATGACATGTCAGTTTGTTTTTTAAGATTGCTCAATCTCTAACTAAAAGAGAAAAAATACGTTCTTTAATTTACTGCATTGTGTATAATCGAGTTGCATTGTTCATAGTCATGTAGATTGCATGTTCCAGTGTTTGAGTCGTTGTGTGTAAGGCAAAGTAAAGATATATGTGAATCTTGGAAGCAAGTGTTGCTCGGGACGAGCAAGAAGGTAGTGTGGGGGAATTTGATAGCACCTTTTAGGAGCTATCTATTACCTACATTTTACCACATTATCATGATAGATTTGAGCCCAAAGTTAGAGAATAAAGGTCGTTTTATCACTTGTTTCTCACCCGGTGCTATATTGTTAGTCCGGGCGTTTTCTATGCATATCTCCTTGTTATTTGTCAAATATAATCGCTTGGTATGTTTTTTCATGTTGTCTTGATAGGAACGGATTTTAATCGGTTTATAGGAGGCATGGAACGAAATTCGGAAACAACGGGAGCTCAAGTGGAGTCAAGAGAAGCCGAATTGGAGGAGCTCGAATGACCAGTTTGAACTATTTTGATCATATCTCGAGTTCTACAAATAATTTGGGATTGATACCGGTGCCAAATTAAATTAGACTCCGATAGCTTTCCAACGATAGGTCACTGAGCTAAATCCGAGTTCGGACAAAAATATATGGCCTATTGAAGTCAGGAGCAGATTTCAGGGGGCTATTGTGCAATTACTGAAGACTTCGGCGGGTTATGAAGGAAGGACGGCCTAGGGACGTAAATAATCACCATTAACGCCTATTGAGAGCCACGATCAAGGAGGAGAGCAAGGAGACTCCATTGGGAGCAACCTCAAGCAAGGAGAAGAGGATGGATCGGGCCAATCTTCACTATTTCTAGCGTTTGATCTCTTCTTCCCTCTTTTAATCACTTGTATGGAGAAACTTTGTTGTGTTGCTACGATTTCTTCTAGTAGTTAAACGTTTTTCTAGGCTTCTCTAGAGAGCCTAGGGTTTATGTAGACAATATGTTTTCCGGATTTTAGACAAGTCTCATGCTTTTGGATTTTGATATATTGGATGAAGTTTGATTTCATGAAGTTGTTGATGAATCTAGTCTATTGACACAACTATGTTAGGAATTGATATTCATGAACTTAGCTATTATTCATAGATTGTAATCTTGCTTAAAGTTAATATTTTTTTAGTTGATTGTTCATATACTATGCTTCATCCTTAGCAAGAATGGAGTAATTAACCGGACTTGTTAATTAGCTAGCGAGTGTGTGAGAGCGACTTAGACCTAGTTGTGATGAGATATGAACAACAATCCTTAATCACTGATACTGAGACAAGAAGTGTGTAGGATTGGCCTTAGTGGGTAGATTCGGTAGGAGATAGTGAGGTGTTCGTGTGGTGGTGGTCTGAGAGGACATCATTCCGTACATTGTCGTTAGCCTACTAGAACAAACCGGTAGATGTAGGTGGACCGAAACGACACCAAGTAGACCGTGACGTGGAACGACATAAGACCGATGGGATATTGTCAGTACCATTACCCGGCTTAACTAGAATAGGATTAACGTCTTACATAGCTAATGCGGAAATCGTCTACAGCCTTAATTGATCTAGAGAAGGCCTAGTTTCTCCTTATTTGTTTGATAAATTAAAAAACCCAAAAATATTAGCTAGTTATTTATTTCAATTCTTAATCAACCACAATTCTTCCTCCTGTTACAGTATTCTATGCGAATAACTAATTAAATAATCTCAAGCTTGTCCTCGTGGGATCGATTACTCGGGGTTGAAATACCACCCCTATATTACTTGACCGTGCACTTGCGCATACACGTAAGAAAGCGTGTCAGTTCCAGTTGTTGGAACTGATCTAATATTTTAAGCAGGATGATCTGATAGATATTTTAACTTCTTTATAGGTGTCCAAGTATATGGACCTTCAAGACTTTGAGTTCTTGATACAGTAGAAGGAGCATCATATTTCCTGTCAATCTCTGTCCCAAGGCTTTAAAATTTTGGCTCAGCAGGAGTTTCAAGGCCTTGAGATTTTTCTGAAAGTTTGTGGTGCTTAGAGAATCATCAGTACTTTCATCAAAAAAAACATGAATACTCTCCTCTACAATCTTGGATCTCTTATTGTAAAACCTGTAAGCTTTGCTAGTTTGAGAATAAAAAAGAAGCACACCTTCATCACGTCTAGCATCAAACTTACCAAGATTATCTTTGCCATTGTTATGCACAAAACAAGTACAGCCAAAAGGTTTAAAGTAAGCAACACTAGGCTTCCTGCCTTTAAACAGTTCATAAGGGGTTTTCTTAAAAATTGGCCTGATCAAACATCTATTGAGCACATAGTTGGCAGTATTAACAGCTTATGCCCACAAAAAGTTTGGCAAATTACTTTCATGTAGCATGGTTCTAGACATGTCTTCAAGGGTCCTATTTTTCCTCTCAACTACTCCATTTTGCTGAGGAGTTCTAGGTGTAGAAAAGTTGTGTGAGATGCCATGCTTTGCACAAAATAAATCAAAATCAAGTTGATCAAATTCCCTACCATGATCATTTCTAATAGATGCAACAGGTAAATTTTTCAAAGTTTGAAGCTCTTTGCAAAGTTTATGAAATTCAGATAATGCTTCAGACTTTTCTCTGATAAAAATAACCCAAGTATATCAAGAGTAATCATCAACTACAACAAGCAAATATCTCTTACCTCTGGGTGTTTGAACCCTCATAGGACCACACAAGTCCATATGCAGCATTTCTAAGGGTCTGGAGGTACTTACAAAATTCTTTCGCTTGAATGAGCTTCTGGTTTGTTTACCTTGTGTACATGCCTTGCAAAACTCATCATTATTAAATTTAAGGATTGGTAATCCCCTTACCAGATCTTTTGAGATGAGCTTATTCAAAGAATGCATGCTTATATGACCAAGCTTTCTGTGCCATAGTTTTGAGTCATCCTTCAAAGCTTTGAGACATTTCAGACTATCAATTGCAACTTTGTCAGTACACAGTGTATAAACATTATGTGACCTAGGAGAAGTGAGTATGCAATTGAATTATTTTTCATCTTGCCACCACACATTTCTCCTTGTCAAAAACAACCATATTACCCTTGTCACAAAGCTGAGAAATACTCAATAAATTATACTTAAGACCATCAACTAAATAAACATCAGAAATTGAATACGAAGAATTGTTACCAACACTTCCAGTACCAATTATGGTGCACTTTGCTTTGTCACCAAGTGTGATTATTCCCTCTGATTGCTCTTTGAGCTATGAGAATAAAGACTTTTTACCACTCATATTTCTGGAACATCCGCTATCGAATATCCATTTCTGATCTTTCAAAGCTTTGGTGACATCCTGCAAGATTCAATCAATGCCTTAACAGGATATTAGACCATGTTTAGAATTTGGATTCATACTCAGAGTCAACCATGTTAGGTGGTCTAACTCCTTTTGGAACCCAGATCTGTTTCACTTGTCCCTTAAGCTAATAAGGATAGGTGTTCCTCATTATGTGAGGTTTTGTCCTTTTAAAAGGGCAAGTTACTTTTACATGTCCAATTTTACAGCAATGATGACACTTTGGTGAATGTCTGCTTCCTGCTTTTACAAATGTGGTTTGGCTTTTTCTTGGAAAATTTGGATTATATCCAATTCCACTTTTGTGAACAGACTGCAGACTTCCTCCAAGCATGAGACTTAACTTCTGTTCTGAGCCAGCAAAAGTTGAAAGAATTTTCTTGGATTCTTGAAGCTTACTAGTCAATGAAGTGTTTTGTTGTTCTAAATCGTCAGAATGATTTTTTAGATCAACAAACTTGACAGTTAAAATAGTGTTTTGATCAACTACTTCTTTGACTTGTGATTTCAAATCTTTGAATCTACCGTCCAAGGCTTTGAAGTCACTGTAAATGTTTTAACTTAGTAGCTTCAAGACATTTGTTCTGAAAAACCAAATCTAAATTTTCTTTTGCCTGCTCATGAACCTTCATTTTCTAAGAGTCAATCTCATTCCTGTAACTCTCCTCATTTAAAAACATGCTTTTGATAATTTCAGGCAACACATCAGAAGGACTAGATAAGAGATTTTTTACCATGTCTTCAATTGGCTTCTCAGTAAAATGGTCCTCTTGATGTCTAGCCATTAAACAGAGATTGGCTTGCTCATCATCAGAATCTGAGTCTGAAGAATCTGAATCACTCCATGAGGCTACCATTGCCTTCTTCCTTCTGTTGTCATTTTCCTTCTTTGAAAAGTGTCTGTTCTTCTCATTTTGAGGACAGTTTCTCACCAGGTGATCTGCATCTCCACATTCACATCAATTCATAACTTTAGGTTTATATGATTGTGAAGAAGACTTACCTTTATGATCCTTGTTGGTTGAGGATCTAAACTTTTCTTTATTGTAATCCTTTTTCCCAGAGTTCCTCTTTTTCTTGAGAATTCTGGCCAAGGCTTTGGAAGTCAAGGTTAAGGATTCCTCATCATCATCATCATCCTCTGGTTCAAGACTTTGAGATTTTTCATTATCTTTTGCCTTGAGTGCCAGATTCTTGATGTTGTCACTCAGTTCACCATCAACCTCCTTCATAGAGATATCATGAGTGAGTAGCTTTCCATGCAGATCATAAGTTCTAGAATGCTTAAATCATGTGAGCTTCTTCAATAGCAGTAGTTTTAAGCTCCCATTTGGCTTTAGGCAAGCTTCTGAGAATCTTCCTGACTTTTTCTTCATTTGAGAATACTTTTCCCGAAGACTCCAAGTTGTTCACAATATCTGTAAACCTTTTGAACATATCGTTGATGGGCTCATCATAATTCATCTTAAATATTTCATAGTGCCTCAAAAGGATATTAATCTTTGTCTGCTTGACTTGGCTAGTTCCTTCATAGGTAACAGTCAACTTATCCCAGATCTCCTTTCCATTCTTGCAGTTGGATATCCTGTTGAACTCACCTGCATTAAGAGCACAATATAATAAGTTAAAAGCTTTATAATTTTTTGATACCTTTTCCAGTTCAGTAACTGAAAGATCTTCATCAGGTTTGACAGTTCTAACACCATTGGCAATAGTATAGAACAGGTTTGACCCATTCACAATAATAGACCATATTTCCATGTCCTGATCTATGATGAACATTTTAATCAATGCCTTCCAATGCACAGAGTTATCACCACAGAAAAATGGAGGTCTATTAGATGCCCTTCCCTGTGAGAATCCTCCTTCACCTACAAAAATCACTGTCACAAGATTGTTAGATCTTTAAACTGTGAACCAAAGCTCTGATACCAATTGAAAATGTAGGTGTAAACATGTATATTCATACTCTAGAAGGGGGGGGGGGGGGTTGAATTGAGTATGCTAGCTTTTGCCAAAACACAAGTTTTTGAAACTTTAGTAAAGCAAACTGTTGATATCTCAAAGCTTTGAAAAGAAATTGAGAAGCTTAAAGATATAACCACAGAGTATAGAGGCTTTAATGCTTTGAGAATTGGAAAGCTCCAAAGCTTTTAAACTTCCAATTTAAACTGCAAGTAAATAAAGCAAAAGTAAATAGTAAGAACACATCGATTTTACAAAGTTCAGCCACAATTGGACCTATTCTCTGCCTGAGGGATCTAACCCCTCCAGGATTCAAACACAATTTATTATTAATCACTCAGATTTAGCCCTAGATCTCTAGCCTAAGTGAGATACCTTACACTTATACAGCTTGTGGTTCTCAACCTATCTAGTTACAGGCTACAACCTCTTGAAACAATAAGAACCTCTTGTTGTTCACTGAACAACCAAAACAAAGTTTAGTGAGGTTTTAGATATGAAGAATAAATAATACAATCGAGTACATGAAGAAGAACTCAGAATAAATATGCTGTTTAAAGCCTGGAAAAGTTCTTCTGAAATTGAATGATCTTCAGTCTGCTGGAGTTGAATTCCAGAATGATTTGAAGAGCTGTATGAAATTGATCTTCCCAGTTGATTACACTCTTCAAAACCACTACGTATGTGTATTCTATAATTCTCTACAATTCAAATCTAAGTAGCTACTCTCAGTCTTCAACTGACTTGAGAGATTTCAGGAATAGAATTCCTAAAATATCTCCCATTTGATAAGCTCATGTCAACAACTTAATTTGAATGCATTGCTGATCTGTTTATGAACTTTGGAGTGTCCAACAAACCTGCAAATACTCGGCAAACAAGATCAAACAAATAACAATACAATCTAGCAACAAAAGATCTGCTTGAAACAAAAGCTAACAGTTAATTGAGAATACTATGCTAGAATTATCTGCTTGTAGTTCTGAGTTAACAAGTATATTCAATCTCATGAATATATCAAGTAATCAATATAGAGTCCACAATAATAGAAAATAATCAGCTTGTATCAAGATCTTAGTATCACTGAATCCACCTGCATACTGAAAGATTGTTAGTAGAACTTAGCAGTAAAGAGTAACTAGAATATCTCAAAGCTTTAAAGCTTTTCCTGCTAACTTCACCAGAATGAACATTGGATTTTCAATCCAAATTAGCCCTGCAATGATCAACTTAGAACATAGATTGCTGAATATAATTATATAATTAAGCCATAATCACCAAAACAAAAACTAAAAACCTGCACAAAATAGTTAGATAATTCAGCATATAGGAACTGCTATAGTAACTCAAAGCTTTGAAGCTTTGGCACTTAGCAATTTCTTATGCTTGTGTTTCTGGCTCTCATCATCAAGGAGCTAAGCTCTCTGCTTGTATTTTCATAACATAATGTCCATGAGCTTCAGACTTCTCAGTTGCAAGAGTTGTCATACTCTATTAACCCCCCTTCTAGAGTATTGATTCTGTAGTTATTCCTATTGTACTGTCTTTCGATTGGTATCAGAGCTTGTATCATTGCATAGATCTAACAATAATCTGATTATGGGTACTGTAGGAGATGGTGGTTTCTCAAAGGGAAGAGCTGCTAATGGACCCCCCCTTGTTCTGTGGTGACAATTTTGTGCATTGAAAAGCCCTGATGTCATTGATCAAGATATGGAACTATGGACTATCATTCAGAAGGGTCCTCAAATATTCTACACTACGAAAGATGGGAACAGTACTCCCAAAACCAAGGATTCACTTTCTGCTTCTGAATTAGAGAAATTTTCTAAAAATTACAGAGCTATGAATCTCTTATATGCTTTGAGTACAGGTGAATTTTACAGGATTTCAGGTTGCAAGACTGCCAAGGAGATATGGGATGAGCTTGTGGTAACCTTTGAAGAAACTAGCCAAGTCAAGCAGACCAAAATCAAAATATTTCTCAGGAAATATGAACTTTTCAAGATGAATAGAGATGAATCAATCAGAGACATGTTCAAAAGGTTCGCGAATATTGTTAACTATCTTGATTCATTGGGAAAACATATTTCCCATGAAGAAAAGGTTAGAAAGATTCTGAGAAGTCTTCCTAAATCATAATGGGAACCAAAGACTACTTCCATTGAAGAAGCTCAAGATCTATCATCTCTTCAACTTGGTGACTTGCAAGTAAAGCTACTTACACATGATTTCTGTATGAATGAAGCCGATGGAGATTTACCAGATAGTGTCAAGAACATAGCTCTCAAGGCCAAGGATAGTCAATCATCTCAATGCCTTGAACCGGAAGAAGATGATGATGAAGATCCTTTTTCTTTCATTTCCAAAGCCTTGATCAGGATTCTAAAGATGAAGAAGAACTTTGGAAACAAAGACTTCATGCTTTGATATTATCAAACGTTGCGCCTTAACCGGGTAACGATACAGGTAGTTATCGGGCATGATAGAAAGAAAGCTTTGAGATGGTAGTGATGTAGATAGGATTTGTCCCTCCCGTTTAACGGGAGCAAATATCCGCGACCACTCGAGCGGTAGTGCTTATAGAATGTCTGACCAGACTCATATCAATAAATATGGGATATTGATGTTATCTGCATGGGTAAGACTATTCCCAGGATCGAGAAAATATGGATTAGATATACGAGTGTGACTTGTATTGTAACACCCCTCGGTTCCTAAACTTTCTATTCCCGAATGGAAAGCTTAGGAGGGTGCTACTAAAAAAGATGCGGTGGAAATCCTAACCAATATTGAAGAAGACTCCTTATGAGTTTTTCAAAGGAAGAAATCCAAACATTTATTACTTCAAACCATTTGGTTGTACCTGCTATGTTCATAACAATTGTAACGACAATCTTGGTATGTTTGATGCAAGAAGTGATGAAGATATTTTTCTTGGTTATTCACAAAAAGCAAAGCCTATAGAGTTTACAATAAGAGAACCAAGGTTGTTGAAGAAAGTATTCATGTCATTTTTGATGAAAGCTATGATGGTTCTTTGAGTGATGGTTTTGCAGATCTGAATTTGAACAAGAATGATTCAGACAATGAAGATGACTATTCAAAAGGCTCCAAGGAAAACTTACAAGAACACAAAAGGCATTTTCAAGGCCTTGAAAATGAGTTTCAAAGCCTTGAAACAAATCCTTCAGAAAAGATAGCTGATCAAAATACTATTCAAGTTCTCAAAGATTTGAAAAACAGATTGGAGAGCCTGAACCTTGGACACCAAGGAAGAGATTTAAATATCTCTCATCTCATCATGCTGATAACATTCTTTATGATCCAACCACAAGAACACAAACAAGATCACAGTTAAAGAATCTTTGTGCTTTTAACGCTTTTATTTCTCTTGTAGAACCCAAAACTGTGAAGGAAGCACTACAATAAGCAGACCGGATCATAGCTATGCAAAGTGAACTCAATGAGTTTGAAAGGAACAAATTTTGGAATCTAGTTCTTCCACCAAGAGATCAGTCTGTTAATTGTACCAGATTGCTATTCAGAAACAAGTTAGATGAGAATGGGAAGTTGATCAGAAACAAAGCTAGATTGGTAGCTCAAGGCTACAATCAAGAAGAAGGTATTGACTATGAGGAAACTTTTGCTCATGTTTTCAGGTTAGAAGCACTTAGAATTCTAATTGCATTTGCATCTCACAAGAACATGAAACTTTTTCAAATGGATGTGAAGTGTGCATTCTAAAATGGATATCTGCAAGTGAAATTTTATGTTGCTCAGCCTCCAGGTTTTGAAAATGACAAGTTTCCAGACCGTTTTTATAAATATACGGTTTGAAACAAGTTCCAAGGGCTTCGTAGGAAAGATTGTCAAAGTTCTTACTTCAAATGATTTCAAAAGAGGATTTGTAGACAAACCTTTTCAAAAAAACCCATGAGAAAGATATGCTTGTAGTTCAAATATATGTTTTTGATATTCTGTTTGGAGCTACTAATGACCTTCTTTGCAAGGAATTCTAAAGTATTATGAGCAGGGAATTCGAAATGACTTTGATGGGAGAGTTGAACTTCGTTCTTGGACTTCAAATACATCAGATGAAGAAGGGCATATTTCTACATCAAAGCAAGTTCACAAGAGACTTGATGAGCAAATATAATATGTCTCAATCCAAAGAAATCAAGACCCCCGTGAGCTTTATATTGTCATTATACAAAGATGAATCTGGTAAGAGTGTGAATGTAAAAGAGTATAGAGGTATGATTGGATCATTACTATATCTTACAGCTAGCAGACTAGATATCATGTTCATTGTTTGTATGTGTGCCAGATTTCAAGCTGATCCTAAAGAATCACATTTGACTGCAGTCAAAAGAATCTTTAGATATATCAATGGTACCAAAGACTTAGGGATTTGGTATCCTAAAAAATTTAACTTCTCTCTGTGTGGCTATTCAGATGTTGACTTTGCACTTGATAGAAAGGTTACATTAGGATGCTGCCAATTTCTTGGATCCTCATTAATCAGCTGGCATTCAAAGAAGCAAAATTCAGTTGCACTATCAATAGAAGAAGCTGAATACATAGCAGCTAGAGCCTGCTGTTCACAAGTGTTAAGGATAGCAAAACAAATGAGAGACATTGGATTTTATTTCAGAGATATACCTATTACGTGTGACAATACAAGTGCAATATCAATCACAAAGAATCTTGTTCAGCATTCAAGAACCAAACACATTGATGTTAGACATCACTTCATCAGAGATAATGCTAAAAAGGTGATATTGTTCTTGAATTTATTTCTACCAACATGCAATTTGCAGATATCTTCACTAAACCATTGCCAGATGAAATATTCTCAGCCTTGAGATTAGAATTGGGTATGCTAGATAAAGAAGCATTGGTTTAGGGGGAGTATCAGGTAAGTATAAGGTAAGTTTTATGTGTTTCAAAGGTTCGAACTGATTTTCAAAGCATTAAAAATCTTTTCAAAGTTTTTATTTTATGTGCTTGTGCAATACAGCTTTTCAATGCCTTGAAATACTTTCCAAATCCTTGAAAATAAGACTGCATGCTATTTAGTCAATAATATGGATCTTACAATTTTGGGTGTTATCTTTCTAGATAATTTCTTAATATTTCCCCTTACTTTTCAAAAACCCCTTTTCTGCCAAAATAGTATTATATTATTTACTTCCAACGGCACACATAAAGTTTGAATTTAATTGATTCTGCAGATCTTCAAAATATCATAAATATATTTAGTTTCCTTTTCAAACTGAAACTCTTTAGTATTTATGTTCTTATCTCTTTCTCTCCTTCGTATCTCTCATACCTTTCTCTTCTGTATCCCAAACCCTAATTAGCACTAGACGAGCCTCTGATAGAATCAAGATGGCTGGTGGTTCAAAGGCTGCTACAGAAAATAAAAGGAAGACTACTGAGGAAGAGGTTCAAACCATTAACGGTGATTCCAGTTCAAGAAATCCAAGTGCTGAAGAAATTACTCATCCTCCGAAGAAGAAGAAGGAAAAGAAAGATCAGACACCTTCTTCCAGCAAGAAAAGAAAGATGAAGGAAGCTGAATCTGTTCATGAGAAACAGATCACTAGTCCAAAGAAGCTGACGAAGAAGCCTACTAAAGCAGACAAGGGAAAAGGAAAAGTAACAGAGGATAAGCCAGAAGAGAACATTGAGAAGGCACTACAGATCTATTCAGAAAAGAAGAAATCCACTGGTCAGAAATATGCCCTTGATAACAAGTGGTTTATTACAAATGTTGCTAGTGTTCAGTGGCTAGATAGATTTTCTTCTAGATCACTTGCTTACTGCAGTATGGTCAGTGTTTCCATGTTGAATAGTATGAATCTAGATTGTATTAAGATGCTGAAGAAAAGCTCTCTTTGGTTTGTTCTAAACCCTCCTGAGATAGCCTACTCCACACTCACTAGATTCTTATACCTCAACATGTGACAACCCAAGAACACTGTGAACCTTGTGATTCAAAACAAATTGGCTAGAACTAATATGGAATTAGATCACTCTGATTTTGCCAATGTTCTAGGCTGCCCCAAGAGGTTTGACACTAGCAATCACCCTCCTATGAGTGAAGCCCTTAAACGGGCCAAAGAAGAGTTCTTTCTACCCAACACCACTACCACATTCAAGCAGTTCACACACTCTGTGCTAACTGTTGAAGCTAAAGTCTTTTTTACAATATTGATGAGATGTGTGGTACCAAGGGATAACTCAAAGGAGTTGATAACTGAAAGGGTGCTGTACTTAATGTACTTGGTTATGCATGGATATGAGGTTGATCTTCCAAAAATTTTGATGGAACACATGCTTTATTGCCAAACCAATCAGAGAAAGCATACTTTTCCTAATGCTAATCTGCTCGCCTCATTCTTTCAACACCTTGAAATTCCAACTGATAGGGAAGAAACTATCACTTATGATTTTGGGATGCTTGATGAGAAAGCATTTGAGAAAATTGGTGTAGTAAAAACCAGTGCTAAGACTTGGAAGCTGTACCCAGATTTCACTAAAGAAGAACTAAGCTCCAAGAAGTTTCTTCAACCCAATTCCTTGACCCCTACCTCAAGCCAAACCCCTCAGCCTCAAGATCTTTCCTTGGTTCTTCATAAACTTGATGGACTTGAGAAGGACATGGATGAACTCAAGGAGAATCAGCGTGAGTATGGTACTGAGTTCAAACAGGTGAAGTACATGGTTGAAAGCATCATCAAGATCATGACTCTACTTGATGTGGAGGAAGAAGTTTCTCAAGCTGCACATACATCCAAGAAGGTTGGATCAACTAAGGAATTCTTCACTGGCCATACAACTCAAGATGAGACTGCTGGAGTGAAGGATAAGTGTAAGCAAGTGGATGAAGAACAGGGTGATGAAGATCAAGAATAAGATGAAGCTGACAGTCCAAATTCAGGAATACTGATTAAAGATATTAAGAAGAAATCAAAGAAGACAACCATTACAGAAACAGTGACTAAAGCTGATTTGTTTGAGGAAGAAGGTGAAGCTGGTGATAATGTGGTTCATGAAGAAGAACAGAATGATGAGAATGTTGAAGAAGATAGTGAGGAAGAAGATGCAGAGCAGCAAGGAGACGAAGATCCAACCCCTTAACTCTTGCCTATTCTTTCTATCTTTTTCAAGGCCTTGAAATCTTTTCCAAAGTCTTGAAAAACTTCTATCCTTTCAAAAAGTTTTCTTAATTTCTTTCCAAAACTTTGATCCAACATCTTCTCATTTTTTTTTATGAAAGTCAAAAAGGGGGAGAAATTGAGGTCATTTTATTATGTTTAGAAATCTGGTTTTGGTCAGTAGGACTATCTGAAACTTTGTATTATTTGCTGTTATTCAGTTGGTTGATAAGTTGGATCTTTTGGAGATTATGTGTTTTGATTTATTCTTCTATGCTCTAATGAGTATTTTTTTCAGAAACATAGTTCCAAACAGATTGTGGTTTTGTATTTCATCTAGGGGGAGATTGTAAGTTCAAATTGGTTTCACATGCTTGAAATAGCTATTCTATTTCAAGGCCTTGAAACAACTTTCAAGGCATTGAAACTGACAGTGCTTTATGTGCATGAACTTAGGGAGAGTTTCTGATATTGAGTCAACTCCTAAAACCCCTGTGCTTGATTAGCTGTTATTTGATGATGAAAGACAAAGATTTTTGACATGCTAAACTGTATCTAATCCATTTGTTTGACTTATTTTTGCAGGGATATTATGTTTCCTATTTTATAGGAAGCTGTTTCCTAACTTATGTTTTGCCGGAAAGGAAACTGATTGATGATTTGATTATGCGATCAATCTACTTTGTTTGAAAATTTCACAACATGTTTATGAACAAGATCAAATTAGTATCTTTGAAGATACTGAGAAACTATCCGTTGGGAGAAGTAGTTGAAGAAGTCAACAATGCAGCTATGAAAGAGGAAGGTTGGTTATGAAAAGATCTTGCAGATCTGCAATTCAAACTAGCTGCAGAAAAAGGAGTCTGAGTAAAGAATTTCGAAGAGACAACAGAGCACAAGAAACAAAGACATTCAAACAATATTCACTATTGACAAGCAACACAGAAGCAGATCGAACATCATCAAATCCATCATAAGAACACTGCACATTCAGGGAAGAACTTGTTCTCAGTGTTTCTTCTTTTTGAGCTTTTCATTTGTATATCACTTGTAAATCTATTTTTGTTTCATTCTCGTGGATTGTTCAAGGTTAACAATAGAGAATTCTTAGTTAATCAATTAGCTAGAGCAGGTACTTGATAAGTTTGTGAGAACCACAAGCTGTAACAAAGGAATGCATCTCTATGTGCTTGAGATGTAGGTCTTAGCTACGGATTAATAAGAATTGAGTTGAAAATCCTGCAGGGAGAAGATCCCTGAGGTAGAGACGTAGGTTGAAGTGGACTGAACTCTATATATCCTCTGTCTCTTGCAATTAATTTTCAGTTCTATACTTATCTTATTTGCAGCAAACAAAATAGGTTGCATTTCAAGGGTTTGAAACTTATTTCAAGGCCTTGAAATAGACTTAGCTTTTCTACAACAACTATTTTGATTCCGAGGACTTGAAACTCATTTCAAGGCCTTGAAACACTCTTCACTCTTTACAGATCTTTTTGAAACCACTCCTCAACCCCCCCTTATAGAGTACTGATTATGTCTTACTGCCTACTGTACTCCCCCTCATTTTCTTTATATAATAAAATTTCGAATTGCACCATATTTGGGTGAATATTTTTGTTGATTACATATTTGATTTATAATTATAATTTAGGAGGATTTTAAGATTTTTTCCATTTTTGACATAATTAGGGTTTTCAGCTATTTAAGTCCGTCTCGTGGACTATTTTTGACAGATTATTTAATTTTGAAGTTACTTCAGAAAATTCGAAGAGATATTCTATCATTTTTCATCCGCTCGTTCCCTTTAGTTCTGCTTCTTAATCACATGCCTCGACTCAATTCGGTGTCAATTAGTATCAAATGCTAGAGTCTCTAGGGAGGTTTTCATCATGATCAATGGATCGTGGTCGTATATATGTGTGTGGCAGATTCCGGCTGAGGAATCCCTCCATCGTGAGTGCAACGCCCAAGACAATTTCATGACTCAGGGTTTGGAGAGGCAAGTTGCGAACTTAACCCAGCACCTTGCGGTGCCGGATTTTTGGCGGGGAGTTGTAGACCGCAATCGACACTTAGAGGCATGGGAACTGAAGGATCGCATGGCTGTTTATCATGAATCGCAGCTCGTGTTCGAGATCCACTACAACGACATTTTTGGTGGTCGGAACGAACGTTATGGTGGAGCGCGTTTGAAGGCTGATGTGCCAGATTATTCGGGTACGTTAGAAATTGAACATATACTTGGTGATGTAATTTTTTAGCGCGCCTCTAAAAAAAATGCTGATGTGATGTGGATTGTTCAAAACCACATGTTTATGATGATTATGGAGAAATGATACTTCGGATGTTATGATTCTATATGAGTTCCCAAAATTTTATTATTATCCCTTTATGGTGGAGCCAAACATTCAAGTTCCTTGATCGAAATTGAGGACGAGTTCTTTCGAAGAGGGGGTGAGTGATGTAGGAAGAATTTTGTCAATTTTAGATTTCGGTCCAAATGCACTATTAGGGGCAGAGTTGAAGGATTGAAGAACGGTACCGAGCCATACATGAATCTGACCAGAAACAACGTTCTGAAAGAATTGTGATTTTTTCACAAGCACCACAATATTTCTTCCAAATCTTTTGTTTAGGGCTCCAAATCATTAGTTTTTCTATATTCGGTAATAGTTTCTATATTAATTAGGATTTCGATTTGAAACCAATTTGGGTGCATGTTTTGACTTTACATATTTAATTTAAAATTATAATCTAGGAGGATTTTGGGATTTTTAATATTTTTAGCATAAATAGGGTTTCAGCTATTTAAGTCCGGTTTTTGGACTGTTATTGAGAGTTAATTGAATATTAAAGTTATTTCAAAAATATTGGATAGATGTTACTCTCTTTCTCATCCTCTCCTTCCCTACTACTTGATCACACGCATCGATTCAATGCGGCGTCAGATACATAGAGAATTCAGAATGAGTTTACAAATAGAAAGAAGGTTTACTTGGAAATTGGGACACATAAAACATAATCAGAAACTAAACTAGAATAAAAGACAGCTTGACTAATATATCTGTGACATATTCATTCTCTGGTATGTTCCGTTTCCTGATGTCGTATGCCCTATCTGGCTAGATCTTTTGGTAATATTTCGTTGGTGCGGTTCTCCTTAGCGTTTAGCCCACTTCCGGTCGTATCATCACGGTGACCTTCTTTTAGGTGTTCTCTCTAGTTCGAGTTCCTGCCGTTGCTGCATCTTCCTCCCACACCGCCATTTTCGTCCCTGCCACTGGCGCAACCCACCACAACGCGCTCCTCCCGTCGCCGCATAACTAAGCGTATCTGGAGCCTTCTACCAGGATGGAACATTTGGGTTTTTAATGTTTTATGTTCTTATGTTTATCAAGTGTTGTCTTCGCTGCATGTCCTTAAAGTCTTGCAGCTTAACTGTTTTAGGGGGACCTTCTGATGTCATTACAACTCCTGATCTCTTAAGTTGGGTTATATATTACTTGATGATGAAAGACAAATCATTATAATGCTCTAAACTGTCATTAATCTGTTTGTTTGACTCAGATTTTGCAAGGATATATAGTTTCCTATTTTGCAGGATTATTTCCTAATCTATTTGAATGTAGAATAGAAATCAATCTGTCAAAGTTATTTTGCATTTGATCTGCTGTATCTAAAGCTTCCCAGTCCTCCAACAAACAATATCAAGTCAGTATATTTGAAGATACAGAGCAACTAGCCGTTGGAAAAGCTGTTAGAAGATTCAAAGACTTGCAGCTGATATTTAGGAAATTTTGTTAATGAAGATCCTGCATATCTTTAATTCAAAGAAGCTGCATAAAAGTTATATTGAATGAAAGATTTCGGAGACATAACAGAGCACAACATAAAGATACATTGAAACACAACAAAAGATTGACAAGCAACCAAGAAGCATATCTACGTCACTCAATCCAATCATCTGAAGAACACTGCATTTTCACTGAATACTTAGTTCTCAGTGTTCTTCTCTTCTGATCTTCATTTTACATCATTTAGATAACACTTATAGTTTTCATTCTCGTGAATTGTTCAAGGTGAACAATAGAGAATTCTTGGTTAATCAGTTAGCTAGAGCATGTACTAGATTGGTTAGTGACAACCACAAGATGTAACATAGTAAGGCATCTCTCTGTGCTTGAGATCTAGGGCTTATCTTTTGATTAATAAGAATTGAGTTGAAAATCCTGCAGGGATCAAGTCCTTGAGGTAGACACGTAGGTCCAAGTGGAGTGAACTCTATAAATCACTGTGTCTATTGCATTTTCTTTACTTTACTTCACTTGTCTTATACACTGCTCAAAACAGGTTTCAGTTCAAGGGATTGAAACTCATTTCAGGGCCCTGAAAACTATCAGCTTTCTATTTACTTTCTATTTTGACTCCAAGGACTTGAAACACATTTCAAGGCCTTGAAATAGTTGTTGCACTTCATAAACTTCTTTTAAACCACTCTTTTAGCATAAGTTGCAAAAGTTGTCATACTCTATTCACCCTCCCCTTCTAGAGTATTGATACTGTAGTTATTCCTATTGTATTGTATCAGAACTTGTATCACTGCATAGATCTAACAATCTTGTGATTATGAGTACTGTAGGAGATGGTGGTTTGTCACAGGGAAGAGCTGCTAATAGACCCCCCTTGTTCTGTGGTGTCAATTTTGTGCATTGGAAAGCCCTAATGAAAATGTTCATCATTGATCAAGATATGGAACTGTTGACTATCATTCAGAAGGGTCCTCATATATTCTACACTAAGAAAGATGGGATCAGAACTCCCAAAATCGAGGATTCACTTTCTTCTTCTGAATTAGAGCAATTTTCTAAAACTTATAGAGCTATGAATCTCTTATATTGTGCTTTGAGTGCAGGTGAATTTAACAGGATTTCAGGTTGCAAGACTTCCAAGGAGATATAAGATAAGCTTGTGGTAAACTTTGAAGAAACTAGCCAAGTCAAGGATACCAAGATCAACATATTTCCTAGGAAATATGGACTGTTCAAGATGAATGGAGATGAATCAATCAGAGACATGTTCAAAAGGTTCACTAATATTGTTAACTATCTTGATTCATTGGAAAAACATATTTCCCATGAAGAAACGGTTAGAAAGATTATGAGAAGTCTTCCTAAATCATAATGGGAACCAAAGACTACTACCATTGAAGAAGCAAAATATCTATCATCTCTTCAACTTGATGATTTGCAAGTAAAGTTACTTACACATGAGATCTCTATGAATGAAGTCGATGGAGATTTACCAGATATTGTCAAGAACATAGCTCTCAAGGCCAAGGAGAGTGAATCATCTCAAAGCCTTGAACCAGAAGAAGATGATGATGAAGATCCTTTTTCTTTCATTTCCAAAGCCTTGACTAGGATTCAAAAGATGAAGAAGAACTTTGGAAACAAAGACTTCAGCAAGGACAAACACATATCCTCCAGTAGTAGATACTACAATGGTAAAACTATCTCTCATGGAAATAAAGTTAAAGTAATGAACTGCTTTGAGAGTGGTGATGCAAGACAGAATAAAGAAAGCTATGGTAGCTTCCTAGAGTGATTCTGATTCCTCTAGTGATTCTGAATCTGAAGAAGAACAAGTCAACCTCTGCCTTATGGCCAAGCATGATGAAATTTCTTAAAAGAACATTGAGGTAATGGTAAACTGTCTGATTTCTAAACCAGCAGATTTCCTCATTGATTATCTTAGAACAATGTTTTTAAATGAGGAGGACTATCTGAAAGAGATTAGAACTTTGAAAGAAAAGTTTCATGAGCAAGCAAAAGAGAACTTGGGACTTTTTTTTTTCAAAATAAAGCCTTGAAATTTCTCAGAAGAAGTCTGACAGATATTTCAAAGCCTTGGAAATCAGTTTCAAGGCCTTGAAAACTCAAGTCAAGGAAATAGTAACTGAGAACTCTCTTTTGAGTGACAGAATTATTACTCTAAGACATCATTGTGATGAATTGGAGGAACAAAAGACTACTTTAACTGAGAAAATTCAAGATGCTAAGAATTCTATGACAAAGCTTGCTCGCTCAGAACACAATCTGAACTTGATTCTTGGAGGAAGCTTACAGACTGTTCACAAAACTAGTATTGGCTACAATCCTAACATTCCTAGAAAAAGCAACACCAGATTTGTGAAGTCTAGTAACAAAACTTCTCCTAAGTGCCATTACTGCAACCGAATTGGTCATGTTAGATGACTTGTCCATTTAGAAGAAGAAACCCTCAATTAATGAGGAACACCTTTCTTTTTCAGCCTAAATGACAAGTTAGACAGATTTTGGTTCCTAAAGGGGTTAGACCACCTAACATGGTTGAACCTGAATATGAATCTATATTCCACACTTGGTCTAACAGCTGGGTAAGGGAGTGAATGGTGTTTGCAAGATGTCACCAAGAGTAAATATCAAAGACGGTTCATGGATAGTGGATGCTCTAGACATATTAGTGTAAAGAGATCCTTATTCTCAAAACTAAAAGATCAATTTGAACGCTCAATCAAACTTGGTGACAAAGGGAAGTGCAACATTTTAGGTATTGGTAAAGTCGGTTCAGGCACTGAAAATTCTTCTGATGTCTATTTAGTTGATGGTTGGAAGTTTAATCTGCTTAGTGTATCTCAACTTTGTGATAATGGTAACATGGTTATCTTTGACAAAGAGAAATGTGTGGTGCAAAATGAGAAATTAGGAATTTTCATCCTCACTGTCTCAAGGTCAAACAATGTCTATACTTTACACACTAACAAAGTTGCAGGTGAAAGCTAAAAGTGTCTTAAGGCCTTGAAGCAATTCGCTTGCATACCCTGAACTATTTGATATATAAAGACCAGGTAAGATAATTGCCTTATGTGAAATTTAGAGATGATGAAGTACGCAAAGCCTGTGCTCAAGGTAAGAAGACAAGGAGCTCATTCAAACCAAAGAAATTTGTAAGTACTACTAGACCCATTGAACTACTTCACATGGATCTTTGTGGTCCAATGTGGACTCTAAATCCAAAGGGTAAGAAGTATATGTTAGTTATTGTTGATTATTTTTCTAGATTTACATGGGTTATGTTTCTTAGAGATAAATATGAAGCTCTAACTGAATTTTCAAATCTTTGTAAGGAGCTTCAAACTTTGAAAAACCTACCAATTGCTTCAATCAGAAGTTATCATGGTAGAGAATTTGATCAGGTTGAGTTTGATTTATTGTGTGCTAAGCATGGCATCTCTCGCAACTTTTCAGCTCCAATAACTCCTCAATAGAATGGTGTTGTTGAAATAAGGAACATGAATCTTAAAGATATGTCAAGGACAATGATTCTAGAGAACATATTACCAAAGTCATTATGGGCAAAAGCTGTGAACACAGCCAACTACATACTAAACAGATGCATGATTAGGCCAATTTTGAAGAAGACCCCCTATGAACTTAGAAGGAAGAAAGACAAATATCTCATGTTTGAAACCTTTTGGCTGCACTTGTTTTGTTCACAACAATGGTAAGGAAAATCTTGGTAAGTTTGATGAAAGAAGTGATAAAGTTATCTTTATTCGTTATTTTCTGACTAGCAAAGCTTATAGGGTTTACAATAAAAGGACTAAGCTTTTTGAAGAAAGTATTCATGTCATTTTTGATGAAATCTATGATGGTTCTTTGAGTGAAATTTTTCCACACTTGAACTTGAACAAGCATGAGTCAGAAGATGAAGCAGAGACTTCTCATGGTTTCAACGATAGCTTGCAGGAAAACAAGAAGAATTTTCAAGGCCTTGAAAATAGGTCTCAAAGCCTTGAAAATGAGCAACAGAAGAATCAAAGTGATCAAGCTACTTGCTCAAGATCTAAAAGGATTGAAAATTTACCTGGAGAACCTGAGCCATGGACTCCAAGAAAGAGATTCAAATATATGTCATCTCATCAAGTTGACAACATTATATCTCATCAATCCACTGTTACATAGACAAGAACACAACTGAAAAACTTGTGTGCTTTTAATACTTTTGTTTCTCTTGTAGAACCCAAAAATGTGAAAGAAGCATTACAAGAAGCACACTGGATCATTTCAATGCAAAGTGAACTCAATTAATTTGAGAGAAACAAGGTGTGGAATCTAGTTCCTCCACCGAAAGATCAGTATGTTATTGGCACAAGGTGGGTGTTCAAAAACAAGTTAGATGAAAATGGCAAGGTAATCAGAAAAAAAGCCAGACTAGTAGATCAAGGCTATAATCAAGAAGAAGGTATTGATTATGAGGAGACTTTTTCTCCTGTTTCAAGGTTAGAATCAATTAGAATGTTACTTGCATTTGCATCTTACATGAACATTAAAAAATTTCAAATGGATGTCTCGTGTGCATTTTTAAATGGTTACTTGCAAGAAGAAGTTTATGTTTCTCAACATCCTGGATTTGATAGTGATGATTTTACAAATCATGTTTACTAACTTGACAAAGCTCTCTATGGTTTAAAACAAGCTCCAAGGGCTTGATATGAAAGACTGTCAAAGTTTTTACTTGAAAATGGTTTCAAAAGAGGATTAGTTGACAAAACCCTTTTCATCAAGACTCATGAGAAAGACATTTAAGTAGTTCAAATCTATGTTGATGTTATTATGTTTGGAGCTACTAATGATTCTATTTTCAAGGATTTCTCAAGTCTTATGAGCATGGAATTGGAGATGAGCTTAATGGGAGAATTGAACTTCTTCCTTGGACTGCATGTACAACAGATGAAGAAAGGAATCTTTCTGCATCAAAAAAAGTATACTAAGAACTTGATTAACAAGTACAATATGTCTCAGTCCGAAGATACAAAGACTCCTATGATTTCTACACTATCCTTAGACAAGGATCAAGCTGGTAAGAGTGTAAATCAGAAAGAGTATAGAGGTATGATTGGATCTCTGCTATATCTCACTGCTAGTAGACCAGACATTATGTTTAGTGTCTTCATGTGTACAAGAATTCAGTCTGATCCCAAAGATTCACATTTAACTGCTATCAAAAGAATATTCAGATATCTAAATGGTACCAAAGACTTAGGGCTTTAGTATCCAACAGTCTAACTTCTCTTTTTGTGGATATTCAGATGCTGAATTTGCAGGATTTAAAGTAGATAAAAAGAGCACTTCAGGGTATTGTCGATTCCTTGGTGCATCCCTAATCAGCTGGCATTCAAAGAAACAGAACTCTGTGGCATTATCAACAACTGAAACTGAATATATAGCAGATGTAGCATGCTATTCTCAATTGTTGTGGATTGCTCAGTAAATGAGCGATCTTGGATTTGATTTCAAAGAAATGCCTGTGATAATAACCATGCTATTTAAATTACAAAGAATCCAGTTCAACATTCCATGACCAAGCACATAGATGATAGACATCATTTCGTAAGAGATCATGCTGAGAAAGGTGATATCACTCTTGAATTTATTTCTACTAACATGAAACTGACTGATATCTTCATTAAACCATTGTTTGAAGAAAGATTTACAACCCTCAGATTAGGGATGGGTATGCTCAAAGCAATTGTTTAGGGGGAGCATCAGGTAAGCTTAAGGTAAAGGCGTAAAGCTTTATGTGTTTCAAAGTTTTGAACTGATTTTCAAAGCCTTGAAAATCGTTTGAAGGCCTTGATGTTACTTGTTTCAGCAGTATAGCTTTTCAAGGCCTTGAAATTCTTTCCAACGTCTTGAAATCAGTCTGTATGCTATCTAGTCATAAATTGGGTCTCTCAATATTGGATGCTATCTCAGTAGATAATTTTCCAATATTGTATTCATTTTTTGAATTTATTTTCATATAAATAAGCATTATTTTATTTCCTTTCCCAGGTCCCACACTCACACAAATTTGAATTTCAGTCAAACTGAAAAGATCTCAATGAGATTTGAAAATATTTTTGTTTCTGCTTCTCTCTCTCTCTCTCTCTCTCTCTTTTATCTCTGTATCACTCATGTCTATATATTCTCTACCCTCAAACCCTAATGAGCACAAGAGGAGAGTCCCAAATAATCAAGATGGTTGGAGGTTCAAAGGTGGTTTCATAGTTGAAGAGGAAGACTGCAGAAGATGTGATTCAGCCTATCAGTGGTTATTCTAGTTCGAGAACTCCAGCTGAAGACAAGGCTCCTTCTCCTCCAAATAAGAAAAGCTAGAAAGATCTAACACAAACTTCCAGCAAGAAGAGGAAGATGGTAGATCAGTCTGCTCCAGATAAACAGCCAGAGGAACAAGTGTCTAGTCAAAAGAAGTTGAAGAAGAAGAAGAAGCCTACAGTTACTGACAAGGGAAAAGAAAGAGCTGTAGAAGTTGTACAAGAGAAAAGCACTTGCAAATAACTGCAGATCTATTTAGAAAAGCCTCAATCCCCTGGTAAGAAACTTTCCAGTAAATACTTTATTTCTCAAACTGCTAAAGGTCAGTGGTCAGATGGTTTTGCTTCTAGACCAGTAGCCTACTGTAGCATTGTGAGTGTTAACATGATGAAAACCATGAACCTTGAGTGTGTTAAGAGGCTGAAGAAAAGCTCACTTTGGAAAATGTTGAACCCTCTTTAAGTTGCCTACCCTAGGCTTACTTGGATTTTCTATCTGAACATGCATCAACTCAAAACATCTGTTAACTTGGTGATTCAATCCGAAGTTGCTGGGATTACAATGGATTTAGATCATTCTGAGTTTGCCAATGTCTTGGGATGCCCACATTGAAAACTATCCCAACAAATTTGAAGCCTTGAAAATGGCTAGGGAAGAATTATTTATACCTAATGTCTCTACCTCCTCTAAACAGTTAACACACTCTGTGCTAACTGTTGAAGCCAAAGTTTTGTTCAGAATCTTAAGGAGGTGTGTAGTGCCTAGCTAGAATTAAAAAGAACTGCTGACTGACAGGGTATTATATTTGATGTATTTTATCATTCATGGATATGATATAGATCTTCGAACAATTGTGATGGAACATATGCTCTACTCCCAGACCAAATAAAGAAAGCACCCCTTGACTTATGCTAATTTTCTTTCTTCTTTATTTCTTCACCTTGACCTTAATTATGACATAGAAGAAACTATTACTACTGGTTTTGACATGCTTGATGAGAAAGCATTTGAGAGAATTAGTTTTATGAAAACCAGACAAGGGATATGGAAGTTGTACTCTGATCTGTCTGAGAAGGATTTGCAATCAAAAAAGTTTCCTAAACCCAAGGCCTTGACCCCGCCTTCAAACCTACCCTCTCAACCTCAAGACCTCTCAATGGTGGTTCAAATACTTGATATTATGGAGAAGAATATGGATTAGTTGAGGGAAATCAGCATGATTTTGGCACTGAATTCAAAAGTATATGGTTGAATGTATTTTCAGGAGCATCAATGTACTTCATGTGGAAGATGAGGTGTCTCAGGCTATATAAGGATCAAATAAAGATGCAGAAGGTTCAACCAGAGATTTGTTCAGTAAGCATACAACTCAGGATGAGGATACAGGGGTGGTGGACAAAGGGAAAAAGGTAATTCAGGAACAGGGTGATGAAGAACAGGAACAAGCTGATATTGACAGTTCAGACTCTGCAATGCTGATCAAAGATCTGAAGAAGAAGAAGAAGAAGAAGAAGAAGAAGAAGAAGTCCAAAGCTGTCATTCCATAGATAGCAACTGAAGAACAGCTGTTTGAAGCAACTTTTGGTGCTAGTGGTCATGCAAATCAAGAAGAACAACAAGATGATGAGGAAGATAGTGGAGAAGATGATGCCGACCCCAAGGGAGATGGAGACCCAAACCCTTAATTCTTGCCTATTCTTTCTTTCTGTTTTCAAGTCCTTGATTTCCTTTTCAATGTGTTGGAAATTTATATCATTTAAAAACTTTTTTTTACTCAGTTTTTCCGAACAATGATCCAATATTTTATCATTCTTTTTTGATGAAAGTCAAAAAGGGGGAGAAATAATAGGTTTTATCTGTTTTCTTTTAAGTATTTTTATATGGATTAGAGATCTAATTTAGATCAATGGGGTTCGCTAGACATTGCTACTGTTTTGTTGCTAATAAGTTTGATTACTTGGATATTTGGTGCTACATTTTACTATATTACATTTTTTATTCCCAAATGTTACTAAAGTTATACAAATCAACTATTGTATCAAACGTTTTAAAATATGTATATTTCAAATATAAAGTCATAATTTGTAGAGGTAAGTTGTCCTTCATAAAAATTTTATTTTATATTACACATGGATGTAATTGCTCATTGATTAATTAATTAATTACTTTTTGAAAGTGTGAGTATGCATATACTCTAGAAGGGGGGGGGGGGTTGAATAGAGTATGCCAACTTTTTTCAAAACTTGCAAAGAAGATGAAAACTTGTGCAAAGAATGCAGTTCAAGGCCTTGAAAGCCATTTCAAGCCTTTGAAGTAGATGCTGAAAGTATAGAAAAAATATGCCTTTTTCAAGGCCTTGAAAACAAGTTCAAACCCTTGAAAAGTAAACAGTTTTTGTGTACTGCAAAAGCTATGAAAGTAAATGAACTAAAAATGTAGAAGACAAGTGATTTATAGAGTTCAGTCCACTTGGACCTACGTCTCTACCTCAGCGATTAGATCCCTGCAGGATTTTCTACTCAATTCTTATTAATCAAAAGCTAAGCCCTAGAACTCAAGCACAGAGATAACCTTACTCTGTTACCGCTTGTGGTTTTCCCTAACCTGTCAAGTACCTGCTCTAGCTAACTGATTAACTAAGAATTCTCTATTGTTCACTTTGAATAATTCTCGAGAATAGATGTAGAGATAATACATAAATGATCTACCAATATAGCTCTATACAGAAGAACACTTAAGAGTAGAAAACTGCAGTGAAATGCCGTGAACTTCTGTGAATGGATTGGAAGGATGAAGAACTTCTTTGATGCTTGTCAATCCAGAATGCTTTCTGTGTTTTTTCCCATTGAGTGTTGTCTCTTTTTTATTCGAATTTGAGCTCTATATATACTTCAAACAGCTCTGCAAATCTCCCCAGATTTTCAGCAACAACCTTCCTATTTTGTAGGCAACAGAGTTTGACTACTTTGAAATATTCTCCAACGGTTGGATGATCACAATATTCAGAGATAATGTTGTAATCTTGGATTTAACAACCTGAGAAGCTTTCATATACGTCTGATTGATCACAGGATCAAAGTGTCCAAGTATTTCCAAATCTGCAGCAATTCAGTTTAGGAAACAATCCTGCAAAACTTAGAAACAAAATTTCCTGCTTTATCATGGTCAAACAGATGATATATTATGATTAAAAATATGTTAGAACAATTTGTCTTTCATCATATAATAACAAAGAATCAAACATATGAAAGAGAGAGAGTAAATCAAATTAGAGAGTTGGCAGAAAACTCCCCCTGAGAATGTGTATTCAGGTTAAGCAGTTTCAAGACTTTGAATCCAGTTTCAAGGCCTTGAAAATAGACAAACTATTTTCAAGCCTCTGAAACTGATTCAAGGATTTGACTGTTGGTTCAAGGCCTTGAAATAGCCAAGCTATTTCAAGTCTTGCACAACCTGATCTTTCAATCTCCCCCTTGATGCAAGACAAAACCAAATTCTGTTTGATCCTTAGTCTCTGCACAATAAACTGATCAGTCCATAATTTAAAACACAAAATTTCCAAAAAGATCCAACTTATTCATAATACCAACAAAAATTTATACAGTTTCAGCAAAAATAAAACCAAATAAACCTAAAAACTAGAAACTAAACACCTAGAATTTTCTTCCCCTTTTTGACTTTCATAAAAAAGATATAAGATGTTGGAGCAAGTGTCTGGAAAATTTTGAAACCCTAAAAAAAATTTAAATGAGAGAGAATGTGGAAGAAAGAATAGGCAAGATTTAAGGAGTTTGATCATCATCTTCATCCTGATCTCCTTCCTCCTCATAGTCTTCTTCATCAGACTTGTCCTGCTCTTCCTGTTCCTCTGCAGTCCAACCTGCAACAGTTGCCTTTGCAGTCTTTTCCTTTTCAGTAGCCTTTGGAGATTTCTTTTTCTTCTTCAAGGTGATCAGCAGTTCATCTGACTCAGGGCTATTGGCTTCATCTTCTGCCTGTTCTGCTACATGCTTTCCCTTGTCTAAAACTGGAGTAGCTTCTTCCTGGTCTGATTTCTCACTAGGAAAATCCTTGTCTGAATCTCCTTTCTTTGTTCCTTCAGGATCCTCAGGAACATCAATTAAGGTCATGCTTCTGAAGATACTTTCCACCATGTACTTGACATGTCCCAAATCACTTTCAAGTCCAAAAACAGTTTCTTTGACATCCTCCATGTCTAGCCCCAAACCATCAAGTCTCTGATTGTCTGTAGGCAAAGAAGTCTGACTTGAAGTGGGAGTCAAGGTCTTGGGCTTAGAAAACTTCTTTTCACCTAGTTCTGCTTCAGTCAAGTCTAAGTAAAGTTTCCACACTTTCTCTTTTGTTTTCACAACTCCAATGTTCTCGAATGCTTTCTCATTGAGTTCAAACCCAGAAGTGACTGATTCCTCTCCAGTAAATGGAATCTCAAAATTCTCAAAGAACAAAGTGAGCAGGTTTGCATATGGTAGAGGGTGAATCCTCTTACTGGTTAGGCTAAAGAGAATGTGTTCAATTGCTAGTTTTGGAAGATCAATCTCATATCCATGCATAACCAGATACATGATGTGCCGCATTCTCTCAGTCACCAACTCTCTGGACTGCTCTCTGGGAAAGACACATATCACCAGTATAGTATGAAGGACTTTGGCTTCAACATTCAACACAGAATGTAGTAACTGTTTGGCTGAGGTTGAGATGTTTGGAAGAAAGAATTCTGCTTTGGCTAGCTTCAAATTTTCTGAATTTGGTGGATGGTTTCTAGTATCATACCTCTTTGGACACCCTAACACATCGGCAAACTCAGAGTGATACAGTTCAATTAATGTCCCAGCAACTTTAGATTTGATCACCAAGTCTCCAGTTCTCTTAACTTGGGTTAGGTTCAGGTCGAAGAGTCTTGTGAGTCTAGGGTAGGATATTTCTTTAGGATTCAGCATACACCACAAGGAACTCTTCTTCAACATAGAGATGCACTTAAGTTTCATGTGTTCCAACACATACGTATTAACCAAACTGCAGAAACCAATATATCTTGAAGCAAAACCATCTAACCATTGACCTTTAGAGATGTTTGAGACAAACCATGTCTCATCTGGTGCTGTGTTCTTTGTTGAGGCTTGTGAATAGATCTTCAATGCCTTCTCCAATTGTCCTTCTGGTTGTGCTTCTTTCACCTTCCCTTCCCCTTTTTCTGCCTGAGTTGCTTTCTTCTTCACCTTCTTTGAACTGGTAGGCTCTGTTTCTGGTTGCTTCTCTGTAACAGCCTTCTGCTTCTCTTGATTTTCTGAAGAGGATTTTGTAGCCTTCTTGACCTTCTTCTTTGGTGGAGGAGGATCTTGGATTTCCTCTGCACTAGGAGTTCTGGAGCTAGTGTCTCTACTGACTTCTTGAACCTCTTTCACTGCTTCTTTTCTTTTCTTCTCTGAGACAGGTTTCGAACCTCCAGCCATCTTGATTCTATCCGAGGCTCTTCTTGTGCTCATTATGGTTTGGAAGAAGAATAGAGAGAGGTGGAATGATACGGAGTGAAGGAGAAGAGAAGATGATAAATAATGAAAAAGTTTGAGTTTCAAAAGGAAACTAGTATCTCTGATTCTCAAAAGATTTGCAATGATCAGAGAGATTTCAAAACTTTTATGCCGTTGGAAAATAGAATATACTAACACTATTTTTGGCTAAAACAAATTTTTGAAAAGGGTAGGGGCTATATTAGGCAAATATCTACAGGGATATCACCCAACATAGAATGATCCAAGATTATTGACTATCAGTGTAGCAGACTTATTTTCAAGGCTTTGAAAAGGTTTTCAAGGACTTGAAAAACTGCAACACTGCAAGTAAAAGTCAAGGCTTTGAACTGATTTTCAAGGCTTTGAAGCTCAGTTCAAACCTTTGTAAACACATATAGCTTACCTTTCTTACATGATGCTCCCCCTAAACTAATGCAGTCTTATTTAGCATTCCCAATTCCAATCTTAGAGCTGAGAACCTTTCATCTGCTAATGGTTTGGTGAAGATATCTGCAATTTGCATGTTAGTAGCAACAAATTCAAGAACAATATCACCTTTCTCAGCATGATCTCTGATTAACTGGTGTCTGAAATCAATGTGCTTCGTTCTTGAGTGTTGCACTAGATTCTTTGTAATTGAAATTGCACTAGTGTTGTCACACTTAATAGGTATCCCCTTGAAGTAAAATCCAAGGTCTCTTAGCTGTTGAGAAATCCATAACACTTGTGAGCAACACATTACTGCAGCTATATATTCAGCTTCAGCCATTGATAGAGGAACTGAATCCTGTTTCTTGGAAAGCCAACTAATCAAGGATGATCCAATGAATTGGCAAGTTCCTGATGTACTTTTCCTATCAACCTTGTAACCTGCAAAGTCAGCATCTGAAAAACCACTCAAAGAGAATTTAGAATGTCTTGGATACCAAAGCCCTAAGTCTTTGGTACCATTGAGATATCTGAAAATTCTCTTCACAGCAGTTAAGTGTGATCAGCTTGAATCTAGCACACATGCATACACTAAGCATAATATCTGTTCTGCTTGCTGTCAGATAGAGTAATGATCCAATCATGCCTCTATACTCGTTTACATTGACACTCTTACCAGATTCATCCTTGTCTAAGGATAGTGTAGAGCTCATAGGAGTCTTGGCTTCCTTACATTGAGGCATGCTATACTTATTTAGTAAGTCTCTTGTGTACTTGCTTTGATGCAGAAAGATGCCCTTCTTCAATTGATGTATTTGAAGTCCTAGGATGAAGTTCAACTCTCCCATCATGATCATCTCAAATTACCTGCTCATAAGACTTGATAATTCTCTGCATAATTGATCATTAGTAGCTCCAAACAGTATATCATTAACATATATCTGAACTACAAGTGAATCTTTCTCATGAGTCTTAATGAAAAGAGTATTGTCTACTAAGCCTCTTTTTAAATCATTTTCAAGTAAAAACTTTGACAATCATTCATACCAAGCCCTTGGAGCTTGTTTCAAACCATAAAGAGATTTGTCAAATTTGTAGACATGATCTGGAAACTTGTCATTTTCAAAAACAGGTGGTTGTGCAACATAAACTTCTTCTTGTAAGTAGCCATTCAAGAAAGCACACTTCACATCCATTTGAAATAGTTTCATGTTCTTGTAAGATGCAAATGCAAGCAAAATTCTAATTGCTTCTAACCTGGCAACTGGAGCAAAAGTTTCCTCATAATCGATACCTTCTTCTTGATTGTAACCTTGAGCAACTAACCTTGCTTTGTTTCTGATCACATTGCCACTTTCATCAAACTTGTTTCTGAATACCCATCTGGTACCTATGACAGACTGGTTTGAAGGTGCAGGAACTAAGTTCCAAACCTTAATCCTTTCAAACTCATTGAGTTCACTTTTCATAGAAATGATCCAGTCTGCTTCTTGTAAAGCTTCCTTCACAGTTTTTTGGTTCTACAAGAGAAATAGAAGCATTAAAGGCACATAAGTTCTTCAAATGTGATCTGGTTTGTGTACCAGTGGTTGGATCTGATACGATATTATCAGCTGGATGGGATGAGAGATATTTGAATCTCTTTCTTGGAGACCACGGTTCAGGTTCTCCATAGATCTTTTCTGGTCTTGAAGTAGTGGCTTTGTCACTTGACTCCTTCTGATCATCTTTTTCAAGGCTTTGAGCTTTACTTTCAAGGCCTTGAGCACTATTTTCAAGGTCTTGAAAATGTCTTCTATTCTCTTCTGAGCCTTTCTTGAATCCAAGTGAATTCTCAGTCTCTTTCTCTGATTCATGCTTGTTCAAATTCAAATTTGCAAAATTTTCACTCAAAGAACCATCATCGCTTTCATCAAAAATAACACGAATGCTCTCTTCAACCAGTTTGGTTCTTTTATTTAAACTCTATAAGCTTTTCTATTCATAGAGTAACCAAGAAATATACCTTCATCACTAAGTGCATAAAACTTACCAAGATTGTCTTTTCCATTGTTATGGATAAAACAAGTGCATCCAAAGGGTCTGAAGTAAGATATGTTTGGCTTCCTTCCCTTGAATAGTTCATCGGGGGTCTTCTTCAGAATAGGTCTGATCAAGCACCTGTTCAAAATATAGTTTGCTGTAATCACAACTTCTGCCCAAAAATGTTTTGGCAACTTGTTCTCAAGAAGCATTGTTCTTGACATATCTTCAAGAGTCTTGTTCTTTCTTTCAACAATACCATTAAACTTCTTTGGCTTGAAGGAACTTCTGGTCTGCTTTCCTTGAGCACATGCTTTGCACATTTGATCTTCTTAGAACTTGATGGATGGCAATCCTCTTACCAAGTCTTTGGAAATCAACTTGTTCAAAGTATGCAAACTGATATGACCAAGTTTCCTGTGCCAAAGCTTTGAATCCTCTTTCAAGGCCTAGAGACACTTCAAACTTTCACCTGCAACTTTGTTAGTCCGAAAACTATAAACATTGTTTGATCTAGAGGCTGTGAGAATGCAATCTCATGTTTTCTAATTTTTCACCACACACTTCTCTTTATCAAAGATAACCTTGTTGCCATTATCACAAAGCTGAGATACACCAAGAAAAATTAAATTTCAAACCTTCAACCAGATATACATCAGAGATAGAGTTTTCAGAATTTGTACCAACTTTTCCAATACCAAGAATATTGTATTTTCCTTTGTCACCAAGTGTTATTGAACCTTCTGATTGCTCCTTCAATTCTAAGAATAGAGATCTTTTTATGCTCATGTGTCTTGAGCAACCACTGTCAATGAACCACTTATGTTCTTTGACATTGGTGACAACCTGCATACACCAATCACTGCCTTACCCAGCTGTTAGACCAAGTGTGGAATTTGGATTCATATTCAGGATCAACCATGTTAGGTGGTCTAACCCCTTCAGGATCCTAAATCTGCTTAACTTGTCCTTTGAGTTGAAAAGGAAAAGTGTTCCTCATTATGTGAGGGTCCCTTCTTCTAAAAGGACAAGTCATTTTAACATGACTAGTTTTGCGGCAGTAATGATAAGTAGGAGAAGTTTTGTTTCTGGCTTTCACAAATCTGGTATTGTTTCTTCTTGGAAAGTATGGATTGAATCCAATACTAGCTTTGTGAACAGACTGTGAACTTCCTCCGAGAATTAAGTTCAACTTGTGTTCTGATGCAGCAAGCTTGACTTTGACTAATTCAGATTCTTGAAGTTTCTCAGTAAGAGTAATCTTTTGTTTCTCTAAATCATCAACCTGATGTCTTAGATTAACAAGGTTGTCACTCACTGAGGAGTTTTCAGTGACTACTTCCTTGACTTGTGTTTTTAAGGCCGAAACTGGTTTTCAAGGCCTTGAAATCATTGTTAGTTTTCTTCTGAGTGATTTCAAGATTCTGATTTAGGCAAACAAGTTGTAGGTTTTCTTTTGCTTGTTCAAGAACTTTTTCTTTCAAAAGCCTGATCTCTTTCAGATAATCTTCCTCATTTAAAAGCATTGTTTTGAGATATTCTGAAATAGCTTCCTTTGGTTTTGAAATTAAGCAATTTACCATTACCTCAATGTTCCTTTCAGAACTTTCATCATGCTTGGCCATGAAACATAGATTGGCATGTTCTTCCTCAGATTCAGATTCACTAAAGCTATCTGAATCACTCCATGAAGCTAACATGGCTTTCTTTCTTCTGTCATGATATTTCTTTTGAAATTTCTTGCTCTTTTTGTGTGGACAATCTCTAATCAAGTGTCCTGCATCACCACACTCAAAGAAGTTCATAACTTTTGACTTGTTATGTGAAGAGGACTTACCTTTGTAGTCCTTGCTACTGGATGATCTATGCCTTTCTCTATTTAAATCTTTGTTTCCAAAGTTTTTCTTCATTTTGAGAATCCTTGTCAAGGCTTTGGAAATTAAGGCAATTGGGTCTTCATCACCATCGTCCTCAGTTTCAAGGATTTGAGTTCTCTCATTCTCTTTGACTTTGAGGGCTAAGTTCTTGACACCATCTGGGTGTTCTCCATCAACTTCATTCATAGATATCTCATGTGTCAGGAGCTTCCCTTGTAGGTCATCAAGTTGTAAAGTTGAGAGATTCTGAGCTTCATCAATCGGTGTGGTTTTTGGTTCCCATTTTACCTTTGGAAGACTTATGAGAATCTTCCTCACCTTTTCTTCATTGGAAAAATGTTTTCCCAGTGAGTCAAGGTTGTCAACAATATCATTGAATTTCTTGAACATGTCTCTGATGGACTCATTTGCATTCATCTTGAACAGCTCATATTGTCTGAGATAAATGTTGATATTGGTTTGCTTGACTTGACTGGTTCCTTCAAAGGTAACCACAATTTTATCCCATATTTCTTTAGCAGTCGTGCATCCAGAGATCTTGTTGAATTCATCTATACTCAAAGCGCAATACAAAATGTTAATAGCCTTGTAGTTCTTAGAAAATTGCTCTAATTCAGAAGAGGAGAGTGAGTCTTCTGTATTGGGAGTTCTGATCCCATCTTTTTTTTTTCTAGAAACTATGAGGTCCATTTTAGATAATTGTCCAAAGCTCTAGATCTTGATCAATGATGAACATTTTCATGAGAGCTTTCCAGTGAGCAAAATTTTCTCCACAGAATAGAAGAGGTCTGTTAGCAGCTCTTACCTGTGAGAAACCACCATCACCTGCAGTACTCATGATCACCAGATGGTTAAATCATATACAGTGATACAAGCTCTGATACCATTTGAAAGTGTGAGTATGCAGATGTATAAGCAGCTAAGATACTCTAGAAGGGGGGGGGGGGTTGAATAAAGTATGCCAACTTTTTGAAAAATTTGCTCAGAAGATGAAAACTTGTTCAAACAATGCAGTTCAAGGCCTTGAAAGCTATTTCAAGCCTTTGAAGTAGATGCTGAAAGTATAGAAAAAATATGCCTTTTTCAAGACCTTGAAAACAAGTTCAAACCCTTAAAAAGTAAACAGTTTCTGTGTACTGCAAAAGCTATGAAAGTAAATGAACTGAAAATGTAGAAGACATGTGATTTAAAGAGTTCAGTCCACTTGGACCTACGTCCCTACCTCTGGGATTAGATCCCTGCAGGATTTTCAACTCAATTCTTATTAATCAAAATCTAAGCCCTAGAACTCAAGCACAAAGAGTTCCCTTAGTCCGTTACAGCTTGTGGTTTTCCCTAACCTGTTTAGTACTTGCTCTAGCTAGCTGATTAACTAAGAATTCTCTATTGTTCACTTTGAAAAATCCTTGAGAATAGATGTAGAGATAATACAGAAATGATCTACCAATCTAGCTCTATACAGAAGAACACTTAAGAGTAGAAAACTGCAGTGAAATGCAGTGAACTTCTGTGAATGGATTGGAAGGATGAAGAACTTCTTTGATGCTTGTCAATCGAGAATGCTTTCTCTGTTTTTGCCCATTGACTGTTGTCTCTTGTTGCTTCGAATTTGAGCTATATATATACTTCAAACAGCTCTGCAAATCTCCCCAGATTTTCAGCAACAACCTTCCTATTTTGTAGGCAACAGAGTTTGACTACTTTGAAATCTTCTCCAACGGTTGGATGATCACAATCTTCAGAGATATTGTTGTAATCTTGCATTTAAACACTATGAGAAGCTGTCATATACGTCTGATTGATCACAGGATCAAAGTGTCCAAGTATTTCCAAATCTGCAGCAATTCAGTTTAGAAAACATCCCAGCAAAACTTAGAAACAAAATTTCCTGCATTATCATGGTCAAACAAATGATATGTTATGATTAAAAACATGTTAGAACAATTTGTCTTTCATCATCTAATAACAAAGAATCAAACATATGAAAGAGAGAGAGTAAATAAAATTAGAGAGTTCGCAGAAAACTCCCCTTGAGAATGTGTATTCAGGTTAAGCAGTTTCAAGACTTTGAATCCAGTTTCAAGGCCTTGAAAATAGCCAAGAAACTGATTCAAGGCTTTGAAAGCTGGTTCAATTCCTTGAAATAGCTTGGCTATTTCAAGTCTTGCACAACCTGATCTTTCCCTTTTTAACTTTAAAATTATTAAAATTATATGTTTTCAAAAGTTGGTTATATTATTACTATTCACTAGTTTGATCACATGTTGGTCACATTTAGTAACCATGCCATTGGTTAGTTAATATATTAAAAGATAACAAAAAAATACTTATATATTATAAAGAAACAAGCGGTTGAACCGGTTGAACGACCTGTCCGACCGGTTGAACCGCAAACCAGTGCTTCACGGTTTAATAGTCGGTCATGTTTTTAAAACTTTGACCAAATTCCTCCATACTGTGCATCACTCTCGAGTAAACTTCTATGACACTCTCATTGTTCATACATTTTTTATTATGTGAACTACTCAAATTTATTTACATTATTTTCACTTGCTAATAGTTATTATGCTAAACTTTCTTAATAACATGCGATTATTACTAAAAAGTACGGTTATTTGTTATACTAAGTTATTGCTCTAAAAAACTAAAAGAAAACAACTTGAATTTTGTGATTTTTGTGTTATTAGAAAAGTGATGCCTTGTTCGAGCAACTCTGCCCAATGGAAGGGTTATATGTATGTGAAGACCATATGTAACTGTCGTCGACGTGCTGAGATAATGGCCACACACTCGAATGAGAATAGGTTTAGGGGACGTTTGTACTACAAGTGTCGTAATGGCAAATGTACTTTTTGAAATGGGTGCAACCCAGTTGGTTTTACAAATGGTTGTATTCAGGTGGTGTAACTGAAATCGAATTTCTTGAGGATGGAACAATAGGTCAGGATCAGAGCATGGTTGCCCAGAGTGTCTGAGCTTGCAGCTAGTGATTTTTCAACATGATCAACAGCTGCAATTGACATACTTGCTGCAGTCATTGCATGTCAGACTCTCTCCTTAATGAACTCAACCAGGCTACTAGTGAGCCTTGATGTTCAAATAAAGTTATTATACAATAACATAACACGACTCCCTGCAATAAATATAGTTTTTGATTATACCAATGGAAAAAACAAAATGCTTCACTTGCATTTCATATACACACTCTCATAGATGTGTGTCGCCTAAATTTCTCGAAGTTTTTGGAGTCTCCATCATTAAGCGTATCAGGATTCATCTTAAGCAATCTCCAACTGTAGGCATAAAATCCAAATATATCAACTGCAAGTACTTGGAACTAAGTACTCCGAATACAAATTTAGCAAGAATAAGTAACGTAAAGAATAATATCACGATCATTCAAATTATAAGTTCTCCTGATAAAAATAAACGTCAATAATTTTAGTGTAGCATTGATGATCAATTTACTTCAAATTTCCCTACTTGAGTGCCAATCAATTCAACACAAGTTGATCAAATTAAAGCACAATGGCTCCAGAACTATTATGTACACCTTCCTCAGATGTTTGAAATTTCTATTCCTCTGGTCCCTATTCCCTATTTACTGTTGCTCCATTTCTCTGCACTTGGAACTAACAAAGGACCCAAAAAATTGTTAGAAAATTAAAATACTTGTATTTTTTCTTAATACATTCACTTTCGAGATTCTATAATTCATTATGAAATTTTGAGAGATAACATGAAAAGAAACACAGCAGTAGGAAACAAGAAAGATACAAGTAAATCACAACTCTAAGAAACTTTGATACTTGAACATGTCTGTGGAACTTCTTATAGGAAAAGCACTCAAATTAATTAAACTTTAAATAAGATCTCAGAAGTTTTAAACATCAACTACTAGGCTCATAAAAAATAGAAGTTACAACAATTTCTAGCAGCCCCAATATGACGCAACCATAAACTATAGGAAAACTAAACATGGTTTTTGTACCTTACAACATGTAAAACCTGAAGTATCGAGTCATACTGACGAAGAATCCAACCAAAGGATTCAAACTCTAGGAGACAACATAGTTATCTTCTACCATACTTTAACTTGAAACCCAAAAGAATAGGTATTAGTAGAAAGCATTATACCATCACCAAATAATATAACATTTTCTTAATTCAAGAAATACCATTTAGGTCTCCAATTACTCAAGCTATAGAAACAAGACATAAAATAAAGCAAGGCAAACCCTTAATTTTGCAACTCACAAAGAATGTTAATAAAAATCGTACATTGACAAACAAAGATTTACCGAAATTTTGAAGATTCAAACACAGATTCATCTTGTCTCAGAGACTATCAAGCATATCATGTCTTTACAGATCGACAACGAAAAAATCAAATCTTAAAAACCTAATTCCAGATCAGGACCAAAGAATCTCATACCAAGACATGCATCAAAAAAACATACTTGAAAACTAGTTCACGGGTCTACCGGTCTCAAATAAATTGATTCAACGATTGAAGTAACTGAAAAAAAGAATCGCTAACGGAATCGCACGAAATCGACAAAGAAACAGATCAAATTCCTTCAACTGGTTTTTATCGGTGTCCAGTGTCTCTCTCTGGTTTCTCTCTCTACCACATTTGCTCTCAATTTGGGTGAGTGATCTATTCAGGACACATCTGTAGTATTTATAGTATGGGTAACATAAAAATCAAGGTAACAACAGGGGTATAATCGACTATTAGATTTACGATTACGATCTGTTTCCCAAAAGGGTTGTATCTGGTAATTCCAAAGGCCATGGTAGCGACCTGGTAAATTCCCAAACCACAGGAGTGGTTTCTGTCAATTACCCATTAAACTAAACTCAAACCCTTCATAAGTTCACATTCTTCACGATTTCATAGCACGTCAAAACTGTTTATTTTTTCTTTTTAGGAAAAAAACATATTTATATTTTTTGGTACAATATTTTTCCACACTGTTCCAGCCAAATGTGTTCAAGCAAGTGCCTCTCAACAGCAATTAAACTACACTGAAACGCTTCATATTCTTCGCGATTTTACAGCACCTCAAATAATTGGTTATTTATTCTTTCTAGGAAAATAATATTTATATATTTTGGTACAATATTTTCCCCACTATTTCTTTCTTTTATAATTTTTTCCATTATTACCTTGGAAGTCCGACATTGTAACTTGTAACTATAGAACTTAAATGTAAAATTCTACACATCCAATAAGCAAATGAGTGCTATCTCATGTTGTTAAACTATTCCTAGCACACCAAATCTCAAGTTTAAGACCCCCTAATAAGCATTAAGATAGACTTTAAACAAAATGACATGACTTCAACAAGTCATTATTCCAACAACTCATGGGGCAAAGATTGTTGGATGTGTGGTAGAGATTGAAGTCAATGATAGAGCTTCAAGCTCAAAGTACATAAAATATTCACATGACCAGTCAAGTACAAAAAATATCAACATGAGATCTAAAATGACCTTATAGTTAACAATAGTTGCATTATATTGGCTTCTTCCATGCTTTCCATCTATATTATAAAACAGCATGGTCTCACTTTAAAATGTCTTCTCAGCCGTTGGATGAAATCATCCCCAGCCCTTGATCTAACCTACTTTAGGACAACAAAAAAAACAGCAGTAAGTTACAAGTCCAAAACAAACCCACGAACCCTCACACACGACCTGGGAGAACCCACGAACCCTCCTCCACCTTCTACCCCCCAATGGCTTCCCCCCCTCTCTCTCGCACTTCGTCTCTCCCACGTCGGCCTCTTCGCTTTCAGTTTCTCCCTCTCGGCACTACCTCCAGGCACGACATCGCCGTCTTCGAACTCGCCGTCGTTCGCCGTCGCTGACGCCATCGTCCGCCGTCGCTGACGCCATCGTCCGCCGTCGCTCACGCCATCGTTCGCCGTCGCTCACGCCATCGAGGTACGAATTTCTTGCCTTCTATTCGGTTGACTGTTGTGCTCATACCCAAAAACGGTTGATTTCTCAATTGGGGATGTCAGTGGGTTTTCCATTCTCCTTTCTGCCCAGGTAGGTATTTCATTCTCCTGCCTGGGTGAACAAAAATTGGATTTTTTTTTTTTTTTTTCATTTTTCTGTTCAACATGGGGCGGTTAGAATTGAGGGATTTTTGTACAACATGGGTGTTTAGATGGAACGCGAGGGTTATATCAGAAGAGTTGTCTCTAATCTTACTACCCAGGTGGATGATTACTTCATTGTCCCAACATTCTGATATTGAACAGGTTGCATTTAGCCTACAACCTGGTGATCAGTTGTGTCCCTCCTGCCCCATTCAACATCCTAGAAATTAATCACAATGTACTCTAATCCTTCTTTTATATTTGATCAATTTACAGGGACAAAGTTGAGTATTTAATAAAACTATGTATATTCTTTATTTGTGGTTGATGTTCTACGATAAATTTTTTTCGTCAATTTCTTCGTTCTATCAGTTTGTCTATGTTTAGCTAAAAAGATTTGATGCATATATGCCTGCCTTTTATTTTTATTTCTCTCTGTCTGCATTCAATTTTCCAGTGATGGGTTTCGCTTGATGTTTGTGTTTCAGTTTTTCTTCGGCATCAACATGGGTTGATCAACACAGAGAATTTTGTTGCCTACGGTCATAGTTTTCTTGATTTCGCCATCGCCGTTTCACTCGGAGTCGACCACCAGGTACTAATTTCTTCCCTTCCCCTTGCTCAGTACTAATTTCGTCCCTGTGCCTTGCTCAAAGTGCTTATGGGTTTCGTTTGTGTTTCAGCCGATCCGTCCAGTTTTCTTCTGCTCCTCCAATTTACTCGAACCCCAGGTGTTTTCTTTTGCTACAGTCAAACTGACATTTTGGACTTTCGCTTAAACTTGAATATGTTTCTGGGAATTTTGGATATCAAGAAACATGCCAAATTGTATATACAGATTTTGCCCCTATGCGAAATTGTATATGCAGCTTTTGCCCCCTCATATGCCAAACTGGAGAATAATATTGCTCACAATGTTTGTGGAATTAATTTGGACTGTTGTTTGGGGGGCTTCATTTGGGGTCATTTTTCTTTTCCACATAAATCTGCCAATGCTATGAATCAGGTACAACTATGGTGGAATTACAAAACCCTCATTACAACCCACTTGCACCCAACATCTCACTCAGGGTTTAGAGATAGCAAAAATGTTCACTGAATGCTCAAGTTTACATAACTTCTTTTTATGATTTTATTTTTCTACATTTCGACTTTGTTTCGGTTTTCAGCAGGGGTCGCCGTTGCCGTAGCCACCTCAATCACCGTCTTTCAGCTGCTGATTCCGTCGGAAACACTGGTACGAGTGTATTGCTGGGCTAATTAAGGTAGTAGTAGCATTGGTGATGGTGGTAGGTTAGCTTGGTGGAAAGTAGCAGGGGTGTAGTGTGATGGTGGTTATGGTGATCATGGAGCAATGGGGCTGGTAGTTATTAGGTGTCGGTCTGTGAAATATTGCCCGTAATTGGTGAAACAGGTTTCTCAAAAAAAAAAAAAAAAAAAAAAAAACCATTTCAAAAATTAGGATGTTTGTAAATTAAATTGTGAAGATACTGGCATACCTGCACACTTAAACCCTTTCAAACCATTGGATTCTGCCATACCTGCTCAGTTGGAATATATTTTCTTTGGTGATTAAATATGGGAATTAGGATGTTTGTAAATTAAATTGTGAAGATATCTTCTTGCTTAACACTAGGATGTTTGCTCACTTCATGGGTTTTCTTCAGTAGCGAGGCTTTCTTTATTCAGTGCTATCTATTAGTTTACAGTTCTCTCAAAATTAGGAAAAAATATAGATGTGAAGATTGATTGAATTGTGTTACTGCTTTCACAACTGATGGTGAAAGTGCATTGGACGATCACTGTTCACACCAAAATCCTATAATACTGAGTGGAAATATGATACTGACTGGATAAAGGGTATATGGTACTGAGTGGATATATGATACTGACTGGAGGTATATGGTACTACTCATGTGACCTGTCTAAGCTGTGCATTAACAGCATTTCACATATTGCAGTTCAAACTCTGATCTATTGGTAAAGGGAGAAATCAATGTGCAAGAACAGAGTCCTATCTGTGAAATGCATAAAAGAAGACTGTAACCATGTGAAGAAAGAATAGATAATGTGCAGGGAAAGGACATAGAGAGCTTTAGAAAAGCAATTAATTGGGGAATTAAAAAGGGGAAGAACACAGGCACGCATAATATTAAAGCAAAGTTATATGTAACCCGAATTGGATGGGGCGAGGAAAAGGATATAAAACGGATAAATATTTAATGTTTCAAGCACGGATCTCTGAGCAAGGGCATGTGGAGGAAGGAGATGCCAACAGTATGAGAACATGGGGGTGGTGCTGGTGATTCCCTCCATCATCTGGCTAGGACCCTCGACAAATTATTTGATTGATAGTCAGGATTTGTTTTTCAACAGGTTAAAAAGATAACACAGTAGAAATTAGAGAGAAAACGACACAGTTAATATTCTTTCTCCTGAAGATAAATTTGTTTAGTATTGTCAGAGTTTTCAACCTATGGTGGTAAAGTAAAGTTTGAGTAAAAGATAGGAAGAGGACAAATGCTATAAGTGAGTTTTCTGGTTGGTGGGAATATATGATCATTTCAGCATTTTTCAACTCACAAAATGCATACTGAATACCATTCAGCTGCTGAAACAATCAGGTTTTTTGTTGACAAATCAAAAAAAAAATGTAAATCATCACTGTTAAGAATCATGGGGTTCGACCTCAAAACCGCAATGAGGGGAGTAGCCGAAAACAAATATTAGGCAAATGCAAAACAGACCGAGTCTTGATGTGGGAGAAATAACAAATAACGATTCTGAACTATCACAATCTCTTATTTGTCGATCATTTTGTGCCTAAACCAATTTTCTCACAAGGTGATAGTAGTATAAGCTATGAGTACTCACATGTCAACCATGGAGGTAATTAATTCGGGATCCTGCACTGCTTCCGCGTTTCGGGCTTCAACATCTTCAGTTGAGCTGAAATCATATAAAATTTAAAAAAAAATGTAAATTTAACAAAAATAGTAAAGAAAACAGTTTTGCAGAAGTACTAATCTATTAATTTGTTTGAAGAAGTATTAATTTTATAGGTCCGGTGTGTCTGCGGAAAATGACACGTATTCAATCAATCTTCACATAGGGTGCCACTGTCAATGATACTGAGTGGATATATGGTAGCGGACCACTGATAATAGGGGGTTGAATTTAAAAAATTTGGTATAGGGGGTTTCAATTTATAAATTGCCACTATTTTGGGACCCTTTTATCAAACTGCATACTCAAACTGCCAGTGGTAATTGCTTCTCTGCAAACACTCCCTTATGTAGTTGGCCTATGCAAGTATATTAATTTGTTTCACTTTTAGAATTCATTTTGCTAAACATGTTGACCAATTATTTTCCAGACTTATTTTGTCTCACTTTGTAGGAGCTTAATGCTCATGCTTCTTAATGTTGTAGAAGCCTGGTCTAAGTAAGTCTAAACACAAAAATGTAACAGTAGTATTGTAATAAGAATTTACTCTGCCAAAAACGCACAGATGTTATTGTACCAAAATAAAAGTTGCACAGATTTTGTTCTTCAACAGTTAGACCATCCTTACATACCTAGGAAACTTGCAACATTCTAACCCTAACGGAACAGACATTCGTTGTGTAAATATGATAAGAAAGTATTAACAATACAAATCTGGTGTTTACCCCCAAAGTAAAATTCCCAGAAGAAGTGACACACTACAGACCTATATCACTGAGTATTGTCTTGACCAAATCTAGAGTTATCGAATGTTGAATCAACCAATTTCAACTACAGTAGTTTATGTTTATTATTTTATGGACTGTCTATGCAATTGTAGCCTTTATATTGTTTTTACATGAAATGTTTCTCTTAATATGAAGCTTCTGCTATCGTCGCTACACCAGATGTGAGAACAACCAATACACTTATGGAGAACAAAATTAACATATATGGTCGTGTAAGTGCGTTTTCATTCATAATTTGTCGTTTGTTTATTCATCATTCACATCATATCATGACCTTCTTCAATCGCTTTGTAGGCGGATGCAAACCTCGAAGAAACAGTAAGTTCTGCACATGAGTGTATCAAACCGTTGCCATAATTTTATTTTCAAATGTGTATTTCAACCTCATGTGAATTTCTACCTCTTCCAGGTTCAACTCCTTCAAAAAAATAACGTTGGAGTGACTTTGTATGGTGAACGAGAATGGAATATACTTCGTAGTGCGCAGGTCATTATTATTTTTTGTTAAGATTTGTTACGGATTTTATTTAATTAACCTCATCTTATGCGTCAAATTTTATTCTTTCAACCAGGCCAAAAAGACATGTTCTTCAAAAGGAAAGGGACATGACAAAGAAAATCGTCCGTTGATGGCCGTATGTTTTCCTTTACAACCCATTGTTATTTTTTTATGTTTTATAGATAGAAAACTACAATATTACCGTGAAATTTTAATATTTAATCAATACACACCATATTTTGTACCGTACATAATAATGACAAATAAAACGTTAATAACATAATAGGGAACGGAAGATACGACAAAGGAAAAATATTCTGCTTCCCAATTGCGTCGACGTGATAGGGAGAGAAAGGAAAAAGCGATAAGGATGGTTCAATCTCCCTCTGATATCCATGCTAATGTTGCTAATTTAGAGGTTACTTCCCTTCCACATTCTAAATTACCTTCCAATTCCTTCGATCGTATTTATATGTTTTTTACATCCTATATATTTTTTCCATACCAATTTAGGAACCAACTCCTCCTGAGTCAAGTACATCAAAGCGCCAAAGGGTCTCACCTCCATCAAATTCTCTAAATCTGTTACAGCCAAGAACACCGATGTTGGGAAATTATATAGGCCGTGATAGAACACCTATAACAACTGTTCATTCTGTTGTTCCAAACCAACACTTTGTTGCGCCGCAAACCTCAGTAGCTGGTGAAATGTCACGACAACCCCTCTGTAATGTGGACTTAAATTCCATACCTAATCTCACTCATCTTCCAAGTGGATGTCCAACAGTTGTAGATGAGATTGATGGAATGCGACAACAACCCCTTGGTAATGTGGACTTAAACTGCACACCTCTTTCCAGTGACCTCGAAAGTGGATGTCCAACTACTGTAGGTGAGAATGAGAATGTTGGAATGCTCCATCCATCAATCAATAATGTGGACTTAAACTGCACACCTACTGCGACGGACCTTCAAGGTGGATGTCGAAGTGTTGCACGTGAGAATGTTGTAATGCTACAACCCCCCCTCTGTAATTTGGACTTAAATTGCACACCTGTTGTCAACGGAAGTCCAACTACTGTTCACCAGAATGACAATGTGGCAATGCAACATCCACCTTTACGTCACTTTGACCTTAATTGCACCCCAACTTCCAGGAATCTTGAAGATGCTTTTGCTTCTACTGTTTCAAACCATGTTCCATGTATTGGCTCCATCCACCCTCCACTCCCAAATAACTCAAATCATCGAGTGTCTACACCAATGGAGTGTAATTTCGATACTGAGATAACCGATGCAGTTGCTGAAAACCAAATCCCACCACTTAACAATGATTTCACGCTTCCTAATGGGAATTTAATTCCCCCATGTGAACATGTCGAGGTAGAAACTGTGTACCCCACTGCAGCAGATGCAAGCCGTCATTTCCTCGGTGAGATGAATGTTGAGTGTTCGCATTGTGGGGCCTTGCATTGGATGGATGAAAAATTGTCCATTTCCAGTACCACCCGTCCTCTCTTCGGTACATGTTGTTTGCAAGGAAAGGTAAGGCTGCCACCACTTCAAACTCCACCTACCCCCATTCAAGCTTTGTATGACGGCAATGATGAACAATCCAGATCATTTAGACGTCACACTCGAAAATACAATTTGCTCCACTCTTTCACCAGTCTTGGGATGACAATGGAAAGGAGAATTATACCTGGAAGTGGTCCGACCCCTTTTACCATTCACGGTGAATTACGCCATCGCACAGGATCACTCTTGCCAGAACCTGGACGACAACCACAATATGCTCAACTTTACATATACGATCCTAATTCGGCTTTAGAAATCCGTAGTGGGAGATATGATTGTTTGAGAAATGATGTTATCCAAGTGATTCAAGATACTTTGTTGGAACATAATCCATTTCCGCACAAGTTTTGTCAAGCACATGCTATCTTACACCAACAAGCTAATTCAAATCAGCATCTCCCAGCTCTCCTCCACTACAGCGCTGCTACTGATCGCCGCCGCTATAACCTACCAACCACAGATGAGATCGCTGTTATCCTACCGGGTGATGGGACCGAGGTCAGTGCGATGCGAGATATTGTTTTGCACTTGAACGGAAATAACGGCTTGATGCGAATCAATGAGTGCCATCCTGCGTATCTTCCACTTCATTATGTGTTGCTATTTCCAAGGGGCGAGTTGGGATGGGACCCCTCCTACAGACAGTGGAATGTCCTTGCAAACAGTCCATCAAACGATCGGCTCACACAAATGCAGTATTACAGTTACCGTCTGTTTCAACGTTGTTCCGAGTATTCCACTATCCTAAGAGGTGGAAGGTTATTCCAAGAATTCTTGGTCGACGCATGGGCATCTACTGAGCAAAATCGCTTAACATATTTCAAGTTGAACCAGTCAAAGCTTCGTACAGAATTGTACAAGGACTTCGTCGATGTCACTATGAGAAATGGAGTGGGACCCAATCAAGTTGGACGGCAGATGATTTTGCCTTCTTCGCATATTGGTAGTGCAAGGCATATGTTTGAGATTTTCCAAGATTCGATGGCAATCACGCGATTCCACCATCACCCTGACATCTTTTTGACCATGACTGCAAATCCGAAATGGCCTGAAGTCACTGCTGCTTTGTTTCCCCATCAAACTTCAGATGAACGTGCTGAGATAATTGCACGCGTCTTTGAGTTGAAGCGTAAAAGCTTGATGAAGGAATTAGATCGAATGAATGTTTTTGGTAAAAGAAATGCTCATGTTTACACTATTGAATTTCAAAAGCGTGGCTTGCCCCATATGCATCTTCTCATATTTCTAAACGGTCGAGACAAAATAAGAGTCTGCTCGCAAGTTGACAAATTGGTCTCCGCACAATTCCCAGATCCAATACAAGAGCCGGAGCTTTTCGAAACCGTTAAGGGTTGTATGGTACATGGACCGTGTGGCGTGCGAAACCCCAATGCCCCATGCATGGAGAATGGAAAATGTACTAAGGGCTATCCAAAGTCGTTTGTTGAATCGACTACAATGGATAGAGATGGATATGCAGTGTACCAACGCCTTGATACTGGTATTCATTATATAGTTAAAGACCAGAAGGTTGATAATAGAGACGTTGTGCCGTACAATCCTTACCTATCAAAGATGTTTAATTGTCACATCAATGTAGAGGTCTGCGCCGGGATTCGCTGTGTCAAATATATCCACAAGTACATTTACAAAGGTGGGGACCGTGCAACAATGATTTTGGGTGGAGCCGATGAGATTCAACAATATCTGGATGGAAGGTTCATTGGACCACCAGAAGCTGCTTGGCGTCTACTTGGGTTTTCTTTGCACGAAGAAATTCCAACTGTATATCGATTAGCACTTCATTTACCGGGTATGCACCAATGCACGTTCGATCCTAATGAGCCTATGGATAAAATCATGGAAAGAATGGAAAGCCAAGTTTCAACTTTGACCGGATTTTTTGCATATTACAGAGACAATCCAACAGCTACCAAATACACATACCAAGAATTCCCTCAACATTTTGTTTGGAAGTCAAAGTTCTGGGAGAGAAGGAAAAGGGGTTTTGCTATTGGAAGAATGTATTTTGCGAGCCCGAATTCTGGCGAGAGATTCTATTTGCGTTTGCTACTTACTCATGTCAAAGGACCAAGTTCATTTGAAAGTTTACGATTTGTCAACGGTATCTTGCACCCAACGTTCAAATCAGCATGTGTTGCACTTGGATTGGTTGAAGATGATCAAGAATGGGTACAATGTCTGAATGAAGCTTCAATTATGCAGACTGGTTATCAGCTGAGGAGATTGTTTGCTATTATTCTCACACAATGGTCTCACTTTAAAATGTCTTCTCAGCCGTTGGATGAAATCATCCCCAGCCCTTGATCTAACCTACTTTAGGACAACAAAAAAAACAGCAGTAAGTTACAAGTCCAAAACAAACCCACGAACCCTCACACACGACCTGGGAGAACCCACGAACCCTCCTCCACCTTCTACCCCCCAATGGCTTCCCCCCCTCTCTCTCGCACTTCGTCTCTCCCACGTCGGCCTCTTCGCTTTCAGTTTCTCCCTCTCGGCACTACCTCCAGGCACGACATCGCCGTCTTCGAACTCGCCGTCGTTCGCCGTCGCTGACGCCATCGTCCGCCGTCGCTGACGCCATCGTCCGCCGTCGCTCACGCCATCGTTCGCCGTCGCTCACGCCATCGAGGTACGAATTTCTTGCCTTCTATTCGGTTGACTGTTGTGCTCATACCCAAAAACGGTTGATTTCTCAATTGGGGATGTCAGTGGGTTTTCCATTCTCCTTTCTGCCCAGGTAGGTATTTCATTCTCCTGCCTGGGTGAACAAAAATTGGATTTTTTTTTTTTTTTTCATTTTTCTGTTCAACATGGGGCGGTTAGAATTGAGGGATTTTTGTACAACATGGGTGTTTAGATGGAACGCGAGGGTTATATCAGAAGAGTTGTCTCTAATCTTACTACCCAGGTGGATGATTACTTCATTGTCCCAACATTCTGATATTGAACAGGTTGCATTTAGCCTACAACCTGGTGATCAGTTGTGTCCCTCCTGCCCCATTCAACATCCTAGAAATTAATCACAATGTACTCTAATCCTTCTTTTATATTTGATCAATTTACAGGGACAAAGTTGAGTATTTAATAAAACTATGTATATTCTTTATTTGTGGTTGATGTTCTACGATAAATTTTTTTCGTCAATTTCTTCGTTCTATCAGTTTGTCTATGTTTAGCTAAAAAGATTTGATGCATATATGCCTGCCTTTTATTTTTATTTCTCTCTGTCTGCATTCAATTTTCCAGTGATGGGTTTCGCTTGATGTTTGTGTTTCAGTTTTTCTTCGGCATCAACATGGGTTGATCAACACAGAGAATTTTGTTGCCTACGGTCATAGTTTTCTTGATTTCGCCATCGCCGTTTCACTCGGAGTCGACCACCAGGTACTAATTTCTTCCCTTCCCCTTGCTCAGTACTAATTTCGTCCCTGTGCCTTGCTCAAAGTGCTTATGGGTTTCGTTTGTGTTTCAGCCGATCCGTCCAGTTTTCTTCTGCTCCTCCAATTTACTCGAACCCCAGGTGTTTTCTTTTGCTACAGTCAAACTGACATTTTGGACTTTCGCTTAAACTTGAATATGTTTCTGGGAATTTTGGATATCAAGAAACATGCCAAATTGTATATACAGATTTTGCCCCTATGCGAAATTGTATATGCAGCTTTTGCCCCCTCATATGCCAAACTGGAGAATAATATTGCTCACAATGTTTGTGGAATTAATTTGGACTGTTGTTTGGGGGGCTTCATTTGGGGTCATTTTTCTTTTCCACATAAATCTGCCAATGCTATGAATCAGGTACAACTATGGTGGAATTACAAAACCCTCATTACAACCCACTTGCACCCAACATCTCACTCAGGGTTTAGAGATAGCAAAAATGTTCACTGAATGCTCAAGTTTACATAACTTCTTTTTATGATTTTATTTTTCTACATTTCGACTTTGTTTCGGTTTTCAGCAGGGGTCGCCGTTGCCGTAGCCACCTCAATCACCGTCTTTCAGCTGCTGATTCCGTCGGAAACACTGGTACGAGTGTATTGCTGGGCTAATTAAGGTAGTAGTAGCATTGGTGATGGTGGTAGGTTAGCTTGGTGGAAAGTAGCAGGGGTGTAGTGTGATGGTGGTTATGGTGATCATGGAGCAATGGGGCTGGTAGTTATTAGGTGTCGGTCTGTGAAATATTGCCCGTAATTGGTGAAACAGGTTTCTCAAAAAAAAAAAAAAAAAAAAAAAAAACAATTTCAAAAATTAGGATGTTTGTAAATTAAATTGTGAAGATACTGGCATACCTGCACACTTAAACCCTTTCAAACCATTGGATTCTGCCATACCTGCTCAGTTGGAATATATTTTCTTTGGTGATTAAATATGGGAATTAGGATGTTTGTAAATTAAATTGTGAAGATATCTTCTTGCTTAACACTAGGATGTTTGCTCACTTCATGGGTTTTCTTCAGTAGCGAGGCTTTCTTTATTCAGTGCTATCTATTAGTTTACAGTTCTCTCAAAATTAGGAAAAAATATAGATGTGAAGATTGATTGAATTGTGTTACTGCTTTCACAACTGATGGTGAAAGTGCATTGGACGATCACTGTTCACACCAAAATCCTATAATACTGAGTGGAAATATGATACTGACTGGATAAAGGGTATATGGTACTGAGTGGATATATGATACTGACTGGAGGTATATGGTACTACTCATGTGACCTGTCTAAGCTGTGCATTAACAGCATTTCACATATTGCAGTTCAAACTCTGATCTATTGGTAAAGGGAGAAATCAATGTGCAAGAACAGAGTCCTATCTGTGAAATGCATAAAAGAAGACTGTAACCATGTGAAGAAAGAATAGATAATGTGCAGGGAAAGGACATAGAGAGCTTTAGAAAAGCAATTAATTGGGGAATTAAAAAGGGGAAGAACACAGGCACGCATAATATTAAAGCAAAGTTATATGTAACCCGAATTGGATGGGGCGAGGAAAAGGATATAAAACGGATAAATATTTAATGTTTCAAGCACGGATCTCTGAGCAAGGGCATGTGGAGGAAGGAGATGCCAACAGTATGAGAACATGGGGGTGGTGCTGGTGATTCCCTCCATCATCTGGCTAGGACCCTCGACAAATTATTTGATTGATAGTCAGGATTTGTTTTTCAACAGGTTAAAAAGATAACACAGTAGAAATTAGAGAGAAAACGACACAGTTAATATTCTTTCTCCTGAAGATAAATTTGTTTAGTATTGTCAGAGTTTTCAACCTATGGTGGTAAAGTAAAGTTTGAGTAAAAGATAGGAAGAGGACAAATGCTATAAGTGAGTTTTCTGGTTGGTGGGAATATATGATCATTTCAGCATTTTTCAACTCACAAAATGCATACTGAATACCATTCAGCTGCTGAAACAATCAGGTTTTTTGTTGACAAATCAAAAAAAAATGTAAATCATCACTGTTAAGAATCATGGGGTTCGACCTCAAAACCGCAATGAGGGGAGTAGCCGAAAACAAATATTAGGCAAATGCAAAACAGACCGAGTCTTGATGTGGGAGAAATAACAAATAACGATTCTGAACTATCACAATCTCTTATTTGTCGATCATTTTGTGCCTAAACCAATTTTCTCACAAGGTGATAGTAGTATAAGCTATGAGTACTCACATGTCAACCATGGAGGTAATTAATTCGGGATCCTGCACTGCTTCCGCGTTTCGGGCTTCAACATCTTCAGTTGAGCTGAAATCATATAAAATTTAAAAAAAAAATGTAAATTTAACAAAAATAGTAAAGAAAACAGTTTTGCAGAAGTACTAATCTATTAATTTGTTTGAAGAAGTATTAATTTTATAGGTCCGGTGTGTCTGCGGAAAATGACACGTATTCAATCAATCTTCACATAGGGTGCCACTGTCAATGATACTGAGTGGATATATGGTAGCGGACCACTGATAATAGGGGGTTGAATTTAAAAAATTTGGTATAGGGGGTTTCAATTTATAAATTGCCACTATTTTGGGACCCTTTTATCAAACTGCATACTCAAACTGCCAGTGGTAATTGCTTCTCTGCAAACACTCCCTTATGTAGTTGGCCTATGCAAGTATATTAATTTGTTTCACTTTTAGAATTCATTTTGCTAAACATGTTGACCAATTATTTTCCAGACTTATTTTGTCTCACTTTGTAGGAGCTTAATGCTCATGCTTCTTAATGTTGTAGAAGCCTGGTCTAAGTAAGTCTAAACACAAAAATGTAACAGTAGTATTGTAATAAGAATTTACTCTGCCAAAAACGCACAGATGTTATTGTACCAAAATAAAAGTTGCACAGATTTTGTTCTTCAACAGTTAGACCATCCTTACATACCTAGGAAACTTGCAACATTCTAACCCTAACGGAACAGACATTCGTTGTGTAAATATGATAAGAAAGTATTAACAATACAAATCTGGTGTTTACCCCCAAAGTAAAATTCCCAGAAGAAGTGACACACTACAGACCTATATCACTGAGTATTGTCTTGACCAAATCTAGAGTTATCGAATGTTGAATCAACCAATTTCAACTACAGTAGTTTATGTTTATTATTTTATGGACTGTCTATGCAATTGTAGCCTTTATATTGTTTTTACATGAAATGTTTCTCTTAATATGAAGCTTCTGCTATCGTCGCTACACCAGATGTGAGAACAACCAATACACTTATGGAGAACAAAATTAACATATATGGTCGTGTAAGTGCGTTTTCATTCATAATTTGTCGTTTGTTTATTCATCATTCACATCATATCATGACCTTCTTCAATCGCTTTGTAGGCGGATGCAAACCTCGAAGAAACAGTAAGTTCTGCACATGAGTGTATCAAACCGTTGCCATAATTTTATTTTCAAATGTGTATTTCAACCTCATGTGAATTTCTACCTCTTCCAGGTTCAACTCCTTCAAAAAAATAACGTTGGAGTGACTTTGTATGGTGAACGAGAATGGAATATACTTCGTAGTGCGCAGGTCATTATTATTTTTTGTTAAGATTTGTTACGGATTTTATTTAATTAACCTCATCTTATGCGTCAAATTTTATTCTTTCAACCAGGCCAAAAAGACATGTTCTTCAAAAGGAAAGGGACATGACAAAGAAAATCGTCCGTTGATGGCCGTATGTTTTCCTTTACAACCCATTGTTATTTTTTTATGTTTTATAGATAGAAAACTACAATATTACCGTGAAATTTTAATATTTAATCAATACACACCATATTTTGTACCGTACATAATAATGACAAATAAAACGTTAATAACATAATAGGGAACGGAAGATACGACAAAGGAAAAATATTCTGCTTCCCAATTGCGTCGACGTGATAGGGAGATAAAGGAAAAAGCGATAAGGATGGTTCAATCTCCCTCTGATATCCATGCTAATGTTGCTAATTTAGAGGTTACTTCCCTTCCACATTCTAAATTACCTTCCAATTCCTTCGATCGTGTTTATATGTTTTTTACATCCTATATATTTTTTCCATACCAATTTAGGAACCAACTCCTCCTGAGTCAAGTACATCAAAGCGCCAAAGGGTCTCACCTCCATCAAATTCTCTAAATCTGTTACAGCCAAGAACACCGATGTTGGGAAATTCTATAGGCCGTGATAGAACACCTATAACAACTGTTCATTCTGTTGTTCCAAACCAACACTTTGTTGCGCCGCAAACCTCAGTAGCTGGTGAAATGTCACGACAACCCCTCTGTAATGTGGACTTAAATTCCATACCTAATCTCACTCATCTTCCAAGTGGATGTCCAACAGTTGTAGATGAGATTGATGGAATGCGACAACAACCCCTTGGTAATGTGGACTTAAACTGCACACCTCTTTCCAGTGACCTCGAAAGTGGATGTCCAACTACTGTAGGTGAGAATGAGAATGTTGGAATGCTCCATCCATCAATCAATAATGTGGACTTAAACTGCACACCTACTGCGACGGACCTTCAAGGTGGATGTCGAAGTGTTGCACGTGAGAATGTTGTAATGCTACAACCCCCCCTCTGTAATTTGGACTTAAATTGCACACCTGTTGTCAACGGAAGTCCAACTACTGTTCACCAGAATGACAATGTGGCAATGCAACATCCACCTTTACGTCACTTTGACCTTAATTGCACCCCAACTTCCAGGAATCTTGAAGATGCTTTTGCTTCTACTGTTTCAAACCATGTTCCATGTATTGGCTCCATCCACCCTCCACTCCCAAATAACTCAAATCATCGAGTGTCTACACCAATGGAGTGTAATTTCGATACTGAGATAACCGATGCAGTTGCTGAAAACCAAATCCCACCACTTAACAATGATTTCACGCTTCCTAATGGGAATTTAATTCCCCCATGTGAACATGTCGAGGTAGAAACTGTGTACCCCACTGCAGCAGATGCAAGCCGTCATTTCCTCGGTGAGATGAATGTTGAGTGTTCGCATTGTGGGGCCTTGCATTGGATGGATGAAAAATTGTCCATTTCCAGTACCACCCGTCCTCTCTTCGGTACATGTTGTTTGCAAGGAAAGGTAAGGCTGCCACCACTTCAAACTCCACCTACCCCCATTCAAGCTTTGTATGACGGCAATGATGAACAATCCAGATCATTTAGACGTCACACTCGAAAATACAATTTGCTCCACTCTTTCACCAGTCTTGGGATGACAATGGAAAGGAGAATTATACCTGGAAGTGGTCCGACCCCTTTTACCATTCACGGTGAATTACGCCATCGCACAGGATCACTCTTGCCAGAACCTGGACGACAACCACAATATGCTCAACTTTACATATACGATCCTAATTCGGCTTTAGAAATCCGTAGTGGGAGATATGATTGTTTGAGAAATGATGTTATCCAAGTGATTCAAGATACTTTGTTGGAACATAATCCATTTCCGCACAAGTTTTGTCAAGCACATGCTATCTTACACCAACAAGCTAATTCAAATCAGCATCTCCCAGCTCTCCTCCACTACAGCGCTGCTACTGATCGCCGCCGCTATAACCTACCAACCACAGATGAGATCGCTGTTATCCTACCGGGTGATGGGACCGAGGTCAGTGCGATGCGAGATATTGTTTTGCACTTGAACGGAAATAACGGCTTGATGCGAATCAATGAGTGCCATCCTGCGTATCTTCCACTTCATTATGTGTTGCTATTTCCAAGGGGCGAGTTGGGATGGGACCCCTCCTACAGACAGTGGAATGTCCTTGCAAACAGTCCATCAAACGATCGGCTCACACAAATGCAGTATTACAGTTACCGTCTGTTTCAACGTTGTTCCGAGTATTCCACTATCCTAAGAGGTGGAAGGTTATTCCAAGAATTCTTGGTCGACGCATGGGCATCTACTGAGCAAAATCGCTTAACATATTTCAAGTTGAACCAGTCAAAGCTTCGTACAGAATTGTACAAGGACTTCGTCGATGTCACTATGAGAAATGGAGTGGGACCCAATCAAGTTGGACGGCAGATGATTTTGCCTTCTTCGCATATTGGTAGTGCAAGGCATATGTTTGAGATTTTCCAAGATTCGATGGCAATCACGCGATTCCACCATCACCCTGACATCTTTTTGACCATGACTGCAAATCCGAAATGGCCTGAAGTCACTGCTGCTTTGTTTCCCCATCAAACTTCAGATGAACGTGCTGAGATAATTGCACGCGTCTTTGAGTTGAAGCGTAAAAGCTTGATGAAGGAATTAGATCGAATGAATGTTTTTGGTAAAAGAAATGCTCATGTTTACACTATTGAATTTCAAAAGCGTGGCTTGCCCCATATGCATCTTCTCATATTTCTAAACGGTCGAGACAAAATAAGAGTCTGCTCGCAAGTTGACAAATTGGTCTCCGCACAATTCCCAGATCCAATACAAGAGCCGGAGCTTTTCGAAACCGTTAAGGGTTGTATGGTACATGGACCGTGTGGCGTGCGAAACCCCAATGCCCCATGCATGGAGAATGGAAAATGTACTAAGGGCTATCCAAAGTCGTTTGTTGAATCGACTACAATGGATAGAGATGGATATGCAGTGTACCAACGCCTTGATACTGGTATTCATTATATAGTTAAAGACCAGAAGGTTGATAATAGAGACGTTGTGCCGTACAATCCTTACCTATCAAAGATGTTTAATTGTCACATCAATGTAGAGGTCTGCGCCGGGATTCGCTGTGTCAAATATATCCACAAGTACATTTACAAAGGTGGGGACCGTGCAACAATGATTTTGGGTGGAGCCGATGAGATTCAACAATATCTGGATGGAAGGTTCATTGGACCACCAGAAGCTGCTTGGCGTCTACTTGGGTTTTCTTTGCACGAAGAAATTCCAACTGTATATCGATTAGCACTTCATTTACCGGGTATGCACCAATGCACGTTCGATCCTAATGAGCCTATGGATAAAATCATGGAAAGAATGGAAAGCCAAGTTTCAACTTTGACCGGATTTTTTGCATATTACAGAGACAATCCAACAGCTACCAAATACACATACCAAGAATTCCCTCAACATTTTGTTTGGAAGTCAAAGTTCTGGGAGAGAAGGAAAAGGGGTTTTGCTATTGGAAGAATGTATTTTGCGAGCCCGAATTCTGGCGAGAGATTCTATTTGCGTTTGCTACTTACTCATGTCAAAGGACCAAGTTCATTTGAAAGTTTACGATTTGTCAACGGTATCTTGCACCCAACGTTCAAATCAGCATGTGTTGCACTTGGATTGGTTGAAGATGATCAAGAATGGGTACAATGTCTGAATGAAGCTTCAATTATGCAGACTGGTTATCAGCTGAGGAGATTGTTTGCTATTATTCTCACACAATGCTCCCCTGTAAACCCACTTCATTTGTGGGAATTGTTTTCGGAGCACATATGTGATGACCTGCCGCACAAACTACGAACGGTATTTGCCATTGCGACCCCGACAACAGAGCAAGTTAATGACTACGGGTTGTATTTGCTTAATCAATTATTGCTAGAGTCGGGTCGATCTTTGTCTGACTACCCGCCTATGCCGCAACCAGTTGGAAATTGGACGGACATGAACGGTAACCGACTTATTTTGGAGCATCGACGACTTCATCTTGCTGCCCAACAAGAAAATCCGGATGTTCTCATTCAAAGTCTCAATCTTGCTCAAAACGCAGCATACACTCAGATTTATTCTTCTGTGATGGGTAACACTGGAACTACCTTCTTTCTAAGTGGGGGTGCTGGTACAGGAAAGACCTACCTCTACAATACAATTGCCCAAAAATGCCGTAGTTTAGGTCACACAGTTGTAACTGTTGCCTCTTCTGGTATAGCTGCTTTGTTACTGGTTGGGGGTAGAACTGCACACTCCACCTTTTGTATACCGTTGGATGTTCATGAGAATTCTGTATGTGCTTTTACTAAGCAGTCTATCCACGCAGAGCTGTTTAGAGAAACCAAACTTATTATATGGGATGAGGTTCCGATGCAACATAAGCATTGTGTTGAAGCTGTTGATCGTGCTCTACGTGATGTACGAAGCAATAACAGACCGTTTGGGGGTATCACAATTGTGCTTGGTGGAGACTTTCGACAAATACTGCCGGTGGTGACAAAAGGGGTTCGAGAAGAAATTGTAGGAGCATCATTGAGAAGATCAATTATCTGGAATCACATCAATGTTCTCGCTTTGGACAGAAATATGCGATTACATGACAGTGATCCAGAACATCTCAACTTCATAAATTTCTTGACAGAGGTATTATTTGTTTTTATTTAGTTAAATATAAGTTTGTGCATCCAGTATGTTAATAGTTCATCCATTTTCCCTCAAAACTACAGATTGGCAGCAATCCTAGAGATGTTATTTCTATCCCATCAACGATCTACAAGTGCAAAGATCTCCCAGAATTGCTAAACCGAATTTATCCACATCTAGGAGTTGCTGGTACGATGACTCCGTCATTTCTAACAGAGCGCACAATTCTGTCTTCAAAGAACGACGATGTTGATTCTATAAATAAAATGGCACTGAATATCTATCCTGGAGAGACTTATACTTACCTGGCTGCTGACAGTTTGTCATCAGATGAAGAAAACAGTAGTGCCATTACTAATCGCTATCCGAACGAATACTTAAATTCGTTAGATCCACCAGGCTTACCACCGTTCAAGTTAGAGTTAAAAGTCGGTTGCCCGGTAATGCTCTTAAGAAATCTAGCACCAAATGATGGTCTTTGTAATGGAACAAGGTTAATGATTGTGCAGTGTGCGCCGCGAATACTTGAAGCACGAATTCTTACGGGCGACAAAGCTGGGAACTTAGTATTTATACCGCGCATATCACTTACTCCATCTTCTAAAGATGTGCCGTTCCATATGACAAGGCGTCAGTTTCCTATTCGGTTAGCATATTCCATGACGATAAACAAATCTCAAGGTCAGTCGGTGAAGTATGTTGGTATTGATCTACGCGATCCAGTATTTAGCCACGGACAACTGTATGTCGCTTTATCTAGATGCACATCGCCTGGACGCATAAGTTGTCTTCTTTCTACAAATACCTCAAACACCACCACCAACATTGTGTATCCAGAAGTGCTATTGTAGAACATCAAGTAAGTAAAAAATGGACACTTTTTTTGTACATCCCTAACATGCATCTTATGACGTTTGTAATATTAAAAATGTATTATACATACTTTAATTCACTAACACGCATCTTATGTGTAGGTTTGGGCTGATGTTGTGCGTGAGGTGAGACAAGTGAACAACATTTCACTGTGTCGTAATGGTCGGAACAAGGTAATCAATTTACGATTTCAAGTCGTATATATTATGAAAACATATGTTAGTATTTGATTAATTAAAGCAATTCTTCATTGTATGTCTTGCAGGTTATTGTATATTGGCCTTCTTCACACCGCTACATATGTATAGATACATGGTGTTTGCTATGCGTAATGTGGAAGAAGTACGATTTGAAGTCGTATTATGATCATTTGAAACTTCAAATAGCTTAGTGTGGATAATTTTGTGCGACGAAGTGTTTCTTTTTGTATATAACTATCTTTTCGACTATTTGGACAATGGACTATGAACTTTGTTGGCATACAAACAAATGTCATTTATTTTGTATATAAGAGTGGCAAATTGTATGCCTTTTTGTATCTAAGCGTGGAACTTTTAATATTGATGAAATTAGATGGTTGCAGTTTGATGTGTTCAGTATGATATGATTAAGTTAAGTTGTCATTACAGGTGCCGGAATTCTCAAAATTAGGACGAGTCATGGCGAATTTTTTAATTTTACGTTATCATGAAGTACATCATTTAAAGCTCTAAATTATGGTTCATATGACATTGTACATTATTAGCATGATGAAGTATATTCATCTCTTTAAAAGCTATAATTTAGCGTACATATTTGTCTAATCATTTGTGGTGTCAGACAAAAGTTAATTGTATGTGTCGTGTTTAGCTGCTATATTACAGTTGAAATAACACATGTTAAATCGTTCAAATAAAAGAGAGATGCCCGTCTAATTTGGGATAGTGCCCTCGGGCACGGGCAATACCCTAGTCTATATTATAAAACAGCATGGTCTCACTTTAAAATGTCTTCTCAGCCGTTGGATGAAATCATCCCCAGCCCTTGATCTAACCTACTTTAGGACAACAAAAAAAACAGCAGTAAGTTACAAGTCCAAAACAAACCCACGAACCCTCACACACGACCTGGGAGAACCCACGAACCCTCCTCCACCTTCTACCCCCCAATGGCTTCCCCCCCTCTCTCTCGCACTTCGTCTCTCCCACGTCGGCCTCTTCGCTTTCAGTTTCTCCCTCTCGGCACTACCTCCAGGCACGACATCGCCGTCTTCGAACTCGCCGTCGTTCGCCGTCGCTGACGCCATCGTCCGCCGTCGCTGACGCCATCGTCCGCCGTCGCTCACGCCATCGTTCGCCGTCGCTCACGCCATCGAGGTACGAATTTCTTGCCTTCTATTCGGTTGACTGTTGTGCTCATACCCAAAAACGGTTGATTTCTCAATTGGGGATGTCAGTGGGTTTTCCATTCTCCTTTCTGCCCAGGTAGGTATTTCATTCTCCTGCCTGGGTGAACAAAAATTGGATTTTTTTTTTTTTTCATTTTTCTGTTCAACATGGGGCGGTTAGAATTGAGGGATTTTTGTACAACATGGGTGTTTAGATGGAACGCGAGGGTTATATCAGAAGAGATGTCTCTAATCTTACTACCCAGGTGGATGATTACTTCATTGTCCCAACATTCTGATATTGAACATGTTGCATTTAGCCTACAACCTGGTGATCAGTTGTGTCCCTCCTGCCCCATTCAACATCCTAGAAATTAATCACAATGTACTCTAATCCTTCTTTTATATTTGATCAATTTACAGGGACAAAGTTGAGTATTTAATAAAACTATGTATATTCTTTATTTGTGGTTGATGTTCTACGATAAATTTTTTTCGTCAATTTCTTCGTTCTATCAGTTTGTCTATGTTTAGCTAAAAAGATTTGATGCATATATGCCTGCCTTTTATTTTTATTTCTCTCTGTCTGCATTCAATTTTCCAGTGATGGGTTTCGCTTGATGTTTGTGTTTCAGTTTTTCTTCGGCATCAACATGGGTTGATCAACACAGAGAATTTTGTTGCCTACGGTCATAGTTTTCTTGATTTCGCCATCGCCGTTTCACTCGGAGTCGACCACCAGGTACTAATTTCTTCCCTTCCCCTTGCTCAGTACTAATTTCGTCCCTGTGCCTTGCTCAAAGTGCTTATGGGTTTCGTTTGTGTTTCAGCCGATCCGTCCAGTTTTCTTCTGCTCCTCCAATTTACTCGAACCCCAGGTGTTTTCTTTTGCTACAGTCAAACTGACATTTTGGACTTTCGCTTAAACTTGAATATGTTTCTGGGAATTTTGGATATCAAGAAACATGCCAAATTGTATATACAGATTTTGCCCCTATGCGAAATTGTATATGCAGCTTTTGCCCCCTCATATGCCAAACTGGAGAATAATATTGCTCACAATGTTTGTGGAATTAATTTGGACTGTTGTTTGGGGGGCTTCATTTGGGGTCATTTTTCTTTTCCACATAAATCTGCCAATGCTATGAATCAGGTACAACTATGGTGGAATTACAAAACCCTCATTACAACCCACTTGCACCCAACATCTCACTCAGGGTTTAGAGATAGCAAAAATGTTCACTGAATGCTCAAGTTTACATAACTTCTTTTTATGATTTTATTTTTCTACATTTCGACTTTGTTTCGGTTTTCAGCAGGGGTCGCCGTTGCCGTAGCCACCTCAATCACCGTCTTTCAGCTGCTGATTCCGTCGGAAACACTGGTACGAGTGTATTGCTTTCATCACCTCCGTTTACCGTCTTAATTAGGCTTTCGGTTATTTCCCTTGACGTACCTCAGTGGACTAGGACAAACCCACAAAAAAATGTTGTTTGCACATTCACTGTTTGGGGCTACAGGGCCGGGGCAATTGTCAATTGAATGTTTTGGTGAAAGGTTGTGGTCTTGGGTCAATTACACAAGAGACTGTCCCAATTCCTTAAATCACTGAATTGTAGAAGCATGTTAATTCATTAAAACTGAGATAGTAGTAGTACCAAAGGAGAAAATTTTAAGGACATTGCTGGGCTAATTAAGGTAGTAGTAGCATTGGTGATGGTGGTAGGTTAGCTTGGTGGAAAGTAGCAGGGGTGTAGTGTGATGGTGGTTATGGTGATCATGGAGCAATGGGGCTGGTAGTTATTAGGTGTCGGTTCATATGCCAAACTGGAGAATAATATTGCTCACAATGTTTGTGGAATTAATTTGGACTGTTGTTTGGGGGGCTTCATTTGGGGTCATTTTTCTTTTCCACATAAATCTGCCAATGCTATGAATCAGGTACAACTATGGTGGAATTACAAAACCCTCATTACAACCCACTTGCACCCAACATCTCACTCAGGGTTTAGAGATAGCAAAAATGTTCACTGAATGCTCAAGTTTACATAACTTCTTTTTATGATTTTATTTTTCTACATTTCGACTTTGTTTCGGTTTTCAGCAGGGGTCGCCGTTGCCGTAGCCACCTCAATCACCGTCTTTCAGCTGCTGATTCCGTCGGAAACACTGGTACGAGTGTATTGCTTTCATCACCTCCGTTTACCGTCTTAATTAGGCTTTCGGTTATTTCCCTTGACGTACCTCAGTGGACTAGGACAAACCCACAAAAAAATGTTGTTTGCACATTCACTGTTTGGGGCTACAGGGCCGGGGCAATTGTCAATTGAATGTTTTGGTGAAAGGTTGTGGTCTTGGGCCAATTACACAAGAGACTGTCCCAATTCCTTAAATCACTGAATTGTAGAAGCATGTTAATTCATTAAAACTGAGATAGTAGTAGTACCAAAGGAGAAAATTTTAAGGACATTGCTGGGCTAATTAAGGTAGTAGTAGCATTGGTGATGGTGGTAGGTTAGCTTGGTGGAAAGTAGCAGGGGTGTAGTGTGATGGTGGTTATGGTGATCATGGAGCAATGGGGCTGGTAGTTATTAGGTGTCGGTCTGTGAAATATTGCCCGTAATTGGTGAAACAGGTTTCTCAAAAAAAAAAAAAAAAAAAAAAAAAAAACCATTTCAAAAATTAGGATGTTTGTAAATTAAATTGTGAAGATACTGGCATACCTGCACACTTAAACCCTTTCAAACCATTGGATTCTGCCATACCTGCTCAGTTGGAATATATTTTCTTTGGTGATTAAATATGGGAATTAGGATGTTTGTAAATTAAATTGTGAAGATATCTTCTTGCTTAACACTAGGATGTTTGCTCACTTCATGGGTTTTCTTCAGTAGCGAGGCTTTCTTTATTCAGTGCTATCTATTAGTTTACAGTTCTCTCAAAATTAGGAAAAAATATAGATGTGAAGATTGATTGAATTGTGTTACTGCTTTCACAACTGATGGTGAAAGTGCATTGGACGATCACTGTTCACACCAAAATCCTATAATACTGAGTGGAAATATGATACTGACTGGATAAAGGGTATATGGTACTGAGTGGATATATGATACTGACTGGAGGTATATGGTACTACTCATGTGACCTGTCTAAGCTGTGCATTAACAGCATTTCACATATTGCAGTTCAAACTCTGATCTATTGGTAAAGGGAGAAATCAATGTGCAAGAACAGAGTCCTATCTGTGAAATGCATAAAAGAAGACTGTAACCATGTGAAGAAAGAATAGATAATGTGCAGGGAAAGGACATAGAGAGCTTTAGAAAAGCAATTAATTGGGGAATTAAAAAGGGGAAGAACACAGGCACGCATAATATTAAAGCAAAGTTATATGTAACCCGAATTGGATGGGGCGAGGAAAAGGATATAAAACGGATAAATATTTAATGTTTCAAGCACGGATCTCTGAGCAAGGGCATGTGGAGGAAGGAGATGCCAACAGTATGAGAACATGGGGGTGGTGCTGGTGATTCCCTCCATCATCTGGCTAGGACCCTCGACAAATTATTTGATTGATAGTCAGGATTTGTTTTTCAACAGGTTAAAAAGATAACACAGTAGAAATTAGAGAGAAAACGACACAGTTAATATTCTTTCTCCTGAAGATAAATTTGTTTAGTATTGTCAGAGTTTTCAACCTATGGTGGTAAAGTAAAGTTTGAGTAAAAGATAGGAAGAGGACAAATGCTATAAGTGAGTTTTCTGGTTGGTGGGAATATATGATCATTTCAGCATTTTTCAACTCACAAAATGCATACTGAATACCATTCAGCTGCTGAAACAATCAGGTTTTTTGTTGACAAATCAAAAAAAATGTAAATCATCACTGTTAAGAATCATGGGGTTCGACCTCAAAACCGCAATGAGGGGAGTAGCCGAAAACAAATATTAGGCAAATGCAAAACAGACCGAGTCTTGATGTGGGAGAAATAACAAATAACGATTCTGAACTATCACAATCTCTTATTTGTCGATCATTTTGTGCCTAAACCAATTTTCTCACAAGGTGATAGTAGTATAAGCTATGAGTACTCACATGTCAACCATGGAGGTAATTAATTCGGGATCCTGCACTGCTTCCGCGTTTCGGGCTTCAACATCTTCAGTTGAGCTGAAATCATATAAAATTTAAAAAAAAAATGTAAATTTAACAAAAATAGTAAAGAAAACAGTTTTGCAGAAGTACTAATCTATTAATTTGTTTGAAGAAGTATTAATTTTATAGGTCCGGTGTGTCTGCGGAAAATGACACGTATTCAATCAATCTTCACATAGGGTGCCACTGTCAATGATACTGAGTGGATATATGGTAGCGGACCACTGATAATAGGGGGTTGAATTTAAAAAATTTGGTATAGGGGGTTTCAATTTATAAATTGCCACTATTTTGGGACCCTTTTATCAAACTGCATACTCAAACTGCCAGTGGTAATTGCTTCTCTGCAAACACTCCCTTATGTAGTTGGCCTATGCAAGTATATTAATTTGTTTCACTTTTAGAATTCATTTTGCTAAACATGTTGACCAATTATTTTCCAGACTTATTTTGTCTCACTTTGTAGGAGCTTAATGCTCATGCTTCTTAATGTTGTAGAAGCCTGGTCTAAGTAAGTCTAAACACAAAAATGTAACAGTAGTATTGTAATAAGAATTTACTCTGCCAAAAACGCACAGATGTTATTGTACCAAAATAAAAGTTGCACAGATTTTGTTCTTCAACAGTTAGACCATCCTTACATACCTAGGAAACTTGCAACATTCTAACCCTAACGGAACAGACATTCGTTGTGTAAATATGATAAGAAAGTATTAACAATACAAATCTGGTGTTTACCCCCAAAGTAAAATTCCCAGAAGAAGTGACACACTACAGACCTATATCACTGAGTATTGTCTTGACCAAATCTAGAGTTATCGAATGTTGAATCAACCAATTTCAACTACAGTAGTTTATGTTTATTATTTTATGGACTGTCTATGCAATTGTAGCCTTTATATTGTTTTTACATGAAATGTTTCTCTTAATATGAAGCTTCTGCTATCGTCGCTACACCAGATGTGAGAACAACCAATACACTTATGGAGAACAAAATTAACATATATGGTCGTGTAAGTGCGTTTTCATTCATAATTTGTCGTTTGTTTATTCATCATTCACATCATATCATGACCTTCTTCAATCGCTTTGTAGGCGGATGCAAACCTCGAAGAAACAGTAAGTTCTGCACATGAGTGTATCAAACCGTTGCCATAATTTTATTTTCAAATGTGTATTTCAACCTCATGTGAATTTCTACCTCTTCCAGGTTCAACTCCTTCAAAAAAATAACGTTGGAGTGACTTTGTATGGTGAACGAGAATGGAATATACTTCGTAGTGCGCAGGTCATTATTATTTTTTGTTAAGATTTGTTACGGATTTTATTTAATTAACCTCATCTTATGCGTCAAATTTTATTCTTTCAACCAGGCCAAAAAGACATGTTCTTCAAAAGGAAAGGGACATGACAAAGAAAATCGTCCGTTGATGGCCGTATGTTTTCCTTTACAACCCATTGTTATTTTTTTATGTTTTATAGATAGAAAACTACAATATTACCGTGAAATTTTAATATTTAATCAATACACACCATATTTTGTACCGTACATAATAATGACAAATAAAACGTTAATAACATAATAGGGAACGGAAGATACGACAAAGGAAAAATATTCTGCTTCCCAATTGCGTCGACGTGATAGGGAGAGAAAGGAAAAAGCGATAAGGATGGTTCAATCTCCCTCTGATATCCATGCTAATGTTGCTAATTTAGAGGTTACTTCCCTTCCACATTCTAAATTACCTTCCAATTCCTTAGATCGTGTTTATATGTTTTTTACATCCTATATATTTTTTCCATACCAATTTAGGAACCAACTCCTCCTGAGTCAAGTACATCAAAGCGCCAAAGGGTCTCACCTCCATCAAATTCTCTAAATCTGTTACAGCCAAGAACACCGATGTTGGGAAATTCTATAGGCCGTGATAGAACACCTATAACAACTGTTCATTCTGTTGTTCCAAACCAACACTTTGTTGCGCCGCAAACCTCAGTAGCTGGTGAAATGTCACGACAACCCCTCTGTAATGTGGACTTAAATTCCATACCTAATCTCACTCATCTTCCAAGTGGATGTCCAACAGTTGTAGATGAGATTGATGGAATGCGACAACAACCCCTTGGTAATGTGGACTTAAACTGCACACCTCTTTCCAGTGACCTCGAAAGTGGATGTCCAACTACTGTAGGTGAGAATGAGAATGTTGGAATGCTCCATCCATCAATCAATAATGTGGACTTAAACTGCACACCTACTGCGACGGACCTTCAAGGTGGATGTCGAAGTGTTGCACGTGAGAATGTTGTAATGCTACAACCCCCCCTCTGTAATTTGGACTTAAATTGCACACCTGTTGTCAACGGAAGTCCAACTACTGTTCACCAGAATGACAATGTGGCAATGCAACATCCACCTTTACGTCACTTTGACCTTAATTGCACCCCAACTTCCAGGAATCTTGAAGATGCTTTTGCTTCTACTGTTTCAAACCATGTTCCAGGTATTGGCTCCATCCACCCTCCACTCCCAAATAACTCAAATCATCGAGTGTCTACACCAATGGAGTGTAATTTCGATACTGAGATAACCGATGCAGTTGCTGAAAACCAAATCCCACCACTTAACAATGATTTCACGCTTCCTAATGGGAATTTAATTCCCCCATGTGAACATGTCGAGGTAGAAACTGTGTACCCCACTGCAGCAGATGCAAGCCGTCATTTCCTCGGTGAGATGAATGTTGAGTGTTCGCATTGTGGGGCCTTGCATTGGATGGATGAAAAATTGTCCATTTCCAGTACCACCCGTCCTCTCTTCGGTACATGTTGTTTGCAAGGAAAGGTAAGGCTGCCACCACTTCAAACTCCACCTACCCCCATTCAAGCTTTGTATGACGGCAATGATGAACAATCCAGATCATTTAGACGTCACACTCGAAAATACAATTTGCTCCACTCTTTCACCAGTCTTGGGATGACAATGGAAAGGAGAATTATACCTGGAAGTGGTCCGACCCCTTTTACCATTCACGGTGAATTACGCCATCGCACAGGATCACTCTTGCCAGAACCTGGACGACAACCACAATATGCTCAACTTTACATATACGATCCTAATTCGGCTTTAGAAATCCGTAGTGGGAGATATGATTGTTTGAGAAATGATGTTATCCAAGTGATTCAAGATACTTTGTTGGAACATAATCCATTTCCGCACAAGTTTCGTCAAGCACATGCTATCTTACACCAACAAGCTAATTCAAATCAGCATCTCCCAGCTCTCCTCCACTACAGCGCTGCTACTGATCGCCGCCGCTATAACCTACCAACCACAGATGAGATCGCTGTTATCCTACCGGGTGATGGGACCGAGGTCAGTGCGATGCGAGATATTGTTTTGCACTTGAACGGAAATAACGGCTTGATGCGAATCAATGAGTGCCATCCTGCGTATCTTCCACTTCATTATGTGTTGCTATTTCCAAGGGGCGAGTTGGGATGGGACCCCTCCTACAGACAGTGGAATGTCCTTGCAAACAGTCCATCAAACGATCGGCTCACACAAATGCAGTATTACAGTTACCGTCTGTTTCAACGTTGTTCCGAGTATTCCACTATCCTAAGAGGTGGAAGGTTATTCCAAGAATTCTTGGTCGACGCATGGGCATCTACTGAGCAAAATCGCTTAACATATTTCAAGTTGAACCAGTCAAAGCTTCGTACAGAATTGTACAAGGACTTCGTCGATGTCACTATGAGAAATGGAGTGGGACCCAATCAAGTTGGACGGCAGATGATTTTGCCTTCTTCGCATATTGGTAGTGCAAGGCATATGTTTGAGATTTTCCAAGATTCGATGGCAATCACGCGATTCCACCATCACCCTGACATCTTTTTGACCATGACTGCAAATCCGAAATGGCCTGAAGTCACTGCTGCTTTGTTTCCCCATCAAACTTCAGATGAACGTGCTGAGATAATTGCACGCGTCTTTGAGTTGAAGCGTAAAAGCTTGATGAAGGAATTAGATCGAATGAATGTTTTTGGTAAAAGAAATGCTCATGTTTACACTATTGAATTTCAAAAGCGTGGCTTGCCCCATATGCATCTTCTCATATTTCTAAACGGTCGAGACAAAATAAGAGTCTGCTCGCAAGTTGACAAATTGGTCTCCGCACAATTCCCAGATCCAATACAAGAGCCGGAGCTTTTCGAAACCGTTAAGGGTTGTATGGTACATGGACCGTGTGGCGTGCGAAACCCCAATGCCCCATGCATGGAGAATGGAAAATGTACTAAGGGCTATCCAAAGTCGTTTGTTGAATCGACTACAATGGATAGAGATGGATATGCAGTGTACCAACGCCTTGATACTGGTATTCATTATATAGTTAAAGACCAGAAGGTTGATAATAGAGACGTTGTGCCGTACAATCCTTACCTATCAAAGATGTTTAATTGTCACATCAATGTAGAGGTCTGCGCCGGGATTCGCTGTGTCAAATATATCCACAAGTACATTTACAAAGGTGGGGACCGTGCAACAATGATTTTGGGTGGAGCCGATGAGATTCAACAATATCTGGATGGAAGGTTCATTGGACCACCAGAAGCTGCTTGGCGTCTACTTGGGTTTTCTTTGCACGAAGAAATTCCAACTGTATATCGATTAGCACTTCATTTACCGGGTATGCACCAATGCACGTTCGATCCTAATGAGCCTATGGATAAAATCATGGAAATAATGGAAAGCCAAGTTTCAACTTTGACCGGATTTTTTGCATATTACAGAGACAATCCAACAGCTACCAAATACACATACCAAGAATTCCCTCAACATTTTGTTTGGAAGTCAAAGTTCTGGGAGAGAAGGAAAAGGGGTTTTGCTATTGGAAGAATGTATTTTGCGAGCCCGAATTCTGGCGAGAGATTCTATTTGCGTTTGCTACTTACTCATGTCAAAGGACCAAGTTCATTTGAAAGTTTACGATTTGTCAACGGTATCTTGCACCCAACGTTCAAATCAGCATGTGTTGCACTTGGATTGGTTGAAGATGATCAAGAATGGGTACAATGTCTGAATGAAGCTTCAATTATGCAGACTGGTTATCAGCTGAGGAGATTGTTTGCTATTATTCTCACACAATGCTCCCCTGTAAACCCACTTCATTTGTGGGAATTGTTTTCGGAGCACATATGTGATGACCTGCCGCACAAACTACGAACGGTATTTGCCATTGCGACCCCGACAACAGAGCAAGTTAATGACTACGGGTTGTATTTGCTTAATCAATTATTGCTAGAGTCGGGTCGATCTTTGTCTGACTACCCGCCTATGCCGCAACCAGTTGGAAATTGGACGGACATGAACGGTAACCGACTTATTTTGGAGCATCGACGACTTCATCTTGCTGCCCAACAAGAAAATCCGGATGTTCTCATTCAAAGTCTCAATCTTGCTCAAAACGCAGCATACACTCAGATTTATTCTTCTGTGATGGGTAACACTGGAACTACCTTCTTTCTAAGTGGGGGTGCTGGTACAGGAAAGACCTACCTCTACAATACAATTGCCCAAAAATGCCGTAGTTTAGGTCACACAGTTGTAACTGTTGCCTCTTCTGGTATAGCTGCTTTGTTACTGGTTGGGGGTAGAACTGCACACTCCACCTTTTGTATACCGTTGGATGTTCATGAGAATTCTGTATGTGCTTTTACTAAGCAGTCTATCCACGCAGAGCTGTTTAGAGAAACCAAACTTATTATATGGGATGAGGTTCCGATGCAACATAAGCATTGTGTTGAAGCTGTTGATCGTGCTCTACGTGATGTACGAAGCAATAACAGACCGTTTGGGGGTATCACAATTGTGCTTGGTGGAGACTTTCGACAAATACTGCCGGTGGTGACAAAAGGGGTTCGAGAAGAAATTGTAGGAGCATCATTGAGAAGATCAATTATCTGGAATCACATCAATGTTCTCGCTTTGGACAGAAATATGCGATTACATGACAGTGATCCAGAACATCTCAACTTCATAAATTTCTTGACAGAGGTATTATTTGTTTTTATTTAGTTAAATATAAGTTTGTGCATCCAGTATGTTAATAGTTCATCCATTTTCCCTCAAAACTACAGATTGGCAGCAATCCTAGAGATGTTATTTCTATCCCATCAACGATCTACAAGTGCAAAGATCTCCCAGAATTGCTAAACCGAATTTATCCACATCTAGGAGTTGCTGGTACGATGACTCCGTCATTTCTAACAGAGCGCACAATTCTGTCTTCAAAGAACGACGATGTTGATTCTATAAATAAAATGGCACTGAATATCTATCCTGGAGAGACTTATACTTACCTGGCTGCTGACAGTTTGTCATCAGATGAAGAAAACAGTAGTGCCATTACTAATCGCTATCCGAACGAATACTTAAATTCGTTAGATCCACCAGGCTTACCACCGTTCAAGTTAGAGTTAAAAGTCGGTTGCCCGGTAATGCTCTTAAGAAATCTAGCACCAAATGATGGTCTTTGTAATGGAACAAGGTTAATGATTGTGCAGTGTGCGCCGCGAATACTTGAAGCACGAATTCTTACGGGCGACAAAGCTGGGAACTTAGTATTTATACCGCGCATATCACTTACTCCATCTTCTAAAGATGTGCCGTTCCATATGACAAGGCGTCAGTTTCCTATTCGGTTAGCATATTCCATGACGATAAACAAATCTCAAGGTCAGTCGGTGAAGTATGTTGGTATTGATCTACGCGATCCAGTATTTAGCCACGGACAACTGTATGTCGCTTTATCTAGATGCACATCGCCTGGACGCATAAGTTGTCTTCTTTCTACAAATACCTCAAACACCACCACCAACATTGTGTATCCAGAAGTGCTATTGTAGAACATCAAGTAAGTAAAAAATGGACACTTTTTTTGTACATCCCTAACATGCATCTTATGACGTTTGTAATATTAAAAATGTATTATACATACTTTAATTCACTAACACGCATCTTATGTGTAGGTTTGGGCTGATGTTGTGCGTGAGGTGAGACAAGTGAACAACATTTCACTGTGTCGTAATGGTCGGAACAAGGTAATCAATTTACGATTTCAAGTCGTATATATTATGAAAACATATGTTAGTATTTGATTAATTAAAGCAATTCTTCATTGTATGTCTTGCAGGTTATTGTATATTGGCCTTCTTCACACCGCTACATATGTATAGATACATGGTGTTTGCTATGCGTAATGTGGAAGAAGTACGATTTGAAGTCGTATTATGATCATTTGAAACTTCAAATAGCTTAGTGTGGATAATTTTTTGCGACGAAGTGTTTCTTTTTGTATATAACTATCTTTTCGACTATTTGGACAATGGACTATGAACTTTGTTGGCATACAAACAAATGTCATTTATTTTGTATATAAGAGTGGCAAATTGTATGCCTTTTTGTATCTAAGCGTGGAACTTTTAATATTGATGAAATTAGATGGTTGCAGTTTGATGTGTTCAGTATGATATGATTAAGTTAAGTTGTCATTACAGGTGCCGGAATTCTCAAAATTAGGACGAGTCATGGCGAATTTTTAAATTTTACGTTATCATGAAGTACATCATTTAAAGCTCTAAATTATGGTTCATATGACATTGTACATTATTAGCATGATGAAGTATATTCATCTCTTTAAAAGCTATAATTTAGCGTACATATTTGTCTAATCATTTGTGGTGTCAGACAAAAGTTAATTGTATGTGTCGTGTTTAGCTGCTATATTACAGTTGAAATAACACATGTTAAATCGTTCAAATAAAAGAGAGATGCCCGTCTAATTTGGGATAGTGCCCTCGGGCACGGGCAATACCCTAGTCAAATATTAAAACATAAACAACCATCCCCTATAGGTCTAGTTACTTATAGAAACGAAACTTAAATTTGTAACCGGGTAAACCGAGTAGCTAGTGGAACGCAGACGGACCTAAAGTTAACTCAACATTATTGTCGCCTCAGTTGTAGAAGGCTCAAATGTGGATGACATGGAGGCTATGCTACTAGTTGATCCATCTCTTTTCCATACCACAGCAAATTACGTTGAAATTCCCTTTCTCAAGCTCCTGCATTCTTTTATATATAATAAAAAAATGTCAAATACTTTGAGATTATGAAATGAATAGGTTCTTTTCAGTACATCAAAAAATTTGACACAAACATCAATCAAAGAAAGCTAAATAAAAACATAAGTTGATTAGTGATAAAGTGAGAAAAACAAAAAGAATTTATATAAAACTCAATTAAATCGCCCATGTATCCTATACCGTGTTCAAACTCCAACACCAATGTGAAGATATACTCTTTGATAATGAACTTGAATGATAATTTAATTACTTATGGCCATGTTATTTGTTTATCCTCCCTCTTTAGAAATTAGATAATTGGTGTTTTGCAATATGAATACACGTTTCTATATATTCATTTTTCATAAAAAAGAAATTATGTAACAAATATTTATACATATTATTTAGGTAAAAATAGTGTACCAAAACTAGTATATCTGAAAGAGCAAGTGCTTTATATAAATTATAACAAATTATTAAGAGAAACTAATAAAGAACTCCAGTAGTAGATCACCTGAGTACTGCTACTAGGGAGAAAATCTTTAAAGGTAATAGAGTTTCTTGAGACGGCCCTAATAGAATTAGGTTCAACGACATTAGCCAGAGAAACTTGTTGATGATACATTCGACCACGTGGAGATAGGCGATTGGAGGTTTGGATTCCTAGATGCAGCTCGAGATTAATGTTTTCTTCCACTCTCGCCCCTACCATAAACCAAAAAAATATTATATTTAATTAGTTTAACCCCACTAAACATGTTTACATTTCCATATTCAACATACAGCCTTTCATTAACTTTCGTGTTTCAGTAAGAAAATCATTCAACATAAACACTAGAATAATTAAATAAAGAAACTATGAAATCTGGTAATTCCATAAGCAGACTTAATACTTCAAAGAAGATGTTGGTGGAAAATTCAACTTTATGATTTAAAGAATACTGAAATAATAAAAATTATGTAAACAATATACTCTTACAAGATCACAGTTAAAAAATGGGTCTTATTCTCTTCTGAGAAAGATACATATTCATTTGCATAAATGTCATTAATGCACTTGAATATATATATATATATATATATATATATATATATATATATATATATATATATATATATATATATTAACTTTGTGTGAACACTTATGTTGTATAAAATTTTATTTTGGCCGCAACAATTTCCATAAGTCTCATTTTGAGATAATTTCTCATTTCATAAATAATGTTATTGCACACGGAACCCATGTCATTCAAAATCATATCCCTCTATGTTTTTTTGTTAGAAAAAAATTAATGCGACAACTTGTGTCTAGTATAGGAGAAAGACACACAACGACAAATACACTAATGAACATCTTAATATATTTTGACAATGCGTCAAATATCCGTGAGCTTTTGACTTAACTACTAAATAATAAATCAAGATAAACAAGAAGAATAAAACATTCAAGACTTCGATTAAGAAAAAAATCGATCAATATATTCTCACTTGAATATAATTGTAAATTCTCCCATTAAGCTACGTAAAATAGAATTGGCACAACCTCGTGCCCTTTCGGAAAATACTATAATAAATGACATGATAATTTGTTTTCCATCGTGAGTTTTTATTTATAGTGTTATTTTATAGTTTAAAAATGTGAGTCATAATCTCGACAATTTTATCCTAAAAATTTGTAAAATAATGTTGATTAGAAAAACAAAGTTAATATGTATGAAGAAGGTGAAAAAAATAATTTGTGCTTCAATGAATGAGCAAGAACAAGCAGCTATACATGCAAGCTTTCTCCCAAAAAAATGATATATCAACAATACAAAAAAAATACCTGGTGCCAACTCAATATTCGTGTGTATCATATACATATAAACACAGCGGAAACTTAAGAAATTAATCACAAAATTAGTTAAAATCATGAGATAAATGTTTAGTTTAAATCAATAAGTACATGCAATTGACTTTTTATATGAGCAAAAGTCAGCAATGGAACATCCATAACAACAATTTCGATCATACGTCTGACGAAAGACTATTGAAAAAATAAAATCAGAAACTCATGAGTCAAGACGCATATAATTAAAAAATTATAAGCATTTAAATTAAAATGTCCTCAATAATCAATTTTTATAGAGAGTTATAGATAACTTACTATGTTCTCCCCCAAGATCCTCAACTGCATGTACAAACCTTATGCGAATGTCGTCATACCAGTGGAGTCGATGTGTGTTAGACCAGGCATAAGATCAGACTCCTCTAGGCTATCAATGGCCTATCAAAGAATTCAAGGTTAAGTCAAGGCTGTTCTTTTTTGTTCGAGAAAAACACGAAAAAAGTGCTAGATGAAAAAGAGAACTGCGATATGGCTTATTACGACAACAACGAGTGAGGTGAACGGTAGAAATACAATGAAAAAATAGTAGTAGGAAGAAATTTTCATCATATATGTTCTTTTATACAAAAGTAAAATAGGATCAACTTGGTCTTCTTGAGTTTTGAATGTTGGAGCGAATTATAATTTAGTCAAGTCATTGAATTCTTCAGATGATGACAACTAAAGGTAAAAGACTTTGATTAAGAAAAATAGCATATAGAAATAAAATGAAAATTTTTTATTAGAGAAAAAACAAATGAATACTATTTGTAAGAGAAGTTCTACGTAAACACGGGGGCTTCACGTACTATACTTAAATTATTACTAACACTTTTGAGCGAAAACCATCCACTTCCATTTTTACACTGATGTAATGTCTAATAAAATGATGTAGCTCATGTATACCGATAAAAATAAGTTATAAGTTCGATGAGAAAGAGAAATAAGACTATAATTACATATTTAGACGCCCTTGTGGGCCGTAATTAGAGCATTCTCGTTTTTGAAGAAAAAATAGAAAAGTAGATAACAAAAAATGTAAAATTATGAAACTTTTAACTAAAAGAAAAAGAAAATCAGAAAAATAATCTAACATTTTTGTCCCTATGTCCTAATCCTATCGAAGAGTAAGAACATGCAAAAGAAGATGTGAAACAAACTCGTCAATTACTTTACAAGTCTACTTGTATCCTTTTCTTCTTCTCATGTTCTCATCTAAAAATCTAGTGTTATTAAAGGAATGACGAAGTCTTGACTCTAGATAAGTATTGGTGGTATGATAACCACAAATATGTTTATACATCAAAATCTAATGTTATCTTATACGAATGCGTAATTTTGTTAATTATTGTTTTCAGATATATTTTGTTACTTTTGATAATGATGGATGAATTCCATAGTCGAAAAATGTTTAATTAGTTCAACACATACATACATACATACATATATATATATATATATATAATGGTCTTTAAAATTGACTATGATGTGAGCTAAAAATCCATTCTCAAATTTTAAATTTGCTTTAGGATACAAATTCATGGAAGGACCTTATGTGAAATAAAAGAACTTGACTAGAAAAGAATAATAGGGAAGTATAAAGAACGAGAAGCGTCGAAACTCCATATTCATAATTAAAATTTTTATACTCAACATCTGGCTAATATGGATAAAATCATTAACAGATATATAAGCCATCTAAAACCTTTTACATAGTCAATCTCCTCTTCAAAAATAATAAAACTATATATAAAATGCTCAAGTTCTGCACGATTCACTTCTGGTACTTCGAACCAAGTGAAGTATATATTTATCTCCAAACAATTTACTCGATAAAAGTGCATTCGATACTTTATTGATCGTATGTTGCGGTTACCTCCAGAGGCACACATAAGATCGTTACAACGTCAACATAGACTCCATTTAAAACTCATTACTTAGTGGTAGCTTGAGTTCGTATTTTTCATTAAAAGCATCACCAACCAAACTCTGTGTTTCAACATTGAGAGATGTTTGGAGGTGACACAAAATAAGTGGTGGATGGAGATAAAAGATAGCTTAGCACCTTCTGTAGAAAAAAAGGTTGAATTACAATTAAACACTACTTTTATTAACAATTTGATTTTGTTTGCATGCATGACTACCTAATTACTCTACTTTCATTGGAGTTAGAGTTTCATATCGATGTGATCCTTTGACTAAGATGTCAATTTAGTCTATTGGCCACACTTTTGTTAGAGAAATGACTATGATAAATTTCATGAACGACCACACCTATCCAAGAACACTCAAATTTATTATTATTATTATTATTATTATTATTATTATTATTATTATTATTATTATTATTATTATTATTATTATTATTATTTGATAAAGAATCGTTTTATATGTTCTACGAGATCTGGTTACTGATTTAAACCAACACAACACATTGATAATAATTATAGACATATATGTCTATTAGGAGTAATTTCGTTGTGACATATCAAAGTGTAAATGAAAATAAGGAGTGAATAGAAACTAGCAAATCGTCTCGTGCATTGTATAAAACTAGGTAACGGTACCACGCGTGTTGCGCGCGGTTTGTCTTCGTTCGGATCGGTATGATGGCCGAGCTTTGTATTAAAAACGCGCCATATAAGCATTAGCTTTATGCAGAGAGATTATCTTTGCCTATATAATACATCTTGACATGAAATTGGTCATAATGACTTTCAACAAAATCGAATCAGACCAATAGTTATACAACAACACAAAAAGTTCTAATTACAACTATGTAAGAGAAGCAGTTCGGGTCAGATATGCATGTCTCTATCAAATTTGTCGGGGCAATCTCCTTTTTGTGAGCCAAATGATTGCTGTTTTGATCATTGAAGATATGCAGGTTGTCGGAGTACTCCTGTTTCTGTGAACGAAATGATTGCTATTTTTGATCAGTGAAGATATGCAGGTCTCCGTGAAATTCGTATCTGTTTGGATCTGCTTGTAGCTACAATTCTGCAGCAGATCTGTGATATTTCCTCAAACACCAGATATGCATGCTGCTTATGCCACTCTCTGGTCACCTTCTGGACATTTCAAGACCAACTTAGCTCTTAGAATTCCTCCAGATATGATATGAATTATATAGTTACTTGGAGTTTAGTAGTTAGAGACCATCATAATAATGATACATGCCACTTCTTGCGCTGCTATGAAAGCGCATCATTACACTCCGTAAGCTCTGTGATAATGCTGGAAGATATTCCTTGGTTTCTTTCGCTTACCATCAGGACCAATATCCTCATCTGCAGGACCTTCAGTTACAACATAACGAAAATGAATATGAATTGACTCATGATGCAATGAATGAAGGGTATCAGACAACACACAAACCTCTTTTGTCTTTTATATCACAATATTGTTGGTGCAGGAAACTATCGCTCAACATATGCCACGATTGACAATGCTTTGCCTTTTTCGTTTTCCAGTCTTGAAATTACACGACAAGCAGCATCATGCTAACATAAAGGAAAAGCAAGTCAGAAACCAAAATATATCATTCATAAAGGAATAAACTTGCAGCAATTGATGTGAATAACTGCAGAAAAAAAAAGATTCAGAATCGAGATTTAACATAACTTTTGGACAGAGGTTTCATATCATTAACTAAAACTTATACACGGGTATTGAACTACAAAATTATAATTTACTCATATAACCGATGGAGGAAAAAGAAAGAAACAAAATCATAACATCTACTAATAATGAAGATACAATACAATGTCTGACCACCATCAGAACATCATTCCAGCAATGGTAGAAGGTCTATCAATCACGTCCAATTTTACATTCCATCACAAATTTAGTATCCCTTGTAGGTCGGTCTAAGAATATGTACAGTCGTGTTCCTTAGATAATAGTGTTGAATCCTTAAGAAGTTGCAAACTCAACGCAGTACTAACAAGATGACTTGTTATGCATATTCAGGCTGCAAATAATATATGTCTTAAAGAGCTGATGATAGATTGAGCATGAAGGAAAGGAATACGTAACGCAATAGAAAAGCCATACTTCACCAAACACATAGTCCCACAAACAAGATACAGCTAGAAATCACTTCAAAAAGGGTCAGTCAGTGGGGGTCGACATCATTCAAAGGAACACATTAAAAGAAAATATAAAGGAACACATTAAGACAAACTGATTGATGTTCAATTTAACATACAGACACCACTTTCAAATCGATGATTTACCTCATAAAAGTCAGTCTTTCCCTCAGAAGCAAGCTTTAAAGAAACCCCCGAGAATGACGTAACCCCTTGGCAAGAAAACTTCACATATCCAAAAACATCAATTTCTTCTCCACCATCTTCTTCATTTGAATCCAAAGGCATCCTTGCTCTCAATCTACCAGGTTCACCTTTCAGCGGAATCTCGTCAGCGTGCCATTTCAACTCTCTCTCAGACCGATACAATGTAGCTTTCGGCAAAACCTTCAACAGCGTAGGATCTACTGGTAATTTGACAACAAAAGTTACATTGGTCAATGGTGTAGGTAAATCTGGGTTCAACAGGCGTGGACGTATTCTACCGGACTCCATTTACCTTTAAAATCAGTTCACTCGGTGCCAGTTTGTTGGGAACCTGTTTGGCGATTATTTCATGGAGTATATCCATCTCTTCCATTTCCGTCGTAGTCCTATCGAGCATAGTTATCCTAAAAATCAACAAAAGCTTAATTAAATCGACAATTAAATGTATAGTTACAGAATCTCGTGAGGTAAGTGACATGGTACATACTTGTTTATTTTTGAAGCAGCAGCATGATAGTCTTGGACCTGTTCCACCATCGGAATACAACCCACTTGATGAGCCTAGCCCATTAGGTTTGAGCTTGAGAAAGAGCCGATCACTTTACTCTTTATAAAGGACACGTTCCAAAACTTGGAACTCAGGTCAAGAAAGAGCATAAGGGATCCCACGCTTCTACTTCTGCAAGTTATGATAAACTTAAGGCTTCAAAATTTCCTACCTCATTTTTTGAGGATTGGCACCTGTAAGGTATAAATATCGTAATGCGTTACAGCAGCTAATAATTGTAGCACTCAGCTTTTATCTCATCCAAATTGATCTAACGAATGTTGTAATGAATTGCAATACAAAACAAGATACGGAGGGTATTTAGTCGCTAAATGTTACTATGCAAAGCATAAACATGTTTGGTAAGTTCTTGATGGGGGGCTAAAGAATAAGATTGAAATTCAGTGGTCTGACATTATGGATTTGAAGGCAACCTACCCAGATGATGGACCTGGTTCCGCACAGTTCAATCACTAATACTGAAGTACTCCCAAGAACAAAAGAGGACTCGAGGCTACACAATATAATAAGGCACTGATGTCGAATACGACCGTCCAATCCATTGGTTAAAAAATCCGCAAAGTCGGAGTTAGTAATTCAAACCTGAAGTACTTCACAATATTTTTCATCTTCTACTTTCACATTAAAGTAGAAGATGAAAAAACAACACATGTTAATTATTTTTGTGGAGATAGTTCCACGTACCCCAGTACATGATAATAGAAGCAGTCGCACTTGGGTTTCAATCTAATGTTACTCTTTTCCAATGACACGTCAGCTTATAGCTACCTACCTTAGCAATAGATTAACATGACATTTATAGCAATAGATAGAGTACGATCCGAGAGTCTCTAAATCTGTTGTGGATCATGTTTTTCGCGTTTAAGGCTATAGATTTAACAGCATAGCTACCTAAAAATTTTAAATATCTAAGGACAAAAAAGAAAGCAGTCTATCTAACCTCTGTTGCGTCGATTAGCTTTGTATTCCGAAAGGAGGAGATACAACTTTCTTCACTAAAGCCTCTGAAATATGGGTTCACAGTAAACAATCCAAAACTATGTCATTGTTAGAACTCATTCGTTGAACATTCTAGAGGCATTATACCCCAAAACTTAGGTTAGAAACGGACGATATTGACGCGCGGGCTAATATATTCATAATTTTGCAACAAGAAAGCTAATTTCTGTTATCTGAAGCGTAGGAACTAATAACTGAGGATCTTTCCATGCTAAAACTCAGATAAAAAGCTACAGACATAAATAACAGAACAGAACAAACAATCTGGGGCTGAAATAAAGCTGGGAGATTATAGACGTTAATATGTCACTCAAGAAACAATTGAGAATACAGCACCTCGATATATTTGTCACACTTATAAGAGACTGAAACATATCGACGCTACATAAGTACATTAATTTTCCAATAACAGAAAGGCACGTGTGCCAGACAGGACCTTTTAAGCTGGATGCGTAAACCTAGTTGACAAAGAGATGAACAAAGAAACTCTTACTACAGAGTGATATACGTATGCAATAATAAGAATTGCACCCTGAAAAAAAAAATAACAAAAACTAAAAAAACTAAAAAAAGAACGATCTAATCAACACTTAGATTGCGTCAGAGATAGAGCAATATGTCCCTTGCGAAGTTGAAAAAATATAATCCCAGTTCATGGCAATCATGGCCATTTTAGAAATTGGGAAGTGTTACTTTCACTGGGAACATTATGGAATAAGGACAGGAGTAATCAAATTTAACTGCGTAATAGTCCATTTTTATTGGTCAATTTTGGATATTGCGCTGATGCAGAGCTGAGTTGGAAGAGGCCTACCATCTTTAGTTAAAGGTGGATAAAAATGAGGAGGGTCAAATTATGCATTGCGATTACAACGACACCGACATGGCTGCAACAACAGGGTGCGAAGAGGCACCCTCTGTTGCCCCGCCAAGGTACAGGTCCGATTCGTAGACTAAATCGCAAGGCATAGAAATTTATCATCACATCCTGCCAAACACTTTCTCCAGAGGCAAATGATTGCCCCGCCAAGACATGCCTGTCACTATCCTCCACTTCGAATTGCTAAATCGTGAGGTACCTTCAACCAACTGTATATTGCCACATGGCAGTCACGCACCGCGTGAGGCAAAGCCCCTTCTTTATACTTGGGTAGATAGATACACAGTACATAGCTCATAAGTCCTGGAAAGACGGCTAAGGCAGAGAAATAACTGTGGTGCCATCAATTGCTAAAGTTGAATACAAAACAAGCATATGTTCATATCTGTCACAGATCAAAGCAAAAGAATCTGTCTTTATCATAGAAATAATCAATCAACAGTGATCTGAAGAAGTTCTATACGTTATCATAGCCCTCTTTCTTAATTTCATCAATCGTCTACAACATAGTCAATAAAACAATGTCAGACCAGAAGGTCAATTCCTCAAACATCAAACTCGGAAATGCTAGTAGCCATATCATCACACGCGCGAAATAGAAGGAAAACTACATTCAAAAACCTACCCCTTTTCTTTTTGATCTCCTTTTGATAGCAGATGTTGTATTATAAGCAAAAGATCCCTGCAAAACACAAACCCGGAGCTTATATAGTCTTCTTGCGTTGTAAAATCCAAGCCTTTTTCAATATTCCCCTACTTGAGGATGGTCATATGGCTTGTGTGTATTGAAAATGTGAGTATGTAGATGTATAAGCAAATATGATACTCTATAATGGGGGGGGGGTTGAATACACTATGCCAACTTTTTTGTAGAACTTGCTAACAATTAGAAAAACTTATGCAGACAACAAATTTAAAGGCCTTGAACACAGATTCAAGCCTTAGAAAAGATGCAGAGAGTTTAAAACAAGTATGCATTTTTCAAGGCCTTGAAAACAAGTTCAAACCCTTGAAAATAAACAGTTTTTGTATGCTGCAAAAGCTTTGAAAGTAGATGAACTGAAAATGCACAAGATAAGTGATTTATAGATTTCAGTCCACTTGGACCTACGTCTCTACCTCAGGGATTAGATCCCTGCAGGATTTTCAACTCAATTCTTATTAATCAAAAGCTAAGCCCTAGAACTCAAGCACAGAGAGTTCCCTTATTCTGTTACAACTTGTGGTTTTCCCTAACCTGTCTAGTACCTGCTCTAGCTAACTGACTAACTAAGAATTATCTATTGTTCACTTTGAACCATCCTTGAGAATGAATGTAGAAATAATACATAAATGATCTACCAATATAGCTCTATACAGAAGATAAATTAAGAATAGAAAACTGCAGTGAAATGCAGTGAACTTCTGTGTATGGATTGGAAGAGATGAAGAACTTCTTTGATGCTTGTCAATCCAGAATGTTTTCTCTGTATTTTCCCGTTGAGAATTGTGTTCTTGTTGCTTCGAATTTGAGCTCTTTAAATACTTCAAACAACTCTGCAAATCTCTCCAGATTTTCAGCAACAACCTTCCTATTTTGTTGGCAACAGAGTTTGACTACTTTGAGATCTTCTCCAACGGTTGAATGATCATAATCTTCAGAGATATTGTTGTAATCCTTCATTTAACCATCATGAGAAGTTGTCAAACACGTCTGATTGATCACAGGATCAAAGTATTCAAGTGTTTCCAAATCTGCAGCAATCCAGTTTAGGAAACCATCCTGCAAAACTTAGAAACAATATTTCCTGCATTATCATAGTCAAACAGTTTATATAGAACGATTCTAACCATGTTTAAAAATTTGTCTTTCATCATCTAACAACAGGTAATCAAACATATGCAAGAGAGATAATAAAAAATATCAGAGAGTTAATAGAAAAACTCCCCCTGAGAATATGCTTTCAAGTTTAACAGTTTCAAGGCTTTGAATCCAGTAAGGCCTTGAAAATAGCCAAGACTATTTTCAAGCCTCTGAAGCTGATTCAAGGCTTTGAAAGCTGTTTCAAGGCCTTGAAATAGCCAAGCTCTTTCAAGTCTTGAACAACCTTAGCTTTCAATCTCCCCCTTGATGAAAGACAAAACCAAATTATGTTTGATCCTTAGTCTTTGCAAAATAAACCGATTAGTCTGCAATTTAAAGACACAGTAATTCCAAAAAGATCCAACTTATTTAAATACCAACAAAAACACATAAAAATTTCAGCAGATAAACCAAATAATCCTAAAGACCTAAACTGAAAACCTTAGAATTTTCTCCCCCTTTTTGACTTTCATCAAAAAAGATAGAAGATGTTGGATCAAGTGTCTGGAAAATTTTGAAAACTTAAAGAAATAATTAATGTATAGAGAATATGGAATAAAGAATAGGCAAGATTAAGGGTTTTGATCTTCATCTTCATCCTGATCACCTTCATCTTTCTCATTGTCTTCTTCATCAGTCTTGTCCTGGTCTTCCTGTACCTCTGCAATTCCTTCTTCAACAGTTGCTTCTTCAGTCTTGTCCTTTTCTGCAGCATTTGGAGATTTCTTCTTCTTATTCAAGGTGATCAGCAGCTCATCTGAATCAGGGCTATTAGCTTCATCTTCTGCCTGTTCTGCTGCCTGCTTTCCCTTATCTGAAAATGGAGTAGATTCTTCCTGTTCTGAATGCTCACTAGGCAAATCCTTGTCTGATTCTCCTTTCTTTGTCCCTTCAGGATCCTCAGAAACATCAAGCAAGGTCATGCTTCTGAAGATACTTTTCACCCTATACATGACTTGTCCCATATCACTTTCCAGTCCAAAAACAGTAGCTTTGACATCTTCCATGTCCAGTTCCAAACCATCAAGTCTTTGATTTTCTGTAGGATGAGAGGTCTGACTTGAAGTGGGAGTCAAGGTCTTGGGCTTAGAAAATTTCTTTGCACCTAGTTCTGCTTCAGTCAGTTCTGAGTAAAGTTTCCAAACTTTCTCTTTGGTTTTTACAGCTCCAATTTTCTCAAAGGCTTTCTCATTGAGTTCCCCAAAACCAGATGTGACTGATTCTTCTCCAGTAAAAGGGATCTCAAAGTGCTCAAAGAACATGGTAAGGAGGTTTGCATAATGCAGAGGGTGAATCCTCTTACTGGTTAGGCTGAAGAGCATGTGTTCAAGAACTAGTTTTGGGAGATCAATCTCATAGCATTGCATAAACATGTACATGATGTGCAGCATTCTCTCAGTCACCAAATCTCTTGAGTGCTCTCTAGAAAAGACACATATCACCAGTATAGTGTGAAGAACTTTTGCTTCAACATTCAACACAGAGTGTGTTAACTGTTTGGCTGAGGTTGAGATATTTGGAAGAAAGAATTCTTCTTTGGCTAGCTTCAAAGTTTCTGATTTTGGTGGATGGTTGCTAGTGTCATACCTCTTTGGACAACCTAACACAGTGGCAAACTCAGAGTGATGTAGTTCAATTACTATCCCAGCAACTTTAGATTTGATCACCAAATGTGCAGATATCTTTACTTGGGTTAGGTTCATATAGAAGAGTCTGGTGAGTCTGGGGTAGGCTATTTCTCTAGGATTAAGCATACACCACAAAGAGCTCTTCTTTAACATAGAGATGAACTTGAGTTTCATATGTTCCAGCACATATTTATTAACCAAACTGCAGAAACCAATAGACCTTGAAGCAAAACCATCTAACCACTGACCTTTAGAGATGTTTGAGACAAACCATATCTCATCTGGAGCTGTGTTTTTTGTTGAGACCTGAGAATAAATCTGCAATGCCTTCTCCAATTGACGTTCTGGTTGTGCTTCTGTCATCTTCCTTTTCCCTTTTTCAGCCTGAGTTTCCTTCTTCTTCACCTTTTTTGAACTGGTAGACTCTTTTTCTGGTTGCTTTTTTGTAATGGCTTTCTGCTTCTTCTGCTTTTCTAAAGAGGAGGTTGTACCCTTCTTGATATTCTTCTTTGGTGGAGGAGGATCTGGAACTGCTTCTGCATTAGGAGTTCTGGATCTAGAGTCTCCACTAACTTCTTGAACCTCTTCCACTGCTGCTTTTCTCTTCTTTTGTGAGCAGGTTTTGAACCTCCAGCCATCTTGATTCAGTCTGAGGCTCTTCTTGTGCTCATTAGGGTTAGAGAGAAGAAAAGAGAGAGATGTAATGATACGGAATGAAGGATAAGAGAAGAGGATAAATACTGAAAGAGTTTGAGTTTCAAAAGGAAACTAGTATCTCTCTGATTCTAAAAGGATTTGCAAGGATCAGAGAAAAGTTCAAACTATTATGCCGTTGGAAAAATAATATACTTACACTATTTTTGGCTGAAACAAATTTTTGAAAAGGTTAGGGACTATATTAGGCAAATATCTACAGAGATATCACCCATTATAGAATGATCCAAGTTTTTTTACTATTAGAGTAACAGATTCATTTTCAAGACTTTGAAAAGGCTTTCAAGGTCTTGAAATACTGTAACACTGCAACAGGTAAAAAATCAAAGCTTTGAACTGATTTTCAAGGCTTTGAAACTCAGTTCAAACCTTTGTAAACACACATAACTCATCTTTCTTACCTTAAGATCCCCCTAAACCAATGTCGCCTTATTTAGCATTCCCAATTACAATATTAGAGCTGAGAACCTTTCATCTTCTTATGGTTTGGTGAAGATATCTGCAATTTTCATGTTAGTAGCAACAAATTCAAGAACAGTATCACATTTCTCAGCATGATCTCTGATGAAATTGTGTCTGACATCAATGTGCTTGGTTCTTGAGTGTTGTACTGGATTCTTTGTAATTTAAATTTCACTAGTGTTGTCAAACTTAATAGGTATGCCTCTGAAGACAAATCCAAGGTCTCTTAGGTGTTGAGCAATCCATAGTACTTGTGAGCAACATGCTTCTGCAGCTATATATTCAGTTTCAGCTGTTGATAGATCAACTGAATTCTGTTTCTTGGAATGCCAGCTAATCAAAGATGATCCAATGAATTGGCATATTCCATAAGTTCTTTTTCTATCAACTTTGTAGCCTGCAAAGTCTGCATCTGAAAAACCACTTAAAGAGAAGTTAGAATGTCTTGGATACCAAAGCTCTAAGTCTTTGGTACCATTGAGATATCTGAATATTCTCTTCACAGCAGTTAATTGTGATTCTTTTGGATCAGCTTGAAATCTAGCACACATGCATACACTAAACATAATATCCGGTGTGCTTGCTGTCAGATAGAGTAATGATCCAATCATGCCTCTATACTCTTTAACATTGACACTCTTACCAGATTCATCCTTGTCTAAGGATAGTGTGGAGCTCATTGGGGTCTTAGCTTCCTTGCATTGAGCCATGCTGTATTTATTTAGCAATTCTCTTGTGTACTTGCTTTGATTCAGAAAGATACCCTTCTTCAATTGATGTATTTGAAGTCCTAGGAAGAAGGTTAATTCTCCCATCATGCTCATTTCAAACACCCTGCTCATAAGACTTGAGAATTCTCTGCATAATTGATCATTAGTAGCTCGAAACAGTATATCATCAACATATATCTTAACTACAAGTAAATCTTTCTCATGAGTCTTAATAAAAAGATTCTTGTCTACTAAACCTCTTTTGAAATCATTTTCAAGTAAAAATTTTGACAGTCTTTTATACCAAGCCCTTGGAGCTTGTTTCAAACCATAAAGAGCTTTGTCAAGTTTGTAAACATGATCTGGAAAAATGTCATTTTCAAAACCAGGTGGTTGTGCAACATAAACTTCTTCTTGTCAGTAGCCATTCAAGAAAGCACACTTCACATCCATTTTAAATAGTTTCATGTTCTTGTAAGATGCAAATGCAAGTAAAATTCTAATTTCTTCTAACCTGAAAACAGGAGCAAATATTTATTCATAATCTATACCTTCTTCTTGATTGTAACCTTGAGCAACTAACCTTGCTTTGTTTCTGATCACATTGCCACTTTCATCCAACTTGTTTCTGAATAACCACCTGGTACCAATAACAGACTGGTTTGTTGGTGCAGGAACCAGGTTCCAAACCTTATTCCTCTCAAACTCATTGAGTTCACTTTGCATAGCAATGATCCAGTTTTCTTCTGTAAAGCTTCCTTCACAGTTTTTGGTTCTACAAGAGAAATAAAAGCATTAAAAGCACATAAGTTCTTCAATTGTGATCTAGTTTGTGTACCAGTGGTTGGATCTGATATGATATTATCAGCTGGATGAGATGAGAGATATTTGAATCTCTTTCTTGGAGACCATGGTTCGGGTTCACCATAGATCTTCTCTGGTCCTGAAGTAGTAGCTTTGTCACTTGAATCCTTCTGATCATCTTTTTCAAGGCTTTGAGCTGTATTTTCAAGGCCTTGAGAACTATTTACAAGGTCTTGAAAATGTCTTCTATTTTTTTCTGAGCCTTTCTTGAATCCAAGTGGATTCTCAGTCTCTTCCTCTGATTCATGCTTGTTCAGATTCAAATCTGCAAAACTTTCACTCAAAGAACCATCATAGCTTTCATCAAAAATAATATGAATGCTCTCTTCAATCAGTTTGGTTCTTTTATTGTAAACTCTATAAGCTTTGCTATTCAGAGAGTCACCAAGAAATATACCTACATCACTTCTTGCATCAAACTTACCAAGATTGTCTTTTCCATTGTTATGGATAAGTACATCCAAAGGGTCTGAAGTAAGAGATTTTTGGCTTTCTCCCTTTGAATAGTTCGTAGGGGGTCTTCTTTAGGATAGGTCTGATCAAGCACCTGTTCAATATATAGTTTGCTGTATTCACAGCTTCTTCCCAGTAATGCTTTGGAAATTTGTTCTCAAGAAGCATTGTCCTTGACATATCTTCAAGAGTCATGTTCTTTCTTTCAACAACACCGTTCTGTTGAGGATTTCTTGGAGCATAAATGTTGTGAGAAATACCATGCTTATCACATAATAAATAAAACTCTAATTGATCAAATTCTCTACCATGATCACTTCTGATTGAAGCTACAAGTAGGTTTTTCAAGTTTTGAATTTCTCTGCAAAGCTTTGAAAATTCAGAGAGAGGTTCAGATTTTTCTTTGAGAAACATAACCCAAGTGTATCTAGAAAAATCATCTACAACAACTAGCATATACCTTTTAACTTTTGGAGTAGGAGTCCTCATAGGACCACAGAGATCCATATGAAGTAATTCAATAGGTCTAGTTGTACTTAAAAACTTCTTTGGCTTGAAGGAACTTTTGGTCTTCTTTCCATGTGCACATGCTTTGCATAACTCATCTTCTTTGAACTTGGTGGATGGTAATCCTCTTAACAAGTCTTTGGAATTCAATTTTTTCAGAGTATGCAAACTGATATGTCCAAGTTTCCTATGCCAAAGCTTTGAATCTTCTTTCAAGGCCTTGAGACACTTCAAACTTTCACCTGCAACTTTGTTAGTCTCAAAAGTATAAACATTGTTTGATCTGGAGGCTATGAGAATGCAACCTCCTGATTTATCATTTTGCATCGCACACTTCTCTTTATCAAAGATAACTTTGTTACCATTATCATAAAGCTGAGATACACTAAGTAAATTAAAATTCAAACCTTCATCCAGATAAACATCAGAAATAGAGTTTTCAGAATTTGTACCAACTTTTCCAATACCAAGAATATTGCATTTTCCTTTGTCACCAAGTGTTATTGAACATTTTGATTGCTCCCTTAATTATGAGAATAGAGATCTCTTTCCACTCATGTGTCTTGAGCAACCACTGTCCATGAACCACTTTTTTTCCTTGGTGACAACCTGCAAGCACCAATCACTGCCTTACCCAGCTGTTAGACCAAGTGTGGAATTTGGATTCATATTCAGGATCAACCATATTTGGTGGTATAACCCCTTTAGGAACCCAAATCTGCCTAACTTGTCGTTTAAGTTGAAAAGGAAAAGTATTCCTCATTATGTGAGGGTCTCTTCTTCTTAAAGGACAAGTCATTTTAACATGACCAGTTTTACAGCAGTAATGACAGGTATGAGAGGTTTTGTTTCCAGCTTTCACAAATCTGGTATTGTTTCTTCTTGAAAAGTTTGGATTGAATCCAATACCTGCTTTGTGAAAAGACTGTGAACTTCCTCCAAGAATTAAGTTCAACTTCTGTTCTGATCCAGCAAGCTTGATTTTGACTAATTCAGATTCTTGAAGTTTCGTAGTATGAGTAGTCTTTTGTTTTTCTACATCATCAACATGATGTCTTAGATTGATAGGGCTGTCATTCACAGAGGAGTTTTTAGTGACTACGTCCTTGACTTGTGTTTTCAAGGCTTTGAAACTGGTTTTCAAGTCCTTGAAATCACTGTCAGTTTTCTTGTGAGAGATTTTCAAGATTCTGATTAAGTCAAACAAGTTGTAAATTTTCTTTTTCTTGCTCATGAACTTTCTCTTTTAAAAGCCTGATCTTTTTTAGATAATCATCCTCATTTAAAAGCATTGTTCTAAGATATTCTGAAAGAGCTTCTTTTGGCTTTGAAATTAAACAGTTAACCATTACCTCAATGTTCTTTTCAGAACTATCATCATGTTTGGCCATGAAGCAAAGATTGGCATGTTCTTCTTCAGATTCAGATTCACTGGTCTATCTGAATCACTCTATGAAGCTATCATGGCTTTCTTTCTTCTGTCATGATCTTTCTTCTGAAATTTCTTGCTCTTTTTGTGTGGACATTCTCTTATCAAGTGTCCTGCATCACCACACTAAAGCAGTTCATAACTTTTGACTTGTTTCGAGAGGAGGACTTACCTTTGTAATCCTTGTTGTTGGATGGTCTATGCCTTTCTCTGTTGAATTCTTTGTTTCCAGAGTTTCTCTTCATTTTGAGAATCCTTGTCAAGGCTTTGGAAATGAAGGAAATTGGATCTTCATCATCACCATCCTTAGTTTCAAGTCTTTGAATTCTCTCATTCTCTTTAGCTTTGAGGGCTAGATTTTTCACACCTTCTGGGAATTCTCCATCAGCTTCATTCATAGATAGCTCATGTGTCAGGAGCTTCCCTTGTAGGTCATCAAGTTGTAAAGTTGAGAGATTATGAGCTTCTTCAGTAGCTGTGGTCTTTGGTTCCAATTTTTCCTTTGGAAGACTTCTGAGTATCTTCCTCACCTCTTCCTCATTGGAAAAATGTTTTCCCAGTGAGTCAAGGTTGTTGACAATATCAGTGAATCTCTTGAACATATCTCTGATGGATTCAAATGCATTCATTTTGAACAGCTCATATAGTCTGAGATAAATGTTGATCTTGGTCTGCTTTACTTGGTTGGTTCTTTCAAAAGTAACCACAAGTTTATCCCAGATTTCTTTAGAAGTTTTGCATCCAGAGATCCTGTTGAATTCATCTGTACACAAAGCATAATACAAAATGTTAATAGCTTTGTAGTTCCTAGAAAATTTCTCTAATTCAGAAGAGGAGAGTGAGTCTTCTGTTTTGGGAGTTCTGATCTCATCTTTCTCAGTATAGAAAGTATGATGTCCATTTTGAATAATGGTCCAAAGCTCTAGATCTTGATCAATGATAAACATTTTCATGAGAGCTTTCCAGTGAACAAAATTTTCTCCACAGAATAGAGGAGGTCTGTAAGCAGTTCTTCCATGTGAGAAGCCACCATCACCTGAAGTACTCATGATCACCAGATGGTTAAATCTTATACAGTGATACAAGCTCTGATACCAATTGAAAGTGTGAGTATGCATATGTATAAGCAACTATGATACTCTGGAAGGGGGGTTGAATAGAGTATGTCAATGTTTTGCAGAACTTGCTAACAAGTAGAAAAACTTGTGCAGACAATGAATTTCAAGGCCATAAAACAGATTAAATCTTTTGAAAAGATGCAGAGAGTTTAAAACAAGTATGCCTTTTTCAAGGCCTTGAAAACAAGTTCAAACCCTTGAAAATAAACAGTTTTTGTATGCTGCAAAAGCTTTGAATGTAGATGAACTTAAAATGCACAAGACAAGTGATTTATAGATTTCAGTCCACTTGGACCTATGTCTCTACCTCAGGGATTAGATCCCTGCAGGATTTTCAACTCAATTCTTATTAATCAAAATCTAATCCCTAGAACTCAAGCACAGAGAGTTCCCTTACTCTGTTACAACTTGTTGTTTTCCCTAACCTATCTAGTACCTGCTCTAGCTAACTGATTAACAAAGAATTATATATTTTTCACTTTGAACAATCCTTGAGAATGAATGTATAAATAATAAAGAAATGATCTACCAATATAGCTTTATACAGAAGATCACTTAAGAATATAAAACTGCAGTGAAATGCAGTGAACTTCTGTGTATGGATTGGAAGAGATGAAAAACTTCTTTGATGCTTGTCAATCCATAATGCTTTCTCAGTATTTCTCCGTTGAGAATTGTGTTCTTGTTGCTTCGAATTTGAGCTCTTTAAATACTTCAAACAACTCTGCAAATCTCTCTAGATTTTCAGCAACAACCTTCCTATTTTGTAGGCAACAGAGTTTGACTACTTTGAGATCTTCTGCAACGGTTGACTGATCATATTCTTCACATATATTTTTGTAATCCTTCATTTAACCATCATGAGAAGCTGTTAAACACGTCCGATTGATCACAGGGTCAAAGTATTCAAGTGTTTCCAAATCTGCAGCAATCCAGTTTAGGAAACAATCATGCAAAACTTAGAAACAATATTTCCTGCATTATCATGGTCAAACAGTTGATATAGAACGATTCTAAACATGTTTAACAATTTGTCTTTCATCATCTAACAGCAGGTAATCAAACGTATGCAAGAGATATAATAAAATAGATCAGGGAGTTAACAGAAAAACTCCCCCTGAGAATATGCTTTCAGGTTTAACAGTTTCGAGGCTTTGAATCCAGTATCAAGGATTTGAAAATAGCCAAGCCTATTTTGAAGCCTCTGAAGCAGATTCAAGGCTTTGAAAGCTATTTCACGGCCTTGAAATAGCCAAGCTCTTTCAAGTCTTGAACAACTTGAGCTTTCATGTATGGTGGGGCAAATCCAAGGTTTACTTTGCCAGTTTCCTTTCGATATTCTGTCAAAAATATCAATCAATTTTGACAGTGTTTTTTGTTCACTAAGTATCTTGATTAGTATTGAATGTACTTGTGTTACCAATTTTTAAGAATGTATCTATGGATTCAATTGGATTTGGAAAGAATTTCAAAGTATATGAAAATATGTGCAAGTAATACATTAAGAGTAGAAAGGTTCAAAAGATGTGTATCACAATGATAGTAATCACAATACTGGGTACTGACATTTTAACCACTCATATTTTAGAAAATAAAATTAGCAAACTATAAACATAGATCATATCGAGTGAACATTTCTCAATCCTAATCTAACAACATGGATCAGACTCAATCCAATCTAATTCGTTCGGGGCATGGATCGGACCAGATTCCAGATTGACTGATGGTTTATGCACCCCTTATCGTTTTTTTACCAAAGAGTCGATGTAGTACACATTAAACAAGTCATTGCTAGTTCAACGTCCCATAAAATTTCTTACTCATATAATCCAATTAAACTACTCAATGAAACCCTGAAGTAGCTAGTACTTACTTCCTCCCCGAGGTGCGCCAAATCTGTTTGGTCTCCGCTCTTCGATGAATACTTGTTGCCCAGCTATCTCAACTGTTGCAGCCTGTACAAAGAGAGAATCGTATATCAGAACATGATATATTGTTGTTTATTAACTTTTGGACTAATCAGTAGGCTGGAGAAAACATAGGAAATAGCACAACCTACAGTGTCTACAACAACATGATCAAGTGACGACACGTATCCATGTAATCCGTCACTCCCGCCGTGACCTACCGAAAGGGGCAACATATGTCAGTCTTTATTATGTCAGTCTTGTAAGACTACCTAATGAGGGTTAAGAATATGCCAAGGTAGACGGTGCAGTTAGTCGACGACTAATATTGTCTGGAAATTTAATGCACCAATGCTGTAATTATGCCCAATCTCATCTTCAATGTATTCACAAAGGCAAACCTAAGTCAAGTTCTTTCATCAAAACCTCCACTTTTATCATGTTGAGCTTTCAATCACATCTGAATAGTGGTTCGTGTACAGAAGATGCCCTTGTCATACTGCTGAACTCCAATTCCTAAATCCCATTTTCAAATCTGAATAAATCATGGGCTCTAAACTATGTGCCTACACCAAATTACCCCCAAATCTCAAGGCCTCAAATCCCTATTCAAACAAAGAAAGCAACAATGATTTTTACATATTATTCAGACATATCTTGCATCTCACATGTAAGACCTAGGATTTTCAATAAGAGGAGTGGCAAGAACAGAGATTTAGAGAGCCCAAATAGTCAACTTCACCGAAAATCCAATTCTTGAAGCATAAATCTCTGCAAATAGTGGTTTAATTACCTTATAGAACCGACTGCAAAAGTTGTAAATCGATCGAATCAATTACCTCAAATACGCCTAAAAAGCAGGTACCAATCAACGAAAATCACACATGCAAATTCTATATCACTTTCAAATCTTGTTAGATTTGGCATCCACACACACATGCAGGTACCAATCAACAAAACCCATCAAGAATCTAAACCCTAATTGCTTTAAGAGCTGACTGCGGCAATTCAGGTTTGTTATCTGAGTTTTGGGGGCAACCACGGAGGTCCCATCGCACAGATTCGAGCCGCGAAACACCATGGCGGTGCTTCTCTCGGTGGTGAACACCGGCGACAGAGAGAGAGAAGAGGAGTGAGAGAGAGAGATCAGAGAGAGGAAGAGACCCGTCTGGAATGAAAACAACCAGAGAAAATCTTATCTTCGAAGCTGGCTCCGTAAGAAATGACGAAAATACCCACGGAGTGTACAACTGATCAGGCGCAACGCACAAGGGCAAAGAAGAGAATCCAGGTAGCCCTATTTTCCGACCAATGCAGAACGGCCACCTAGCGCTTGAGGAAGATGCGCGGCAGTCTTGCTTTTATACTAAGGTAGATGGATCATTTCAAAAAATGTTTGTAATACTAGATTTCGTGAACAAAATAACAATTTGGAAATATGAGAATATCAGTTCCCTACAGGATGCGTAAGGATAGAAAGTTTAAATAACATGTGCAGTACTTTGCCATAACATCTATTTATTCGGAAAGTAAAGTAAAAAAAAAAAAAAAACTTGATGGCTAGCTAGTTGCTAAGGCATAAAGTTATGCTCACGCCAATTATCTAATTTGATATAAATTTGATATTCTATGTTATATGGCAAAACAACAACCAATGTAAGACCTTCATTCTGGATCTACTCTACTGAGATATATGATATGCCATTATAATAAATTTTCGATGTAATCGCAAATTTTATTGTCTTACCCTAAGTATTACATAATAGATGCACAGAATTTCAATTAAATTTTATATCTTTGTAGACGCATTTGATTTCCCTTTGACTCTTATGTATATAACACATTAATTAGTTCAGTATAAATATTATCCTTCTTAATTTTATATTTTCTTGTACCGCTTGGCTCTCAGTGCTCTCTGTGTGGAAAATTTAGTCCCACAAGATTATCACCTCATCATTGTCACTTGAGTTGAGTCATTGCGAAGATGATAATAGAAATAGACGAATTTTTAGTAGGACAATATCTTAACATCTACGAAAAGTTACTTAGAAGTGGGCACAATATGTGTATATTATATTTATAACACATAAGTAATTATTTTCCCATATTTAGTAATTTTATAACTAAAACAGCACAAGCTCACACAAATCAATAATAAGTGGAATAGACTATAGGATGATCTATGCTTGTGTCTAAAATTTATTATATTTTGTTTGAATTTTGAGAAGAGGGGTGAAAAAATGTGAAGAATCTTGACAAGAGAAAAAAACTACACTGATTAATGAATATGAAAAGTTTAATTAAAAAAGCGACTTCTATGATTTCGAATGAGCAAGTCCTGGTAGCTATGCATGCATGGATTGGCCCAAGAAAATACTATATCGGAAATTCAAAGAAATTACCTTGGTACTAACTTAACATCCACGTCGGTCCTGTACATATGTTCACAAAAAAAAAAAAAAAAAAAAAAAAAAAAAAAAAAAAAAAATCATTAAATTGTTTTGCTCTCTCCCTTAATTGAGATTCAAAGTGGAGATTTTGTTTAAAAGGGTACCTGGATGTGACTTTTTACATGAGATACATTTAGCCTTGTCACCTTCATCATCTGCAAAATCAATTTTGTAACCAAAAAAGAATATTAAAATAACAAAATTAGAGAATTGTTCATTCAAGTTAACCAATAAATCTCAAGAATTTAAATCCAAATAATCCACAATAAGCTCTCTAAAAAAATGATCCACAATAAATTATTATTTTAGGGAGGTAAAGAGCTTATATACCGTCTTCTCCACCATGTTGCTCAAGTGCACATTCAAATATGGTGAAGCTCATTTCTCCATCGGAGTCGATGCACATTGGACCAGACACTATAGTTTGATGGCATGGTCATAGTAGAATTTGATCCCAAAACAACAGGCTGATAAATATGTTGAAGATTCATGAATGTGATCTTTGTTGGTGTCATGAAGTAGATCACATGATTTATTCTATCACTAAAATAACTTATGACAGATAAAGAAGAGCTTTAATGGCAACATATATTGAACTTGATCCAGAGACGACTCTCGGAGTGAACAACTTTCGCCTGACACGTTGTGGTTTGCATGTAATTGTTACCCTATAGAGATGACACATAATCCATTTGAAGTGTTAGTCAAAACTCAGGCGTGACTAAAATACCCTTGTATACATCCGTTCGATACAATTAATGCCATGTGCGAACATTGATGAAGGGATGCACATAATGTATCAGGCGTGAGTAAATTACCATTGTCGAGCTATTATAGTCCATTAGTTAGGTATATGACATAATGTTTCGAGGTTCATTGTTTGTTAAATATAGCAGTGAAATAAGAGTCATGCTTTATTATTAAATAAAATTATAACAAAAACATGGTTTATATCGCCAGAGTGGTTAAAGTGGGTAATATAATATGATGCATTGGGAGCAACACATGAAGTTGCTTGGTAGTCAATGAAAAAAAAATCTAAGAAAATGTGGAAATAGAATTGAGACATCATACACACACACACACACACACACACGCGCGCGCGCACACACATACATGCTCTTACTTGCAAACAAACGTAATACTGTTAAAATAATTTAAAAAACATAACATAATATTTACATGCACCTACTTTTATCTTGCGATATAACTTTTGTTTCATCAATTTTACATTCTAGCATATGATCCATGGAGATTGACATGGTAAAGTTTAAGCCGATTAATTAAGTGGTATTAGCTTATCTAGGTGGGTTTAAAGTTAAACTTTTTCCTTCTGTAATGAAATTGAATTTATGTTCATACCTATATCATATATAATCTTATTTTTTTCTCAACAATGAATCTAGTCAAGAGAAAAGTGGACTTATCCGATATTTACAGCTACTGTCACAGAGAGCAAAACTCAGAGACCCATGTTTTCAAGAAATGTTTGATAGTTTAAAAATTTATGGTAGATGGTTGAATGATATGAGTTCTTAACAGGTGAAAATAGAAAATTCGTAAACTAAGTGAAACAATTAGCACAAATAAAAAATGAAGTAATTTAGAGAGAAGAATTATTACAACTAGGTTCTGTAATCCGAGAGGAACTACCGAATTTTTAACTGGAAGATGCAAAAGAAATTTTCCACAAAATCGAGAAATGCATGTTGAAGTTTGAAGCGGTGGCACCAAAAAACCCTGACAACAACTCGGGAAAATGTTGAAATATGAAGTGTCAGTTTATGATTTCTTACTATTTCTGACTGTTGTTAATTTCAGTTCAAGAATCTCAGATCATGTAGATTGATGTATATGTGAATGTATTAATGATCTGAGAACTCTATAGGTGTATAGGTGAATATATAATGTATGCAGTGCTGATCCTAAATTTCAGGGATATTCATGTAGTTTTATTAGTTTCATGTCTTATTCTTAGGTCTAGGATCTTCCAACATCGTCCACCCAATTCTTTAGGGACTAAATTGTTAAATTTCAAACAAGGAAGAAAAAATGGTGACCTAACCAGCCATGGGTGCAAGTCAACCTGCGTTGGCCGAGTGGGCGTTCAGGCTAGGTGGGACCCACTAGTTTGACGTCTTTTCGTTGATTGATTTCACAAGTTTAATCAAAATAGATCTCTTCTTCTAAGTGCTCATTAAATTTCGATCTTATCCTACCATGTGAGAGAATTTGATTAAGAATTGAAACATATCTTTTAGTTAAATTTTAATTAGTGAAATTTATCACATTATTTGAAAGATATATTTTCCTTCTATGACTTTTTATTGGTTTTCTATTATAAAATAATTTGAAGTGTTTTTATGTAAATATATTTCTGGATAGTAATAAGTGTAACACCCTTAAATTTATAGGGTTCAAACTGTAATAAGTTAAAACTTGAGTCAGTTGTGTGAATTGTTAGTTCAACAGTGCTTGCTAACATTTGTTCAATAGGAGATAGATGAAATTTGAATTCAAATTGGGGAAATCATGCAATTACTGGAAATACTTGGCAAGCATGAAATTTTGTTGAAGATTGAATCCTGGTTGAAACTTAACTAAAATAAGGTTACTAATAAATTGTGTGGCTCTTTTAGGATATTCAAAAGTTTTGGGACAGGAGATTAATTTATAGAATATTCATTTTCTCTTTTATTCTCTTTATACCCTAATTCTATGGAATTTGCAATTACACCCCTAATTCATAATCTCCACTTGTCATTCTCCCTTATATATGTTTTCCACATGACCCTTGTGGTGGCAACACCTCACCAACTCAAAGAAACATCATTTGAGCAAAATATACCCTCTCTTCCCTCATCGTCTTCTTCATCCATGAAAAACCAACACCATCACCACCATAGCACCACCATTACTTCTCCTCCTCCAAAACTGCTGCTACCAGAGAATGTCCTCGTCGAGGGGAGTAAAACCGCCAAACCAATTCGGGAAACCAATGGGTAATGAGAGAGAAATTGTAGGTTAAGAACGATGAACCCTAATCATTTTCTTATCTAATTCTATCTCTCTGTTCAATTTCACTATAATTAAACAATATATTATTGATCTTCAGGTCGTGCTGTGTGTGTGGATACCAAGAACGCCCCAAAAGGTTGTCGGAGTCACCAACGTCACCGGAAACTGCATTTGCAGCTGCAAAAAACGCGATGCCTGCCAGAGTTTCGGTAAATTCTTCATTTCTTGTTGTTTTTTCGATTTTTCTTGCATATTTGTAATACTTGGAGCATGTAGAACCCTCCTAGGACCATGAAGCCAACCCATAAAAATATTTGAATGCATTTTGATTCGGTGATGGCTTGTTTTCCAGCGGGGTTTTACCCTTGTAAACATGACAATATCCTTCGTTTCTTGATGTTTTTGTGTGTGGTTTGGACCTCCTTGTTCCCTATTCTTCCCTCTATCACTTTCATTATATATAATATTCTAACTAAGACTCTACCATGCCCAAATTCTGAATAAGTGTAGGGTTTTGATTCAGATTACGCATCGGAATAACAAAAAAATAATTCCGTTCAATACCGTCAAAGGATCACATGACTTGAATTCATAATGATGGCAAAGTAGGAGAACATCAAGTAACTTAGTTCGTCTCCTTGATGGCCTCACGTGAAATAGCGTCCACGTCTCTATGCGTAGTCCACTCCTAGGATTGTTCCCGGATCCTCCACACCTTTGTGCTAGCTAGGGAAGGAGGAGGAAGAAGAAGATCACACAAAATGAGACCAAATGCGACCACGTCTCTTTGGCCAACGGAGAGGAGGGGCGGACAGGGGGGGAGGGTCGGTTTTGCCCTCCTAGTTGGCTCTCTCCTTACTTTGTTCTCTCTCTCTCTCTTGTGTGAAAACAATTATGACACAATTTACGAGAAAATAAGGTAGGAGTGTTCTTTATATAGTCTAACAACTTCTTGTTAACTACATATTAGCCCCTCTACCAATCATGTCCATACATTGATTAGTTCACCTTGAAAATTAGTCCTACTAAGTTTGCAAGTGGTTGCGTATTGATCGTTCTATTTAATTAATCATATTAATTAATTACCAAGTCCTATTCAATCCATAAGGAGTGTGAACCCATATGTTTCTACTTAGTTAGTAGTAACAATTACTAACATAGAGCAGCCCCTAGCAAGACATCTATGCAACCCAACTAATAGAAATAGTCAGTAATCCGACAAACCTTGTGACCAATGTTACCGTATTGTATTATCCCTTTGTCTCCATATCCGGATTGGACACGAGACATACAAGTCACACTCGTATATCCAACCCATAGTTTCTCGATCCTGGGAATAGTCTTATCCATGAAGATAACATCAATATCATAGAATGATTTATCTGAGTCTTGCCAGAAATTCTATAAGCACTGACCCTCGAGTGGCTGTGAATATTTACTCCCGTTATGTGGGAGGGAAAAATCCTCTCTACATCACTGCCATCTCTAAGCTCGCTTCCTATCATGCCCGATAACTACCTTTATAGTTACCCGGTTAAGGCGCAACGTTTGATAATATCAAAGCATGATATTTTAAACTAGAGTATCTAGTGACTTCAAGTCTAAGGACCACAATACCATTGTCACTACGAGAAGCACTTGTGACTTTACATAAATTGTATGTAGCCTTCTCGCTGTGGGTCAACCCAGTATGCCATTACCCTTAATGCATACCCATGTGCTAGACTTGATACATCCATATCAATCTACCCACATACTAGTCTAAGTTGATCGTCTTGTTAATCACTATAATGGACTAGGGATATTTAAGATAAACAACACATTGTAATCTAAGGACTTCATTATATTAAATATCTCCATAAATAATAGAATGATTATTATAGCCAAAAACAATGCTCATACTAAATAAGATTGCCTCTAGGTCATCTATTTCAATAGTCTCCCACTTGCACTAGAGCCAAGCTGGTGCATTTCGTATGCCTATAGATATAGTGTGGCCTTCATGCTTGCGCTGAACAAGCGTCTTTGTAAGTGGAGATGGGAGATCATTCTACTAGCATGCAACAGGCAGATATCTTCACTCCTGCCTATCTCTTCTTCACTCCCAAACCCTATCAAGTGTGACAACACCAGTGCTATCTCAGTCACAAAGAATCCAGCTCAGCAAAAAAGAACAAAGAATATAGATGTTAGACATCATTTTATCAGAGATCATGCTGAGAACGGTGATATTATTCTTGAATTTGTTTCTACTAACATGCAACTGGAAGATATCTTCACTAAACCATTGCCAGAAGAAAGATTTACATCCCTCAAATTAGAGATGGGCAGGCTGAACAAGGAAGCACTAGTTTAGGAGGAGTATAAGGTAAGTTTAAGGTATAACTTTATGTATTTCAAAGTTTTGAACTGATTTTCAAAGCCTTGAAAATAATTTCAAAGCATTCATCTTATTTGCTTCAACATATAGATGAAATTCTTTCCAAATTCTTGAAAATAAGTCTTTATGCTTTTTAGTCAAAACTTGGATCTCTCAATATTGGATGCTATCTCAGTAGATAATTATCCAATATTGTATTTACTTTTTAAGATTTATTTTCGTATAAATTAATATTATTTTATTTCCTTTCCCACGTCACACACACACACACTTATTTGAATTCAAACTGTAAAGATCTTAAAGAGATTTGGAAATATTTCAGTTTCTTTATCTAACACAAATTCTCTAGCATTTATCTTCTTCTATCTTTCTTTTCTCTCCGTATCACTCATGCCTATCTCTTCTTCACTCCCAAACCCTAATGAGCACCACAAGAGAATCCCAAAGAATCAAGATGGTTGGAGGTTCAAAGGTGGTTTCAGAAACGAAGAGTAAGACTACAGAAGATGTGATTCAAACCATCAGTGGTGATTCCAATTCCAGAACTCCAACTGAAGAGATGGTTCCTTCTCCTCTAATGATGAAAAGCAAGAAAGATCTGACACCAACTTCCAACAAGAAGAGGAAGATGGGAGATCTCATGGCTCCAGAAAAACATCTAAAGGAACAAGTGGCTAGTCCAAAGCAGTTGAAGAAGAAAAAGCCCACAGTTACTGACAAGGGAAAAGAAAAGGTTCTAGAAGTTGCGCAAGAGAGAAGCACTGTCAAAGAACTGCAGATCTATTCTGAAAAGCCTCAATCCTCTGGTAAGAAACTTTCCAGCAAGTGATTTGTTTCTCAAACTGCTAGAGGTCAATGGTTAGATGGTTTTGCCTCTAGACCAGTAGCCTATTATAGCATGTTTAGTGTTAACATGTTGAAAACCATGAATCTGGAGTTTGTTAAGAGGCTGAAGAAAATCTCTCTTTGGAAAGTTTTGAACCCTCCTGAAGTTGCCTTTGTTGGGAATTGTATTCAGAAAGCCATATTTATGGTTGAATTAATAATTCTTAATAGATAACTGTTTGCATCTTAATTTAGCAAACACGTGAGTATGCAAATGCTATTTATTGTTTGCCATATAAATATGCATTATAAAGTCTAATGTTCCATACCTAAGACAATTGGACATGCAGACGAGTTCGGGCATGCGCGAGATTGATTGTCAGTTATTTATGGAATATAAGTAAGAGTTCACAGTCTAGATGATTTTGGATAAACCATCGGAACGACTGTAGTGTAACATTATAGTGACACATCTCGGTCAAGGAAACGGTATAGTTTCAACTTGTTACACTAGCATACCTTGTGTATGTTGAACAGGACCGCCATATGAAAATATAATTATCTCGGACTGACCGAAGTGAGATAATATAATATTTCATTGTTATTGGTAATATTGGAAACTCTTAATCTATGATTGTTTATGTGGACACAAATCTTGATAAATTATTATTTTGATATATTGAGTGAGATTCAAATGCGAGTCAACAATCCTGATATATTGGATAATGATTGTTATGATTTGGTGAAAGCTAAATGAATCATGGAATCCACGTCTCGTTTGAGAATGATGTACCCTCCTGGGAGCTCACTAGGTTTTGTTATGTCAAGTCTGGCCAGCTGGTTATTTGTAACCAGACATAACAAATAAGGGTTGAGTGGTATAGATCAGGGAATACATAAGATGTTGATGAGATCGAAATTGTCAGTAATAGTAGATCAGCATTAACGGGTATCTGTAATCTTAACGTGGGGAGTTGTCTGATATTAATAACAGGAGCTCATACATAATGATGAGAATAAATGTCGGAGTTCAATTATAGTTTTATGGTGGAGTAAACTATAATTAATAATTAGTTTTGAATTTAATTCGGGTTGAATTATGAGTTCAAATATATTATTGGGAGCCGATTCATTTATTTTCTCCAGAGGTCCCCGACGTAGTCCAACATAAGTGTGATCATGTGATTCACAAGTGTTTTTGAGTCTCAAGTGTGTGGAATGTAAATTGAGATTATGTTTGGTATTTTATAGTTGATGGATATTACTACAAACTATATGATTAGGACTTAATTGCAAGCTACACTAAAGTTTATAGGGAGGGACTTGCTATGTAAAGTTTTCCTACAAGGGAATTGTGTGCAATTATGGGTATTCCTAATATTAGGGTTAGTAATATATCTCTATAAATAGTACACCATAGTTATTAAGTGATGATGATTGTTCATACATCTTTTCCACACAAGAGAGAAAAACGCAGTTGTGCATCCATGAGCTTTTCATGTTCGAATCACCATTGAACTTGAATCGGAGCTTGGATCATACGTCGGAAGGCTTCCGGTCATACCAGATTCCGTTTTTGGGTGTTTAGGCCTAGATAACGATCTCGGATCGTTTTTTGTAAAACACGAAAGTTGTAGATCTCGGAAAAACGAAGAGACAGGAAGAAACGGCGCGTCGATCGGAGTTGTAGAACTCCAGATATCGCCGGTCAAAGTTTCTGGTCCGCAGTTGATTTTCAGCAGGATCTGATTTTGGTTTTTGGAGCTTAACCGGAGCTACAGAGGTCGGATGAAGACGATCCATATATGAAAATCGTGTATCTCGACGAGACGGACGCAATGGCATAGGTCCCGGTGTCAGATTCAGAACAGAGCTTCGACAGTGGCTGGTCAAAGTCTCGGGATTCGTGTCGTCCCAGTCCGGATGGACTGTGGTAAGTTTATTCCGCAAGCTAACTTCCCACAGTAATTTTTTTTTGAATGCCTATGATTAATTCTCTGCATAAATCTCGTGGTCCGGGACAAATCTCATCGAATTTTCCCTTCAGCCTACCCTAGACTTACTAGGATTTTCTATCTGAACTTGGTGCAAATCAAAACAACTGTTCGTCTAGTGAAACAATCTAAAGTTGCTGGGATTATAATAGAGTTAGATCACTCAGAATTTGCAAGTGTTCTAGGCTGTCCCAAGAGGTACAACACTGAGAACTACCCCAAAAAAGTTGAAGCTTTGTAACTGGCTAGGGAAGAATTCTTTCTACCTAATATGTCCACCTCCTTTAAATAGTTAACACACTCTATGCTAACTGTTGAAGCCAAAGTTTTGTTCACAATCTTGATGAGGTATGTAGTGCCTAGGGAAAATTCAAAAGAGCTGCTGACTAACAGGGTTTTATAGATGTATTTGATCATGCATGGATGTGAGATTGATCTTCCAACAATTGTGATGGAACACATGCTCTACTCTCAGACCAGAGAAAGAAAGAACCCTTTACCTTATGCTAATTTTCATTATGCATTCTTTCTTCACCTTGAACTGACCTCTGACAGAGAAGACACTATTACTACTGGTTTTGGCATGGTTGATGAGAAAGCATTTGAGAGAATTGGTGTTGTAAACATCAATGATGGGATATGGAAGCTATACTCAAATATGTCTGAGAAAGATCTGCAATCAAAGAAGTTTCCTAAACCCAAGGCCTTGACCCCTCCTTCGAACCTACCCTCTCAACCTCAAGACATTTCCTTGGTGATTCAGAGAATTTACATTCTTGAGAAGGATATGGATGAGCTGAAGGAAAATCAGCATGAGTTTGGCATTGAATTCAAGTAGGTAAAGTATATGATTGAAAGTATCTTCAAAAGCATCAATGTGTTTCATGTAGAATAAGAAGTGTCTCAGACTGCAGAAGGTTCAAAGAGGGATGCAGAAGGTTCAACCAAAGACTGTTCAGTGAGCATACAACTCAAGATGAGGCTACAGGGGTGGTGGACAAAGGAAAACAAGCAGTTCAAGAACAAAGTGATGAAGAACAGGAACAAGTTGATGCTGACAGTCCAGAATCTGGGATGCTGATCAAGGATCTCAAGAAAAAGAAGAAGAAACCTGTCATTCCAGGGATTGTAACTGAAGAACAGTTGTTTAAAGAAACTGGAGGTGCTAGTGGTCAAGGAGACAAGAAGAGCAACAAGATGATGAGGATGATGAAGAAGATAGTGGTGAAGAAGATTTTGAGCCCAAGGGAGATGTAGACCCAACCCCCTAATTATTGCCTCTTCTTTCTTTTCTTTTTCAAGGCCTTGAATTCCTCTTCAAAGTCTTGAAAATTTCAATATTTTCAAAACTACTTACTTAAATTTTCCAAACTTTGATCCTTCTCATTCTTTTTTGATGGAAGTCAAAAACGGGGAGAAATTTAGGAGTTTTATTTGTTTTCTGGCTTAGATATCTAGTTTAGATCATTAGGATTTGCTGGAAGACTTTGTTGTTGTTTTTGTTGCTAATAAGTTGGATCACTTGGATATCTTGTGTTAAGTTTTACTTTCATAGATTATGTTATACACTAATGAATATTTTTTTGCAGAGAATCAATTCCTAAAGGGATGTTGGTTTTATATTTCATAAAGGGGGAGATTATAAGTTTAGCCTATTTCAAAGGCTTGAAACAGCTTGTCTGTTTCAAGGGTTTGAAACTAACACTGCAGATTCTGGCATGAACTTTGGGGGAGCTGATGATCTTATTCCAACTCCTAATCTCCTTTAATTCATTATATGTTACTTGATGAAAGACACATAATTCTTCTATTATAAATTGTGATTAATCTATGTGTTCGACTCTGTTTTTGATGGGATATATAGTTTCCAAATTTTCATGACTATTTCCTAATCTATTTGATTGCATGATGGAAATCAATCTGTCGGAGTATTATGCACACTGATCTGCTGTATCTAAAGCTTTCCGACCTTCTAACAAACAAGATCAAGTCAGTATCTTTGAAGATAATGAGCAACTAGACGTTTGGAGAGCTGTTAGAAGAGTCAAATGCTTGCAGCTAATTTTTATGAAAGTTTGTGAATGAAGATCCTTCATATCTTCAATTCAAACAAGCTGCATGTAGGGATTTTGAATGAAGAATTTCGAAGACACAAAAAAAAGCATAACACACAGAGATATTTAAACTCCACAGAGGGTTGACAAGCAACCAAGAAGCAGATCCACATCACTCAATCCATTCATCTGAAGAACACTGCACATTCATTGAAGACTTAGCTCTAAGTGTTCTTCTCTTTTGATCTTCATTTGTATATCTTTTAGATAATACTTTCAGTTCTTATTCTCGTGGAATGTTCAAGGAGAACAATAGAGAATTCTTACTTAATTAGTTAGCTAGAGCAGGTGCTGGATAGGTTAGTGAGAACCACAAGCTGTAACAGAGTAGGGCATCTCTCTGTGGTTGAGATCTAGGGATTAGCTTTTGATTAATAAGAATTGGTTTGAAAATCCTACAAGGATTAAGTCCTTGAGGTAGAGACGTAGGTCCAAGTGGACTGAAATCTATAAATCACTATGCCTCTTGCATTTACTTTGATGCATTTAACTTAGCTTACAAACTGCTCAAAATAGGTTTTCAGTTCAAGGGCTTGAACCTCATTTCAAGGCCTTGGAAACTATCATCTTTCTATTTAGTTTCTGTTTTGACTCCAAGGAGTTGAAACTCATTTCAAGGCCTTGAAATACTTGCTGAATTTCACAAACTTATTTGAAACCACTCTTTTAGCGAAAGTTGCAAAATTTAACATACTCTATTCAACCCCCCCCCCTCCTTCTGGAGTATTGATCCTGTATTTTTTCCTACTGTACATTCCTTTATGGTCGTGGAAACAACCTGGGAGGTTTTCAGGGTAGATCTGGTAGATATCCCGACACTTATGATAATCGTGGAAGATCAAATTAAACTCGTGGTGGTCGAACTGGCTCCTATCGAGGTAGACACAATGGTTTTTTTTATCCCATAGTAACAACACTATTACTTGTATGGCCAAGGGTACCGTACTGCCCTTGACTATATCCACAAGATGAATTATTCTTATCCCGGCAAAATGCCCAGTAATATCCCGTCCCCCATCAAGATATTGTGATTTGATATTGTTGATTAGATGTATATATGGTTTAGGGATTGTGATATTATGTCCCACATAAGAGATTTGTGAGTTTGACATCTGGTGTATATTAAACCTTGTGGATTACTACAAGAACCTTGAACGATTAAGCTATTTTATCCAGTGGTGCGGGTAAGGAAGTTGATGGGACAGTAATCTGCTCAGTTGTTACAGTTGGTATCAGAGCCAGGTTGGTCCTGCAAGGGCTCCATGGTGGTTTGCCGCCAGTCAAGGGGATACGTGACTGGGCACACTCGACGAGGACGTCGAGTATATAAGGTGGGGGGATTGTAATATTGTGTCCAATATCAAGATATTGTGGTTTGATATTGTGGATTAGATGTGTATATGGTTGATGGAATATGATATTATGTCCCACATAATAGATTCGTGAGTTTAACATTCCGTATATAGTAAATATTTTGTATTACTACTAGCACCTTCAAGGCTTACGCATTTTTATCCGGTGGTACGGGTAAAGAAGTTGCCGAGACAGTAATACGCTCGGGTCGTTACATAGTCTCTACCCAATACTTCAAGAATATTGAAGACAAACTAATGGTCCTTCCATCACCATTAGTTTGAGGGATAGTGTAAGAGAATATCACAAGAATGGACTACTGCACAAACAAGAGTGGGCTTCACCAAGCCCACAACCACATCAAACCCATGGGGAACATAAAAAACCCAATACAAACTTGAGGCCCTTTCTATGTAAATAATAAAGGCCAAATCATCTCAGTCGTAGGATCTGCGTTGACCCATCCAATGGTCTCAATAATGACACAGTTGTATACATACATGTATATTCCCCGTATTATACATTGCATGAAATCAACACATTCATTCATCTTCTCTCTTGCCTGTTATGTCTCCCTTTCTCTGAGATGAAGCCTAATTTGTGAATCTTTGTATTTTCACATTAACTAATTCTTGGAAGTCAAGCACTGATTTCAATTGGGGACTGTGATCCACCCCCACATTTGTTAACCCCACTGGAATTTATCCTCTCTCCACAAGTTACCCGCTCCCACTGTATCTCTATGCATGTTCTCTATATTATTTCTACAATTATTTAGCATTTGTGTACTCATTATTAGCAATCAAAAATTTTATTCTCTTTAACTAGTTTCAGCTATATTACTCGGTTTCCTTATTATTGTTCTCCTCCATAATGATACGAGACTCAAGCTTTGACCAAACCTTCAAGCTGAAGTCATGGTAAAAAACAATTAGTTTGCAAAATCTCTTTCGATCTGAACGTACATACTAAAAATTCAGATAATTTGTCTCGATTTCTTTTTCTTTTTGCTGTGATTTGGGCGTCATTTCCGGCTTGTAATTGGTGGTGAGAAGTTTCTTATGTAGGCGCCAGTTTGCGGTGAGGTTTCATGTTGGTAGCTTCTCTAGTTAGCCTTGGTGGTAATTGCTCCATTTCTCTAGTGGAATTAAGGGCGGTCGTGGTGATGAAATTATGTAAATTGTTACTTATGGGAAGGTTGGTAAATCCAAGGAGGAGAATAGAAGGGAGAGAGAGAACATGGGTCGAAATTTATTGAATATATTTTGTAATGTAGGGAAATGGAGTTTGGGGGTGGGGGGGAAGAGGGGGAGAATAATATTATTCCAATAAGTTAATAGTACCTAGGAGAATGATGAATTGCTTCATATGCAATTAATAGGGTTAAAGCTTTTTAACTATACCTACTCAGTACCAATTCCTAGAGAGAGGTTTTCTAAAAAGAGGATCTTTTCTCTAAAAGTTGTCTACTTCTAGTGTGTTTCAATCCATTGTTTTTCTTTTAGAAATTCACCATGGACAAGAGTCCGGGCTGGTCGCCAAAGTTTTTGGTGTTTTACTCAGCCTTTTCCCATATTCTCATCGTGTTTCATATATCCCCCTTCGTTGATAATCCCCCCCCCCCACTTCCCTCTAAGTTTTATCTCTTTCTAGGATCTGGTTTTTTCTTCTTCTCTCCGTGATCGTTTTTTATGAGGAAAACTACTGTAGTAGTGCAGAGGAAGCGAGCCTCTTTCTCACGTAACGTGGTTGGTGGTGATCTCTCCAGTGATGAACTAGTTAGTGGAGAAATGGAGCCACATTACTCCCCAAAGTAGTAGACTATGGGGCGCACCTATGTGAGGGTGCGAGGGTGGAGAGTATCTTGGTTGATGTGCGATGGCATTCCATGCAGATGGAGCATGGAGGATGCAGCGGAATCAACATCAACAATGGAGAGCTCTGGGATGGCTAAGGAATTCGCCGGGTGGTTGCAGAATTCAGGCTAAGGTGGAGTTTTGTTGGGTTTTGTCTTGAATCTTCATTTTGGAAATATTAGGATATTATTTTTTTAAACTAGTAGAAATATGAAATCTACTAGTATTCCTAATTGGGTTATTTCATAATATTGGTGCTATTAGGATTACTTGGAGAGCAATTAATGTGACCTATAAATAGTCGGCTCTACAAGAGTTCTAATTTAGTCGAGTTGAGTAGAGTAGAGAATTGGTGGGAGATATATTTGAGAGGATGTATGAGGTTAAGGTTTCGTATATGTAGTCTATGAGGATGAGAGTACCACGTCGACGTGGTCCGCAAATTGTGTTGTCTCTCCCCTACGATGTATTCCCTCATTGATATAGTAAAATTCTCCACCTTCCGTGGATGTGGGCGGTTTTGCCAAACCAAGTTAAGTTCTTCAGTTGTCATTTTTCTTCTCGTCTATTGGGTGTGTTATGTGTGTGATCGTGTGGTATGTTTTTGCTTCCGTTACGGCGGGAATTCGGTTCGACGAATAATTCCCAACAAGTGGTATCAGAGCCTGGTTCACGATTTGGGTGGGGCGCGCGAAGAACAAGGAGATTGAAGAAATCGTGAATAACAAGAATTGAAAAAAAATACGGAAAAAGAATAAAGGAAAAAGATACGAAGAAGGTAGCATCAAGCTGTCCAGTGAGTTGTTCTTCGTAACATGTGTGTTTCTACTCAAGTTGACTAAAGCAACCTTGAGTTTTGACGTGGGTGATACATATGGTAAGTTCAATTATTAACTTTGACCTTGTGTTGCAAGTTGCCGTTAAGTTCGTCATGTAGTAGGAGTTTATGGTCAGAGTTTGTGAGTAGCACATGGAGTAAGGGACGATGTGCTGCTACTGGTGTTAAGGTGGGTTCACTGGGCAAATAAAGGATCTAGTGTGGAAGATCCGTTGTGCCCTAGTTTGGAAAAGACGGGATCGAGTAGTCCCAATTGTTTTGGGTGTTCTAAGCTGCTAATAAGTCCGATTGGGCTCGAACAGGAGGTGAACCCAAGATTTTGGACGTTACCGGCGCGATGTTGAAGTCAGATCCGAAAAAAGTAGACGGAATTTTCTAGATGTTGACGTGGCAGCGTATCGACGTGAATCGACGGTCCAAACTTGTTTAGGTGGTTACGACGTGCCAGTAGATCGGATTGGGATGAGTTAGGAGTCTAACCCCATTTTTGTGGACGTTTCAGATTCATTGGTATGGTCAAAATTTTGAGATTCAGGATGGGTTGATAATATAGACATCAATCGATATCGGTACGGAGATGGAAGACGACAAAATGTTATCAGGATCAATCAACTTCAAGTCCAATAAGGTGGGGTCAATTAGAGGCTTTTTCCTAACTGAGTGTTCAATTGGCAACCTATAAAGACTTGGAGTGTGTTGACAGGTGGAGCTGATGTTCAACATAGGCAATAAGCATAGGCTTTGTTTGTTTGTGAGCACGAGACGCAACAGTTGTTCAGGAGTCTGGTTAGAGACGTGGGCAACTATTGCAAGTGAAATTCACAAGAAGATCCTGGGAAGAGATTGAGGCGGTGGGCACAATTGACGAGGCCATGGCACGAGGTGGTGTCCTGATATCTCTGTGTGTGGTTCGTGAAAATAACTCTTGAGCAGCTCGAGGCAAAAAGAGAGGTAAGTTTTGGCGGGTTCGCAAAGCGATGGCTTTGCAAGACGTCTTGGTGAAGGTGTGGGATCGAACAGGACAAGTAACAGCGCATGGAGAAGCACTCAAGACTAGCATGGAGAAACGCGTGGTTGATGTGAGGGGATGCTGAAGCATGGAGAAAGTGCAAATTATGTAGCACTTGCAGTTTGTTCGAGAAGAAGCTCAAGTGACGAGACCGGTATGAAAAAAAAACTACTGCAGTAGTGGAAAGGAAGTGATTCTCGTTTTCACTTGACGTGGTTGGTGGTGATCTCTCCAGTGATGAGCTAGTTGGTGGAGAGATAGAGCCACACTACTCCCCGAAGTAGTAGACTTTGGGACGTGCCCATGTGAGGGTGCGAGCGGAGCCCTAAGAGGGGGTGCAAAGTATCTCGGTAGATGTGCGATGGCGGTCCACGCAGGTGGAGCATAGAGGATGAATCAGAATCAACATCATGGCTAAGGAATTCACCGAGTGGTTACATAATTCAAGCCAATGTGGAGTTTGTTGGGTTTTTTCTTGATTCTGGTTTTTGGAAATATTAGGAAATTATTATTTTTGGAAACTAGTAGAAATATAGAATATACTAGTATTCCTAATTGGGTTATTTCTTAATATTGGTGCTATTAGGATTAGTTGTAAAGCAAGTAATGTGACCTTTAAATATGCGGCTCTACAAGAGTTCAAAATGAGCCGAGTTGAGTAGAATAGAGAATCGGCCAGAGATATCTTTGAGCGGATGTGTGAGGCTAGGGTTTCATAGATGTAGTCTATGAGGTTGATAGTACCATTTTGACGTGGTCCGTGGATTGTGTTGCCTCTCCCCTACGAGGTATTCCCTCATTGATATAGTAAAATTATCCTCCTCCCGTGAATGTAGGCGGTTTCGCCGAACCTCGATACATTCTTGTGTTGTCGTTTTTCTTCTCCTATATTGCGTTTGTTGTGTTGGTGATCGTGTGGCTTTTTTTTTTCTTTCGTTGCGGAAGAAATTCTGGTCGACGAATAATTCCAACATGATCGTGGTGATGGACTTATGGAAATTTTTACTTATGGGAAGGTTGGTAAATCCAAGGAGGAAAATAGAAGAGAGACGGAGAGAGAACATGGGTCAAAGTTGATTGAATATCTTTTGTAATGTAGGACAGTGGATATGTCGGGGTGGAAAGAAGAGGAGAATAAAATCATTCCAATAAGTTGGTAGTACCTAGGAGAAAGATAAATTGTTTCATATTTAGTTAATAGGGTTAAAGCTTTTTAACTGTACCTACTTAGTACCAATTCCTAGAGAGAGGAGTTTCTCTCTAAAACAGTGTATGCTTCTGGTGTGTCTTAGTCCGTTGTTCTTCGTTTAGAAATTCACCAAGGATAAGACTCTGAGCTGTTAACTGGAGTTTCTTGTGTTTTTCTCAACCTTTTCTCATATTCTCACCGTGTTTCATAGATCCCCCTTCGTTGATAATCCCCGTGCTTCCCTCTACGTTTTCTCTCCGTCTAGGATCTGGTTTTTTCTTCTTCTCTCCCAGATCGTTGTTTATTTTTCTTGTTATTATTTTTTTCTTTCCCATCCCTTTCACTCTCTGTTTTGAAGTTTTGTAATGGAAACATAGAGGGAAATCTTTTAGGGAGAGCCCCGTCCGGAAGACATAAGCGATCAAGTTCAACTGGAGCCCCAATCGGATTCGAACTAGATCTGGAGGATGATGAGGATTACTCAACTGACCTAGCAAATCGGTGTCTAGTGGGAAAGATTCTAGCAAAAAAAGACGTAAGGGTTCAACGTATTTATGGTATTTTTGGCAAGATATGGAAATTGAGAGACTCTTTCACTGTAACATCTAGAGGATGTAATATTTTCTCTTTCATTTTCAAAGATCCAGAGGACTGTAATAGGGTTTGGATGGGCGTACCCTGGTTAGTCATGAATAATCTGATGGTAATGAGAATATTGGAGATAGTTTTAGCCCCAGAAAAACTCTGTTTTCAGAAAGCCCCTTTCTCGGTTCAAATTAAAGGGCTTCTTATGGAGAAAATGACCATGAAAAATGCATAACTCATAAGGAGAAGTCTTCGTGATTTGGAAGATGTTGATCCGGGAGAAGATAACAAGTTTGAAGATAGCCTTTCATGAGACTGAAGTTGTAAAATAGACATCTCTAACCCATTGAAAGAAGGTATCAAGCTTAAACAGGGTAGTCATGTTTGGATTCCCATAAAATATGAGAAATTAGGGGACTTATTCTATGAAGAATTGGGCATGAAAAGTATGAATGCAAGTTTTTAATGCAGAAAGAAGGTTTTGAATCACGGTATGGACCGCTTTTACGGGTGCCGGAGCAGAAAATTTTCCACTATAGGATGAAGTTTTTGACTAAGAGTACGAATATGGTAAAAGGAGTAAAACACCTGAAGGATGGCGCAAATAGGGTTTTGATCGAAAGGTTGCCGGATACAGAGAGGATAGTGGAGCATGTGGAAAGAAGCACACTCTCAGATACAGGGAAACGTCTAAGCAGAAGTGGAAAGAATCTCAGTACAGAAATGACAGCAGGTGACAGTAGAAAATCCCCATGGAATTTATGTACGATGCCGGACACGCTGTAACAGCTAGGAGTACGAGACAAATCAGAGGCTTGTTTTTAATTGAATGAGGAAAAATTAGTGACGAGAAAGGGTGAAGGGAAGAAATTGAAAATACATCCTGTGGTGGCTCAGACCTAATACACCCCTATTTTTTATCTGGACCAAACAGATGAAGGCCCAATATCCCATCTTTTCAAAACATTAAAAGTCCACTTCATGGAGGTCTGCTAAACCTAAGGGGGCGAAGCCTAACACAAATTCTTGTGAAATGTGTGACCCAGTACCCAATCCCAATGCTGGTGATTTAACAAAAACGTGTTTCAATCATTAATGTTATGCATGATGAATTAAACGATCCTAATTCTAAAATAGATAAGAACCCTAGGGGGGAGAAGGATGAGGTAACAATAGACAGAGTTCTTTACCTATCAGAGGAGGATTTGAGGAAAGATATAAGGAGATAGATTTTCAACAATCAATTATCATAGGATCCAAGGTAGAAGGCTCAACTCAAAGAAGGATTTCCGAAGGTAACGTAAAGAACACCTCAATCCTAGGGAAAAAGCGGTGTGGAGACGCAAGAAAACACCACATGGGTGTTGGAGAATGCCCTAGAGGCAATCTATTTCTTCTGCCATTTATATGGATTTACTATTCATAATGTTATCGATATGGAGATATGTTGACATGAATGAAGCCCTTAGAATATAAATGTTATATTCTTAAATATCCCTAGTTGATTATATTGATTAACAAGACAATCAACGATAGATAGTATGGGGTTGGATTGATATGGAGATATCACGATCCAACACATGGGTATGCATTAGGAATAATGGCATACAGGATTGACCCACAACGAGAAGGCTGCATACAATGTAAAGTCACAAGTGATTCTCGTAGTGACAATGGTATTTTCATCCTTATACTTGAAGTCACTAGATCCTCTAGTTGTGGAATATTGTGTTTTCATATCCTCAAACGCTACACCAAAACTGGGTAGTAATAAAGGCGCACATCGGACACAATAGGAAGCAAGCTTAGAGATGGTAGTTATGTAGATAGAATTTGTCCCTCCTACATAACAGGAGCAAATATTTGTGGCCACTCGAGGGGTAGTGCTTATAGAATGTTGCGCCAGACTCAGATAAATCAATAATATTGAGGTTATCTGCATGGATAAGACTATTCTCAACTATGGATTGAATATACGAGTGTGACATTATATGTCTCGTGTCCAATTCGGATAGACAAAGGGATGAGACAATATAGTCACAAGGTTTGTCGGATTACTGACTATTTTTATTAGTTGGGTAGCGTAGATTTCTTGCTAGAGGCCGCTCTATGTTAGTAATTGTTATTACCAACTAAGTAGGAACCTATGGGGTCACACGCCATATGGATTAAGCTAGATTTGGGAATTAATTAATATGACTAATTAAATAGAAGTATCGATACGCAACCACATGAAAACTTAGTAGGACTAATTTGCAATGTGGACTAATTCGTGTACGGACAAGATTAGTATTGGGGCTAATATGTAGTAAACAAGGAGTTGTCAGACTATGTATAAGAACACTCCTGGCTTATTCTCATTAATTATCATAATTTTATAACACAAGGAGAGAACAAAAGCAAGGAGAGAGAGCAAGAGACCTAGGGGCTTACCCCGTAGGCCGTCCGCCCCTACACTGTAGGCCACCAAAGAGGCGCACCCTCTTTGGCCTTCGTTTGCGTGATTCTTCTTCTTCCTCCTTCAATCAATTGCTAGAAAAAGACGACTGGATGAAATCTAGCTCTCATCCTAAGCGTGGACTATCCATAAAGACGTGAACACTATTTCACGAGTGAAGTCATCCAAGGAGACAAACAAGGTTTTTGATACTATCCCTTACCATCGTTATGATATCTTGTCATGTGATCCTTGGAGGGTTTTGAACGGATATTTATTTTGTTTATTCCGCTGCGCATCCATTACAAAACCTTATAGTGGTATCAGAGCCACATGTCGTAGAGCATAACGTGGTTTATGTGTTACGTTTATGTCAATTTTACAACTTAATTATTGGTTATCGCGTAAAACTGACAAATTAAGCATAATTGATGTAACTTTGAAAATGATTCAACCAATTAAGATCTGATTTTACATATGATGTAAAGATTAGTGAATTTGGATCACATTAGATGTGAAATTTTTGATCTAGAAAACTAGGGTTTAAGCCCGAATTAGGAAAAATGATTTTTCTTGATTTGTAAACAAGAAAAATTGGGCAACAAGGAAGAGGAAGAAGTTATTTTAGGAAACAACTCCTACAGGTTCGGCCCCCTAGGGACCGCCCCCCTTCCTTGCCGCCCAAGCTAGCCAAGGGCCGGGCCTCCCTACCGCGTTGCTTGGCCGCGTAGGATAGGGGTCGGCCGGACCAAGGCCTTTGAGGCGGTCCATGGGGGTTAGACCAAGTGTTGGTGGGCCCTCTTGGCCCGTTTTGACCGTAGTACATCCAAAAACAACTAAAATTTACCAAGCACTTTAAAATTAAATTTTAACTATTTATATGGTATTCGCGTGTTGGTTGGATATGGCCTTATGTGTGGATGTTGTGATTGTTTTATTTTGTATTTTGGTTTTATTGTAATAATTAATGTAATAGTTAATTAGGTTTTATGGCCTGCGAGCCGGTCTTCTTCTCAACTTGTGAGATCTCTCTATTTAGTATAGATTCTAGCTAGTATCAGATAGATTAGATGATAGCCAAGACGTGGAGAAGAAGCCTAGAGAACAGAAGAAACCACACAAAGCTATGGAGCCTAAAAGATTGAGGCACATGGAGATGAGCTTGCTATTTTTTAAGGTTCATAGATATTCTCATTGGCTTGGGAATATCTTAGTTTAGAGGCCATATCTATATCATGTTTAATTTTTGTTTGTGGTTGTTTAACTTATTGTCTTGTTATTTATTGTTGGTGTATGGTTGATACAAGCAAAATATTGGTAACAAGATAATACAACCCGAATCTTTTATTGCGAGTTTTCCCAACTCAAATAAATAGATCAGTTGATATGGATTAACAAAAAAATTAAAAGTGAAGGATAATCCCTCAAATTTAAATATTGCGTTTTGCCTTCTCGTTACTTAAACACTCATCATGATTTACCAAGCTCGTGCGTGCTGAAGCAAGGCGACTTGTTTCATCATGATGTGATGCAATGGCACAAGCAAGTAATGTGAAACTGTTTGAGTAATAGGTTGGACGCAACTAGGTGATTTTAATAGGATGAAAAGCCTAGAGGCAAACAATTGGGAATATCTATGGGATAGATAAATAAGGAGTTATTTTCCCAATTGAACCAAGAGTTGCATTGGACGCAATTGGAATTGTCCCTACCTAAATAACTAATTTTTGAGTGACTTGCCAAAGCAAGCTAAAAAAGAAGTGAAATGTAGATCTTGACCCACTAGAAAATATAATGATATTTCCCTCATTAATATGGAGGGTTATTAATCCTAGAAAAATAGTGTGAGCTATGTTTGAAAATTTAAGTCCTTGTTGAATATAGTAAAATGCCACAAAACTTCGCATAATCCTTTTGTGTTTAATACCCATGGCATTAAACAAACAAAACGCGAATTTATGTCCTTGAGAAGGACAAACTGTATGGAATCTATTTTCTAGACCGGTATAATATTGAGAATTGCTCTCAAACAAAACAAATGAAATATATTGTCCATAGAGCATAATGTTCTCCTTCCATCAACTGCCAATAACGATAAAGCCTTATGGAAGGAAAATTAAAGAATGGTTCTTTGGATGTAACTTTCCTCATGTCAGCAACCATGAACTCTGAGCTTTGGAAGCTGGATGAGAACGTGGAGGCGTATGATATGATCACACAAGAGCGAGCTAGACATGAAAGGATTGAAGTGATGCTCCATTTTGCGTTTTACCATCTCTTGCTTAGCACTTGTCATGTTCGAGATGTAATGAAGTTTGGGCTTGCCAAATCAAAGCGACTTGATTCATCAAGATATGACACGACGGCACAAGCTAGTAATGTGTGACTTCTGAAGCAAGAGGCCATACGCAACTAAGCTATTTCAATGTGATTAAAGGTAATTAGGGAATGGGAGTTATCTATGAGATAGATAAAGATTAAAAGTTATTCGCCCAAGTGGACCAAGAATTGCATTGGATTCAATTAAGGTTTTTTTCAAAGGCGATTTACTCAATTTGATTGAGAACCACTAAACAAATCGCTCATAAGGGTTAAGGCAGAACATATTAATGGTTAACAGTGTGGGTAAGGGCAAAAGGTTTGCACGGACCCCAAGGGCATAGGCAAACGTGTTTCTAAAGCCAAGAGAGTTGCCTTAAAGCCCTGAAGGTGGTGTGATGGAAGAGATACTGCCCAAAGCACCTGGAAGGAAATCATAAAGGAATTATAAATTCCACCTTAGGAATTTTGTTATAGAAGTCAATATGTCTCTCTCATCATCATGAGTATATGATACTACATGAGGATCTCACGTTTATTGAAATGTGGAGGATCTCATGAGATATAGACAATTGAATAAGGAAGAGATAAACCCACACATGGGGAAATAAAGCAAGAGGTTGTTGAATTAGCCGTAGGGAATTATCTCTACCTTTTTGAAATTATCCATGAATTAGACAAATACGATTATATCACTGCTTTGATTAGGGACAATATCACGATTTCTTGTTTATACAAGAAAAATATTTTATGAAAATAATGGACAAATGTTGTTCCATTTATTTTGATAAAATGCATTGATGTAATGCATTTTTGTCTAGTGGATTATATATCCTTGATCATGATAAATTCCTTCTACAACATTAATACCAATAGGCTTGCATATAATGATATGAACCTCACTTATCTCTGGAATTGTTGTTTAGGCCACATAAATGAGAGATACATATCTAGGCTCAATATGGATGAATTTCTGGACTTATTTGATCTGGAATCATATGAGACATGTAAGACTTGTTTAATGGGCACTATATGATCTTCGGGAATAATGCATATTGATGTATGTAGGCCGCTAAGTGTTGGAATAGGTTCCCTAGAGGCAATCTAGTTTAGTATGAATAATAAATTGGCTAGAACATTCATTGTATTATTTATTGGATATCTAATATATTGAAGTCCGTAAATTGCAATTGTTTTGTTTATCTTAAATATCCCTAGTCCATTATAATGATTATTGGGACAATCATCTATAGACTAGTATGGGGTTGGATTGATATGGAGATATCATGATCCAACACATGGGTATGCATTAGGAGTAATTCATACTGGATTGACCCAACTCCAATAAGGCTACATACATGTTATGTAAAGTCACAAGTGCTTCTCGCGGTGACAACGGTATTGTCATCCATAGACTTGAAGTCACTAGTTGTTCTAGTTGTGGAATGTTGTGTTTTGGTAGCGTCAAATGCTACACCATGACTTGGTAGTCATGAAGGCCCGTATTGGACGCAACAGGAAGAAAGCTTAGACATCGTAGTGATGTAGATAGAATTTTTCCCTCCCACATAACTGGAAAAATATCCCAGGCCACTCGAGGGATAGTGCTTATAGGATTGTCTGGCCAGACTCAAATAAATCAATTTAGGATATTGATGTTATTTGCACGAATAAGGCTATTCCCAGGATCACGTAACTATGGATTGGATATACGAGCGTGACTTGTATGTCTCGGGTCCAATCTAGATATTGAGACAAAAGGACAATACAAAAATAGTCACAAGGTTTGTCATGATGACTATTTCTATTTGTTGGCTAGAATGGATGTCTTGCTAGAGGCCGCTCCATATTAGTAAATAGTTACTACCAACTACATAGAACTTATGGGGTCACATGCCATATAGAGGTGAACTAGAAATTGGAAATAATTAATTAGAAGGATCAAAAAGCAACAACTTGCTAACTTAGAGACTAATATGCAAGTTGGACTAATCCGAACTTGAGTAGGAATACGAGAGGGCCTTTATGTAGTAACAAGGAGTTGTTGGACTATATAAAGGATGCTCCTAGCTTCATTCCTTATAACTTGTGCTCAAAACATACTTTGAGTAGGAGAGAAGGAAGGAGAGAGCAAGACAAACAAGAGGGCTGAACCCCCTTGTCCGTCCGCCCCTACCCGTCGGTCACAAGAGAGGGCCGCCCCTATCTTTGGTGCTTTGTTGCGTGATTTCTTCGTTCTCTTCCATTCCTCCTAGCTAGCACAAGGCGTTGGAAGATCTAGATCTCACCTCTAGGCGTGGATCAACCGTAGAGATGTGATAATTTTCTCGTTAGAAGTCATAAAGGAGACCTCAAAGGTACATAACATTGTTCTCTTACCATCGTCATGATTTCTCTTCCTGTGATTCTTGGAGGGTCTTGATGGGATGAATTTATTATATTTCTGCAGCGCATCCATGATGAAAACCTAACATTAGTATCAGAGCCACATGTCGTAGAGCATAACGTGGTTTATGTGTTACGTTTTTGTTGTTTATCACCTTTAATTGTTGATTATTGCGTTAAAACAACAAATTAAGCATATTAGATGCATGTTGAATATGATTCAACCAAACAAGATCTAATTCTTGCATTGGATGTATGAATTAGTGAGTTTGAGAAATTTTAGGATCTTAGATCTGGTGTTCTTGGGCATCCTATTGGAAAAATGAGTTTTTTCAAATAAGGAAACAACCAAACTTGGGCAACAAGGAAAGGAGTTGTTTTGGAAACAACTCCTAAAGAGGTTCGGCCCCCCTAGGGGACCGCCCCTCTTTCCTTGCCGCCCAAGCAAGGTTCTGCCTATGGGTCGGGGCAGCCCTAGCGCACGGCCTTGGGCGGTCTTTTAGGGGTTCGGTCAAGTGTTTGGTTGGGCCTCTTGGACTGTTTTGACCCTAGTTAATCATAAAATCAACTAAAATTTACTAAACGTGTTAAAAGTTGGTTTTAACTGTTTATGTGCAATTTGCATGGTGATTGGATATGGCCTTAGATGTGGTTTATTGTGGATGTTTAATTTTGTGGTTTGTTTAAGGCCTGTGAGCTGATCAATTTGATGTAATAATTAATTAAAGTTTATGGACTGCGAGCCGGTATTTTTTTCTCAACTTGAGATTTATTTTATTTAGTATTAGATGTTAGCTAGTACTAGATAAAATAGATGATAGCCAAGATTGAAGAAAAGAAGCCCAAATAATTAAAGGAGCCATAACATGGAGCATGGAGCATTCCACAAGGCTATGAAGGATGCACCAAGAGACGGAGGCACATGGAGATGAGTTTTTCATTCTAGGGTTCATAGATATTATCATTGGCGTGAGAATGTCTTAGTCTAGGAGGCCATATCCATATCACGTTATTTTCTGTGTTGTGGATGTTTACTTTATTGTCTTATAATTGTTGTTGGTGTATGGGTGATGCATGCAATTTGATAATAAGATAATTGACAAACCGGATCTTTTATTTGGAGTTGTGCCCAAACTCAAATAAGTAGATTAGTTGATATTGATCAACAAAACAATTTAAAATTGAAAGAAAAATCCCTCAAAACAAAATATTACGTTTTGCCTTCTCGTAACTTAAACACTCATCACAAGATCGATTAATCAAGTTCGTGCGTGCCAAAGCAGGGCGACTTGATTCATCATCATGTGGTACGACGGCACACATAGTGTGCAATTGTTGGAGTAAGAGGTTAGAAGTAACTAGGTAATTTTAATAAGGATTAAGTACCTAGAGGCAATCAATTGGGATTATCTATGGGCAATTATTTAATGGATTATATATCCTTGATCTAAGCAATCCTGTCTATAACATTAATACTAAGAGGATTAAAATAAATGATTTAAATCCTGCTTATTTATGGCACTGTCGTTTAGGCCATATAAACGAGAAACGTGTATCTAGACTCCGTAAGGATGAATTTCTTGACTCATTTGATTTTGAATCATATGAGACATGTGATGCTTGTTTATTGGTAAAAATGACAAAGTCCCCTTTCAATAAGAAAGGAGAGAGTACTAGTGAGCAATTGGTGCTAGTACATACTGATGTATGTGGGCCATTTGCCACGCCTGCCAGGGGTGGTTATGTCTACTTCATCACATTTACTGATGATTTCAGTAGATATGGATTTGTGTACACTATGAAGGCCAGATCTGAATCCTTTGAAATGTTCAAAGAATTCAAGAATGAAGTAGAGAATCAGCTTGGCAAAAGTATTTAAGCTCTACGATCGGATCGTGGAGGAGAATAATAAACCAGGAGTTTGACGACTATCTTAGAGTGTGTGGATAATATCCCAACGCACTCCACCCGGAACGCCACAATGGAATGGTGTGTCCGAGAGGAGGAATCGAACTCTATTAGATATGGTTCGATATATGATGTGTCAAACTGATCTTCCATTATCATTTTGGGGCTATTCTCTATTGAGTGCAGCTTTCACCATTAACCGTGTTCCATCTAAATCAGTTATGAAGACCCCACATGAGATGTGGAGTGGGAGGCGTCCCACAGTGTCGTTCATGTTGGGGCTGCGATGTCTGTGTAAAACGTTACAATCAGACAGCTAGGGTCTAAGTCGGACAAATGCAAATTTTTGGGATACCCTAAGGAAACTAAGGGATATTATTTCTACAATCCAACTGAGAACAAAGTGTTTGTTGCTCGGACCGGCGTGTTTCTAGAAAGAGAGTTTGTATCTAAAGAAGCAAAGTGGGAGGACTGTAGAATTTGAAGAAGTTCAAGAACCACAAAGAATTGATCATACTATGGAACATGAGCAGGATCCACAAGAGGCTGTGGAACAGCATGTTCAAGTAACACAAGAGCTTCGTAGATCTAGTAGAGTGCGCAAGGAGCCCGAGAAGTATGGAGTTCTCGTGACTGAATCTGGTTACACGATGCTCATAGGTGATGAGCCTACTACCTATGAAGAGGCCATTAAAGGGCTGGACTCTTGACACGTATTCTTACGTGTGTACGCAAGTGCACGGTCGAGTAATAAAGTGTGAGTATTTTTAATACTCGGGTTGTCGAATCCCACGAGTACAAGCTCGTAACAAGCTTTAACTAACACATTAATTGAGTTTACTAAGTAACCGGTAAAAAGTGTTGAGAATTGTGAGGTTGCCACCCCCAAACAAGTGGTTGTACGGAGAGACTGAAATAGTAGAAAAGTGAACTAAGAATAAGTCTTAATCGATTAATGGAGAAACTAGGCAACCTTGTAGATCACCTACGGCTGTAAACAATTTCCGGATAATCTAAGTAACATGTTAAGTCGGTCTAACTAAGCCGGGTACTAGCATTGACCATCTCCTCTCGGTCTCATGTATTTTTACTTCATGGTTCACCTAGGGTCCTTTCAGTCCACTTATGTCTACCGGTCCGGTCTAGCAGGTTCTCTAATAATATACTAACGGGTCCTATCGGTCTACTGTATCACAAAACATCTGAATAATCCGACTGATCCTACCCACAATGGCCAATCCTAACAATTTTCCTTTCGGTCTCAATGGTTGGGATTGATGTTCATATCATCTAGCTAGATTAAGTCACTTTCGTGCACTCACTAACTACATAGTACATGAACAATTAGTTTAGAATGCAATAACATTTAAGCATGAATCATATAATGAATAAAACCCCAGCTCATGACTATTAGTTCATCTCCTACTCGTGTCAATAGACTAGGATTACTAATGGAATCAAGAAACTACAACTTATTCAATAGTAGAAATCATCAAAGCATGAAATTAGATTCAATCCGAAAAATATTTGTTTACATGAACCCTAGGATCTCATAAGAGATGCCTAGGTATGAGTTTAGCTACTCATAGCAAAAGATAACATTGTGTTCAAATATTTCATACAAGAAACTAGAGAGAAAATAAATCAAACGCTAGAAATCGTGATGATTGGCGCGATCCGGGCTCTTCTCCTTGCTTGAGGTTGCTCCCAATGAATTCTCCTTGCTCTCCTCCTTGATCTTGGCTCTCTCCAGGCATGAATGATGTCTTTTTTTCGTCCCTAGGTCGTTCTTTAGTCATAACCCGCAGAAGTCTTCAGTAATTGCACAATAGCCCCCTGAAATCTGCATCCTGACTTCAATAGGCCATAACTTCTTCGTCCGAACTCGGATTTAGCTCTATGACCTATCGTTGGAAAGCTATCTGAGTATACTTTCATTTGGCACAGGTCTGACTCCAAAATTAATTTTAGAACTCCATATATGATCAAAATAGTGCAAACTGGTCATCCAAGCTCCTCCAATTCGGCTTTTCTTGACTCCACTTGAGCTCCCGTTGTTTCCGAAGTTCGTTCCATGCTTCCTATCAACCGATTAGCATCCGTTCCTGCCAAGACAACATGAAAAAACATACCAAGCGATTATATTTGAAAAATAACAAAGAATATGCACAGAAAATGCCCGGACTAACAATATAGCACATGGTGAGAAACAAGTGATAAAACGACATTTATTCTCTAACATTGGGCTCAAATCACTCTACAAATACCTATTAATATGTGGTAAATGCTAAATAATTATAGCTATTAAAAGGCTCTATCAAACTCCCCCACACTTACTCTTTTGCTTGTCACGAGCAACAATGAAGCACAAGACCCCCAAACTTGAGACATTGCATACATACCACAACCACACCAATGCATACCCCACCACTTTGCATACTTCACTTTCCGCTAGCCAAAACGATTCCCGAATCAATATACAAAGACACGACTATGCAAACTACACGATATGTACAATGCAACTCAAGTATGTACAATGCAAGGAATCAGAAAAAAAAAACATATTTTTTTTTTCTTTTTAGTTAGAGATCGGGCAATCTCAAAGAACAAACCGGCATGTCATAAGACTCTCACATCCCCTAGAAGATTATATAACTATGGTTATCGGTAGAACTTGCGGCCAATTTCGTCAGACAGAACGGGCACGAACACAAGATAAGTTGCTTCCGCACACTCGTCAAACGTATCCCTAGCACTTACCATCCGAGCTATTTATCTATGGGTTTCAATTGTTGAGAGCTTAGGACGGGTAGGATACGATATTTAGAAGCGCAGTCCTAGACGTCATGATACTTCTCAAAAAAACCCATTCTCACACTCCCTCACCAAAATCCAAGGAACCCCACTGAACTAACTACTCCGGCCCTCATTCCCTGAATCTTGGTGCAACGCCGTTCTCGAGGCCCCAAATGTGCAGAAGTGATCAAAACTTATAGCTAATCTCCTAAGTCTTCATGAAGTTCAATTTCCAGCTCCCTATTCCATTTCACTTTCAATTTTTTTTTTCTTTTCTTTTTTTCATTTCAATTCCAACAATAAGCACATGGAGCCACCAATACGATAGTACTATCCAAGGAGATCAAATATCAAGATAGATAACGTGGGGATGGAGTGTGTCAAATCAACGATGTAATCAATATATGTCGACACCCCCACACTCGATGTAAACCATATCTCGAACCCGGTAGTCAATGTAACACGTGCTAATTCCAACCAATCTTCCTCATCACCTAAGATGTAGAAAATATAACTGAAGCACACGCACGTTCTCCTATAAGATCAACCAACCCATATCGTGCGGAAAGAATGCCACGCACTACGGTACTCCCCCTCTGATCGTGATGTATGGACACGACTCACTGCCACACCGAAGTGTGCTACCGTCTCTATGTCACCCTCACATCCCCACAAAAGATGACATGTAAGAGAATCCACTCAAGATGTATAATATCAGCTTACCCTCCACGAACCTCCCTAACTCAACTCCCTCTATCATGACGCATAGGAAGGGACCATTCTAACTAGTGATGAAAGTCACAAGGAACGACTTCCTAGGCTAGAGGCTGTGAATAAAAGGGGTAAATGGATCAAATTGGGGTAACTAGTGGACCTAGGCGATGGAGACAGGACGTGAGGTCCCCATAAAATCACTCGCACAACAGTTCCGTTTCCACTACGAGGAGGGTTGACGACTACCTAAGTGACGGTGGTGTAGCGCTAGTAACTATTTTGGGAGACAACTACTCACGATTCTCGAGTACATTGGCCCTATAGCCTTCCTACTCCAGACTCTCGCGTCTACCTCACCTCATAATTTCATACTACCTAAGGAATACTATCATTAAGCCTCTCCACGCTTACTCTCTCCAATTTCCCTCTCAAAAAAAAACAATTTTTTGGACTTTTTTTTTCTTTTCGACACTATATGTAACTGGCCAACTCGACTAACCAACAACAAAGGGTAGGTGGACTCAATAAATAAAAGTTCAACAATATATACAATGCATAAAATAAACGTGCACATGCAAAACTAACCGACTCGACACCTACATGCAAACGCGACTCACTAAACTACATGTAACAAGGCTATGCAATGGCTAACTAGCGGATAGCTAACCCCCCCCCCCCCCCACACACACACACACACACACTTAAGCCTTCGTTATCCTCAACGAAAAATAAAGTGAAATCAAGTGGACTCGGCTGCTCAAGCGTAGGGCCGGTGGGTCTAGTCAGAGTGAGTGCACGTGAGGTCTAGAGTGAACTAAACAAGTATCCAACAATCCGAGTATGAGCAAATAAAAATATTCGAAAAAATTAAGCCATAAGAGTGCCTAATCAAGAATTAAAGACAGAGAGAGAAAATTGTATCAACTTTTTCGGAAACACGAGCAAGTGAAGGAAAGAGTACCTCGCTAAGCTCCTCGGTGTCCTCGTCACATGTCTCTTCTTGAGCTAAGTCCAAATCGTACTCCAAGTATACGAGTCGGAGAATTTTGTTCTTGGAGCTCTTCCTCTTTGTTTTCCCCCACACTCAAACCGTGCACTATCTCTCAAAACTCCAAGACTTAATGTCGATGGCGAGCTTGCAAGGAGCAAAACCCACCAAAAAGTTTTGGATTCGGAGATGTTTTGGATTTTGTGTGTGTGAGTGTTCTTGAGAAGTTGAGAGGAATAAGATGAAGAGGAGTGTATTCATCCAAAATTGGGGTTGGAAGTGTTAAAAATTCGGTTTTTACCTTTAAATAATAGCTCCAGAATACCCAAAATGCCCCCAATTAAGGAGGTGTTCAGACCATTTCGGCCCGAAATTAGTTTAATTTCGGCCCGAAATGATTTGGAAATTCAAAACAGAACCCCCTTTTCATTTCGGCCCAAACTCGGTGGATTTCGGCCCGAAATGATTTCATCTCGGCCCGAAATGCCCTGGAACTTACCGGTTTTTGTTTTTGCTCTAGTCGTCCGGTGTCCGATTCCTTCGATTCTCGCGCTCACAGACTCGTCATTGAATGTAGAATCTAATTTTGACTAAATATTCCCAAATTCAAGGGAATTTTTCATGTCATCTCCAAAATTGCTCTCTAGCGCAAGGATCGTGCCCCTTTAAACTTGTGTTTTCTTTCATCCCTCTTCGGATTCCGATGCGGAAACTCCGGGCCACAACTAGCTGCCAATATACTCAATTAATGAATAGCTAATCCTCTACCTCGATTAGACTCTCTTCCAAGCTCCTATTAGCAAATTGCTCGTTGTGCCTCGTTTTGCGTGCAATGTAGTGCACGTGCATCAAGAAGGGAAATCCGAAGGGTCTTTAGTACCTGTGTCCTGCACACTCATGGAAAATATTAAACTGCCCTCTCTCGTCTCTCACAATCAAGTATGGAGAACTAAATACAAAAACTGAACAACATAGCAAATATCCTACTCTACATTGGGTTGACTCCCAAGAAGCGCTTGTAATTTAAGGTCGACGGCCCGACCTGATTACCTCTTCTACCTAGAAAGGTGGCTTGGCACGACGTGCCCAATCCTCTTGTGGTCTCTGCAGGATCTTCCAAACAACCTTGTTTTTTAAGTTAGGATCAAGTGGATCCTTCTCTGTCACGTATGGAATTTGGAGCGCTCCATGCACGGCATGTGGAACTGCGGACTGCCCCTGAGACTGTTGGAGAGTAGGATTGAAAACCTTGAAAGTCTTGCGCACATCGTTGATCCTCATGATCAACTCTCCCTTCTCAACATCTATCAATGTCCGACCGGTAGCCAAGAAGGGCCTACCTAGAATAATCGGAACGTCTCCTGGCGGCATATCTAAAATGACAAAATCAGCTGGGATGATCAGACTCCCAACCTTCACCAAGACATCTTCAACCACCCCATGGGCATTCTTCAATGACTTATCTGCAAATTGAAGATTGATCCAGGTGGATCGCGCCCCCACACCTAACTTCTGAAATACTGAGAGTGGCATCAGATTGACACTAGCCCCCAACTCACACAGGGCCTATCCAGTGTAGGCTCCACCTAGAGTAACTTTAGTTACAAAGCTGCATGGATCCTTCTGTTTATGAGGTAACCCATGCAAGGCATATGAGCTAACCTGCTCAGTCAAGTCCACAGTCTGAAATTCATCAACAACTCTCTTACTCAACACTGCATCTTTCATGAATTTAGCATACTTAGGCATCATCCTGACTGCCTCAATCAATGGTATGTTAATGTGCAACTAGGAGAAGATAGTAACGAATTTTCTATAATCCTCAGAGTCATCTTTCTTCTTCCTTCTACGCAAAGGAAAAGGGAGATCCTCCGAAGAAGAAAGGGGCGGAGTTACCTCATTAGTTACCTCCTCAGCTGGCGGAGTCATGCCCTTTGATTGGGGGACCATGACAGGAGTCTTCTCATAATCGAAGACTTCATGCTCCTTTGCCTTTGGCGCTTCTGCTCTGGCATGGTTCGGGTATAGAGGGTAGGTTAGTACAATCCCGCTGCGATTAGTGATGGCTTGAGCCTGTTCCTGAGATGTATCAATATTGAGCTCCAGTGCTTTTTGGTCAAGTTCTTTCTTCAAAGACACAATTTCAGCTTTAGCCTCCTGGAGTGAAAGCTGCAACAATAGTGAACTGAGTTTGCATGGTCATTATGTGCTGACCCATCATCTTCATCATATTTTTCAGTTCTGCTAGCTCTGAGGCTTCCTGATGCTGTTGATACAACTCTGAAAAATCTGCTTCAAGTTTTACCTCCACCGCATTCACCTGAACTGTGTTGTATGCCCCTGAGCTATGCTTCATCGGAACTTGCTGCTGGTAAGAATAACCCATGCTCTCCTCTTGCTTAACCACACATCTGACCAGCTTATATGCGCCCTCCAAATCACAGTTGAACAAGAAATTACCCCTGGCTTCAATATTGAGCTTGTCTTTATCAGACTTGACAAGTGCATCATAGAATACACGAATGATGTACCCCTCATCAATTATGTGGTTTGGGCATTTGCATAGCAAGAGGTTAATGCGCTCCCATGCTTGGACAATTGATTCATTCTCCTGTTTTCTGAAATTCCAAATCTCATTCTGTAGCTGAATCATCCGGGAGAATGGAAAAAATCTAACCATAAACTGCGAGACACACTCTTCCCAAGTTTTGATGGAGTTGGATGGAAAAGAGTCCAACCAATCCTCAGCTGCTCCCGTGAGGCAATAAAGGAACATCATCAATTTAAATGCTTCGGCAGTGACTCCCTTAGGGCGGGCATAATTACAGTAATGCTCAAACCACCCAATAAATTCATGAGGGTATTTATCCTCTATGCCCAAAAATGGGAATTATTACTTCACAAATTGAATTTCCTTCTAGGCAAAAATTCTCTGCCTGAATTGGTGGCACTACAATTGTCGGCTCAGTTCCTTTCAGGTTCACCTCAAATCCCTTGATGACTTCCTTCCCAGAGCGGTTGTAGGGCATTGAGGATGTTGCTACTCGTACTTGCTCTTCCATTTTAGCTAACCTAGCTTCAAGCTGTTCTCGGGTAGGGATGCTCGTCTCTTGTCCCTCCGCCATCGATCCTGAGAAAACAACAATAGCAAACCTGTGAGGCAACAAAGAGTAAACAAAACAAAAATATAAAGTAAACTAAACTAATTGCTAACTAAAACTTGTTAACCGTTGTCCCCGGCAACGGCGCCAAAAACTTGACACGTATTCTTACGTGTGTACGCAAGTGCATGGTCGAGTAATAAAGTGTGAGTATTTTTAATACTCGGGTTGTCGAATCCCACGAGGACAAGCTCGTAACAAGCTTTAACTAACACATTAGTTGAGTTTACTAAGTAACAGGTAAAAAGTGTTGAGAATTGTGAGGTTTCCACCCCTAGACAAGTGGTTGTACGTAGAGACTGAAATAGTAGAAAAGTGAACTAAGAAAAAGTCTTAATCGATTAATGGAGAAACTAGGCAATCTCGTAGATCACCTAGCGATGTAAACAATTTCCAGATAATCTGAATAACACGTTAAGTCGATCTAACTAATTCGGGTACTAGCATTGACCATCTCCTCTCGGTCTCAGGTATTTTTACTTCACGGCTCACCTAGGGTCCTTTCAGTCCACCTATGTCTACCGGTCTGGTATAGCAGGTTCACTACTGATATACTAACGGGTCCTATCGGTCCACCGTATCATAAAAAAGCTGAATAATCCTACTGATCCTACCTACAATGGCCAATACTAACAATTTTCCTTTCAGTCTCAATGGTTGGGATTGATGTTCATATCATCTAGCTCGATTAAGTCACTTTCGTGCACTCACTAACTACATAGTACATAAACAATTAGTTTAGAATGCAATAACAATTAAGCATGAATCATCTAATGAATAAAACCCTATCTCATGACTATTATTTCATCTCCTACTCGTGTTAATAGACTAGGATTGCTAATGGAATCAAGAAACTAAAACTTATTCAATAGTAGAAAGCATCAAAGCATGAAATTAGATTCAATCCAGAAAATATTTGTTTACATGAACCCTAGGATCTCATATGAGATTCCTAGGTATGAGTTTAACTACTCATAGCAAAAGATAACATGGTGTTCAAATATTTCATACAAGAAACTAGAGAGAAAATAGATCAAACGCTAGAAATCGTGATGACTGGCGCGATTCGGGCTCTTCTCCTTGCTTGAGGTTGCTCCCAATGAAGTCTCCTTACTCTCCTCCTTGATCGGGGCTCTCTCCAGGCATGAATGATGCCTGTTTTTCGTCCCTAGGTCATTCTTTAGTCATAACCCGCAGAAGTCTTCAGTAATTGCACAATAGCCCCCTGAAATATGCATCCTGACTTCAATAGGCCATAACTTCTTCGTCCGAACTCGGATTTAGCTCTGTGACTATCGTTGCAAAGCTCTGTGAGTTTAATTTCATTTGTAACAGGTCTAACTCCCAAATTAATTGTATAACTCCAGCTATGATCAAAATAGTGCAAACCAGTCATCCAAGCTCCTCCAATTCAGCTTCTCTTGACTCCACTTGAGCTCCCGTTGTTTCCGAAGTTCGTTCCATGCCTCCTATCAACCGATTGGAATCCGTTCCTGCCAAGAAAACATGGAAAAACATACCGAGCGATTATATTTGACAAATAACAAAGATATGTGCACAAAAAACGCCCGGACTAATAATATAGCACATGGTGAGCAACAAGTGATGAAACGACCTTTATTCTCTAACATTGGGCTCAAATAACTCTCCAAATACCTATTAATATGTGGTATATGATAAATAATTATAGCTCCTAAAAGGCGCTATCAACTCTCAAAAGTGGCTAGAGGCCATGAGATCTGAAATGGAATCCATGTATACCAACAAAGTATGGACTTTGGTGGAACCACCCGGAGGGGCACGCCCCATAGGGTGCAAGTGGGTCTTCAAGAAGAAAATCGACATGGATGGTAATGTGATTACCTATAAGGGCCGGTTGGTGGCTAAAGGATTCAGACAGATTCATGGTATTGACTAGGATGAAACCTTTTCACCAGTTGCTATGACCAAATCCATCCAAATCTTACTTGCTATTGCAGCGTACTACGACTATGATTTGGTAGATGGATGTCAAAATATCATTCCCATATGGGAATCTCCTCGAGGATGTGTACATGACACAACCTGATGGTTTTGAAGATCCAAAGCAAGCCAACAATTTCTATAAGCTGCAGCGATCCATTTATGGGTTGAAGCAAGATTCTAGGAGTTGGAATCGATGTTTTTATGAATTAGTAGAAGAGTTTAACTTCATCAGAAACGAAGATGAGTCTTGTGTCTACAAGAAGGTTAGTGGGAGCTCTATTGCTTTTCTGGTCTTGTATGTGGATGACATAATACTCATTGGATACGGCATTCCCATGCCGCAGTTTGTTAAAGAAGAACTAGGAAAGTGTTTCTCAATGAAAGACTTAGGTGAAGCAGCCTATATACTCGGTATACAGATCTATAGAGATAGACCTAAGAGGCTGCTCGGCCTAAGTCAAAGTACATATATAGACAAGGTGCTGAAGCGGTTCAACATGAAAGATTCCAAGAAGGGATTCTTTCCCATGTCACATGGAATCACTCTTTCGAAGAGTGGTTGTCCTTCCAATGAGATTGAAAAGGAACACATGACTAGGGTTCCCTATGCCTCGTCCATAGGATCTATCATGTACGTCATGTTCTGTACTAGACCAGATGACTCATATGCATTGAGTATAACAAGCAGATATCAGTCCAATCTAGGTGAGAGTCACTAGATTGCGTTCAGGACATCCTAAAGTACTTGAGAAGAACTAAGGATGCATTATTGATATTTGGAGGTGAAGAAGAGTTGTGTGTAAGGGGTTACACGGATGCAAGCTTCCAGACTGACATAGATGATTTCATATCACAGTTGGGGTTTGTATTTTGCCTGAATGGAGCAGCGGTGAGCTGGAAGAGTTCCAAGCAAGAGATGGTGGCTGATTCTACAAAAGAGGCTGAGTATAATGTTGCTAATGGCGAAGCAAAAGAATCTGTTTGGATAAGGAATTTTGTGAGCTTGGTGTGGTTCCTAGCATTGCGGATCCAATAGATTTGTATTTTGACAACACTCGAGCGATCACGCAATCAAAGGAACCCAGGTCGCACCATAAATCCAAGAACGTACTCAGGAAGTTCCATCTTATTTGAGATATTTTCGAAAGAGGAGATGTTCGGATATGCAAGATTCCTACAGGTAAGAATCTGTCAGATCCACTTACAAAGCCGCTTTTTCAGCACAAGCATGAAGGGGACACTAGAAGCATTGGCATACGAGATTCACCGGATTGGCTCTAGTGCAAGTAGGAGACTGTTGGAATAGGTGCCCTAGAGGCCATCTAGTGTAGTATGAACAATAAATTGGCTAGAACATTCATTGTATTATTTATTGGATATTTAATATAATGAAGTCCTTAGATTTACAATTATGTTGTTTATGTTAAATATACCTATTCCATTATAATGATTATTGGGACAATCATCTATAGACTAGTATGGAGTTGGATTGATATGGAGATATCATGATACAACACATGGGTATGCATTAGGAGTAATGGCATACTGGATTGACCCAACTCCGAGAAGGCTACATACATGTTATGTGAAGTCACAAGTGCTTCTCGAGGTGACAACGGTATTGTCATCCTTAGACTTGAAGTCACTAGTTGTGGAATGTTGTGTTTTGGTAGCGGCAAACGCTACACCGTGACTGGGTAGTCATAAAGGCGCGTAATGGAAACAATAGGAAGCAAGCTTAGATATCGTAGTGATGTAGATAGAATTTGTCCCCCCCCCCACACACATAACGGGAGCAAATAGCCTAGGCCACTCGATGGATAGTGCTTAAAGAATGTCTGGCCAGACTCAAATAAATCAATATAGGATATTGATGTTATTTACACGAATAAGGCTATTCCCAGGATCGAGGAACTATGGATTGAATATCCGAGTGTGACTTGTATGTCTCGTGTCCAATCCGGATATTGAGACAAAGGTATGAGACAATTCTTGCACAAGGTTTGTCATGATGACTATTTCTATTTAATGGCTAGAATGGATGTCTTGCTAGAGGCCTCACCATATTAGTAAATAGTTACTACCAACTAAATAGAACCTATGGGGTCACACGCCATATATAGGTGAACTAGTGATAGCGCCCAAATAGGGGTTATCTTATGGCCTGAAAAGATGTGTATATGTGCTGGAAAGCCGCGTTTTAGCCAGAATTCACCCTCGGAAAGCCTCGGAATTTAGAACGAGACGTTTATTTGCTCTTCGTGAATTTCTGCATGTTTTGTACTTTTATTGGATATGATCGCGGGTTTTTTCCTGCTTTTACAGGAACAGGTTCGGAAAGCGCATTGGGATGCGTGCCAAGACAGAACCGGGATCGCCTCGGGAAACGTGCAGAAAACGCTCGAAGCAGGATTTGACCGAGACTGGTACAAGGGAGAGCGGAATGGAAAACGGAAAGACTGGAGGAAAAACGAGCAGAGAAAACCGACCGAGGAAGCTGAAAACGCCAAAACCGAGAATCACCGGGATACGCTCGGTTGACAATATCTTGAGCTTGACTTGGAATTTTGAAGTGAAACCAGGGGCAAAAGAACGGAGGCGTCAAGGGCTCTCCGAAAACAGGTTATAATGCTGAAACGGAGTCCGGCCGAAAAACCGACTCCCGTCACGTGTGGGTCCCAGTCAGGCCACGCCCGAGTAAGGAGTCTCGGTTCCCGGTGTCCAGAGTCAGGAGCAACTATTTCATGTTCGTGACGATTTCCGGGACCGTTTTGGCCTAGGGGTATTTTGGTCATTTTGGCACCGGGCCCGGGTTTCCGGAGTCAAGTTCAGATTTTGTCTCCCGAATTCAGTCAGCAGTTTTCCTATGGCCAGAGCCAAGATTGGACAGAATTCGGAGCGGTTTTGACCTAGGGGTATTTTGGTAATTTTGACAAGTTTCGGGTCAAAACGCAAACCGGGAGCGTCAGGCAGAAGAGTGGGACCCAGGGGACCAGACCTGGCCCACCAAAAGGACCAAATGGACCCCACCTAGCCCCCACGGCCTGCGTATATACGCAGGGGCTGCGTATATACGCAGCCCCTGCGTATATACGCAGGCAGTGAGGGTGGTGGGGGATGTTGGTTGGGCTCTGGTTGCGTATATACGCAACCCCTGCGTATATACGCAGCCAGTTTTGACTTTTGGTCAAAGACGGTGGACCGATGGCAGTTTTCGTAAATTCTGGCGCAAGCGTTTTCGGGAAAAACAGCACTATTTAAAGACTCGTCCAGACTCGTTTTGAGAATACACAGAACAGAACACAAGACAGCACAACCGAAGGAGGAGTCGGAGCGTCCCGGAGAGCACGGGAACGTGAAACCAGATTCAAGACACCCGTTTGCTCTTCTTCTCTCTTATTCAAAAACTGTGTTATTTTAAGTTTTGAATTTCAGTAGCTAAACTTTTACCTAGGTTCTCGGTGAACCTAGGGTTTCGTTTTCAGATTAGTTCTGCGTTTTGACTATGAATTCATGATTACGTTATCTTAATATCAGCAGCTTTATTCGTTATTCTGTCTTTGAATTTTACTGTTTATGCATGATCGGAGTCGCGAACCAGAATTGCTACAGACCCGAGCCGGTAGGTGAAAACGTCCGGTTAGGGTTAGGAAGAGAAGACAGAATTTAGCACCTTACCCCGATGGGCCGACTAGCGAAGGGGAGTTAGGACTAGCCTGAAATCGTTGAGACCAACTGTTAGAGAATCTGACCCGGGCCATCAGGACAGGTTAGAAACCCTAGCAGCCTTAGAACGAGACTGCAGACTTAGGCAGCTTAACAGGAATCCGACAGTCTGCAGGATTGTGATAACGTGCAGGAAAAGAAAAGATACTGCACAATTGGTACGTGGCACGGATAACGAGACTGCTGTGTGTTTTCATGTCAAACAAAGAACGAAAATCTGAAGAACCCTAGGGGATCCCGGGACCTAGTATCTCAAACCCTAGTTTTACAACCTTAAGATTATTCAGAAAACTTTCACAAAAATATTTACGTTTCAGTTATTTACGTTCAACCTCTCAAAATATTCCTCCTTTTTACACTCTGTTCGTTAAAACTGATTACTAGAAAAACCTGCAAAGTCCCTGTGGGATCGATAAACCGAGTCTAAAATACTCTCTATATTACTTGATTCGTATACTTGCGAATAGCACGCTAAATTGCGCATCAACTAGAGTTGGGAAATTATTAATTAATTTTATTAATTAATTATAATGATCAAAACGCAACAACTTGCTAACTTAGTAGGACTAATATGCAAGTTGGACTAATCTGAACTTGAGTAGGATTAGGATAGGGCCTTTATGTAGTAACAAGGAGTTGTTGGACTATATAAAGGATGCTCCTAGCTTCCTTTCCTACAACTTGTGCTCATAACATACTTTGAGTAGGAGAGAAGGAAGGAGAGAGCAAGACAAACAAGAGGGCCGAACTCCCTTGTCCGTCCGCCCTACCCGTCGGCCACAAGAGAGGGCCGCCCCTCTCTTTGGTGCTCTGTTGCGTGATTTATTCATCCTCTTCCATTCCTCTTAGCTAGCACAAGGCGTTTGGAAGATCAATATCTCACCTCTAAGCGTGGATCAACCGTAGAGACGTGATAATTTTCTTGTTAGAAATTATCAAGGAGACCTCAAAGGTACATAACAATATTCTCTTACCATCGTCATGATTTATCTTACTGTAATCCTTGGAGGGTCTTGATTGGATGAATTTATTGTCTTTCTGATGCGCATCCAAGATCAAACCCCAACACTAAGCACAATGCTAAAGATAGTTCTCAGTACTTCATCATATTTACTTATGGCTTCAGTGAATATGGATTTTTGTATCTTATGAAGAAACAAATCTGAATCCTTTGAAGAGTTCGACGAATTCAAGAATGAAGTAGAGAGTCATCTTGGCAAAAGTATTATGGCTCTACGATTGGACTGTGTAGGTGAATTATTAAGCCTAGAGTCTGACAAGCATCTATAGGAGTGTTGGATATGATCTAAACTCGCTCAACCTAGAACGCCACATGGTGGGCGTGTCTAATAGGAGAGATCATAGCTTGTTAGGACACGTTTTGGTCCATGATGCGTCAAACATAACTTCCAGTTTTCTTTAGGGGCCATGTTCTAATTACAGCAAATTTCTCCCTTAACCTTGTTCCATCAAAATCAGTCATGAAGAACACCATATGAGATATGGACTAGGAGGTGTCCTAGTATGTCATATATCATAAATATTTGGGGTTATGAAATTTATGTAAAGCATATACAGATAAACGTGGACCCAATTCGGATAAATGTACTATGTCCTGAGGAAACAAAGGATATTATCTCTACAATCCAATCAAGAACAAATTTTTAGTTTCTCGAACCGCTGTGTTTCTAGATAGAGATTGTCTCTAAAAGAAACAGTGGGAGGACAGTAGAACTTGAAGGAGCTCAAGAACCTCAGAACATTGATCCTTTTGATGGAATATGAGCAGGATATGTCAAGGGCTCGAGAAATATGGATTTATCATAACCTTTTGATGTGTTGTTCATGGAGATGAGCCTACAACCTATGAGGAGGCCACAAGTGGGCCATACTCTCAAAAATGGCTTGGAGCCATGGGATACGAAATGGAATCCATATATACCAACAAAGTATGGACTTTGGTGGAACCACCTGAAAGGGTAAGACCCATAGGGTGAAAGTATGTTTGAGGAAAACAACATAGATGGTAATATGATTACTTTTAAGGGACGATTGGTGGATAAAAATTTCATGCAAGTATAGACTATGACGAAACTCTTTCCCCAAATGCGATGCTTGAATCCATTCGTATTTCGCTTGTATTTGTAGCATATAAAATTTGGAAATGGATATGAAACTTCCTTGAGGATGTGTATGACACAAAACAAATATTTTTATTGATCCAGAGTTTTCCTAATAGGTGTGTAATTTACAACGGTCCATTTACGGATTAAAGTAAGCTTTTGGAGTTGAAATCTTCGATTAATGATGCAATCAAATGATTTGATTCCATCAAAGAATGAAGATAATGCTTCAGTTTACAAGAACGTTAGTGGGAGCATAGCTATATTTCTGTCTTGTATGTGGAGACATAATAATCATAGAGAATGATGTCCCTACTCGGCAATCTTGTATATATTGGCTAGGGAATTGATTTTCAATAATAGACTTAGGTGAAGCAACCTATAAAGATCTATGGAGATAGATCAAGAAAGTTGTTAAGCTTATGATGGACATATATTGACAAAGGTGTTGAAATAGTTCAACATGATAAGAATATGGATTCTTACCTATGTCACATGGAATTAGTCTTTGGAAAGCTAGTTGTCATTCCAATTAAATTGAGAAGGACCGTATGAATAAGATTCAAAAGATACACCATTTTATGTACTGGCCAGACATATGGTATGACATAGAAATATCAGTTAAATTCGGGTGAAAGTCACCGGATAATTGTCAAGAATATCCTTAAGTACTTGCGAAAACATAAAGGATGAATTCTTGATATATGGAGGATATGAAGAGTTCACTGTAAGGGTCACAGTGATGTAAAACTCCAATCCAACAAAGATGATTTCAGATTATGGTCAAGTTTTGTGTTTTACCTTAGTGGGAGGAATTGTGAGCAAGAAGGTGATCCATGCAAGATTCAGCTGTCGATTCTACCACAGAGGACTGAGTATGTTACTTCATGGGATGCACTTACTGAGAATATTCAATCTCAATAAATTATTGATAGTGGATATGTGAATATATGCAAAAGTGCTAGCAGTGGTCTCGCCTACATCACCCCTTGCGCAGCGATAGCATGAGGGTTGTGCTAGATCAATAGGAGACTGTTGGAGAATGCCATAGAGGCAGTCTATTTCTTGTGAAATTTATATGGACTAACTATTTTGTAAGCTCAATACAGTTTCAGTGTTTCAAAGACTTGAAATAGCTAGTCTATTTCAAGGCCTTGAAACAGCTTTCAAATCCTTGAAACTGACTGAGACTTATAAGCTTGATCTTGGGGGGAGTTTATATTTATATTTGAACTCCTAAAACCCTGTGCCTTCTCTATTATTACTTGATGATGAAAGACAATGTTTTTTGATATGTTTTACAACATCTAATCCATCTGTTTGACTCAGTTTTGCAAAGAATGTTTATTTCCTATTCTGCAGGATTTACATCCTAACCTGAGTTTTGGAGGAAAGGAATTTCAGGGTTGATTTGATTCTGAAATCAATTTATTGATCCTAACAGCTTCGTAACATGTTTATGTACAAGATCATATTAGTATCCCTGAAGATACTGAGCAACTATCCGTTGGAAGAAGACTGTTAGAGAAGTCAAAGTTGTTGCCTACAAAATAGGAAAAGTTATTTCTGAAGATCTTGAAGATTTGCAGATCTAGTGAGCTACATATAAGGAGCTCCGCTTGAAGCATTTTATACACAACTCAACGGGCAAAAATCTAGAGACACTCTCAAAACTTTAAGGATTTTCAAGCATCAAAGAAGCAGATCAAAATCTCAATACAAGTCTCAGAAGAACACTGCACTCTCACAACTGTTTCATTTCTTGTGTTCATCTGTTCTGAACTTTATATATCTTTTACATACTAATCTTGATTACATTCTTAAGGATTTTTCAAGGTGAACAATAGAGAACTCTTAGTTAATCAGATAGCTAGAGCAGGTACTAGATAGGTTAGTGAGAACCACAAGATGTAACAAAGTAAAGTATCTCTCTATGCTTGAAATCTAGGGCTTAGCTGTTGATTAATAAGAATTGAAATGAAAATCCTACAGGGAGAAGATCCCTGAGGTAGAGACGTAGGTCCAAGTGGAGTGAACTCTATATATCTTGTTTCTCTTGCATTTACTTTTCTGTTACAAACTTTGAATTTTTGCAGCATTCAAAATAGTTTAGTTTCAAGGGTTTGAATCTCATTTCAAGGACTTGAAACAGAATTATTCTTTCATTCACTCTAACTGTTTTATTCCAAGTTATTTCAAAGCATTGAATCTCTTTACAAATCTTTTGAAACCAATACTCTTGCAAAGTTTAGCAAAAGAATGCATACTCTATTCAACCCCCCCCCCCTTCTAGAGTATTGATCCTGCATTTTTACCTACTGTACACTCCTTCAATTGGTATCATAGCTTGTATCACTGCATAGATTTAACCATCTTGTGATCATGAGTGCTGTAGGTGATGGTGGTTTCTCAAAGGAAAGAGCTGCTAACAGACCTCCTCAATTCTGTGCAGACAATTCTGTCCACTAGAAAGCCTTGATGAAAATGTTCATCATTGATCAAGACATGGAACTCTGGACTATCATCCAGAATGGTCCTCATACTTTTTATACAGAGAATGATGGGATTAGAACTCCCAAATCCGAAGAATCTCTTTCTTCATTAGAATTAGAGCAATTCTCTAAGAACTATAAAGCTATGAATCTCTTATACTGTTCTTTGAGTGCAGATGAATTTAACAGGATTTCAAGCTGTAAGACTGCCAAAGAGATATGGGATAAGCTTGTGGTGACCTTTGAAAGAACCAGTCAAGTGAAGCAAACCAAGATCAATATATATCTCAGGCAATATGAGCTATTCAAGATGAATGGAGAAGAGTCAATCATAGACATGTTCAAAAGGTTCACAGACATTGTTAACAACCTTGATTCACTGGGAAAACATATTTCCAATGAAGAAAAGGTGAGGAAGATTCTGAGAAGTCCTCCAAAAGCAAAATGGGAACCAAAGAATACTGCTATTGAGGAAGCTCAAGATCTCTCATCCATCCAACTTGATGACCTACAAGGGAAGCTCCTCACACATGAAATACCCATGAATGAAGCTGATGGAGAGCTACAAGAAGGTGTCAAGAACTTGGCTCTCAAGGCTAAAGAGAATGAGATAATTCAAATCCATGAAACTGAGGATGATGATGAAGATTCGATTGCTTTTATTTCCAAATCCTTGACCAGAATTCTTAAGATGAAAAAAAACTTTGGAAACAAGGACTTCAACAGAGAAAGACACAGATCATCCAGTAGCAAGGACTACAAAGGTAAGTCTTCTTCATAAAATAATAAGCCTAAAGTCATGAATTGCTTTGAGTGTGGTGATGCAGGACACTTGATCAGAGACAGTCCACACAAGAAGAGCAAGAACTTTCAGAAAAGATCATGATATAAGAAAGAAAGCTATGGTAGCTTCATGGAGTGATTCAGATACCTCAAGTGACTCTGAATCTGAAGAAGAACATGCCAAACTATACTTTATGGCCAAGCATTCTGAAATTTCTTAAAAGAACATTGAGGTAATGGTGAATTGTTTAATTTTAAAACCAACAGAAGCCCCCACTAATTATCTTAGAACAATGCTTTTAAATGAAGAGGAATATCTGAAATAAATTAGAGTTTTGAAAGAGAAAGTTCATGAGCAAGCAAAAGAAAATTTTCAAATTGTTTACCTAAATCAGAATCTTGAAATCTCTCAGAAGAAAACTGGCAGGGATTTCAAGGCCTTGAAAACACAAGTCAAGGAAGTAGTCACTGAGAACTCTCACTTGAGTGATAGCCTTATTAATATGAGAGATCAAGTTGATGAATTGGATAAACAAAATACTACTCTTAATTTGAAACTTCAAGAATCTTAATTAGTCAAAACCAAACTTGCAGGCTCAGAACACAACTTGAACTTGATTCTTGGAGGTAGCTTGAAGTCTGTTCACAAAACTGGTATTGGATACAATCCAAACTTCCCAAAGAAAAGCAATACCAGATTTGTGAAAGCTGGAAGCGAAACATCTCCTAAATGTCATTACTGCAATAAGATTGGTCATGTTAAAATGACTTGTCCTTTTAGAAGAAGAGACCCTCACATAATGAGGAACACTTTTACCTTTTAACTCAAAGGAAAATTTAGACAGATTTGGGTTCCTAAAGGGGTTAGACCACCCAAAATGGTTGACCCTGGATATGAATCTAAATTCAGCACTTGGTATAACAGCTGGGTAAGGTAGTGAATGGTGTTTGCAGGGTGTCACCAAGATCAAAGAGCAAAAATGGTTTATGGACAGTGGTTGCTCAAGACACATGAGTGGAAAGAGATCTCTATTCTCGGAACTAAAAGAGCAATCAGAAGGTTCAATTACACTTGGTGACAAATGCAAATCCAACATTCTTGGTATTAGTGAAGTTGGTACAAATTCTAAAAATTCTATTTCTGATGTATATCTAGTTGATGGTTTGAAATTTAACTTGCTTAGTGTATCTCAACTTTGTAACAATGGCGACAAAGTTATATTTGATAAAGAGAAGTGTGTGGTGCAGAATGAGAAATCTGGCAATTTCATCCTCACGGCCTCTAGATCAAACAATGTTTATACTTTTCACACTAAAAAAGTTGCAGGTGAAATGAAGTGTCTCAAGGCCTTGAAAGAAGATTCAAAGCTTTGGCACAGAAGGTTGGGACATATCAGTTTGCATACCTTGAACAAGTTAGTCTCCAAGAACTTAGTAAGAGGATTACCCTCCATCAAGTTCAAAGATGAAGAAGTATGTAAGGCATTTGCACAAGGCAAGCAAACTAGAAGATCATTCAAGTCAAAGAACTTTGTAAGTACTACTAGACCTATTGAATTGCTGCATATGGATCTTTGTGGTCCCATGAGAACTCCAACTCCAAAGGGTAAGAAGTACATGCTTGTTATTGTTGATGAATTCTCTAGATATACTTGGGTAATGTTTCTGAAAGAAAAATATGAAGCTCTCTTTGAATTTTCAAAACTTTGTAGAGAACTTCAAACTTTGAAAAACCTACCTATTGCTTCAATCAGAAGTAATCATGGTAAAGAATTTTATCAACTTGAGTTTGATATATTCTGTTCTAAGCATGGCATATATCACAACTATTATGCTCCTAGAACTCCTCAATAGAATGGAGTTGTTGAAAGAAAGAACAGGACTCTTGAAGACATGTCAAGGACAATGCTTCTGGAAAACAATCTGCCAAAGTATTATTGGGCAGAAGCTGTGAATACAGCAAACTATATTCTTGCTTGATCAGACCTATTCTGAAAAAGATCCCCTATGAGTTGCTCAAAGGAACAAAGTCAAACATCTCTTACTTCAAACCTTTTGGTTGTACATGTTTTGTCCACAATAATGGTAAGGACAATCTTGGTAATTTTGATGCAAGAAGTGATGAAGGTATCTTTCTTGGCTATTCTCAGACAAGCAAAGCCAATAGAGTTTATAATAAGAGAACCAAGCTTGTTGAAGAAAGAATTCATGTTATTTTTTATGAAAGCTATGATGGTTCTTTGAGTGATGGTTTTGCAGATCTCAATATGAATAAGCATGATTCAGATACTGATGAAGAATCCTCAAAATGATCCAATGAAATGTCACTAGACCAAGAAATGCATTTTCAAGGCCTTTAAACAGAGATTCAAAGCCTTGAAATAGAATCTCCAGAGAAAACAGGAGAACAAGCTTCTACTTCAAGTTCTCAGATACATGAGAAGCAAACTGGAGAGTCTGAACCATGGACACCAAGAAAGAGATTCAAATATCTCTCATCTCATCATGCTGATAACATTATTTCTGATCCACTGGTACACAGACCAGATCACAGTTGAAAAATCTTTGTGCTTTTAATGCTTCTATTTCTCTTGTAGAGCCTAAAACTGTGAAGGAAGCATTACAAGAAGCAGACTGGATTATAGCTATGCAAAGTGAACTCAATGTGTTTGAAAGGAACAAGGTCTGGAACCTAGTTCCTCCACCAAGAAATCAGTCTGTCATTGGCACCAGATGGGTATTCAGAAACAAGTTAGATGAGAATGGAAAGGTAATCAGGATCAAAACTAGATTGGTAGCTCAAGGCTACAATCAAGAGGAAGGTATTGACTATGAAGAAACTTTTGCTCCTGTTGCCAGGTTAGAAGCAATTAGAATTCTACTTGCATTTGCATCTCACAAAAACATGAAACCATTTAAAATGGATGTGACGTGTGCTTTTCTAAATGGCTATCTGCAAGAAGAAGTTTATGTTGCTCAACCTCCAGGTTTTGAAAATGACATGTTTCCAGATCACGTTTACAAACTTGACAAAGCTCTTTATGGTTTAAAGCAAGCTCCAAGAGCTTGGTATGAAAGATTGTCAAAGTTTCTACTTGAAAATAATTTCAAAAGAGGATTGGTAGACGAAACCCTTTTCATAAAGACTCGTGAGAAAGATATGCATGTAGTTCAAATTTATGTTGATGATATACTGTTTGGAGCTACTAATGATCTTTTATACAAGGAATTCTCAAGTCTTATGAGCAGGGAATTTGAAATGAGCTTGACGGGAGAATTGAACTTCTTCCTTGGACTTCAAATTCATCAAATGAAGAAGGGAATTTTCATACATCAAAGCAAGTACACAAAAGACTTGCTAAGCAAGTACAATATGTCTCAATCCAAAGAGATTAAGACTCCCATGAGTTCTACACTATCTTTAGACAATGATGAATCTGGTAAGAGTGTGAATGTGAAAGAGTATAGAGGTATGATTGGATCACTACTCTATCTCACAGCTAGTAGACCAGATATCATGTTCAGTGTCTGCATGTGTGCTAGGTTTCAAGCTGATCCTAAATAATCACACTTGAATGCAGTTAAAAGAATCTTTAGATATCTCAATGGTACCAAATACTTAGGGCTCTGGTATCCTAAACATTCTAATTTCTCTTTGTGTGGCTTCTCAGATGCTGATTTTGCAGGATATAAAGTTGATCGAAAGAATAATCAGGATGCTGCCAATTTCTTGATCATCTTTAATCAGCTGGCACTCTAAGAAGCAAAAATCAGTTGCATTATCAACAGCTGAAGCTGAATACATAGCAGCTAGAGCTTGTTGTTCTCAAGTACTTTGGATAGCACAAAAAATGAGAGATCTTGGATTTGATTTCAGAGATATACCTATCAAGTGTGACAACACAAGTGCAATATCAATTACAAAGAATCCAGTTCAACATTCAAGAACAAAGCACATTGATGTTAAACATCACTTCATATGGGATCATGCAGAGAAAGGTGATATTGTTCTTGAATTTGTTTCTACTAACATGCAATTTGCAGATATCTTCACTAAACCATTGCCAGGTGAAAGATTCTCAGTTTTAAAATTGGAATCGGGAATGCTAAATAAGGAAGCTTTGGTTTAGGGGGAGAATCAGGTAAGCTTTATGTGTTTCACAGGTTTGAACTGATTTTCAAAACCTTGAAATTCCTTTCAAAGCCTTGATTTGATATGCATTACTTGATACAGCTTTTCAAGGCCTTGAAATCCTTTCCAAAGCCTTGAAAATAAGACTGCATATCACTTAGTCAATAATTATGGATCTTCCAATATTGGGTGTTATCTCTGTAGATAATTGCTTAATTTTTCCCCTCAATTTTGAAAAACCCCTTTTTAGCCAAAATAGTATTAAATATTTTATTTCCAACGGCACACACAATTTTGAATCTTTTCTGATTCATCAAGATCTTCAAAGATCAGAGAAAATAATTTGTTTCCTTTTCAAACTGAAACTCTCTTCTATTTATCTTCTTCCTTCTTTCTCTCCTTCATATCTATCATATCTCTCTCTTCTTCTCCAAACCCTAATGAGCACCAGAAGAGCCTCAGATAGAATCAAAATGGTTGGTGGATCAAAAGATACAACATAGAAGAAATGAAAGGCCACTGTGGAAGCGGTTTAAACCATTAGTGGGGACTCCAGTTCAAAAACCCCTACTGCAGAAGATTTGGCTCCTCCTCCTCCCAAGAAAAAGGCTAAGAAGGATGAAACCCCAGTGTCCAACATGAAGAAGGCAGTGGAGAAAACATCTCCGAAATAGAAGGGTATTCAGATTGGTAGACCAAAGAAGTCACAGAAGAAGGCAGAAATTACTTTTAAAGGAAAAGGAAAAGAGAAGATTTACATCCAAGACTCAGATTCAGAGACGTCATCTAGTTCGTATGGAGTATACTCAGCCTCAAAAAGAATTGATAAAAAAGAAAGATCTCCAAGAATATGAGTCGAAATCCAGCATGGAACCTGAAAGAAAGAGTCGGAAGAAAAATTCATCCCTGACATGAAAAAGAGTTGCAGTAAGGAAGGAACTGAAGCATGGAAGGAAAGCCTTGGAAGGGTTAACCTTTCTTTTCAACGGTGTGATCAAAACTATAAGTACAATCATTGATGATGTAGATCAACAAGAAAAAGATCAGGATGATGAAGAAGAAAGCCAAGAAGAATATGTAGAGAATCAAGGAGATGAAGACCCTAACCCTTAATTCTTGCCTATTCTTTCTTTTTCAAGGCCTTGGACTCTTTTCCAAAGCCTTGAAATTCTTAAACTTTCAAAATCTTTTGCTTTCTGTTTTTCCAAAACATTGATCCAACATATTCTCATTCTTTTTTTATGAAAGACAAAAAGGGAGAGAAATTTAGGTTGTTTTACCTGTTATTTTTTAGATAACCTGGTTTCGGTCAGTTAGGACTACCTGCACACTTTGCTGTTTTACTGTTTAATAATTTGGATCTTTTGGACATCATGTGTTAATTTAATATGATTTATTCTGCTAGGTGCTAATGAATATTTGTTGCAGAGGTACAGAATTAAACAGATTGGAATACTTTGGTTTTGTCTTTCATCAAGGTGGAGATTGTAAGCTCAATGCAGTTTCGAAGACTTGAAATAGCTAGTCTATTTCAAGGCCATGAAACAGCTTTCAAATCCTTGAAACTGACTGAGACTTATAAGCTTGATATTTGGGGGAGTTTATGTTTATATTTGAACTCCTAAACCCCAGTGCCTTATCTATTATTACTTGATGATGATATACAATGCTTTTTTATATGTTCTACAACATCTAATCCATCTGTTTGACTCAATTTTGCAGAGAATGTTTATTTCCTATTCTGCAGGATTTACTTCCTAACCTGAGTTTTGCAGGAAAGGAATTTCTGGGTTGATTTGATTCTGCAATCAATTTATTGATCCTAACAGCTTCTTAACATGTTTATGGACAAGATCATATCAGTTTCCCTGAAGATACTGAGCAATTATTCGTCGGAAGAAGACTGTTAGAAAAGTCAAAGTTGTTGCCTACAAAATAGGAAAGGTTGTTGCTGAAGATCTTGAAGATTTACAGATCAAGTGAGCTGCATATAAGGAGCTCAGTTTGAAGCATTTGATACACAACTCAACGAGCAAAAAGATATAGACACTCTCAAACAATTCAAGTATTGGCAAGCATCAAAGAAGCAGATCAAAATCTCAATCCAAGTCTCAGAAGAACACTGCTCTCTCACAGCAGTTTCATTTCTTGTGTTCTTCTATTCTGAACTTTATTTGTATATCTTTTACATACTACTCTTTATTACATGCTAAAGGATTGTTCAAGGTGAACAATAGAGAATTCTTAGTTAAACAGATAGCTAGAGCAGGTACTAGATAGGTTAGTGAGAACCACAAGCTGAAACATAGTAAGGTATCTCTCTGTGCTTGATATATAGGGCTAAGTTGTTGATTAATAAGAATTGAGTTGAAAATCCTACATGGAGAAGATATATGAGGTAGAGATGTAGGTCCAAGTGGACTCAACTCTATATATCTTGTGTCTCTTGCATTTTCTTTTCTGTTACAAACTTAGAATTTTTGCAGCATTCAAAACAGTTTAGTTTCAAGGGTTTGAATCTCATTTCAAGGCCTTGAAACAGAATTATTCTTTCATTCACTCTAACTGTTTTATTCCAAGGGCTTGAAACTCATTTCAAGGCCTTGAATCTCTTTACAAATCTTTTGAAACCAATACTCTTGCAAAGTTTAGCAAAAGACTGCATACTCTATTCACCCCCCCCCCCTTCTAGAGTGTTGATCCTGCATTTCTACCTACTTTACACCCCTTCATATTCATTATGTTATCGATATGGAGATATGTCTACTTGAATGAAGTCCTTAGAATATAAATGTTATATTCTTAAATATCCCTAGTTGATTATATTGATTAACTTGACAATCAACTATAGCCTAGTATGGGGTTTGATTGATATGGAGATATCACGATCCAACACATGGGTATCCATTACGGGTAATGTCATACTGGATTGGCCCACAGCGAGAAGGCTACAACAAGTTATGTAAAGTCACAAGTGCTTGTCGTAGTGACAATGGTATTGTCATCCTTAGACTTGAAGTCACTAGATCCTCTATTTGTGGAATATTGTGTTTTGATATCGTCAAATGCTACACTGTAACAGGGTAGTAATAAAGGCGCATAGCGGAAACAATAGGAAGCAATCTTAGAGATGTTAGTGATTTAGATAGAATTTGTCCCTCCTACATAACAGGAGTAAATATTCGCGGCCGCTCGAGGGGTAGTGCTTATAGAATGTCGGGCCAGACTCAGATAAATCAATATTGGATATTGATGTTATCTGCATGGGTAAGACTATTCCCAGGATCGAGAAACTATGGATTGGATATACGAGTGTGACTTGTATGTCTCTTGTCCAATCCGGATATAGAGACAAAAGGATGAGACAATATAGTCACAAGGTTTGCCGGATTACTGACTATTTCTATTAGTTGGGTGGCATGGATGTCTTGCGAAAGGCCGCTCTATGTTATTAATTGTTACTACCAACTAAGTAGGAACCTATGGGGTCACGTGCCATATGGATTAAACAAGACTTGAGAATTAATTAATATTATTAATTAAAAGAAGGATCGATACGCAACCGCATGCAAACTTAGTAGGACTAATTTAGGTGGACTAATTCGTGAGCGGACAGGATTAGTACTGGGGCTAATATGTAGTAAACACGGAGTTGTTAGACTATATATAATAACACTCCTGGCTTGTTCTCATTAAGTATCATAATTTTTGTAACACAAGGAGAGAACAAAAGCATTGAGAGAGAGCAAGAGAACTAGGGGCTGACCCCTAGGCCGTCCGCCCCTACACCGTCGGCCACCAAAGAGGCACGACCTCTTTGGCCTTCATTTGCGAGATTATTCTTCTTCCTCCTTCAATCAATTGCTAGCAAAAGATAATTGGAAGGATTCTAGCTCAGATCCTAGGCGTGAACTATTCGTAGCGACGTGAACACTATTTCACGAGTGAAATCATCCGAGGAGACAAACAAGGTATTTGATACTATCCCTTACCATCGTTATGATATCTAGTCCTGTGATCCTTGGAGGGTCTTGAACGGATCTTTATTTTGTTTATTCCACTGAGCATCCATTACAAAACCCTACAATGTGTGCCAGAGAAACTAGAAGAAATGATAGAAGAGGAGAATTGGGATCCAGAAAATAAGGAAACCATCATCACCCACAAATATTTGGATGCTAGGAAATTTTTCCAAAGAGATGGAGATTGCATTTTCAGAAGAGTAAAGGTCAGAGTGCAATATTTTTTTATTCAAGAGATGCATGAAGAGAAAGCTCAATCAAGTAGAATGGCTGAGGAGGCGCGCCATAAGTTGCCCCAACTGTATCCATGAGAGGATTAAGTTGGAATTGCAGGGGGATAGTGAAAGTTAGTAATGTAAGTATAAATCAGGATCTTAATACTCCAGAAGGGGGGTTGAATAGAGTATGCTAACTTTTGCTTAAACACAGTCTTTTAAAAACTTGAGTAGAGTATGCAGTTGATATCTCAAAACTTTGAAACAGTTTAGAGAAACTAAAGATATAACTGAAGAATACAGAGGCTTCAAAGCTTTGAGATTTGGAAAGCTCCAAAGCTTTGAAACTTCCTATTTAGACTGGAATGAAAGAATAAAAAGTAAGAAACAAGAACACGAGGATTTTACAGAGTTCAGTCACAATTGGACCTAGTCTCTTCCTGAGGGATCTTATCCCTCCAGTATTCAAACATAACTTCTTATTAATCACCCAGATTTAGCCCTAGATCTCAAGCCTAAGTGAGCTACCTTTCACCTATACAGCTTGTGGTTCCCAACCTATGTAGTTCCAGCTACAACATGTTGAAACAATAAGAACCTCTTTGTTGTTCACTTGAAAAACTAAACTTCTAAGTTTGTGAGGTTTAAGAACACGGAATGATAATACAGTACAAGTGTGAAGAACACAGAATAGAGATAAGGAATAAAGCTTGGAAGTGTTCTTCATTCTGTGATGAGTGATCTTGCTTCCGCAGTGTCAATGGCCTGATGATTCTGAAGATTTGAATGATCTGAACTCTCCTGTTTGTAGCACTCTTAAAATCTCACGAAGATCAGTCTCAGTCTCTGTGTCTCTATTCAAATTCATAGCACTGATCTCTTTAAATAGCAGCCTGCAACAACCTGAGATATTTTAGCAACTGAAAGGCTAAAAATCCTCTTCTCTGATATGCTTCTCTCAACAGCTATGTTTGGATAGCTATTTGATTTGCTTATGGACGTTGGAACACCCAAAAACACTTGAATACACTCAACAAACAAGATCAAACAATATCTAGACAAGCTAGCATCAAAATTTGATCAGCAATATGCCAACAGTTTATGAGAAAAATCAGGCTAGGTTTTGTTTGAAAATAAACTCAGCTAATACATCCAGTCTAATGAATAAATCATCAACACATTATGGAATAAGTATTAATTGACAATAATAGATTCATAACAAGTTCAAAATCCCAAAGAAATGACCTGCATACACAGATTTAATCAGATGAACTTAGAAGTGAAAGGTACTCAGTAAATCTCAAGGCTTTGAAGCTTTGTCAGCTAGTTCATCAGAATGAACTTCTATTTTTTAATCCAACTCAAACCCGCATATAAGGTTAATACATCCAAAACAAGGATTACTAATGCCTGCATAGTTTTATATGTAAATTTGTATAACTCAGTTCATATCAAAATCAAATTCTTGCACAAAACTGTTAGTCACATGCATACATATATATAAGCATAGCTACAGTGCCTCAAAGCTTTGAAGCTTTGACACTTAGAAATATTTCCAATATGTGCAGCCTGTGTTTCTGGCTTTCATCATCAAGGAATCTAAGCTCATTTTTCATATTTATCCATATATCAATATCAAAGAGTTGCAGATCTATCAATATCCCCCTTAATGAAAGACAAAACACATTACTGAAATCCAGATTATGAACAATCTCTTGCAACTTCAAAAACACAAATGATTCACCAATACAAGTAACAGTATCAAACTAAAGAAGAAATTTAAAGCATAATATAGCAACAAAATAAATCTGCATATAGCAATAAAACCAAAATATCCAACCAGCATCAGCATCCTACTTATTACAAAACTTAACACAAAAACATATAATCTTCTTCCCCTTTTTGTCTCAACAAAAGAGTAGAAGAAATGTAGGATCTAGTTCAGAGTGTTTTGAAGAGAAATAGTAAACTTAAACAAACTTCAGGACTTGAAAGAGAAAGAAGGTCAGAAAGAAAAATAAGGGTGGACTTCAAGGCTTTGACGATTAAGCTTCTGGATCCTTCTTTGCAGACTTAGCTTTTCCCTTTCCCTTGTCCTGAGCTTCTTCACGAACCTCTTTAACTGTTTCAGCCCCTGAATCTCCTTCAGCTTCAACTGGTTCATCGCTTTACTCACCTTGTTCAGCACCTTCTTCACCCTGTGCTTCCTCAGTCTCAGCTTGCATTTTTCAACTACTTCATCAATAAGCTTATCCAAATCAGTAGCTTCCTTTTTAGCAGTCTCTGCAGTTGTTTCCTCATCACGAGCCTCATCCTCAGATTGGTCAAAAACATCCTTTGATGTAAGAATAATAGGAACGGGTTTCTTCTTCTGCTTCTTGAGGGCTTTTCCAAGTACTTCATCTGAGTCAATGCTAGTTTTTCTAATTTCTGAGGAGGGTATCTTCTCTAGGTTCAGTCCTTTGATAATGATGTCTAGCTTATTGTTCACCAAACCTTTGAACTTGGTGAAATCAATAGACAGGTCAAACAACCCTTGTCTCAGATCCTCCACTCCATCATCCAAAACTTTAACCATATCCAGTGTTTGAGAGAAATCGAAGTTACCAGACACTTTGGGGGTTGTAGCAGTTCTAGGTTTGACAAACTCCTTATCTTTCAGCTCTTTAGCATTCAATTCAGAATAAAATGTCCACTTTCCTTTGATAGTGTTAACTATCTCAATCCTTTGAAGAGATGCCTCATCCACCAACCCAAAACCAGTAGTAATCTTCTCTTCATCCTCCAAAGAGACTCCAAAGTGTTTGAAAAACAAAGGTAAGACATTGGCATAAGGCACGGAATGGTTCCTAGTCCTAGTGCCACAGTAAACCATATGCTCCATCACAACAGTAGGTAGATCAACTTCAAACCCATGATATATTAGATACATCAGAATCAATACCTTATATGTCACCAACTATTTGGAATATTCCCAGGTAACTACACATCTCATGATGATAGAAAACAAGATTTTAGCTTCACAGTAATATACAGAATGTGTTAACTGTTTTGGTTCAGTAGGGGATCCCTCCAAGAAAAACAAGGCTTTGGCCTTATCCAAAATCTCCTTCCTATCAGGGTGATCACTAACCTTATACTTTCTAGGTACTCCCAAAACTTTGGCAAACACCTTGTGATCCAACTTAATATCAACACCAGTCACTTTTGAAGTGAGAATGTACTTATCACTATCATCTAATTCTTGAACTAAATTCGGATAGAAAAGTCTTGTCAGCCTAGGGTAAGCCTCATATGGTGGATTTAACAAACTCCCAACAGATGATTTCCTCAAATTATTAATGTAGTCTAAGTCCAATAAATCCAACAATTCAGTACGGATTAGACTAGATAAAGATACTTTGGATGATGCATACCCATCCATCCATACAGTCTTAAGACAAACCAAGAATCAGGTAACAAGTTCTTACCAAAATTTGTAATCTTACTGGCCTTTACTGCACTGTGTTTCACTCTTTTCTTCTATGGAGTTGCTTCACCCTTCTTCTCATCAGCTTTCTTATCCTTTGAAGATGGCACACTCTTCGTTTCTCCTTTCTCAACAGCCACTTCCTTCTTCTTCTTGCTTTATTCCTCTCGCTGATCCTTACTCTCCTGTTCTTTGTTCTTCACCACTTCTTCTGTAGCAGAATCAGATTTTGATTCAGCCACTGGTTCTTTCTGAACTTCCTTTCCCTTCTTGACCTTATTTGAGGGAGGTGAAGTCTCATGGACACTGGTTGTGTCTTCTGAATATGGTCCATGAATGGTGATCTTCCTGTTAGCCTTCCTCTTTATCCTCTTGTTGGAAGTATGACCTTGCTGTTTGATCCTTTCAAACTTGCGCTCCATTTTGATTAGGGTTTGAGAGGGTTTGAGAGAAAAGAGAGAGAGAGAGAGAGAGATAAAGAGATACGAAGAGATAGAAGTTTGAGAATGAGAGAAATAAGCCCTGGAGTTTAGCTTATGTAGGTAGAAGAGTTTAATTTGAAAAGAGATTTGCATGCAAAAGAGATTACAAAAGATTTCCTAATAAAAGTTCAGATATTTTGTCAAAATCTCTGAACTTTTTGAAATATTCTGTAATTATCTAAAAAGATATTACAAAATAATCCACGATCCAATTTTTAAATGAATACATAACCACTTAATCAAAGCTGTGTAACAGTGATTCAAAGCTTTGAGAAGTTTCAGACCAACACAAAAACTTCAAAGCTTTGAGCCATACTTTCAAGGCTTAAGAAAGTATGATCTCAAGGCTTTGAGATCCACACATACAATACACATAGAAACTAATACTCCCCCTAAACCAATGCATCCTTGTTTAACATACCCAATTCAAGCCTTAGGGATGCAAACCTCTCATCTAGCAATGGTTTAGTGAAAATATCAGCTATTTGCTTAGAAGTAGAAATAAAACATAGAACAATATCACCTTTTTGAGCATGATCTCTAAGAAAATGATGTCTCACATCTATGTGCTTTGTCCTTGAATGCTGAACAGGATTCTTTGATATAGAAATGGCACTTGTATTGTCACAGTTGATAGGCACATTTTTTAATTCATATCCAAGATCTCGTAGTTGTTGAGAAATCCATAAAACCTGGGAGCAACAAGCTCCAGCTGCAATGTATTCAGCCTCTGCAGTTGATAGAGATACTGAATTTTGTTTCTTTGAATGCCAACTGATCAGTGATGAACCAAGAAACTGGCAACATCCTGAAGTGCTCTTTCTTTTTACTTTGTATCCTGCAAAGTATGCATCTGAATAACCACTCAACAAAAAATTATATCTTCTTGGATACCAAAGCCCCAAGTCTTTAGTTCCATTCAAATATCTGAAAATCTTTTTTACAGCAATCAAGAGACTTTCTTTAGGATCTGCTTGAAATCTAGCACATATACAAACACTAAACGTAATATATGTCTACTAGCAGTTAAATACAGAAGTGAACTAATCATACATATATATTCATTTTGATTCACACTCTTACCACTTGTATCTTTGTATAAAGACAATGATGAACTCATAGGAGTCTTAACTACCTTGGACTGTGACATGTTATATTTATTTACAAGTCCTTGGTGTATTTCCCTTGATGCACAAAAAATTCTTTCTTCATTTGATGCACATGAAGTCCAAGAAAGAAATTATGTTCTCCCATCAAGCTCATCTCAAATTCCCTGCACATTATACTTGAAAACTCTTTTGAGAGAGCATCTGTTGGCACTTAAATTTCAACCAAATACTTTAACGTGTGAGATTTGAGAATCTCGTCAAATTGGACTTGATCCCGAGGTACACTCAAAGTATGGGATAAAAGATGAAGGCATCTTCAGTATCTTCTCTCACCTCTCAAAGATACGATTTGTTATGCTTGAAGAAGAGATAAGATATATCTGCGATACTTTCAAAGCCAGGAGAAATTGATGTTTGAATTCAAATTCAAACTACGAGAAACGAGATAAAATACGTATCTCAGAAGATAGAAGATTGACTCTCTGAACCTCTATAAATAAGATGTTTCACAGAGAGAAAGAGGACTTTTCGGGGATACTTCATTCAGAGCTCCTGGAGAGAGAGAAAAGCTACTGCGAGAGATATAAAGAAACCACCCGCAAAAAGGTAAGAGAAACACTTTGCTATCGGATAAATCCAGGCTTGGAGTTTCAGGAGCCGAGAAGCAAAAAACCAGAGCCTAAGTCCGACAAACGACCATGGCGTCCAACTGGTAAAGGGTTCCAAACCCCCCCCCCCCCCTCCAAGATCCCTCTCTCCTTCATACCTCCATGTCTTTCTTCTACATCTTAAATCCATTGTAGTCGATTTCAAATCAATGTAACCTTTTGGGTATAAAACCCACCAAATCAATGAAACCAACTGTTTGTTCTTTTTTTTTTGCATATTTAGTTCTTTATTTTGTGTCTTACTAATCAGGGGTTCCTATGTAGTTAGGGTAAAATTAGGAAGACTATGATCCACGTAAATAAAAAGTAATTTGTTTCACATCTTTTCTAAATCAAAGGCCAATAAATTGCGTGATCGAAAATTTGTTTAAGCAACTTTGGCACGCCCAGTGGACCTCTTCTTCCCCTCATCTTTTAAGACACAAAATAAATCTTACGTAAAAAATGGTTTCTTCGTTTTGTGTGCACTCACTGACTTCTCATGTATTTTGATATCAGGTTCCAGAGTGTTACTAAAGGATTTCCAGCAAGGCCCGTACTTGGCCACTATAAGGAGAAACTTTTAGCACCAGCAGTGGTCACACAGAGGACGTGTAGCTCTCACCTTTGCAATCCTGAAAATGTGGCTCTTGTTGGAGTGCGCAAGCAGCTCATAGCACCATCAGTGGTCACGCATCCCGGATGCGTGGCTCTTGCTGGGGTGCGGGGAGAGTCCTGCCAAAGAGCCTGCACACCAGGAGTGACTAGTCAAGAGGTGCAATCTGGAGTCTCGAGAAAAATTGTCTCTCCTGGTAAAGATGAAGCGCTACACAAAAGAATGGAGACCTAGCTAGAAGAGGTCAGGTTCTTGGTTCAAATTGCCAGAATTCTCATAGGAATTTAGAGAACCAATCAGACCAAAGAATTTCTAGCCCGTGCTAGAAGAGCCGAAAAGGCGTCTGTCTTCGCCATGGAGATAGTTGTCATTGGTACAATGCCCAAGACCTCTGAAAATGCGATAAAGGAAGCAGAGGACTCGAGGGACCTCGCTGTGAAAGCTGGAGAGTTAGCGTCGGAAGAAAACAAGAAAATTATTCGGGACATTAGAAAGAAAGTCATGTCCCGAGAGAGCCACGATGGATCATCATCAAAAGGCCAGCCAATAAAAAGTGGTGAAGTAGGTGCTACCCTACACCAGCCTGATAAAGCGAAAAAAGAAGGCACCAATAATGAATCCTACAAAAGGGTGGGTCTGTGCTATGCCAGTGACAACTTACCCAAAGGACGTACATGCAGAGAGCCATAACGCCACAGCTCGTGACGTCCTTGCACCCCTTGAAGGAGAAGGCCAAACAAGTCAAAGACCTCAGTCGCCCATCTTCGGTCATGCACCCGACAAAGACAAGAAAAGGGGACGCATGCCAGCTATTTCAGCACCTGTCCACGGAAGCACCATGATATCACGGGATGGTCCTATCACAAGATCTAAGGCCAAGAATCTGGAGGCATTAAATTTGCTGGGAACCGTAAATCCCTTATACGAAGATAGCGACGCTGTCTCGGCTACAGCAGATAAAGGTCATGCCGTGGCAATCATGATGGCTGACGTGGAAGATGATCCAGTCATGCAAGCTATGCACGAAAAATTTTCCATGTTCCAGGAGCTACTGGAGAAGAAAGACAAGGAGATGGAAGCTATGGCGGAACAAATGAAAGTTTTGCAGGCACAACTTGGAGAGGTCGGAAGTGCAACAAATCCAGGAGTTACAAGGCATGTGGAAGTACCACCTCCTCCTCCCCCTGGTGTAGCAACCTCAAGTCCAGCTTTCACCGAAGGGAATGATCATCGCACAGAGGTACCACGTACTACATTACCGGCTCGCATAGCGTCCCAAGACTCAAATCTGGACGGCCTTAGCCCAGCTCTGATGTCACTAATTGAAAAGCTGGTAAAGAAACAAGTCCAAAAGGTCACAGAGAAGGAAGATGGGGTTTCCACTATGATCACAAAACCATACCCAGCATGGGTAGACAAAGTGTCCCTACCCATAAACTATCCACAACCGGAATTCAGGATGTTTAATGGAACGGGAGACCCAAGACAACACTTGGCACATTTTCTCTCCAGGTGCGGTCCTATAGCGCACAACGAGGCTTTGTGTCTCCACCTGTTTGTCCAGTCTCTAGAGGACGTAGCCTTCACATGGTATTCACAACTACCCGAAGGTTCGATACCAAGTTGGGACACTATGGCAAAGGAGTTCTTGAAGCATTTCTGCAACACTCAAAGGCGAGTGGGGATTTCATAACTGATTGAGACAATGCAGCGTGACAATGAACTCGTCGCAGACTTCATAGTAAGGTGGCGAGCGCTAACGTTTTCATATCCCCAAAAGTTCACCCAAAAGGAACTAGTTAGGATGTGCCTCAATAACTTTGGGCACGAGCTGTCTACCTCATTGATGGACCAAACATTTAGTGGTTTCAATGACTTATGTACCAAAGCGCGCGAAATGGAGTTACACCTCAGCAAACAAATGAGGTTAAGATTCACTAGTAAAACAGAGTCATTGGCTACTGCAATAGTGGATATGAAGAATACACCGGTGATTGTGGGGGTAAAAAATGAACCTGAAACAAAAAACTTCACAATTAAAGAAAGAATGGAAAAGAAATATTCTTTCTCTGATGATCTAGTCGAAGAACTATTCGAGGATCTTATAGAGCATAAGTTGGTCTCCCTTCCGGAAGTGAAAAGACCTCATGAAGTGGGAAACATTGAAGATCCCAAGTATTGTCCATATCACCGTTTGATTGGGCATTCGTTGAGGGACTGTTTTGTTTTGAAAGACAAGATCCGAGAGTTGTTGGATTCGAACATTACTGTCCTACCTCTGTCGTAAAATACTACAGCAAATCGATAGTCTCTTAGGTTGAAAACCTGAAAGGGATTCCTAGTCAAAGAGACAAAAAAATGATCGATAAAATAAAGTCCGCTAGGTTGAAAACCCGAAAGGGCGACCTAGTCTAAGTCAAGGACAAATGACCTGCAAGGTTGAAAACCCGAAAGGACAGCCTAGCACAAGTTAAGGTGTAAAGAAAAAGAAACAAAAAAAAGGAAAATAAAAAATAAGAAAAAGAAAAAGAAAAGAAAGGAAAAAAAATTGCATCCCTATGAACTACGCATGACTTGATCCCTAAAAGGGTACTTTGGCAGCTTGAAACCTCGTTTCAAGTTCAGTCAACCCACCACAAAAGATCTTACATCTCTGTGAACTACGGGAGGGGGTCATCAACACCCTGAGAGTACTACAAATTCTACAACTGACACTGTACAAACCAAGAAAGTCACAAGGGGTATCACAAGTTAAACATTGACAAAGTACTGATCGAGAACACCCTTGGGGGTATCATCGAGTCAAAGGGACCGAGAATGCTCGCGCAAACATCACCAGTCAAAGGGACCAAGAACGTTTCCGCGAACATCACCAGTCAAAGGGACCGAGAATGCTTACGCGAATACCACCAGTCCAAAAGACCGAGAACGCTCATGCGAATATCACCAGTTAAGGGACCGAGAATTCTAGCGCATAATCACCAATCAAGGTACCGAGAACGCTAGCGCACATCACCAGTCGAGGTACTGAGAACGCTAGCATGAACATCACCAGTCAAAGGACCGAGAACGCTAGCGCGAACATCGCCAGTTAAAGGACCGAGAACGCTAGCGGAAGACGTCACCAGTCAAGGACCGAGAACGTTCACGCGAGCATCACCAGTCAGGGTCAGAGAACGTCCACACAAACATCACCAGTTAAATGACTGAGAATGCTAGCGCGAACATCACCAGTCAAAAAAACCGAGAACGATCACGCCCGCATCACTAGTCTAAGAGACCGAGAATACTTCAAATAATATCATTGGTTAGTTGATCAAGAACACCCCAACAACTATAAATATGTGGAAAAGCATGCACATTAGTCAACGTGCTCATATGTACACTATGTCCTTCGAGTCACCAAGTATGAACATTAACACATATATGCAATCAAATGATAGTATGATGTGTTTGTTCCATAGATTGCATGTGCGAATTGTGGGAACTGCATTAAAACTTTAAGCATGTGGCTCATAGGAAACAATTTAGCAAAGCAGTGGGTTAATTTTGTTGTCACTCATGAGAATTTGAAGCAGGAACATATGCCTTCACTCACTAGATACTGAAAGAAAAAAGAAGTGGCAAATCTAGTTGGTGGGAGAAATAATAGCGGTAGCAGAATCGAAATCCGGGTCTACAAGAGAACCGTCATCGCTGCCAAAAATTGATCAAGCAGGGTCGAACATCTCAAAATCACGTTCATACATTGGGTACGTGAGGCTTGAAGAGACGGAGACCGTGTGTGATCAAGAAATCAATTATGAGTTACAAAGCACCCTGCAAAGCTTAAAAATATACAGGAGGTCCAGATCGTCACGACACATACATGTGATAAATCCAGCGCACCCAAATACGCACTGTAGGAACGTGCTATTCTCTGTGATCATGGAAGATTTGTTCTCAGAATGCTAACAGAACAAAACTATATCATATGATGTGGTTTGAAGGTTTCAAAAGAGAAATAAGAAAAAGAAAAAAAAATGACAAAAGCTGCCTAAACAAAACATAGAAGAAGAAGAAGAAGAAGACCGATACAGTGAAGAAGACTATGTATCCCTTTGAGGGGGTGGCATAACAAGTGGCAATATGGTAAAGACGAAGGCATGAGACAAATCATGAGTACACAGAGATAGATTTAGCCACACACCTGGGTTGTAACTGAACAACATGGTAGATCTCGTGCAAGAGTAGATGCTCTAGTGGGGTTAGAAAAAAAAGTGCCTCATATTAATTTACTTATATAGAGAAACTAGACTCTGTTTGGACTCAAAATATGTGGAAGTGTAAAAGGATTTGACTTAAACTCTAAGAAAAAGTCAGTGTTAGGGGTTTAGTCCAAAAAGGACTCAAAACACTCTAACGTGAATACAGTGGCGGGCCCTCAACTATAGGTGTGACTAGGGTGGAGACTAGTACACACCTACCAAAAATTTATGGGCTTATAAAAAAGAGAAACTGAGGTCAAGGCCCATAAATATGTGTCTCTAGGCCAAGAAAATTACTAACATAGAAAGTTATTCAATGTCGCTCGGCTAAAACCAAAACGGTCAACCCAAGCGGACTGCAATCTAAATCGCTATATCATGTGTCGTTCGCTAAAACCAAAACGGTCAGCCCAAACGAACCGCGATCCAAATCTCTATATTAAATGTCTCTAGGTTAAAACCAAGAAGTCAGCCCAAGCGAACCGCAACTAAAATTGTTATACCAAATGTCGCCCGGCTAAAAGCAAAACGGCCAGCCCAAGGGAATCGCGATCCAAATCGTTACATTAAATGTCGCCCGGATAAAACCAAGACGGTGAGCCCAAGCGAACCGCGATCCAAATCGTTACATTAGCCTGGCTAAAACCAAAACAGGTCAGCCCAAGCGAACCGCGATTCAAATCGCTTAATTAAATGTCGCTCGGCTAAAACAAGACGGTCAGCCCAAGCGAACTGCGATCCAAATCACTATATCAAATGTCGATCGGCTAAAACCAAAATGGTCAGCCCCAGCAAACCACGATTCAAATCGCTATATTAAATGTTGCCCGGCTAAAACCAAAACGGTCAGCCCAAGCCAAACGCGATCCAAGTCACTACATCAAATGTCGCTCGGCTAAAACTAAAATGGTCAGCCCCAGCAAATCGCGATTCAAATCGCTATATTACATGTCTTCCGGCTAAAACCAAAACGGTCAGCCCAAGCGAACCGCGATTCAAATTGCGACATCAAATGTCGCCCGGTTAAAACCATAACGGTCGGCCCAAGCAAGCCACGATTGAATTCGCAAAATCGACATGCGTGTCAAGTGTTCGTGATCCGAGCAAGAGACTAATCATCTCTTACACGAATCACGAGGGGGTTTTGTTGGCACTTAAATTTCAACCAAATACTTTAACGTGTGAGATTTGAGAATCTCGTCAAATTGGACTTGCTCCCAAGGTACACTCAAAGTAGGGGATAAAAGATGAAGGCATCTTCAGTATCTTCTCTCACCTATCAAAGATAACGATTTGTTATGCTTGAAGAAGAGATAAGAGATATCCGCGATACTTTCAAAGCCAGGAAAACTGATGTTTGAATTCAAAATCAAAATACGAGATACGAGATAAAATACATATCTCAGAAGATAGAAGATTGACTCTCTGAACCTCTATAAATAAGAGGTTTCACAGAGAGAAAGATGACTTTTTGGGGATACTTCCTTTAGAGCTCCTGGACAGAGAGAAAAGCTACTGCGAGAGATATAAAGAAACCACCCGCAAAAAGGTAAGAGAAACACTTTGCCGTCGGAGAAATCCAAGCTTGGAGTTTCAGGAGCCGAGAAGCAAAACACCAGAGCCAAAGTCCGACAAACGACCATGGCGTCCAACTGGTAAAGGGTTCCAAACCCCCCCCCCCCCCAAGATCCCTCTCTCCTTCATACCTCCATGTCTTTCTTCTTCATCTTAAATCCATGTAGTCGATTTCAAATCAATGTAACCTTTTGGGTATAAAACCCACCAAATCAATGAAATCAACTGTTTGTTCTTATTTTTTTGTTTTGCGTATTTCGTTCTTTATTTTGTGTCTTATTAATCAGGGGTTTCTATGTAGTTAGGGTAAAATTAGGAAGACTAGGATCCACGTAAATAAAAATTAATTTGTTTCACATCTTTTCTAAATCAAAGGCCAATAAATTTCCACGATCAAAAATTTGTTTAAACAACATCATTAGTAGCACCAAATAGAATATCATCAACATATATATGTACTACTAACAAATATTTTTCATGATTCTTGATAAAAAGAGTTTTGTCAACAAGTCCTCTCTTGAAACCATTTTCCAGTAAAAAATTAGAGATTCTGTCATACCAAGCTCTTGGAGCTTGCTTAAGCCATACAAGGCTTTGTCTAATTTGTAAACATGATCTGGAAAAGTGTCATTTTCAAAACCTGGAGGTTGAGAAACATATTCTTCTTCTTGTAAATATCCATTTAGAAAAGCACATTTGAAATACATTTGAAAAAGTTTTATATGATTATGTGATGCAAATGCAAGAAGTATTCTGATGGCCTCTGGCCTTGCAAAAGGGGCAAATGCTTCCTCAAAATCAATGCATTCTTCTTGATTATATCCCTGTGCAACCAGTCTTGCTTTATTTCTCACAACCTTACCTTTTTCATCAAGTTTGTTTCTGAACACCAATTTTGTTCCAATCACAGATTGATTCTTTGGTCTAGGAACCAAATTCCAAACTTTGTTCCTTTCAAAATAATTCAACTCATTCTACATTTCAATGATCCAATCTGCATCTTCTAGTGCTTCTTTTGCACTCTTGGGCTTAATAAGTGATACAAAAGCACTGAAAGCACATAGATTCCTTAATTGACCTCTTGTCTGAGTTCATGTGGTTGGATCTGATATGATAGTCTATGCAGGATGATCTGACAAGTATTTGAACTTTTTTCTAGGTGTCCAAGTGTATAGTCCTTCAAGGCTTTGAGTTCTTGACACAGTAGAAGGAGCATCATATTTTTTGTCAGTCTAAGTCTCTGGCCTTGAGATTCTTCTGAATGTTTATGCTGCTTAGTTTTGCTTCTATTGACTTTATCATAGTCATCATCACCCTCAAGAGTGGTTCTACCCACATATACTTTGGAAAATTACTTTCAAGTAGCATGGTTCTACACATTTCTTCAAGAGTTCTATTTTTCCTCTCAACTACTCCATTCTGCTGAGGAGTTCTAGGTGAAGAAAAGTTGTGCGAGATACCATGCATTGCAAAATAAATCAAAAATCAAATTCCCTACCATTATCCCTCCAAATAGATGCAACATGTAAAGTTTTCAAAGTTTGAAGCTCTTTACAAAGCTTTGAAAATTCAGATAATGCTTCAGACTTATCTCTAATAAACATAACCCAAGTAAATCTGGAATAACCATCAACCACAACAAGCATATATCTCCTACCTTTGGGTGTTTGAACCCACATAGGACCACACAAATCCAATTGCATCAATTCTAAAGGTCTAGAAGTACTTACAAAGTTCTTTGGTTTGAATGAACTCTTGGTCTGTTTACCTTGAGTACATGCCTTACAAATCTCATCATCTTTGAATTTCAGGATAGGTAATTCCCTTACCAGATCTTTTGAGATGAGTTTGTTCATATGTGCATGCTTATATGACCAAGCTTTCTATGCCAAAGCTTTGAGTCATCCTTCAAAGCTTTGAGACATTTCAGATTTTCACCTGCAACTTTGTCATTACTTAGAGCATAAACATTATGTGATCTGGGAGCAGTGAGTATGCAATTGCCTGATTTTTCATCTTGCACCACACATTTCTTCTTGTCAAAAACTACCTTATGTCCTTTGTCACAAAGCTGAGAAATACTCAATAAATTATACTTAAGACCATCAACTAGATAAACATCTGAAGTTGACAATGCAGAATTATTACCAATACTTCCTATACCAATTATGTTGCACCTTGCTTTGTCACCAAGTGTGTTTCCCTCTGATTGCTCTTTATGCTCAGTGAATAAAGATTTCTTTCCACTCATGTGCCTGGAACATCCACTATCCAAAATCCATTTCTGATCTTTCAAAGCTTTGGTGACATCCTGAAAAATTCAATCAATGCCTTAATAGGATATTAGACCAAATGTAGAATTTGTATTCATACTCAGAATCAACCATGTTAGGTGGTCTAATTCCTTTTGGAACCAAAATCTGCTTCACTTGTCCCTTAAGCTGATAAGGATAGGTGTTCCTCATTATATGAGGTTCTGTCCTTCTAAATGGGCAAGTTAATTTCACATGTCAAATTTTACCACAATAATGACATTCTGGAGAATGTCTCCTTCCTAATTATACAAATGTGGTTTGGTTTCTTTTTGGAAAATTTGGATTATAACCAATTTCTCTTTTGTATACAGAATGCATACTTCCTCCAAGCATAAGATTTAGCTTATGTTCTGAGCCAACAAAAGTTGAAAGAATTTTCTTGGATTCTTGAAGCTTACTTGTCAATGAAGTTTTCTGTTGCTCTAAATCATCTGAATGACTCTTTAGATCAACATATTTATCAGTTAAAAGAGAGTTTTGATTAACAACTTCTTTGACTTGTGATTTCAAAGCTTTGAATCTACTTTCCAAGGCTTTGAAGTCACTATCAATCTTTAACTTAGTAGCTTCAAGACATTTGTTTTAAAAAACCAAATTTAAGTTTTCCTTTCCTTGCTCATGAAATTTTACTTTCAAAGAATCAATCTCAGTCCTGTAACTTTCTGTTGGAATAGGTGCGCTACATGCAATCTATATTTAGTATGAAAATTTTTTTCGCTAGAACATTCATTTATTATTTATTTTGATATTTAATATAATGAAGTCCTTAGATACAATGTGTTTTTTATCTTAAATATCCATAGTCCATTATATTGATTAATAGGACGATCAACGATAGACTAGTGCGTGTGTAGATTGACCCACGACGAGAAGGATACATTAGATTATGTCAAGGTCACAATCGCTTCTCGTAGTGCTAATAATATTGTAATCCTTAGACTTGAAGTCAATAGATACTCTAGTTGTTGAATATCATGCTTTGATATTATCCAACGTTGCGCCTTAACCGGGTAACTATAAAGATAGTTATCGGGCATGATAGGAAGCAAGCTTAGAGATCGTAGTGATGTAGAGAGGATTTGTCCCTCCCACATAATGTGAGCAAATATCCATGGGCCACTCGAGGGATAGTGCTTATAGGAATGTCTTGCCAGACTCAGATAAATCAATATGGAGATATTGATGTTATCTGCTTACATAAGCATATGCCCAGAATCGAGAAACTGTGGATTGGATATACGTTTGTGACTAATATGTCTCGTGTCTAATCTGGATATGGAGACAAAAGGATAACACAATATGTGAATATTGGGCATAAGGTTTGTCGGGATCACTGACTTATTTCTATTAGTTGGGTGGCATGGATGTGTTGCTAGACACTGCTCCATGTTAGTAAGTACTTACTACCAACTAAGTAGAAACATATGGGGTCACACAGCGAATGGATTAAATTGGATATAGGTATTAATTAATTGGACTAATTAATAAAAGGATCATAACGCAACCACAAGCAAACTTAGTAGGACCAATTTGCAAGTGGGCTAATCCATATAAGGACATGATTAGTATGGGGACTTTATGTAGTTAATAAAGAGTTATGACTATATAAAGGATCTCTAGCTTGTTAATTCTCAACACAAGTCATTATTGAGAGAACATAACAAAGCAAGAGAGAGAGAGACAAGGAAGGAGCCGAAGCTCCCACCCGTCCCCTACCCGACGCCGTCGGCCTCCCCGTAGGCGCGGCCTCCGCCTCGATTTTCTTGATCCTCTTCCTCCTTCTGTTGCGAGCACTACACGACGAGAAGGAATTCAATCAAGAATCCAAGGTGTGGATATTCATAGAGACGAAGACAATATTCTTCGTGTGATCTCCCAAACTAAGGTACACATCTTCTATGCCCTTATCATGTTATGATGGCTTGTCCTGTGATCTTTGGTGGGATTTGAGCAGGATAATTTTTGTTATTCCGCTGCGTAACCTGCGTCAAAACCCAACAGTGGTATGAGAGCCACAGGTCGTAGCGCATAACATGATTTTATGTGTTACGATTTTAGTTCATACACCGTATTGTTAATTTTTCTTTTGTGGATGTTTATTATTTATGTATTGTTATTTATTTTGTGTGTATGGATGATACAAGCAAAACGTTAACAAGATAATAATAAAGAAGTTTGATCTTTTATTGTGGATTTCTCAATCCAAATAAGTAGATCATGTTGATAGGATCAACCAAACAATTAGATAATGACTATTAAATCCCTCAATGAAATATTGTATTTTGCCTTCTCTTGCCTAAACACCCTTCATGATCAAGGTCTATTAAATTCGGGCTTGCCAAAGCAAGGAGTTTTAATTTACCTTGGTGTGTTGCGGACGACACAAGCAAGTAATGTTTGATTGTTGATGCAAGAGGTTGGACGCAAGTGGGCAAATTCAATTGGATTGATGAGCCTAGAGGCATGACAATTAGGTGTTATCTAAAGGATAAAGAATAAGAAATTATTCACCTAATTGGACCAAGAGTTGCATGGGATGCAATTGGAATGGTTCCTACCTAAATAACCAATTCTTGGGTGACTTGCGAAAGCAAGCTCAAGAAGAAGTGAAATATGGATCTTGGACTCACTAGAAAATATATGTGATATTTTTTGCATTAATGGTGAGGGCTATTAATCCGAGAAAAATAGTGGGAGCTATATTTAATGATCTAGCCATTGTTGAATATAGTTAAACTGTTCAAAATACAAAAATTGCATATTTTTTTAGAATTCCAATGGAAAACAATCACGCGTCGACTTCATCCCTGCAATCTGTCCTTGAGAAGGACAAACTTTCTGGAAAAAATTTCCTTGACTGGTAAAGAAACTTAAGGATTGTCCTTAATCATGAAAAGAAATTGTACGTCTTAGACAATCCTATTCCAGAACCACCCCAGGATGAGTCTGTTCTGGCTTCCGTGAGAGCACATCAGAAACATGTGGATGATTCTATTGATGTGACTTGTCTCATGCTTTGCACCATGACCTCGGAGCTTCAGAAGCAACTCGAGAACACGGAAGCTTACGATATGATCGAACACTTGAAACAACTGTTTCAGGAACAGGCAAGGCATGAGCGGTATGAAGTGTCCAAAGCACGAATCAAGAGCAATCTCGCAAAAGGGAGCCCAGTTGGGCCTCAAGTACTTCGAATGATTGGATACATAAAGAACCTCACGAGGCTGGGGTTCCCACTCGGCCAAGATTTAGAAACTGATCTTGTCCTGCAATCGTTGCTAGATAGTTATAACCAGTTCATCATGAACTATAACATGAATGAGATCGGTAAAGCTCTTCCAGACTTGCTGAACATGCTAGACTTGCTGAACATGCTAAGGACACCTGAACAAAACATCAATAAGGGCAAGGGCAAGGCCATACTGATGGTGAATAAGAGAACGGTCAAGGGAGTTTCCTCTACTTCTAAAGGAAAGCGCAAGAAAGTTGCAAAGTTCAAGGAAGCCTTAAAGCCTAGTGGGGCGTGGCTAAAGGTGATTGTCACTACTGTAGCCAGCCGGGACACTGGAGGAGGAATTGCCCCAAGTATCTGGAGGATAAGAAGCTTGGAATAGTAATTCCGCCACCACCAGGTATTTTTGTTATAGACGTCAATCTATCTGTTTCTTCATCTTGGGTATTGGATACTGGATGTGGTCTCACATTTATCGAAATGTGCAGGATTTGAAAAGAAGTAAAAGATTGGCTAAAGGGGAAATATATTTGCGCGTTGGAAATGGAGAAAGAGTTGCTGCATTAGCTGTAAGCGTTTATGAACTATATTTGCATTCTGGACTTATTTTAGAATTATACAATTGCTATTATGTGCCTGCTCTGAGCAGAAACATTATTTCCGTTTCTTGTTTGGACGAGAAGGGTTTTTTTATTTCAATAAAAGACAAGTGTTGCTCCATTTATTTTGATAGTATGCACTATTGTAGTGCGCATTTGTCTAATGAATTGTACATCCTTGATCTAAATAATTCCATCTATAACATAAATACTAAAAGTATTAAAACTAATGATTTAAATCCTACATATCTATGGCACTGTCGTTTAGGCCATATAAACGAGAAACGCATATGTTCCAATATATATATAAGCATAGTTACAGTGCCTCAAAGCTTTGAAGTTTTGACACTTAGAAATATTTCCAATATGTGCAGCCTGTGTTTCTGGCTTTCATCATCAAGGAATCTAAGTTCCTTTTTCATATTTATCCATATATCAATATCAAAGAGTTGCAGATCTATCAGATAGGATGGGCTGCTGCAATTCAACAGCTTAAAGCTTTAATAAAGCTGGAAGAGGTGGACCGGATCTTTCTAACTGAAACAAAAGTAAGTGAAGAAAATACAAACATAGTTTATTCAGTTGTGGTTTCAATAACATATACAGTTTTGACCCAAGAGGAAGAAGTGGTGGAATATGATTTTTGTTGGAGAGACAATGTACTGTGTGAGGTGGTCTATTCTTCTGGAAATCTTATCATTGTACTCACGAACTCTTGGCAGAATAGACCTATGTGGCTGCTCCAATGTGTGTATGCCCATTTCCACACAACAGAGGGAGCATATTTGAGGGGAAATACATCATGAATCTTTGCCACCTGCCTACAAGGGGGATTTTAATAAGGCATGTTTTCAAGAGGAGAAACAAGGAGGCAGAAGAGCGGCTCAATTCTCTAGTAGGGGTCTTCTACATTTTCTAAATGAGATAGGCATGATTGATATGGGACTTTTAGGACCAAAGTTTAATTGGTAAAACAATTAGAATGAAGGGAGGTTAATAAGAGAAAGAATTGATAAATGCTATGTCAACAAAGAGTGAAAATTTTGCAGAAGCAACTATTTTTCACAAGTCTGCTGGTAGTTCAGAACACATCCCTCTTATTTTAGATTTGGATAAAAAGGAACAAGGAGTGAAGAGACCTTTCAGGTTTAAGGCAATGTGGGTAAGAGACAACACTAGCAAGGAGGTGGTTGCGCTGAATTGGATGCAACATTCTTCAAGACATCCAGGAGAGAATCGGTACACTCAGATGAAAGAAACAAAAAAAAGTCTCTCGGGAAATGGAATAGGGACCATTTTGGATGGTTGGATACTCAGATAAAGGAGACCACCTCAAGCTGCAAGAAATTCAAGAGAAGAATCTTCCAAACTGCAATGTGGAAAGAAATTTTAAGGAGCAGATCATAGAGCTTCTTATTAGGAGGGAGATCCTTCGGAAGAAAAATTCAAGGGATCAATGGCTCGCAGAAGGAGATGATAACACAAAATATTTTCATTGAGTAGCTACAATCAGAGGAAAAACAAAGATTGAAGGACTCAAAATGGAGAATGGGGACTGGATATACAGCAGGGAAGAGATTGGCCAACAGTTTGTAGATCATTTTCAGCATATTTTCACTTCCAACAAGGCTGCAATTTCTAGGTGGCTTAATGGTATGAATGTCCTTTTTTATAAACACTATTCGCCTATTGTGAGATATGATTTCTGTTGTGTAGTGCTGAAGTTTTTTAAGACTGGGGTTATGCCTCCCCATGTTAATTGCACTTTTATTACTCTCATCCCAAAAGTGGAGAAACCTCATATGGTTAACCACTATATACCAATTAGTCTTTGTAATGTGCTTTATAAGGTCACTGAAAAAAATCATCTCTAACAGAATCAAACCAGTCCTAGAGAGAATGGTGTGCCCAATGCAAGCTACTTTTGTTCCAACTAGGCATATACAAGACAATGTGATCCTTCTATATGAGGTGATGCACACTATGGGGAATAAAAAAAAAGGTAAGGGTGGTCTAATGGCTATTAAGGTTGATTTGAAAAAGACACGTGATAAGATGGAGTGGTGTTTTATTAATGCTATGCTCACATGGCTAAATTTCCCACCCTGCTTTGCTCATGGATTAAGGAATACATTACCATTTTGAAGTACTCCATTCACATAAATGGTGACCATATGGATCTCTTCCCAGGAGAGAGGGGACTGAGACAGTGGGACCCCCTCCCCCCCTACTTTTTCATTATTGGTTTAGTTCCTCTCTAGAATTCTCAATTTTGCAAAAGAGAGCAAATGGATCTCAGGCATTAAGCTTGCAAGAAATTCCACTCCCATACACCACTTAATGTATGATGATGATCTGATTATCATGACAAGGGCCAATGAGGTGGAGGCTAAGTATGTGGGGCTTTGTCTGCAACTATATGGAGAAGTCTCTAGACCAAAAACACATAAAGTCAAATAAGCCATTTACTTCATCAAAATACTCAAGGGCAATGTCAAAAGGGAGATAAGAGAGGTGCTTGAGATATAAAAGGAGACAAGAGGAGCAGGTATCTGGGGCTACCAATGTTTCATGAAAAATAAATTAAAAATTGCCAGCTTCAATGGCACTATGGAGAAAATGGTAAAGAAAAAAAATGGCTAGATGAACAAAGCTATCTCTTATGCAGACAGAATGACTCTTATCCAAGCTACTTTAAGGCGATGTTCTTTCCTATATATTGTATGTTTTTCTCATGCCTCAAAATATCTGCAAGAAATTGGATTCCATTAGTGCTGCCTTCTGGTTGGGGGGGGGGGAGAAGATCAAAAAAGGTGTCACTGGATAGCTTGGGAAAAGTTGTGCTTGAAAAAAAAGGAGGGAGGTTTAGGTTTTAAGCTTGGTGAGAACTACAATAAAGTCATGGTTGCTAAGCTGTCATGGGACTTATGGTAAAAAAAGGAATGTGTGTGGGTGAAGCAGCTTCTTGATAAATATTTCAGTAGTATAGAGTTCCAAAGAGTGGATCCTAAAGGGACTAATTATTTATTTTGGAGAGGAGTGCTCAAACATATAATCTTGATTGAAGAGGGGTCTTGCAAGATCATTGGAAAGGGAGATAAAATTGATATATGGCAGGACCCATGGCTGCTAAACTTGGAAAACTCAAAACCTAAACCCCCCGATGACATAAATTTTGCTCCTAAAAGGGTTAGTGAACTCATAACCTCAAACACCAGAATTTGGAAGGAAAATGTGCTAAGAGTCTGGTTTTGATGATCATGAAGTGGAGGAAATTATGAAATTAAAAATCACGGTGGAAGATATTATGGATAAATGGTGCTGGATGTTGGATAAAAAAGGGGATGTCACTGCAAATATGGAACATAAGTGGTTAATGAGATTCTCGGCAAATCAGACTTTGCATGAAAAGATTTTGGGACAAATTTGGAACGCCAAAATGCACATAAGGCTCAAAATGATGCTCTGGAGGTTGGTATGAATATTCTCACTAAAAAAGAAAAAATAGCTCAAAGAGGTATTTTGGTGAATGATGAGTGTTTAATGTTTGGGGGAAAAAAAGAAACTACAGTTCACATTCTTGTCCAGTTCCATCTTGCCAGTATTGTGTGGTTTCAGTGCATGGACGTTTAGAACATATATGATCCAATGTCAATCTTTGTGGCAATTGTATGTATTTTTTCTAGATAGCAAGGATGGGATAAATATGGATGATTCACAGATGCTGCAATTTATAGCCTGTGCTATTGATTTTTTTTTTGGATGTTCAGAAATACCCAAAAAATAGGTAAGACATTACAAAGAGGAAAATAGAGTGGCTGGATAGATTCTCTATGGAGATCAAAAATCATATATCTAGCTGTAGCAAAAATGTGGATGAGTGTTTAGGGCAAGAGAAGACCAGGGTGGATTTGCAGGATAAATGGAGAGGACCTCCTCAAGAAGTGGTAAAATTGAACTGTGATGCATGTGTGAATTAGAAAAACTGCAAGGTTGGAATTGCAGTAGTAGCTAGAAATCATACAAGGTTCCCAATTCCCATAAAAAAAATAGATATCTTCCAAGGTAATTCTATAGAGGAGGCATAGCTAGCTACTATAGAACATGCTTGTGCAGTTGTCAGAGAGAAAGATTTTGAAGAAGTTGAGATTGAGTCAGACTGTAAAAGGGTGGTGGAAGCTGTGGAAGACCAAATAAAAGCAGAACGGAACTGAAGAAACAGAGTGGCAGCTGTGAAATTCTTCATATCCAACAGAGCTGGTGCCTCCCTAAAATTTTGTCACAGCCCATTGTGCAACAAACTGGGCAAGAATAGAAATCCATAGGGTTTTTTTGACAATGATGGGATAAAAATGTGCAGTGATTCCCTTACATTTTTTCGAATAAAATTTCACTAAATTTCATTAAAAAAATTAATAGGGTTAAACTTGTCATCACAACTAGAATATACCGTATGAGGTTTTTCTAATAGTGTAAGAGTCACTACCTTTATGAAATCTGTAATTCTGTTTTACCACTATATTTCATTAAATATCGAAGGGTAAAAGATAAAATCCACCCTCGTTTTATGGGTTCTATACAAAAACACCGCTCGTGTTCGGGGATATACCAAACCCCCCTGTCAGCTAACGGTGACTAACTACAACTAACAGTGCACACTAAATATCCATTTTACCCTCGAATGAAAAAAATTATCCTACTATTTAAGTTTTTTCTTCCCTTATCCCTCCATTCTACCATCTGTATATCTTCTCCTTTTTCTTCTCCTCCAGAAAACCATCAGTAGTCTCCGTCCACAACCACCAGAAATTTCCCCTCCTGAACCGCCGTCCGTTGATCTAATGGTGGTGTTCGGAGGTCGATTCGTGGTCTGGGCCTCACATTGCCGACCGCCAGATCTGCAAAAATCGCCGGATTGAAAATGGACTGATAATGAAGAGTTCGTCGCCTTTTCCGGCGTGGTGGAGCAGTTTCCGGCGAACTCTCACCCAGAAACCTGCAACCCCGACGAAAACTGGTGAGTTAAGGCCTCCAACTTAGCTCTCTAGGTGCGCCTGAATCACATGAGTGATATTTCACAATCCAAATTCACTGATTCGTAGAAGAGATGGAGTAATTGATCGTTAAACGCCTCTAGGTTTCATCTTGTTCTTACCCAATTTCCTCCCTTCGATCGAGTGGCTTGTGGGGTTTTTGCAGGGGTCGTCGACGCGGAGTTTGAGAGAGAGTGATGTGGGTCGTCTGAGATCCAAGAGAGATTGCCTTCTATAAATTGTTGGTAACCGTAACTCTCAATGATGTGCTCAACATTTGCACAAATAAAAGAACTATAAATTTTCAATTTCATGAAGATGATAAATTATTACAGTGAAATGATAGGTTTTGCTCCTTATCTCTCTCTGTGACGGTGTGTTTTCACAGATGCATGAGAAGATGTCAATTTTCCCCTTAAGGTTTTCTTGGATATACTCAATCTTAGGGATGGCCATTCGGGCCAGAAAAATTCGGGCCAACCCGCTCCACATACTACACCATACACTATTCACATACCATTAAAATTGTGTGTGGGTCGGCCTGTAGTAGATTTTGAATCGGTTTTAATAGGTGGCGGGACTATGCGGGTTAGTGTAGGGGTTGTATTGAGGAAACCCACACCCGCACCCTCTTCTCCAACTTCGTCACTGTCGTTCCTCTCTCTCTTCATCTTCTCTCACTCTTTCTTTCTCGCGCGATTCAACTTCTTATCCCTCGTGTCCAAGTGCTTCTGTAATCTCGAAGCGGGCTTGATAGGCCGCTGTCAACTCTCTCTCTCCGCCTCAGCCTGGGTTCCAAAATAATCCCCCGAGGCTGCCGCCGTCAAGGAGCCAATCCACCACATCACCGCCACCAGCGCCGACAATCGCTGCTCTCCGGCCTGTTGCGAAACGGACCCTATGGACACATATAAGGGGATGACGCAAGTATGGGAGAAGGAAGCGGAAAGGAAGAGAGAGCGACTGTTTTGGTGGTGCAGTTGCGGCAAAGGCGGTGGAGGTGGGATTGGTTCACTCTGCTCATCCCTCATCTCCAATTGAGATGACCCATTTCCGATTATTAGAAAACACAAGAATTTGCTCTGTTTAGTGCTCTGTTTTTTTGGTTGTTTAGGCATTGTTTAGGTTTTGTAGACTCTGCTAATGACAAATTATAGCAGAGAATGGATATGCACATTATAAAATCAATTTTGTTTTATGAGATTGTGATTAATTTTGTTTTCTGAGATAACATTTGGGTCTGGTTGTTGCTTGTTAGGCCTTGTTTGGTTTGAATAATGGTTGACATTTCAGATTCTTGAAATAGCCCGTTTGGTTTCATAGTTTAATACTTTAATCTAGAATCGGGCTTGATAGGGTCGCGTATGTGTTCGGGTCGAATCGGGTTGAATTCAAACGGGTGCGGGTCAGTGTGTAGTAGCTTGCACACCGGGTCCTTATGTGGGCTGCCATGCATCTAGGCGCTATAGCGGGCCGGGTCGGGTTTAGCTAGTTTTGGCCCGGCCCGATTGCCATCCCTACTCAATCTTGCTGGTGGAACAGTATGTAAAAGGGTAATTTACACTTTGTTCCCCCGGGTTTTGGTAAATATACAATAGCTACCCTCATTGTTCATCAATTGACATGCAACACCCTTAATTTGGATGGTATGTAATGGAAGTGAACGAAATGGGGAAAAGTTCACTTTTACCCTTCATACTTTAACAGAAACACACACATTTGCTAAATTACCCAAAGCTCTGTTTCTAATTTATTACCCCTCTCTCTCCAAAACCACCTCCACCAACCGACCACCATCAAAGCACAAACTGCCATACTCTTTAACTTTTATGCTACCTCTACCGCTACGACCACCAAACTCAAATGCCCAGTGAAACCATCACCTCAACTACCACACATTCAACTCCATCATCCAACCCAGCATCACAGTGACCAAAACCAAAGTAATTAACACCACCATGAGAACCCAAACCCAGCACCATCATCAACATTCATTTCGGGCCAAACTTTTGAATACTCAATCGAACCACTAACTTCACACTCCGACCGATTTTTTGCATCCTCACTTAGTTAGCTATAAAATCACAATTTTTATTTAACCACGGAATCAATTGTTCCATCCCAAAATCAATTCAAAACCAATTCACCAACGCTGCCAAACTCTGTGGCGGAACACTCAAACTTTGAAAACCTAACTATCGAACCAGATCTAAGGTTGAAATGAAATAGAAATATGGGTTTGATCAAAGGAATTTTAGGTCGGAGGAACATCCCTTAAATGGGGAAGAACAGATCTGATCGAACCTATCTGTTCCAGTCCAAATTGAGAGAGAGAGAGAAGGGTTGGAGTTGCTCGCTGATGGACAACGAGATTGTCATCGTCTTAGACTGTACCCTAGCCGGCACTGGCGATTCAACCGGCGAGTCTCTTCGTCGTTCTTTAGCTGTGCTCCTTCCTCTTTCCGTTCGTCGTCTTCATCTCCATCATCCTTTTCTGAAAAATCGTTGGCAGCGTTTTCAAATTCGTTGCCATCCTCTTCTTCATCGAGTGCATTTTATTGCGAGAGAGAGAGTAAGGGTCGAACGGCAGGGTTGGCGGCGAGTTCTGCACATCCTCCACCTCTTTTCATCCCCATCTTGTGCGTATTATTCTCACCTTTTTAATACATTATATTTTCTTAATTTTGTTATAATACATTTAAGACCACATGGATCTTTTTTAACAAAATCCAATTAACATTATAAGCTAGTAGTAAAAAGGGTAAAAGGGTGAATTCATTTGTTTGGAGGGAAATTTAGGTATGAAATAAGCCCCAAAGGTATATTTACCTGCCACCTCACATCCAATTCACGGTGGTTGACAGAAGGGTGTTTATTGTCAATATTTTGGCACAAGTTAGGGGTGCCACATGTCAATAGATGAACAATGAGGGTAACTATTGCCTAATTACCGAAAGTCAAGGGTAATAAGTGTAAATTAATATTTTCTCTTGTATCTTTCTATCTATGCTGCAACCCTGTGGATGACTGAAGCAGTGTTGTTTCTGTAACTGTAATGGAAGGGTAAGCTTGTCATGTTCTTGAATCTTAACTGATTTATTAAAATCGACAAAAGAAAATATTTTTATTTCAAATTGGTGGTGGTGGTGTTGCTGGTGGTGTGATGGTGGTGTTGCTGGTTGTGTTGAAGAACACCAATAACAACGTGGTATGGACATTTATGTAAACTCACCTTTCAAGTGTATAATGGTCCTAAAAAATTTGATTGAACAGAAGGGTGCTATTTGTCTAACGTCCATCCACTGACAAGGTTTCCTTTTGTCTATGACAGAGAGGTTTTGGTGTATCCCCGAACATAAGGGGTGTGTTTGTATATAACTCATACAACGAGGGTGAGTTTTGTCTTTTACCCATAATTCAAAGGTCCCATTTTCGAAATGTCAAAAGTGGAGCACGTAAATTGAAACCTTGCCACGTAGTAAATAATTCAAAATTCGGGCCAATAAATTTATTAGTATTACAAACTTGCCCCATTACAGCCAATATTCTTTCAGTAGACAGAGGAGAAGTAGCGAGAAAAGCCGAGAGGGAGAGAGATGACGAACTACCGCTACCGGAGTTGCAGACCAAACGCCGGCGCCTGGTGATTGGTGAGTCGCCGGTTCTTCTACGTCAACCTGCTGCAACCACTGTATAGCCTCAGGTTCTGAATTTGGGGGTTGATAGTGTTATTTGATTTTTGAGTTGAAACTTGGGGTTTTCTATATTTTATGTCTTGATAATTTCATTTCGTGTTCTAATCAAGGATTGTGATATTATTCAATTTGGGATTCATGATGTTAGGTCCTTTTGTGGTACCAAACCACATTTTATAGCTACTTACTTGAGATATTAGCATATACTACCTCCGTTTCTTCGCTGGTTGACTTTTTAACCCGTAACCGGGTCACTTTGACTCGGTGATTAGAATAGCAAAACGATGTAACTTTTTGGCAAGTTTTCATAATATTGTAGAGTAACTACAACATCATGCAAAAATTACCAAATTCGTGTATCGTTTTGCTAACCAAATTGCCGGGTCAAAGTCACACAGTGAATAGTGTAAAAAAGTGAAGTAAGCTGAAAGAGAAGAAACAGAGGTAGTACTATACTGTATTAAACTGTCTATTATTTATGTATAATACCAACTGTGCACTGTTCAGACTTCATAGCCGTGCATTTTCAGTTTTGCTTAATCACTTTTTAGCCATGATTCTTCCCGTGTATTGGTCTGCCTTCTGCCCAAACTTAATCAGTTCATTTTCATCGTGTGTCAACTCTTGTTTTTGGCTTCCCAGAATCCTAGTTGATCGGCCTTCTGGAATTTGTTTTTGTCAAAATTTGAGCTCAATCCAATAATATAAGCTTCAGTGTAGGATATGGTAAAAAGATAAGCTACTCCCAGCCATTTAGGCTCTTCTGAAGTTTAATTCATGTAGTTCAAAAGCTTAACCAAGAACGAGTGCATCTCTTGCTAAGAAGGCATACTTTCAAACTTCAAATGATTTTTTTTTTTTTTTTTTTTTTTACTGGGGCTATACTTTCTTTCCCTCCCTGAGGCAATCTAAAAGTATCCAGTGGTGCTTATGATTGTTGTAAAGGAAAATGTTGCTTTAGAATATAGGTCTTAATACATTTCTGCATTTTGAACCTGAATGATATAGTAGCTGATACATAGCGTTGCAGATCGTTTTGATAACACCTGAATAAATGTAGAACACGGGAAAAAATGATTTGCATTACTGTATATCAGTCTATGTAATGACAAAAATATATGATTTTTGACCATAATTTGCTATATGGAACTTAGTATTGTTTAATGGAGTAATATATACTAATAATTAATGTACATTTGCGGTTTCGGCATAGTGCCCTAGTAGTTTCAGATTCCTGGCTCCACTCCTGGTAGTGACCTAATTATCTCATACCCTTGTTCTTTATTTTCTCAGTGATTCCAAGAGATGGTAGCTTCTGCAAGTTTTATCAAAAGCCTCTACACTGAGGTATCTGGTGGTGTACATTTCGTGACACCAACCTCGTTTCCTCAGACAAATGAAGGTGACTTTGTATGTTCGTTTCTTTCTACATTTAAACTGGTAACTTAATTTCTTACTGTTTCAATATTTTTGTTTTTTTTGTTAGTTCTTACATAGAACATTATGTTTACTTGGGCCAACAGTTGCATATACATGTCTTCTTATATGTTTGTCTATATCTTTATTTAATTGCAAGTAATATGTAAAATGTTATTCTGACCAAGGTAAAGAGATGTTCTCTGTAGTAGGGCATCTATGATATTCTTCTGTATCTTTGTTTACTCTTTGTTGCTGCTAAGGTAGGTCTACTCATGTAGAAAAATTACGCGGCTAAACTTGCGGCGTCAGTTTCCTGGTGGTTGAATTTTACAGCTGTGAGAATGTTTTCTGGTGTCAAGCTCCTAAAGTGAATTTAACTATATTCGATTCCTAATAATCTTCTGAGCATCATTCATTACTATTTTGTGGACCACTTTGATATTGGATATATTTGTTAGTATTGACCTTCAAAAAGTAATCTTTACTAATTTACAAGAGACTTAGTTTACTTGTATTTTAGGAGAAACTCCTATTCCGTCTGCGAAAGGGTCAGCATTTATTGTTCTGTTTAGAATAGGAGAAAATTATATTTTTGCTATATTCTGTTATTAACAATCTTCTGAGCCGTACTCATGAGTCATGACTCATGACTATTTCAGGGGCCACTCTGATATTGGATAGCTTTGTTACTTTATTCCTTCAAAAATTAATATTTACTAATTTGCATCATACTTATTTTGCTTGTATTTTAGGAGATACTCCTATTCAATTCCGCCAAAGGGTCGTTTTCTATATTTTTGGTAAATTTTCAGTTGCTTAGGATTCTTTACTATTTAAGTCAATGTAAGCCGTAGAGCAATGCAACTCTTTCTTGCCAATATTATAATTTTGGACTACTCTGGTTTTGGAGGATTTTCTTATCACATTTTTAGCTTCGATTGAAGAGATACTATACATTATAATTTCTTTTTGTTATTTGTTACAGATTCGAGGTGTGTTACACATTTTACAAGGTTTTTCCAGTCACTTGTTCTATTGGAACAGTGCTGGACAGCGTTTTCATTACAGAAGTGGGGTATATGTTGCACACATATCACAGACGAGCCTCCACACCGTCCTCAACCAGTGCATCTATGCTGCCACTTGTCTGAAATTGGTTGAAATTGTAGTGAACAAGGTTGAGACATCAGTTACAGTAACTTCTCCTACGTTGAGGGCCTTTGCCTGCTCTGTTTCAGTTTGGTTGAAAGTATGTTTCTGGAACTTTGCAGTACTTTCCTGTCAAGATTCCACATGTCCTACGGTATACAGTTCCTCACTGACTGACTTGTTCTTGAGCAGCGCTTACGGGATATAGCTTTCAAGGAGGAAGTAAACATAAGAACTGCAAGTTTTAGAACCACTCCTACTATATTGGGCTTGGCAAGTTCTTTATCAAGGTTTGTGCAGGTTAGCTTGCATTTTTCTATGGATTTTGTGCTATTAATAGGTTTAGCCAACACGGTAATGGTTTAAAATATCGCTGCAATTGTCAGGGCGTTGGTCTTTGACTGCTTTCATTTTGGTCCTTCAACTGTTGTATTCTTCTGGAAATTGTCATCTTTTTATGCTTCTCATGAAAATATCTGATCAAACCTGCTTTCTTACTAGTCTCTTCTCAGGTGGGGAATATTTATTGCAAATAGTGGATGAAGCAATTCCTAAAAGCTATCTCGAGCTTCAATCCTCTCCTCCTGCTGCAGAAATTTCTGTTAATATTCTCGACTATCTCTACAAGAAGCTTAATGAAAATTGCCCCGTTCAAGGTGGTGAGGTTGTTACTTTTCCCTGTATACTGTATGTTTTCATTTCGTTCAGCTGAGTTTGTGCGTCATAAATGGAGTTTATGCAATTTCAGGAGGATGCCTACAGGATGCTACTTTATATATTTGTTGGGAGTGCATTGCCTTATTTTGAGGGTCTTGATTATTGGATTTTTGAAGGAATACTTGATGATCCTTTCGATGAGGTAATTTTCAGCTCTCTTTTAAATATCTCTAGTGTATGAAGCAACTAGCGCACATGGATTGGATGGAGTCTGATAAGCTCATCACTGAAAAGAAGACGAGCACATAACCTGTCCCAAATCTTTAGCTATTAGCATATGAGCCTATTAGTGTTTGGTATCAGCTGAAAATCCGAAAAATCGGCTGAAAGTAATCTATGTGGAAATCTAGTTGAACTGAAAACCAAAATCTGTTTGGTATGAGCTGAAATTATAGAACATAAGTCTGACCAATTTGACACTATCTAAAGTTTTTTAGAATCAACTACTTGAACACGCTTACATATAATGAACTCCCATCATGCTCATGATAAAATCATATTGAACATTTATTTTTTGAGATTTTCAGCTGCAAAATCCCCGATTTCGGAGATTCTTCAATTGTCTTGAAGTTAATTTGATCTGCAGATTGTCAGCTTGAAGTTTTGTGTGCCGCCAAATGAAATTGGCTTAAAATACAGATTGTTATCCCACTTGTATATAATCCATTTGGACAGGTCCTTCATAGGGAAAATAAGTAACTAGATCCTATATGGCTATGTCTAGAGATCTTTACTTGGCACTTCTGTATGAGTGTATAATTTAGTGAAAAGTGCTCCTTCAGTTGCTGGGTGTTAAGCTAACTACAGGATTCGGACACGTGATCCTGAAACTTTCTCTTGGTTAAACTATTTATGCTATCATGCGCAGATATGTTAAATAATCCATTCAGATATCAGCTTTAGATGTCGTCAGATACAGTATGTTAGACCCTTCCTAATTAATGTTGCAGTTTGCCGGTCTTAGAACCAAAATATCTATTTTGGCTACTGGAGTTCCTCTCAGAACCTTTACCCTGTTACCAGGTGGGTATTGCATGTTAGGACAAGCAGGACAGTTCGTACATCGAAGTAGCACAAAGAGTTTCTTTCACTTCTAAAATGTTTTTGTTTTTGTTCATCTTTTTTTCCTGTTTTTATTATCTAGTTTTTTCTTTTTGTTTTTTTATTACCTTGTTATTCCATTTCTGTATTTTCTTTTGCTGCAGATGTTTTTTTATGCAAATGAAGCAATTTCAATAAATGATGCCGATTTCTGGGAGAAGAGCTATCTATTGAGACAAAAATGTCAAAAGCTTGATCTTACCAATGTCACTAATCTTTTACCACGATCAAATGAGAATAAAGAAATGCCGGGAAGAGAATCCATCTCAACGGAAGGGAGTGGATAGAACAAAAAGCAGAGTGAAGTATGTCCTTTGTTCATTAAGGATATCGCAACTGCTATTGTTTCGGCTGGAAAATCATTGCAGCTAATTCGACACTGCCCCACCTTGGTCTCAACAGCATGTACCAAAGGAAATATGCAGGAAATTGGTAGAAGTGAAAGGTCTGTTGGTATTAATGATTCATGTAAGATTGGTAATGGGCAAAGCATGATGGGGTTAACCTTGTCTGAAGTCTTCTGTGTGTCATTAGCTTGTCTTATTGGGCATGGTGATCATATTTCCAAATACCTCTGGCACGATGAGAGTCTAAACCAGTTCCCCCTTGTTGTCTAAAATCTCTGTGAGGAAAGAGAAAGCTGAAAAAAAGTGTGCCGAGAACATGCCTGTAACAGCATGTTCAGAGAACGTATGGTGCAACTTCTTGGTTAGTTATTTTTGCTCAAAAGGTGTAACTGACTCAGAATATATTCATAGTGATGCAGATGACATCGTTGGGGTGAAGGAGGTCAATATTGATTCAGGTGATAGAGATGTTTTGCCCTTCGTGAACACATTTTGTCCTCAAAATCCTGCCATAACTGTGTGCCGCAGCTCACTTCTTGAGAAAAAGGGTATTAGGAATGCTTTGAATTTGTCAAAAAAATTCTCTCTGCCACCTCTGAATGACGAGAGCTTAAGAAATGATATTTTTGGTACTAAAGATATGCCGATTCTTGCTGAGGGAGGAACAAATTACACTCTTGGCTTTCAGTTCAGCGACTCTGAAAATCTTCGTTCACAAAATGACACCGAAATTCTAAAAGGATTGTTTCCATTTCCAACCCTTCTTCCATCTGTTCAGGTATTCTAGTTAGATCAGTTATGTAGCAGTTGTTCTTATGAGTGTCATAGTTTCTGGTCACTTAGTTCAGATCATGAAGCAGGAGGAACTTTGTATGTCCGAGTTCTTACCCTTCCAGAAGAATACCACCCTTCCATCAAGAGTTCTTAGGTGGATTCTAAATGTCGAACCGAAAGCCACACCACTACCAGTGGTTATTCTACAGGAATGCCTCACTGTCCACATAGAGAAGCTAGGTAAGTCCCACGTTCCTTATTTGTGTGTCCTTTGATGAAGTATAAAGGTTGAAGAAACATTCTCACTGGAATGCAGGTTGATTATATTGGCAGAAACATATTGTCAAAGTTGCTAAATGATTGGGGAATTATGGACGAGCTTGGTGTTTTGCGTGCGATATTCTTGTTAGGTTCAGGTACTCAAATTTGAGAATTTGTTCATATTTTGGTTCTCAATCCCTGTTATGTGACTTCTGCAACCTTGCTTGTCCAGGCGATCTTCTTCAGCACTTCGTGACTGTGCTTTTTGACAAGATGGATAAGGGAGAATCTTGCGATGATGATTTTGAACTGAATATGATACTTCAGGTTCCTTGCTTTCCTACGTACCTCCCTCCATTCTGATAGACCAGTTTGTAATTCTCCTATTACAACGATCCCTTCCACCAAGCAATTTTCTTGTCATTTTCTTCTTGTAGCGCAAATCCTGGAGCGTTTTCCTGTAGGTCATTTAGAATTTATGGCCACTTTACCTTCATATGCCAGAAATATCTTACGATTTTCCTTTGGATAGGACCTAAAACACGTGCTCTAGACTGCCTAATGTTTCATAGGATTGTTAGATTATATTTCTTTTATGGTTATAGAAGTACAGGGTTTGGGACTTTGGGTTATATGAATGTCTTCCTGCCTGACTCTTTGATCAATAATGCTGTTTTTGGATTACTTATTTACTTCGATTTTTCGTTGCTCCCAGGAATCAATAGCGAATTCCTCTGACGGGTCATTACTCAGTGCCCCAGATTCATTAGTTGTGTCAATTACACAAGGGTGTGATGCCAGTGGGGATGAGCAGCACCATGCAACTTTGTTGTCCTCAACTCCTCGCCGAAGACCTGGGCTCAACTTTGGTATAAATGGCCTTGATTCTCTGAATTTTGCATATAAGGTATACTTTCTGGGTTCAGTTACAAATACTTTATCTAGTTTTTGGAGATGCATGTGTATTCTCTTCTCTCACTTGTACAACATCTACCTTAATGTCATAGGTCTCTTGGCCGCTCAAGCTGATCGCTAATAAAGAAGCAATCAAAAAATATAATCAGGTAACTCCCTTCACTTCAGTTGCATCTAGCATGCGTTTCTTATTGTTTTGATATGATACCATAAAAGACAGTTCTTGTGCATGGGAGTGTGAAAAAAAAAGTATTTTGTTTTCTTTTATGTATGCTTTTATTTGTCCCTGGTTTATTTATAAGGGCTATTGTTCATCAGTGAACTGTAAGGATCATCTCATAGAAACATATTCCAAGAGGTTGAAACTCCAAGCAAATGAATCAGTGTGTGGTTTCAAACTTAAATTGATACGACATCTAGGTTTTTTCATCAGTGTTTGGCAGTGCCTTTCAGAAATCAAAATCGTCTATTCAGTTGTCTCAATGGAACAGAGATAGATCTCATCTCTGTTAAATTGAATCAGGTGAATGTTAACTGCCGATTAAGTTTCTTAATTTTCTTCCTCTATCCTGTTAACAAAAAAGGATTACACCATCAATTTTTTGAAAGTTGGACATTCCCATAAGTTGTCATATTAACTACTTGGTGCAACACCCAGCGCGCACCAAAGGTGGGAAACACACTGTACTCCCAAAGGAAAACACACGGAAATCCGATTTTATCCATCTATCAATATCTGAGGAGAAATGAATTTATTCAGTCATCAAAGTTGAGAAACAATGATAGCTTGAAGCCATAAATGTATGCAACAGTAGACAAGTGACGAGTCCTAAACAAACTGAAAGGATAAGCTACTAAAAACAATTCTGATTACACAGAAATCCAAATAAAAATAAATAACAAATGAAATAAAATCCCATAAACTTAGAATAATTGAAGTCTTTATCCGCATCATTCTCCTCCACTGAGAAAACTCTACTCCGGAGAGTTCAACAAAAGAACCAGTGGCCGGACAACCTCTCCAGAGCATCAAAATGTTCCATACGTTGTCACGACCCAGAACTTTTTGATGATTAGTCCAACTAGTCAAGTATTTCGAAGGATCTTTGTGAATTGAAACATTTCGACGAGTCCACCAATGACATAGATACTTCAGCAAGTCACCATATATTAAAGTCTCTGGATGGTTCTTCCAGCAGCTAAGATACTTCCAAGTTGTATCATCATGAACTGAAATGTCTGGAAGTCCTTTCATTTGACTAAGTAGTGTAGCAAATCACCACAAATAGAAGAGTTAGAACATTTTTTACACAATGAAGAATATGTGGCAAAATCCAATGTCGTAATGACAGGAATGGTGACCCTTCCAGTACACTAGATATGTCCAAATCAAGTGTCGAGATTGGCAAGTATATTCGAACTGTGTACTCCTGCATAGGTCCCCGACTCCCCGTCATGAGGCAGAACTTGAGAATACATAATGATGGACCAACGTGTAGTATCCTGTTTGAATAGATGTGCTCAAGGCTTTAACATATGACAGGAGGTCAAGTGGTCATTCTTGTCGGTATGGTAAGTTGACTAAGGTTGAGTCAAAATTCAATTTGAATCATAATAGAGGACACACGGTATCTTGTAAGAATTATGATGAAGATGCAGGCCAACTGATGTGGGACAGATTCTAGCAATCTGCTCCTGCTATGACTGTGCTTATTTATAGCAGTTTTGCAGGTCCAGAGAGAGGGTTGTAAGGGTTGCGACCAAGGGTTCAATAATAAGGATTAGTCTGGGAAGGGTTTGAAATTGAAGGTTTTTGGACCAAGAGTGGTGGCTGTTCTGTGCTATGAAGTATGAACAACAGCGTGAACAGTAACAAACAAGAAAATAGAGAAGAGGAGGCAGAAGAAAGAAGGTAAGAAGACGAAAATAAGATCTAGGACTCCCACCTAGATGTCCATAAGATTGACCCCCTAGGGTAAGGCTGCAAATGCGTTTAACAAAGCTTCACAAACTCAAAAGATTTTCTTATTCACTAAAACCATAATCAAGAGTACATATGAATATACAGAATCTCAAATAACCTATCCCCAATCAAGTTTCATCTCTGAAAAGGAAACTCAACCAACTCTGATTTCTCTGTCTTATAGTTTAGAACCTTCTTCAAAATTCTACTGCAGAATTCATAATATCTAGAAAGTTAGTATCTAAATACCCTTTCTACTAAAATAAGAAAAACTAGAGAAATCTGTCCAGAGAATCTCAGACAGATTTTAGAGTGAGAAAGATCACATAATTATTCAGATTTTAGAGTGAGAAAAATCGTCCCTTTCATACTTATCATCTGACCATTCATGTTCTTCAAGCGGGCGAACTTCCACAAACACATCTAGTGACTCCACATGGTTCTTTAAATGCGCAATTGCTAGGGCGTCATCCCCGACTTTAGGTACATCAAAGTTTGATCATTACTCACCACAGGACACCGATCTGAAAGTGTGGAGTGGCCTTGTTTGCGAGAGATATGGAACATTTGTTGTCTGTCTTTGTGGCTGAACCTATGAAGGAGGATTATACTCGTAAGAATGATTATCAGTATAGTCACTTTCACAATTATCGCGATATTGACATGTGCTACTAGACCTTTGATTAGATGTCCATCTAATCAATAACGAGATAATTGTGATAGTGACTATGCGAATAATTATTCTTATGAGTGTAATCCTCGTAAGAATAATTGTCGGTATAGTCACTATCACAACTATCTGTTAGGTACGCTTCTGAGAAGCATACTTTTTCTTTTTCGATATGAAGCTGAACCATACTTCTCTGCTAAAATTTCCTTCATTTTATTCCACTTGGTAATAGAATCTGCAACTCTTAAGTGTCTACAACATCGACCCGAATAATATGGAACATCCTTCAGGACACATTAAGACTTCTCATAACATCTAGGTGGTTCCTGATACTCATAATGGTGTGCTGAATGATTCCTAATGTGTCTCCTGGAATCACCATTTGAGTAGGTGTGCTGAGAATATTTTGTACATCTCGACATGGTCTTTCCAAAGGCTTACGCAACAGGACTTGAATCTATTGGTACCCTGAAAGCGTTAGAGATCCTCAAAAATAAGTTCGCTGTGGTGACTTTTGATTCTCGAGAGAATCAAAGCCAAGTGTGACCCAATACACCAATGAATATGAGCCAAATGGGTGACCCCTTCTGTATGAACCAAATGGTGTGACCCAAATATCCAAAGGATATTAGCTGAGAAAGTCGACCCAAACTTCCAAAGAGTATGAGCCAAAATGTGATCAATGTTCTTGTGAACGAAATTTGCCAAATTGAGTAATTAAAATTAGATTTTGTTTTATCTTTTTGTCTGAAAGTGAATAGGCTTGAATGAGGGGAACTGGGCTGCAGACCTGCAGTACTCTTCAAATAGAACTGCTGGGCTACAGAGGATTAGGATTAGGTTTACATTAAAATAAGGCAAACTAAGGAATTAAGAATCTGAGGAGGGGTACATTGGGGATTACGAGGCTGGGTTTTGTTTCTGCAGTTGAGAACAACGAAGGTAGAGGAATAGGGTGGCGGCATGGTGAGGAAGCGGTGGCAGTGTAACGGCGTTGGCGTTTGGTGGTGGCGGTGGACGCATTCTGTTAGGTATTTGACATTGGGGCTAGTACGAATGGCTATCGTGGGTTTCTGATACGGGGCTGTTTCAGCGGATTTTATTGAACAGCAGCTGTGTTCTTTTAGGCACAGGACGTCTTCTTCTTTCTTTCTGTTCTGTAAAATTTGGTTTTTGGGTGACCGTGCTGCAATAATGGAAATCAAACCGAGTAGCAGAAGCAGCACAGAGATGGCCGTAGAGGCAGGGGTGACACACCGAGTTTTGGCTCTGATACCAAAATTGATGGCCGTAGAGGCAGGGGTGACACACCGAGTTTTGGCTCTGGTACCAAAATTGATGCAGCACACAGCATGCACCGAGGGTGGGAAACTCAATACTCCCCAAGGGTAACACACAGTAATCCAATTTTATCAATCACTCAATTTCTGACGAGAAATGAATTGTTCAGTCATCAAAAGCTGAGAAACAGCCTGAAGCCATATATGTAGGCAACAGAAGATGAATCCTAGACAAACTAAAACTCTTAACAAGATAAACTCCTTAAAAATTAAGCTACTAGAACGACTCTGATAACATAAAAATCCCAATCAAGATAAACAACTAAATGGAATAAAATCATATGAATAATTGAAGACTTTATCGTCATCATTACTTCTCCGTCCCACAAAGATAGCCCACTTGTCAGATTTAAGATCTTCTAAATTGGTTGTCCACTTCCTTTTCAAAGTTTAAAACATATAATGAAGCTCGGCCGCTCATGTTTTTAATAGGGGCTACTGGAGGATTTAAATGGCTTCTAGATTTAGGTAATCGTGGGTTTAATCGAGGTACACATAAGCTGGCTCGGACACCACTGCTATAAAGAGTTACTTTGGGGAAAGAGGTTAATCTTGAGTGGTATGTCTCCTTCAAAAAAATGGGTTCCAAAGATGGGCGACCTTTGCGGGATGGAGGGATTATCCATTGAATTCACTCATACATTACGCAACACATTTCACATTCAAAACACAAAAGATTATAAGAAACTCTAGGACTGAAAGAAATGGTAAAATATCCTGTTAATGAAGAATTAGATAGAATTAGTCTTTGCTTGAATTGCAGCATTTATAATTTTGGCGCATCAGCAGGCTAAGTCCTTGCCACGTTTCTTTGGAAGTAAATTAGAGAGTTTGTAAACTCTGTAAGTTGCATCTTAATGTGTATTAAGAAACCAAGTTAATGGGTTAATAACTAGTAGTTAAGCTCGGAATAGATACTCCAATCGCCAAGTTTGTATGGAAGGGAAGTGTAATAGAGAGTTAGGGATTCCCTGGATTACATCTTAATATACCTTTGTTCTAATTAAATGGGTATACAGCACTTAAAAGTCCAAAACATAAATTTATTTGTATTATTTATCTCTGTAATTTAAGACGCCAAAACACACAATTGGCAAGGTCACGAAACTTAGAGGACAACATGCCAAATAACATGCTTATCAAGCCTTCGAATTAACATTAAGCAAGGAGACTGACGGTGTTCACTTCCTTGCTCTTATATATTATACTAGGCATACACCCGTTGCCAAGGGAACTACTTAACGGCCGAGACAGAAAGTTCAAAAGTAGTCCAATGGTCGGGGTTCAAACACCTTTAATAGTATATAGATAGGCTCCGAGACCTCTAATTTTGCTCGTCCCTCACACTATTTTGTGTCTGATGCAGGTGATGAGTTTTTTGTTGAAGGTGAAGCGTGCCAAATTTGTGCTAGATAAAGCTCGGAGGTGGATGTGGAAGGTTATTGTTTCTTACTTCTCTCTTATCTTAATGTGCATGTGCATGTCCTTTGCCTGCTTTTCATCTTCAAAATTTTGATGTAGTTATTATCCATTGCAAGAGCTTGAATCTTGAGAAGCACACTAATGAAGTTCCTGGATAAATGTGCTGCGTCTAGTTAGCTTGACATATCTGGCGACCTTTTATCTGATAATTTGGTTGTTCAGGGTAGAGGCAATGCTACAATCAGTCGCAAGCATCACTGGCTAGTGGAGCAAAAACTCCTTCACTTTGTGGATGCTTTTCATCAATATGTGATGGACAGAGTAAGACACTTGGAGCTCCTAGTATGTTTCAATATGATAGTCTTCCGCTGCTATTTATAATCATCACTGTGTGCCTACAGAAGAATGCTTTTCCATATATGTTAGATTGATGTGTGACTTGTCATCTTTTCTGAAAAAATAAAGGTGATAACTGAATCTGTATTGCTGAGCTTCCATGAAGTTAAATCACCTTGCGTGCATGTCTCATCATGAAAATGCTGATGAATCAGGAGTCTCTTCCTGAAACATTTCTAGAGAATCAGTTGTAATGATATGAAGTGATAGTAAAAGGTGAGTTTTAATAAATAAGTTGAGGACTTGGTAGTTCAAGAACAGGGCCCCTCAGCTCGGCCAAAAAAAAATTACTACTTTTTACTGAAGATGCTATCAATGAAAATTAGGTTTTGAACTAAATTTACGGTATAGTCCAAAGGCATATCCTATTAAAATTATAGATAGAATTACAGAAGTTGAATTGATGGTGAAAATGTAGGATATCGGTGTACGAAGAGTTGCAGAAAGTAGATCAAAGTAAAGGATTATAAAATAAGTACGATCTTGTCCTGTGGAAAGAGCAATAAATTCATTTGAATTTAATTACAGAAAATAAAGACAATAGAACAAGTTAGGTCCTTGAAAAAAATATGAGACATCACTTGCTGAGACCCTTGGTCCGTTTCAGGTTCAAGCCGTGTTATTCCGGAGGTTATGTACGCAGTATATGTTGATACGTTTACATAGTTATCCTACAAGGAAAAATAGATTGTGTTGAAAAGAAAAAATATGTAATGTCATCTGTTTGGCTCAAGATTAAACAATCAGTTAATGTAAAAGGAAAGGAAGTTTATCCAACCAAAGAAATGGGAATTTCTTGCATTATTATGGCGTAGGATCCTCTTAATGCAAAGATCAACACAACCCTCTGTGGCACCTGACTGCTACTAGACAATCTATAAGGCCACCCATATCATGGACACATCTTTGGCCTTGACGTGCAGTGACGTCCAGCAAACTCTTCTAGGTTGTGCTACTTCGCCCTTTCCTGAGAAACTGCAGCATGGGCGCACAATTCTATTCATACAGTGAAGGAGGAGAATACTACAAGAATATGAACAGTACAACGGAGGTCAGTCACTGTCTCACTGCTGGCTCCTTCATCTTCCATATTGACCCTCTTTTTCAATCATGATCGTCCAAGTTCTGAACCATCATTAAACCCACCAATGCCAGCGGGTTCTAAACTGCCACTTCCCATTGCAAACTACTGTTTTCACCTCAATTAACGGCCACCATCTCCTCCAAATCCTCAAAGCTCAATTGATTGTTCTCTTAATTGCTTCTGAAAATCTTAGTCTTCCATTGAACATGGGATCAGATTGGTTCTTTCCATTTTCAAGCATGCAATTTGTTAGAGATATGTCAGACTAGGCGATTCAAACTAGGACATCGAAACCTAAGTTGAATTGGAAAGACTTCCTCAAATTCGCAGAAATGACAAGACTCTCGTTTACTGAAGAATTCCACCCAATTACAACCAAGAACACACTGCAATTGGATAAAAATTAAGGAAATAGAGACATAGACGGTGTAGGAAAGGAGAGATAAAAGAAATGCAGAGAGGTTGAGAGAGATTCAGATCTGAGAAGTAAGGAGAGAGATAGAGGAATATAGATAGATTTCAGAGAGATTTAGGGAGAGAGCTTTGTATATTTTCTTTCATTTCTCGATTGAAAGTTGCAGATGCTTTATTGGAGAGGAAAGAGCCAATTTTGCAATCATGTGCTCCAATTCTTCTCCATTCAGACATGTTGTCCCTATATTTTTAAAACAACCCCGTTACTACACAATCTGTAAGGTCACCCATATCATGAACTCATCTTTGGCATTGCCATGCAGTAAGTGGAAATAGGTATTTACTTTATTTGTGGTCCGTAAAAAATGTAAATGCATGTAAGCTACCCCACATGTGGGCCAGGGAAGATTGAGCCCCACTAAGAAAATTTTTTAGCTGCTCCAAGAGCACCACGCCAGTATGGCACGTGGTGCTCGACAGTCTACACCGTTCATTAACCGACACCTATGCCCACTACGATTCACCACTACCTATGTAAGTTATAGTAAAAAATCAGAATCCTATTTGGATATTTTCTCTCTTCCACTCACCCCAATTTCATTATACATGTCAAAACGTGAGTGGTGTAGAGCACCACGTGGATTTGCTCTATGAGCACCTAAGAATTGCTCACTAACTAGAGCTAACTGAAGAGGTTTCGTCCAAAGCTACATGAGGGGGAAACTTTGGATGTACCACGATGTTCTGAAAACCTACGCTGGGGACCTACCATGAGGGGATAACATTTCTTTTTATCAGTCTAGATGAACTGATTGTTGGTGTTGAAGTTCATAGTACATAGAGTATACGATGGTGCGATTTCTATTTGATATTTCTATATTGGTCTTCAGGTTTATCATAGTGCGTGGGGTGAACTTTGTGAAGAAATGGCAACTGCTGCATCACTAGATGAAGTCATACAAGTACACAAGGTCTACTTGACGTCCATACAGCGCGTGTTGTTCCAGATAAGCTGGTTGGTTCTGATATCAATCTTGCAGATTTTGGAGAAATATTACTGTAACCTCCATTCCTCCTCTCTTATATATACAAATCTTTACCATTTGCATTTTAACTCCCAGTGGGCATTGATTGCGAGCTGGATCAACATCATCCTTGGATTAGCTCTCGACTTCCACAGCGTGCAGCAGACCCTCACGAGTGGAGCAGTTTCTGCAATCAGGGCGCGATGTGAGATGGAAGTTGGCCGGATAGAAAAGGAGTTTGATAAATGCATTGCCTTCCTCCTCAGAGTAATCTCCTAACTTTCTTGAAGATGCCTTTCCTCAAATTACGGCCTTCTACTGTAAAAAGTTTGGGCACTTTTTCGAATCATGCCTTTTTTTTCCCTGACTTATTATACAGGTTCTATCTTTCAAGATCAATGTGGGACACTTTCCTCATCTAGCAGATCTGGTAACCAGAATCAACTAAAATTACTTCTACATGTCTGATAGTGGCAACCTGATTACTGCGCCCATTTCTGAATGATGAGGATGGCTAAATCAGAATATCAAATATTTGTAACCTTGTATTGCTCACCGTAGATCACAATGTCAGTTGGTCATTTCTCCCCCCTACTTCTGGGGTGTATCGATATTGTCTTCTCTGTGGCACACAAATTCTTTGCTTTAACCAGAACTAGAAGCCGCTGTATTGGAGAGGAACCAAACTCTGTTCAGAAACATGGGGAGAGTGAATCCGAGTTTAGTTTTCAGATGAGTTCCCTTCCACTTATAGTCTGATTCCAGTGTCTAGCAATGGAAAATCAGTGACTTTGGAGATGTTATTAAGATTCGGAAGGTAAGCTGGTGTGTGAAAATCCATTGATTCAAAAGCATTCGTGTGTATGTGTGTGTTTGTGTTGTAGCAACCCAATTATAATGATGCAAGGAATTAACAGAAGTAACTTGAGCAACCTGAACTTGAGGACAAGCGTCTTATTTGTCTTATATCTCTTTTCAAAAAGCCTGTGTTATGAACCACAAAAAGCCTCTATTTTGAAGCCGGGACGCAATAAATAGATTAATCAGCATTGGGCACCACCTCTTGCACCAGCACCAATGTTATTTTGACTCTCCGGCAGGTCAAGCAACACCCCTGTGCCGCTCCCTCCCTGGCAGATTTTGGGAAATGATTACACCTTTCACCTCCGTGATTTGGGCTGGATTCTCTCTTCTTTTTTCTGTGTTGCCGTATCTTTCTGGGCTGGGGTTATCTGCGGTCAGCCTCTCCGTCTGCTTATGATTCTGGGCTGGGGTTATCTGCGGTCAGCCTCTCCGTCTGCTTATGATTCCACGACAAGTTGTGATGTGTGATAGAAAAAAGACTGTACAGTTAATTGACGTGCTTAAATGTAATAAGAAAACAAATGTGTGTAACAAGGCGAAACATATCAATACAGTTGTATAAGATCATGTGCCTTCAGAAGCCTGCACCAGGTGACTTGTCCTAAGTTTGTGCCTCCTTATATCGTGCGAGAGTGCGAGACTACATTTTTGTAACTCCACTGCGACAGTAACTAAGATTTTGATGTTCTCCATGAAACCTTATAAGAGCCCGAGGCATGACGGTTTTCACCCACTTTTCTTTCAAGTTTTCTGGGATATCATCTCCTCGGACCTTCTGACTATGGTCAATCAGGTGTGGCATTCCGGATCCATCAACCATGACGTTAACAAAACCTTATTGATATTAATTCCAAAAGAAGCAGCCTCCCCAAACAGCCTCTGATTTTCGTCCAATTGGACTTTGTACCACCTTATATAAATCATCTCTAAACTTGCAGTTCTCCGTCTTATACATTTCCTTGACCAATGGATAACTCCTAATCAAGCAGGGTGCGTACGTGGTAGAAGAGCTGCTGACCATATCATCTTAGCCAAAGAGGAAATCTATAAAATTCATAAGAAAACCGGTAAACATGGTCTTTTTGCAGCTAAACTTGATTTATCCCAAGCTTATGACCGGTTAATTTGGAACTTTATTTTCTCTACCTTATTTTCGCTTAGACTGCCTCTTAGTATATTAAGCTTATTCATACTTGTGTAATATCTACGACTTATTCAATTGTTTAAAAAGGTCAAAGGGGGTCCTTACTTTTCTCCAACTTGTGGTGTCCGCCAAGGTGATCCTTTATCACCTTATTTATTCATCCGTTGTCTTAATATACTTTATCTCGACATTGAACGAGCAATTACAAAAAAAACTTTTAAACCACTCTACTTGACTAAGAACTCCCCTCATTTGACTCATCTCTTCTTTGCGGATGACATTCTTATCTTCGGCGCTGCTGCTAATAAACATAATATGACTGCTCTTACACACATTTTTGAAAGTTTTTGCCATCAATCTGGGTAACGCGTTAATATTGATAAATCACGCCTTGCGACTGCCAACTCCTCGAAACAAATAAAAGGCCCTTTACATCAATATGAAGATGGGATGTTGGTTGGAAATTATATAAATCATGGTTGGCAACTTGATCTCATCTCATTCGATTTCCATCTTCCATACGACAAGAAATTCGCACAACCCCAATACCATACATCTACCGTCCTGATACAGTCGTTTGGAACACTCTTGATGGTATTTGTACTACAACGAATGCTTACAGATCTCTTCTCCCTGCAAAACCAACTTCCTTAATTGGATTTGGAAACTCAAGATCCCTCCCAAAATTCAAACTTTTATTTGGCGTATCTGTTGTGGAAGGCTTCCGCTTGATATTAACCTTGGACCTCTACATGATAAAGCTTGCACAATTTGCCATGTATATCCAGAACACTTGCTTCATCTCTTTCGTGATTGCATCTCTACTAGACCTATTTGGCACACGCTTAGTCCTGTTCTAAATCAAACCATTTTTACACATGATAATGCGTCGAGTGCACTAAGCAATATCAATTATCTCCATCCTTTATTACTTGTCCTCAACTTTTCCTGTTTTGCTCTATGGGAATCTGGATTTCTAAAAACGTGGCTATTTTTCAAGACCAACTTTTCCATACCCATAAGACCATTAATAATATTTACCATAAAACAATTGCCTTTGCGTTATTTACTGCCCCTGCCACTCCAACTATCTTTAACGACACGATCTTAGTACACTGGTCCAAACCGAGTGATTCTCGCTTCAAACTTAACTCTGATGGAGCCTTCAATCACAACATGGGTATAGGTGGCTTTGGCGGTGTGCTAAGAAACTCTAGTGGACAATGGATCCTTGGTTACTGTGGTCGTCTTCTTCACAGTTCTGTTATTCTCGCATAATTACATGCTTTACGTTATGGGTCTTCTTTTGGCTCATAGTCATAATATCTCTCTTTTGGATATTGAATTTGACTCCCAAACGGTGGCTGCTCTTCTTCGGACTACTACCAGTGCTCCAATTTATATGACTATTGTTCTGGATTGCAGGCACCTCGTTATATGCACCCGGAGTGGGTCCATCCCATCTTCCGTGAAGCAAATGCGGTGGCGGTTTTTTTGGCAGACTGGGGTGCCCGTCAGTCAGAACCTTTTGTCTTGTTTCATGATCCACCAACTTCTCTAATGTCTCTTCTGTTAGATGATCAGAATGAAAAACCGACTTCTAGAACTGTCATCAGAAGATCTCACTAGCAGTTGGCGAATCATGAAATGTTTACTAGCTTTGTTGGTGTTTTCTTTGGTCTGTACAGTTGACGCTTGCACTTTCCAGGGTACTGTTTCTTCTTTGGGAGGGTACCTTGACCTTTTGGCTAATGTGAATAAGTGTGGTTTGTGTGTAAAAAAGTAAAGGAAAGTAGAGCGCACCGGTGGAAATGTTTAACCAAGGGACTGAATACCGTTCATGAGTTGAGCATTACCGCAAAGGCCGCTGCAACAAAACCTCTGTTTCCTTGTATGACTGCTAAAATGCCACAGTTTAAGCCCTAATTTCTTGTAGCATTAATTGATGTTTCAAATGTTATTTTCATTGTTTGTAGCCTCCTTGGCTCCTTCTATGCGAAATCTACTTCTTGTTCGAAGTTCAAGGCGCTGAAGACCCGATAAATCACAAAAGTATAACCATAAACTAATTTTTCTGACATGTGATTGAGACAACATTTTCAGTTCAAGATGTATAGGTTGAATAAGGAATAAGACAACGATGCAGAACAAGCGGTGTAGTCGGTATCACGTTTGCTTTACACCAAAATGTCTCCGATTCGAACCCGGGCAGCAAAATGATAGTAACTTCTTTTTCGTTAATCGAAGGACAAAAAGGGTACAAACCTGAGAAAAGTAGAGTAGGATGACCTTTTCCTGCACAACGGCTTTGGTCCTCTCGATATCATTTGTATGTATTATCCTAAATATAATTGGTCCATGTGATGTTTGACATCAATTTCCTAAGAATTATGAAACAACTGAATTGAATATAAAAATATGACATGGACCAATCATATTAACTATACTAAGAAAGATACACAATGATATAGAGAATTCAGAATCTGTTTGAATTTGACTGCTTTACGGTCTTTTTAGTTAATGTTGAGATTATAGGTTTTTTGTGTCAAATTGTATGGCTGGCCCATTCTCAAAATTACAAAAAATTGCAAACTCAAAACCACATAACACTTGTTCCTCAAATACCGTGATATGTGCAAACACCTTCCTAGAAAAAAGGATGAGCAAAAATTATTTCATGTGATCACTTCGTTTTTTCTAAAATATATCATGTACAAATGGATGGTAGCTCAGTGGCATGTGCACCATGTGACAATTCTAAAATATACCATGTACACCGTGTACCAACTTAAAGCAAAATTAAAAATTGTAATATTTTGACTAAAGTTTCACCTAAGCTGAAATACAAATATTCTTCTCCCGACGCCCGCATTTCCTCAATAAAAATGTCACGTATTATGCACAGTCCATTAACTTTGTCTTCTTTTGGGATGTACCTATATATTATTTATTAGTGGGGTAGCTTATATATCTAAGTCACTTGTAATAACTTGTGCAGCCACACTCTTCTTGACCAAGATATTTCTTCCGTTCATTTTCTTTCTTCTGTAAGCAATTGGCACGTGTGTTAAGAAACACGTGTCAACGACAAATTACCCTTGTCCTTGTTTTATATTTATTGTCTCTCTCTCCATCTCTTACTCAATTTTTACATCAACACCACCTTCAATAACGGTCAAAAATAGAAAACGGGAAGAAAGAAAAGGAACAGAGGAAATATCTGTCTCTATTTGTGTGCAATTTTGTACCCGATCGACGCGGCGACGGGATTGTTACATTTATCATGGACGGAAACCATTATGTGGTCCCCAAAGCCAATATTTTCAAGGGTCAATGGGAAACCATTTTTCATATGGTGGTAGGGATTTGTGTCCATCAACAAATAGAATAAACCCCAGCCCTGGGATGAATGCAAAAGGAAATCTGTTTTTTGTATCTCTCTCTCCACACATACCTTGACTGTGTGGGTCCAAAAATATCAATAAAATCACACACACACACACTCACTCACACTCCTCACCTCTCTTAAACCCTTCGTCATATATCACTCTTTCTTTCTTTCTTCCCAAACAAACCAGAGAGAGACCCAGCTGAACAAAACCTCCTCCGTTTTGCTTCGTCCTGTCACGAAAATGTCGAAAGATTGGTTTCCCGAGTCGCCGAACTTCAGTTTCTGGGAGCCGGACAACTCGCCGTCGATGACGGGCCTGTTCCCTCCTCCAAACCCTATCTCGGACTTCGATGACTTTGACCCAACGCATCCCCTTTTCGATCGGCAGAATGTCGAAACGTTTCGTGATTTCGCGCCGCTGAATCAGCTGCGGGTTTCTCCCGATTTCTTGCAGCGGAACCAAGATGCGTTTGGTCGATTAACGATAAGGGTCGAGACTCATAATAGGGTTTAACTCTTCTTCTGCTTTGCTTTTGCTTCTTCAATTGGTGCTTGTGTTTGTTTTTGAACATGAGAGAATTTAGTCTGTCCTTTCAGATATATCCCCCCGATAATTCAGAGGAGATGAGGACGGGGTTGGTGGCGCACTTACGCCAGATACTGGAGTCATTTGGAGTAGTAGGAGCGCTGAGTATCGACCTATGGCAATTGCTGAAGGTAACGGAATTGGTTTTGGTCTGCTCCTAATTATATATAACCTACATTGATTTAGTATTTGGATTGATATGTCAGGTTTTTGTGCCAAAACCACCTATCTGGATTGATTCAGTGAATTTGATTTCATTTCTAACTCTGTTCATTTACTGTTCAGCTATACAACTACAACCTTACTACGGTGTTCTCAGAGTTTACTATGGAAAGATTCGGAAACTTAAGGGCAAGTCCTTTTGACTACTACTGCTTACAATGAAAAGATTTGGATTGAGTCTTGCTGTATTATCTTCTTTAGCCTAGATAGATTCTATCTATTCTGCTTACTGTTATTTGATATGTCGAATCCTCGCCTTACAATCCAGAATACGGTGTGTTGATAATAAATCTGAACCTGCTTTGAGGTTCCTGCCTACAAACTTCTGAAATCATTAAGGTTCATTTAATATATAAATATATATATATATACATATTTTTTTTACTCAATAGGCAAAACAAGACAGGGGCGGAGGCTCCAAGCGACAGGCACTCAATTTTTCAAAATTTGTATTATGACCTGTATTCTCGACGTTTTGTTCAGTTTAGTCTCCAGACACTTTAGCCCCCAACTACCTATGCTCCTTTCACTTGAAGTCTGAAACAACTAATTTCCCAAACCCTGAATCCTTCTAAGTTTTAGACCCCACATATATAAATGAAGGTAAACCAGAACCAACCGAAGGATGGTGACAAGCTTCTCCAACGCCGGGGTCATCGGAAACCAACCGATAATCTGTTGAACCTAATGCCTAAATCCATGAATTCTATCTCAGTTTGTTCACAGTGCTAGAACTCAGTGTCGGTGTTCTTGGGTCATTGGAATCATTTACTATTACGTTTTGTTTCAAGCGGCAAGTAAGCGTAATGGCCAATGGATATATTTAAGAATGTAAGCTTATTGTTGAAAATTGTAGGTATTCAAGTTCAATTTGGTTTACTTGTTTCAAGTTTCATGTCTGGAGGTTTTTATAATGAAGTATGTGTAGGATACCTTCTAATTGATCCATGAATTATTATTATGCTCTTTTGCCCATTCAAACCAAACGTATTACCTTCTAAGTTACCTTCTAACCGATCCAAAAGCTACGTAGATAATTGAATTGGGCAATGATTATTGGAAAATAACAAATGGATTGTCGTTGTTATTGCTGGGTTCTGAGAATCGCATTACATCCTTGCCCTCGGTGAGTTCCATAACTTGTTTTGATACCGTGCATAAATGAATTGGGTTTCTACAGTCCAAGGAATGGGTCGAAATATATTCCACATTAGCTGTTATCAGAAATTCCTCTCAAAGAGATAACAAACTCTGAGCTTTTAAGTAGCTATTTGAAAGTGGAACAAATAATCTTTGATTGTTTCTAGGTTCTGCTTGAGATTTCCATATTTTTTATCTTAATCAAATGTTAAACGAGAATTGACATCAGGCTAGAGCTGATGTAGCGGATGTAGCCGCTGAAGAATCTTTGTGGAGAGAACTTGACTCCAAATATGGACCCAACAGCCAGGTGAACTAGAATTCCTCTTATGAATTTCGTTTTCTTTTCATTCTTCAAAAGCTCAGGTGAACTAGATTACTCTTGTTAACAGGTTGGGATACCAAGTCCTTTAGCATTCCTCGATCTGACGCCTAAGGAAATGCAAACGCTCAATCATGTAACTTTTCTATCATCATATTCTGAATTACATTATATGTAAGTTTAGTATCGATTATTTGTTTCGTGGTCAACACTCGACAGGCTTATAAAGGTGTCGCAAATCTGATGGCGCAGCTTGGTCTTGATATTGAGAACGAAAACCTTGGATCTTTTGAGGTATAAAGCACGTGTATAAATGTACGACAAAAATAGGTTTCTATGCATGTATTTACTGTTAATTCTTTTTAATTTTCAGGGTATGCCCGAAAAGGGACCTTACACAGAGCGAGAGATGCTGGCTATGCTGAGGGGCTTCAAGGAGCAATCCGAAAGGTACTATTTAGTTATTTACGAGTAGCGTAGCTTTGTGTGTGTATCTGAAAAAGCAGTCAAATGCCTACATTAGAACTAGGCGAGCTGATAGCCTCCTCAGTAGGTGATTAGAAATTTTCAAAGAATTTTGTCTCAAAGTCTTAAACACACAAAATTTAAATTACCTCCCATTCATTTTATTTATTATTATTATTATTTTGTGTGTGCTCTTTCAACAGCCCAGCACACACTGGTAAGATATCATGGCTTCAAGTTATAGAAAGGCACATGCCTGGCTCAGTCAGGGACAACAAGCTTATGTGGGTAAGTTACCTGTGTTAAATATTTTTATGGGGGGTGGGAGCTCAATATGTTGTATTTCTTCTTATTTATTTTCACGACAGAGTAAGTTTGAGAAAATGGCGAAAGATCCAGGACCAGGAGCAACGCCTCTGACAAGAATCTTACATGACCGGGCACATAAGTATAAGGTGGCTTGGGATCGGAAACTAGGTCGCGGCAACCAATTTGGATGATCTATATTTTGTTGTTGTGGTTTGTTGTCACTGCAACTACAACAATCTATTTTTTTTGTTGCCGTTTCTGCAACTACAACCATTGTTTCTCTCTGCTGTGGCAACTTAGTGCTGGCTGGTATTGTTTAGCTAAAGGGTTCATATACTAATGGCTGGTATTGTTTCAGCTACACAGGGATCATATACCTGTTTCGTTGCTTTTATCCTAGCGAAGGCGCGCGGCGTCATGATGTTCTCTTAACTGCTGCATGATGGTTTCATTGTTCGTAAACTCCGTTTTGTTGGTGGTATATCATTTTCTCTTTTCAAGTATTCTCTCTTTTTCAGTGTTTGGTTTGCAATTTTGTGTTGTAAAACTTTTTTACTAAGTAAAACAATATCAGTGAACAAGGTAAAATGAATTACACGTTTAAAATTCAAAATCCATCGGTGACAATGATAGCAAAACGTTCAAAATATCTGTTTGCCATTCTTAAAGTTATTGGGGACGCGATTGTAAATTGTTTTTAGTTATTGGGGACTTGTGAAGGGCAGTAAGTCAAATTTGATTTCTACTTTTCTTGATATTGAAAAAGAAATGTGGTTTCCGCTTTTGATGAGAATGGAAAAATAAATCACTTGGAAAAAAATGATTGAACTTTGTGTGTCTCATATTGTGCCATATGGGGTTCTCATGGGAGTTACTATGAGCGCGTCCCTAAATTTTATTCTCTTATGACATAGTACGCACTTAGTTTCTTTTCTATTTTTAATTTTAATGTTTTATGGGATTATTTATGTCTTGGTTGGATCAAATTTTCACTGCATGTTTCAAAGATAGTAACCTCACCATTATCTTGTTTTTTACTTCCAAAACTCATTCTCAAGGAGTCAAATAACCATCTCTTACTGTTTCTATTTAATATTTTTTTATGGTCTCTGTTTCTCTGTAATCGGTGTTCTAGTTGAGAGAAATTGCAGGTGGCCTTTTTATATCATGTATGGTGATAATAGTAACTAGTAGTTCCTTAAGAGTTACTTCTTGTAAGAAGGGTTTGAAATGTGGGGAGTCATATTTTACATGTGAGAATTATAGAACTTGCCGTTTCATCATGAGCCACTTATTTGGTGGAAGTATTATATTCTGAAATTCTTATTTTTTTGTTGAGCATAATGTTAACTGAAGAAATAACGATTGTAATTGTTATAATATTACATGTTACGCGCAGAGTGAAGAGTGGTGACAACGTCCCCATGAAGCACCGTAGAGGCTAGGGCTGAGCAAAAATCCACGGACCCGGCCGGTCCAAACCGAGCCAGCCCGTTTGTGAACAAAATCGAATGGACTTTGATTGGGTATGGGTTAAGAATCTCCAACCCGACCAAAGATTGGTTGATTCGCAGGTCAAGGGTTTCTTTACCCAATAAAACCCGACCCGGCCGTTTATTATACCTGCATAAATTATACAATCAATACCTACCCACCACTAGTTGTTCTCCACGACTCCACCTCCTATCTGACTAGTACAATTATTATCTACAACTACCAATACATATCCATTATATAGAGAGGAGAGAGAGAGAGAGAGAGAGAGAGAGAGAGAGAGAGAGAGAGAGAGAGAGAGAGAGAGAGAGAGAGAGAGAGAGAGAGTGTTTCACTCTCAACGGAGAGTCTGATAGAGAGAACAAAGATAAAGACAGAAGGATAGAGGAAGAAGAAGATTGCAGTGAGCGGCCCTCGATCTCCGTCGACGACATACTCTTCTCTTCCTAGCTAGATTCGACGGCTACGGCGAGAGAACGATAGAGAGCGAAGGCGGTGAGGAAAGAGCGTCGACGACATACTCTTCTCTTCCTCCCTGTCTCTGTAGATCCGATTGGGGCTTGATGTATTTTACCTCTTTCCGAACTCGGCCGAACCTGATCGAAACCGGCCGAACCCGATGAACCCGTAAACAACGGGTTTCACTAGTGTTTCGAGGGGTATTTTGTTAAAAGACCATATTAACCATGAGTTCAAAAAGTTGTGGGAAGTACCCACAAACTAATAATCATAAGTTAACTTTTGGTTTGTTATAGTTGGTGGGTTCCATTTGATTTTTTTAAAGTTTTCTCAATGAGTGGGTCTCACTTTGTTTTTTTTTTTTTAAGTTTTTCCATGTGGCAAGAGGGGGTCCTGCCAAGACAATTTTTTTGCTGAATTATTTCTCCAAATTTGCATGCATGCACTTCTCTCTCTCTCCCTTCATTCAACAACAACAACAACAACGACAACATCTTCCTCACCCTAGAAAATTAAATTCACTCAACAACCTTGTTCAAATGATAAATACATTCAACTACCTAAGATGTCAAACCTTAAAATGAACCTCAGTTCATTCATTTTGACACCCAAAAGTTGTTGTTTCTCTCTCTAGTCTCTTCCAAAACCTCCATTGTTGAGTTTCAAAACAAAAAAACAAAGTTTCCTTCGTTTGAAGGCTTTGAATCCGTTCGAAACAAGAGTAAGTTTATCAACCTTAGTATCATTTTGTTGTATCTTTACATTTCAAAGTGTACTTTCAAAAAAATCGTATATTCATGTCAACGTTTTCGGAGAAATGTTCTAAAAAAATATTGTCTGTTTCACTTTGAGGAGATTGCATAGGTCTTTGGAAGACCCTACTACAAGTCCCAATACGATATAAGTTCTATTTTGAGCTTGGGCATACAGAGGGCGTCCAGAACCTATAACGGGCGTACAATAACCCCCTCAGGGGCGCCTACTATATGCCCGTAGCTCAAAGTGAGATATTCACCCATGGGGCATCTAGGGGTGCCTACATGAGGGCGCCCCTAGATGCCCCATGGGTGAATGACTCATTTTGATCTTCGGGCATATACGTGGGCTCCCCTGAGGGGTTAGGGCGCCCCTCTGTATGCCCGAAGATCAAAATGAGTCATTCACCCACGGGGCATCTAGGGGCGCCCTCATGTAGGCGTCCCTCTGTATGCCCGAAGATCAAAATGAGTCATTCACCCATGGGGCATCTAGGGGCGCCCTCATGTAGGCGCCCCTAGATGCCCCATGGGTGAATGACTCATTTTGAGCTTCGGGCATACACTTAGGCGCCCTGGGGGTGTTATATACGTCCGTGTGTGGTTTCAAACGCCCTATGTATGTATGCCCAGACTTAAAATGGAATAACTCTTGAATCCAATCTTTTAGTTTACCGTTTACTTGTTGACGTTGTGGAACCGTGGACTTTGTAGTTGACTTAGAGTTGACCATGGGCTTTGTAGTCGACTTTTATAGTTGACCTTGGACTTTTATAGTTGACTTTCAAGTTGATCGTTTACTTTTCTAACTATGAAAGTTGACCTTTGACTTCATTTGACATATTTGGAGACGTTTAGTGTTGACTTTTGACTTCTTAGTTGACCGTTGGCTATATTGACTTTTTGGTTATCTGCAGGAATGGGGAAAATCACTGTACAACTCATGTGGAATGGATTTTGGGAGTTCGCCAATGGAAAATTTGTCTACGCCCGCGGAGTGAATTACAATCGAAGACGATGGTGCTGAAACAGAAGGAGATTCCCACACTCCATAGTCTGAAGGAACGAGTTGCTTCGAGAATGGGATTGGACAAGCACCTAGCTCCATTCATAGATTTAAGTCACATGCGACAGGGGCTGAAGCAGTACGAGCCTTCATAAATCACCGACGAAGACGAGGTTTTGTTAATATTTGAGACATATGAACCCAAGGAGATCGTTCCCATGTTTGCCAAGTACGACAATGAGGGCTCGGATGCAGCTGGGGGACAGTATTTGCAGAAGATGAATCATCGCAGGGGAAATTCGGAGCTTCAAACGGTACTTACTGATGATAGTCAGGAACATGAAGGCCCAACCTGGGAGGCCGGTTTTAACGGAACCGTGGTCATGGTGGCGAACAACACATTTCAGGATGCAGCAGCGTTGGAACGACCGTTTGACACGAATGTCGGGGGTGGGGAACATGAAGGCCCAACCTGGGAGGCCGGTTTTAACGAAACTGTGGTCATGGTGGGGAACAACACATTTGAGGATGCAGCAGCGTTGGAAGAACCGTTTGACACTAATGTCGGTGGTCCTAGTTATGAGGGTGGAAGTTTGCCGGAGGATCCCGATGTGAACGAAGATCCGAACGCTGACCCGCACGGGCCATCAAGTGGAGATGACACAACGGACGACGATGTACCGATTAACAGGGGCCCTTGGGCCACAGGTTTACAGCATCATCCAACACTTTCGATTGAAGCCGACGCAGTTGCCACTAACAGCAGGCCTGATGGATCTACGTTAAAGCTTGATGATTTGTTTGAATCAGCCAAGGAAATCAAGAATATCCTACGGGGTTCTGCAACTCAACAAGGGTGACAATGGGCAAGTGTAAAGACAGAGAGCACAAGGGTCGTTCTCAAATGTCGCGATCCTCATTGTGATTGGTACATGGCTGCTTATTAAGGGAAACAAGAGAGATTTTTCACGGTTAATCGATACAGACAGGGGTGGGTCAATGATTCGATCCCACTCCTCCCTAAGACTGGGGACCGACACGGGCTCTTCAGACTCGACATCCTGTGGAGCTGCATCAGGTGGCCTTGGCAGTGGCGTTTCACTTGTTTGCTTACTCTTTTTCTGAGTTTACTTTTTTCCCTTGACTGTCGCCGGCCTCGGCACATCGGCCTCCCCTTCCTTTGGCAGTGGCGTTTCACTTGTTTGGTTACTCTTTTTCTGATTTTGTTTTTTTCCCTTGGTTGCACTTGTTTGCTTACTCTTCAGCAGATTCCTCGTCGTCTTATTCCCCGACATCTGAAACGGTTGCACTTAAATAGTTGTACCATAGTAGACAACGCATCGGCCACCCAACTTACGCGTTAGGTCCGGATACAAGGGAAGATACGGATTAGCTTCCATATGAGCCAAGTACCGACCCCAGTACCACTGTGCTCCTCTACAGGAGTGGGGTGAAGTGTCGGGCGAACATATGTGATTGACGACACAAGTCCGATCACTGATTCATCATCAGCCCTGACCCCTAGAGGAAAGTACGCCGCCACTCTGGGAAGTACCCCTTCGTCCCTGCTAGCCAAGAGGGGTACCATCTGTGAGATTGCTTCGTAGGCCCAAGCCTGCGTGGAGAGACGAATGGTAGTAAGCATATAACATTTATAGATATAACAATAAAAAATGCATAACTAACACAATTACCGTAGCACTGAAAGGGAAGGCAGTGAGCGAGTGTTTCATTCCCTTGAGTAATTCTTCAAAGCATTCTATACCCCAATCTTAGGTGTTACAGAACTCAAAGTTGTTGCTCTTCTGTATCACTGCGGCGGGCATCACATCATGGCCGCCGGTGTTGTGCCATAACTTACCAATTATTGCAGCAACTACGTGTTGGGTTTTGAAGTAGGTAACGCAGCGGAATAACAAAAAATTAATTCCTACTTCAATGCCCACCACGGATCGTCAGGAGGAGATATCATAACATGATAAGAGACATAGTATTGTGTACCTTTGAATTTGTGAGATCACACGAAGAATGATGTCCTTGTCTCTACGGTTGATCCACGTCTAGAGGTGAGATCTAGATTCTTCCTTCAAACAAGTGCTAGCTTGAACCCGGAGGAAGAGGGAAGAAGATCAAAGCAACAAAGGCACAAGAGGATGGGAGGCCTCCTCGTTGAGCCGACGGGAAGGGGGCGGACGGGGCTAGGGTTTCGACCCTAGCTCTTGTCTTGCTCTCTCTTTGCTCTCTCCCACTCTCTTTGTTATGTATACTAACCATTAGTGTGGGAAGGAAGCTAAAGCCTTTTATATACTCCAACAACTCCTTGTTGTTTCCATAAAAGAGTTTCCTAATTCTAGATGAACTAGAACTATTCCCTTCCTTGCAAATTAGTCCTACTAAGTTTGCAAGGTGTTGCACAATGATCCTCCTATTAATTAATCATTATTAATTAATCCCAAATCTAGCTCTACTCTATTTGACGTGTGACCCCATAGGTTTCTATATAGTTGGTAGTAACTCTTACTAACATGGAGCGGTGTCTAGCAACACATCCATGCCACCCAACCAATAGAAATAGTCAGTGATCCCGACAAACCTCGTGTGCCCAATATGTCATATTGCACTATCCCTTTGTCTCCATATCCGGATTGGACATGAGACATTCATAGTCACACTCGTATATCCAATCCATAGTTCCTCGATCCTGGGAATATGCTTATGCTTACAAATAACATAAATATCTCTATATTGATTTATCTGAGTCTGGCCAGACATTCAATAAACCTCATCCCTCGAGTGGCCGTGGATATTTACCCCCATTGTGGGAGGGACAAATCCTATCTACGTCACTACGATCTCTAAGCTTGCTTCCTATCACGCCCGATAGCCATCTTTATGATTACCCAGTTACGGTGTAACGTTTGATAACATCAAAGCGCAATATTTCACAACTAGAGTATCTAGTGACTTCAAGTCTAAGGATTGCAATTATATTAGCACTACGAAAAGCGATTGTGACTTGACATAATCTAATGTATCCTTTTCGTTGTGGGTCAATCCAGTATGCCATTACTCCTAATGCATACCCATGTGTTAGTCTTGATATCTCCATATCAATCTACCCACATACTAGTCTATATTTGATCGTCCTATTAATCAATATAGTGGAATAGAGATATTTAAGATAAATAACACATTTTATCTTTGGACATCATTATATTAAATATCACAATATATAATAAATGAATATTCTAGCCAAAACAATGTTCATACTAAATATACGATTGCCTCTAGGGCATCTATTCCAACACTACGATCTTCACAAATCTTTCAAACATAGTCGGGTCCATCTGCTTATCAGGATCTTCGGAGTGCGGGTGAGCGTTATCGATGTCTTCCAGATACTTCTCTAGTCTAGTTGCATTCACTTTCGCGTACACATTCCTGAAACCGGCGCCAAACACGGTCTCAATTAGGGTATAATCTACCATCCGCTCGTCGAGCTGCTCATCGTTAGGTGACTTCAACACGTTAAGTCCACTACAGAGAACAAACTCTTGAAGGGAGAACCACAGCGGGAAGCCCCCAAAGTTGAACCATATTTCTCTGTCATTGGTTAGTGTTAACCCGACGCTGGATAATTAAGTCGAGGAGCGTCTTCGTGAACACTTGGTCATAGCGATAGGTTAAAAGCCATGCCAAGTTAGGGAGCCTCTCTTGCACTAAACGCCTAACGTCTTGCCGTCTGGTAAGCCTTGAAAACAATACCCATGAGGTCTGGCGCGAGCGAAACGTCAACTTATTCCTCCTTAAGTCGGCTCGATTAGCGGCAGCTGGGAAACAACCAAGTTGGTCCAAGGAGATGAAATCCTGTAAAATAAACCAATAAGTAGTCAAATATAAATGCGTACTCAGAAAATTAGTCAAAACTTTATGAAGTTCTCATCTACGGGCACATACTCAGAAAACTAATCAAAATTAATCACAATTTTCTCAAGTTCCCAGCACGGCAAGCTAGAAACCTGAAAAAAAAATTCACTGAGTAAGCCAAGGGGGCATACAGGGGCCCTGTATGCCCCCTTGGCTTACTCAGTGATTTTTTTTTTTCAATTTCCCAGACAGGGCGCCTAAAGTTATTCTGGATGCCCCAACACATAAACTATGTGCCCTAGCTGGGTATTGAGAATTTTTTTGACGGATAAGGCCAAGGGCACATACCGGGGCGCCTACAATGTAATTGGACGCCCCTCTATGCGCCCCTGGCCTTATCCGTTAAATTTTTTCTCAATATCCCAGATTGGACGCATACATCATGTTCTGGATGCCCCAACACATGAGGTATGCGCTTATCCTTGGAAACACAAATTTTTTTTGACCGAGAAGGCCATGGGCGCATACATGGGCGCCTAGGCGTATCCTAGGCGCCCCTGTATGAGCCCTTGTCCTTCTCGGTCAAAAAACTTCATTGTTTCCCAGATAGGGTGCATACAGCGTATTATGTATGCCCCAACACATAAAAAGTATGCGCCCAAGGCGCCCTTGATGATTTTCAGTCAAAATCGATGTTCTTGTATACGCCCTATGAGATTAATTAGTCAAAATTGATGTTCTTGTATACGCCCAGTGGTTCATCAACATGATTTTTACATGAACGTAGTCGTGAAATTTACAGAACAACTTGATTTCATGAATCAATTTTGCACCAAAAAATCAACACGATATCAATTTTTTCTAACCCTAGAACATGAGTTTGATGAAGAAAACTTGAAGAGGTGAAACAAACTCACCTCTTGGGCTACATTGGCCGGTGCAGAGGGAGGAGCAGGTGCCGGAGAAGTCGCGGCCGCAACCATTATTCCCGTCGGCACCGGAGAAGAGGACGGAGAGAGAGTCCCTTGGCCGCAGAAGGTGAGATCTCCAAGTAATCCTTCAACAAGGGTAGTCGGAGAGGATTGGGAGGAGGCCATGAGAGCGAGGGAGTGAGAGAATCGACTGAGAGAGGGTGTTTGGTGGTGGGAGCGACGAAAAAAATGGAGGAGGAGGAGGGTGTCTCGGTGGTGTGAGGGAGAGGAACAGTGAGGAGAGAAAGAGAGAAGACTGTTGGTTCTCGGGTATAATCCCGATGGGGAGGAGAGAGAAGAGAGAGAAAGTTCTTTTTGAATTTTAATGTTTATATGATATATTTTTATTAGTGTAATTAGGTTATTATTTTTTGATTAGTTTCTGAAGTAGAGGTCAAACTAAAAAACAAGAAGTCCAATGGTTAGTTTGCACCAACAAAGTGAGGAATGGTTTTTTGCCCAATTTCTTCGTGTTTCGATTGGGGTCGGTCGAGATTCTACATACCCGGAAGGTCGGGTCGGGTGCCGTGATGCCAAAAACCCGACCCGACCCGACCCGTGCTCAGCCCATCACCACCCTCGCTGCCACCATGCTACTACCACCAACCACTCTTCCGTCACCGCCAACGCAAACCATGTGGTGGTCGTCATAATTTTAATTTGAAAATTCGTGTTTGTCTCAAAACTCAAAGACATGACCTCAAAATGTCATTCACTTTTACAAGCAACAATAGCTTATGCGGACAAGAAAAAATATGTCATTTTATCAATGACATCTAGTTTAAAAATTATTTACCAAACACAGTTCTTCAATTTTTAATTTATATTAGAACCAAAACCAAACAAATTGGTTGAAACAGAATCTTTAAGAAAAACAAAAAAAATCCATCAAAATTTATTAATAAGTTTTCCACCAAAAATCATTCTACTAAACTTCACCTTCTCGTTTCAGTAAAGGAACAGTTCCAGCAAAGTTACCTATTTTGAAATATTATTCACATGTATTAAAGCCAGACCTACCCCTAAAGATATGACAAATAATAATATGATAGATGTATTGCGTTGTAGTCCTAGTGTATGATCTATTTGAAATTTTATGTACTTTGGCAGAAAAGGATGGTGATGCAGAACACACCGATAACACAAATGACTAGAAGCCGATCACCAATGATTTGTAACTAAGAGCAATCAGAGCTCTCAATATCTCACTAACTCGGAAGTTTTATTCATAAAATCAAACTGCTTTACATTATGTGATACCCTCTCTATGTATAGATGAGGAGCCTTAACTGCAGCAAACTATATAGAAATGAAATTACCCAGATTACAATCCGCCATATATTAATTAGAAAATCTCTACAATATCAAATTAAGACTGAAGTTGAGGATTGACCTTCCTTATTCCCTTATTGTTTATTCTTTCTTTTCTTCCCAACTTGAGTAACAAATCAAATTTGAAATTAAGGATTTGACATTCCTTATTCCATTTTTTTTTACTCCTTACTAGGCCCCCATCATTCTCTCCCACTTGAGATAACACGACTCCGTAGAGCTGGAAACAAAAAAATATTTGGAGCGACTCATCCAATGCACCAAATACTTCAAAATTCTATCGTGGACTAAAAACTTCGGATGGCAAGTCCAATGGCCAAGGTACCGCAGAAGATTATCAAAAAACTTAGGATGATTCTTGGAGCGACGATGGGGCTAGATACGTTGATAAACAAGGTACCACCGATAACTAGCATCACAGAGATGATGAAGATAGGCTATCCAACAAACAAGATACTTCCAAATTAACTCTCGAGATAGATAAAGATACTCGCATCCACCAGTCACATATAGATATTCATCATGTCTTGGTAAGGATGAATCTTTCAAAAACGATAAGGTACAACTAGGTCGTGTATCTTCGTTGGGTGGGATTGCTTGAAGCTGAAATGTTGGATTGGCGCTTGTCTGATCACATGTTTTGAAGCAACCAAGGGACTTATACGAAGAAACTTGTATTCCTTTAGGACAAAATCTTGAGAAAAGTATGTGTCGGCACCACTAAGGTCAAGATATAAGCCAACATAACCAGAGACTAGGACACTCCCATTGCCTTTGAAGTCCTAACATGTGACTCGATGTGGTATATGATCAATGGATCAGATGACCTACCACAACGAGAGAACCATGCAACTCCAAAGAGTCCTGATGGTCTTAATATGACGTATTTGCTGTCTTGGATAGTAACTAGGCTCCATTTTAGAAATTTCACAATAGTCTTGAGTATCCATCAAGAAAATTAGATGAAATATAAGGATGATGAGCTTTTTTGGCGAGAGAAAATGTAGAAATTGAATCATTTTGATTAATGACTTGCCAACAAACATTACCTTCAACCATAGTGGAAGCACGTTCATATATGTACGCAATGTCTTCCAGATGTGCATAGTTTCCTCATCCTATGCATCTACATATGTTAGAAATAGATGCCCTAGAGGCAATCTTGTTTAGTGTGAACATTATTTTGGCTAGAATAATCATTGTATTATTTATGGAGATATTTAATTTAATGAAGTCCTTAGATTAGAATGTGTTGTTTATCTTAAATATCTCTAGTCAATTATATGGATTAACAGGACGATCAACTATAGATTAGTATGTGGGTAGATTGATATGGAGATATCAAGTCTAACACATGGGTATGGATTAGGGGTAATGGCATTCCAGATTGACCCACCAACGAGAAGGCTACATACAAGTTATGTAAGAGTCACAAGCGCTTCTCATAGTGACAATGGTATTTTGGTCCTTAGAATTGAAGTCACTAGATACTCTAGTTGTGGACTATTGTGTTTTGGTATCATCAAACACTACACCGTGACTGGGTAGCAATAAAGGCGTTAATCGGACACAATAGGAAGCAAGCTTAGAGATGGTAGTGATGTTGATAGAATTTTTCCCTCCCACATAACCGGAGCAAATATCCGCGACCACTCGAGGTTTAGTGCTTATATAATATCTTGCCAGACTCAGATAAATCAATATGGGATATTGATGTTATCCGCATGGATAAGACTATTCCCAGGATCGAGAAACTACGGATTGGATACACAAGTGTGACTTGTATGTCTCGTGTCCAATCAGGATATGCAGACAAAGGGATAATATAATACGGTAACATTGGTCACTATGTTTGTCGGATTACTGGCTATTTCCATTAGTTGGGTGGCATGGATGTGTTGCTAGACACCGCTCCATGGTAGTAATCGTTACTACCAACTAAGTAGAAACCTATGGGGTCACACATTCTATGGATTAAACCGGACTTTGGGATTAATTAATATGATTAATTAAATAAAATGATCAATACACAACCACAAGCAAACTTAGTAGGACTAATTTGCAAGGTGGACTAATCCGTGTATGGTCAAGATTAGTATTTGGGCTAATATGTAGTTAATGTAGAGTTTTGTAACGGATTACGCAGCGGAATTAAACAAGAAAAAGATCCGCACAATACCCTCCAAGGATCACAGGAAGAGAATTCATAACAATAGTAAAGGATTTGTAACAATTACCTTGTGGGTCTCCTTTGATGACTTCAAACGCAAATAGTGTTACGTCTCTACGGTTGATCCACGCCTAGGATTGAGATCTAGATTCCCCCACGTCTTGTGCTAGCAACCGGTGGAAGAAGGAAGAAGAAGAATCACACAACGAAGACCAAAAGAGAGGCTCGGCCTCTCCTTTGGCCAACGGGTGAGGGGGGGGGGCAGCACAAGTGGTTCGGCCCTTGTGTTTGTTCTCTCTCTCTCTCCTTGCTTGCTCTCTCCTACTCAATGTATTTTATGAGCATGTATGTTGGAACAAGCTAGGAGCATCCTTTATATAGTCCAACAACTCCTTGTTAAATCCTAATCAAGTTCGGATTAGTCCCTTTTGCAAATTAGTCCTACTAAGTTTGCAAGTAGTTATCCTACTAAGTTTGCAAGTAGTTGCACATTGATCCTTCTAATTAATCAATCATATTAATTAATTCCCAAGTCTATTTCAATCCATATGGCGTGTGACCCCATAGGTTTCTACTTAGTTGGTAGTAACTATTTACTAACATGAAGCGGTGTCTAGCAACACATCCATTCCACTCAATTAATAGAAATAGTCATCCGACAAACCTTGTGCAAGTATTGTCTCATCCCTTTGTCTTTATATCCGGATTGGAAACAAGACATACAAGTCACACTCGTATATCCAATCCATAGTTTCTCGATCTTGGGAATAGCCTTATCCGTGCAGATAACATCAATATCCCATATTGATTTATCTAAGTCTGGCCAGACATTCTATAAGCACTATCCCTCGAGTGACCGTGGATATTTGCTCCCGTTATGTGGCAGGGAAAAATTCTATCTACATAACTACGATCTCTAATCTTGCTTCATATTGTGTCCGATACGCGCATTTATAGCTACCCTGCCACGGTGTAGCGTTTGACGCTACCAATACACAATATTCCGCAACTAGGTGATCTAGTGACTTCAAGTCTAAGGATGACAATTTTGTTGTCACTGCGAGAAGCGCCTGTGACTTTACATAACTTGTATGAAGCCTTCTCGTAGATGGGTCAATCCAGTATCCATTACCCCTAATGCATACCCATGTGTTGGATCGTGATATCTTCATATCAATCCAACCCCATACTAGTATATAGATGATTGTTTTGTTAATCAGTATAATGGACTAGGGATATTTAAGATAAACAACACGATTGTAAATCCATGGACTTCATTATATTAAATATCTCTATAAATAATACAATTAATATTCTAGCCAATTATTGTTCATACTAAACTAGATTGCCTCTAGGGCATCTATTCCAACAGTTATTAAGGACTTATTAACTATATAAGAGCACCGCTAGCTTATTTTCTCATGAGAGTGTCATAATTATTATCACACAAGGATAGAAACAAAGTAAGGAGAGAGAACAACACTAGGAACGAAACCTTAGCGTCGTCCGCCCCTCCTCACCGTCGGCCACAAGAGGTGCGACCTCTTTTGGTCTCTGTTTTGCGTGATCTTCTTCATCCTCCTTTTCCTGTTGCTAGCACAAAGGCCTGAGAAGGATCCGGAGCAATCATAGGTGTGGATATCCTTAGAGACTTGGATACTATTTCACGTGCGAAGTCATCAATTCAGACAAACAAGGTACACGATGCTTCTATCCCTTATCATCGTTATGAGGCATGATCTGCGATCTATGGAGGGTCTTCAATGGACTTTTACTTTGTTATTCCACTGTGCAGTCTAAATCAAAAACCGTACAATAGTATCAGAGCCACATGTCATAGCGCATAACGTCGTTTATGTGTTCCTGTTTTTTTGTTAGTTTTTACACCGTTCTGCTACTTTTCGCGTAAAAACTAAAATTGGTGCAAATTGAATATGATTCAATAGAGATTGAGCTAATTATTTTTGTCGTATAAAAATTAGTCAATTTCGCTCACATATGATGTGACTTTTGGTGGTTTGAAATCTAGGGTTTGGGCACAATTTTAATGGAAAAAATGTGTTTTTCTTTAAGATTGGACATGTGCAACCTTGGGAAGGAAGGAAGGATGGAAACAACCCTAGGGTTTGGCCCTAGGGCCGTCCGCCCCTCCTTGCGCGTCAAGCAAGCCAGGACCTAGCTAGCGGCTTGGCCGCACGGGCTAGGGCCGAGCGACCCAAGGCCTCTTGGGCAGCTCCATGGGGTTCGTCCAAGTTGTTGGTGCAACTCCTTGGACCGTCTTGACCTTATAAGAAAACAATTAAAATTGACCAAGCGCGTTAAAATTGGATTTTAACCGTATTATGTGCTTTTCATGGTGATTGGATGTGGTCTTAGATGTGGATGCTGTAAATGTTTACTTTTGTGGTTTGATTTTATCGTAATAATTTATTAATTGGGTTTTACGGTCTGCGAGCCGGCTTCTCCTCAACTTGTGAGGTCTCTCTATTAATATAGATGCTAGCTAGTATTAAATAGTTAGATGATAGCCAATACTTGGAGAAGAAGCCTAAAGAATTAAAGAGCCACAAGATTGCGACATTCCACAAGCTAAGACGCATGGACTAAAAGATGGAGGCACATGGAGATCAGCTTGCTATTTTTTAGGGCTTATAGATATTCTCATTGACTTGGGAATATCTTAATTTAGGAGGCCACGTCTGCATCATGTTTTATTTTTTTTATTTTTCTGGTTGTTTATGAAAGGGGAGTCTGCAAACACTTTCAAGCCTTTGAAGTGAAATAGAGTTTGACATAGAATAGACAAGTCATTTTCAAGGCCTTTAAAAGAGTTTCAAACCCTTGAAAACAGACTAGTTAGAATGATGTAAAAACTATGAATTTAAATGAACTGTAAATGCAAGAGATTAGAGATTTATAGATTTCAGTCCACTTGGACCTACGTCTCTACCTCAGGGATCTTCTCCCTGCAGGATTTTCAACTCAATTATTATTAATCAAAAGTTAAGCCCTAGATCTCAAGCACAAAGAATTGCCTTACTCTGTTACAGCTTGTGGTTCTCTCTAACCTATCTATTACCTGCTCTAGCTAACTGATTAACTAAGAATTATCTATTGTTCACCTTGAAAAATCCTTGAGAATGAAAATGAAGAAGTATTACAAGAATGATCTACAAATAAAGCACAAGGCAAAAGAACACTAAAGTATAGAACTGCAGTGGAGAGTGCAGTGATCTTCTGTGAGATGGATTGTGAGAAAGATGAACTTCTTTGATGCTTGTCAATCCAGAAATATGTCTCTCTTTTTGACAATTGAGTTTTGTCTCTTGTTGCTTCAAAATGAGATCCATTTATACAGTTAGAGGCTCTGCAAATCTTCCCAAATTTATAGCAACAACTTCCTATTTTGTAGGCAACAGACTTTGACTCTCTTAACAGCCTTCTCCAATGGATAGTTGATCAAATCTTCAGAGATATTATTGTGATCTTGTCATTAAACAACTTGAGAAGCTGTCATGAGTCTCTGATTGATCGCAAAATCATCTTTTCTAAGTATTTACCTTCCTGAAAAAGCCATATAAGGAAACAAATCCTGCATATTTAGGAAATAAAATTTCCCTGCAAAGCTGAGTCAAACTGATGGGTTTAACCATGTTAGGTATATCAAAACAGTTTGTATTTCATCATCAAATAATAACACATCAAGCACAGGGGTGATAGAGATAAAATCAGATCAGAAGAGTTGAGAAAAACTCCCCCTTCGAACATGCATACAGGTCAGCCAGTTTCAAGGCTTTGAATCCTGGTTCAAGGCCTCTGCTATTTCAAGCCTGTGAAACCTGATTCATGTCTTTGAAAAATGGTTCAAGGCCTTGAAATAACTAAGTATTTCAAGTCCATGAAACCTGTGATCTTACAATCTCCCCCTTGATGAAAGACAAAACCTCAATTTGTTTGATTCTTAGTTTCTGCAAAAAATACTGATTAGCACACAGTTCAAACAAATAGTAATAACACAGTAATTCCAACAGATCCAACTTATTAATGAACTTAAGCAAAAACTGCAAGTAAGTTGCAAATAATCCTACTGACCAAAAGATAGGTCACCTAAACAGAAAAAAAAACAAAAACAACCTAAGATTTTTCTCCCCCCCTTTTTGACTTTCATCAAAAAGAATTAGAAGATGTTGGATCAGTGTCTGGAAAGTTTTTGAAAATAGAAACTTAAAAGAAAGAATGTGAAATAAGGAATAGGCAAGATTATGGGGTTTGGTCTTCATCTCCATCCTGATATCCCTCTTCTTCCTCATTGTCTTCACCAGTCTTATCCTATTCTTCTTGTTCTTCTTCATTCTCCCCATCAGTTTCTTCTTCATTCTTATCCTTAGAAGCAGTATTTGAAGATTTCTTTTTCTTTTTCAGAGTTATCGGCAAGTCATCAGAGTCAGGATTGTTTAATTCATCTCCTTCTTGAGCAGCTTTCTCAACTACCACCTGCTTTCCTTTATACTTGACTGGAGCAACCTCTTCCTGATTGGAGTGTTCACTTGGCAAGTTCTTGTCACAGTCACCTTTCTTGGCACCTTCTTCATCCTCAGGGACATCAAACACATTCATGCTTCTAAAGATGGTTTCCACCATGTATTTGACCTGTGAGAGATCAGTCTCAAACCCATGCTGATTCTCTTTGATCTCAATATTTTCCATATCTAGACCATCAAGTCTCTGAAAGATTGAATAAAAATGAGGAGGCTGAGAGGTCTGGCTTGAAGTAGGGGCCAAGGCCTTGGGCTTAACATATTTCTTTACATTCAGCTCTTCTTCAGACAACTTTAAATACAACTTCCAAATTTTCTCTTTGGTCTTTACCACCCCAATCTTCTCAAAAGCTTTCTCATTCAGCACACCAATCCCAGAAGTGATGGACTATTCACAGGCAGTAGGAATCTGAAGGTGTTGGAAGAATAAAGTGAGCAAATTTGCATAAGGTAGGGGATGCTTTCTCTGATCTGTTTGGCTGAACAACATGTGTTCCATTACATTCTTCTGCAGATCAATGTCATAGCCATGCATAATCATGTACATAATGTACAACACCCTCTCAGTGACTAACTCCTTAGAATGTTGCCTTGGAAAGATGCATCTTATCAAGATAGTGAATAAAACTTTAGCTTCAACATTTAACACAGAGTGTGTCAACTGTTTGGATGAGGCAGGAACATACGGATGAAATAATTCTTCTCTGGCCAACTTCAAGGCTTCATTTTTGGCAGGATAGTTCTTTGTGTCATACCTCTTAGGACACCCTAGGACAGATGCAAACTCAGCATGATCTAATTCCATAGTAACACCAGCAACTAGAGTCTTGATAACTAGGTGTGGAAAATTCTTAAGTTACTTCATGTTGAGCTAGAAGAATCTGGTAAGTCTTGGGTAGGATAGCTCAGGGGGGTTTAGCATGAACCACAGAGAGCTTTTCTTCAGCATAGTGATACAATTCAGATTCATTCCAAGCAACATATGCATACTGATCAAGCTACAGAAGGAAATATTTCTAGAGGCAAAACCATTCAACCACTAACCTTTTGAAGTGTTTGAGATGAACCAATATTCATCAGGATCAGTGTTCTTTGAGTAGATCTGCAAGGCTTTCTCCACATTATCTCCTGGCTGTTCCTTTGTTACCTTCCCTTTCCCCTTTTCAGCTTGAGTTGCCTTCTTCTTTTTCTTCAACTTCTTGGGGTTAGAGACATCTGTTTCTGGTTGCTTCTCTGCAGCAGCCTTGTCTTTGTTCTTCTTCTTTTTGTCTGAATAATGAGTTGCGTCCTTCTTGGCTTTATTCTTTGGTGGAGGAAGCTCTGCAACTGCTTCTGCACTAGGTGTTCTAGAACTTGAGTCTCCACTGATCTCTTGAACTTCATCCACTGCTGACTTTATCTTCTTCTCTGTACTCTGTTTTGAACCTCCAGCCATCTTGATTCTGTGTGAGGCTCTTCTAGTGCTCATTAGGGTTTGGGAGAAGAATAGAGAGAAGTAGATTTGATACGGAGGGAAGGAGAAGAGAAGGAGATAAATACTGAGATAGTTTGTAATTGAAAAGGAAACTACAATATTTTTCTGATTTTAAAAGATCTGTAATGATCAACAAAAATTCAAATCTTTGAAGTAGTTGGAAATAAATAATTTTATACTATATTTGGCTGAAAAAGAATTTTGAAAAAGGTAGGGGAAATATTGAGCAAATATATACAAAGATAGAACCCAATACTGAATGATCCAAGAATTATTCACCAACCAATTATCAGACTTATTTTCAAGGCTTTGAAAATAGTTTCAAGGTCTTGAAACACTGTTAAGCTGAAACACATAAGATCAAAACTTTGAATAGATTTTCAAGGCTTTGAAAATCAGTTCAAACCTTTGAAACACATAATAACTTACCTTCCTTACCCGATGCTCCCTCTAAACCAAAGCATCTTTATTTAGCATGCCTAATTCCAGTCTAAGAGCTCAAAATCTTTCATCTGGTAATGGTTTAGTGAAGATATCTGCAAGTTTCATGTTAGTAGAAACAAATTCAAGAACAATATCACCTTTCTTAACATGATCTCTGATGAAATGGTGTCTAACATCAATATGCTTGGTTCTTGAATGCTGTACTGGATTATTTTTGATAGATATTGCACTGGTGTTGTCACATTTGATGGGAATATTTCTGAAATCAAATCCAAGGTCCCTCAACAGATTCATCCTTATCTAAGGACAATGTAGAGCTCATAGGTTTCTTGATTTCTTTGGATTGAAACATTTTGTACTTGTTCAACAAGTTCCAAATGTAATTGCTTTGATGCAAAAAAATGCCCTTCTCCAGCTGATGTATTTGAAGTCCAAGGAAGAAGTTCAACTCTCCCATCATACTCATTTCAAATTCCCTGCTCATAAGACTTGAGAATTCTTTGCATAGAAAATCATTAGTAGCTCCAAACAGAATATCATAAACATAAATCTGAACTACAAGTAAATCTTTCTCATGAGTATTTATGACAAGGGTCTTGTCTACCAATCCTCTTTTGAAATAGTTTTCAAGAAGAAACTTTGACAATCTTTCATACCAAGCCCTTGAAGCCTGTTTCAAGCCATAATGAGCTTTGTCAAGTTTGTAAACATGATATGGAAACTTATCACTTTCAAAACTAGGAGGTTGTGCAACATAAACTTCCTCTTGCAAGTAGCCATTCAAAATGCAGATTTGACATCCATTTGAAATAGTTTCATGTTTTTGTAAGATGAAATGCAAGTAAAATTATAATTGCTTCTAACCTGGCAAATGGAGAAAAAGTTTCCTCACAATAAATACCTTCTTCTTGATTGTAATCTTGAGCAACTAACCTTGCTTTGTTTCTGATCACCTTGCCATTGTCATCTAGTTTGTTTCTGAACACCCATCTTGTACCAATGACAGACTGGTTTGTTGGTGGAGGAAATAGGTTCCACACCTTGTTTCCTTCAAACTCATTGAGCTCACTTTACATAGCTATAATCCAGTCTGCTTCTTGTAATGCTTCCTTCACAGTTTTGGGTTCTACAAGAGAAATGAAAGCATTGACGGCACAATGATTCTTCAACTGTGATCTTGTTTGTGTACCAGTGGTTGGGTCAGAGATGATGATGTCAGCTGGATGAGATGAAAGATATTTGAATCTCTTTATTGGAGACCAGGGTTCAGGCTTTCCATATTGCTTCTCTGGTCTTGAAGTAGTAGCCTGATCATTCATCTCTTTATGATCATCTTTGTCAAGGCTTTGATCTTTCTTTTCAAGGCCTTGAGACCTGTTTACAAGGTCTTGAAAATGGATTTTGTTTCCTTCTAAATCTTTCTTGAACCCAAGTGAGTTCTCAGCTTCTTCTTCTGATTCATGCTATTTTAGATTCAGGTCTGCAAAACTTTCACTCGAAGAACCATCATAGCTTTCATCAAAAATAATATGAATACTTTCTTCAACCAGATTGGTTCTTTTATTATAAATTCTATAAGCTTTTCTAGTACGAGTAACCAATAAATATACCTTCATCACTTCTTGCATCAAACTTACCCAAGTTGTCCTTACCATTGTTGTGGACATAGCATGTGCAACCAAAGGGTCCGAAGTAAGAAATGTTTGGCTTTCTCACCTTGAAGAGTTCACAGGGGGTCTTCTTCAAGATAGGTCTGATCAAGCACCTGTTCAAAATTTAATTTGCTGTATTCACAGCTTCTTCCCAATAATCTTTTGACAGTTTTTTCTAGAAGCATTGTTCTTGACATATCTTCAAGAGTCCTGTTCTTTCTTTGAACAACTCCATTCTGTTGATGAGTTCTAGGAGCAGAGAAATTGTGAGAGATACCATGCTTAACACAGAACAAATCAAATTCTAATTGACCAAACTCTCTACCATGATCACTTCTGATTGAAGCAATGGGTAGGTTTTTCAAGTTTTTAAGTTATCTAAAAAGCTTTGAAAATTCGGAGAGGGCTTCGAATTTTTCTTTCAGAAACATAACCCAAGTATATCTAGAGTAATCATATACAATAACCAGCATTTACCTCTTACCTTTTGGAGTTGCTGTCCTCATAGGACCACACAAATCCATGTAAAGTAGTTCAATAGGTCTAGAAGTACTTACAAACTTCTTTGGCTTAAATGAGCTTCTGGTCTGCTTACCCTGAGCACAAGATTTGCATACTTCATCATCTTTGAACTTGATAGATGGTAATCCTCTTACCAGGTCTTTGGAGATCAATTTGTTCAATGCAAGCTAATGTGACCAAGCTTCCTGTGCCAAACCCTTGAATCCTCTTTAAAGGCCTTGAGACACTTTAAGCTTTTACCTGCAACTTTGTTAGTCTGAAAAGTATAAACATTGTTTGATCTAGAGGCCATGAGAATGCAATTGTCTGATTTCTCATTTTGCACCATACACTTATCTTTATCAAAGATAACCTTATTTCCATTATCACAAAGCTGAGATACACTAAGTAGGTTAAATTTCAAGCCATTAACTAGATATACATCAGAAATAGAATTTTCAGAATCTGTAACAACTTTACCAATACCAAGAATGTTGCATTTGCCTTTGTCACCAAGATTAATTGAACCTTCAGATTGCTCTTTCAATTCTTAGAATAGAGATCTCTTTCCACTAATGTGTCTTGAGCAACCACTGTCCATAAACCGCTTCTGTTCTTTGACATTGGTGACAACCTCAATTTTCTTCTCAGAACTTTCATCATGCTTGGCCATAAAGCATAGGTTGGTATGTTCTTCTTCAGATTTAGAGTCACTTGAGCTATCTGAATCACTCCATGAAGCTATCATAGCTTTCTTTCTCCTATCACGGTCTTTCTTCTGAAATTTCTTGCTTTTCTTGTGTGGACAATCTCTTATCAAATGTCCTGCATCACCACACTCAAAGAATTTCATGAATTTGGATTTATTGTGTGAATAAGACTTACCTTTGTAGTCCTTGCTACTGGAAGATCTGTTTCTTTCTCTTTTGAAGTCTTTGTTTCCAAAAATTTTCTTCATCTTGAGAATTCTGGTCAAGGCTTTGGAAATCAATGCAAATTGATCTTCATCATCATCATCTTCAGTTTCAAGGCTTTGGATTTTCTCATTCTCTTTGGCCTTGAGTGCTAAGTTCTTGACACCTTCAGGTAGCTCTCCATCAGCTTCATTCATGGATATTTCATGTGTCAGGAGCTTCCCTTGTAGTTCATCAAGTTGTAGTGATGAGAGATCTTGAGCTTCTTCAATGGCTGTTGTTTTTGGTTCCCATTTAGCCTTTGGAAGACTGATCTTCCTTACCTTTTCTTCATTGGAAATATGCTTTCCCAGTGAATCAAGGTTGTTGACAATGTCTGTGAACCTCTTGAACATGTCTCTGATTGACTCATCTGCATTCATATTGAACAAATCATACTGCCTGAGATAGATGTTTATTTTGGTTTGTTTGACTTGACTGGTTCCTTCAAATGTCACCACAAGCTTATCCCAGATTTCTTTGGCAGTCTTGCAGCATGAAATTATGTTGAATTCATCTGTACTCAAAGCACAATACAAGATGTTAATAGCTTTGTAATTCTTAGAAAATTGTTCTAATTCAGAAGAGGAGAGTGAGTCTTCAGATTTGGGAGTTTTGACCCCATCTTTCTATGTAAAGAAAGTGTGAGGTCCATTCTGAATAATGGACCAAAACTCTATGTCTTGATCAATGATGAACATTTTCATCAGGGCTTTCCAGTGAGCAAAGTTGTCTCCACAAAATAGAGGAGGTCTGTTAGAAGCTCTTCCATGTGAGAAACCACCATCACCTGCAGTACTCATGATCACCAGATGGTTAAATCTTATACAATGATACAAGATCTAATACCCATTGAAAGGGGAGTATGCAGATGGATATGCAGCACAGATACTCTAGAAAGGGGGTGGGGGTTGAATAGAGTATGCCAACTTTTTGCAAACCTTGTGGAGGAAAGGAGTTTCAGTTTCAAGAGCAATGGAGTTCAATACCTTGAAAACAGTTTCAAGCCTTTGAAGTGAAATACAGTTTGAAATATAATAGACAAGTCTTTTTCAAGGGCTTGAAAAGAGTTTCAAACCCTTGAAAACTAACTAGTTAGAATGTTGTAAAACTATGAATTTAAATGAACTGTAAATGCAAGAGACAAGAGATTTATAGAGTTCAGTCCACTTGGACCTACGTCTCTACCTCATGGATCTTTTCCCTGCAGGATTTTCAACTCAATTCTTATTAATCAAAGCTAAGCCCTAGATCTCAAGCACAGAGAATTGCCTTACTCTGTTACAGCTTGTGGTTCTCTCTAACATATCTAGTACCTGCTCTAGCTAACTGATTAGCTAAGAATTCTCTATTTTTCACCTTGAACAATCCTTGAGAATGAAAATGAAGAAGTATCATAAGAATGATCTACAAATAAAGCACAAGACAGAAGAACACTAAAGTATAGAGCTGCAGTGGAGAGTGCAGTGATCTTCTGTGAGATGGATTGTGAGAAAGATGAACTTCTTTGATGCTTGTCAATATCGAAATATGTCTCTCTTTTTTCCCATTGAGTGTTGTCTCTTGTTGCTTCAAAATGATCTCCATTTATGCAGTTAGAGGCTCTGCAAATCTTCCCAGATTTTCAGCAACAACTTCCTATTTTGTAGGCAACAGACTTTGACTCTCTTAACAGCCTTCTCCAACGGATAGTTAATCACAATCATTATAGATATTGTTGTGATCTTGTCATTAAAAAACTTTAGAAGCTGTCATGAGTCTCTGATTGATCACATAATCATCTTCTCTAAGTATTTCCCTTCCTGCAAAAGCCAGATAAGGAAACAAATCCTGCATATTAAGGAAATAAAAATTTCCCTGCAAAACTGAGTCAAACTGATGGATTAAACCATGTTAGATATATCAAAACAGTTTATCTTCCATCGTAGAATAATAACACATCAAGCACAGGGGTGATAGAGATAAAAATCAGATCAGAAGAGTTGAGAAAAACTACCCCTTTGAACATGCATACAGTTCAGGCAGTTTCAAGGCTTTGAATCCTGGTTTAAGGCCTTGAAATAGCTCTGCCTATGAAACATGATTCAAGGCTTTGAAAACTGGTTAAAGGCCTTGAAATAACTAAGTATTTCAAGTCCATGAAACCTGTGATCTTAAAGTTTATTTATTGTCTTGTTATTTATGGTTGGTGTATGGATGATGCATGCAAATTGGTAACAAGATAATACAACCCGGATCTTTTTATTTTGGGATTGCCCAACCCAAATAAGTAGATCAGTTGATATGGATCAATAAAACAATTAAAATTAAATGAAAAAATCCCTCAATTTTAAATATTGCGTTGTTGCCTTCTCGTTACTTAGTACTCGTCATAATCATGATTTATCAAGTTCGGGCTTTCCAAAGCAAGGCGACTTGATTCATCATGATGTGACGCGACGAAACAAGCTAGTAATGTGCAATTGTTGAAGTAAGAGGTTGAACGCAACTGGGTTACTTCAATAGGATTGAAAGCCTAGAGGCAAAAAATTGAGATTATCTATGGAATACATAAATAAGGAGTTATTTGTCCAATTGAACCAAGAGTTTCATGGGATGCAATTGGAATCGTTCCTACCTAAATAACTATTTTTTGGGTGACTTGCCAAAGCAAGCTAAAAAAGAGATGAAATATGGATCTTGGCCCACCAGAAAATATGGAGGGTTATTAATCCGAGAAAAATAGCGGGAGCGATGTTTAATAATATAGCCATTCTTAAATGTAGTTATTGTTCACAAAATACTAGAACTTTTATATTTCTCATTTTGTAGTTTATCAATGGCAAACAATTCATTGAAATTCATCAATCCCTATGATCGGTCCTTGAGAAGGACAAGCTTTCTGTAACCAATTTTTCGGACTGGTACAGAAACTTGAGAATTGTTTTCAAGCAAGAAAAGAAATTGTACATTCTGGAAGAGCAAGTTCCTAATGGTCCAGAAAACAATATTGTTGCACCCTTAAAGGCATACCAGAAGATCGTTGATGATGCTAATGATGTGTCCTGCCTTATACTTTGCACCATGAGCTCTGAGCTTCAGAAGCAACATGAGAACATGTCTGCGTTTGATATGTTCATACACTTGAAGCAGCTATTCCAAGAGAAAGCGAGGCATGAGCGGTATGAAGTTTCCAAGGCATTGTTCAAGTGTCATATGTCAGAGAATCTCACATGCACGCCTGGGGTTTCCGGTGGGTCAAGAGTTGGCCATTGATCTCATCCTGCAACCATTGCCGCATAGTTATGGATAGTCCATCAAGAACTATAACATGAATGAGATAAACAAGCTTCTGACAGATTTTCTCAATATGTTGAGGACAACTGAACAAAGTATCAACAATGCAAAGGGCAAGGCCATCGTGATGGTGAACAAAGGAAAGAGCAAGTTGCTTCTACCTCCAAAGGGAATGGCATGGCAGTTGCGAAACATAAGGAAGTTGTCCTTGAACCTGCTGGTGGTGTTTCTAAGGGTGTGACTAAGGGTGAGTGTCACTACTGTAGTCAGCCTGGACACTGGAAGAGGAACTGCCCAAAGTATCTGGAGGATAAAAGGCTTGGGATAGTGATTCTACCACCGCTAGGTATTTTTTTTATAGATGTTAATTTAACTATCTCTTCATCTTGGGCATTGGATAGTGGATGTGGATCTCACATTTGTCGAAATGTGCAGGATCTAAAGAGAAGTAGATGATTGGATAAAGGGGAGATAGACTTGCGCATTGGGAATGGAGAAATAGTTGCTGCATTGGCCATGGGCGTGTACGAGGTATCTTTGCCTTCAGGATTAGTTTTAAAATTAGACAATTGCTATTTTGTACCTTCTATTAGAAAAAACATTATTTCTATTTCTTGTTCAGACGAGAAATGTTTTACTATTTCAATAAAGGACAAGTGTTGCTCCATTTATTTTGATAATATGCATTATTGTAGTGCACAATTGTCTAATTGATTGTATATCCTTGATCTAAGTAATCTTGACTATAACATAAATACCAAGAGGATTAAAATGAATGATTTAAATCTTACTTATCTATGGCACTGTCGTTTAGGCCATATAAACGAGAAACGCATCTCTAGACTCCATAAGGATGGATTTCATAGAATCATTGATTATGAATCATATGAGACATGTGAGTATTGTTTATTAGAAAAAGTGACAAAGTACCCTTTAAAGAAGGAAGGAGAGAGGACTATTGAGCAATTGGTTTTCGTTCATACTGATGTGTGTGGGCCATTTGCCACGTCTGCCAGAGGTGGCCATCTTTATTTCATTATATTTACTGATGATTTCAGTAGATATGGATTTGTATACCTTATGAAGTCCAAATCCGAATCCTTTGAAAAGTTCAAAGATTCAAGAATGAAGTAGATAAGCAACTTGGTAAGAGTATTAAATCTCTACGATCGGATCGTGGAGGAGAATACTTGAGCCAAGAGTTTGATGAATATCTTAGAGAGGGTGGGATCTTGTCCCAACTTACTCCACCTGGAATGCCACAGTGGAATGGTGTGTCCGAGAGGAGAAATCGAAAACTGTTTGGACATGGTTCGACCTACGATGTGTCAAACTGATCTTCCATTATCATTTTGGGGTCGCGCTCTAATATATGCAGCTTTCTTCCTTAACCATGTTCCATCTAAATCAGTCATGAAGGCTCCATATGAGATGTGGAGTGGGAGGCGTCCCACAGTGTATTTTATGAGGATTTGGGGTTGCGACTTCTATGTAAAGCGTTTACAAACACACAAGCTCGGACCGAATTCGGATAAGTGTAAGTTTGTGGGATACCCTAAGGAAACGAATGGATCTTATTTCTACAATCCACTCGATAGCAAAGTGTTTGTTGCTCGGACCAGTGTGTTTCTAGAAAGAGAGTTTGTCTCTGAAGAAGCCAGTGGGAGAACAGTAGAACTTGAATAAGTCCAAGAACCACAAAACAGTGATCCTACTATGAAACATGAACAAGAACCACAAGAAATTGTGGAGCAACTTGTTCAGGTAACACAAGATCTTCGGAGGTCGAGTAGAGTGCGCCACGAGCGAGAGAGGTACAGACTTCTCGTTACTGAGCCTGGTGACGCGTTGCTCATAGATAATGAGCCTACTACCTATGGAGAGGCCATGAAGGGGACAGACTCACAAAAGTGGCATGAGGCCATGAGATCCGAAATGGAATCCATGTACGCCAACAAAGTATGGACTTCGGTGGAACCACCCCAAGGGGCTTGGCCCATAGGGTGCAAGTGGGTATTCAAGAAGAAGACCGACATGGATGGTAATGTGATTGCCTATAAGGGCCGATCGGTGGTAAAATGATTCAGACAGATTCATGGTATTGACTATGATGAAACCTTTTCCCAGTCACGATGACCAAATCCATTCGAATCTTACTGCTATTGCAGCTTATCACGATTATGCAATTTGGCAGATGGATGTAAAAACAACATTTATGTATGAAAACCTCCTTGAGGATGTGTACAAGACACAACCAGATGGTTTTAAGAATCCAGAGCATGCCCATAAAGTGTTTAAGTTGCATCGATCCATTTATGGGTTGAAGCAAGCTTCTAGGAGTTGGAATCTTCGTTTTGATGCCGCGGTCAAAGTTTTTGGCTTCATTAAGAACGAAGATGAACCTTGTGTATACAAGAATGTTAGTGGGAGCTCTGTTGTGTTTCTGGTCTTGTATGTGGATGACATACTACTCATTGGAAACGACATTCCTACCTTGCAATCTGTTAAAGATTGGCTAGGTAAGTATTTCTCAATGAAGTACTTCGGGGATGCATCTTATATACTTGTTATCCAGATCTATAGGGATATATCTAGGAAGATGCTTGTCCTAAGTCAAAGTATATATATCGACAAGGTGTTGAAACGGTTCAACATGCAAGATTCCAAGAAGGGATTCTTCCCATGTCGCATGGAATCACACTTTCGAAGGCTAATTGTCCCTCAAATGAGATTGAGAAGGACCACATGAGTAGGATTCCCTATGCCTCGGCCATATGATCCATCATGTACGCCATGTTGTATACTAGACCATATGTGTCATATGCGTTGAGTATGGCAAGAAGATACCAGTCAAATCCGGGTGAGAGTCACTGGATTGATGTCAAGAACATCCTTAAGTACTTGAGAATAACTAAGGATGTGTTCCTGATATATGGAGGTGAGGAAGAGTTGCGTGTAAGGGGTTACACTGATGCAAGCTTCCAAACAGACATAGATGATTTCTGATTGCATTCGGGATTCGTGTTTTGTCTGAATTGAGGAGCTGTGAGCTGGAAGAGTTTCAAGCAAGAGACAGTTGTTGATTCTACAACTGAGACTGAGTACATTGCTGCGAATGGCGCGACAAAGGAGGCTGTTTGGATTAGGAAGTTCATTATTGAACTTGGTGTGGTTCCTAGCATTGTTGATCCAGTAGAGTTGTATTGTGACAACACTGGGGAGATCGCATAATCCAAGAACCCAAGTCACACCAGAAATCCAAACACGTATTCAGAAAGTTCCATCTTATTCGAGAGATCTTCGATCGAGGAGATGTGAAGATATGCAAGATTCCTACAGATAAAATCTGTCAGATCCACTTACGAAGCCGCTTGTTCAACGCAAGCATGAAGGGCACACTAGATACCCTAGTTGTGGAACTAGATTGGCGCTAGTGCAAGTGGGAGACTCTTAGAAATAGATTCCCTAGAGGCAATCTTGTTTAGTATGAACATTATTTTGGCTAGAATAATCATTGTAAAATTTATTGAGATATTTAATATAATGAAGTCCTTATATTACATTGTGTTGTTTATCTTAAATATCCCTAGTCAATTATATTGACTAACAGGACGATCAACTATAGACTAGTTTGTGGGTATATTGATATGGAGATATCAATTCTAGCACATGGGTATGTATTAGGGGAAATGGCGTACTGGATTGACCTACCAACGAGAAGGCTACATACAAGTTATGTAAGAGTCACAAGCGTTTTTCGTAGTGACAATGGTATTGTGGTCCTTATACTTGAAGTCACTAGATACGCAAGTTGTGGAATATTGTGTTTTGGTATCGTCAAACACTACACCGTGAGTGGGTAGCAATAAAGGCGTTAATCGGACACAATAGGAAGCAAGCTTAGAGATGGTAGTGATGCATATAGGATTTTTCCCTCCAACATAACGGGAGCAAATATACGCGGCCACTCGAGGGGTAGTGCTTATAAAATGTCTAGCCAGAATCAGATAAATCAATATAGGATATTGATGTTATCTGCATTGATAAGACTATTCCCAGGATCGAGAAACTATGGATTGGATATACGAGTGTGACTTGTATGTCTCGTGTCCAATTCAGATATGGAGACAAAGGGATAATACAATACAGTAACATTGGTCACTAGGTTTGTCGGATTACTGACTATTTCTATTAGTTGGGTGGCATGGACGTGTTGTTAGACAGCGCTCCATGTTTGTAATTGTTACTACCAACTAAGTAGAAACCTATGGGGTCACACCCTATAGATTAAACCAGACTTTGGTATTAATTAATATGATTAATTAAATAGAATGGTCAATACGCAACCACAAGCAAACTTAGTAGGACTAATTTGCAAGGTGGATTAATCCTAGTATGGACAAGATTAGTATTGGGGCTAATATGTAGTTAATAAGAAGTTATTAACTATATAAGAGCACTCCTACATTATTTTCTCATGAGAGTGTAATAATTGTTATCACACAAAGAGAGAAATAAAGCAAGGAGAGAGAACAACACTAGGGCCGAAACCCTAGTGTCGTCCGCCCCTCCTCACCGTCTGCCACAAGAGGCGCGACCTCTTTTGGTTTCCGTTTTGCGTGATCTTCTTCATCCCCCTTCTCCAGTTGCTAGCACAAAGGCGTGAGAAGGATCCGGAATAATCCTAGGTGGATATCCATAGAGACGTGAACACTATTTCACGTGCGAAGTCATCAATTCAGACAAACTAGGTACACAACGCTTCTATCCCTTACCATCGTTATGATGCATGAACTGCTAGTGTCTTGAACGGATATTTATTTTTTTTATTCCGCTATGCAATCCATATCAAAACCCTACAACATATTCATCATCTGATCACAAGGGATCCTCGAGAGGTAGAACTTATTGGACATAATCCTCTTCACCAAGTTGTACCACTTCATGGCTCTCAATGTCATTAAACCTCGTTCCTTGTTGACATTGATCCAAAGAGTAAATTGTGGGCTTCTTCACTTCAGGGATAGGTTTTGTAAGAGGATCATCATCATATCTATAATCTCATGCATAGTTGTAAGGAAGATGACCTTGACATTTTGGGGTGATACAGACTACTGACAGTAGGTCTCACACAAGGTAAAAGATGAATGACGTTGACGGAAGGTATGAGAACCATCATGTCTTCTACAGGACGCAGGGTGGTAACTTTCCTCCAGAATTTGCTTCATTTCTTTCCATTCAGTAGTTGGATCTTCTCCGTGATGCTCTAGATCTTCTTGCAGATACTGCCAATACCTCTTACAGATCCCAAAAGTGCCATCTTTGCAAAACGAAATCGTCGAATTTTTGTTATCTTATACCACTCGAAATAGTCTCCTATATCATCAAGCCATTCCAAAAAGGCATAACTAACCATTTAGTGATTATCTTCCCCCAAACCATTTGAACACACTTCCTTATTTTGTTCAGGAAGCGCGTATAGACATTGTGCAGGTGGTAACCGTAATGTGGTTTAGGTGGAGTATGAAGCTTGTGAAACTCTTTACTAGGAACTGAGTAAGATCGACCATACATTATGCCCTCATGGTTTCTTGTGGCTGCTCTGGGAACATGCTGGAATTGGTATCCTTCGTCGTAGTTTTCATTGCGTAGAAGGCGAGCTGCTACTTATTCGTCTAATATAAGAGCAGGTGGAGTGGATTCAGGAGCTGAGGCAGACTCTTCTCGTCAGAGTGGTGGCGGATTTAGAATCTAGGAAAGAAAATCATCGGATGGATCTCCTCGTTGGAATAGGGTCTTGAATTGCACCAACGGCGGCAGTGGCGACTAGGAAAAAGAAGTGGCATCTAGGCAGCAGTAGTAGTGGCGAGCAGTGAGGCGGCGGTGCTGGCCAGCTAAGGAGTTGAGACTCTGATATGAAATGATGTCGAACGCACAAACAACACAAATGACTAGAAATCGGATGACCAATGACTCGTAACTAAGAGCAATCAAAGCTCTCAATACCTCAATAACTCCGAATTTTTATTCATAAAATCAAGATGCTTTACATTATGTGATACCCTCTCTATCTATAGATGAGGAGCCTTAATTACAACAAACTAAAAATAGAAATAAAATTACTCAGAATACAGTCTGTAATAAATTAACTGGAACAACCCTACAATCTATTCTCAAAAAAAAAGAAAAACCCTACAATATTAAATTAAGGCTGAAATTGAGGATTGAAAGTGTGTAATGTAGACTAAATACAGGACCTAAATACTCTAGAAGGGGGGGGGTTGAATAGAGTATTGAAACTTTTTGCAAAACTTAAAGTTTAACAGGAAAGCTTTGTGTGAAACTCAAATCTCAAGGCCTTGAGATTTTGTAAACTGTCTAAAACTCACTAAGGCAAAAATGTAAGCTTCAAGGCCTTGAGCTGTGAACAATTCTAAGCAGCTTATAACCCTAGTTTGATTTGAGTTGTGTGCAGCAGATAATAAACAAACAGAAAAGTAAAGAACACAAAGTAATTTACAGAGTTCAGTCCCAATGGACCTAATCTCTGCCTGAGGGATCTAATCCCACCAGGATTGGGAAAATACTTCTTATTACTCACACAGAAACAGCCCTAGATCTTCAAGCCTAAGTGATTTCCCTTAAACCTATACAACTTGTGGTTCCAAACCTATCTAGTTCCAGCTACTAACTGTTGAGCTAACAAGAACCTCTTGTTTTTCACTTGAACAACCAACCACTAGGTTAATTGAGGTTAAGATAATATAGAGATACACAGATGAAGGTACAGATGAAGAACACAGTATAAAGATAAGTTGTTGAAGCCTGGAAGTGTTCTTCAGGAATGACTGGATTGATTTGATCTTCAGAAGTCTGGAATGAAGCTTGAATGATTGTGTGTTTGAATGGATGATCTCCCACGAATTTTTCACACCTCTCAGAGTATTCTGCAAGCCCCTTTTTCTTCAAAATTCAAACCAGTCTCTTTTATCCACAGCTGCAACTGATCGAGAGATTTTAGGATCTCAGTTCCTACAAATCCTCCTTTTGTTTTCAACTTAAATTCAAACAGCTTCAAGTGGATATCCGTTGGAGTTTGTTGAGATTTCCCTTGCACGTTTAACAACCATGCAACATCATAGAAACACTGCAACAAAAAATCCAAACATCTAACGGTACTGAGACTGTTTCGTTATACAGTTTCTGATAAAACTGTTTAATAAACTTAGAACAATAATCTGCATATTCTCTAGAACAAATAAGACATGAAAAACAAGTTTAAGACACTTAGAAGTGAGTAAATAATCACAATACTAAGAATCATAACCTGAAAGAAAGAATTCAATTAAGTTCTGTAAAAACTGTCAGCAGCTCAAGGCATATCTCAAGGCCTTGGAGCTCTGAACCTGCTTCACAGCATTGAAAAGTTAAACCCAGATAACTTTGATTCTTCCTGTTCTGATCATCTGCAATTGTGTTAGATATATAAATATTATAAACCACAAGTATATACCATAAACCACTGATTTGTATAATCAGATATCCAATTCTGCAACACAAAAAGTTAGAGCACATAGCAGGATAAGGTAACTCAAGGCTTTGAAGTTCAGTCAATCTCAAGGCCTTGAGATAACTGAAATGTCTTTGCTGCTAATGTCTTAGCCTTTTGTTTTTCATCACTCAAAACAATTACCAGTCAAAGCACATTCAGGGATCTTGACTCAACAATCTCCCCCTTGATGAAAGACAAAACCTACAGTCTTGCATAGATCTTCGTGCCACTCATATTCAAAAATTAAATAACCACAATATGCAGATACAAAATATATACTGAACCCAAACAGATAACTAGTGAGAACAAAATTACAAATTACCACAGAAATAAAAAAATTTACCAAAATAGCTGTAGATAGTGCTTTCTGAGCTGACAGATCTTGGCCACGTGGCAACCATCCAGCACACCATATTGTGCTCCACACACACTGGATCACCAGCCGAGCTGATCCATGTGGGGGATGCGAGACAGAGCCCTCGCATACCACTGCACGGGACCTGTAGGGACTTAGTGGTTTGGAGGCTAGAGTAAGCCCTGTCGCGTGCGAGCCAAGCCCGCACGCGACCTTTAGTAACTGTTTTGAGAGATCTATGGCACGAGCTCCATAAACCCGGTCAATCCGGTCAAACCCGGTCAACCTCGTAACGGTTCCGGTATTCGCGCACCACGTGCTGTAACGGTCCCTATATATGAGGACGAACGTGCCGTTATGGTTAAGCTAATTAAGCCGCCATTAATGGGCGCATTAACCACACTACAACGGTCACGTTCTCTGCTATATATAGGACGTTAACCTTTCCATACAAAGGAGAACACACTTGCCATACGCGGAAGCTCTGCCAAACCTCTGTCTCTCTCTCAGACATTACTACTGCCTTACTCTCTCCCTACACACAACCCCACTCTTCCTGTGCGATCTCTGATCCACTACATACGGTGTACACGGAGGTCTCCCCGCCGGAATCTCTTGTGCACATTTTGGTGAACCCGACGTGAACTTACCAACAAAATCAACCATGTCCCAGGAGGATGATATCAGCAACAGATCGCCCTCCACCGAAGCTCCCTCGGGAGACGAGACCCGCCGTACTCCCACGACTCCCGGCGAGACACCGACGCTAGAGTCTTTGGACGCCACTGCCCAGAGTCAGGCGAAAGCTCTCAAAGCCCAGTCTGCGCAATTGGAACGGATCTTGGCCGTTCTAGGCACCCTTGCGCCAAATCCTTCATCATCCACCACTGTCCCTCAAGGAGGAGGAGCCCCTACCGCTCCGGGACTGGGAGTTTCAACCACACCTCCCAACCCCAATCTGCAGACTCCGCCGGCGACTACGGAGCTGCCTTCGATTCAGGGGTCAACAGCTCAGATGTTGCCTCTCGCTGGATTAAGAAGTACTATCCCTGACTTCTCTCATTTCATGCGTTTTATTATAACGTCACTTAATGTCTTGTGTGGCTACAATTTACACAATATCCTCTCCCATATGAGAGGATTGTAATCCCATCTCTCCCATATGAGAGCATTATAATAAGAAAATTCTCCCAAATGAGAAACTTCATATTTCTGCATGTCAATTTTGCTTTATTTCAGTTTGTTATAACTGTTAATAATGAGTCATCCGCTACAATAACAACCCGCAAATGCGATCTTAACTGATCATCTAAGCCTATCTGTCACGATAGCAGCCTATGCAAATGCGATCTTAATTGATCATCTAAGCCTATCTGTCACGATAGCAGCCTATGCAAATGCGATCTTAATTGATCATTTAAGCCTATCTGTCACGATAGCAGCCTATGCAAATGCGATCTTAATTGATCATCTAAGCCTATCTGTCACGATAGCAGCCTATGCAAATGCGATCTTAATTGATCATTTAAGCCTATCTGTCACGATAGCAGCCTATGCAAATGTGATCTTAATTGATCATCTAAACCTATCTGTCACGATAGCAGCCTATGCAAATGCGATCTTAATTGATCATTTAAGCCTATCTGTCACGATAGCAGCCTATGCAAGTGCGATCTTAACTGATCATCTAAGCCTATCTGTTACGATAGCAGCCTATGCAAATGCGATCTTAATTGATCATCTAAGCCTATCTGTTACGATAGCAGCCTATGCAAATGCGATCTTGATTGATCATTTAAGCCTATCTGTTACGATAGCAACTTATGCAAAAACGATCTTAATTGATCTTCCAAAGCCTATCTGTTACGATAGCAACTCATGCGAAAAACGATCTGAATCGATCTACTAATGCCTATCTGCTACGATAGCAAAATTGTGCAAAATGATCCTAAGTGATCTACAAAAATCTATCTGATATGATAGTGCTTGAATCTGGAAGCTAATTACAAACCCATCCGCCAAGGTGGCACAACTGCGAAAATACGATCTCGAACGATCTAGTGGATCATCTGCGAATTCATATAGCAGATGGCAAATGCGAAACATGTATGTAGCATTATGCCAGGCGAAATATGCTGAAACACATGCGATGTTGTATTTTGTTGTAACAAAACAGCAGATAATACAAAAGGCTATTTATCATTATGAGCCGAAAAGACTTACAATTTATCTGCCTAGATAGCAGCTTACAAGCGAAAAAGCTCAAATCTAACTACGCAGCCAACATGGCTTACAATACATTCAAAAAGTAGCTGACAAGCCAGCAGAGACACACCACGGGAGTCCTGACTGAAAAGAATGAACCCACCGGTCCTAACACCGGCTATGCGATAAACACATCTGCGACTGAGCATCTGTCGCAAGTGGGATCTTGCTCCAAAGAGCCACATGAAGCCATACGTTCAAGATCCCAGTATTTGACAAGACCCTTGTTAGATCAACGCCCCATAACATTTGCCCAAGGAACCACCGGTTCCGGCGATCGACAGGCAAGCAGAAGCTCCAAAGGGTAAGGGCTCCTTGTAGACGGGGATGAACACAGTGGTTCGTCGCCCTGAGCTCACGAACGTGCAGATAGCAAATCCTCCTCCAGGGACGCTGGAGGAGAATTCCGCCGTTCATTACGAGACGGTAGCACGGTCACTTCGGCGCTGCACCTCACTGGGAGGCGGCCGGAAACATGACCTGCAAACATAATACACGAAGAAAATTCTTCGAACACACATGAGATATCATCTTCATCTTCTTTATGATGGTTATAAAGAGCAATACTCCTCATAAAGCGGATCTTGGAAACTATTTCTATAGCACAAAGCGCAAACTCAGGTCTCAAGACTTGGAATTGCCATGAATCAACGAAAAACAAGCGTTGAAGCCAGCAGTCGTAAGGACTCACGGCAAAGCACATTTTTTGGGATGAAGAACCCAAATAGCAAAGACAGGGTTTATATAGACCCTGTGGAGACTCTTCAGTTGCCAAGTATGAGTCAGCAGAATTCAAAAAGAGGGTAAGTTCAATCACTTACGCCTTGAAAAGCGGTAACAATCAATTACCCTACTAAAGGCTACGACGATTCAATTGCGTATCCTAATAAATGACGGATGGTCATGATTCGGATGGACTTCCCAACGAAAGCGTGCTTATCTTCCGAGAAATTAGCGCGAAAATCAAGCAGAATATCAATTGCTGATGTCATAATTGGATATGCACAGAGATATCCTATCAAATACCGGAAAGGGCAAAACGGGCAAATTCATTCTTGTTGTTAAAAAAAAGGGGGGGAGAAACCCTAGCAACATTACATTAATGTTTCAAACATTACATTAATGTTTCAGCTAATTCCTTGCTATTTTTTTCAAAATTCGAAAAGTCAAAGCAAATTCTTGATCAAGGAGTCTTGGGGCTCGAACTGATGGCTCAGCTTCTCTACCTGTTCCACTTCTTGCTTCAGTTGCTCGCACCTGGAATTCATCTCATGATAGAGCTTCAGAGCTTCATCAACCTTTTACTTTTGCTGCTCCACCTTCTGCTTCTCAGCTGCGAGATTCTGGTGGCTGAGTTTCAAAGTTACGGCTGCGCGAATCAGCGTGACTCTGTTCATAAGAAATTTGAAACCCAGTCTGCCCTGGACTTTGGAAAGAAGATTTTGGCACATGCCACATAGCAATTCAGCACTCTGGACAGAAATGGTCGCAGGCGTAGCCGCAGATAGCTGCTCCAAGATCCAAATGGCTTCAGTAAGAAACAGCCTCCTGTCGAAGGGCCCTATTTCCAGAGATCTCACAAACGATTGGGGGTAGGTGAGGCGCATTCGAACCACCCAGTCTACATCGGTTTGCTTCAAACCTGAAGAGATGTCAAAACTAAGTTATGATGTCAAACTCGCAAGTAAATAATGCGAGGTGAGAACGGTAAAGCTCTGCTTACCAGTTCCTTCCAGAATCTCATGAAGAGAAGGAATGCGCGCTGCCGGGGTGGTCGAAGACTGTCCTCGCTCCATAGCTCTCCTATCAGCTGCGAGCTCCAACCTCTCATAGTCAGGAGGAAGAGTGTAGGCTGCACCAGCTGCGACTGCATTCCCAACCTGCGAGCCCCAAAAGCCCACGCAGGAATAGGTGCCACTGGCTCAGTCATCGTCGGAGGCGAAGTGACAGCCGAAGTCGCTTGGCGAAGGACGCTCTCAGATGCGAAAGCATTAGCAGCACTTGTCCTCACTTCCTCAGCACCAGTATGGACATCTTCATCCATTAGCACAGCATCTGCTTCAGCATCATCGGAAAGTTCGATGATGTCCTCTAGAGGCTCACTTGCATGTTCAGCAGCTGCGACAGGCTTCTCGGTATGGGAGCTCGGAATCGGAACATAGGACGCAGAAGGCTGACTTCTCTGCTCCAGCACAGGTTCCTCAGCATGGCCTGCGATATTAAATGCGATAATATGAGGTAACTTGTGCTATAAGTTATTTCGCTATCTTTACTAAAGCTAAGAGTAAGCACCTCCACGCGGAGGTGGGATTGAGGTATCTTCATCATACACTAAGGACGTGGAAACATGTCCTATTAGTGTCTCCTCACTAAGCAAGTCCTTAAAAGGAGCGTGACCCGGGATGCGAAGAAACCAGTCATGATCCTGTTTCAAGTTGCTCAGGTCTAGCACATGCATATCGCTCAAATATTTACCTGAAGGTTCTCCGCACTTGTCTACTAGCCAACGGCGGATGTCAGTCTTTGACACACCATGCTTTAACGCACCCACAATAACATCTCTATAAGTTACTGCGAGATTGAAGATCTCACCTTTATCGCCGCCTGCGATTTCCTCAAAGTCTGCTTGGACTTGCTCCAGCGCTGCTGCATCCTCTTCCGGAACCGCATCTTCCTCCTCCGCCTGGGGAACCATTTCTTTGGGAAGCTCATCTTCCTCGCTAGCTGGACGCACTAAGTCGTCAACATGTTGCTCTTCGAGGCTCCGCTGTCTCACACGCTCGAGCTCCTCCTCTTCCCGCTGTCTCCTTCTTTCAGCAGCCTCCGCAGTTGTCTTCCTGGACTCAGCAAGAACGTCCTCGCTTATGGGATCGTCTGGAATGCCAGAATGGGAATCTCTCTTTTGTCTCTTGGCCAAAAGGCCACCGATGATCTCATCATCATCATCATCTGCGAGGATATGATTGGAAAGAGTTATAAAAAAAATTTACGATGATAGGAAGAGAAATGCGACGGAAGTACCTCCTGATTCTTCCTCATGCATCACAACTGTTGTTTCTTCTTCTTCATCACTTTCTCGGGGCTTCTGCCTCTCTTCCTCTTCCTCTTGGTTGAATGGAACGAAAGTCTCAACTGCGAGCTCTTTCCGCACTTTGCTGGGCATGCGACCTTTGCCTTTATCCTTGACAGAAAGGGACCTCACCGGAGGAGAAGCTGGAGCACTTCTGGGGGAAGAAATTGTAATTCCCTTTTGCATGGGTCTCTTCACTCTCGGCGCTGCAGCCGCTGGAGGGGACGGATCATCTCCAGGAGGAGACGGAGCCGGAGCATTGTCTATCAGCGAGTCAGCAAAAGCATTCATGACTGCGCGAATCTTGGTTTCGACCTCAGGGTCCATCCTCCATGCTAGCCGAAACGACTGCTTTTGTCTTCTGGTGGCCACAATGGTGTTAACCAATGATTTGGAGCGATCACCATATGCGAATCTCCGCACATGACACCACAGCAAACAGTACAGAATGAAGACATCAGCATAAGAAAATCAAGAAGCTTAACGCACGCAAAGAAATTGCTCACCTCAGCAAATGCCTTGCTGTATCTGACGACATGTGTGTCGCCCTTCTTAACTGCGGCGACCTTCTCCTTCAGAATGATGTCAGGACACAAATGGTTCTCACGATCCAACAGTGAGTAGCAACCATATTCAGACTCGCTCAGGCTGCAATTGGGGCGAAACGGAAAAGAATTTCTCTTGATCAAGGGAGCTCTACTTGGCTGCGCGGCCGACTGCGTCTCAATCCTTGTTTGCTGGGCAATCCAGTATGCGAGCCAGTTCTGGGAATAGCCACCCTCGCGGGTCCCTACAGGCTGCTCAAAAGGAAGATTATTCATGAAGACTGTCTTGCACTCCTTTGTTAGCAAGCGCTTATAGCACCCTCTGATAATGGACTGGGGCCAGATTGATGGAGCCACCGCGTCAAAACCGAATTGGGGAGAAACTCGAGTGGGGTCAACGTCCACGGTAATCTTTTTATACCTCGGCACTAGCTCACGAATATGCTCTGCGAGGGCAGGAAGGGAACCTCGCAGACACCAGCAAAAGAACTCGCGATAGCGCTCATGAAAGTGCGATCCCTCTTCGAAGAGCAGCTCTTCTGAGAAGACAACACCCTTAGAGGGGTACATCCTTGGAAACCATCGCACGTTCTCAATGCGCGTGGCATAGGGCCTGGCAGTAAACTCTTTCCGTTTGTCGCATATCAAACTCCAAACACACTTGGTGTTGCTCGCTCCAAACCACCTCGCAGCCCGGCCGCTGTTGCGCTCTTCGGTCTCGCCTGGGGGACACCACTTGTCGAGCTTGAGAGCAGTTGGAGCATAAGATGGCCATCACTCGAAAACCCACATTGTCAAAAAGGAAATATTGACGAAAGTCAGTACATCGAGGCGGCCACGCGACTCTTTCATGGCCAGAACCAGTTGATCGAGCCTATAGTACAGCGTGCCCAAGACCAAGGGTCCGAGTGCGACTCTCTGGCCAAGGGCGAGCCTCACAGCAAGTGGCAAAACATGGTAGAAGACCCCGTCATGTGGGTGACCATCAATCAGGTACCGCGACAACCAAGCACAGAGAAAAGCACAAAGGGTCAAGTGATAGCCTTTACCCTCTACATAATTCTCGGCCTCTGGGTTCTCACTCAGAAGCTTCTTAGTGATGCTGCTGTTCGCATAGTCTCGGAAGAAGTACTGCAACCATTTATTCCAGGTGTTCTTCGCAGACGTATCAACCAACTGCCAGTTTGGAAGGGCCTTTGTAGTGGTCCACCGGGTGGAGATTTTCTTTACCTCTGCTAAGCATTCCTCCATCTGCGTGTATAAAGCAATCTCCGCAGATGTCCTCAAAGGACTCAAAGGGTCCACTTCACCCATGGGGGAAAGTTCGTACAGCATTTGCACGTCCTCGAGTGTGGGGGCAGCCTCGAACTCAGCAAAATGGAACGTGTGAGTCGCAGGCGAGTAACGGGACAGAAGGTCTAGAAGCATGGACTGATCCAGCTTCACGGCAGCACCCTTCATAGCACGAACGGCGAAGTATACGCCGGCATCATCAAGAGTCGCAGCATGATTGGTCAACACGTGGTCAATCCACTCATCCATATAGTCCAATTTCTGAACGAACGCCTGGGTAGAAATCGCAGTGTAAGGGAAGTGCCCGTTCTCGATTCCCAATCGAACCACATCCTCGGAACCAATCAACTCGAGCAAGACTGAGTTAACTGGGCGAGTCAGTGTCAGCAATCGCTCAACCGGGACAGGATCAGGCATCCTCTTCGCCTTAACCCTCGCATGGTAGAAATCTTTGCCGCCTAAATAGGGGGCTTTTCGCCACAAGGCCTGCGGAAGGTCGGGTATCTCTTCATCTTCCTTGACAGGTCTGGTTCCTTTTGTCTTGGCCATTCCTGCGGAAAATCAAGAAAAAAGGGGGGAGAAATACCACACTTCAGTTTGAATTTTGAAATTCAAGATCTATGCAAAGAAAGACGAACAGTTTCTGGTATCAATTTCAGAAATCAGGGAGTCGCAAGATCTCACATCTGAAGTTCTTATTGTTGAAGGATTAAAGCAAAAGTGGGTTCAAAGATCAAAGTCTCTTCACAAATTTCATGGGTTTACAGATTCAACGCAGTTCAAGGCAAACACTGGTATCTTAAATCAAAATTAAACGAGGCCAACCTTGTTTTCTTGAAGCCTGCTTGGATATGCACAATTGAAGAACACGATTTGCAGTTCTGAACTGGTGATTGATTATCTGAATCTGCTCTCGAAGATCTCCGGGTACCATTCACTTTAAGAGAAAGAAGTGATGCTTTGCAATAATGGGGGATACAAAGTATTTATCCAAAACAATGAAGGGTTGCGTCCTTTCAGTAGTCGAATCGCAACTGTCACCGTCGAATCGGGCAATCACAGCACAATCTGACGTCACGCCTAAAACCCTAAAGGCCAGACGGCACGACTCTAGGGGTTTTAGGTCATAATGGCACGCACGGGGGCTGAACTTACCCGTATTTGAATTGGTGCGTGGCGGCGACGCGTATGTTGGTTTCCGCGCATGGAAGTCTATACAGCTATGAGTCTTCACGCGCAGAAAGGGGGCTAATGTAGATAGTGATTTCTGAGCTGACAGATCTTGGCCACGTGGCAACCATCCAGCACACCATATTGTGCTCCACACACACTGGATCACCAGCCGAGCTGATCCATGTGGGGGCTGCGAGACAGAGCCCTCGCATACCACTGCACGGGACCTGTAGGGACTTAGTGGTTTGGAGGCTAGAGTAAGCCCTGTCGCGTGCGAGCCAAGCCCGCACGCGACCTTTAGTAACTGTTTTGAGAGATCTATGGCACGAGCTCCATAAACCCGGTCAAACCCGGTCAACCTCGTAACGGTTCCGGTATTCGCGCACCACGTGCTGTAACGGTCCCTATATATGAGGACGAACGTGCCGTTATGGTTAAGCTAATTAAGCCGCCATTAATGGGCGCATTAACCACACTACAACGGTCACGTTCTCTGCTATATATAGGATGTTAACCTTTCCATACAAAGGAGAACACACTTGCCATACGCGGAAGCTCTGCCAAACCTATGTCTCTCTCTCAGACATTACTACTGCCTTACTCTCTCCCTACACACAACCCCACTCTTCCTGTGCGATCCCTGATCCACTACATACGGTGTACACGGAGGTCTCCCCGCCGGAATCTCTTGTGCACAATAGCTAAAGTCCAACTCTTATTATTACTGATACTGCAAACAAAACACAAATACATTCTCCCCCTTTTTTACTTTCATCAAATAAATTTGACGAAATGTAGGATCATTACTCAGAGTTTGAAAATAAACATAAAACAAAAAACTTGCTAAAATGTCAAGGCCTTGAGACAGAAAAGACAGAAGAGAATGAGATAGAAGGTCAAGGCTTTGGCAGTCTCTGATCTTCACTTCTTCTTTGATGTCTGGCCTTTCTCTGAGCCTTCCCCAATTTCTTCCTCACTTTGCAGCTTCTTCTGCAGACTGATTACCTTCTTGTTCAGCTTCAACTTCAGCAACCACTTCTTGGATTATCTCATCCACTTTCTTCTTAGCCTGTAGTGAATCTACCTCTGTAGCTGCATCAACACCTGTATCTTCATCAGAATCTTCTTCATCAGTTTGTTCAAACAAGTCTTTTGAAGCTAGCACCACTGGAATTGGCTTCTTATTCTTCTTCAGAAAATCTCCTAGCTTCTCTTCTGAATCCACACTGGTGTCATGACTAGTAGCAGAAGGTATCTTCTCCATATTCAAGCCCTTGATGACAACATCCAACTTTCCATTCATAGTATTCATCAAGCCCTTGAACTGGTTAAATTCAGTTGATAGGTCAAACAACATTTGTCTGAGATCTTCAATCTCAACCTGCTAATCTTAACTTCTCAACCTGCAGAGAGTAATCCTCCTTGGCTTGCCCTTTCCCAGATGGAGTCCCCTTAGGCTTCACAAACTCCTTCTCAGCAAGTTCCTCCTTTGATAAATCAGAATAAAATTTCCAATGCCCTTTCAGAGTCTGAACTACCCCAATCCTCTGAAGTGCAGTCTCATCTATCAACCCAAAACCTCGAGTAATCTTCTCTTCTCCTTTCACAGGCACATCAAAATATTCAAAGAAAAGAGGTAACAGGTTGGCATATGGAAGAGGATGGTTTCTAGTCCTGGTTGCACAATAAATCATATGCTCCATAACAACTGTTGGCAATTCTATCTCAAACCCTTGAGATATCAGATATATCAAAATCAGAACTTTATCAGTTACCAACTCTCTTGAGTTCTCCCTGGGAACTACACTTCTCATCAAAATAGTAAACAAAATCTTGGCTTCACAGTTGAGCACAGAGTGTGTCAACTGCTTTGGACCAGAGGGAACACCTTCAAGAAAAAACATCTCCTTTGCCTTATCTAGACACTCCTTCCTATCAGGATAATCTCCAACATTGTATTTCCTAGGAATGCCCAAGACTTTGGCAAAATTCCTATGATCTAACCTCAAATCCACACCAGCCACTTTAGAAGTTAAAAACATTCTATCATCACCTTCAGACACCAAGTTCAGATAAAATAACTTGGTTAACCTAGGGTAAGCCTTTGAACTAGGATTCAGAACTTTCTAAACAGCAGTTTCCCTTTATTTTCTCATGCATTCTATGTCCAGTTTATCCAACAACTCATCAGAAATCATGCTACAGAAAGACACTTTAGATGATGCATACCCTTGCATCCAAACTGTTCTAACTTCAGAACTAATAAACCACTTAGTTGGAAGTACATTCTTACCTTGATATCCTTTCTTAGTTGCAGCAGCAACTTGCTTAACCCTAGTCTTCTTCTCAGAAGGTTTGGTCTTTTCTTGTACTCCTTCAGTTGGTTTCTTCTGGCTCTCCTGAGTTGACTTCCCTTTTTCCTCTTCAGTAGCCTTTTTCTTTTCTCCCCCTTTCTTATTCTCTGACCTAGGTTGATCACCACCCTGAGTCTCCTGTTGTGGATCAACACTTGAGCCTTCATCTCCCTTCTCTGTCCTTGACGTCTTTGCAGGAGGAGTATCCTCATGAAAGCTTTGAGTGTTTTCTGAATCTGAATCAAAAATCACTATCTTCTCCTTCTTGTTTGCTCTCTTCTTGGATCTGCCAGAGGGCTTCCCCTTTTGCTGAATTCTGGCAGATTTGCGCTCCATTTTAGGGTTTAGGGTTTTGAGAAGAGAATGTGATTGAGAGGAATTGAGAGAGAGAGAGAGAGAGAGAGTAGTCGCAGAAAATTGGAAGAGAATGAGAAGAAAAAGCCCTGACTTTCAGCTTAAGTAGGTTGAAAAGGATGAGTCATAAAAGGACTCTGCAATATCTACATGCAAAAATAGAATCTTGAAAAATCTTTTTGGGATATTTTAGAAAATTCTCTGAGTAATTCAAATATTATACAGTTATCTAAAAAGATAAGATATAATATTTGATGATCCATTTTTTTAAAAAAAAATACAGATATTATCAAGACCTGGAGAACAATCTCAAGGTCTTGAGATTTTCTGCAGTTTGAGAAACTTCAAAGCTTTGAGCTATACTTTCAAGGCTTCAGAAAGTATAATCTCAAGGCTTTGAGATTCCAGCACATATACACATATAGGTACTAATACTCCCCCTAAACCAATGCATCCTTGTTTAACATCCCCAATTCAAGCCTTAGAGATGAAAACCTATCATCTGGCAAAGGTTTAGTGAAAATATCAGCAATCTGCATTGAAGTAGAGATAAAATTTAAAACAACATCACCTTGTTCTGCATGATCTCTAACGAAATGATGTCTCACATCTATGTGCTTTGTCCTTGAGTGCTGAACTGGATTTTTAGAGATTAAAATAGCACTTGTATTGTCACAATGAATTGGCACATTTCTGAAGTTGTAGCCAAGATCTCTAAGTTGCTGAGCAATCCATAGCACTTGTGAACACCAAGCACCAGCTGCAATGTATTCAGCTTCTGCATTTGATAATGCTACAGAATTTTGCTTTTTGGAATGCTAACTGATCAATGAAGATCCAAGAAATTGACAGCATCCAGAAGTACTTTTCCTGTCTACTTTATAACCTGCAAAATCTACATCTGAATAGCCACTCAACATAAAATTAGATCTTCTTGGATACCAAAGTCCTAAGTCTCTGGTTCCATTCAAATATCTAAAAATTCTTTTAACTGCAGTTAGATGACTTTCCTTAGGATCTGCTTGAAATCTAGCACACATACAGACACTAAACATAATGTCAGGTCTGCTAGCAGTTAAATACAATAGTGATCCAATCATACCTCTGTATTCCTTCTGATTCACACTCTTACCAGTTGAATCTTTGTCTAATGAGAGTGATGAACTCATAGGGGTCTTAAGCACCTTGGACTGTGACATATTGTACTTATTCAGTAAGTCCTTGGTATATTTTCCTTGATGCACAAAAAGTCCTTTCTTCATTTGTAATATATGAAGTCCACGAAAGAAATTTAGTTCACCCATTAGGCTCATCTCAAACTCCCTGCACATCAGACTAGAAAACTCTTTTGAAAGAGCATCATTAGTAGCCCCAAATAATATATCTCTACATAAATCTGAACTACTAACAAATCACTTTGTTGGTGTTTAATGAAAAGAGTTTTGTCAACTAAGCCTCTTCTGAAATTGTTTTCAAGTAGAAATTTTGAAAGTCTGTCATACCAAGCCCTTGGAGCTTTTTTTAAACCATAAAGAGCTTTATCCAGTTTATAAACATGATCAGGAAAATTTTCATCTTCAAAACCAGGAAGTTTTGCTACAAAAACATCTTCTTGTAAATATCCATTTAGAAAAGCACATTTAAAATCCATTTGATAAAGCTTTATGTGATTGTGAGATGCAAAAAGCAAGAAGTATTCTAATAGCTTCTAACCTGGCAACAGGAGAAAAAGTCTCCTCATAATCTATACCTTCTTCCTGATTATATCCTTGAGCTACCAGTCTGGCTTTATTTCTTACCACTTTGCCATTCTCATCAAGCTTGTTTCTGAATACCAATCTGGTTCCAATAACTGACTTCTCTTTAGGCCTGGGAACCAGATTCCAAACCTCATTCCTTTCAAACTCATTCAGCTCACTCTGCATTGCAATAATCCATTCTGCATCTTCCAGAGCTTCCTTGGTATTCTTAGGTTCAATCAAAGATACAAATTCACTGAAAGCACACAAGTTCTTTAACTCTCCTCTTGTCTGTGTTCCAGTTGATGGATCTGATATAATGTTGTCAGCTGGATGGTCTGCAAGATAATTAAACTTCTTTCTTGGTAACCAGGAGTATTCTCCTTCAAGGCTTTGAGTCCTTGAAACAGTAGAGGGAGCATCATAGAAAGTTTCACCTTCTGTCTCAAGGCTTTGAGATTTTGATTCAACAGGAGGTTCAAGGCCTTGTCATTCTGCTGGTTGATTCTGTACAATAGTTTTGCCTTTGTCTTCTTTCACAGCATCATCATATGATTCATGCTTGTTCAAATCTAGATCTGTAAAACTTTCACTCAGAGAATCATTAGTACTTTCATCAAAAATTACATGAATGCTCTCCTCCACAATCTTGGTTTTCTTATTACAAACTCTATAAGCTTTGCTAGTTTGAGAATATCCAAGAAATACACCTTCACCACTTCTAGCATCAAACTTACCAAGATTGTCTCTACCATTATTATGCACAAAACAGATACAACCAAATGGCTTAAAATAAGAAACAGTAGCCTTTCTCCCTTTAAACAGTTCATAGGGAGTCTTTTTCAAAATAGGTATGATCAAGCATCTATTCAGCACATAATTGGCAGTATTAACAGCTTCTGCCCATAAAAACTTTAGCAAATTACTTTCAAGCAGCATGATTCTGGACATATCCTCAAGTGTCCTATTTTTCCTTTCAACTACTCCATTTTGTTGTGGAGTTCTAGGTGCAGAAAAGTTGTGTGAAATGCCATGCTTTGCGCAAAATAAATCAAAGTCAAGTTGATCAAACTCTCTACCATGATCACTTCTAATGGATGCAACAGGTAAGTTTTTCAAAGTTTGAAGTTCTTTGCACAATCTAGAAAACTCAGATAAAGCTTCAGTTTTGTCTCTAATAAACATCACCAAAGTAAATCTATAATAATCATCAATTATAACAAGCATATACCTCTTACCTTTTGGGGTCTGAACTCTCATAGGACCACACAAGTCCATATGCAGCAATTCTAAGGGTCTAGAAGTACTTACAAAGTTATTTGGCTTGAAAGAGCTTTTTGGTCTGTTTACCTTGTACACATGCCTTGCAAACCTCATCATCTGAAAATTTCTGTGATTGTAAACCTCTTACCAAGTCCTTTGAGATGAGTTTATTCAAAGTATGTATACTAATATGCCCAAGCTTTCTGTGCCAAAGGTTTGAATCTTCCTTCAAGGCCTTGAGGCACTTTAGCTTGTCACCTGCAACACTGTTAGTATTCATAGCATATAGATTATATGACCTAGGAGCAGTGAGTATGCAATCACTAGATTTCTCATCTTGCACCACACATTTCTCCTTGTCAAATACAGCTTTATAACCTTTATCACATAACTGAGAGATACAGAGCAAATTATACTTAAGTCCATCTACCAGATAAACATCAGATATAGAATTTGTAGAACCATTTCCAATACTACCTATACCAATGATATTGCACTTTGCTTTGTCACCAAGTGTGATTGTTCCTCCAGATTTTTCTGTAAGTTCAGTAAAGAGAGACCTCTTTCCACTCATATGTCTGGAACATCCACTGTCTAATATCCATTTCTGATCTTTCAAGGCCTTGGTGACATCCTGCAAAAAACAAATCATTGCCTCAACAGGCTGTTAGACCAAGTGCAGAACTTTGAGTCATACTCAGAATCAGCCATATTAGGTGGCCTAATTCCTTTTGGAACCCAAATATGCCTAACATGTCCCTTAAGCTGATAAGGATAAGTATTCCTCATAATATGAGGTTCTGATCTTCTGAAGGGACAAGTTAATCTGACATGACCAATTTTTCCACAGTAATGACATTTTGGAGAATGTCTGCTACCAGATTTGACAAAAGTAGTTTGGCCTTTCTTTGGAAAATTTGGATTATAGCCAATCCCACTTTTATGCATTGATTTCAGACTTCCTCCAAGAATGAGATTTAGATTATGTTCTGAGCCTGTAAACTTAGCTAGGACCTTCTTGGACTCTTGAAGTTTCTCAGTCAAAGTACAGATCTGTTGTTCTAAATTCTCAGAATGAGTCTTTAGATCAGCATATCTTTCATTTAAAAGAGTGTTTTGATCAACAACCTCTTTTATTTGTGCCTTCAAGACTTTGAACCTGCTGTCCAAGGCCTTGAAGTCTTTTTCCAGCTTTGTCTTAGAAACTTCAACAGTTTTGTTTGAAAAAACTAGGTTCAGGTTTTCTTTTACCTGCTCATGAACCTTAATCTTTAAAGCAGAAATCTCATTTCTATAACTTTCCTCATTCAAAAACATACTTTTGATAATTTCAGGAAGTACATCAGAAGGACTAGCAAGTAACTTTCTTACCATGTCTTCAATGTGTCTCTCTGATGAACATTCCTCATTATGCTTTTCCATGAAGCATAAGTTTGCTTGCTCTTCTTCTGTGTCTGAATCACTTGATGAATTAGAATCACTCCAAGAAGCCATCATGGCTTTCTTCCTTCTGTTGTCACTATCCTTTTTCTGAAAGTTCCTATTCTTCTTCTTTTGTGGACAGTCCCTTACTAAATGATCTGCATTACCACACTCAAAACAATTCATTACTTTAGTTTTATGTGACTGTGATGAAGATTTACCTTTGTAATCCCTGCTGCCTGAGGGTCTTGATCTCTCTCTGTTGTAATCCATGTTACCAGAGTTTCTTTTCTTTTTGAGAATCCTGGCCAAGGCCTTGGAGATCAATGCTAAAGCCTCTTCATCATCAGGTTCCTCCTCAGTCTCAAGGCTTTGAGATTTTTCACTGTCTTTTGCCTTAAGAGCTAGGTTCCTGATATTTTCACTCAGATCACCTTCCACATCCTTCATAGACATTTCATGTGTGAGCAGCTTTCCTTGTAGATCATCTAGCTGAAGAAGAATCAAGTCCTGAGCTTCCTCAATGGCTGTTGTCTTTGGCTCCCACTTTGCTTTTGGCAAACTTCTCAGAATCTTTCTGACCTTCTCTTCATTTGAGAACTTCTTTCCCAGTGACTCCAGGTTGTTCACCACATCAGTGAATCTTTTGAACATTTCCTTGATGGTATCATCTGAATTCATCTTGAACAACTCATATTGCCTCAGAAGTATGTTGATTTTTGTCTGCTTAACCTGGCTGGTTCCTTCATATGTCACCACAAGTTTATCCCACACTTCTTTGGCACTCTTGGAGTTTGACACTATGTTGAACTCATCTTCATTTAAAGCACAGTATAGCAAATTCATAGCTTTGTAATTTTTGAATACCTTTTCCAGTTCAGTAACTGAGAGATTTTCTCAGACTTGACAGTTATGACTCCATCAATTGTCGTGTAATACTCATGAGGACCATTCTGAACTATTGATCATAGTTCCATGTCTTGATCTATGATGAACATCTTCATCAATGCCTTCCAATGCATGAAGTTGTCACCACAGAACAATGGAGGTCTGTTGGCTGCCCTTCCTTGTGAGAATCCACCATCTCCTACATTACTCATAGTCACCAGATTGTTAGATCTAAAAACAGTGACACAAGCTCTGATACCAATTGAAAGTGTGTAATGTAGACTAAATACATGACCTAAATACTCTAGAGGGGGGGTTGAATAGAGTATTGAAACTTTTGCAAAACTTAAAGTTTAACATGAAAGCTTTGTGTGAAACTCAAATCTCAAGGCCTTGAGATTTTGTAAACTGTCTAAAACTCACTAAGGCAAAAATGTAAGCTTCAAGGCCTTGAGCTGTGAACAATTCTAAGCAGCTTATAAACCCTAGTTTGATTTGAGTTGTGTGCAGCAGATAATAAACAAACAGAAAAGTAAAGAACACAAAGTAATTTACAGAGTTTAGTCCCAATGGACCTAATCTCTGCCTGAGGGATCTAATCCCACCAGGATTGGGAAAATACTTCTTATTACTCACACAGAAACAGCCCTAGATCTTCAAGCCTGAGTGATTTCCCTTACACCTATACAACTTGTGGTTCCAAACCTATCTAGTTCCAGCTACTAAATGTTGAGATAACAAGAACCTCTTGTTTTTCACTTGAACAACCAACCACTAGGTTAATTGAGGTTTAAGATAATATAGAGATACACAGATGAAGGTACAGATGAAGAACACAGTATAAAGATAAGTTGTTGAAGCCTGGAGTGTTCTTCAGGAATGACTGGATTGATTTGATCTTCAGAAGTCTGGAATGAAGCTTGAATGATTGTGTGTTTGAATGGATGATCTCCCACGAATTTGTCACACCTCTCAGAGTATTCTGCAAGCCCCTTTTTCTTCAAAATTCAAACCAGTCTCTTTTATCCACAGCTGCAACTGATTGAGAGATTTTAGGATCTCAGTTCCTACAAATCCTCCTTCTGTTTTCAACTTAAATTCAAACAGCTTCAAGTGGATGTCCGTTGGAGTTTGTTGAGATTTCCCTTGCACGTTTAACAACCCTGCAACATCATAGAAACACTGCAACAAAAAATCCAAACATCTAACAGTACTGAGACTGTTTCGTTATACAGTTTTTGATAAAACTGTTTAATAAACTTGGAACAATAATCTGCATATTCTCTAGAGCAAATAAGACATGAAAAACAAGTTTAAGACACTTAGAAGTGAGTAAATAATCACAATACTAAGAATCATAACCTACAAGAAAGAATCAATTAAGTTCTGTAAAAACTGTCAGCAGCTCAAGGCATATCTCAAGGCCTTGGAGCTCTGAACCTGCTTCACAGCATTGAAAAGTTAAACCCAGGTCACTTTGATTCCTCCTGTTCTGATCATCTGCAATTGTGTTAGATATATAAATATTATAAACCACAAGTATATACCATAAACCACTGATTTGCATAATCAGATATCCAATTCTGCAACACAAAAATGTTAGAGCACATAGCAGGATAAGGTAACTCAAGGCTTTGAAGTTCAGTCAATCTCAAGGCCTTGTGATAACTGAAATGTCTTTTCTGCTAATGTCTTAGCCTTTTGTCTTTCATCACTCAAAACAATCACCAGTCAAAGCACATTCAGGGATCTTGACTCAACAAGTATTGACCTTCCTTATTCCCTTGTTGTTTATTCCTTATCAGTCGCTCATCTATAACACCCCCGATTTCCAGAGGAGGGGGAAACCATTCGGTGTCCTCCGTATAGGGGATTTTACCCTTTTCGTACGAGGAGTAGTAACGAATAACAAGTGAAAAGAAAACATCCAACTACTAATTCATATTACACGATAACATTGTTCATGGATGAGTCCAAGCGAGACAACAAGCCTAGCAAAAGAGATTTTTCATCAAAAGCGGGCTCTCCGGTTAATTACTAAGTACTAGTGCTTGCGAGTGAGAATGAGTCGTGAATCCCATGCGTTACTCCCAAGAAACCAATCATATACATGTGGGGAATTCGAAAATAAATACAAGGACGTAGTTTTGAGAGTATCAGTAAAAACTGAGTGAATAAAAAACTTAGCATGTAAACTGAGTGGTTGAGACATGTTACATAATTTAGTATTTAAAGGAGTTTGAACAATAACAGAGTATAACTATAAACATCGGAGTAAAGACTTTGAACTGTTTTCATAAATGTAAGTACGAGTAGGAGTGATGATTATCAGAGTTCTCAAAAGTTGTTATTTCCAAACTGAAAGTTATTACGAGTAGCCAATTCGTTTACCGAGATATTCATAAGTTCCCAAACATAGAATGAAGCAAGTCATATTATAAAGTCACAGTGTCCAGGAGAGACCATGGTAAATAGTAACCTATGATAGAGGCTTGTAGGGGGTTCTGGTAAACCGACTTCACTGCCAAGCGTTGTGGATCTGGGTTTCTGATCACGCTAGTAGTCATAGAACACGTAGTCAACTAAAACTTAAGTGTCGACACCCCCTTAATAGCTTGTCAGAAGGGTAGTACTAGAAGTTGTACTATAGCCTACGGCGAAAGGAGTGGGGGCACACGGAGTCCCACGATTTTAGGGAGGAGCCCATAGATCATGCCATGAATTAACGTAAAGTAACACGACGTAGGCGTATAGCACTGTCGTAGACCCAACTGGTTCTGGTACTTGCGATTCTTTCACTTTACGTTATTAATGCATTCTGATTTAGTTAGATTTGAACAATTAGTTATCCGATTTGAAGACGAGTAGTAAAGTGAGGATTTAAAAGCAAGTACGACAAGTTTAGAAATTTCAGAATAAAACACGACAATTATTTTCAAATAAATAAGTATATCACATGAAAGAACTTGGCACACAAAACAAAGCATGTATGTATATTTTGAGACATAAAATACCAATCAAATTTTGACACGATATAAGATAAGCACGCAAGACTAAGCATGAATACTCACCGTGAGAGCCGTAGAGTGCTAGCTAGTCAACTACTCGTGAATAACGTAATGGCTTAGTGGTGAGTCGAAGACAGGCTCTACAATCATATACATAAATTCCTAATCACAAACAAGTCTGTGTCGCAAATTGATAATGCATGTGCCCTATATGATATACAAATGAAAGCCTAATCGGATACTCTTAAAGTATTTATAAACTCCTAATTTATTTTACGAAACTAACCCAATAATTTTTAAGAATAGAAACTATTTAATATTCTAATTAAACGAACTTGTTTGCTGATAAAATAATATCAAATTTTATACTTTATTGAAATCCCAATAGTAAAGTAATTTAAACGAGATTTAGATTTTATTTATCATTTAAATAATATAATATTTATTGAATAGTATCTAACATATACAAAAATATAGTTTATTAACTTATTTTTCAAGGATTAATTATAACTATCTAATTGTAACAAATTTCTAATCCATTTAAATTGATATTTTTATTTTATATTACAAAACTATTTACTTTATTTATTTATTCTAGTCTAGTATATAAATTAACAAAATTTAAATAAAAATTTAGGAAAAGGCTTCCATGCGGAAAAAAAATACTATATGGGTCGGGTTTCGGCTAAAAACAAGTAATACCCGGAACTATTCATGAAACTTAGTGACCGGTGACCCGCTGTAGCCGGTCAACCATGAAACTATAACATGTTTCATGAAAAACGTTCAAAGGAATATCTTTCAATAACCAAGGTATATGAAATACCTTTGAAGCCGTGTAACTTCGACCAACTGTGTTCGGAAAAGGTATCCACGGCAGCCATTGATTGAGGATTACTCACGAAATTTGATCTTCTACAATTTTCGTTTATCAGAGAACCTACGGCATCCATTGATTGAGGATTACTCACGAACTTTGATCTTCCAAAGTTTTCGTTTATCTGAGAAACCACGGCAGCCATTGATTGAGGAATTGTCACAAACTTTGACTTCCATTATACACAACCGCAACACATACGTCAGCGGATTCTGTTTTATAAAACCTTGATCTGACCTTGGAGTTCTACGAAGATGTTCCGACCAGTCCTTCAAATAGAGAAGCTGAGATGGATGCATTGATAGGAAAGAATGTTATGACAAAACTTTCAATATGTGCATTGGCATGCAGGTTGTAATTAATAATGGCATTTTTCCCAGAAGCATGAGGGTTAGGATAAAGGAGGTTGCGTTAGAGGAGGCTGCTGGTTGCATTCAAATTTTGTCTCATGTAAGACTGTCTCTTCTGAGCCATATTTTACGAGTTATGCACTCTATAACTTAAAGAAATGTCCTTAAATACCACTAAATTTTGTGGCAGGAGCGATCAAATTTCAAGGACCCATTGTTCGGTGACGTAATTTCAAGTGATCGATTTGTCCTTAGGATTTTTGCAGCTGGTGTGGGAACATCAATTCTCTTCATCTACGGCACATATTGGAACATTCTTTTAATTTTCAGTAAGGTACCCCGACCTTTAATCTCGCCAATTACTACGACACAAATGATATTGCACCTCCACTTATGCTGCATATAGAAGTGTGCAATGGCGTGCCAAACCTACATTTAGGACCAAGAATTTTCTAATTAGTACTACGAATCGAATCTCCATTAGACATATAACCAGATCCAACATTATACATATTGTTGCCATTATTACGTTATTGTGGCTGAAAGGCAGTGAAAACTTGTACATGAACATCTGCGGTGGTATTCAACTTGGTAGACTCAGATTTTAAGTGTTGTGCCTCGGAGAGAGACCACAAGCGCAGCCGTCAAACTCTTCAGGCATTCTTTTCGAGATATGAAAAGTAAGATCTTCACTGCCAGGCTCACTTCATTGACCCCACAAATAAGGAAGAGTGAAATTATTCCATTGTATTGTTTCTATTGATGTCTGATGACATAGACAGATATCACTAGAATGAATTGGGTGATGAATACCTTAGCATCAAATTGGCAAAGCAACAAGCTAGGAGGCATCGGAATTGATGCTGAGTGAATTTGGTTGCTCAGAGGTCGTGTGACCTAGATTGGGAGGTGGTGCGTCCTTGTTTCATGACATGTTGTGTCGTGCGACCGTGTTGACCAATCGTGCGAGTGTGTTGCCGGTCTGGGCAGTTTTTGGAATTGTTTCCTTGTTCGTTTTGGCAACGTTTGGACGTTGCATTATGCACAAGTCAGCCTATATGTGGGTGTAGGACTCTTCAATTGATGAGTGTGTTGTCACGTTGATCGTAATTGGATCTCTCATTTCCTCAAAATAAAAATTAGAAGTAAATATTGTCTCTCATCAGTTGTTTTGTTCATCTTGTTCTTAGTCTCATCACTCTTCTTGGTTCCTAACAAGTGGTATCGTGCTTCCGCTGTTCTGCATTCGTATTCTAACAGTTAGAAGCTTACATCAAGCATACTGTTAGAAAACGATGCGGAAGCGCGAGATACCACTTGTTAGGAACCAAGAAGATATCATGAACGAAGAACAAGATGAAGAACAACACAAATTTAACGTGCTTCACTAGTTTTTAGGCTTTCTACATGACTTTATCCACGGACAAAATGAACCAATTTGTTGATGAGAACCCAATTACAATGCACCACTATACACCACATTCTATTAGTCTCGAACCTAGGTCCTTATATAGGCCTAGGATATTGACGTGTGCCCAAAGAAACGAAGAAACATTCCAAAATCGAACAAGGAAACAACGAACCCCCCCCCCCCCCCGACGTCTTCATACGAAGACAAATGTATTCGCACGAGAAATATTCACAAGAAGACTGTTCGCACGAAGAAAAGTGTTTTCGCAAGAAGACAATTCGCAAGAAGACAAAATGTATTGGCAGGAAGACACTGACAGTACTCAATTTTCTAGTCTTCGTTCTTATTCATTGCTTGGCCGTTTCGTCCAACAGTAGCTAGGACCTTGAATCACCAAATACATAACACATACAACATCGCCGGGGGAGGGATCCAGCGTGTGATTTTCCAACTAGAGTATTTTATGCAAGCACAATTTATGAGATCAAACAAAATTAGAGATCTTCAACAGAGAAGTAACTTTGGATCATAGTATTTTCCAAATGAAACCCCGTTACAGAATATTTATAGCGTTGAACACAGGAATGAATTCATAACACAAATCAAGAAGATATGGGTAGAGCATATCAATAATATAAATTGCAAAAAGAAGATATTATCGCATTTCATTCATTCCGCTGCGACATGTCTTTCTTTTGTTTATGTGACTTGTTATGAATTGGATGATCAGAACCCTAGCTTGAATTTTCAAAGCTACGAGCTAGGAGGCAAAGGAATCGAAGTTTCTAATTTTGGGTACTGTAGCAGGTCCTGCGACCTACTATAACAGGTTGTGCGACCTGGTTCGGGCTGGGCAATTTTTGGAATTGTTTCCTTGTTCGTTTTGGCAACGTTTGGACGATGTAGGTAGCATCAAAACTAGTGAACCACGTTAAATTGCTTGTGTGCTTCGTCTCGTTCTTTTGTTTCATGGTTTCTTCTCGATTCCTAACAAGTGGTTCATCGCTTCCACATTCGTTTTCTAGCATCACTTCTGACTACTTCAGTTGGTGGGTCGTCTGTTGTAGCGTATTCTTGAAACATGGCTTGCTTATTCATCTCTTCAATATCCTTCCTCACGAGTATTCTGATCCACATGAGGCATGTACCGAACTTTCTTTTCTTATGCTATTTGTTTCTTTAGAATCTGTAGGAACAATTGGATGTTCAGATGGAGGCAGTACTTTTCGGTTTGATATAGTCTCATTGTGCACAACAATTAGCAGGGGAGTTTGGTCGTAGTTTGTCGCATTACACTGTGTTCATACAATATATGTAAATTTAAGTAAACGGATACAAATATACATACGTTGCTTGATTGATTACCAAAAGAGCTGGTATTAGTGAATTTATGTACGCTAAAAGATGTTTGCATACATATATATAGAAGTTATTATTACTACCATCATACAGCTTGATATACAAAAGTTAAGCGATAATATCAGTTCTTCAAAACTACCAGCCTAGTATCACAAATTCCATTACATCGACTGGACTTGCATTCCTACATCCTTCAAAACCAAAAATATACTAACCAACAGTGGCGATTTGTATCTAAATGTTAGAGCCATTGAATGTTTAATATTCATCTAATATATTTAAAGTTCGGTGTAAATAGGATTCTCTTGTAAATTCGGCGAGAGTTTCTAAGGATTATCTTACCCGCAAGAATTTTTCTTCAACTTATAGAACATTGTATAAGTGAAGTTAAACCTAACATAGTACTACATTGCAGTGAATTCATTCAGATTTATAACCTAAACCCTCAATTATGTTGATATGGATTGCAACACAGAACATTTGGCACAATTCTGTGACGTACCTCTAGCACATGGTATGTGATTCAGCAATCCAAGCATAGTGTACCTGATTCCATAAGGTATGAGATTCAGCAATCCAGTTCTCGTACCACTCATAAAAGATCCGCATTCAAGGTAATTTACTTAGGGGAAATGATTTACATATACTTTTGACAATTTCCAAAAAAAAAAAAAAAAAAAAAAAAAACAAGCATTCAAGGGGGAGGACACACCCCTACAGTCCACAATCAAAATAGGCTCCATAAACACAGGAGCAAGCAAACAGGGAGATCGTATATCTGGAAATAGAAACACAGGGACATATAAAATTAGAACCAGGAGCACCAGCATGCTTGGCAAGATCAGCAGCCCTGTTGGTTGGTCTGGGACATACTGGCGAGGGACAAAGCTGTGGAACCCATTGGATATATGCATGCACAAATCCAGTATGGGGCCAGTGTTGTGAGAAGTATGAGCATACCAATGTTTTAAAACATTAGAGCAATCATGTTTAATTAAATGGTAATGCAGATCAATAGCAGCGGCCTGAAAACTGAGCACGACTACCCACAAGGTCATGCAAAAGAAACTCTGTATGCAACTTGTACAACCTGCCACAAACATCATGATATGTGGAAAGCATCTTGACTGACAAATGGCTACAAACCAAACTAAAAAGATATAAATATTCCAGAGACTGGAAGCCGAATGCCAATCCGACTTATTGAAGTATTTGTTCGACAACAAATAAACTTAATCCCAGCTATTCCTGATATGCTTGTCATTGCTTTTTACTTTTTTAATAGCATTCAAGTTAACCATCCTGCCCATCCACAGCAAGTATATCGCTCAACAGTCACGCTACATACATAACGAAAAAAGAGAGTTCCAACAGTGGCACGAGGTTACGTTACGAATAGCATTCAAGTTAGCCATTCAACCGAGAACAACACGATACAAGGTTCAACAGTAGCAGCTAGTAGTACCAGATTATGACACTATCATTTCGAAGTTGCGATTATTTGAGGAGTGCATTACATGGTCCTACAACCTTGAACATCGTCCCCCTACTGACCGACCACATCCAGAAACAACCTCGTGCCAAATTTGACCTTTTTGACTATTTAAAACGATAACGTCAGAAATAGGGAAATCAAACATAACAAATGCGTATAGTAGCAACAGAGTGATAGAGGGGGAGAGAGAGAGAGATGAGACGTTTCTTATGTTTGTTGAAGTCGTCTAAGTCACGTGGCACAGCCAGGTAGCCATATAGTTGGCCTTCACCACCAGAATGGTTGCCTCTCTCCCATTCAGCTTTACCACGCCTTTCAAGACTGAAACGTTCATGCAGGCACATAGCATACAAAAGTCCTGTAGCCGTCTCTTCAAAAGTGAGAATGCTAAACCCACGGTGCCCTTCTGGCGCATAAGCATGATAACCATTCATCGGCTTATATTATCCAAAGAGATAAACCAGCTGCTGCTTGCCCATACCGGTCACCTGCAAATCAAAATTAGACATTTGATTGTCATAAAAGTAAGAAAATTGTTCGATAAATGAACCATCACGGAGCAAGAAAAATCACATATCTCTCGTTCATAATACGGCATGTGCGCATGAAAAAAAAAACTCACCTTGCCATCAAGAATTTTATCTGAAGATGTGTTCCTGATACAAACCATTGGAGGCCAAACAATCTGATATTGTGACATAGGGCTGACCAAAAACCCGCCGACCCGACCGACTCAAACCGAATCAACCCGAAAGAACACAAAACCGAATGTATTTTGATTGGGTTTGGGTTTAAACTCTCCAACCCGGCCCACTAACGGGTGATTCGCGGGTTGAGGTTTTTTTAACCCGGAATAACCGGACCCGGTCGAACTCCACAAATAGTTACAAAAGTTAAAATTAAATCTTATCCATTCTCCACCACTATTACTCCATGACCCCACCTCCTATTTTGTTGTGTTTTGTTGTGATAAGGAGAGGACGAAGAGAGAGAAAGTTAATGAAACTAAGAGATAAAATCACAAAAGTTTGTTACAACTTTCAAGTGAGAGAGAGAGAGAAGAGAGAGAGAAAGAAGGGTTTTTTCCCTTCAATTTCAACGGAGAGATGGCCGAGAAAGACGTCGAGCAGTTGAGGAGGTTGTTCTCCGATTCTTCAACAGATCGTGCTCAATAGAGAGAGAGAATGACAATATTTTGAAGACGAAGATGATAGATTCGCCAACAGATCGTCTCTTCTCCGATATTTCTCCTATTTCTTCTCCGTCTCCGGCCGCCATGTTTTCCGGAGAGATATAAAGGAGAGCTTTTCCGGCTGAACCCGGCCGAACCAGGGAACCCGAAAGCAACGGGTTATAGTAGTGTTTCGATTGGGGTCGGATTGTGAATCGCCAGAACCGAGAGCATCGGGTCGGATGCCATATTGCACAAAAACCAGGCCGACCCGACCCGTGCTCAGCCCTAACGACAGTGGGGGCGAACCTATCCATTCCTTAGGAGGATCGAATGGGGGGCACCGCTCTGCGAGCTTTACCTTCCGAGATTCTGCAAATTTTCGATGGTGAGAACGCTCTTTTGGTGTATCTCTGGCGTGATCCAAAAGTGGAATCAGCCCATAGAGCTTAAAAGTGCCAGGACCGGAACCAGCCGAACATACTGGACACCTCCTTTGTTTTGAAGGTTGACCGTTAACATTCGCCTTCTCCAATTCTCTGAAAAACTCAGCGGTTTTTTTGGAAATTTTCTCGTCGTCGACATCGTCGTTGTCATAAGACTCGGAACTCGTCCAATTTTGAACTTCTTAATGTTACTGTCATAGTTAATTGTAGGTCAACAGTTTAACTGATAAATTTTACTAATTAATAAGATACGATGTTTCGCAAGGAAGATCTAAACAATAATGAGAGGAAAACACATGAAAAATATTTCAACAACCAGAATTCAGCAATCCAGTTCTCGTACCAGTCAAGAACTAGCATGTCTAGAACCCAAACCTAAAGATTCCTTGTAAGAACGAGAGTCGAGATTCCGTTAACCTAAAATTCATTCTTCAAGTTGTAGCTTGTTTAGCTTGTAGGTATTAGAAGATGATTGATTATCAATTCCAATCCCAGAAAAGTGGATTATGCAAAATAGATGCAATCTAATATCTTTCCCAGAAATGAAGGACAAAAGTGAAAGATTTCTCTCCATCACTTTACAAATTGTTATGATCCGGGCAGAGCTTAGAGAACGATGAATTGATGAACAACAAGAACACAAGAACACACCCGATATAACGCGGTTCACTAGCACAGTGCTAGCTACCTCCACGACCCGAAAACCCTTGTTTATTAGAGAGCAACACCACGAGTCCACGAATACAACCCACAACCTTAACCTATGCCTGTACACGTTTGATTTCTATGAGTTCAGAGATTTTTCCCTCCAATTTCTATGAGTTCTTTGATTTCTGTTATGGTATCAGAGCCAGGTTCATCGACGACTGATTTTGATGGTGTTTTTGTTCATCTTTGTTGATTCTCTCGTCGGCTTGTGAAGGTTCTTCGCGATGGTTCTCACGGATAGTGTTTCGATGACTCCAAATCAGTCTGTTTCTTCTCCGCAACAATTAACTGTTCTTCGCCATTTTTTCTCACAAATTCAGATCATCCAGGCATAACTCTTGTTTCTCAACCTCTTACTGGTGATAATTTCAATACCTGGTTTAGATCTATGAGCTTAGCTCTTGAGGCTAAGAATAAATTGGATTTTGTTAATGGTTCTCGACCAATTCCTCCGATTGCAAGTCCCTTCTCTTCTTTATGGCATCCTTATGATAGCATGGCGATCTCCTGGATTTTGAACTCAGTCTCTAAAGAAATTGCTGCTTCTGTGGTATATAGAGCTACTTCTTCCGAGATTTGGCAAGACCTAATTGAGAGATTTTCTCAGAAAAATAGACCTACAATCTATCAACTACGTAAAGGTATTTCCATTTTGAGGTAAGATGCTATGTCAGTCACTACTTATTTCACAAAATTTCGTTCATTATGGGATGAACTAGGTCACCATAGATCCATGGCTATGTGTTCTTGTGGAGGTTGTCATGGTTCTACTTGTCAAGTTCTTTTAAAACTTCTGTTGGATCAACAAGAATAAATAATCATCCTATTCCTTATCAGATTAAATGATTGCTATACTGCTCTAAGAGAGCAAATTCTTCTTACAGAACCATTACCTTCCATGAATAAAATTTTTGCTCAAGTTTTGCAACTAGAGAAACAAAGAGAGATTAGTACTGTAGTTTCTTCTCCCCAAATGGCTATGCATTCCTACATGAATGGACAGCCTGAATATGCAGCCAATTATGTTCATGGACAACAAAGGTATGGTAATAGATCCAAGCCAGTTTTTTATCATTTTGGGGGTACATGACACATTAAGGAGAGGTGTTGGAAACTTGTTGGATACCCTCCAGGCTTCAAAGGAAAAGGATCACAAGTTAGACCACCATTACACTCCCAGGCACACCATGTCTTTTTTGAGGGAGGGATCTCTAATCCTTCTCAGTTGTCTCGGTCACAATGTGAGCATGTGATGCAGTATATAAATCATCAACAAAGACAAGTAAATACAAAATTGCCTTCTGAATCAGTTTCTCTTATGGATTCTGCTTCAAGTTCTACTAGCCACACAGCAAATGTTACTCTTTTGGACAATCCTTTACAACAACATGTTGCAGACAAGTTTACACACTCTCATTCCTTTATGGCTTGTGTGAATAATTCATACTCTTTTCAGTCAAGTGCTTCTACTAGTAATAAGAGTTTGCCTACATCTTGGATTATTGACATTGGGGCTACAGATCACATGTGATGTGATCTTTCACGCAAAATGAGACGAACCAAAGGAGGTTTGACCTCCTTTTGGGCCAACGGGGACGGGGCGGCGAGCAAGGGGGGCGGCGGCTCCCTCTTGCTTGCTTTCTCTCTCCTTTTGTTCTCTCCCACTCAAGTTATGATCTAATGAATCATAAGTGTGGGAAGGAAGGAAGGAAGGTCCTTTATATAGTCCAACAAATCCTTGCAACCTACCTAAAGGACTTATTCTAGTCCTACTAGAATTCAGTTTAGTCCCTTCCTTGCAAATTAGTCCCTACTAAGTTTGCAAGGTTTTGCAAAGTGATCCTTCTAATTAATTAATCCAATTAATTAATTCCCAAATTAGTTCAACTCTATCTAGCGTGTGACCCCATAGGTTCTATCTAGTTGGTAGAAACTATTTGCTAATATGGAGCGGTTTCTAGCAAAACATTCATTCTAGCCAACTAATAGAATAGTCATCTGGACAACCTTTGTACAAGTAATTGCCTCATCCCTTTGTCTCTATATCCGGATTGGACACGAGACATACAAGTCACACTCGTATATCCAATACATAGTTTCTCGATCCATGGGAATAGCCTTATTCGTGCAAATAACATCAATATCCCATATTGATTTATTTGAGTCTGGCCAGACATTCTATAAGCACTATCCCTCGAGTGGCCTAGGATATTTACTCCCGTTATGTGGGAGGGACAAATTATATCTACGTCCACTACGATCTCTAAGCTTGCTTCTTATTGTATCCAGTACACGCCTTTATAACTACCCAGTTACGGTGTAGCGTTTAACGCTACCAAAATCACAATAATCCACAACTAGAATATCTAGTGACTTCAAGTCTAAGGATGACAATACCATTGCACCGCGAGAAGCGCTTGTTACTCAACATAACGTGTATGTAGCCTTCTCGGAGATGGGTCAATCCAGTGCGTCATTAACCTTAATGCACACCTATGTGTTGGATCATGATATCTCCGTATCAACCCAACCCCATACTAGTCTTTAGATGATTGTCCCATTAATCATTATACTGGACTAGGGATATTTAAGATAAACAACACGATTGTAAATCTAAGGACTTCATTATATTAAATATCCAATAAGTAATAAATGAATTTCTAGCCATAAATAAATTCATACTAAACTAGATTGCCTCTAGGGCATCTATTCCAACAGATACTTGGTGTATGCGAATGAAGGCGAAGCTTGGCTTCCAAGATGTGTGAGACATCGTGGATAATGCATTGGCGAATCAACCGGTTGAACATTCTAAGAAGAAGGACCAAAAGGCTCTTATGATGATACATGAGTGCATTGAGAAGAAAAAGGTGGAGCTCAAGTATGTGAAGTCCCAGAACAAATTGCCGATATTTTCACCAAACCTCTCAAGACGGACGTTTTCCGCATGATGAGGATCTCCCTTGGAGTTACCAATCAAGTTTAAGGGAGGGTGTTAGATAATAAACTTGATTTTTATTATGTCACATTTTCTAGTGTGGTAGTCCTAGTCTCCAGATTATGGCTTTCAAAGTGCCATCCAGTTGGAACTTGGTCCAAGTAAATGAGCTTGGTAGTTGCACCAAGTAAATGATGTTTGACAAAGTTTAATGTAGTAGTCAGTGGGTAGAAGGTACAGGTGACATTTTTGAGTCCTATAAATACCCATGTACATAAATAAATCTTTTCCAAGTCAAGGAATGTAACAAGTCTCTTCTCCTCTTCAACAATTAGTTGAGTTGTCTTGAGTAGTCCTATTGATCCCAACAGTCTCGTGTTCGTATTTGCGGCCCTTCATCTGAGAAGATGGCGACGAGTTGCGATGGCGATGGTTGCAGAGAGGCGGTTTTCTTTGCGGCAGTTCCTCAGGAGTCACCATGACCTTAACCAACATCTTCGTGACTATCGTTATCTTGTCCGTTGACGCTGATTTACGCCCTGGTCTGCTAGTAGTTTGTTTTTCTTTATCTTCTAGTTTTTGTTATTTATAGTTCATTCTAAAGTGTTAAGAATACTGGTATTATCTAGGTTAAAATGGAATCTTCCTGTGACTACTCTTTTTGAGCTTAGTTCATTCTATAGCGGGTAACCCTTTTTTATCCTGTACTAGCGGGCCTCACAAAAAATAAATAAAAAGCTGCTGCAAACCCTAATTAGGAACGCACCATAGACAACCCCAAAATAATTTACAACAGATAAAAAGAAATGCCTCAAATTAAGATATCATTCTTAATAGTTAATAGTTTGATTTTTCTTGTTAATAAATAACGATGAAATTAACTACAAGCAGACCAATATCAACTAAAATGTCCTTTAAAGGCATGTGTAAAGATCAATACCAGAATAATTCCACAATAACATTAAAATAAGATGGTACTTGTTCAGAATCATCTCCCGAATCGTCTTTCTTGTCAAGAAACGAATAAAATCACTCTAAACAGACCAATATCATTCATGCTTGTTTTTCTTGGACTGACTACTTGATTGAGAGCAGAAGTATTCCTCTTTAAGATCAAACTCAAGTGGTATTTGTGCAGAATCGTCTACTGGATCGTCTACTTGTTCGACGGAGTCCACCGGAGGATTGGGGCATGTTGTCCTGTTGTGTCCAAGCTCCTTACAATTGCCACACTTCCTTCTCTCGTCTTTCTTGGGTCCTTTTTGGCATTTAGTGTCCGGGGGAGTTCGGATTCTTCACATGGGCATAGGGATTTTCTTCCTTCTATAAATCTCTGTGTACCCTGGAAAGGTTTAGAAATCATTCTCTGCATTTTCCGAATCCCATCACCCATATGCTCTTTGAAGAACTTAAGTGTCTCGCCTGAAGTACAACCCCAATGGTGATACAGTTCAACTTCGCTCCTCGTGGAACCCCAACGCAAGGATTGCATATCTGGGTCATCACAGTTCTTCCCAACATACTCCTTCATAACAAAACCTTTTCAAAAATGTTGTAAACGAAAATTAATTGAGTTTGATTTTAAATCCGCACCAAACCAATTTTAAATTTGGCGCAGTAAGAAGTGTTTCAAAAACGCCATGGCAAATTAACATCATGCTGAGCAAAATAGCAGAACAATTTGCTTTCGAATGTCATTCACATATGCCACTTATCAATAATTAGAAGTATTCATCGGACATCTTACATATATCCTACCACAAACACAACGCTTCACTTTGGAATAAACATTGTTGGCACGTTTCTGCTGTACTATGAGGTTTCAGAAGATAGTGATCCATAGTAAGTCTGAACAGCCTCTGCCAGACCTTCCTTCTTCTCCACTTACTAGTAGTATCTGTGTGCCGCTTTGAGACGATACAACTGAAAGTTGGGGTTGTAAAGAAACGGTGGTGAAGGCGCTCGCAGAGACTTGTCACTGTTTCAAATGATATGGCAACCAGAAGTACACGCACAACCTCATCATCACCCTGACCATGGACAATGGTAAACATACCCCATGCATACATTGAAAGAACATGCCCATTGTCAGCTGCAGCTTTTAAGACGTTGCTCGACCGCACCCAATCATCGTGTCTGAACAGATCATACTCCAAGAATGAAAATGAGACATCCATTAATCGAAGAAAGAAAAAACCGGGAAATCTCGGATAAATTTGAAAGTCCCCCCAAACCCTTACCAGTCCGAGCCAGAAAGACCCCTCCGTATTCCCAGAGGCAACACATTCACGAACAAACTCTATTTGTTTACGGCTCATTTGGGGCAAGGCGAGGAGAGATTCAATGTTTGCATGCTTGAGGAAGCCGGAATAATTATGAAGCCTCCCATGGAGAAAATTCTTACTTGCGGACCTCATTGATAGCAGGTCTCTGTAGGAATTCGCCGACACATTCTGCGTGATGATTTTGAAAACATCATCGTGAACACACTCCAGAAAAGAAGCACCTGCAGGCTCATCCATTCTAGAATTTCTAATTGCACACAATCCGGTTGATGGTGACACTCCAGTTGCAAAGTTTCACCGCAATAAGTAATACCACAGGGAAATGAATATACACGTATTATTATTGTGATATTGGATAAGCTTATTGGAGGGGAGACTATTTGAGATTATAAGAATGAGTGGCTGAAGTAAGGAAAGATGTTTTTTGAAAGAAAGTAGGACGTTCCTCTCCTCTCATATAAAGTGAGGAAAGAAGCAGATAGAACATTAGTGTACAATATAGAACAAAGCATATTCATAATTCATTAGTATGACTGTCCAAGACTTCATATGATTTTGCGTAATTTAGCCAATATCGTACGCTAATGAAGCTACCTAACCAAGCGACGGAAGAAACGTTATCCTGTGTACTACAACATTATTTTATGATAGACAATCGGTAAACTTGACGGATGGGCAGTGGCTCCCTATGTTTGTGATTATTAGGGAATCATCAACCCTATGGGGAGGCGTAGTGGGATGGGGAAAACGTATAAAAATACATTTCATGTCCAATCCTATGAGGGGGGGTGCTATGGGAAATTTTTTGCCTTAGGTGTGGGATGGTTAAGGGGGATTTCCCCATGGACATGCCCACACCTAAGGCAAAATTTCTCCCCATGCACCCCTCCCCATCCCCTTCCCCTCACATGGCTGGGGATGCGTACAAGTAGTTTGAGGGACGGGGATGGTGGGCCGGGGGGGGAGGGGGAGGTGAGGGGAGGGGTAAAATACATGGGTTGGAAATGCCCTTAATGACCCCGATAGAAAATAAATGTGGATCCGACTCTTTTTATTGTTTTTGGACCTCTTAAACTAAATTACGTTATCAATTTTTCAAGATTGGGCCTCCAACTTTGGTGTGTTGGCAAACAAAGGATACGATATAGAGAGATTATCATATCTTATCCTCCATTCTTATCCGCTACAAAAAATGGGATTTTGTGTGTGAAAGAAATGGGATATGGAGAGAATAACACATCTTATCCTCCATTATTATCCGCTGCCCAAAAAAAGGGGATTATTAATGTATAGAGGGACAAATACACGTCGTTTTTTTTTTCTTATGAAGAGGTGGGAGCCCGCAACCACTACCCTTAGGGTGCGCAATGGGTAAACCGCCGCTCTAGTGCAATAGCCTACAAACCAACCTGATAAAACCCCGCTAAACATGTCATCTGTTGAAATAGAAGAATACGGGGACTGTCGAGAACAGTAGTGAAATATTACTTGTGAAAAGATCAAGGATATTTTGGTCTGAGATCTTTATTTTTTAGTTTGTCTCTGATCTGTGTACAAGTGTGGTTTGCTGAGTGATTAATGTAATCAAATATTGATGGAAGAGCACATTTGGTCTACTGTTGTACTAGTAAAACTGTAAATTGGAGAGCCGAATATTGGGGCATGCCAAACTTAACCGAAACTGCCAAAAACAAATTCTACACATCTTCGGAGATATTAACAGCCAAAATATTCTTCTTCAAAGATCTGATACACTCCCTCCAACAAAGATAATGCTTGTCCTGCCCAGTAACCCCTTGGGCATCTTTCCTCTTCCCTACTTTCATCATGATGATGGAGATAGAAAACGCCATTGAGACCTTCCAAGGTTTCCCAGGTTGGCCAGTCCCGCCTTACGACGAGGCCAACGATCGTTGGGTTTTCTGTGAGACATTTGGTTAAACACTTGTTCAGAGTTTCTAATGATTCCAATTCCTCAGCATCCTGAAGTGGATTCTCAATCTCATCATTCCACTCATCATAAGCAATGGAAAGTAGACCCCATGTATACATTGAAAGAACATGCCCCCTATCATCTGCAGATTTGAAGATATCACTCAACCGCCTCCAGTCATCGTGTTGTAGCAGAGCATACTGCACGAGGGGACACAGATAATAATTATTTGAAGAAAGAAAAGTGTGCGAAATGAAAACCTGACAGAAATAAAAACATTTAACAAATCAGAACCGCCTCCCTTACAAGTCCGAGCCAGAAAGATACCTCCGAATTCCCATTTGCTCCACAATCACGAACAAACTCCATTTGAACACGACTCAGTTGGGTTAAGACCAAGAGAGTTTCAATGTTTGCGTTATTGAGGAAGCCGGAATAGTCACGAAGCCTCCCATGGAGGAGAGTCTTACTTGCTGCCCTCAATGATAGCAGGTCTCTGTAAGAATTCTCCGACACTCTCCTCGTGATGATTTCAAATACATCATCGTGAGCACGCTGATTTTGAATACATCATCGTGATGATATCCAAATCCACTTTTTGACTTTTCAAAGGGTTTGTGATATTTTTTATTTTTATTTTTATTTTGTAAAACATGGATTTTCCATTTGGATTTTAATCCTAACTCATAAGATGGTGTGAAAAAAGTCTGTGACACAAGTGTTGAAGAAAAATGTTAGTGTTGTTAAAAATTCAATTTTGATTTTTACCATTGTATGGTATGCTATTAATAAAAATTTACATTAAACTACTCCCGTCCCACCAGATTCTTCTCGGTTTTAATTTTCATTAGGGGCCGCTTTTGAACTGATTTTGGATAGTAGAACAATGTAATTGGGACGAAAACGTACTTCCGACCGAAACAGACATCAAAGCTAGGGAGGCTACTGAGGGCATTTGTGTCGGGATTAAAATTAGGGGGTAGAGGGGGTCGTACTGTATTGAAAGGTGTATTTTTTTCAGAAAATTGTAGCTTCATTTCATTAAAGAAAGGACCATCGCAGTCCAATACAGAAAGGCAGAGAGTAGTACTACATCCCACAAACTCTGAATGAGAAAGGGTGAATTGATATTGTGGATATACAGTAGGAAGTAGGGGTGAGCAAAACTCACCCGAACCGGCGGCCCCAAACCGGCCCGCATCAAACCGGTCAGGATTTAATACCCGTTCATGCTACTTGATTGGGTACGATTAAAAAATTGCAAACCCGAACTAAATTTGATTGATCATGGTTTTAGACTTAGAAAAATCGTTTAAGACCGGTCCGGTTCGATTAAATCTTTTCAATAAAAAAATTACATATTGTAGTTAGAAAACACTGTCCGATAACTAAATTTATATGCCCGAATAATAGTTTTAGTTGATTTTCCTCAAAAAAATCATATTTTTTTAACAAAATATGTTAAAATTTTCAATTCTAAACACGAATCTTATGCATCTTTATTTTTTTTAACTAAATTTATAGATTTTCCAAATAAGTTAAATAGATTTAACGACCCGTTCAACCTGGTCCGAATCGGGCCGAGTCGATAAGTTAAGTTTGGTTTGGTTATCGAGAACAATTTATTGGGTTTGGTTGAACGTTCTCAACCCGTACCTATTGGGTCGGGGCAAAATTTACGACAATACCCGCCCAAACCGGTCCGTGCTCACCCCTAGTAGGAAGGATATGGGTGGGTTTGTATGACTTATTTTGAGATTTTATGATACGGGTCGCGTATTCGTTATTTAGTTATTTATTTAGTTATTCATCAATTAATAATTTAGTTATTTAATTGTGTTAATTCTTATTTAGTGATTCGGGTTTTGACCCGTTAGTATAGGGTTATGAGGTCAGTTTATTTGTCTAAGAAGATGTAATCTCTATCAGTTTATTATGAATAAGAATATCGTTTCCTACCCTCTTCTAAATTCTCTTCGTCTCGCAAATGGGTGTTAGCTCAGTGGTAGAGCATTTGAAGCCCCTGCATGATGTCCCCGGTTCGAACCCGGCTAGAGACGTAGGATTTGATTTAATTCTCCAAAAAAAAAAAATCTCTTCGTCTCTAAATTCATCTTCTCCTAACTTCTTCAATTATTCTCTTCGCAATTTCTCAAATTCTCAATCACTTCTGTTACCGATACGAATCGGTATCATTGGTGCTTTCATTGAGAAGATGAATTCTTTTTTGGTATTTTTTCTTCTTAAACAATGAAAATGATTAATTCACTCGTAATTTTTTTGTGTTAACATATACTACTACAACATCTAATTAGACTGTGATTATTGGCACTACAACATGAAATCCTGCCACGATCTTGATCACATAGAACTCGAAGATTTACTTAATCTTTTCACCCAACCCTCTAGGCTAGACTCCTAGAACTCTTATTTTTTTGAGAAAAACTGAAGCTTCATTTGACCTCATTTCGGTGGTTAAATACATTTCAACTACTAATCCTAAAAGATGCATAAAATATCTAATAGTACAAGTAAATATTGGACCAAAAAGTGATATTCCAGCAAATTAACTTCAAAATTTGGTAATGTTGCCAAAAACGTTTTTGTTTTATTTGATGAACAATTGTGTTGTATATTATGTATCGTGCATAATAAAATATTTTTTAATCAAATCAACTTTGAAATTTAGTAACGTTGCCAAATGAGTTTTTTAAGCGCATACCAAACAACTTTTTATAATAATACCATTTTAAATGTTTTTGTCAGCTTTATCCTTTTCAATGTTTTATATTTCAAGGGAACTGATAATTATAGCAGAATAATCACTAGTTACAGCACAATTAATTTTTGTGAGACTGTATTTACCCCTAAAATATTCTCGATTTGTTTTTTTTAAAAATCTCATTTAATCCAACATTGAATCCGTTCAAACTCATGCTCTCTCTCCCACTCTTTCTTCTCCATATTTTGTTTGCATCGGTTCCTGATTTGTCTCCCTTTCTTTAGTAAATGAAATGTGTGTAAAATAATACGGCAACATATGTAGGGTTTTAAATCATGGATGCGCAATGGAAACACAAACAATCATAAAACCATGCAAAACCCTCCAAGGATCACAAGTCAAGAGACATAACGATGGTAAGGGTTAGAAATCAATAACACACCTTAGGGTTCTCCTTTGATGACTTCAAACGCGAATTGTGTCACGTTCTCTATGGTTGATCCACGCCTAGAGTTGATCATATATCTCCCAAGTCCTTGGTGCTAGCCCGGAAGAGGAAGAGGAAGAAGAATCACGCAAAACTAGACCCAAAGGAGGGCTCGGCCTCCTTGTGGCCGACGGGGACGGGGCGGCGGCAAAGGGGGCGGTCGGCATGCTTTGGCACGCACGAACTTGATAAATAATGATGATAATGAGTGTTTAAATAACGAGAAGGCAAGAACACAATATTTGAATTTTGAGGGATTTTAAATTCAATTTTTAATTGTTTTGTTGATCAATATCAACTAATCTATCTATTTGAGTTTGGGCACAACTCCAAATAATAGATCCGGGTTGTCTAATTATCTTATTATCCTAATTGCATGCATCATCTATACACCAACCACACTCAATAATAAGACAATAAAATAAACAACCACAAAACAGAAATTAAACGTGATGTGGATATGGCCTTTTCTAGACTAAGATAATTCCAAGCCAATGGAATTATCTATGAACCCTAAAACAAACACATCTCCATGCGTCTTGATCTTTTGGTCCATCCTTCATAGTCATGTGGAATGCTCCATGCTCCATGCTCCATCTTTTGTGGCTTCTTTGGCTTTGGGCTTCTTTTCTCCAATCTTGGCTAATAATCTACTTTATCTAGCACTAGCTAACTTCTATACTAAATAAAATAAATCTCACAAGTTGAGAAAAAAAAATGGCACGCAGGCCATAAAACCCTAATTAATTATTACAATTAATTGATCAGCTCGCAGGCCGTAAAACCAAACCACAAAATTAAACATCCACATCAAACCACATCCTAAGGCCATATCCAATCACCATGCGATTTGCACATAAACAGTTAAAATCCAATTTTAACGCGCTTGGTCAATTTTAATTGATTTTAGGATTACTGGGGTTAAAACGGTCCATGGGCCCAACAATCAAATTGCCCAGGCCCAATAAGGTGAACCACAAAGCCCTAGGGCCGGCCCGGCCCAAAACCCACAAGCCTAGGCCGCGGGTTAGGGCCGCCCGGCCCCTAGGGCGGCCAAGCTTGGGCGACAAGCAAGGGGGGGCGGTCCCTAGGGGGGCCGAACCTCCTTATGGGAGTTGTTTCCAAAACAACTCCCTTGCTTGGTGCCCAAGTTTGGTTGTTTCCTTGTTTTGGGAGAACTCCTTCTTCCCCAAGGATGCCCAAACCCTAGATCTAAGATCCTAAAATTTCTCAAACTCACCAATTGATGCATCCATGCAAAAATTGGATCTTGTTATGATTAATTATTGACAAATTGCATCCCATGCTTGATTTGTCTTGTTTTACGCGATAAACAATCAAATTAAGGTGTAAAACAACTAGAACGTAAGACATAAATCACGTATATGCTCTACGACATGTGGCTCTGATACCACTGTAGGGTTTTGATTCATGGATGCGCAACGGAAACACAAACAATCATAAAACCATGCAAAACCCTCCAAGGATCACAAGTCAAGAGACATAACGATGGTAAGGGTTAGAAATCAATAACACACCTTAGGGTTCTCCTTTGATGACTTCAAACGCGAATTGTGTCACGTTCTCTATGGTTGATCCACGCCTAGAGTTGATCCTAGATCTCCCAAGTCCTTGGTGCTTACCCGGAAGAGGAAGAGGAAGAAGAATCACGCAAAACGAGACCCAAAGGAGGGCTCGGCCTCCTTGTGGCAGACGGGGACGGGGCGGCGGCAAAGGGTCTCCTTTTGTTCTCTCCCACTCTTGTTATGTTCAATAATGAGCATAAGTTATGTGGGAAGGAAGAAAGTAAGGTCCTTTATATAGTCCAACAACTCCTTGCCAACTACCTAAAGGACTTATTCTAGTCCTACTAGAATTCAATTTAGTCCATTCCTTGCAAATTAGTCCCTACTAAGTTTGCAAGGTCTTGCAAAGTGATCCTTCTAATTAATTAATCCAATTAATTAATTCCCAAATCTAGTTCAACTCTATTTAGCGTGTGACCCCATAGGTTCTATCTAGTTGGTAGCAACTATTTGCAAATATGGAGCGGTCTCTAGCAAAACATCCATTCTAGCCAACTAATAGAATAGTCATCTTGACAACCTTTGTACAAGTAATTGTCTCATCCCTTTGTCTCTATATCCGGATTGGACACGAGACATACAAGTCACACTCGTATATCCAATCCATAGTTTCTCGATCCATGGGAATAGCCTTATTCGTGCAAATAACATCAATATCCCATATTGATTTATTTGAGTCTGGCCAGACATTCTTTAAGCACTATCCCTCGAGTGGCCTAGGATATTTGCTCCCGTTATGTGGGAGGGACAAATTCTATCTACGTCCACTACGATCTCTAAGCTTGCTTCTTATTGTATCCAGTACACGCCTTTATAACTACCCAGTTACGGTGTAGCGTTTGACGCTACCAAGATCACAATAATCCACAACTAGAATATCTAGTGACTTCAAGTCTAAGGATGACAATACCATTGCACTGCGAGAAGCGCTTGTGACTCAACATAACGTGTATGTAGCCTTCTCGGAGATGGGTCAATCCAGTGCGTCATTACCCTTAATGCACACCTATGTGTTGGATCATGATATCTCCGTATCAACCCAACCCCATACTAGTCTTTAGATGATTGTCCCATTAATCATTATACTTGACTAGGGATATTTAAGATAAACAACACAATTGTAAATCTAAGGACTTCATTATATTAAATATCCAATAAGTAATAAATGAATTTCTAGCCACAGATAATTCATACTAAACTAGATTGCCTCTAGGGCATCTATTCCAATAACATAATGAAAATATTATTAAGACTTATATGCCCCTTGTCGCAACTGTTTAGGTTTGAACTCGTCTACATTTCTAATTTTGGATAGTGAATCGTAACAACTCTTCAAATTTTGGCATTATTGTAAATTATTTGTGTTCTAAGGGTAAACAAGTTGTTAAAACACTAAAACACTTAAACATCTTCACACTTGTAGAGAGTACGTATAGATTAGAATCATTAGATGCATAAATTATCTAATACTGGTAGTATATCTCAGTACATAAAAATAATATTCAAACAATTTTTTGAAGGGCAATAAAGTTGTTGAAACACTAGTAAGACACTAAAACAATCTCAACACTTTTAGAGAGTACGTACAGATTTCTAATACTGGAGTACATGTCAGTAGATAAACATAATATTCAAACCATTTACTTTCAATTTTTTTTTTTTTTTGAGAAAAATTTAACTTTCGATTTAGAAAAGTTGCAATATGTATTTTTTCAGAAAACCGCCTTACTAAACAACTTTTTTCTGGTAAGGCGGTGCTGTTTTGATCTCGTTCTATTCTTGCTCCTTTTTTTGTTATCGAGTCATCACACATTCCCTTTTGTAGTATGTTTGGCTTAATAATGAGTACAACTGGGAAAAAGCGCGTAAGTGCCTATGGGATGCGGCTTGTCAAGGGCACGTCATGGAGAAGTTTGCAGTGGGGAGCGGTGCTATGAGAGAAATTTTGCCTTGGGTCCCATGGCACCCCCTCCCCTCCCTCAAAACTGTAATGGTAGAACCAAAATTTAGGCCAGTATTGCAACAAAAACCAGCTCCAGCAGTGGGGAGGGGTGTGGAAAAATGGTGGGCCCGTGGGGGAAGGGGGAGGGGGAGGTGAGGGAGGGAAAAAAAGGCATGAGTTGGAGTCTTGGAGATGCCCTGTCAACTGTTTTGTTTTATTATATGGATTCCCCAAATTTTAGGGAAACCCACGTTTTATCACTTTTAGAAACAACTACCTTTTCGGGAAAACTGGTCAAACTAAAGGTAGTACAAGTATTTTCCACGTAACAATCGTACATAATTTTCAAATAATTAATTGAAGGCTAATAACTGTCAAACCATTTTAATGTTTTTCTTCGGGGGTAGTTCCCCTGGTGCACGGGCTATCCCCTAATGGTAGTCGATATGACTTTTTTTTTTTTGAAGTCAAATCCATTGGATTAAATAGCTGGAGCCCTGAACCGGCCCAATACATCAGAGAGAATTATGTTTATTAGCCTAATATGATAAAACAGGAAGGTTGACTTGGAAATATTTTTAATAATGGTGGGTTGTGTGGGTGATGTGGGTATGTTGGCATGTTGTTGGGATTTGGTAAGTGTAGCATTACTACTCGTTTGGAGAATTTGAGAAAGGTGGATTTGAGATTGGAGGATCAAATTTGGATAAATGGAAGATGGTTGGATATGCTCTTCTTTTATTCCTCCATGGGACCATTAGAGCACCACGTGGTGTTCCACAATCAGTAGTTCTACTAATGTGCAACACTTAAACAAGCTGTCACCCATTGGTTAGTGAGCACCATGTGGTGCTCTTTTGGAGCACTAAAAATTACTCGCTCTTTAGGCTAACCCCGACAAAATGGCTTATAGAGGAGCACTACTGATATTTATTATTGTGATTTCGCCCCCACCTAAATTTTTATCTACTTCTATACTTACTATTTTTCAGTGTTTAACTTTTTCATCCCTAACCATGTCACTTTGACACGGTAATTTGGATAGTGAAACGATCCAAGATTTTGGTACTTTTTCATGGTAAATATTCTGCAACACAATGAAAAATTAACAGAAAATTGAATAATTGCTTATCAAATCATCCGGTCAACGTGACTTGATGAATGGTGGTAAAATTCGAAGTTGGAAAAAAGAGAAGGAACATAGGAAGGTTTTAATGCCAAGGAACAACAGAAGGTTTTGGGGATAGAATATTCCCCAGAGCAACTTACTACTAAAAGTTCTTATAGGAATAAGTTTATCGACGCGTTTGGCTACAAATACCACTGCCAAACCAACAGCAACTTTTACATAATTCACTTGAAACCGTTCTCTTTCTTCACAATACCCTTCCCACCATGTCTGATTTCTTACCAACGGATGTTGTGTCCTCGATCCTTTGTATATTATTAGCAAGAGATTTGGCCATATGCAGGTGCGTCTGTACCACATGGAACACTTTGATCCGTAGCCATTCATTCGTACAGCTCCATGCGGTGAAGACGATATCAATGTCTACTCATAACTCAATCTTGACTCAGTTCGTCAATCACGCTTCCATATTTGAGCAGTTTTGTTTCCTCGATTGTGATTCTCCTTTTGTCTGAAAGTGTAACATTTAGATGTCCTGTCTAGCCGGTGGATTTTCATTTTAGGGTTGTTGACGTGTGTAACGGTCTTATATGTATTTCAGATGACTACTTCCAATACGTCACTTATGTCATCTAGAACCCGACCATTAGGAGTTTTGTCCGACTATCACCGCCCTTAGTCCGGTGCGGGGAATATTGACCATATATGTGTGTCATAGGGTTTGGTTTCGCCATCATTAGGGACGAATGGAAGGTTGTGAGGTTAACTTACCCTGTATTTTGTAGGGTTTTGATCATGGATACGCAGCGGAAAATATAATTTATCCATTCAATACCCTCCAAGGATCACAGGACAAGAAGCATAACGATGGTAAAGGAAGAATCATGTTACACACCTTAGGGTTTCTCCTGTGATGACTTGTAACGTGAATTGTGTCACGTCTCTACGGTTGATCCACGCCTAGAGTTGAGATCTAGATCTTCCTTCTCCTTTGTGCTAGCTTGGAACGGAGGAAGAGGAAGAAGAAATCACTCAACACGAGGCAAAAAGTAGGGGCGGCCTCCTTTGTTGGTCGACGGGGATGGGGCGGCGACAAGGGGTCGGGTTCGGCATCTTGCTTGCTTGCTCTCTATCTCCTTTTGTTCTCTCCCACTCAAGTTATGAATGATAGGATCATAAGTGTGGGAAGGAAGGAAGGAGCATCCTTTATATGGGCCAACAAATCCTTGTCAACTACCTAAAGGACCTATTCTAGTCCTACTAGAATTCGATTTAGTCCCTTCCTTGCAAATTAGTCCTACTAAGTTTACAAGGTATTGCAAAGTGATCCTTCTAGTTAATTAATCATATTAAATAATTCCCAAATCTAGTTAAACTCTATATAGCGTGTGACCCCATAGGTTCTATCTAGTTGGTAGCAACAATTTGCTGATATGGAGCGGTCTCTAGCAGAACATCCGTTCTAGCCAACTAATAGAATAGTCATCCGACAATCCTTGTGCAAGTAATTGTCACATCCCTTTGTCTCCATATCCGGATTGGAAACGAGACATACAAGTCACACTCGTATATCCAATCCATAGTTTCTCGATCCTGGGAATAGCCTTATTCGTGCAAATAACATCAATATCCTATATTGATTTATTTAGGTCTGGCCAGACATTCTATAAGCACTATCCCTCGAGTGGCCTCGGATATTTTCTCCCGTTACGTGGGAGGGACAAATTCTATCTACGTCTACTACGATTTCTAAGCTTGCTTCTTATTGTATCCGGTACATGCCTTTATAGCTACCCTGTTACGGTGTAGCGTTTGACGCTACTAAAATCACAATAATCCACAACTAGAAAATATAGTGACTTCAATTCTAAGGATCACAATACCATTGCACCGCGAGAAGTGCTTGTGACTTTACATAACGCGTATGTAGCCTTCTCGGAGATGGGTCAATCCAGTGCGCCATTACCCTTAATGCACACCCATGTGTTGGATCATGATATCTCCATATCAATCCAACCCCATACCAGATTATAGATGATTTTCCTATTAATAATTATACTAGACTAGGGATATTTAAGATAAACAACACAATTGTAAATCTAAGGACTTCATTATATTAAATATCCAATAAATAATAAAATGAATGTTCTAGCCAAAATAAATTCATACTAAACTAGATTGCCTCTAGGGCATCTATTCCAACAGTCTCCCACTTGCACTAGAGCCAATCGGCTGCATCTCGTATGCCAATGCTCCTAGTGTGCCCTTCATGCTTCCTTTGCACAAGCGGCTTTGTAAGTGGATCTGACAGATTCTCATCTGTAGGAATCTTGCATATCCGAACGTCTCCTCTATCGATAATAACTCGAATAAGATGAAACTTCCTGAGCACGTGCTTGGATTTCTGGTGCGACCTGGGATCCTTTGATTGCGCGATCGCCCCAATGTTGTCACAATACAACTCTACTGGATCCTTAATGCTAGGAACCACACCAAGTTCAGAAACAAACTTTCTGATCCAAACAGCTTCCTTTGCTGCGCCGTTTGCAGCAATGTACTCAGTCTCTGTTGTAGAATCAGCCACCGTCTCTTGCTTGGAATTCTTCCAGCTCACCGTTGCTCCATTCAGGCAAAACACATATCCCGATTGTGATCTAAAGTCATCTATGTCGGTTTTGAAGCTTGAATCCATTTAACCCCTTAAACGCAACTCTTCTTCACCACCAAATATCAAGAAAGCATCCTTAGTTCATCTCAAGTACTTTAGGATATTTTTGACTGCAATCCAGTGACTCTCACTCGGATTGGATTGGTATCTGCTTGTCATACTCAAGGCATATGACACATCTGGTCTAGTACATAACATGGCCTACATGATAGATCCTATGGCCGAGGCATAGGGAATTCTACTCATGCGTTCCTTCTCAATCTCATTGGAAGGACAACTACTCTTCGAAAGAGTGATTCCATGCAACATGGGCAAGAATCCCTTCTTGGAATCTTGCATGTAGAACCGCTTCAACGACTTGTCAATATATGTACTTTGACTTAGGCCTGGTAGTCTCTTAGATCTATCTCTATAGATCTTTATACCCAGTATATAGGCTGCTTCCCCTAAGTCTTTTACTGAGAAACACTTTCCTAGCCAATCTTTAACAGATTGCAGCATGGGAACGTCGTTTCCAATGAGTAGTATGTCATCCACATACAGGACCAGAAAATCTACAGAGCTCCCACTAACCTTCTTGTAGACACAAGACTCATCTTCGTTTCTGATGAAGCCAAACTCTTTGACTACTTCATCAAAACGTCGATTCCAACTCCTAGAAGCTTGCTTCAATCCATAAATGGATCGTTGCAGATTACAGACTTTGTTGGCTTGCTTTGGATCTTCAAAACACTCCGGCTGTATCATATACACGTCCTCGAGGAGATTCCCATAAAGGAATGCTGTTTTGACATCCATCTGCCAAATCTCATAGTCGTAGTATGCTGCAATGGCAAGTAGGATTCGGATGGATTTGGTCATATCGACTGGTGAAAAGGTTTCATCATAGTCAATACCATGAATCTGTCTGAATCCTTTAGACACAAATAGGCCCTTATAGGTAATCACATTACGATCCATGTTGATCTTCTTCTTGAAGACCCACTTGCACCCTATGGGTCGCGCCCCTTCAGGTGGTTCCACCAAAGTCCATACTTTGTTGGTACATGGATTCCATCTCGGATCTCATGGCTTCTAGCCACTTCTGAGAGTCTGGCCCTTTCATGGCCTCTTCATAGGTAGTAGGCTCATCATCTATGAGCATTGTGTCACCGGAATCTGTCACGAGAAGTCCATACCTCTCGGGTTCCTGGCGCACTCTACTAGATCTACGAAGCTCTTGTGTTACTTGAACAGGTTGTTCCACAACTCCTTGTGGATCCTGTTCATGTCCCATAGTTGGTTCAATGATTTGTGGTTCTTGAATTTCTTCAAGTTATACAGTCCTCCCACTTGCTTCTTTAGAGACAAACTCTCTTTCTAGAAACACGACGGACCGAGCAACAAACACTTTGTTCTCAGTTGGATTGTAGAATTAGTAACCCTTAGTTTCCTTAGGGTACCCCACAAACTTACACTTACCCAACTTTGGCCCGAGTTTGTCTGATTGTAAACACTTTACATAGACATTGCAGCAGCCTTAAAATGTTTATGAACGACAGTGAGGGATGCCTCCCACTCCACATCTCATGTGGTGTCTTCATGACTGATTTAGATGGAACACGGTTAATGGTGAAAGCTGCACTTAATAGAGCATTGCCCGAAAATGATAATGGAAGATCGGTTTGACACATCATAGATCGAACAATATCCATTGTGAGTTGGGACACGATCCCACACTCTCTAAGATAGTCGTCAAACTCTTGGCTCAAGTATTATCCTCCACAATCCGATCGTAGAGCCTTGATACTTTTGCCAAGTTGCTTCTCTACTTCACTTTCGAATTCTTTGAACCTTTCAAAGGATTCGGATTTGGCCCTCATAAGGTACACAAATCCATATCTACTGTAATCATCATTAAATGTAATGAAGTATACGTAACCACCCCTGGCATGCGTGGCAAATGGCCCACACACATTAGTATGTATGAGCGCCGATTTCTCACTAGTCCTCTCACCTTTCTTATTGAAAGGGGACTTTTGTCATTTTTCCCAATAAACAAGTCTCACATGTCTCATATGATTCAAAATCAAATGAGTCTAGGAATCCACCTTATGGAGTCTAGATACATGTTTCTCGTTTATGTGGACTAAACGACAGTGCCATAAGTAAGCAGGATTTAAATCATTTATTTTAATCTTTTTGGTATTAATGTTGTAGATAGGATTGTTTAGATCAAGGGCATATAGTCCATTAAATAATTGCGTACTACAATAGTGAATATTATCAAAATAAAAGGAACAACAATTGTTCTTTATTGAAATAATAAAACCTTCCTTGTCCAAACAAGAAATAGAAATAATGTTTCTGCTCATAGCAGGCACAAAATATCAATTATTTAATTCTAAAAATAATCCTGAAGGTAGAGATAACTCGCACATGCCCACGGCCAACGCAGCAACTTATGCTCCATTCCCAACGTGCAGGTCTATCCCTCCTTTAGCCAATCTTCGACTTCTCTTTAGATCCTGCACATTTCGACAAATGTGAGATCCACATCCAGTATCTAATACCCATGATGTAGAGATAGTTAAATTAACATCTACAACAAAAATACCTGGTGGTGGTGGAATCACTATTCCTAGCCTCTTGTCCTCCAGATATTTTGGGCAGTTCCTCCTCCAGTCTCCAGGCTGACTGCAGTAGTGACACTCACCTTTAGTCACACCTTTGTCAATGCCACCAACAGGCTTAAGGACCGTTTCCTTGGACTTGGCAACTGACTTGCCCTTGCCCTTGGACGATGAGGCAAACCTTTTGCCTTTTCCTGTCTGTACCATCATAATGGCCCTGCCCTTGCCTTTGTTGATGCTTTGTTAAGCTGTCTTCAACATATTGAGTAGATCTGGCAGTGGTTTCACGATCTCGTTCATGTTATAGTTCATGATGAACTGTCCATAACTCTCAGGCAACGATTGCAGAACGAGATGAGTGGCCAACTCTTGGCCGACCGGAAACCCTAGTCGCGCGAGATTCTCCAAGTATCCGATCATACGGAGTACATGAGGTCCCACATGGTTTCCTTCAGCCAGATGACACTTGAACAATGCCTTAGAGACCTCATACCTCTCAACCCTTGCCTGCTCTTGGAAGAGCTGCTTCAGATGCTCCATCATATCGGCAGCATTCATGTTTTCGTGTTGCTTCGGAAGCTCAGAAGTCATGATGCATAGCATAAGGCAGGTTGCATCATTAGCTTCATCAGCACGCTTTTGATATGCCTTTAGGGTTGCAGGGGTATTGTTCTCTGGACCTGCTGGAACTTGCTCCTCTATTGCGTACAGTTTCTTCTCTTGCTTGAGAACGATTCTCAAGTTTCTGTACCAATCAAGGAAGTTGGTTCCAGAGAGCTTGTCCTTCTCAAGGACATATTGTAGGGAATGTTGTGAACTCGATGAGTTGTTTTCCATTTGGAATTTTACAAAAGGAAAATACGCAAGTTTTAGTATTTGTGAATTTTTGACTATATTCAATAATGGCTAGTTTATCAAATATAGATCCCACTATTTTATACGGATTAACAACCCTCAAGATATTAATGCGGAAAATATCCTTATATTTTCTAGTGGGCCAAGATCCATGTTTCATCTCCTTAGGAACTTGCTTTGGCAAGTCACCCATGATTTGACTACTTTAGGTAGGAACAATTACAACTGCATCCTATGCAACTCTTGGTTCAATTGGGCAAAAACTCCTTATTTATCCATCCATATGGATAATCCCAATTGATTGGCTCTAGGTTTTAATCATATTAATAGCCTAGTTGTGTCCAACCTCTTATTTAAACAATTGCACTTCACTTGTTTGTGCCATCGCATTCCATCATTATGAACCAAGTCGCCTTGATTTGGCATGCACGAACTTGATAAATCATGATGATAATGAGTGTTTAAATAACGATAAGGCTAAAACACAATATTTGAATTTTGAGGGATTTTGAAATTCAATTTTAATTGTTTTTGTTGATCCATATCAACTGATCTTTCTATTTGAGTTTGGGCACAACTCCAAATAATAGATCCGGGTTGTCTAATTATCTTATTATCCTAATTGCATGCATCATCCATACACCAACCACAAAATAATAAGACAATAAAATAAACAACCACAAAATAAAATAAAACGTGATGTGGATATGGCCTTTTCTAGTTAAGATAATTCCAAGCCAATGGAATTATCTATGAACCCGAAAAGCAAAACACATCTCCATGCGTCTTCATCTTTTGGTCCATCCTTCATAGTCATGTGGAATGCTCCATGCTTCATGCTCCATCTTTTGTGGCTCCATTGGCTTTGGGCTTCTTTTCTTCAATCTTGGCTAACAATCTATTCTATCTAGCAATAGCTAATCAGCTATACTAAATAAAATAAATCTCACAAGTTGAGAAAAAAATGGCTCGCAGGCCATAAAACCCTTATTAATTATTACAACAAATCGATCAGCTTGCAGGCCGTAAACGAAAACACAAAGTTAAACAATCACACCAAACCACATCCTAAGTCCATATCCAACCACCTTGTGAATTGCACATAAACAGTTAAAATCGAATTTTAACGCGCTTGGTCAATTTTTAATTGATTTTAGGATTTCTAGGGTTAAAACGGTCCAAGGGGCCCACCAATTTAATGGTCGGACCCTATTGGAGCCGTCCCGGGCCGAGCCTAGGCCGGTTGTCCCAACCCTGGGGGTCGGTCGACCGCCTAGGCCCTCGGCCAAGGTGGCTTGGGCGGCAAGGAAGGAGAGGGGCGGTCCCTAGGGGGCCAAACTTCCTTCATTTGTTTCCAAAACAACTCCTTCGTTGTTCCCCAAGTCCAAAAAGTTTCCAAATTTGAAACTAGTTTTAAAATTGGTGCCCAAACCCTAGATCTAAGATCCTAAAATTTCTCAAACTCACTAATTCATGCATCCAATGCAAAAACTATGTCTTGTTATGTTTGATTATTGACAAATTGCATCATATGCTTGATTTGTCTTGTTTTACGCGATAAACAATAAATTTAGAGTGTAAAACTATCAAAATGTAACACATAAACCACGCCTATGTTCTAGGACTTGTGGCTTTGATACCACTGTAAGGTTTTGATCATGGATACGCATCGGAAAATATAATTTATCCATTCAATACCCTCCAAGGATCACAGGACAAGAAGCATAACGATGGTAAAGGAAGAATCATGTTACACACCTTAGGGTTTCTCCTGTGATGACTTGTAACGTGAATTGTGTCACGTCTCTACGGTTGATCCACGCCTAGAGTTGAGATCTAGATCTTCCTTCTCCTTTTTGCTAGCTTGGAACGGAGTAAGAGGAAGAAGAAATCACGCAACACCAGACAACAAGGAGGGGCGGCCTCCTTTGTTGGCCGACAGGGATGGGGCGGCAGCAAGGGGTCGGGTTTGGCCTCTTGCTTGCTTGCTCTCTCTCTCCTTTTTGTTCTCTCCCACTGAAGTTATGAATGATAGGTTCATAAGTGTGGGAAGGAAGGAAGGAAGTAGCATCATTAATATAGTCCAACAAATCCTTGTCAACTACCTAAAGGACCTATTCTAGTCCTACTAGAATTCGATTTAGTCCCTTCCTTGCAAATTAGTCCTACTAAGTTTGCAAGGTGTTGCAAAGTGATCCTTCTAATTAATTAATCATATTAATTAATTCTGAAATCCAGTTCAACTCTATATAGCGTGTGACCCCATAGGTTCAATGTAGTTGGTAGCAACAATTTGCTAATATGGAGTGGTCTCTAGCAAAACATCCATTCTAGCCAACTAATAGAATAGTCACCGACAAACATTGTGCAAGTAATTGTCACATCCCTTTGTCTCTATATCCGGATTGGACACGATACATACAGTTCACACTCGTATATCCAATCCATAGTTTCTCGATCCTGGGAATAGCCTTATTCGTGCAAATAACATCAATATCCTATATTGATTTATTTGAGTCTGGCCAGACATTCTATAAGCACTATCCCTCGAGTGGCCTCAGATATTTGCTCCCGTTATGTGGGAGGGACAAATTATATCTATGTCCACTACGATCTCTAAGCTTGCTTCTTATTGTATCCGGTACACGCCTTTATAGCTACCCTGTTACGGTGTAGCGTTTGACGCTACTAAAATCACAATAATCCACAACTAGACAATCTAGTGACTCCAAGTATAAGGATGACAATACCATTGCCCCGCGAGAAGCGCTTGTGACTTTACATAACGTGTATGTAGCCTTCTCGGAGATGGGTCAATCCAGTGCGTCATTACCCTTAATGCACACCCATGTGTTGGATCATGATATCTCCGTATCAATCCAACCCCATACTAGTCTATAGATGATTGTCCTATTAATCATTATACTGGACTAGGGATATTTAAGATAAACAACACAATTGTAAATCTAAGGACTTCATTATATTATATATCCAATAAATAATACAATGAATGTTCTAGCCAAAATAAATTCATACTAAACTAGATTTCCTCCAGGGCATCTATTCCGACATATTTGGTGAACGGGGCTTTGCAGCAACCGCCGTTGGAGAGGTTTACAAATCAAGTTTTGGCATGTGGGAATTGCTATCCCATGGTCCTCCGAAGTGCAGTATACTAGAGCACATATGGACTCAGGCTTTCGTGAAAGGGTCTGTGCACTGGATTGCATATGAGGCTCGTCCAAAGAACTGTGTCCTTGCATTCGACTGTGCCTCCGAGTTATTTCGCAAGTACAATAACCCTAGTGCTGTAGAAGATTTACTTCCCATGTATTTTAAGGTTGGAGTCTGTCATGATTTACTTGCGTTGATTGTTGCTGACTGTCCCGTGGATGGAACTCGATTCCGAGTTTACGTCATGTCTGTGTATGGCGACGACAACTCTTGGACCTGTACTACAAACCTGAATTCGGGACATGTTATTAGAACAATTTTATTTGTTAGGGACGCAGATGAGTTGGTGATTGAGACACAAGACAACGAGCTGGCTTTTTTTAGCGTTCTTCATCCAGCGTTGAAGCGCATTGGAATTATAGGCTTCAAGGGAGCACTATATGCAGCAAAATATGTGGAGAGTATGTACTTGATCAATGATCCAAAAGCTGTTGTTCATGTGATCAGTGATGAAGGCATGGAGGATACGGGGCTTTTTGTGATGTTGGAAGCGCCTGTGGAACGTCGTGCTATGCGGATACTTGTGGATGCAATGGGTTCCATTCGACACTATTAGGTCATGTTATCTTGTTATTTTGATGTGGTCAATGTAGTCTTGTTTACCTAGTATGATGAAGCTAAAGTTATCTTGTCTAGGTACATGTACATTTTATTTTTATTTTGCCAAGGTACAGGTACATGTTAGTACACTTTATTCTCTAACCGATTCAAGTGTTCAACCACCCGTTTTAAATTAATTTATTCTCTCACCAATTCAACCCCTCTCTCTCTCTCGTCTCTATCTCTCTTTCTCTTTCACGTTATGGTTCTGTCTTCCCCAACTTCCACACATCCATTTCCCCTCAATTCACTCTAACTACTTCAACTTTTTTCAAATAATTCCAACTATAAGTGGGTGAGATCTAAGGGTTGGGTTGATTTAATTTAAAGGCCGAAATTGTCAACTGTCCTGGTTATAGAGTAGTAGACTAGGGGATTTAATCTAATTGAATATTTTATTGCAGATTAAAATCTCATTTGAGATTAAAATCTATCAAAAAATTTGATCTTGTTTGTATGGTGGGGAGAAATTTTGCCTTGGGTGCGGGATAGTCAGGGGGGATTTCCCTATGGACAAGCCCACACCGAAGGCCAAATTTCTCCTCATGCACCCCACCCCATCCCGCTCCCCTCACATGGTTGGGGACGAGTAGTAGTTTACGAGGGGGTAATAATATGGTAGAAATATGTGATTCCACATTGTATGGTAAGTTTGAATGACTAAGATTGTCTTATCATGAAGTACTATCTGGTTTTTCCTAATATGGTAGAAATATGCGATTCCACATTGTAGGAATATCTTATTCCCTATATCAACTTATTATGTAGAGAGGGTTAAGCTATTCCACATGTTGTAGAATTCATGAAAAATTATCAAATTCTTGTATCGTTTCGTTATCCTAATGAACCGGTGAAAATGCTCAAAAAACCGTACAGAATCTGGATTCGCGGCAATCAATATCTGTGCAATTCACCAGGATCTCTCTCAAAAAAAAAACTTCGTCCTACACAAAACCAAAATACCATGCGGAAGGGCTGCTAATGGTGTTGGCAATTACCATACAGCGCTTCATACAAATATCGCGAAGAGAGATCCCGATGGAGAAGACTAGAAATAAATTTCTTTCCAAAAACACTTGATAAGCCCAATTTGTAAAAAAAAATACTAATTAACCGTCTAAAAATAGAACGGTCGACTTCTTTTCATCCGTTAGAGTAAATTAGCCCCACCCTTAGATCTCACCAACTTTAGGACACGATTTTTTTAAAAAAAAAATAAATAAAGAAAACACACAACCACATAACTAAACACACGATGTAATATTTCAAAAAAAACACACGATGTAAGGAGAGAGAGAGAGAGAGAGAATTGTTATGAAATTTGCTTCGGTGCATTGGGTGCACAATACAAGAAGGAAAATTTACATGTTTTTGGAATATGAATAAGTTCTGGAAAATATATTATAGACCCCTCAGTTTTAGGAAATGATAGTAAAGCTTACCAAAAATAAACTAGCAGGCAGCCCGATAAGATTAGGAGTATTACACAATATCCGGGTACGAGAACCATATAACACGATTTTTTTTTTGTAGTGGCCACGGCCACGGGTCATCCCCCAGTGCCTCTGTACAAATATAAAAGTGCTCCCCTTCAACCAGAAGCGCGTCTAGCAAAGTTGGTAAAATGCACACCTTTAAAACCACAGTGTCGCAGGTTCAATTTCCCCATGTACGCTTTCTATTTTTTTTTTTCCACATAAATTAGAAAACAAAAAAATAATATGTACCCAAAGTTTCGAACCATGTGGCCGAAGTCAATAGAATTGAGGGTATTTAAGGAAACTATTTTAACCCTGGGTTTCTGCGGACATATTTAGGGGACTTCTTAAGGGGGTGTTTGGTATCAACTTTTCTTTGTCTTTTCCCAAGAAGTCTTTTTTGCTTTTTGGACTTTTTTCAAAGGTTTGGTATCAAGTTTTTTTAGGTGACTTTTGGATTTTGGCTTTTGTCTTCTAGTGAAAAATGGATGGAAGAAAAAAGTTGGATTGGGTTAGCTTTTTTGTGGCTTTTTTTCCCGAAATCATCAAATTGCCAATATTGTCCTCACCATTGAAATCAAGAAAAGGACAATAAGTAAACAAAAGGGACATATTGGTATTTTCACTAAACAACAAAACAATCACATCATTGACTTTTTTTACAGCACCAAATTTTTTACCGATCCCATACTTTTTTCACACCATCTACAGTTAAAATAAATCTTCGCCACTATGGGCCGTATATATTTATCGTTGTCCCGTTCATTTTAATGAAATTGCTGAAAACAACACCATGTCAACACATCTTTCTGATTAAGAATGGCTCGTCGGGCGTATGTAACGGAAGGGCTAATGCGTCAAGAGCCAAAGGAGGAAGAACTGCCAAAGGCGTTCTGGGTAGGGCGTTTCCCAGCAGAAGAGGAATATTTCACACGGGTTTGCCTTGCTGCACTGAAAGCAAGGGTCACTTTACTTCCAATGAATTGGCTGGTGGTTGGGGGAGGGATGGAGTTACAATTCGTCCCCGTAAACTATCCCGTAAAAGTTTTTTTGTGGAATCATGTTGCAGTGGACTCTCCTGGGTTCTTGACGATATGAAAAGACAAGATGGGGTTTCATAATCCGAACATTCTTTTCATCAGCGGGACAGGGATTGGGGAGAAAAGTGCGAAGAACTTGTGTGCCAGCCTTGGATTTGACCAGGTTTTCCTCGCCGACCCGGAGAGGTTTGGTGATGGGTTGTGTGTTTTTTGGGACAGTTACTATATCTCGTGCGATGTGCTGGCAGTTTCTAATCGTAAAATCCAAGCTTTCGTCACGGTCGTGGAGCACTGACTTGCAGGGGCGGATTCACCAACTTGTTCTTTCAAATTCGGTTCATGTTGTGATGTAGTTATGCTATGCAATCTTACTCTAACGGTCTGTATGTACCGTCTGTGTTTTAATGGTTGATGTTGTTCTTTTTACAAATTGGTCTGACCTTGGTAGTGTCTTGCTACTTGTTGGTATCAACTTTTTGGATTTTAAGCCGTCTAAAAGAGGTGCCTTTTCGTGTAGTATTAATAATCCGACCCGTAGTTTGTTGAAAGTTCTCTTTTTAATAATTATTTTTCCTTTCATGCCTTAGTGGTAAATAGTTTTCGATTTTATATCATTTTCACAATAATCCCATATTTTAATGCAGTTTCGTGTTCGAATAAAAAATACCCTGCCCTCTGCGTTCTCGGGTGACCTTCATCTAGAGAGAAAAAGTACTCTCTTGAGTTTTTTCGAATCTTGCTACGGCAAGGGTTCCTCTGCTCTCTTCGTCCTTCATCTATTTTACTGTCTTCCCCGTCTTCTCTTCCAGCTCCAGATTCTCAGATCGCTGCTGGTTCTTTGCCGGGCTCGCCGGTTACCCTAGCGACGGCGAGCCCCTGGTGTTTCTCTTACCTCTTTTTGTTTAAGTGACGACAGATCTGGCTTCAAAGGGCGTAAAGAGGCTTGAATGTGGTGGCGCTGTACATCCGAAATCGGAAGTGTAGGGCCATGCCGCATGTGGGTCTTTGTTCGGCTCCTCCTCATGAGCCGCCTCGACCATACATCTTCCTTCCCGATTAACCTGTCGGCGTTTCCTTACTAACGTATTGGTGATGTGATCTCATAGTGAATGTTCTTTGAGGGTTTGTATTTGTAAATTTTGGGTTTAATTTTTATTTCATTTCGGATTTCTGGAGGGTTTTTTCCCTTCTTCCCGTCCTCTGGAAGCATCGTAACTCACAAGTCCATCATTTTGAATGATGAGGTAGATGGGTTGAAGTTTTAGCTATTTTGAAGTAAAGGACAGAGCCTTTTTCAATAAAAATACTTTTCAATTTGTTCCAGCAGCATGTTGATATTCTTCAAATCTCCACCACAGTTGTAGATTCTTGATAACTAAAAGCGCACAGATGACCGGCGAACCCCAAAACCCTGTATGCAATTAAGCTCTTGACATCCAACGAACCAAAAATCAACAGTTTTATAAAATCGGAGTCACCACTAATAACTACAGCCACAAGGGTCCGAGTCCTCCATTGGCACATTTTATTTGTTTTGTTTTTATTTCTTTTGTAAACAAATTGAAAAGCGCGCTCAGGAGCCTCGAACCTCCGATACTAAAGTTCTAAAACCGCGCACTTTACCACTTGCGCTAGACATGCGTGTGGGGAATTTTGGGGGGTTCACATGAAACACAAATGATGCTCGTCTTTCTTTCAAAAACATGTTTTTAGAATTGTGTTTTCTTCATGTAGTGTACCATGGCATCAAGCAGGTTTACACAATATTTCTTTCAAATTACAAGCCTGTCATGAATGTTTGACATGTTATAGTTATAATCTCCAATAAACATACAACAGATGTTTTAAACCCACACATAACCGCTAAACGAGCTAAGGCAATTTCAACCCCAGGGATGGATTTGTCGTGTAGTATTCTTTTTAAGAATGGTGTATACTCTGCAAAACTACAAGCAATCTGATGTCAACTCTGATAAACCACAAATTATTCGAATACATTGTCTATGAAATCATAACAAGTGAAATGAAAAGAAAATTATAATGAATGTAGGTATGAAATATACATCCGCAATGCTCACTCTTGTTAATCGAACACATCACGTGTAGCTATACCACCGTAGATTTTACTAATGTCCTTCATTTCTGCCTCGTTGAAACTCTTTTGTCCAAGTGCTTTCTCCACATTCTCCCTCTCGGTGTTATATTCTGACTTGACAATTGTGTTGGCCACCCAGACGCGGAGGTACTTCTGCTCCACAAAAAATTTGTGCTTGGGCTGGGGTATCAGTTCTCGGATGAACGCCATGTAAAAGCAAAAAAAAGGCCCACAGTCGTCGCTGAGAAATGAAACGTATGTACACATTTGAGAAAAAAACAAAACCATATGGATAGCTGTCAACGGGAATGAAAGTCCCCACTCACCCGCCCGCCTGCACAGGAAGTTTATTCCAGTTTATCGTGTTTTCAATCGCGAATTTGGTGATGTCTGGGCATTCACATTCATGCGCGTAAGCCTTTCGATAATTTCATTGATGAAAGCTATCTTTCTCTGCAATTGCCTTCCACTGTAGAAGGACAAATTCAATGAGTCCAGGATGAACACCGTTTTCTTGCTCATGCTAATCACCATCAAGAACCAATGTCTCCTCGGTACGTTCAAAGGCACACATATCTGCCAAAAAACAAATCAATGCTACAGTTAAGAAACAAACTATGTGAGATGTTGAAGGAAAACCATGAAAGAAACAAAACGAATACCATAACCATCCTTGAAAACTCTCTGCCATATTCACTGGGTAGATCCTGAATCCCCGTTCTTGTTTGGGTCAGACCCTGATGATATACATTACCTCACATTAAGTAGACGTACAGGTAATCTAGCTAAATATATACTCAACGACACACAGGAAAGTACATACTGAAGTCGCACAGCCCCAGTACCAGATTTGCTTCTGCAATCGGCGAGTCTCGCGCTGCTCCTTTAGGTGTAGCACGCGTGCCATGCAATCAATAACCTTTGAAACATAGATGTGGGGACGAATCCAAGACCGGTTTACTATACACGACTTAATAACATCTCAAATAGGTTTATGCAGCATGTCAAACTAACCATGCAACCGAACCACTGTTCATACTGTAACTCCCAAGCAAACCCACAATGCAATTTTGCTCTGGTCTCTCCAACCTGTACTATCAACTGACTGCAAAAAAATATGACGCGACTGTGTCAAGAAAAGTATGCGGATTTAAAACCCAATTCTTAGACCAATCAATGAAAAAAGTGTAACATACTCCTGACACTTGAGCCGACTCACGAAATTTTTTTCTTTCTCAAGGCCAGGCTCCATTAGTTCTGAAACAAAGTAGTATAACTTGCATTCATCATCAGTAGGGCAGTCGACGAGGCCAAATTTGGTCTCTCCTTGCCTTGGATGAGGAATTTTGGTGAACGGCAATTTTGCTTTAGGCGTCACAGGTACATTGACTGATTTTTTTTGGATAGGAGACCCCTGTCAAGCAGGTGAACTTTATTTAAGCAAAAGAGCGGCGAAACACAATGAAATGTGTTTGCGCAAAATTTTATTAAAGGAAGCCACAACTTGGTTCATGGACAAGATTGCCAAATCCTTACATGCCAGTTCCCCATTTTCATTCGCGTAGTCCTTAGAGGACTTTTGGTGACCGGTGATTTTGCTTTAGGTGACACGGGTGACCCTATGTTTGGGAAAATTTCTTGGATAGGAGACCCCCGCCCAGCAGGTGACTTGTAGTTAAGAAAAAGACCAGCGAAACACTATGAAAACGTGTTTGCGCAAAATCTTATCAAAGAAAGCCACCACTTGTTTTGACACAATTGTCAAATCTATACCTGCGAGTTCGGGGTTTTCATTCGCGTAGTCCTTCTTAGAGGACTTTTGGTGACCGGTGATTTTGCTTTAGGTGACACCGGTGACCCTACGTTTGGGAAAATTTCTTGGATAGGAGACCCCTGCCCAACAGGTGAATTGTAGTTAAGCAAAAGAGCAGCGAAACACTATGGAAACGTGTTGCGCAAAATGTTATCAAAGAAAGCCACCACTTGTTTTCACGGACACAATTGTCAAATCCATACCTGCGAGTTCCGGGTATTCATTTGTGTAATCCTTCTCCGAGGACTTTTGGTGACCGGCGACTTTGCTTTAGGCGACACAGGAAACCCTACGTTAGGGGAAATTTCTTGGATAGGAGACCTCTGTCCAGCAGGTGAATTTTCATTAAGAAAAAGAGCGGCGAAACACTATGAAAATGTGTTAGGGCAAAATGTTATCAAACAAAGCCACAACTTGTGTCACATACACGATTTTCAAATCCCTACCTGCCACTTCATCTGGTGCATACTGCTTGTAGACACGTTGGTCTTCGATTCAGGACTGTTTACCTCTCCGTATGCTGGGTTTTCTGCCGAAATACTGCCGATGTGTTCACCATCCCTTCCTTTGAGTGAATCCTCCCTCTGCAAATTCTCTCTGATGTCTCATTTGAATCAATACTCATCCGATTTTTTGGTCTCGAAACTTCATCCATCCGGTCCGGGACAACATCTTCTTTGCGTTCAGGACTCTTCTGTATATCCACAAACCCTTCTGAAGTCCCCTCTTGTTCACGTATTTCGTATTCTCTCTTCTCATTTGGATCACCAATCACCTAATTTTTATCTCTCGACCCATCATCCATCTTTTCTAGTCCCACATGTTGCTTACGTTCCTGACTCTTCCTAAAATAACTAACGCCTACTGAAGTCCCAACATCTTCACCTAGTTTTTCTTCCTCAATAGGGTCTCCTTTGTGTGGCCGAGTGCAGTTCGGCCCCTTCTTATCACACATTTGCACCTCACGCACCAACTTCATAATTACTTCCTCCACGTGCGACAGCTTATACTGTTGCCATGCAACGGACTTCAGGTATGGTCTGCCATTTTCTTCAATCCTTTCCAAAATAAAAGTGGGAAGGCCCTTAATATTGGCAACCGGCATGAGTTTGATACTGTTATTCTGCAAGGACATATAACAGCATCAATGAGACTAAAAAAATCACATTAAGAAATTTTAACGTGTAACACCTCTAACAAACAGCAAATTGTTAGTTTTTTAACAACTGCCCATCTACATAACGAGCTGACAACGTAAGACATAACATCACTCGCCTGGGATTGTCTCTTTACCAAAAAATCCCACCTCCTCTTCATGTCGAGTCTTTCCCACAAGCTTATACGAGGACCATCCTTTGTATATGTGGTGGCCTTGGGGTTTTCGTCCAGCTGCGGTTCGAAAACCTCGAGGTACGCCAACTACACAAAAGCATAAACATTCGGTCATACACAAACATGTGGAAATCGGAGTAATAAACTAACCACATACAGTTGTTGGAGATATACCAAGGGTATCATAGCGCAACCGCCTCCCGAATTCTATTTACCTAGCAGGACATCCTTCTGCTGTTTGCACAGGTGATCCAAAAAATGTCTACACCTGTTCAAGCGGTTCAATCGTTCCAAGTCCATGACAAACCTCACAAGCGCCTGGCGTATGCACAGCTTACTAGTGGGTAACCCGCAGCAAGCAGGGATGAGGATGACAGCCCTACGTTTCCACTCATCGCTGAGGCTATGGTCATTTCTGAGGAAAGCGGACACTGTGCTGATCCCTACAACTAGTTTTTCAATTCCGAGTTTGTGGGCCAATTCCTGTTCTTCCTCAGAGCATGATGTATTCTTTTCTTCTAGAAGGTTGATTACATCCCCTGAGCCATTTACCTCCAGAATCCAGTGAACAACTTTGTCGTCAATCTTTACCAAACGACCATGAGCTTCAATAGTTCTAGTGGCAGGGTTGAATAACCCCATATAATACTTAGAGAAATCACACAGCAAGTTTCTTTTCAGAAGCTTACTAAGACATCCAAGCCCTACATCATTCATCCAGTCTATCTTCTTTTTGTTCATTCCTATAAAGAAGTGAACGACTTGTGTCAATTACATGTTTGACGTAAACTTCTTCTCTATTCCAGCCTTCCCAGCCTCTGCTGTGTTCTCATGTCTTATTTTATGTTTTTTTTCTTAGGGTGTACACACCCCATTTCTTTTAAACTATCCCTCTTCAGTCTTGCAATCATTCCATCGTTAGCGTACTGACGTTTCCTCTCTACAAGTAGACTCATCCATTCGCCTTTGATTGACTTCTCCACATCTTTCATGCACATGGCAAATTTCCCATATCTCTTTTTATATCGGGGCATCACGTTCCTCCTACAGTAATATAGAAAATAGAAAGGTTTGTACTCAATAAATAATCCTGATTATTACTCCCTCAAGCAAGCAATGTATGGGGCCAAAACACTAAACTAACATATGAACTGTGCACTCATCAAAAACAGATACCAATGGCGAAAAAACAACATATCCGCTACAAGAATTGCGTAGCAGTATGAATACTACACTATTCCCTTAGAGCATCTCCAACGGGGGGAGCATAAATAATGTCCTTGGACCAAATTTGGTCCTGGAAAATTTGCTCCTCCTGTTTGTTGCTTGAGCTCCATCAGTGAGGAGCAAACTTGCCCCATTATTGTTATTTTATTATTTTCTTCTAAATTTCTATTAAATAATTTTTTTCATATTAATTAATCTTAAGTGCTAATTTAGATTAATAATTTAAATGCTAATATAATTATGATTTTTTTATTAAATAACATCTTAAATATATTTATTTTAATAATTTACATGCTAAAATACTAATTTATACGTTTTTAAATAATAATCCCATTAATTTATTTATGAAGAAGTCTAATCCTAAGAAATTAAAATTTAGATTAGTGGCCTAACCAAATTTAAACAACCCAATCATATAACCAAAACTTAAAAATCATTAAAAGTTAGATTTTTATGTTTGCTCATCCACAAAATATTCACAGGTTTGCTCCTCCAAAAATTTGTCTTTGCTTTTGCTCCTCCAAATGCTCCACCTGTTGGAGCTCTGTTTTTGTCAATTTGGACCAAATTTTGGTCCAAACCAGGTTTTGCTCCTCCTGTTGGAGATGCTCTTCTGTACCATATTTAGCAAAATCCAACAGATTGTGTTTCCTACAACTCTATATTTAGAGTCCGGCTAATAGATTTGCTAATTGAAGGATTTACATGAACCAACGTAGGAAAAGCAAGGCACAACATACAGTTGTCAACTGCACTCAAAAACTAAATTTATATTGGAGGAAAACGTACTTTTTTTTCAACCAAACTGAGGATTTCATTAGAAGAGAAAGAATGGCTATCACGGCTACAAATACAACTATACGAGGCAGGGAAAACAACCCAGCAAACACAACTAAGAAGGCTCAAACACAGAGTTAGCATTACAATGAGCCTCCTGATTAAAATTTCTAGAGCAAGAAATAAAGGATTTGGAGGATAACATACTCAGTTCCTATAAAATTGTAAACTACTGTATTGTTGTATTGATGGAGCACGATGAGGAACAATTGTAATGCTCTCGACTTACTTGAATCGAATATACGGAGCTGTAACCAGGTCCTTCCAGTCACACTCTCCATGTGCCATCGAAATTACAAGGTCTTCCTCAGGCACATTGGCGAAATCAAGTTTCCTCCTTCGTTTCTTCAAATTGAACTTCTCCTTCAAAAATGTAGGAAAAGCGATCTCCGATTCCGAATCTGTTGAATGCTCCATTGTTGAAGCACTAGGTGCCGCTTCACCATCATCGTATTAGTCGTCTGACAACCTGGATTTCCCAATTCGTTTTTTATCTTCTGCCCCCTCAGCCCTAGTTTTGTCCTCCAAAGTCTTCCCCGATCCATCTCGGTACAATACACTGCGATCTGCTACTACGATCTCGCGCTCTTCAGAGACCATTGAATCACTAAGGCCTCCGACCTCTCTGATCTCTATGATGGAAATTCGACTGGGATCTGTGCACTCAGCTCTAGTTGTATCCTGCAACGCCCTCGCCGACCCAGCTCGACCAAGTTAAAATTCTCCGAGATCTACTATAAGCTCGACGTCGACAATGGTCATTGCATTACTGAGACCTGAGATTTTATTTTATATATTTTTGAAATTGAGAGCTGATAAAGTTATTTCCAAAGCCTCTGGTGTTTCACCCTTTCACATTGTTGTCGCCACTAATTTCATCACCGACTTGGGAAGCCCTAAAAGTTTGGCGGAGATCAGACCGTCTGTGTGTAGGATTTTGATTCATGGATGCGCAACGGAAACAAAAATAAACCATGCAAAACCCTCCAAGGATCACAAGTCAAGAGACATAACGATGGTAAGGGAAGAAATCAATAACACACCTTAGGGTTTCTCCTTTGATGACTTCAAACGCGAATTGTGTCACATCTCTACGATTGATCCACACCTAGAGGTGAGATCTAGATCCTCCAAATCCTTGTGCTAGCTAGGAAGAATGGAGGAGGAAGAAGTTACCAAGCAACAATGGAGCACCAAGAGGTGGGGCGGCACCCTTTAGGCCGACGGGTAGGGGGCGGCAATCCCAAGGGGGTTCGGCCCCTTTTGGGTCTTGCTCTCTCTCTCTCCTTTTCTCTCCCACTCACTTATGTTATGAGCATTAGTGTGGGAAGGAAGGAATGAGTATCCTTTATATAGTCCAACGACTCCTTGTTAACTACCTAAAGGTCTTATTCTAGTCCTACTAGAATTCGGATTAGTCCCCTAGTCCTAATCATGTCCATACATGGATTAGTTCTATTTGTCCATTAATCCTAATCATGTCTATACATGAATTAGGCCACCTTGGCAAATCCTAATCATGTCTCTACATGAATTAGGCCAACTTGCATATTAGTCCTACTAAGTTAGCAAGTTGTTGCGATTTGATCCTTTTAATCAGTTAATCATATTAATTAATTATTTCCCATGTCTAGTTCACCCCTATATGGCGTGTGACCCCATAGGCTCTATTTAGTTGGTAGTAACTATTTACTAATATGGAGCGGCCTCTAGCAAGACATCCATTCTAGCCAACAAATAGAATAGTCGTCATGACAAACCTTGTGCAAGTAATTGTCTCGTCCCTTTATCCCAATATCCGGATTGGACACGAGACATACAAGTCACACTCGTATATCCAATCCATAGTTTCTCGATCCTGGGAATAGCCTTATTCAAGCAAATAACATCAATATCCCATACTGATTTATTTGAGCCTGGCCAGACATTTTATAAGCACTATCCCTCGAGTGGCCTACGATATTTTCTCATGTTATGTGGGAGGGACAAATTCTATCTACGTCCACTACGATCTCTAAGCTTGCTTCTTATTGTATCCAGTACACGCCTTTATAGCTACCCAAATACGGTGTAGCGTTTGACGCTACCAAAATCACAATAATCCACAACTAGAATATCTTGTGACTTCAAGTCTAAGGATGACAATACCGTTGCACCGTGAGAAGCGCTTGTGACTTAACATAATGTGTATGTAGCCTTCTCGGAGTTGGGTCAATCCAGTATGCCATTACTCCTAATGCATACCCATGTGTTGGATCATAATATCTTCATATCAATCCAACCCCATACTAGTCTATAGATGATTGTCCTATTAATCATTATAATCGACTAGGGATATTTAAGAATATAACACTTATATTCTAAGGACTTCATTCATGTTAACATATCTCTATATCGATAACATAATGAATCGTAAATCCATAAATGTCACAATTAATTGATTGCCTCTAGGGCACAATTCCAACAGTCTCCCACTTGTACTAGAGTCAATCGCCTGCATCATATGCTTATTGATCTAGCGCGTCCCTCCACGCTTCCGTTGCGTAGGGGCGAGACATATGCTGGCACCTTGCAAATATTCACATATCCTCCATCAACAATTTGATTGAGATTGAATATTCTGAATAAATGCATCTTATGCATTAATTTACTCAGTGCTCTATGTTAGAATCAGTGATTGAATCTTGCCTGGAACCTTTCCAGCTCACAGTCGCTCCCACTAGGGCAAAACTTAAAACTCGACTTATAATCTGAATCTTCTTTGTCAGATTTGAAGTTCGCATCACTGTAACCCCTTACAATAAACTCTTCGTATCCTCCATTTATCAAAAAATTCATCCTTAGTGCTTCTCAAGTTCTAAAGGATAATCTTGATAATTTATCCAGTGACTCTCACCCGGATTTGACAGGTATCTTTGTGTCATACCATATGACACATCTGGCCTAGTACATAACATGGCGTTTCTCATGAATCTTACTTATACGATCCCTTCCCAATCTAATTGGATAGACAACTAGTCTTCAAAAGACCAATTCCATGTGACATGGGTAAGAATCAATATTCTTTTCAACACCTTTGTCAATTTATGTACTATGACCTAAGCTATACAACCATCTAGATCTACCTCAATAGATCTTCACAAGTTGCTTCGCTTAAGTCTACCATTAGAAAGTCAACTCCCTAGTCAATCTGCGTAAGACTGCCAAGTAGGGGCAACATTCCCAATGATTAAGTATGTCTCCACATACAAGATCAGAAACATAATTGTGCTCCCACTAACCTTCTTGTAGACACAAGTCTCATCTTCAATTTTGATGGCACCAAACTCATTTGATTACATCATCAATTTGAAGAATCCAACTCCAAGAAGCTTGATTCAATCTATAGATAGATTGCTACAAGCAAGATACGAATGGTTTTAAGCTTCACATCTGGGAAAGATTTCGTCATAGTCTATACTATGAACTCACAGGAAATACTTACCCAACCAATTGCCCCTTTAAAGCCTTGATAATAGTTGCTTCAGCAATATAGCTTTTCAAGGCCTTGGAATTCTTTCCAAAGCCTTGAAAATAAGTATGTATGCTATTTAGTAAAAAAATTGGATCTTTTAATATTGGGTGTTATCTCAGAGATAATTGCTCAATATTGCCTTTACTTTTGAAAATTATTTTCGTACAGATAAGTTTTATATTATTTCCTTTCCCACGTCACACACACACACACAAATTGAATTTCATTCAAACTACAAAGATCTTAAAAGATTTGGAAATATTTATGTTTCCTTATCAAACTCTCTAGTATTTATCTTCATCATTCTCTCTCTTTTCCGTATCACTCATGCCTCTATCTTCTGTACCCTCAAACCCTAATGAGCACAAGAAGAGCATCACAAAGAATCGAGATGACTGGAGGTTCAAAGGTGGTTTCAGAAAAGAAGAGGAAGACTGTAGAAGATGTATCTCAAACCATCAGTGGTGATTCTAGTTCTAGAACTCCAAATGAAGAAAGAGCTCCTTCTCCTCCAAAGAAGAAAAGCAAGAAAGATCTGACACCAACTTCTAGCAAGAATAAGAAGAAGAAGAAGAAGACAGATCATTCTGCTCCTGAGAAACAGCCAGAGGAATAGATGGGTAGTCCAAAGAATTTGAAGAAGAAGAAGCCAACAAAGATTGACAAGGGAAAAGAAAAAGCTGCAGAGGAAGAACAAGAGAAAAGCACTGGAAAAGAAATGCAGATCTATTCAGAAAAGCCTCAGTCCCCGTGTTATTTCTAGTAAGTGGTTTATCTCTCAAAATGCTAAAGTACAATGGTTAGATAGTTTTTCTTCTAGACCAGTAGCCTATTGTAGCATGGTTATTGTTAACATGTTGAAAACCATGAATCTGGAGTGTGTTAAGAGGCTGAAGAAAAGATCTCTTTGGAAAGTTCTGAACCCTCCTGAAGTTGCCTACTCTAGGCTTACTAGACTTTTCTATTTGAACATGGAGAAACTCAAGACTGTTAACTTGGTGATTCAATCCAAAGTTGCTGGTGTTACAATGGAGTTAGATCACTCTGAATTTGCAAATGTCTTAGGCTGTCCAAAAAGGTATAACAATGACAATCATCCCAACAAGAGTGAAGCCTTGAAACTGGCTAGGGAAGAATTCTTCTTACCCAATGTCTCTACCTGCTCCAAACAGTTAAACACACTATGTGCTAACTGTTGAAGCAAAAATTCTGTTTACAATCTTGATGAGGTGTGTAGTGCCTATGGAGAATTCAACAGAGCTGCTGACGGACAGGGTTTTATACTTGATTTACTTGATCATGCATGGATATGAGGTTGATCTTACTTCAATTTTGATGGAACACATGCTTTACTCCCTGACCAAAGAAAGAAAGCACCCTTTGCCTTATGCTAATCTGCTTTCTGCATTCTTTCTACACCTTGAACTTACTAGTGACAAAGAAGAAACCATTACCACTGTCTTTGGCATGCCTGATGAGAAAGCATTTGAAAGAATTGGCGTTGTGAAAACCAGTGAGGGTAACTGGAAGTTATACTCTAACATGTCTGAAAAAGAACTGCAATCCAAGAAGTTTCCTAAGCCCTAGGCCTTGACATCTTCTTCAAACCTATCCGCTCAATCTCAAGATCCTTCCATGGTGGTTCGAAGACTTGACATTCTTGAGAAGGATATGGAGGAATTAAAGGAAAATCGGCATGATTTTGGCACTGAGTTCAAGCAAGTAAAGTATATGGTTGAAAGCATCTCCAAGAGCATCAATGTGCTTCATGTGGAAGAAGAAGTGTCTCAGGCTGCAGGAGGATCAAAGAAGGTTGCGGAAGGATCAACCAGAGAATTGTTCAGTGAGCATACAACTCACGATGAAGCTGCATGGGTTGTGGACAAAGGAAAACAAGTGGTTCAAGAACTGGGTTATTAAGAACAGGAACAAGCTGATGCTGACTGTACAGACTCTGAGATGTTGCTCAAGGATCTTAAGAAGAAGAAAAAGATAGCTGACATTCCAGAGATAGTGACTGAGGAACAACTGTTTGAGGAAACTGGTGGTGCTGGTGGTGAAGCTGATCAAGAAGAAGAACAATGATGAACAAGACAGTGGAGAAGAATATGTTGAGCGAAAGGGAGATGGAGACCCAACCCCCTAACTCTTTCCTCTTCTTTCATTCTTTTTAAGGCCTTGAATTTCTCTTCAAAGTCTTGAAAATTTCTATCTTTTCAGCACTTTTTTACTCAGTTTTTAAAAAAAATGATCAAACATTTTCTCATCCTTTTTAATGAAAGTCAAAAAGGGGGAGAAATTTAGGTGTTTATTTGCTTACTTTTAGTACTTTCTATCTGGCTTAGAGATCTGGCTTAGATCAATAGGGTTTGCTAGATTTTGCTACTGTTTTCATGATGAAATAAGTTGGATTGCTTGGATATCTTGTGCCACAGTTTATTATCATGATTATTCTACTATGCTCTAATGAATATTTTTGCAGAAAATCAGTCACTAAAATATTGTGGTTTTGTCAAGGGGGAGATTGTAAGTTCGGCCTGTTTCAAAGCCTTGAAACAGCTTATCTGTTTCAAGGCCTTGAAACTGCTTTCAAGGGTTTGAAACAAACACTGCAGAATACAGCATGAACTTAGGGGGAGCTTTTGATTCTATTCTAACTTCTGATCTCCTATGATTGATTATATGTTATTTTATGATGAAAGACAAATCATTCTACTACTCTAAACCGTGATTAACCTATCTGTTTGACTAAGTTTTTGCAGGGATATTCAATTACCTATTTTGCAGGAATCAGTTCCTAAACTGTATATTGCCGAAGAGGAAACTGAGATGTTGATCTGATTATGTGCTGTCTTAACCTGACCTGGACCTTCCTAGCACCTTCCTAAACAAGATCAAAGACAGTATCTTTGAAGATACTGAGCAACTAGCAGTTGGAAGAGCTGTTAGAAGAGTCAAGATTTGAAGCTGCTTTTTAGGAAAGTTTGTTAAGAAGATCATGAAGATCTTCAATTCAAACAGGCTGCTTAAAAGAGGGAATTGCAGAGAAATTTCGAAGCAGCAATACACAGAGACTTTCAAACACTACAGAGGATTGACAAGCAACCAAGAAGCAGTCTACACCACTCGATCCAATCATCTGAAGAGCACTGCATTCTCACTTAAGACTTAATTCTCAGTGTTCTTCTTTTCTGATCATCATTTGTATATCATTTAGATATTACTACTAGTTCTTATTCTTGTGGATTGTTCAAGGTGAAAAATAGAGTATTCTTAATTAATCACTTAGCTAGAGCAGGTACCAGATAGGTTAGTGAGAACCACAAGCTGTAACAGAGTAAGGCATCTCTTTATGCTTGAGATCTAGGGCTTAGCTTTTTATTAATAAGAATTGAGTTAAAATCATGCAGAGATTAAGTCCTTGAGGTAGAGACGTCCAAGTGGACTGAACTTAATAAATCACTTTGTCTCTGGCATTTACTTTACTATTCTATACTTAGCTTGTTTACTGCACAAAACGAGTTTTGGTTCAAGGGCTTGAAAGCCATTTCAAGGCCTTGAAAACTATCAGACTTCTTTGTACTTTCTATTTTGATTCCAAAGACTTGAAACTCATTTCAAAGAAACCACTCTTTTAGCAAAAGTTGTCATACTCTATTCAACCCCCCCCCCCCGCCCTCTTGAGTATTTACCATGTAGTTATTCCTACAATACTGTCTTTCAATATATATATATACTAAGAAATTACTCGTGCCCGAGGGCACTACCCCAAACAAACACCAACAAATATTTCACCAGTTTAAATGTGCCGAAAAAAATCAAGCACCGAGCAAGAGAAAGAGAGAGACCAACACGACGATAGACGAAGCGTAAGAGGCGTAGTGGCCTCGGCCACGGGTTATCCCCTAGGGAAAAACCTGCTTTCCAGGGAACTCCAGTTCTTAACCTCTGACCCGTCATATGAGTGGGGCTATATGGATCACTACCAAATTCGCATAATCATAAGTCCTTAATCTAAGAACAAAACTCATGCCCATCAGTAATAACCACTTCTTGGCTCTCTAGATAAAACTCAGACAACCTTGAACAAACAAAACACGATGTTCCTGTAGGTTCTGAATTATGAGAGAGAACGAAAAACTTTAAAATGAAGAGAACGGTGAACTTACCAGATGAGAGTGAGGGAGGAACCGAAGAGCAGTAACCAAGTGCATCTTCTAAAAACCCTTTTATTCCCTTTAACAGAGGCGCCAGGTTTGTTTGGGTTCTTGTTTTGGGTTGAAATTTATGTGTTTACGGTCCCCAATTTTCCCAGAGCAAGAAGAGAGGGGGCATCGAGGACCTAGCCAACCATGGAAATAAAAGGGTTTTTCCGGACAAAATAAATTCAAATAGGTTTTCTGGAAAAAATGGAAAAATCAAAGGGAATTCAAGATTCAAGGGGTCGGCATAGAATCTCTCCCTCACTTTAAATCAAAGAAGAACTAGAAAATCGATAAAGGTAGGGGCGGAAAAAGAAGGTAGAGCGAGGTCTTCCTCCGGTGGTGGCCGGTCGTGGGACTGGGAAGGGAGAGAGAGACAAAATGAGAAAGAGGGGAGAAGGTGGACAGATTATTGGAGTTCGTGGGTTCTCTGATCACTCGTGAGTATTTTTTTTCCAAAATTATTTCCCTAAAGTTTGTGAGATCTAGGGTTAGGGTTGATGCAATCTAACGGCTGAAATAAAGTCAACCGTTCTAATTTATAGAATAGACTAGAGTATTGCCTGTGCCAGAGGGCACTATCCCTAAATTAGATAGTTTTTTAATTTAGAGGTTTTTTTAAATGAATTTAGAGGTGTTGTCCAAAAATTATATTTACAAATATGGTGGAAAAAAAAGTATGGGATGAGCATTATAAACGTGGGAATCACTGACAACCTATCTCCTATTAGTTAGGGATGTAGTTTGGTGAGAAAAGCATATCTTCTATTAGTTAGGGATGTCCAAGGAGAGTGGGTAGTTAGAGATGTAATAAGTAGGTGAGATCTAATGGTAGGGATGGGGTTGATTTAATCTAAGGCTGAAAAGTAATAAGTTAGTTAAACCATACTATTATATAATATAGATATATATCTATTCTATAAGACGGCATGGTTTAACTAACTTATGGCTTTTCAGCCTTTAAAAGCCTTAAATCAACCCCAGCCCTTAGATCCCACCTACCACCCACTTAACTACCCACTACTTAACTACCCCCTTAACTATCCACTACTTGAAAATTTACCCTCGCTCGGATTAATTTGCGTAACTTACCAAAAGTGTGTAAGAACATGACTTGATGGATATCATATAAAATTACCGGGGACGCCATTTTCAAAAGTGTGTTTTTGGGTAGTGCCCTCGGGCACGGCAATCCCCCATTATATATATATATATATATATATATATATATATATATATATATATATATATATATATATATATATATATATATATATATATATATATATATATATATATATATATATATATATAACAAAATATTTTTTTTGCAAAAAAGGTAAGTATTCATTAATTTGTTGAAGTTATTGAGTTTATTGTTATTTTTATTATTTTAATTTTTGTGATTTTTCATTTTGATAGTTTATTTGTTCTTATACACTTTCTGAAATTACCGTTGTTTTACCCACAAATCCGAACGTTGGATTTGCAAAGGAGCAAAGGAGGATGAGAACATTAAAATTGGATTTTTTAATTTTTACACCAATCCGATTGTCTTTGGTTTAGGCCAAATTTGGTCCAAAAATAGGCAAGGTGAAAATATTTGCCAGATTTTGCACCATTTACTTGAGCTGGTTTTTGGGCAAATCTGGCATATATTTGTGCCAAAGACACTTTATACACCATATGTCGGAGAAACTAAAGTTGGTGTCATGCCCCCCTTTATATGTATTAGATGAGTAACTCAAATGCTTGAACAAGATTTAAATGGGTTCTAGTTCAAGTGGTGGAGCATTTAAAAAACCCTACATGGGGTTATGAGTTCAAATCCAGAAGACGACAAAAGAGGTAAGTCTAATAAAAATGCTTGGACAGAACTTGGTCGGAGCAGTGGACCCACCCCGGGTATGTGTATTACATGAGCAATGAAATTTTTTATATTCTTGAACACAATTACATGTTGTGGTTCGGCACTACGATGTTTGAATGAAGTTGGTTAAAATGATGGTCATGAAGTTCGTTTTTTGGTAAGATTAAGTGTTATCTTACTGCATTTCACATGAAAATGAGCAAGCAATACTCCATTACAATGTCCCACGTCACTTCTTGTACTCATTTGGTCCAACTGATGGCAGTGAGGAAGCACCGACACCATCGTCAAAGTTTACCATCTCACACCCATCCCAGTGTTCGCGCTCGTTGTCATAGCACGCATAGTATAAACGAGCCTTGTTATCAAATGCATTTAATTTCGTAACCTGGTGTGCAAAAGGAAATCCTTCGGGTATATCCAAGTGTGCACCTCAAGTAGGGTATAGGAACACAGAGAGAGATAGGGTTGTGTGTAGATAGAAGGTAAGCAGTTGCAACTGGGAGAGAGAGAGACAGCTTAATAGCTAGTGTAGATCCAGAGATCAAATCGTGTCGCAACGGAGGGCTAACGATCCTATATATAGTGGGGAAGTGACCGTTGTGAGGGGTTAATGCACCATAAATGGCGGCTTAATGGTAGCCCCTGTAACGGCACGTTCGACCGTGTATATAGGAACCGTTAGGCACCTGACCGTACATACCGGAGACCGTTATGAGGTCAAGCCGGGTTTATAGGACTTGGCCATTAAGTCTCTCAAAGCAGTTACAAAATGTCGCGCGCGAGCTTGGTCGTCGCACGCGCGCGACGGGACTTCCCCTAGCCTCCAAACCACTGAGTCCCTACAAGTCCCGTGTTGGTACGTGAGGGCCCTATCTTGCAGCCCCCGCGTGGACAAGCATAGGTAGTTTTCCGGTGTGTATGGAGCACAGTTGGGTGTGCTGGATGGCTGCCACGTGGCTGTGATCTGTCTGTCTGGAAAGGCTGCCTACATTAGCCCCCTTTTACGCGAATGTCACGCGCGCGTCCGCTGTGCAGTCGCGTAAAATTAGCCGTGTGTGAGCTTCACGCAGATTCTTTGAATTTTGAATTCTGATTCAAATCCCTAGCCCCCGGTCATAGTCATGATTGCCTAGGGTTAAGAAGCGCGTTTGATTTCTGACGAAGCGTGGTCATTGTGAAGCTAATCAGATGCCATCCACGATTTTTCGCCTATTTTCGAGTCAATAATAACTCAGAAGGATTTGATGGGTCGCCAACCTCGCCGGATATTAAAGCGTTGCTGACTCAAAAGACGTCAGCAGTCACGACTCTTCAATTTTAAGGCTATTTAAACTCTTTGCTTCCTCCAATTAGAACTTTTCCATTGTTGTTGCTTTTGATTTTGTATGCATCAAAGAGAGAATATTCCAATTGAAGCTGAAACTTTCGACCAAGTTCTAGATCAGATTCTTCACACATTCTCTCAAGCGATCCAAGCTCTCAATCGTCAACAAGGTGAGTGATTATAACTTTTGAAATTTGCGGTCGAGTTTTTGCAGATATTCTTCTCCCCCCTTTTTCCTTTCCTCTTTCATGCAATCGGGTTGTAATTTGTCATTCTTATATTCCCAGCAATGGATCCCAAGAAGTCAAACAAAGAATCTGCTGAGGTGCCAGAACTTCCCAGTGAACTTTGGTACAAGGCCCCATATCTGGGTGGTGATGATTTTTAAGTAGCCACTATTAAGGCAACTACTCTCCGAGCATCTCTGATAAATGACGCTCTACAACTTACTCCTGAGCCCGCAAGTTCTGAGTGGGACGTGGCCAAGACTCAAGATGTATAGAGACTCGGATTCGAAGCTGGTTTGTACGGCTTTACTGATATTCTCCCCCAAGCCTTTATGGAGGGGCTTCATTGGATGGAAGAATGGACAGAATACATTCTTACTAATTACGCAAGGGAGCTGAAACATGCCAACATCTTTCACGCTGTCCGCGCCTCAAAGGGGCTCCATATCAGAGTTGATAATGTCATGCTACAGACATTATTTTCCAGGTATTCCAAAAAGACGCACACCTTTCATTTTCTTGATTTTGAAGCCGCTCCCACTTTGGAAGATACAGAAGTTTTGCTGCATCTTCTGAGCATGGGGGTCATTGATCCCCTGGCCCCTTTAACTGATCCGCAAGAGCTTCGACTATTCGAGGATATGAAATTCTGTATAGCGGACTTGTATAAAGCTACTTCGCGATGGAAAACAGGTGCGACCGAACCTAGTAAGGATTTTGAATATGTGTCCTCTAGTCCGTAGAACATCCGGTCAAAGTGGGTGATGTATTTCTTAAAAGATTATGTCAAACCACATGTGGCTCGCGAGTGGCGTGACAAGGATTCCGAAGCTATTATCATTGTTAACGACAAAGGTCTTAATTCACCCTCTGTGGGTTTCTCTGTGTATGGTTATCGCACTACCTGATAGATAGGTCTCCTCGTGACGGAGTTTTTACCCATGTGCTCGCACTTGCCGTGAGACTGTCACTTGGACAGAAAGTAGCTCTAGGGCCTCTTGTGTTGGGCTCCCTGTACTATCGCTTAGATTTATCTATTGAGCACGTCGAGCAGTCGCATGGAAGAGTTGATGTCACCACATTTGTGAACGTTGCATTTTTATCCATGTGGGTTTTCGAAAGATGGCCTGCGTACGCTCCAAACCATGTCGACGTAGGCTTATGGAATGCGCCCAACGCCACCCGAACTTTCCTGTCCCCTCGATCATGGCGTTGGTACAAAACAAAAGCTCTCCAACGCACCTTTTGCCTCATATGTGACGACGTTCGTTATTTCCATCCTCGTCCTTGAGTTACTCGAATGGAGGATGAAAACATAGATTTTTGTGAAGATTTATATCCCGAGGAAGACCGTGAAATCACCGCTGATCACATTACCAAAAGAGATTGGGTACCCGCTTTACCTGAATACGCGCCTGGCCCCAAGACCTCCAGTTATGAGAAGCTGACCGTGTTCCACGATCCCATTCGCGTGAGCCCCCAGTTTGGGTATGATGTTGTCGCCCCTCTGTTGTGGCCCGATTCTATTGTCAAAAAGTGTTATGACAGTGTCATATATGAACGTGGTACTTCTCTTCTCCTCGCTGAAGACCCTCTAATTCAACCGTCGCGTAGCAGGAGAGGTAAAAATAGTCCTGGCTGGGTTGATTTCTGGAATTTTCAAACCTATCGTCTTATCAATTTTCAGAAAAGTCCCGATCATGCTCTTCTCCAACCTAGCAAGGCGTCCGCACTCTCAATAAAGGAGTACCCCTTTAAGACAACTCGTATTCGTGATGATTCGCGTTACGGCTTTTACTCTTTGTTGGCTAAAGATCGGCATTTGCCTGCTCAATTCGTTCTCAAACAAATATTGACGTTATTAAAAAAAAATCTTTTACAGCCAAAGTTAGATATGCTGACTCGTTCATCCAGGTATAGTCGCGCCTCCTTCCCTTGTCTTTATGTTTTCATGTGCTACACCTAATTTTGCCTTTTTATTTGTATCAGTGTTGTTTGAGGCGTTTCTCCTCTGGAGATCGTAGCGCAAGTTTTGTCGACCGCTTGCGCGAGGAGAAGGCAATCTTAAAGAAGTCCTCTGTACCCGACATTCGTATCGACCCAGCCAGACCCATGACTCCTAAAGTCGAACAGCTGGTTTCTGATGCTTTAGAAGCCTTTCTAGCTTCAATTGGTGAAAGCTCGACGAGAAAGAGAACTAGTGGTGACCCCAAGGCTAGCGACATAGTTTCTCAGCAATCAAAGCATTCTCGAATGGAAGTCACCATGCAGTCTGCCGCCAATCCGGTTTCTTCTACCGCATGGAATAACTCTGATGAGGAGGATACGGAAGAAGTCCCCCTTGTTTCTGATGCAGGTTCTACAGCGCAGACTGTAACGGAAAGAACTCCCATGGTTAAAGGTTTTCCTGACGAGGAGCATGTCAAGTCCCAGAGGGGAAATCTTAAAAAATATGGTTTCTCTCTTGGAGAGAATTCACGCAACTACGCCCGTGAGCACCATGGTTGACAGCGTCAAGGCCCTCCTTGCTAGCGCAGAGGATCTTCAGCAGATTGCGGCAGCGTGTTTGGATTTGGGCTTCCTTGTGCGGATAAGAATCCGTAATTCTGCGCAACTCAGATCCGAGTATGCCTCCTATGGGGAGGAGACAGCTGCTCTTGACGTGCGCAAGGCGGAGTTGGAGCGAATGACCAGAGAATTTGAAGCAGCCACTAAACGCCATGCAGATAACAAGGATCGCTTGGAGGAGCTGAATGCCAATAGCATTAGGTTGTCAGCAGGAGATTCCCTCTTGAAGGATCTTTTTGAGAATTGAGATTTTCTAGAATTAATCCTTCGAACTCTTTATTGTAGAATTGTGTGCCCCTTGTGACCGCGCTCCCTGGATTGTCTACTTATATTTTGCGCGCACTGGTTCCGCACATTATTGAAATGATCTTTTCATTCTTTTGATTGGTTCATGTTTTTACTTACATGAACATGAGGTTTTATGTGCTTGCTCCTTTGAATAGTATCGCCATCAGGCTTAGGCCTTTGTGAGCTATGACCATCTCGACAGGTAGACTCGTGTGTGTCAGCGCATGGTTGCCGTCATATGAGACAGGCTATACGCGCGTCTCTTTGCTACCTAGACAGGTAGGCTTACACTCGACTTAATGATTTTTACTGCTATCGTAGTATAGATAGGCTTTGGTTGTGCTTGGCTGCTATCTAAATAGACAGGCTTTGTGGTACTGCTACCATATGAGATAGGCTTACGTTCACATTTGGCTGCTATCCAGACAGATAGGCTTTGAGTTTGTAATCATGCTACCATTTGAGGTAGGCTTACATTTTACGTTTGGGCAGCCCTCTGGAGAGATAAGCTTTCGATTTTGCAGTACTGCTATCATATGAGATAGGCTTACGTTTGAATGATAAAATAAGATTTGTAGCTGATAAAAGAGCTCTCATATGGGAGAGTTATCATCATTATATAAATCCCCATATGGGGTGATTTGCAAAATACATCCACTGGATATCCAGTGTAAGTATTTAAGCAAAGAAAAGAGATAAATCTAGGGATAGTACTTTTTCAGCCATCGCATATTGATTGGGGTCGGAGTAGTGGCAGTCCCGCGGCAGCGTAGAATGTTGCAGTAGCCACTGTCAAATACCTCCTTGATTTTGAAAGGGCCTTCCCAGTTGGCGGCGAACGTGGGATGAGCTGCTTCCCGCATGCAATGGTCAGAGGCTCGTAAGACCAGGTCTCCGACCGCAAAGTCTTTGTGCTGAACAGTCTTATTGTAAGCCCGGGAGACCCTTTCTTTGTACTTGGTGTTTTTTCTCCTGGCTTGTTCACGCCGTTCTTCGAGAAAGATTTGGTCATGATCGCGCTTGTTTTCATACAAGGCACTGAAAGCTAGCCTTGCAGAGTTTATCTTTACTTCTGCGGGGACCACTATTTCAGCTCCATAGCAGAGCAAAAACGGGGAGGTCCCAGTAGGAGTCCTTGGTGATGTTCGATACGCCCAAAGCGCTGTTCCCAAGGAGTCTGCCCACTTTTTATGATCAGTCGCGACCATCTTACTCAGTATTTGGAGCAGTGTCTTGTTTGTGGCTTCAGCTTGTCTGTTCCCCTTTGGATAATAGGGCGTCGAGCATACCTTCCTCACATTGTACTCCATTAACTTTTCCGCCACTTGTCGATTCACAAAAGAAGTTCCATTGTCAGATAGACTTGTGTTAGGGATCCCAAAACGATAAATGATATTTTCCTGTAAGAATTTAACCACGGCTGCCGCGTTCGCTGTTTTCAGCGGGACTGCTTCAACCCATATGGTGAATTGCTTCGTCCCTGTAAGGATGAATTGATTCCCATGTGAAGAAGGAAGAACTGGCCCAAATCTAAGCACCAAGTGTGGAATTTCCATGGAGTTCCCAACGCGTGAAAGTCTACTGCTGGGGCATGGACCAGGTTACCATGGAATTGGTCGGCCAGAAGTGGTCGACGGTCAGGAGTTGTCTACATAACTTCGTGCCTCCTTGGTGCTCTACTTGGTGGGACATTTCCATGACCTCCTGGATTTCCTATCCATTCAAGCACCTGAGTAAGTTCTCATTGTGCCCCTTCCGCCAAAGAAAGTTTTATGGCAATATGTACCGAGCAGCTTTTCTCCTAAGCTTATCATCTTCCTTTCTGTCACTTGGTAATATTCCCTCTTGTAAGTAATCAATTATGGGTTTCCGCCAATCCTCTTATTCAATTGTAGTGATCTCTAAGGAGTCTTTTAGCAGTGCGCACTTTTCACAATTGCTTTCTATGATAGCGGCAAAGTATGCCATCTGCGGCCAGTGGATCCCGTATCTCTGCGCCTTTCTATAGATGGAGATTTCATTTTCCTCGCACGAATGTCGATGGATCTTCTCCATGATTGCTCGTCCTTCCTCTTCCATCACACATCGCATCAGGATTCCCCAGGAGCCTTTGTAGTGTAACAAACCGTCGTGTATACAATACCCCTTTGTGGAGACCCAGCTTTCTTTGCTCGTGCCTCCGGCCATTGCGTTCATTATGGGCTTTCTCCAATCCGCCTCTTTTGTAGGTTCATCTTTGCATAAGTCTTTTACCAAGAACGGAGTGGTTTTTACCTCCATCGAGATCTTTGTTGGGAATTTGTCGGAGCATATTTTTGACCCCAAAGTAGCTAGTGCGTCCGCGTGTCGATTATCAGACTGTGGAGTGTGTTTGTATTTAACAGACTAAAACTTCTGGACCAGCATCTGCACTATTGATTGTTCTTCAGCAAGTTTATCTTTTTTAACGCGTATTCCCCCGAGGTTTGTTTGACTACGAGCTTGGAATCCCCCATTATGATGAGGCTTTGAACCTCCAAGGCTTAGGCTGCAAGCAATCGTGCGATCAAAGCCTCATACTCAGCTTCATTATTTGTGATCGCGAAGTCCAGCTTCGTCGACATCTGGATAACCTCTTGATCAGGCTTAATCAATACCACTCCGGTTCCACCTCCGGACCTTGTTGATGACCCATCAAAGTGCAGCCTCCAATAGAGATTGTTGATCCCGTATATCTCTGGTCTTTTGAATTCTTCTTCCGCTACAGGTTCGCATCTCTCATCCGGGAACTGGGCCAACAAGTCCGCCAGTGCTTGTGATTTAATGGCTTTTGGTCGCGCGCAAACTATATCGTACTGAGAAATAGCCATGTACCACTTTGCCAGTCTCCCAGAAGGGGGAGAGTGTCCCAACAGATAGCGAATGGGATCGTTCTTTCTAATGATAACCACTTTATTAGAAGCAAAATAATGCCTTATTTTTCCAATGGCAAAAAATAAAGCGAGGCAGTGACGTTCTATATCCGTGTACCTAGATTCCGTGGCCTGGATCATGCGCGAGATGTAGTATACTGGCCTTTCTTGTCCCTCAAATTCTTGAGCCAATAGCGCCCCAATGGATTTGTTTGTCGAGGTTAAATACAATAGCAGAGGCGACCCTAGTTGAGGAGCGATCATTACCCTTGGAGATGTTAACAAATTTTTTGATTTCTTAAACGCTGCTTGATGCTCTTCTGTCCATGCAAACGTCGCATTTTTCTTGAGAAGGCTGCCAAAGCAAAAGGTCAGCTCTGCGATGGCTAGTATGAATCTTCGTTGGTAGGACAATTTTCCCAGAAACTCTTCAAAGTGATCTGAGATTCTGGCGTGGATAGGCTAGTGATTGCTGATATTTTTTCTGGATCAGGCTCGTTTCCGTGCCGATGAATCACACAGCCCAGGAATTTCCCCGAGGTTACCCCGAACGCGCACTTCATGGGATTCATCTTTAACCGGTAGGCTCGGCATCTCTCAAAGACTTTCCTTAGATCTTTCCAATGACTACTCTTCTGCCTGGATTTGACCACCAAATCATCCACATAATATTCGACCTCCTGATTCATCATGTCATGGAACAATGCCATCATTGCACGCTCATAGGTAGCGCCCGCATTTTTTAGGCCGAATGGCATGACCGTGTAGTTGAAGACTCCAACGAGCGTAATGAAATCCGTCTTCTTCGCGTCTTCTGGGTCCATCTTGATCTGATTATAGCCACTAAAACCGTCCATAAAACATAACATTTTGTGGCCTGCGGTAGATTTGATTAAGAGATCTGTGTTAGGCAGCGGGAAATCATCTTTTGGGCAGAACTTGTTTAGGTCCCTGAAATCAACACAAACGCGGAGACTGCCATTTTTCTTCCAAATATGTACTATATTGGCGAGCCAAGTTGGATGATGATTGGGCTCAATGAAATTGGCATTAAGCAACTTCACTATCTCCTCTTTTATCTTGACATTGATTTCTGGACGGAAATTCCTTGCACTCTGTTTCACAGGCTTTGAGCCTGAAACAACATCCAGTCTATGAATTGTAATGGTCTGGTCTAGGCCAGGCATTTCGTCATAGTCCCATGCGAATACATCTTTGTATTCCCTCAGCAGATCGAGAAATTCTTGTTCCTCTTTGTCGCTAAGGTCCGCACTTAAGAAGATTGGCCTCTTCTTCTCCTCCATTGGACACAGGAATACTTCTTTTAGCTCTTTCTTTTGTGGCTTTGTGCGGTCTTCAATGCATTCAGGAGCCTCCCTGATTTCTTCTGACATCGAGTTCTTGTTCTCACCCGGAGCCTCTACTAGCTCACAAATTTGCCCAAGGGCACTCTTGATGGGGTTGGTCGAAGGTGACCCCGTTTACCTTCGAATGCGATAACACTTCTTCCCGTAAAAGTTGTCCCCCTGTTTATCCTCGTCGTTGTGCTCTACAACCCTCTTCGAGGTATGAACGCTCTGCTTGCTGTAAGTTACTTTGGGAACTTCTTCTCGCATAGGCCGCCTCTCCTTCGGTTCATTTTGCGTTATCATCACCCCCGCTGGCGATTGATTCTCGGTGTCTCCCCATTTGGGTGATGGGGTTGGTTGGAACAGAATTGTGATAGCTTCATCTGCCATTTCTGTGAACCACACTGCCTTAGGCAGGTGGGCTTCTTTCAAGTTGAAAGGGTTCGTAGAAGCGGGTATTGTGACTACTCTGTCTTTCCAAATGGCTTTCATCATCAGATGTGCAGTAGAAGGTACAGCATCGAAACAATGTATCCAAGCTCTGTCGATGATCATGTGATAGGTGGTATTGGTGTTGATGACATGAAATTTGGCAGCACACCTGATCTGACCAATCTGGATCCCTAATCGAATCCAGCCAACCGTTATTTTGGAGTCGCCTTCGAAGCTCGTCAACGATGACGGCTTCTTAACAACTTTGCTTTGAGAGATCCCTGCTAGCTGCAAGGTCTTAAGTGAAATTACATTCACCGCGGCTCCACCATCGACAAAGGCCCTTTTGAACTCGACGTGATTGATAGCGTCAGTTACGTACAGTGGCCTCTGATGATTGGCATCAGTCCTCTTGTCCGACTCGTCGAACATCGTGACCAGACCGCTTAGTCGCGCGGCCCTAACGAATTTCCCATTAGAGATGGCCAATTCCTCCCCATGATCTTCGGCCACTCTTAAGATCGCGTTTGTCATCTCATGCCTGCAGCCGTTTGAGAAATTCACCTCATCGAAGAACTTAACGATTTTGGCACAATTCTTCATCCGCTCGGCGCGCGAATCTTTGGTGTCTATGTCGTAGCCTTTATCCTCGTGGATTTCCGCGATCACCGACCTCCTCGATGTCCGTGATCGTAATCATGGCTATTTCCTTCCCCTTAGGCTCATGTGCATGAGACGGCAAAGGGTTGTCACGTATGTCTTTGGACGACTTATCAATGACTAGGTGCCCCTCCTTGATCTGCCTATCCATTAACCACCTGAGCTTTTTTTCACTCTCTTGTGGGATGCATGACCTGTCTGTGGCATTTTCACCACCTGGGGTCTCGTAGCTGCTCCCCTGTTGGCCTATGCTCTAGCGCCGGTAAAATTCCATCCTTCCACCATTTTTTGCAGAGGGTTATGGCATCGTCTATTGAGCACGGTAGGGGTGGCGCCTCCTTCGGTATGGATCGCTGCTGCTTGCGGGAGGATGAAATTGCATGCACATCAGTATCTCGCCCTCACTTGTAGTTGAAATTTCCGATCCTGAAGCTAGATTCGGCAGGTGCGAGGTCATGGGCGCTCTTCCTCTTCATCTTTTCCACCAGCGGCTCAACATTCTTGGTTCTCTCAATCAACCTTGAAAAATTGGGCATATTTAGATTGATTGGCATACCCTTGTACTCATCACGCATGCCTTAGAGGCATATTTTTACCACTCGGCTTTCCAGGACATCGTCGGCGCATTCCACGGATCTGCCCCTGAACCTCTTGATGAAGACGACTCCTTCTTCGTCATGCCTCTGGTACATGTGGGAGAGGTGGATAGTGGTGACTTTCTCTTCTACTTGGAAGAACTTGGTGTAGAACTTCTTCACCATATCTTCCCATGTCTTGACGGATCCTGCTTCCAGGGTCATGCACCACTTGCACGCAACGGCCCCCAGAGACTTAGGGAATTCACGCATCAACAGCAAGGTGTCAATTCCATGTGGGCCCATCATGTCAACGAATCGCATCACGTTTTCATGCACATTCCCACTGACTTCATCGAATTTCCCCCACTTGGGTGCCTTGTACCCGACAGGGTTGGGCATTAAGTAAATGTCCCGCAGAACGGGAGGCGCGCTGTCAACCTTAGGGATCACAGTATCTGCGAAGCTCTGGTTCGCAATGATATTATCTATTCGTTGCTCCAAGGCTGTGAAGCTCGGGATGTAGGGCATGTTGGATCATAGGGAGGTGGAGGCGGTGCGCATGGCTCCCTAGGGCTCCATCTGCATGGAAAGGCAACGTAGAGTACGGAGTAGGGTTTCCTGCTGCATCAGGGACGAACTCAACGGGACTCCCGGTGGCTGAATCACAGGGCCGCTGAAAGGAGAGGATTGGGCGACAGATGTATGCACTATGGATGTGGTTGCCGCCCCTGGTAGCGGCAGCTGGGCTGTCGATGGTGGGACTGAAGCCCTTGGAACAGTGTTTTGGGCAAATCTTCCCAAGATCGTCATAACTTGGGCGATCTGGGCAGACTGAGCTTGCATGATCTGGGCTTGACTCTGAATTGTGGCTTGGAGTGCCTCTAGAGAGGGTCCACCGCCGGTAACCGTTCGAGCATGAGCATTAGTGTTGAAGATGGTGTTGAGTGGTCCTTCTTCCCTCGAGTTCTCCTCGTTGGAAGGGGAGCGGTCACCGTCGCGAATGGCTCCGTCGGAAGACATTTGTGCAATTGTTTTTAGAAGAATCAGAGCTCTGAAAGTGAGTGTTCACGTCGGGTTCACCAAATTGTTCACAAGGAAATCCTTCTGGGATATCCAAGTGTGCACCTCATGTAGGGTATAGGAACACAGAGAGAGATAGGGTTGTGTGTAGGGAGAAGGTAAGCAGTTTCAACTGGGAGAGAGAGAGACAGCTTAATAGCTAGTGTAGAGCCAGAGATCAACTCGTGTCGCAACGGAGGGCTAACGATCCTATCTATAGTGGGGAAGTGACCGTTGTGAGCGGTTAATGCACCATAAATGGTGGCTTAATGGTAGCCCCTGTAACGGCACGTTCGACCGTGTATATAGGAACCGTTAGGCATCTGACCGTACATACCGGAGACCGTTATGAGGTCAAGTCGGGTTTATAGGACTTGGCCATTAAGTCTCTCAAAGCAGTTACAAAAGGTCGCGCGCGAGCTTAATTGTCGCACGCGCGCGACGGGCCTTACCCTAGCCTCCGAACCACTAAGTCCCTACAAGTCCCGTGTTGGTACGCGAGGGCCCTGTCTCGCAGCCTCCGCGTGGACAAGTCCGGTGTATATGGAGCACAGCTGGGTGTGCTGGATGGCGGCCACGTGGTTGTGATCTGTCTGTCTGGAAAGCGCTGTCTACACCTGGATATCGGCATTTTTGTTACAATCAAAGTCATGCGTCGTGTAGCTCAGCCCTCGCAAACCCTACATTTTACTCCTTGACGACATCCTCTTTCGTGAACTAAATCTTCTCAACAATAATAAATAAAACATCATTACTATATTTTAGGGGCATAAACTGAATTTATTGAAGCATAAGGACCAAGTTGGAAAGTAAGAAGTTGGAGAGCATAATAATAATAATAATAATAATAATAATAATAATAATAATAATAATAATAATAATAATAATAATAATAATAATAATAATAAAAATAAAAGAGTGAGAAAAGAGGAAATGGGAGAGTGAAGACACGTATCAGGTGAATGCCAATGGAGGGAAAATGGCGTGTGATTGTCCAAGGAAGTGTAGGCTTTTATAGACATGCAGAAAAGGCACAAGAGTCGTAATATTCTATGGCACTAGTCATAATATTTGAAGTTGGAGGTTAGGAGGGACAAACAGCCCTTTGAAGGGTATAAGGGGCATGAAGAGTACACATACATGTGTACCTCACTGCCACCTCAACCCCATTTAACGGCTGGTCACAGAAGGGTATTAGCTGTAAATGTTTTAACAAAAATTAGGGGTGCCCCATGTCAATTCATTGAACAGTGAGGGTCTGCCTATTTACCAAAATACAGGGGTACAAAGTGTAAATCACCCGCCAGAATATCAAGACTCGAGAAATTATATTAAATCCCTTAGATTCTCAGTAATTGCATGCTGCCCCAACTAAAATCTCAAATATTCCTTGTTGTACCAAAGCCAGCAATCCTGCTGCTGAGATTCTACCCAAGATACTTAAGAAGTTTTGAGATATTACAATTTGACCCCTCTAAGAATTTGCAGGATGTTAAAGAGAGTGGGACAAAGAGCACAGTGAGAGTGAGAGGGGGACAGAGAGGGAACTTAGGTGAAAGAGGAACCACATAATAATGAATGATACAAGTTTATTAAAATCCGTGTCTACAAGAGCTCAGAAGATAAACGAGGAACATAAGAAGTACCACCTATGTTTCTTCTGTTTCAGCCTACTTCACTTTTTGTCACTTTGATCCCGTGATTTGATTAGCAAAATGATATAAGAATTTTATAATCTTTGCTTAGACTTACTTTATAATACCATGAAAAAATTGCCAAAAAATTATATCGTTTTACTATCTAAATCACCGAGTCAAAGTGACCCAATTACGGGTTGAAAAGTCAAAGTAGGACGATTCAGAAGAAACGGAGGTAGTACTTGGCAGAAAAGAAGGGATGTCACATATAAAGAAAGAGCCTTGAAATTATTAATTGTTACTATATGGCTTTAAACTTCTTATTTTTATAGTCACTCTATCCATCCCCCTCTTACAGGTTGTGGTGAAGAGAAGGAATCTGAAGCTCACATTATTAAGAATTGTCTCTTGGCTAAACAGGTTTGGAAGCTCTCCCCCATCAGATTCATACATAATCTGGACAATGATTTATCTCTTGTTGATTGGTGGGATGAGGTAAATTCTATTGCAGCGAAATATGCAGAAAAAATGAAAATTCTGGGATTGTGGCTTTCAAGAAACGACTGGATTTACAAAAAGGTGAAATAGGGCGCTGATCATATTGTTTTAAAAGCTATATCCAAGTTTTATGAATTTTATGATAATAATGTGAATTCCTCCACTTGCCTAATGAACTGTTATCCAAATTCCAGTCCTGCAATGCTACCAGTTGTGAGTATCTTAACAGATGCTTCAGTGGATATCAGAAGAAATCTCGGAAGCTTTGCAGTATTTTCAAGAGCTCAGATGAGAAGGTCATTGGGAGAATTTTGAAAATATTTCCTGGTAAAACTAATCCCATCACTCTTGAAGCTTAGGCTATTAGAGAGGCCATGTGTATATCTATTTCAAAAGGCTTCTTGTAGATCTCAACTTTTTCGGATTGCAAAGTGGTGATTCAAAATCTGGTCAGTAAAGCTCCAAATCCTCCTACTGCAATTTCAGCCATCATACGTGATTGTTTGGAGTTTGATCAGAAGCTTGATTTTTGTTCTTTTTCTTTTATTCTTAGAGAGCTCAATACGGCTGCTCACTGTAACGCGAAGCTTGCTCTCGACTCCTCTGTTAATTCAGAGTATTGGTTGTAATTTCTTTCGGCTGTTTTGGCCTTTTAATGCACTACAGATTTGAGAGAAAAAAATCTCAGCATGAGTATATACATCTCTTACATTGTGTGTTTCTACGGGGATATATATCCTTACAGAGTCACTTATTAATCTTATATTTTATCTGACAAATTTATCGTTTCACTATTATTATGTCAACTCACATCTAACTAAGTGCATGTTTGGGAACACTGTTTTTAAACAAGTGTATTCCAAGAAATATGTTTGGGAGAGTGAAAAAACACAATGTTTATAAACAAAAATAGAGAAAAACGAATGTTTCTAGAAACACAATTTTAAGCATAGTTTTCAAAAACGGGTCGGACCGTATATGCATATGAACCGGTCAAACCAGTCAAAACCAGCCGATTTTCAACAAATTCGAAAAAATCATTCATGCCACAGTTGGGTATTGAACCCAAGAAGTATTGCATGCAATAAGAGTCATAATCACCGGGCGACAAGCACTTTGGTTACTACAACTTACTGTTTAATTTATAACAACAATGTTAGATAAACTTTTTGGCTATTTTCCATTATGTTAATTATTTTATGTATAAATAGTAAATATATATTATTAAATAAACGTGCAATTGAACCGGTCGGACCATGAACCGGTGCTTCACCGGTTCGATGGCTGGTCCAATTTTTAAAACTTTGATTTTAAGTGTGTTTTTATGTTTTTCGTACTTTTGGTGGTTAAACACACTGCTACTTTTTCTTAATGCCTACAATAATAATTTTTTGTCTTTGTTGTATATACAAAATGATGCTAAAGTAAATTAACACTGAAATTTAGTAGTATTGCTCAATGTGTTTTATTTTAAACGATGTTTTTAAACATAGCTTCCAACACTCTACCACTTGAGCTACCATCCTAGCTGCAAATACATAATTTAACCAGAGTCTAAAAAGAAAGTATGTTTTACTATAAAGGCTTATCTTCAATTACTTATGGATTAACTCGTGTCAAAAAAGAAAAAGAAAAAAATTATTTGAAAGAAGGTGTAGACTTCACTGAAATCTTCTTTCCGGTTATGACGATTTTTACCATCCGTAAAATAGTAAGTTTTCTGAAAGTTGAAGACTTTCACATTGAGCCGTTAGATGTCAAGAAAGCCTTTCTACATGAGAATCTGAAAGAAGACATCTACATTATATAGCCACAAGGGTACATAATTGTGGTTAAAGAAAATATAGTGTGCAAACTAAGAATGAGTTTATATGGCCTAAAGCAGACACTGGGGCAGTGGTACTTCAACAGGTTCATTGTTGCTACTTCAAGTTCATGTATAGGCAAGGATACGAAAAGTGTCAAAGGGTTTATTGTTGCTCAAGAGGTTGGATGATTCGATGCTTGTTGATGATCAAGCATAATTAGAATTCAAGATTAGAAAGAGAGTTTCGGTGAAAGATTTGGTACTTGAGAAGCAAATCCTTAACATGATAATCAACAGTAAGAGAACTAGTAAGAAGCTAGCTTTTGACGCAAGGTTATTGTGTATGAAAATTCTTCAAGATCTTCAACATGGATGATGCTAAATCTTTAGGCACACGGTTTCATTTAGTACTTTCCAAGATCCGAATACAACTACATCTGAGGATAAAGAGTACATGGTTAAAGTTCCTTTATGCAAGTGTTGTGAGAAGATCGATGTATGCAATGGTATGCAGAAGGCTAGATGTTGCCGAAGCAAGGGGGTGAGTAGGTTCGTGAGCAATCCCGGTAAGGAACATCGGGGAGTTGTGAAGTGAATTTTCAGGTATTTGAGAACTGAGAAGTACACATAATGTAGCTTTGTGTTGTGGAAGAGTGGGAGATCAGTTTGAAAGAATACGGCGATTCAGACATGGCCGTTGATGTGGATGGAAGAAAGTTCACTCCAGGCTCTGTGTTTGGAGTGACCTTTTAAAACCGAACAGGCTGTCGAACCGGCGTGGCACCGGTTTATGGTCGGACCGGTTCAATTGCACGTTTATTTAATGATATATATATATATATATATATATACATATTATTTTTTATAAAAAAATGATAAACATAATGGAAAGTAGAAAAAAAATACTTGAATGCTTTAATTTGAAGATTATTTAGCATTTTAATATTTTAATTGTAATAGATATGTTTAAAAAAAATCATGGTCAGCAAAAAAAAAATTTTGAGGTTTATAATTTATATTAAAATGTTGAATCAAATTAACGAAAAAGTTCTTCGCCTAGTGGTTAGTTCATTTGCCTATGAGAGGGATTGTCTGTCTACAGTTCAATTCTCACTTTTGGCAAGAATTGTTCTTATTAATCGGCCGGTTTTCAATCTGCAAAACCGGCCGGTTTTGACCGGTTCGTGTATATCCGGTCCGATCTACCAACCATACCGGTCATCGGCTCGTTCACCGGTCTAAATTTTAAAACTATAGTTTCGAGGCTGTAGAACATCGTTGCCCTATCTACTACAGAAGTCGAATATGTAAAAGTTACGGAAGCAAACAAAGATATGGTTTGGCTGCAGAGTTTCTTGAGAGAGCTTGGAAAAGTAGAAGAGTTGTAAATTGTACACAATGAAAGTTACAGTGCAATTCATCTGGCAAAAGATTCTACTTTTCATGCAAGAGCAAAGCACATTGACATCATGTATGAATTTATTCATTCACCGTTAGACGAAGATGTGAATAAGTTGGAGAAGGTCCGTACAAGCAAGAATCCTACTATTAAGTTGACCAAGGATGTGACCTTGGAGAAGCTGGTAACTTCCTCGACTTCGTGCATCTTCATGCTCTTGTTTGTATTTATTTTTCGTTTTGATCATGATTTTGTTGTTCAATCGCTACAACAAAGCGAGATAGTAACAACAAAGCGAGCAACTATCGGCGAATTCCCTCTTTTACTCGCATGCGGAGTGCTCTTCAGACGTTTTGCTGTTGGATACAACAGTACTTGTCCCGGATGGATACAACAGGATCCAACGGTACTTGTCCCGGATGGATACAACAGGATTAGTTCCCATTTTCATTGATACTGGGAATTCACCACTGCGGGTCTGAGGATTCATTCTGTTCAGAGCCAGTCAGAAACCAGTCTTCCAGTCTTCCCAAATGTCTAAACGCTGCGCTGCTTAAGCGAGGAGGGGCGGGAAGTCAGACATTGGCCATAAAGAGCAACAGCTCCAGCTTAGAAGTTGCATGGGAAATAAGTGTACAGACTGAGGCAACCAAAATACATAATTACGACAGCAGAGTCAAGGGCCATGAATAAAAGTTTAAATCTGCAAATACAAAGCATAGTTTTGCTCCAACTTGTCAAGCCCAGGTGCTACATATAATATATAGGGTTTCTGAAGGGCTACTAACTTTAGGTTGCATATATGTTTTGAGACTAAAAACTAGCAGTCCACACCATTGCATCCATCCCTACGGGCAAACTTCTCAGGCGTTGCTCCGTTGCTTCAGCTTGACTTTACAGAAATCACATGGGAATGAGATTCTTTTGCCTAAGCTAATTTGCAGACAGGTTAGCTTCTCCTCTATTCTGGCTAAATCCCCATTAATCACCTCCACTCTTGTATCATATTCTTCTTTCGAGAGACGAGCCAGATTAGATCTGGACATTGTAAAAAACTCTCTAGTTCGACCAAGAGAATTACCAAGTTCCTCCTCCCATTGTGGGGCAAGACTGGGAATAATCTACAAGACAGATTTTGAAACATAAATGTAACTACACATAAATGCAAGTACCAGGATACAAGAACAACATAAGTTGGGGACATATTGGCAAACCTTATACGAAGACATCACGTGGACTTTTTCACACGCAGCTTCAACTTTCCAGAACTTGGTCTCTTTAGACTTGATCTGTTATCATAAACAAAATAAAGGTTTGCACTCAAATAACAAACAAAATACTATTGACACAACCATGGGCTGGATCAGATCAGGATAAGTTGAATGAAATTCAATGGTTGGTGGATAAGGAGAATAATCTTAATCTCACTCTTCTTCAGAGGGTATCGCCATGGGCACACATAAATAACGTAATAAACCATATATAAAAAGGACTACAACATACCTCTGCATATGCCTCATCCCGCCAATTCTGGACCTGACAAGGCCGACTTAACACTGCAACCAAACAGATGAGAAAAAAATTGGCTATTTTGTTCACGACAAAATAAAAAAGCATTGAACAAACAGCAAGTTGTCCAGAGAAGGAAGTTACATTCAATGAACTTTGCGAGTCCCCTGCGAGAATCTTCGTGACTACTGTTCAAGATTTGACGGCCAAACTCTCTGATTCGCTTCATATAATCAGTGCACTTCGCCTCTGACTCCGAAGCAATTTCAGCTCTGGAATATCCCAAGAAATCCAGGGCCTCCTCAAAAAAACTTTCGTTGAATGTCTTGAAAAGGTCCAGTGCCGGTTTCTGTTGAGATAAATGTGAAAAACTGTGAGAGAAATAAGTTGCAACCAAATATAGCAGGAGAGAACTGTATAGATCATCACCTCAGCACACAATCCAAGCTTTGTTCTAAATGCTTCATCCAATGCATACGAATATTCCTTCCTGATGGCTCCAATCTGCAAAGAATATAATCTCGATGAAGATGTGTTTTTGCTTCTTTTTATTAGCCTTATCCAAGTACAAAGGACCCTCACAAAATTATCTTTTAAATAACACTTCTGTCTTGTTCATTGTTCATGTCTACTTTACAGTCCCTAAAAAAACAACTCTTTAAATGTGTTTCACTCCTCACAATTTCCAGCTTTTCATGAGGTCCAGGGTTCCAACCCTGCTAGAAGTAGGCTAGTTTAGGATTTATGAATGATGTTCTATGTATAGGGCAGCAAAAAGAAAACACAGCCATAAAGTTTTGATTTAATCTCCTACCAAATTCCACATACCAATTATCATTACTGCAGTATATAACTTAGTAGATTCAAGGTCCTAGCTTCGTGCTTTGAGACTAATAGTAGATGTGTGTCTATGTCATACAAAAATAACACATGTATCCGCCGTCTCCTGGCTGTTTTGGCGTCTCCGTTTCCGTGCTACATAGGATCACTCGCTATGAAATTGATATGGAGGTTAGTTTGGCATGTTGATCAAGACATGCTTTCTGTTTTGGTAAATTCAACCAGCTAGCGAGAGCACCCAGAATATTTCACTGGGCCCTGAAGCTAACAAACGGTAATTGACATCGGAATATGAATAAACAAAGAGTAAAGATAACTGGTTAACATGCTGAGACTCATAAGGCCAAAGTGGCAGACACTTCATCTTTCATACGCCACCAACAAAATTAAGCTAAGTGACTCAGTCACTCAGCAGAGGAAAGGATTCAAACAATCGCGGACCAATCACAATTGAAGACCAAAGAGACATACCTCTTCATGTACCAAATCGCGCCAGTAAGGCAAGCTCTCCGACTGAATTTGACTCCTTGATCCTGCAGGGAAGATAGCGACGGATGCATTTGTTCACTAGGTAAGCTTCTCAAGTACAGGGAAACAAATATACTGAAACAAGATTCACTGTGATGCACTAAAAAAAATCAAATGCTCAACAAAAAAGGTAGCCAAAGAATAACATATAATTGCACATGGATTTTTTATGGAGGCAGACTACCATGACCCTGTAGTTTATAGGGATGCTGATCTGCATGAACTCCATCACTACTGAGGACTGCAAAAAACTTTATAAGCATCATCCGATAATAGCATTTCTCTATGGAGAGAGAAACCATCTCAGCTCTGGAAGTTGCCAGGAAAACCAACGATTTCTTCAGAAACTTTCTAGCCTCCAAGGACAGCACATTGCACTACAAGAGAATATGAAACAGGATAAGAGGAAACGGTGCATGCTAAATAAACAGGAAGAAAGAAAAACTAAATATACGCACCAGACGGGGAATATAAATACTGGTGTATGCATCATCCAGCTGTGATGAATACAGTGTCCTCATGGATAGAAGCTGCATAAGGGAAAAATGTTGTCCGAACAATCAACAAAAGTGAATTTGATGTAGGACTAAAGTATTACAAGGCGAAATAAGCACCAGTCCAGGCTTAATACTTGCTGCAGTGAATAGAAGGTGCTCTAGTGCAAGCATATATGTCTTGGGGATGAGGACTAGGCATAAAAGGGAAGGTAGAGGCAAAACACCGTGGACGAGTCCATAGGAGGCGCCTCAGTGTAGAGCTGTCAACCGGTTCAAACTGGGCCATAACCCGGACTGGTTGAGTCAGGACCACGAGCCTGGACCAGTTCGATCTCGGTCCTGGACTCAACCAGTTCGGTCCGAATTTTGTATGCCCTAATGGCCAAGCCCACTGAACCAGCCACTCTATGAGAGCCGGTTCAGTCAGCGCTTAAGCCTTTTTTTATATTTATATATCTGTATTCATTTATATCTGTGTGTGTATATATGTACAAATGTATATATGTATATATATATACACACATATATATATGTACAAATATATATATATAAATGTACATATGATACATAAATAATAAATTTGAAAAACTTGTACAAAAAAAAGCTTTGAAAAAACTTGTCTTATTCATAAAAATACAACTAATGCAATTATTTCATCACCATCGTCATCTTTGTGTGCATTGTCTTTTACCGGCACTGATATTGCAGTCTCAATCATGATGTGCTGCAGGCGTATAAAGTCTGCAAAAAGTTCGTGTTCACGTGCCAAGTGCCAAACATAGACTCCAGGGCCCAAATATGGATTGTATGCTTAATCATGTGAACAGACTTAATAACTGCTCGGGGTCGTAATATTCCATCATTAATTTCATCTCTTAATATTCCATCATTAATTTCATCTCTTATTGTAAAATATTCGGTAATCGGACTGCGAGTATTAGAACTCATATCGTAAAGTAAATTAGCTAATAGTAAAAATTCACAAATTTTCAAAACAATTAATAATAACTTACAAACTTGCAAGAGTTTGTAATCTTGAGGATGAAGAGTTAAGAGTAAATAGTTGTTACGCGTGAGTTTTGAGTTGAGAGGAATTATTAGGTGTTTGACAGCTTAACCCCCAATTTTAGCTGTTGGAGGGGCTGAAATGTCATTGTGACATCAAGTGGAGTGTTGCATGGAGTAAATGAAGCTCTATGGGTGCAAAAATTAAAGCTGTTACTGGGCCGGTCCCGGGTCCGTTATGGGCCGGTCCTGGGCTTGACACGGTTGGCTCCAGGGTTGACAGTCCATCAAATCTCAACCGGGCCGGACCAAACCGGTCCCAGTTCAGTTCAAGGGTCACAAGCACCGGTGTGGTCCGGTCCATTTTGGCAGACCGTCGGGCCACATGACAGCTTTATCTCAGTACACAACCTTCTTGGGTGATGCCTAAACTGTCTTAGGTAGCAATTGCATCAGCCGCTTACTGTTATTTCTAGTTTCTACAGTTCTATGCGAGAACCCTAGACTAGCTCAGGTTTAGTCACAGTACCGAGCAACTAAACCTAGCAATATACTACTAAATACTAGAATGAAAGATCTTCTCACTGAGACAAAAAGTACAGGATCAAAGCTCAAATAACAGGCATGTCTCACTCTCAGGACACCAGACTATAGATCTGACAGGGTACTAATGAATGTACAGTATGTGAGAAAAATCCAAACTACATTACCAAAGAGGACTACGCATTCTTTCACCAATTGATAAGTCCTTTAAAGACAATCTTTTAACAGTCCTAACACTAAGGAGCCTCAATCAAAAGCACTATACATATTTACACTATAAGAGTAAGCTTTTTAGTTTGTCGTTTTTACTATCTACTTTTGCGTAGCTATCTGGTGTGCCAAGTTTTCCTGTTGCGATAAAAGACTAGCACAGTGGAAGTGGTGAAATAACAATTAGCATCTGACAACTTGGGGAAGGTAAAGAAACATGAGAATTTATCTCTGATACCCATGATATCCTTCCACTACTCACAGGATTTTTGTCTTTCAACAAAAGCACAAGCTCAATTAAACAAACTCAAACATCTTTTATGTGGCTTAAACATGATAGCACACACGACGAACTGACTTCCCCACGCACCTTCCCTACGACAATCGGATTTAGGGTCGAATCCTTGGAAGTACTATTTCTACTAGAACTTATGTCTCCTGCATTTTAGTTTGATGCTACTACTTTTTCTAATTTATCTGTACTTTTGTTGCAGTTAAAAATAAAACGTATTTTATTAATCTTGAGTGTCCTTTCAAAAAATTGGTAAACTGATGTTTAAATGTCACGTCGAACATGTTTTGCAGAAGATTCTAAAGCCCAAACAGACAATCAACATAGTTACATACTTCATATATATAAACTTGTTGCAGTTAAAAATAAACATATCTTATTACTCTGAAGTCTCTTCTGAGAAAATTGGTAAACTTACGTTTAAATGTCACTTCGAACATGTTTTGCAGTAGATTCTACAACCCAAACAGACAAGCAACCTACAAGCCACTTGGTCTCAACATACACAGTAACAAACAACACATATCTCAATGACCAAAATATGAAGTATGTCCCTGATAGGCACATTCACTTGTGTGAAATTAATAGTTAACAATGTGGAGATTTAGTAAGAAATGAACTGGCAGTGTGACACAGTGAAAGTCGCGTGTAAAATGGATTGGCATGTTGTAAGCACTAGAAATAAGGTCAAATGTACAAGTACAATACACAGTTTCCTAGCAAATCGGATAATTTTATAGTACGAAGTTCATAATCGGAGTAATTGAAGCGGGCCAAAACCTCAAAGAACGAGAATATACGAGGTAAACCTCTTTATGTAGCTAAAGTATCTCATAATGTATACTGTGGTGTGGTGTGGTGTGGTGTGAAAAGAATGTATGTGAGAAAAGAAAGTGACAGGACAATAAGATACCTGTTTATATGCATCATCGTGCCAATCATCTTTTAAAAGCCAAGCACCTAGGCAACCAAACAATATACATATTACAGTGCAGTAGTAAAGAGGAAAGACATCTAAAGAAACAACGGCTCATGCACTAGATATTATAAACACAAAAGAAAATCAAACTTCCGAATCTGTTAAGGTGAAATACCAGCATCAAATACCAAAGTTGGACCCACTTGGTCTGAGCTACTTTTCATGTGCATTTGTAGCAGAACTTCGCTTAGCGCATAATGAGTCGAAAGAGGCCACTCAAACACGACACCCTCATTCGCATAACCCTTAATCAGCTTGCACAGAACAAAGAGTTTGGTCATCTTCGCCAATATACGACATTCTTTCTTGTGAGCACGAGCTATTTCATCTCTCTTCAGTGCCAATAGGGTCACTGATTTTTCGAGAAAAAACTTGAGAAACGACACTTTAATAGCTGGCACTTGGAACTGCAGTGTACATAATAAAAGGATCAAGACACTAGACAGAACACACCTAGTAGAAGAAGAAATGGAACCAGAAATAAGCACTCTACCTTGGTTATCAAGGCCTCTAAACGCGTGTGCTCATTTATCAGAAGTTGGGAATACATGTAACACATGTAGTGCAGCTGCCAAGAAAGTATAAGAGAACCATATGTGCGTAGAACAGAGATCAGTACCCAAACAATTTATTAGAAGCACCAGATTGGCCCTTCAGTACTTTCAACTATTATTTAAGAATCCGACTTCCGTTCACCCATATACTGAGGATGCTAGGCACGCAAGAAAATGGAATTTGTAGTTCAAACTAGTACATCACAGGCCTTAATCAGAACATAGGAGGAGAAACAAGATTACCTCTAAATATAAAAGATCGTGCCAATTACTCGATATCACCTCGTGACTAGGATTCCCAAATTGACTTACTTCTGCAAGAAAGGCAGCGAAGTTATGATAATTACATGACCTAAATAGTTAATCTCACTCTTCTAGGCAAGGTACACTTGTATTCGTAAACTCGAGCCTATACTAGTAAATGAAGAATAGTATAAATGATACACGTAGTTGCTATCAGTATGAGGTTCACTTGACTTTCCAAAGGCATTACAAAATTAGCAGAACGATGAACGTCAAGTATAGAAATTCCTACGATACCCTTGCAAACGACCATGAAGTAAACAATGGGCTTATCCTCGAGTGGCCTAAAGTAAGTGGAATACCCCCCCCCCAAAAAAAATTATAAAAATAAATAAGTCGAGGCACATAACTACAAGGGAAACCTGAACAAGTACGAGATCATTTCAAGATTTCGACCAAAAAAGTTGTTTGAAGTGACCGACTGAAGTAACAGAATGCATTGTCTTAGAGAGTGTCCTCATCACTTTCTTCCGTCTATAATTGCACCACAGCTATGGTCACCCTATCTTCGATGCATATTAGTTTGCATCAGTATCTTCATATTTTTAAGTTCTATTGCCATGTAAATTGATTTTCTATGGGAGGAATGCCAAGAATTACCATGGGCAGACTCACCTTCAGGTTGGAGATAAATTATCGAAGCCCGGCACTGTACCTCATCCCGAGGTGGAGGAAACTTACGCCGCAGGGAGGAGACAGCTCTTCCGATTGCCCTTAGAAGCCTATGACAATCTTTCCTGTCGAGACGATCAATAGCATCTCTCGAGATTGAGAGTAACTTGATAGACTCGTCAAGGAAAATTTTAGAGGTCCCGAACTTGTCAGCTAAATCTCGATTCTGGCAGAGAAAAGACGTGGATCAATAAACTAGAGAAAACACATTCTTGATAAGTAGGCGCAAAGCTGGAAACTGAAACAGATGGACGACCTGCGGTATGACTGCTTCCAGTCGTGCGGCTGCTTCTCCCAAAGCTGGTAAGAGATAGCTCCAACGCAAAACCTGCAGAAGAATTCAGGGAAAAGTGGATAAACATGTGAATACTTCAACTATTTAAGATTTCTGCATCGGTCAACATCTGATAAGTTTGAGGTAAACAAAAACAAAGCAATTGAATCCCTAATAAACTATCACATTGTAATATTAGAGGAGCACATATGTAGGAGGAAATAGATAACCCACCTCGTTATATGCTTGATCATGCACATCATCATCAGGTACCATTATTGTCTCAGAGTGACTAGATGCTGCAATAAAGGAAACCAAAGGATAAGGTTATCAAGCTAGTCAAACTCATTACCATAACAGAACATCTTAAAAAGTCCGGATTGCAAAAATGCTGTGTTTAATTTATCTAGCCTGGAGAATAATAGAACGACCATAGAACTTCTAGGTACAATTGTGATTTGTGAAGATTTAATTTAAAAAAAAAAAACACCGTGCATGTTCAATTTATCTAGAGAATAAGAGTCCTCATGCGGGTTTTTCTGTGGGCTGGAGCAACCAATTGATGATATTAAAAATAAAAAAAACGCAGGTAAAGGGTCGTGTGAGCATCAATCAAACACTGCCATAAACGCCGGTAACATATATGGCCAATATGACCCGTCAGAAGCAAACTATAGAGGAAGACGGGTGATTGAAGATACCTTCCGATGGACCACCTGGAGGTTTATTGCTGATGCGCATCGTTGGGAATGAACGCTCGCCGGAGATCAGACCACGATAAGCATGAGCAGCGTCGTGACTCCCTTCAAAATACTGATCCGTCGCCGTCGCCATCGCCCTTCAGCAGTATGAGCAGGAAAAATGGTGCCCTAAAACAACCGATGATTCGTCTCTCTCTCTCTCTCCTTCTCCCCCCTTCTTCCCCCCTTTCCTCCCCCTCTCTCTCTTTATATATTATGTGGACCTCAAAACAAACACTCTTCTGGAAACCTGTATTTACCGGGCCACGATTACTTTAGGATCCCTCCCTTCTTTTTATTAAAGATAAAAAGCCCTTTTAGAGTAGAATAAACCAACTATTAGCCCAAAGTCATTTCAAAAAAGTTACTAGCCCAAAGAGTCCCGTTAACAGAATTCGTCCATCTGGGGATGGACAATTTCAAGACTAAATTCCAAGGCCTTTGTTGCAAACATATGTGCCAGCACAGCGTGCTCCACGCGTACCACATTATAGTACTCGTGTATTCGATATGGGGTGTGTGATTTGGTATTTATAATTTTATAAACCGCAAATACGAGTTTCCAAAATTATAATTCTTAAATTATTTTAATTAATTTGTACTAAATTTTAAATTTAAATTCTAAACTTTTATTTTTTTGTTTATTCCAATTTACCCTATTGTTTCTATTTATCGTTTAATTCGTATATTCGACATGTTTCTCGCGCTCCCGAATCACCTAATAACCACCAACCCACCGAACTCCTGTCACACACGATCACGCCACCTACTCACTCTTGGTGTGCCCACAACACCCTAGCAACTCACCCTCTCCTTCTTCTCCAACTCTCTCTCTCTCTCTCTCTCTCGTTTCCTTTTAGTAACACATTCAGATTTCTTCCGACTACTCTCCCCGATTTCTCCTCCTCCCTCTGCTATTCATACACCCCACTCCACGCGTATAAAACCTCATGATAAACTCAAATTCACTCGCATAACCACCAGCTCCCTCTCATTCTTCCCCTGCCCTGTTTTAACCGAACATCGCCATCATCTCCGTAACACCCAATACCACCACTACCGCGTAATTCCGACAACCCATAACTCGGCAAACCCCCAGTTCTTGCATCCAACTCATCCTCCATCGCTTCACCCAACGTGGGCCAGACTTTGCTTCTCTATATGACTGAGGCTCATGATGTTTATAATAGTACTCATAACAAAATCACGGAACCGTGCTGGAATTGTCTTCGCTCTGGTGGATCTACACAGATCTGCATCCTCATGTGGATGGGCAATACGATTATCCATGGAAGGCTCAGGATTATCCCTTTGCAGCTCGTCTAGGGGTTCATTATCATCATCACGCTCAATCATTGTGGTCGTAGAACCGTTAGAAGGAGAAGTTGTCTCGGGGTTTGGGTCTGGTGTTGTAAGATTGTCATGTAAGATCTCAGATAGACTTGGTGAGGGGTCCTCAAGGAAAGAATCATGACAGGGCAGTGAACTAAGGATTATCAACAAAAGTGGATGTGTGAAATGAAGAGACATTTCATGCTCCCAGAATACAACATGTCGAGAGATACGAAGGCGCTTGGAGACGGAATTCCATAGACGATACCCTTTGTGTTCAATGCCATACCCAAGGAAACAATAGACGCGAGATCGAGGTTCCAGCTGGTTGTCCATGAGGTTGTAAGAGCAAAGACACGACGAGATGAGTAGTTAGGAGAAACACCAAAGAATTTCTCATATGGGGTGTCATCTTTTGTATTGTAGGAGTTTGAACACAGATTATTATATAAACAATAGTGAGAGCGGCTTCTCGCCAAAAATGTTCAAGAAAAAAAGATAAAATTAGAAGGGCACAAACATAGTCAGGGAAGTGGCGATGTTTGCGCTCGGCACGACCATTTTGTTAGGAAGTAACAGGGCACGAACGTTGAGGCAGGGTGACTTATGAACAAATAGTTGCTAGGAATCCAGTTTCGGTGTACTATACGACACTCTCACACCTAAAGACTTTAATGGTGTGAGAGAACTGAGTTTTTACCATGGCGGCAAACTCAAGATAGAGTTGGGGTAGCTCAGAACGATTTTTCATAAGACATATTCAAGTGTAACGCGTAAAATCATCAGTAAAGATGACAAATATTTAGACCCTCCCATAGTTGCATGAGGAGAAGGACCCCAAACATCATAGTGAACCAAGTCAAAAGGAGCTGAAGAAACTGAATTAATTTTATTAAATGACAATGCGGGTCTTTGCGAGCTGACACGAAAGACAATCCAAATGATCAGACTCAACTGTTTCTAGATTGCCACTTGAAACAAGTTTCTTTATTACACCATAAGAAGCATGAACTAGCCTAAAATGTCATAAACTAAACGAAGAAGAAACGGTAGAAGCTACTGAGTGTCTCGACAAGATGCAGCTATCAAGACTAGCAAGTCTGACCAATCATATGGCGCCACTTTGTCAAATTAGTGCAGAAAATAAGAAATTCATATTTCTAAAAATAAATTATTATTTCTAAATAAATAATGATTTATTAATTACGTGATTTGAGGAGGCTATTCTTTTATTAAATAAATAAATAAATAAACGATAAATAATAATACGAGTTGTAACTGGACTACAACTCTTACTCCACTTTCTATATAAAGGGTCACCCCTAGGGCATAAATCACACATATCAATCTTGCAAGAAGGAGAGAACTCTAAAGATCAAGTTGCTAAATCCCTTAAGAGTTCGTACATCAATCACAAGATCATCGCAGGGTTCTTCAAGACATTCAATATGAAAGGGGGTGTTGAATAGAGTATGGCAAATTTTGCTAAAGATGTGATTTCAAAGTAATTTTAAGAAAACAGATAGTAATTCAAGGCCTTGAAATGGGTTTCAAGCCTTTAGAAACAAAACAGGTAAGAGAAAAGTTACTGATCTTTTTCAAACAGTTTACCATTACCTTAATGGTCTTTTGAGAACTTTCATCATGATTGGCCATAAGGCAGAGGTTCGCTTGCTCTTCCTCAGATTCAGAATCACTAGAGGAATCAGAATCACTCCAAGAGGCTACCATAGCTTTCTTTCTTCTGTCATGGTCTTTCTTCTGAAAGTGTTTGCTTTTCTTGTGTGGACACTCTCTGATTAAGTGTCATGCGTCACCACACTCAAAGCAATTCATTACTATAGGTTTATTACCATGAGAGGAAGATTTACCTTTGTGGTCTCTACTACTTGAGGATCTGTGTTTGTCCCTGCTGAAGTCTTTATTTCCGAAGCTCTTTTTCATCTTCAAAATTATGGTAAAGGATTTGGTAATGAGAGCAAATTGATCTTCATTATCCCTCTTCTGGTTCAAGGCTTTAAGATGTTTCGATCTCTTGAGAGCTAAGTTCTTGACACTGTCTGGTAATTCTCCAGCTATCTCATTCATGGAGATCTCATGTGTGAGCAGCTTTCCTTGCAGGTCATCAAGTTGAAGAGATGGTAGATCTTGGCTTCTTCAATGGAAGTAGTCTTAGGTTCCCATTTTGCGTTAGGAAGACTTATCGAGATCTTTCTAAGCTTTTATTCATTGGAAATGTGTTTTCCTAATGAGTCCAGGTTGTTGACAATATCTGCGAACCTCTTGAACATGTCTCTGATGAATTCATCTACGTTCATTTTAAATAGTTCATACTGCCTAACAAATATATTGATCTTTGTTCGCTTGAATTGGCTAGTGCCTTCAAAGGTTACCACAAACTTATCCCATATTTCCTTAGCAGTTTTGCATCCTGAAATCATGTTGAATTCATCTGCACTCAAAGCACAATATAAGATATTCGTAGCTCTATAATTTTTAAAAAACTGTTCTAATTCAAAAGCTGAAAGTGAATTCTCGGTTTTGGGAGTTTTGATCCAATCTTTCTCTGTGTAGAATGCGTGAGGACCATTCTGAATGATAGTCCACAACTCCATATCTTGAGCAATAATGATGAATATTTTCATCAAGGCTTTCAGTGTACACAATTGTCACAACAAAATAACGGAGGTCTGTTAGCAGCTCTTCACTGAGAGAAACCACCATCTCCTGCTGTACGCATAATCACAAGATTGTTAGATCTATGCATTGATACATGCTCTGATACCAATTGAAAGGGGGTAGTACAGTAGGTAGTAATATAGGATCAATACTCTAGAAGCGGGAGGGGGTTGAATAGAGTATGGAAAATTTTGCTAAATATGTGATTTCAAAGTAGTTTGAAGAAAACAGATAGTAACCTATCTTCCAGATCTTTGATGAGTCTCAAATTTTTATGGTGATTATTAGACACATTGGGCTATATCTGGGTGAAAGCCTAGCCTATTTTGAGGAACTTAAAGTCAGTTTATAACCTTGCAAAATCGAAGTTTCTGTTTTGGTGGTCTGTGACAGCAGCTGTAGTATTCTCCGCATAACTTGAGTTATATAATTTATTTTGAGTTTATTCTTCTTGATTATGAAAGTAGACTCAGTGAGGTTGTTGCACACCAAAATTATTAATTTTTGTTACCCGATTGATCATATTTCCAATTTTTGAAGAAGGATGAAAAATAAGACGTGATCAGCCTGTGTGCAAATGCATTTGTAACTGATTGTTTGATGATCATTGTGTTATATTAACTGCTTAATTACTCATTAGGTGCCATGTACTTCTTTTTACTTGTACTTCATGGTATTATATCAATAATACAATATGTTATATAGTATAGGACAATAGACCACATCCATACAACACTAGAAATAGTTTTTGCACAAAGAAGGTTAAAACTACTACCCTAGTCGAACCCGACGAATGAGGGACCAAGATAATCTTAAGTACGAAGTAGTTAAGCAATTACCGTTCAAGAAAAGTGTGTACGAGCGGACAAAGATGAGAATGGACCTCAGAGCAAGGAATTGTGAAGGACTAGCGTGTTATATTGGTGACGAGTTTTGAGTAAGGAAAAGCAAAGTGTACTTATATTATGTTCAAGACGAAGGTTAGAAGAAAAATGTGTTTGAGAGATGTTCGGGACTTGAATTCAATTTTGTGGTTTTAGGTACTTCTTAGCTAGTTTATCAAAATTTATACTTGGGTGTTTATATGGAATTCTATTGTTGTTGAGTTGGCTACTTTGGGGATTTCGGTATATTAATTTGCTATGGAGATAGTTTGAGAGTTTTAATGTGGTGGGAAATACTAAAATATTGACATAATAGATGGAGTTCTATAAATTGCTGAAATACCCGGGGAGTTTAATTTTCTCTTATTGACGACAGTTTGTCACAAACATCTCATTTAGAGTCCTGTTTTCAGGGCTATAGTTTTGAGCATGTTGCCATTTATGTTTGATTTAGATTTGGACTTCAGAGTTTCATTGTTGCAGAACCTATTTTCGTTGATCTCCAAACATTGTGCTGTCTCTTATAAATTTTGCGGAGTTTTGGGAATTCTTGGGCAAATTCTTAATTGGAAACTGCTAAGTGTGTAATTGTTTGGAAGTCAGCCTTGGAATATCCTTATGGCAGAATAATCTTTATGATTGTTGTCTAATAAGAGTACTCTTCAAATCTTGTAGATATGGTCGTCAACCTGGTGAATCCAACCTTGGAGGATTTTCAGCTGAGCCACCTAACAAGAACGCCTTTCTTGGAGGGGATGTCAATTGGGAAGTTCATCGGAGAAGTCTTGGATATGTGTGAGCATTGGGTTTTCACTTTTGTTGGAGGATGGGTATTCAACAACCTCCTAGTTCATAGTCATTGCATTGTGGAGTCTTTACCTAATGAGCATCCTTGGGTTCCGATTAAGAGACAGTATAATGATTTGGTTGATGAGGAAGGATGGTACATTCCCAATCAAAAATATCTGTATCAAGGCCAATGGATGATAACGCCACACTTCATGAAGTTTACATTGTTGTTAACTCACAAGCTTTGGGAGGAACCTATGGAGGATCCAGGAGAGGTGGTGGACTAAAAAGTTAACGTAGACGACAGCGGTTCCCCGCCCACCCTCGCTTAGAAAGCGTTTTGAGAGTCGTGTCTTTTGGTTTCTTCGAATATTATAATTTATTTAGAACCTACTTTGGAGTTGTTCGAAAAAATGTAATTTTGGGACTTTAGTTGGAATAGTCTATCAAAGAGTATTGGAGTTTCGCTTTTTGGTTGGAGTATTGTTACCTAGTCTTGATGGATCACAATGCTTTACTAGCGCTTCTTTCTCTTCTTATCTTGTCTCGTCTATATTTTGTGGAGGTTATTTATCTTGTTTCTTCCCTTTCTCTTTTGTAGATGGTAAATGAAGATTAAGGAAAAAAAGGGGGAATCACCCATGTGAAATTGAAGTTTGAGGGCGAGGGGCTAAGCCTTGTTTGTTATTTTTAAGAGCATTTGATTCACCAAATGCGGTGTTCTGGGTCACTATAATGTTGATGTTTTCATTGGATGTTCATGTTTGGATCTTTGTTACTTAGCTATTATTTGAGGAACGAGACATTTCTTTGTTCATGCCTTGTCCTTGGAGTTACGTAAGTCATTGGGTTGTATCATTTTGTGATATAGTTCAATTAATTGTAATTCTTAATATGACTGAGAGTTCCGACGTTCAGCTTTGGACGATCTGAAGAGCTTGTTCCTCGTGACAAATAGTTATGATATGGTGGCGGTTATCATTTGAGTTATTGATTAAGATTTTGTAGTGCTTTCTATTACCTTAGTACAGCTACAAGATTTTTTTTGGTGTAGTATAACCTATTATGGTATAGTCTCACGTTTGAGGTAGTTAGCACATATTTTTGTTTGGTGTGTATGATTGCAGCATTGTCACTAAACCAATGGCTAGACAATGGGATGGTTATTCACATATGAGGTACTTGTCAAGTTTTATGCTTATATTGGATTGTTTAGAGTTCTAAATCGTATTGAATCAAGGTTTACGCCAATTCTTTCTACGACATCTTACTCGACCCCATTGTGGACCGTGCTATAGACTTTTTGGAGTTAACAACTAATAGGAATCGTTTCGTATCTTAGACGGATAAATGATCATCCAAATAGGCAATCAGGGATCACTACATGTGGGTCTTCACCTCGTGATTTGAATTCGAGTGTTTGACTGATTTCACGATTGTATGGTAGATGAGTAAGAGAGTTTTGCAGACCAAGAATAGTGACACATACTATATAATCCCTATGACCTAGTGAGTACTCAATTCTTTTTGGGACATACCTCTGTTTAGAGATATCAAGTGGGAGTATTGTGATTCATTGGATGAACTTTACGGTCCCATATATGAAGTACATGTACCATGATAAGTAGTTAGTCGACCTAGATGACATGTGTAAGTGACAGCTTTGCAAACATCATCAAGTGGGAAGAAAATGAAGGCTCCCATTATGTCGTCCAGGACCGTGATTCGTGGCTAGTGCCAGTCAGTTTAGAACCTTCATTTAATTATGGGTAGCATCTCGTTAAGATTCTAGACACAAAGACAAGGGACACGCTTAACAAGAGTGTTAAGCTTGTAAGGCACTGTGGACTGACCACCTCATAAAAGGGGCAACATTGGAAGCGGGGGATGAAATGAAGAAGAAGTATCCTCACATTGTTAATGAGTTATTTTGAGTTCCGAGGACGTCACTTCTCTAAGGGGAAGAGGATGTAATCCTTCGGTTTTTTAATACAACATTATCACGTCACTATTAGTACTCCTTATAGTATATTACATATCATACGTGACTTTAGGTTTGCATTTAGTAGATATACCCTAGAGTGGAGACTCATACCCTAGTGGTTTTGGAGGACTTGGTTTAAGCTTCGAGAACGAAACTCTCTTTAAGAAGGGAAGGATGAAATATCCCATTTTATGGCTACGGGTGTTTTTATGGCTTTAGTATAAGTTTTGAGAGTTAATTTTATTGTTGTTAAGCTTTTGGGTCTTTGTGACTATTACCTAAAGTTTTTAGTGTCTTTAGTCTAAACTAGGGGGTGGTGTCTTTTACCTAAACTAGGGGTGTGAAAATGTCTTTTCCAACATATTGGTATAAATTTTCACCCAAAAATCACTCTACCGTGTTTATTCTTCCCCAAATTCACGCTGGTGAATTAGGAACTCTTCTGTCAATCGGATTGGAGTCCAAATCTTCTCTTCTTCGTCAAAATTTTTGTAGGATTTTGATCATGGATACGCAGTGGAAGAAAAAATATTCATTCAAGACCCTCCAAGGATCACAGGAAGAGGATCATAATGATGGTAAATGAAGAAACAAGTAACACACCTTAGAGATCTCATGTGATGACTTGTAGCGTGAATTGTGTCACGTCTCTACGGTTGATCCACGCCTAGGTTTGATGTCTAGATCTTCCTAATCCTTTGTTCTAGCTTGGATCGGAGGAAGAGGAAGAAGAAATCACGCAACGGGGATCAAAGAGAGGGCTTCGGTCTCTCTTTGTGGTCGACGAATAGGGGGCAGACCAAGGGGTCGGGTTCGGCCTCCTTGTGTCTTACTCTCTCTCTCTCCTTTGTTTCCTTCCTACTCAACTTATGTTATGAGCATTCTTCTAGGAAGGAAACTATGAGTATCCTTTAAATAGTCCAACAACTCCTTGTCAACTACCTAAAGGCCCTTCCTAATCCTACTTGAATTCGGATTAGTCCCTTCCTTGCATATTAGTCCTACTAAGTTTGCAAGGTGTTGCAAAGTGATCCTTCAATTAATTAATCACATTAATTAATTCACAAATCTAGTTCAACCCTATTAGGCGTGTGACCCCATAGGTTCTATCTAGTTGGTAGCAACAATTTGCTAATATGGAGCGGTCTCTAGCAAGACATCCATTCTAGCCAACTAATAGAATAGTCATCCGACAAACCTTGTGCAAGTAATTGTTTCATCCCTTTGTCTCAATATCCGAATTGGACACGATACATACAAGTCACACTCATATATCCAATCCATAGTTTCTCAATCCTGGGAATAGTGTTATTCGTGCAAATAATATCAATATCCCATATTTATTTATTTGAGTCTGGCCAGAAATTCCATAAGCACTATCCCTCGAGTGGCTTCGGATATTTTCTCCCGTTATGTAGGAGGGAAAAATTCTATCTACGTCTACTACGATTTCTAAGCTTGCTTCTTATTGTATACGGTACACGCCTTTATGGCTACCCAGTCACGGTGTAGCGTTTGTCGCTACCAAAATCACAATAATCCACAACTAGATAATCTAGTGACTTCAAGTCTAAGGATGAGAATACCGTTGTCACCACGAGAAGCGCTTGTGACTTTACATAACATGTATGTAGCCTTCTCGTAGTTGGGTCAATCTAGTATGCCATTACCCTTAATGCATACCCATGTGTTGGATAATGATATCTCCATATCAATCCAACCCCATACTAGTCTATAGATGATTGTCCTACTTAATCATTATAATGGACTAGGGATATTTAGGATAAACAACAAAATTGTAAATTTAAGGACTTCATTATATTAAATATCCAATAAATAATACAATGAATATTCTAGCAAAAAACAAGTTCATACTAAACTAGATTGCCTCTAGGGCATCTATTCCAACAGTCTCCCACTTTCACTAGAGCCAATCTGATGCATCCCGTATGCCAATGCTCCTAGTGTGCCCTTCATGCTTGCGCTGAACAAGCGGCTTTGTAAGTGGATTTGACAGATTCTCACCTGTAGGAATCTTGCATATCCGAACGTCTCCTCTGTCGATAATATCTCGATTAAGATGGAACTTCCTGAGCACGTGTTTTGATTTCTGGTGTGACCGGGGCTCCTTTGATTGCGCGATCGCCCCAGTGTTGTCATAGTACAACTCTACTGGATCCGCAATGCTAGGAACCACACCAAGTTCAGAAACAAATTTTCTAATCCAAACAACTTCCTTTGCCGCACCATTCGCAGCAATGTACTCAACCTATGTTGTAGAATCAACCACCGTCTCTTGCTTAGAACTCTTCCAGCTCACCGCTGCTCCATTTCAGGCAAAACACATATCCTGATTGTGATCTGAAATCATCTCTGTCGGTTTGGAAGTTTGCATCCGTGTAACCCTTTACACGCAACTCTTCCTCACTACCAAATATCAAGAAAGCATCCTTAGTTCTTCTCAAGTACTTAAGAATGTTCTTGACTGCAATCCAGTGACTCTCACATGGATTGGACTGGTATCTGCTTGTCATACTCAAGTCATATGACACATCTGGTCTAGTAGATAACATGGCGTACATGATAGATCCTATGGTCGAGCCATAGGGAATCCTACTCATGCTTTCCTTCTCAATATTATTGGAAGGACAATCACTCTTCTAAAGAGTGATTCCATGTGACATGGGCAAGAATCCCTTCTTGGAATTTGGCATGTTGAACCGCTTCAACACCTTGTCTATAAATGTACTTTGACTTAGGCCTAGCAGTCTTCTAGATCTATCTCTATAGATCTTTATACCAAGTATATTGGCTGCTTTCCCTAAGTCCTTCATTGAGAAACACTTTCCTAGCAAATCTTTAATAGATTGCAACATGGGAATCTCGTTTCCAATGAGTAGTATGTCATCCACATACAAGACCAGAAAAGAAACAGAGCTCCCACTAACCTTATTGTAGACGCAAGACTCATCTTCGTTTCTGATGAAGCCAAACTCTTTGACTACTTCATCAAAACGTCGATTCCAACTCCTAGAAGCTTGCTTCAATCCATAAATGGATCATTGCAGATTACGGACTTTGTTGGCTTACTTTGGATCTTCAAAACTCTCAGGCTGTATCATATACACGTCCTCGAGGAGATTCTCATAGAGGAATACTGTTTTGACATCCATCTGCCAAATCTCATAGTCGTAGTATGCTGCAATGGCAAGTAGGATTCGGATGGATTTGGTCATAGCGACTGGTGAAAAGATTTCATAGTCAATACCATGAATCTATCTGACTCCTTTACCACCAATCGGCCCTTATAGGTAATCACATTACCATCCAAGTCGATCTTCTTCTTGAAGACCCACTTGCACTGCAACAACCCCCTTATCCGGCTCGGACAAGACCGGGAAGGTGATACTACAAGTAACGGCGGAAATCAAAAGCATAACATCCCAACTTATTGATTTATCACATAATATTAAACTGTACATAAGTCTCTAGATATTATACAAGAGTGTCCAAAACTACTACAAGATCTTTGCAAACTATACTAGATTCTACTTGTGACGTCATCCTTCTAGGTGAGTCTCGTACCCGGCTACCCCTTAGTCTCCAGCTTCTAAACCTGCGGTGGGAAGGAAAACAGGAACCGCAGTTTTCAAAGTCAGCATGGAAATACTGAGTAAGTGACACCCAAGCTCGTAAAACAGAAGACGAAGCATAACTTTCTTTTCACAATAAATATAAAGAGGAAATAAAATAAAAACTTGCAGAGTAAATCAGGTACTCAAATATAAACTGTAAAACTGTAAGAAGTGAACCTGATGCATCCAGTAAAATTCTCATTCTTTTGATCTTCCTTTCTCAACTTTCAAACGGGGAGAATTAGTCCCAATCTCTTTCTTCTTCTCTTTCTTAAATATCCAAATCTCATAGAAACTTTATTATTAACTGTGTTGATACGGGGAAGAATCTACTATACTATCACTAGCAGCCATGACCTTAAGTGCCGGCACCCCCCTAAGACTCCTCGCGGCCAGAGAGGTGAGTACATGGAGCGACCCGGCAGGTTGCGACCGGGTTAAAATAAAAACGGGTCGAGTGGACGAAGCCAACACGACCAATCTAATCACAGGCCGAGTGAACAAAGTCAACACGGCAATAATGCGCTTCTCCCGTACAACTCTTTCCACTTTACGTTAATTACGCATTATTAATATTCTTCGTGTGTCAATATCAAGCAAAATAACTTCTTTAAAATGCAAGAAAATCTGAAATACACTTGTAAGTAAATAACAAGCACTTTTCGAGACAATTATTAAAATCAACTTTGCGACACGAAAAGAGCTTGGCACGCAAGGCTTGGCATGTTCACTTACCTTACTTTCCGTAGCAAAAGCACGTCCTAGCAGTGGCTCGGGCCTACAAAGGCGTCACCTACAAATCGTGTCTATGTCAACAAATATTAAAATAAAATGTTATAATTCCATAAAGAGTGTTTTCTTTATATTAATCCAAACCCCGCTATTTAAATTCTAACGTTTTATTATCTATTCATAGTTTTCTATAAACGAAACAACTCTGCTATTTTTAAACGACCAGTATTATTATTATCTAAAAGTGACTAATTAGATTAAAAAATATTAGTTAAAGATAAAATTGTACTTAGAAACTATTTATAATGATAAATGATTTTCGACTATTATGTTTTTAGGAAAACTCTACACGATACTATATTATTTAGAAATAGTAAAAAATCCAATTTTAGAAGTTAACGACTAATTTAATAAGCTAAGTGATTAAACATTGTTTATTGCAAGTTTTTAACAAAAATGATTCTATTATAATTTTTAACAAACCACCCATTTACTATTTTCTTCACCCGAATCAATTTTTCAAGACGAGAACAAAAACTACTATTTTTAGAAATTATTGTTAACCCAAAATTATTATTATTATTATTATTATTATTATTAACTAGAAGTGTGGTTTAATTATATAAACTCTAAATTATAATTAAAATCAACAAAAACCTTATTTATATAAAACAGTTATATTAAAAGACACTAGTCACCCCTTAGTTTCTGAAAATATCAAACAGCCCCCTTTGTCATGTCATTATAATTTCTGAAAAATACACTTTAACCCCTTTTTCAACAACAATCTCATTTTAGCTTCTCTAATCATGATTTTAGCTACCAATTCTTGATTTTGATTGCGTATAACAACTAAATAGAGAGGGTAGGACGTACCTAGGCCAAAAATGGCCGGAAACGGACAAGAAGCGAGTCCCTACGGTTTCATTGTCGAGGCCACCGGAGTTGGAGCTCGCCGGAGCTTTAATGGTGGCTTCTAGCTTCTGCTGGGGTCTCCTAGGATCAGTTCGAAACTCCTGGAGTCAAGCTGCACAGACTTCGAAGGGTGGGTGATGCTGGTTGAATTTGGCCAAGCTCTTCGCCGGATTCCATGGAGTTCCAACGGTGGTGCGGCTGCTACTTCGGCAGCCGCTGCTACTACTGCTGCTTCACCTCTGTTTCAAGTCCAACTCGAGAGAGAAGGAGGGTAAGACAGCACTAGAGGGGGGGAGATACACGAGGAGGCAGTGGGTTCCTCCTTGGTGGTTTTCCCCGACGGCGGCAGTGGGCTTCTGCCACGCTTTTGCTGCTGCTACTGGGCCTCTGCTTCTGGCCAGAGGGGTTTGAGACGCGATTCAGAGAGATAGGAGGAGGCAGAGGATGAGAGAGGGAGACGGATGTGGTGGTGGGTTTACTTTGCCGCCGGCGAGGGTGGCGGCTACGGAGCTGCAAGTGGTTCCTGCTACTTCTTTTGCTGCCTCTGTTTACTCCTAGCGGCAGAGCCTTAGAGCGAGAAAGAGAGAGATGAAGGTTGTGGCAGTGGGTTTGTCTTTCTCGGGTTCTTGCCGCCGTCGAAGTTGGCGGCTGTGGTGGTGGTAGTGGTTGCGGCTACCACTGCTCCTACTGCTGTTGTTGTCTTCTGAGATCAGAGAGAAACAGGGAGTGAGAGAGGGAGAGATATGCAACTGGGTTGCTTCTCTTGCCGAGAGAGGGATGGAGCTCGGTGGTGGTGAAGGTGAAGGGGACGATGGTGGAGATGGTGGTTGTGGTTATGGACTTGGAGGCTGCTGCTGTGTGATGCGAGGGAAGGGGGTGAGGGCTTTTATAGCCAGGCTGAGGGCGGTGGAGAGTGGGGCGGTGTGTGCTGGTGGCGGTGATGTCCTTTGCCGTGAAGGCAAAGGAAGAAGAAGAAGTGGGTTCTGGAAATTGAAAATAAAAAAAATAATAGACTTTGGCAATAATTGGGTGTGGTGGAGGTATCAAAAGCAGGAGTAATTGGGTGTATCCTACACGCAGTATCTCGCGGTGGTCGTATACGCGCTATCATTCTAAAAATTTAAAGAAAAGCCCGTTTATTTATTTTTTCGAATATTTTTCTAACGATTTCTAAAATCTTACCCACAAATCTCTTAGCTACAAAATAACACAATATCTCACCCAACTTATTTGTTTATTTATTTTGCAACTAAATTCTTATTTTAGCCTTCTAAAATTAATTCACTATTGCTAATATAATGTTTCCTAAAATCTCACTCGAACTTCTTAGCTATAAAATTGAAATACCCAACCTTATTTTTTTCTCAATTAATTTCTTATTTAAATTCTAAAATTACTATTTTACCCTTGCTATTTAGACGGGGTATTACATGCACCCTATGGGTCGCGCCCCTACGGGTGGTTTCACCAAAGTCCATACTTTGTTGGCATACATGGATTCCATCTCGGATCTCATGGCTTCAAGCCACTTCTGTGAGTCTGGCCCTTTCATGGCCTCTTCATAGGTAGTAGGCTCATCATCTATGAGCATCGTGTCACCAGACTCAGTCATGAGAAGTCCATACCTCTCTGGCTCCTGGCGCACTCTACTAGATCTATGAGCTCTTGTGCTACTTTAACAGGTTGCTCCACAACTATTTGTGGTTCGTGCTCATGTTCCATTGAAGGATCAGTGCTTTGTGGCTCTTGAATTTCTTCAAGTTCTACAGTCCTCCCAGTTGCTTCTTTAGAGACAAACTCTCTTTCTAGAAACACGCCGGACCGAGCAACAAACACTTTGTTCTCAGTTGGATTGTAGAAATAGTAGCCCTTAGTTTCCTTAGGGTACCCCCACAAACTTACACTTACCCGACTTAGGCCCTAGTTTGTCTGATTGTAAACGTCTTACATAGACATCGCCTCCCCAAAAAGAAATCTTCATGAACGATAGTGTAGGACGCCGCCCACTCCACATCTCATGTGGTGTCTTCATGACTGATTTAGATGGAACACGGTTAATGGTGAAAGCTGCACTTAATAGAGCATAGCCCCAAAATGATAATGGAAGATCGGTTTGACACATCATAGATCGAACCATATCCAATAGTGTTCGATTCCTCCTCTCAATTACGCCATTCCACTGTGGCGTTTCGGGTGGAGTGAGTTGGGACACGATCCCACACTCTGTAAGATAGTCATCAAGCTCTTGCCTCAAGTATTCTCCTCCACGATCCGATCGTAGAGACTTGATACTTTTGCCAAGCTGCTTCTCTACTTTACTCTTGAATTCTTTGAACTTTTCAAAGGATTCGAATTTGGCCTTCATAAGGTATACAAATTCATATCTACTGAAATCATCAGTAAATGTGATGAAGTAGACGTAACCACCCCTGCAGGCGTGGCAAATGGCCCACATACATCAGTATGCACGAGTGCCAATTGCTCACTAGTCCTCTCACCTTTCTTATTCAAAGGGGACTTTGTCGTTTTCCCAATAAACAAGCGTCACATGTCTCATATGATTCAAAATCAAATGAGTCTAGGAATCCATCCTAATGGAGTCTAGAAACACGTTTCTTGTTTGTGTGGCCTAAACCACAGTGCCATAGATAAGCAGGATTTAAATCATTCATTTTAATCCTCTTGGTATTTATATTATAGACAGGATTATTTAGATCAATGATGTATAATTCATTAAATAATTGTGCACTACAATAGTGAATATTATCAAAATAAATGGAACAACAATTGTCCTTTATTGAAATAATTAAACATTACTTGTCCAAACAAGAAATAGAAATAATGCTTCTGCTCATAGCAGGCACAAAATAGCAATTATTTAATTCTAAAACTAATCCTGAAGGCAGAGACAGCTCGTACACGCCTACGGCCAATTCAGCAACATTTGCTCCATTCCCAACGCGCAGGTCTATCTCCCCTTTAACCAATCTTCTACTTCTCTTTAGATCCTGCACATTTCGACAAATGTGAGATCCACATCCAGTATCCAATACCCATAACGCAGATATAGTTAAATTGAAATCTACAACAAAAATACCTGGTGGTGGTGGAATCACTATTCCAAGCCTCTTGTCCTCCAAATATTTTGGGCAGTTCCTCCTCCAGTGTGCTGACTATAGTAGTGACATTCACCTTTAGTCACACCTTTGGCAATGCCACCAACAGGCTTAAGGGCAGGTTCCTCAGACTTGGCAACTGCTTTGCCTTTGCCTTTGCCTTTGGAGGATGAGGCAAACCTTTTGCCCTTTCCTTTCTGTACAATCATAATGGCCTTGCCCTTACCCTTGTTGATGCTTTGTTCAGCTGTCCTCAACATATTGAGTAAATCTGGCAGTGATTTCACGATCTCGTTCATGTCATAGTTCATGATGAACTGTCCATAGCTCTCAGGCAACGATTGCAACACGAGATCGGTGGCCAACTCTTGGCCGACCGGGAACCCTAGTCGTGCGAGATTCTCCAAGTACCCGATCGTACGGAGTACATGAGGTCCCACAGGGTTTCCTTTAGCCATATGACACTTGAACAATGCCTTAGAAACTTCATACCTCTCAACCCTTGCCTGCTCTTGGAAGAGCTGCTTCAAGTGTTCGATCATATCGACTGCATTCATGTTCTCATGTTGCTTCTGTAGCTCACAGGTCATGGTGCAAAGCATAAGGCAGGCTGCATCATTAGTGTCGTCAACTCGTTTTTGATACGCCTTTAGGGCTGCAGGAGTATTGTTTTCTGGACCTGCCGGAACTTGCTCCTCTATAGCGTACAGTTTCTTTTCTTGCTTGAGAACGATTCTCAAGTTTCTGTACCAGTCAAGGAAATTTGTTCTAGAAAGCTTGCCCTTCTCAAGGACAGAGTGTAGGGAATGTTGTGAACTCGATGAGTTGTTTGCCATTTGGAATTCTACAAAATAAAAATACGCAAGTTTTAGTATTTGTGAACTTTTGACTATATTTAATAATGGCTAGATTATTAAACATAGCTCCCACTATTTTTCTACGGATTAATAACCCTCAAGAAATTAATGCGAAAAATATCATTATATTTTCTAGTGGGCCAAGATCAATGTTTCATCTCCTTTTGAGCTTGCTTTGGCAAGTCACCCAAAAATTGACTACTTTAGGTAGGAACAATTCCAATTGCATCCCATGCAACTCTTGGTTCAATTGGTCCTTATTTATCCATCCGCATGAATAATCCCAATTGATTGCCTCCAGGATTTAATCATATTATAACCCAGTTGTGTCTGACCTCTTATTTAAACAATTGCACATTACTTGCTTGTGCCATCGTATCACATCATTATGAATCAAGTCGCCTTGCTTTGGCATGCACGAGCTTGATAAATCATGATGATGATCAGTGTTTAAATAACGAGAAGGCAAAAACACAATATTTGAAGTTTGAGGAATTTTAAAATTCAATTTTAATTGTTTTGTTGATCCATATCAACTGATCTATCTATTTTGAGTTTGGGCTCAACTCCAAATTATAGATCCGGGTTGTTAATTATCTTATTATCCTAATTGCATGCATCATCAATACACCAATCACAAAATAATAAGACAGAAAAATAAACAACCACAAAATAAATAATAACGTGATGTGGATATGGCCTTTTCTAGACTAAGATATTCCCAAGCCAATGGGAATATCTATGAACCCTGAAGAACAAACACGTCTCCATAGTCCTTGTGGAATACTCCATGCTCCATCTTTTGTGGCTTCTTTGACTTTGGGCTTCTTTTCTGCAATCTTGGCTAACAATCTCTTCTATCTGGCACTAGCTAACACCAACCCTTCACCCCCCCCACGTAACGGTTTGGGGAACAGACAGCTAGTCCCCCAAGTTTCAGAAAATTCAGCTTGGCCCCAACTCAAACTTAAAAAAAAATACGCAAACCCATCGATCGAAACACGAATTTGAACTATAAAACATGATTTTGATATCATAAAACAACTCAAGAGGTAATTTAGGGCTTACCCAACCCATGAAACGCGAGAAACGGTAGAGAAACGAAGCGGGTCGAGTCGCCGAAGTTGTCACCGGTGATGGTGGCCGACGAGAGGTTCCTCCGGTGGTTTATGGGCGCTGCTGAGGGTTCCAGGAGCTTGGTCGAGCTCTTTAGGGTCTAGGGAGACCGAGAGAGAGATGGGTGGTGCTATTTTGGTTGGGCCAAAGTTTCACCGGTGTAGATGGTGCATTCCAGACAGACAGATCATAGCCACGTGGCAGCCATCCAGCACATTTGACTGTTCTCCATATACACCCAATCACTGCTCAGACTTATCCACTTGGGGGCTGCGAGGCAGGGCCACCCTCGCGTACTAACCGCACGGGACTTGTAGGGACTTAGTGGTTTGGAGGCTAGAGTAAGGTCTGTCGCGCGCTAACGACAACTAAGCTCGCGCGTGACCCTTGGTAACTGACTGAGAGATTTAATGACCATGTGTCCTATAAACTTGGTCGATCTCATAACGGTCTCCGACATATACGGACGGGTGCGTAACGTTCCCTATATATACGGTCTAACAATAGTGTGTTCCTCAGATGCTACAATAGTGTGTTCCGGTGTTCTGTGTTCGAGTTGCTGCTTAAGATCCTTAACTTCTGCTAGAGCTTCCCGGAGTGCAACTGCAGAAGTAGTGCTCTCTGCAATCATGGTCATCGCGTGTTGACCCATCACTTTCATTACTCCTCTCAGCTCAGCCAACTCTGAAGCTAATTCTTGTTGTTGTTGCTGCAACTCTGAAACAGCTGCTTCATGCACTGCTTCCACCGCATTCACCTGAACTGTGCCATAATCTATTTCATTTTGCTTCATCAGTTCTTTCTGCTGGGACTCATAATCCAAGCTCTCCTCTTGTTCAACCACTTGTCTCATCAGCTCATATGCACCCTCCTCATCGCATTTGAACAAGAAATTTCCCCCAGCTTCTTTGTCGATTTTGTCTTTGTCAAGATTTCCAAGTGAATCATAGAAGACCTGGATGATATGGGCTTTGTCAATGCTATTGTTGGGGCATCTACGTAGCAAACAATTTAGGCGCTCCCATGCTTTGACAAGTGATTCATTTTCCTTTTGCCTAAAATTCCAAATCTCGTTCTGCAGCAGAATTAGACGTGAGATTGGAAAAAAATTGACCATAAATTGAGAGGCACACTCTTCCCAAGTTTTGATCGAACCAGACGGCATAGAGTCTAGCCAATGCATAGCAACTCCCTTGAGGCAATGTGGGAAGAGCATCAGTTTCAGTGCTTCAGATGTGACCCCACTATAGCGAATCAGTCCACATTGGTTCTGAAATCTTCCAATGAATCCATGTGGGTCTTCCTCATATGTACCAGCAAAGGTGCCCTGATCCCGAACAAGCTGAATTGTGGCTGGCTTGAGGTAGAAGTTTTCAGCCTCGATTGGTGTCACCACAATTGCTGGCTCCCTTCCTGTAAGATTCGCCTCAAATGCCTGGATTATTGCTTTTCCAGAACGGTTGTACGGCATTGAGGTCGGCTGCGGTCTAGATGTTGCCGCTAGTGCTTTCTCTACGGCTGCAGCCACCATAGCTTGTAGCTGCTCCGTCGTGAGGCTAACTAGCCCTTGGCCTTTTGCCATCGCTACCTGAGGAAACAACACTAGCACACCCGTGAGGTAAACAGATAGTAACAAAAATAAAATAAAAACTCCAAACTAATTTCTACTAAACAATCTACCGTTGTCCCCGGCAACGGCGCCAAAAACTTGACACGCTTTCTTACGTGTTACCGCAAGGGCATGGTTCAAGTAGTAAAGAGCGAGTATATTTAATACTCGGGTTGTCGAATCCCACGAGGACAAGCTCGAGATTGCTTAGTTATAATATTAGTTTAAAGTGAAGTAACCAGGAGGAATGGATTAAGAATTGTGAGTTTGTCACTCTCAAACAAGTGGCTCTACGTAGCTAAGAACTGCAAATTAACAGAATAATAGTACTAAGAGTATGGAGAAACTAGATGATTTAGGGTCCCTAGGATGCTTAGTTGATTTCCGGATTCAATTCACAACACTTCACTCTTTCTTTCACCATATCCGATTATACTCGCAACACATATCTCTCAATCGTGTATCACACTGTTGTGTATTCAACAACAAATCCTTTCAGCCTAATGTTGTTAATCACACTACTCTAGTTGATATAATAAAAGTACCCACAAGACCTCTCAAACTTGCAAAGTTATCACTTTAACATAATCAGCTGAAACAATCTTCATGTGATCACTCTCATTCTTTCACCTCTCAGTCTCAAGAATATTAAGAGTGTCTTCCTACTCTTCACGAACCTAGGGTTGAGTTATTTTAATATACTCTCCTAGATAACTAATATGCTATGGGTGATCAAGCCTCACATGCTAAGAATTAAGAACTCAAGTAGATGAATGAATGAAATCAAGAGTGAAATTAAGCTTTAAGCATGAAGTAAATCCATGAATCCATCAATCAACCAAGTAAACCCTAGTTCTCCATAATCACCTAGCTATGAGTTTAGCTAGACATGAAATATCTTGATAAAATCATGATCTCCATAGAAAATAGTACAAGAGATGAAGAAAAAGAATCATACAATGAAATCCTTGAAGATGGGGCGTGAATCCTCTCTTCCTTGAACTCCCGTGCGCCTCTCCCCCTTCATTCGTCGTGCGTGTGTCTATTCCCCGGCCTTCCTCACGTTCTTTTACTAGCTGGGGCGAATTTTTAATATACTTTGCTGAAATTGCATCTCAGCCTCTCTAGTTTGTACTTCCCGTCCAGAATTGTAAGCTGATCTTGCACAGGCCATATCTCTCTCATCCGGACTCGGATTAAGCTCCGTGACCTATCATTGGAAATCTCTTTGAGTCTACTTTCATTTGGCACTTGTCTCACTCCAAAATTATTTGTGTAACTCAAGATATCATCAGATTTGTGCAGACTGGTCATCCTAGCTTCTCCATCTTTGCTTCTCCTCGTTCCACTTGTGCTCCCGTTGTTTCCGAAGTTCGTTCCATGCCTCCTATCAACCGATTAGCATCCGTTCCTGGCAAGAAAACATGAACAAACATACCAAGCGATTATATTTGACAAATAACAACTAAATATACATAGAAACTCCCGGACTAACAATACAAAGCATGTGAAGCATCAAGTGATAAAACGAATCAAATTCTATAACATTAAATTCAAATCACTCGCGATGATGTGGTAAAATGGAAGTAATAGATAGCTCCTAAAAGGTGCTATCAACCAGCAAATATGTCAGCTTTGGAACAACGTTTGGACAACTTTTTGACGAATCAGTGCTTCGCAGACACAGTCATCCGCAAGGTCGATAGTGCTCCGCCAATTCCCATAGAGATTTATTTGATGCCCAATCCTGCTGGGTACAATGCACCAAAATTGGACAAGTTCGATGAGGTTAGTAGAAATGCGCATGAACATGTCATGCGTTTCATTGATTTGATGGGTCCACATGGAGCTGTCGCGTACAAATGGTACATGACGTTGGAGGCTGGTTCGATCAATACCTGAGAAGACATGGTGAAGAAGTTCTATACCAAATTCTTTCAAGTCGAAGAGAAGGCCACAACGATACACATATCTCGTATGCACCAGAAGCACGACGAGGAAGGAGTGGCATTCATCAAGAAATTAAGAACCAAGTCTCTGGAATGCATTGATGAAGTCTCTGAGAGTTGCCTGGTGGAGATATGCCTTCAGGGCATGCACGACGAATACAAAGATATGTTATCAATTTGAATATGCCTACCTTTCCAAAGTTGATTGACTGCACCAGGAACATCGAGCCACGGGTGGAGAAGATGAAAAAGAGGTATGCGAACGATCGCACGTCGGCAGGCTCCAGCTTCAGAATTGGGCGATTCAACTATAAACGTGGACGTGAGGCTGAAGTGAGTGCGGTCGCATCTCCGCAAAAGATGCAACGACCTAGACCCAGGGAGGCACCCCTGTTGCCATGTTCAATTGAGGACGCGATAACTCTTTGCAAGAGGTGGAGAAAAGATGGAATTCTGCCAGCACTGGAGAACAAGCCCTCCGGAGAACAACTGCGAGATCCTAGATGGTGTGAATGCCATGGGCAAGTCATGCACCCAACAAGGGATTGCAAGAAGCTAAGATGGCTGGTGGACAGGAAGATCAAAGAGGGGCAGTTGGTCGTTGATTAGCCAGCAAAGGATGTGCGCAGCAATCCCTTGACATCCCATACGCAACAGGAGCGCAAAGGAAAGTAGATTGCAATGATCTTAATTGTGGATCTGGAAGAGGTCACAGATGTAGAAGTCCCAGTGGAATTCGAGATCTGTGAAGAGGAAGATTATGGCATGGACACGAAAGACTCACGCGCCGAACGGATGAAAGATTCCAACAAATTTGAGAATTTCTTTGACGACATAAACTTCTCCAGCACTTGCAGGCATGAGATGACAAAGGCCATTTTAAGGGTGGCATAGGACTATGGAGAGGAACTTGTTGTCTCAAACGGCAAAGTCATCAGGGCCGCGCGATCAATTGGCCTGGTCATGACGAACGATGAGTTAGACAAGAGAACATATGCGAACCATCAGAGGCCATTATATGTGAGTGCCATTGTCAATGGCATCGAGTTCAAAAGAGCTTTCGTCGATGGAGGAGCTGTTGTGAACGTGATTTACTCAGCGCCCTTGAGTTGGCTGGAATCCCAGAGAGCAAGATTGTCAAGAGGCCATCACCATTGATGGGTTTTGGAAGCGACTCCAGAATGCCTGTCGGGTGGATTTGCCTGGGAATCCAGATCGGCCAAATCAAGTGCTCTGCCAAGTTCCATGTCACCGATGCCAATACCACTTATCATATGATCATTGGTCGAGCATGGATCCACCGCTTTGATGTTGTGCCTTACACGGCTCATCAAGTGATGAAGGCCATTTGGAGATACATAGTGGTTGCAATACCAGCCTTAGTGAACCCCTTAAACTTGGAGGAGGCGCACTTGTCTGGGGCGGCGTGGTTAACGAAAATGGCAGACGAAATAACTCCGGCGCCGTTTCAGCCGACTCCTTTGCCCAAATGGGAGGATATCAAGGACCAATCACCGGCAAGAGTTATGGTCATCGAGAGGCCTCGAATGAGAAACATGTCGTGTGGGAGGAAAGGCCAAGCATAGCATACCAAAAGAAGAACGTCTACACCTTGAATAGGGTTGTAAAACATAATGAAGAGGGTAAAGAAGTAAGCAGATTATATGCCAATGGAAAGAAGTGCTATCGCATCTCAAGGTGCGAGGGGTCTTCTTTGTCCCCCTCCATCGAAGATGTCCCTGAGCAAGTCTACGAGCTAACAAAAGCGCCACACAGGAAGGGGAGAAGGCACCACTGGAGGAGTTGAAAGAAGCTCCTGAATGCATGGAAGATCATCCGAAACCTCAGAAACAAGAACTGAAGGAGGTGTTCTTGAGCCCAATGGAGAAGAGGAAAAGGCCAGTCTTCCTGAGTGCTGATCTTGATGTTGAGGAAGAGAAAGGACTATTGGAGTTGTCAAAAGTCTACAAAGATGTATTTGCATGGGATTATGATGAGATGTTAGGATTGGACAAGGAAGTTACTATGCACATACTAGATGTTATCCTAGGATCAAAGCCAGTGAAGCAAAGCGCGAGGACATTTCGTCCAGAAGTGAATGTCAAGATAAAGGAAGAGATAGTGAAGTTGCTGAACGCCAAGTTCATCGAGCCCAATCACTATCTCACTTGGCTTGCCAACATCGTGCCTGTTTTAAAGAAGAATGGGAGCCTTCGTGTATGCGTTGATTTCAGAGACTTAAATCGATTCTGCCCAAAGGATGATTTTCCATTGCCCAACATAGACTTGTTGATTGATTCTACTGCTGGTCATCAGATGTTCAGCTTCGTGGATGGATTCAGCAGCTACAATTAGATCAATATGGACCCAGAGGATGCAAGGAAGACAACCTTCATCACCCCCATGGGAGTATTCCATTACATGGTTATGCCCTTTGGACTGAAGAATGCAGGTGCGACCTACCAACGCACGATGATGGCCCTCTTCCACGACATGATGCATCGGGAAGTGGAATTCTATGTGGATGACTTTGTCATCAAGTCCAGACAGAGAGAGGATCATTTGAAGGACTCGATGAAGGTTTTTGAGAGATGCAGAAAGTTTCAGCTCAATATGAATCCCATGACATGTGCATTTGGGGTAACCTCATGGAAGTTCCTGGGATGCGTGATACATCGACATGGGATCGAGCTTGATCCCGCGAAGGTCTCAGCCGTTACTAGCTTGCCAGTACCTCAAACTCAGAGTGCGTTGAAGATATTTTTGTGGAAACTTTCCTATCTGCGAAGGTTCATACCAGCAATAGCAGAAGTCACATTATGTTTTGGGAATTTGCTTAAGAAGGGTACAACGTATGTTTGGACAGCAGAGCACCAGGGCGCGTTTGAGAAATTGAAACAACAGTTGAAATCTCCACGGGTCATGATTGCGCCTCAGCTTGGGTCTCCACTACTCCTGTACCTTACCCCAACGAAGAAGTACATTGGAGCACTGTTAGCTCAGGAGTTTGAAGGGCAGGAGAAGCCTATTTGCTACATCTCGCGCATGGTCCAGTCTGCTGAGTCCAGGTACACAGACATCGAGCGTCACTGCCTTACTTTATTCTTTGTTTTAGGAAAGTTAAAACACTTCTTTGCCTCCCACAAAGTCGTAATTATAACAAAAAGCGATCCCATTCGCTATATGTTGGGACACTCTGCCCCCTCTGGGAGATTGGCAAAGTGGTATATGACTGTATCACAGTATGATATAACATATGCGCGCCCAAAGGCCATCAAGTCACAGGCAGTGGCGGATCTGTTGGCGAAATTCCCATGCGAGATCTATGAGCCTATGGTGGAGCAAGATCTGGAGGGATTAGAAGTGTACGCGATGGATTCCCAGTATTGGAAGCTACACTTCGATGGATCATCCACAAGGTCAGGAGGAGGAACTGGAGTTGTACTGACTAAACCCAATGGTGAAGTCATTAAGATGTCAAACAAGCTTGCCTTGGCAGTAATAAACTATGAAGCCGAATATGAAGCTTTGATTCCTGGTCTCCTTGCAGCTAAGGGCTTGGAGGTGCAAAACCTGAGAGTGACGGTGGATTCTAAGTTGATTTTCAATAAAGCCTCCAGAGAGTATGGTCTGAAAGAAGTAAACTTACTGAGCTATAGATCAATCGTGCAGAAGTTGGTGCAAAGGTTTGAATCCATCAAGTATGAGCACACTCCTAGATCAGACAATCGACATGCAGATGCCCTAGCCACCATGGGGTCGAAGATCAGTTCGGACAAATGTCCACCCAAGATCTCTATCGAGGTTAAAACAACTCCCTATTTGATAAGGGACTTATGCGAAGATGAGTTTGTTGAAGCAGAAGACTGGAGGACGCCTATCACGCGTGCGATGGCTGAAGGAACAAGTAAAGAAAGTTGGGTGTCCACCAAGGGATTCTGCATACATGAGAATCTACTCTACTACAAAGGACCTGGAGGAATCTTGATGCGCTCTATCACATAGGAGGAAGGCCAAACATTGTTGGAGAAGATTCATCAACATTCCTGTGGAGAGAACGAGGTCTCTATCTACATAAAGGCGCAAAGGTACGAAATTCACTGGCCACAGATGCAACAACCCATCCCAATCTTATCCGGCCCGAACCGGGAGGGTGATGCTAAAAGTGATGGCGGAACTCAAAGGCAATACAATCCACAACTCGTGTTATTAACATTAAAAACCTATATTATGATATGAGTCTTATACAAGAATCTGATTGCTATTACACAGTGATTAACTAACAATTTCTAAATACTACTTGTGAAGTCACTCTAAGTGAGTCTCGGGCCCAGCTAAACCATAGTCCCCAGCTCCTAGACCTGCGGTGGGAAGGAAACAGGAAACACAGTTTTGAAAGTCAGCAATCAATACTGAGTGAGCAACACCAAGCATGTCAAACACATAAGAGAGAAAATTCAATTAAAATAATAAATAACAACAGCAACAACGAAAGTAAAAGACATATGAATATTAAGATAAACTCAAGTTCAGACACAATTCCAGAAATTTCCAGAAACCAGCCTTTAACTCATATCCAATGTCCTCATATGAAACTTCCAACTCAATTTCAATAATCCAAATCTCATATTCTCATTTAATCATAAACATCTATTTCCTCATTAATAAACTGCCAATCCAGAAACAACCATTTTTAATTCTTGAGTTGAACGGGGAAAATCCAATCGCAGCATAATCATATCCCATCACAAGCTACCAAGAGCTTAAGTGTCGACACCCCCCTAACATGGTTCTTGCGCCCAGAAGGAGTGAGTACAAGGAGCGAACCCGAGGCAAATTGCAACCGGGCTAAATAATAATGGGTCGAGTGGACGTAGCCAACGACGACCAAATCCATCATAAATAATCCAAATGACGTTCTCCGCACAACTCTTTCCACTTTAAGTTATTACGGATTATTAGTTATTGTGTGAGATTTTCCAGAAAATAAGTCAATAAATCCAACAAGTTTCAAGTAAAAGCACATAAAAATATTTTAACTGCAAGACGTGTATAAAAATCATGTTCGACACGAAGGAAGCTAGGCACACGAGGCTTGGCATGTATACTCACATTAATTCACATCAACTAGCACGTAGAAGCTCCTGTGGGCGTTCGTCGTCCTCGTCTATGAAGCTGTTATCAACGATTACCAATTTCTAATTACGAAAATATTATTTCTAAATAATGAAAGCACTTATACTATTCAGACGTTCGACTACGTCGCTTAATCATGTCAAACTCTCACGATACCCCAATAAACCCATTAGGACCCGTATTTAAGTCATATACGCATGATATAAAGATATAATGAAGTATTCTCGAAATAAATTGCTATAAACAAAACAACTCTTATAATTATTTTTGATAAACAAGTGACTTATAAAGAAACATCATTTAATTACAATTACTAGTAGTGTCAATAAAGCTATGTCTTGAGTACAACAATAATTAAACATATATTCTTGTTAGTAAAAAGAATAATAATCATTTGAAACGTTCACTTGTTTTTATTAGAACAAATGCAACATGTAGAAAATAATTGAAATAACATTATTTCCCAAAAAATGATTTATTACAACTAAAACATATTTTTATCACTAAAACATTTCCACTTTATTTTTATTTAAAATAATATTTAATGAAATAGTATAAATAGATTTAAACACATTAATGTATATAGATACTATTGCATCCCCTTAAAGTTTTCATAAAACACAATCAGTCCCTCAATACTTTAGGCAAACTACAAACAGAGCCCCCAAAGTTTAAGACAAAACAAATCTGCCCCCAAATATAATTTCACGATGAAGACTCCTCTCTTCCCGATCAAAACATGATTTCGAACTACCAAGGTAGAATTTTGACAACTGAAAATGAAATATAGGGAGAATTAGAGCGTACCCGTCCAAAGAAATGCGAGAAACGGACAAAAATTGAGGCGGGCCGAGGCCGGCGAAATCACCGCCGGTGGTGGAACTCGACCGGAGCTGTTTCGGTGGTTATTGGCTTCGTCTGAGCCTCCTACAAGCTGGGTTGGACCTTCTAGGCTTGTTAGATACCGAATACAAGGGATGGGTGTCTTCGGTTTGCGTTGCCCGAACTGTCGCCGGAAAACATGGAGTCTGGCGGCGGTGATGGCTTCTGCAACTGGCGTTACTGCCTCTGCCTTCCTTTGCTGCATTCAGACTAATCTGAAGTTGAGAGGGAGATTGAGAGGGAGGCAGTGGCGACGAGAAACTGAGAGCAAATGAGGTGGTGATGGTTCGGCCGGTGTTCCGATGGTGGATGCGGCAGTGGTGGTTGGTGGTTGTTAGCCACTGCCATTGCACCTGCTGCTGCTGTTCCTGTTCGGTAGCAGAGAGAAAAAGATAGAGAGGGAGAGAAGGGAGGCAGAGAGAGATGGACACGGTGGTGGTGGCGGTTAATTGATGATGATGACGATGGTGTTGGTGGAGATGGTGACTGTAGTGGAGGGGATGGTGGCTGGCTGCTCTGTGCCTAGGAGGGAGCGAGGCAGAGGTTATATTGAGGGAGGGAGGGCGGTGAGGAGGAGGCGGTAATGTTTGGAGGCGGTGGTGGTGAGGTTTTGCCGTGAAGGCAAAGAAAGAAGAAGATGATAAACAAAGAAAAATGTTTTCTTTTATTAAATAGGGATTAATGGGAAATGATTGAGTGTGGTAAAGGTATCATTCCACGCGGTGGTCGCGCACGTGCTAGCGAGTACAAATTAAATAAACACACACGAACTAACTACGAATATCAACCTAACATTTCCTAAAATCTTACCCGATATTCTCAACCATTAAAAAACGATAAATTTTACCCAACGATAAATTTCTCGCAACTAAAATTTTATTTTACCTCCCAAATTACTATTTTACCCTTCAGAATTAGACGAGTGTTACAACAGATGTCATTGCATGCTGCCATCATACAAGGGAACTTTGAGAAATGTGCTATGCTGAAGGACTCTTTAGAAATCGCTGCCATCGATAGTGAGGCATAATGGAGGAAGCCTCTGATTTACTATCTGCAAGAAGAAATTCTTCCAAGCGATAGGAAAGAGGATGAAAATCTTAAGAGGAAGTCAGCTCGGTATGTGCTAAAGGAAAACTTGCCGTGGCGAAAAGGGCATGAGGGAAATTTGCTCAGATGCCTGAATGGTCAAGAAGTTCAGGAAGTCATGGAAATGTCTCACCAGGTGGAACACAAAGGGGGCGCGAAGTTATGCAGGCAACTTTTAACTGTTGGTTATTTTTGGCCAACCATGGTAGCTGATTGTCGCGCGAAGGTCAGGAGATGCCAGCAATGTCAATTTCATGGCAACCTAGTTCATGCTCGTGCAATTGATTTCCATGCGTTAGGAACCCCCTGGCCATTTCACACTTGGTCCTTGGATTTCATTGGTCCTGTCCGTCCTCCATCGCATGGTAACCAGTTCATCCTTACCGGAACAGAATAATTTAACAAATGGGTTGAGGCAGTCCCACTCAAAACGGAAAATGCTTTGGCTGTGGTCAAAGTCATACAGGAGAATATTATCTACCGTTTTGGGATTCCTAACACTATCCTGTCTGACAATGGTACTCCCTTCGTTAATCGACAAGTAGCTTCAAAGTTGATGGAGTATAATGTGAGGCAAGTGTGCTCGACTCCTTATTACCTGAAAGAAAATGGGAAAGAAGAAGCCATGAACAAGACACTTCTCAAAATCTTAAGTAAGATGGTCGCAGATGATCACAAGAAGTGGGAAGATTCTTTGGGTACGGCGCTATGGGCGTATCGCACATCATCAAGGACTCCTACAGGGGCTTCTCCGTTTTTGATTTGCTATGGAGCTGAAGCAGTGGTGCCCGCTGAGGTCAAGGTAAACTCTGCGAGATTGGCCTTCAATGCCCTATATGAAAACGAGTGTGACCACGATCTTATTTTGCTCGAAGAGAAGCGAGACCAGGCCAAGAGGAAAAATACGAAGTACAAGGAGAGATCTCGCGAGCCTACAATAAGACTTTCTAGCATCTGGACTTCGCAATAGGGGATTTGGTCCTGCGAGCCTCTGACCATTGCATGCGCAAAGCAGCTCATCCAAAGTTTGTTGCCAACTAGGAAGGCCCCTTTGAAGTGAAGGAAGTCTTTGATAGCGGCTATTGCACTATTCTACGTTGCCATGGGAGTGCTACAACTCCCACTCCTAACCAACATATGGGGCTCAGATTCATTAATAGAAGGACTGAGTAGGTGATCTTCGTGGATAGATCATGGTATATGAGACAAATTCGGCGATCTTGCCAGCCTCATGAGAATCAGACGGGTTCATTTCAGGTCAACTTTTCTACCTTCAGTCGGATCCTCTTGGGTAAGAAAGGGGTTCGAAAGAGCATGTTTTCTCAATATCAATCTCATGTGTCCACTGGCCATGTTACTGTAGAGTCTTCCACTTGTACCCAACCCTCTTCATGTACAAATAATGAAGATCTAGCTAAAGTCCCGGTCCACTTTGCAACCCAGTTTGAGAACCCGATGTTGGAATAGATGCCCTAGAGGCAATCGTAGATTTAGTATGAACAATGTTTTGGCTAGAATATTCATTTATTATTTATGGGATATTTAATATAATGAAGTCCTTAGATAAATTGTGTTATTTATCTTAAATATCCCTAGTCCATTATATTGATTAATAGGACAATCAAATATAGACTAGTATGTGGGTAGATTGATATGGAGATATCAAGTCTAACACATGGGTATGCATTAGGAGTAATGGCATACTGGATTGACCCACGACGAAAAGGATACATTAGATTATGTGAAGTCACAATCGCTTTTCGTAGTGCTAATATTATTGCAATCCTTGGACTTGAAGTCGCTAGATACTCTAGTTGTGAAATATTGCGCTTTGATGTTATCAAACGTTACACCGTAACTGGGTAATCATAAAGGTGGCTATCGGGCGTGATAGGAAGCAAGCATAGAGATCGTAGTGATGTAGATAGGATTTGTCCCTCCCACATAATGGGGGTAAATATCCACGGCCACTCGAGGGATGAGGCTTATTGAATGTCTGGCCAGACTCAGATAAATTAATATAGAGATATTAATGTTATCTGCAAGCATAAGCATATTCCCAGGATCGGGGAACTATGGATTGGATATACGAGTGTGACTATTTATGTCTCGTGTCCAATCCGGATATGGAGACAAAGGGATAATGCAATATGATATATTGGGCACAAAGGTTTGTCGGGATCACTGACTATTTCTATTGGTTGGGTGGCATGGATGTGTTGCTAGACACCGCTCCATGTTAGTAATAGTTACTACCAACTGTATAGAAACCTATGGGGTCACACGTCAAATAGAGTAGAGCTAGATTTGGGATTAATTAATATAGATTAATTAATAGGAGGATCATTGTGCAACACCTTGCAAACTTAGTAGGACTAATTTGCAAGGAAGGGAATAATTCTAGTTCATCTAGAATTAGGAAACTCTTTTATGGAAACAACAAGGAGTTGTTGGAGTATATAAAGGAGGCTCTAGCTTCCTTCCCACTACATGAGTTATTATTAGACATAACACAAAGAGTGGGAGAGAGGAAAAAGAGAGAGCAAGACAAAGAGCTAGGGCCGAAACCCTAGCCCCCGTCCGCCCCCTTTACCCGACGGCAAAAGGAGGCCGCCCCCTCCTTTGTGCTTTGTTGCTTTGTTGCTTTGATCTTCATCCCTCTTCCTCCGGGTTCAAGCTAGCACTTGTGGAGAAGGAAGAATCTAGATCTCACCTCTAGACGTGGATCAACCGTAGAGACGAGGACATCATTCTTCGTGTGATCTCACAAATCAAAAGGTACACATCTTCTATGACCTTAATCATGTTATGATGTCTCTTCCTGTGATCCTTGGTGGGCTTTAAGTAGGATTAATTTTTGTTATTCCGCTGCGTTACCTACGTCAAAACCCAACAGTGGTATCAGAGCCACAGGTCGTAGAGCATAACATGATATTATGTGTTTACGATTTCAGTTCATACACCGTATTATTGTTTATTACGCGAAAATTGAAAAATTGGCATAGTAGATGCAATATTGAATTTGATTCAATCAAACAAGACCCAATTTAACATTGGATGTTAGAATTGGTGAGTTTAATCACATAGGATGTGAATAATTGGGTTCTTGAAAAATTAGGGTTCATGGGCACATGATTGAAAATGGGTTTTCAATTATGGAAATAAAATTATGGAAATAAATCCATAAGGAAACAACCTTGCTTGGGCAACAAGGAAGGAGGAAGGGGACTAGGGCCGAAACCCTAGCCGCCCGCCCCTCCCTTGCGCGCCAAGCAAGGCCGCGGGCCTCTAGGCGTGCGGCGGTCCTAGGGTTCGGGCCACTTGTTTGCTTGAGCCCTTTGGACCGTTGTGAAACCCTAGTTACCCAATTTCATTAAAATTAAACAAGCGCGTTAAAAATTGGTTTTGACTGTATTATGTGCTTTATTGCATGGTGGATGGATATGACCTAGGATTGTGGATGTTTATTGTTTTGTGGTTTGGTTTACGACCTGCGAGCTGATCAAATTAATGTAATAACTAATTAAGTTTCACGGCCTGCGAGTCGTCTTTTTCTCCTCAACATGTGAGGCTTTTGTTATTTATTTATTCTAGATGTTAGTCTAGAATTAGAAGTATTTAGATAATAGCCAAGAACATGGAGAAGAAGACCGGAGAACCAAAGGAGCCAAAAGACATCCCTAGGCGCGGAGCTATGGTGGAGCACATGGAGATGAGCTCGGCACTTTAGGGCAATTAGATATTATCATTGGCTTGATAATATCATTAGTCTAGAGGCCATATCCATGCCACGTTTTTTTATTTATTTTGTGGATGTTTATTATTCATGCCTTGTTATTTATTTTGTGTGTATGGCGCTACAAGCAAAACGATAACAAGATAATAATAAACAAGGTTGGTCTTTTATTGTGGATGGCCCAATCCAAATAAGTAGACCATGTTGATAAGATCAACCAAACAACTTAAAAGAAATCCCTCAATTAAATATTGCGTTTTGCCTTCTCTTGCCAAAACACCCTTCATGATCATGGCCTATTAAAATTCGGGCTTGCCAAAGCAAGGCGATTTTAATTTTTCATGATGTGTTGCGGACGACGCAAGCTAGTAATGCGTGTATGTTGAAAGCAAGAGGTTGGACGCAACTAGACAAGAGTCAATTGGATTGATGAGCTTAGAGGCATGACAATTAGGAGTTATCCAATTGGATAAAGAATAAAAGAAATTTATTCACCTAATTGGACCAAGAGTTGCATGGGATGCAATTGGAATGGTTCCTACCTAAATAACCAATTCTTGGGTGACTTGCCAAAGCAAGCTCAAGAAGAAGTGAAAAAGGGATCTTGGACCAACTAGAAAGTATAAAGATATTTTCCGCTTTAATAGTGAGGGCTATTAATCCGAGAAAAATAGTGGGAGATATATTTAATGATCTAGCCATTGTTAAATATAGTTAAATTATTCAAAAATACTAAAATTGCATATTTCTCGTTTTGTAGAATTCCAAATGGCAAACAACAACGCATCGAGTTCATCCCTACGATCTGTCCTTGAGAAGGATAAACTGTCTGGAACAAATTTCCTTGACTGGTACAGAAACTTGAGGATTGTCCTCAAGCAAGAAAAGAAGCTGTACGTCTTGGACACTCCAATTCCAGACCCACCACAAGATGAGTCTCTACTAGCGGAAGTAAGGGCACGTCAGAAATATATTGATGATTCTAATGACGTGACTTGCCTCATGCTTTGTACCATGACTGGTGAGCTTCAGAAGCAACACGAGAACATGGAAGCCTATGATATGATCAGACACTTGAAACAATTGTTTCAGGAACAGGCAAGGCATGAGCGCTATGAGGTGTCTAAAGCACTGTTCAAAAGCAGTCTTGCAGAGGGGAATCCATGTAGGGTTTTGATTCATGGATCGCGCAATGGAAGCATAATCAAACAAATAGCCATGCAAAACCCTCCAAGGATCACAAGTCTAGATGCATAACGATAGTAAAGTTAAGAAATCATAAACACACCTTTGGGTTCTCCTTGATGACTTCAAACGCGAATAGTGTCACGTTCTCTATAGTTGATCCACGCCTAGAGTTGATCCTAGATCTCCCAAACTCCTTGGTGCTAGCCCGGAATAAGAGGAGGGTGAAGGAATCACGCAAAACGAGACAAAAGAGGGTTTCGGCCCTCTTTTGGCCGACGGGGACGAGGGCGGCGGCAATGGGGGCGTCGGCCTCCTTTGTTGCTTGCTCTCTCTCCTTTGTTCTCTCCCACTCTTGTTATGATTACTAATGATCATAAGTATGAGGAAGGAAGGAAGGAAGGAGGGTCCTTTATATAGTCCAACAACTCCTTGTTAACTACCTAAAGGACTTATTCTAGTCCTACTAGAATTCAATTTAGTCCCTTCCTTGCAAATTAGTCCCTACTAAGTTTGCAAGGGTTTGCAAAGTGATCCTTCTAATTAATCAATCCAATTAATTAATTCCCAAATCTAGTACAACTCTATATAGCGTGTGACCCCATAGGTTCTATCTAGTTGGTAGCAACTATTTGCTAATATGGAGCGGTTTCTAGCAAAACATCCATTCTAGCCAACTAATAGAATAGTCATATTGACAACCTTTGTACAAGTAATCGTCTCATCCCTTTGCCTCCATATCCGGATTGGAAACGAGACATACAAGTCACACTCGTATATCCAATCCATAGTTTCTCGATCTATTGGAATAGCCTTATTCGTGCAAATAACATCAATATCCCATATATTGATTTATTTGAGTCTGGCCAGACATTCTATAAGCACTATCCCTCGAGTGGCCTAGGATATTTGCTCCCGTTATGTGGGAGGGGCAAATCCTCTCTACGTCCACTACGATCTCTAAGCTTGCTCCTCATTGCAGTACACGCCTTTATAACTACCCAGTTACGGTGTAGCGTTTAACGCTACCAAGATCACAATGATCCACAACTAGAATATCTAGTGACTTCAATTCTAAGGATGACAATACCATTGCACCCCGAGAAGCACTTGTGACTCAACATAACATGTATGTAGCCTTCTCGGTGATGGGTCAATCCAGTGCAACATTCCGTTATGCACACCTATGTGTTGGATCGTGATATCTCCATATCAATCCAACCCCCTACTAGTCTATAGATGATTGTCCCATTTAATCATTATACTTGACTAGGGATATTTAAGATAAACAACACGTTTGTAAATCTAAGGACTTCATTATATTAAATATCCAATAAATAATAAATGAATTTTCTAGCCATATACAAATTCATACTAAACTAGATTGCCTCTAGGGCATCTATTCCAACAATCCAGTAGGCCCTCATGTACTCCGAATGATCGGGTACATAGAGAACCTTGAGAGACTGGGGTTCCCACTCGGCCAGGACTTGGCGACTGATCTCGTCTTGCAATCGTTGCCTGACAGTTATAATCAGTTCATTATGAACTATAATATGAATGAGATCAACAAGTCTTTGCCAGACCTATTGAACATGCTAAAGACAGCTGAGCAAAGCATCAATAAAGGCAAGGGCAAGGCCATAATGATGGTACACAAGAAGAAGGGCAAGTCAATTGCATCTACTTCAAAAGGAAAACACAAGAAAGTTGCGAAATCCAAGGATGCCCTAAAGCCTAGTGGAGGCGTGGCTAAAGGTGAATGTCACTACTGCAGCCAGCCGGGTCACTGGAGGAGGAATTGCCCTAAATATCTGGAGGATAAGAAGCTTGGAATAGTGATTCCACCACCATCAGGTATTTATGTTATAGACGTCAATCTCTCTATTTCATCATCCTGGGTATTGGATACCGGATGTGGTTCTCACATTTGTCGTAATGTGCAGGATTTGAAAAGAAGTAGAAGATTGCGAAAAGGGGAGATAGACTTGCGCGTCGGGAATGGAGCAAAGGTTGCTGCATTAGCTGTAGGCGTTTATGAGCTATCTTTGCCTTCTGGACTTATTTTAGAATTAGACAATTGCTTTTATGTGCCTGCTATGAGCAGAAACATTATTTCCGTTTCTTGTTTGGACGAGAAAGGTTTTTCTATTTCAATAAAGGACAAGTGTTGCTCCATTTATTTTGATAGTATGCACTATTGTAGTGCGCATTTGTCTAATGGATTGTATATCCTTGATCTAAATAAACCAATCTATAACATAAATACTAAAAGGATTAAAACTAATGATTTAAATCCTACATATCTATGGCACTGTCGTTTAGGCCATATAAATGAGAAACGCATATCTGGACTCCATAAGGATGGACTTCTAGACTCATTTGATTTGGAATCATATGAGACGTGTGAATCTTGTTTATTAGGAAAAATGACAAAGTCCCCTTTCAATAAGAAAGGAGAGCGGACTAGTGAGTTATTGGCACTCATACATACTGATGTATGCGGACCATTCCCCACGCCTGCCAGAGGTGGTTATACCTACTTCATCACATTTACTGATGATTTCAGTAGATATGGATTTGTATACCTTATGAAGGCCAAATCAGAATCATTTGAATTGTTCAAAGAATTCAAGAGTGAAGTAGAGAAGCAACTTGGCAAGAGTATTAAAGCTCTACGATCGGATCGTGGAGGAGAATACTTAAGCCAAGAGTTTGATGAGTATCTTAGAGAGTGTGGGATAGTATCCCAACTCACTCCACCCGGAACACCACAATGGAATGGTGTATCTGAGAGGAGAAATCGCACTCTATTAGATATGGTGCGATCTATGATGTCTCAAACAGATCTTCCGATATCCTTTTGGGGACATGCTCTAATGACGGCAGCTTTTACCATTAACCGTGTTCCATCCAAATCGGTCATGAAGACGCCATATGAGATATGGACTGGGAAGCGTCCCATAGTGTCGTTTATAAAGATTTGGGGCTGCGACGTCTATGTAAAGCGTTTACAAACAGACAAGCTCGGGCCTAAAGCGGATAAGTGTAAGTTTGTGGGATATCCTAAAGAGACTAAAGGATATTACTTCTATAACCCTACAGAGAACAAAGTGTTCGTTGCTCGGACCGGCGTGTTTCTAGAAAGAGAGTTAGTCTCTAAAGAAGCAAGTGGGAGGGTTGTAGAACTTGAAGAAATTCATGAACCACAAACCACTGAACCGATAATGGAACATGAACAGGAACCACAAGAAGTTGTGGAAGAGCCTGTTTCAGGTAACATAGGGGCTCCGTAGATTAGGAAGAGTGCGTCATGAGCCAGAGAGGTATGGACTTCTCGTGACTGAGCCCGATGACGTACCACTCATGGATGATGAGCCTGCAAACTATGGAGAAGCCATGAGTGGCCCAGACTCTAAGAAGTGGCTAGAAGCCATGAGATCCGAAATGGATTCCATGTACACCAACAAAGTATGGACTTTGGTGGAAGCACCCGAAGGGGCTCGACCCATAGGGTGCAAGTGGGTCTTCAAGAAGAAGACCGACATGGATGGCAAAGTAGTTGCCTATAAGGGGAGATTGGTGGCCAAAGGTTATAGACAGATTCATGGTATTGACTATGATGAGACCTTTTCACCAGTCGCCATGACTAAAACCATTCGAATCTTACTTGCTATTGTAGCATACTACGACTATGAGATTTGGCAAATGGATGTCAAAACAGCGTTCCTTTATGGGAACCTCCTTGAGGATGTGTACATGACACAACCAGAGGGTTTTGAGGATCCAGAGAATGCCAATAAAGTCTGTAAGCTGCAAAGGTCCATCTATGGATTAAAGCAAGCTTCTAGGAGCTGGAATCGACGTTTTGATGTCGCAGTCAAAGAGTTTGGCTTCATCAAGAACGAAGATGAGCCTTGTGTTTACAAGAGGGTTAGTGGGAGCTCTATAGTATTTCTGGTCTTGTATGTGGATGATATACTAATCATTGGCAATGATATTCCTACTCTGCAATCTGTTAAAGATTGGCTAGGAAAGAGCTTTGCGATGAAAGACTTAGGAGACGCAGCCTATATACTTGGTATAAAGATCTATAGAGATAGATCTAAAAGGTTGCTTGGCCTAAGTCAGAGTACATACATTGACAAGGTGTTGAGGAGGTTCAACATGCAAGATTCCAAGAAGGGATTCTTGCCCATGTCACATGGAGTCGCTCTTTCCAAGAATGACTGTCCCTCCAATGAGATGGAGAAGGACCGCATGAGTAGGATACCCTATGCTTCAGCCATAGGATCCATCATGTCCGCCATGCTATGTACTAGACCAGACGTATCGTACGCGTTGAGTATGGTGAGCAGATATCAGTCCAATCCGGGTGAGAGTCACTGGATTGCTGTCAAGAACATCCTAAAGTACTTGAGAAGAACTAAGGATGTATTCTTGATATTTGGAGGAATGGAAGAGCTAAGTGTAAAGGGTTACACTGACGCAAGCTTCCAAACCGACAAGGATGATTACAGATCGCAGTCTGGGTACGTGTTTTGCCTGAATGGAGGAGTTGTGAGCTGGAAGAGTTCCAAGCAAGGCACAGTTGCTGATTCTACAACAGAAGCTGAGTACATTGCTGCTGCGGAAGCGGCGAAAGAGGCAGTATGGATAAAGAAGTTTATCACTGAGCTCGGTGTGGTCCCTAGCATAGTAGATCCCATAGAGTTGTACTGTGACAACTCTGGGGCAATCGCACACGCGAAGGAACCAAGATCGCACCAAAAGTCAAAGCATGTACTTAGGAGATTCCATCTTATTCGTGATATGATCGATCGAGGAGATGTGAAGATATGCAAGATTCCGACGGATGACAACGTGTCAGATCCGCTCACGAAACCTCTTGCGCAGCAAAAGCATGAAGGGCACGCCAGATCTATAGGCATACGAGATGCGCCAGATTGGCTCTAGTGCAAGTGGGAGACTGTTGGAATAGATGCCCTAGAGGCAATCGTGGATTTAGTATGAACAATGTTTTGGCTAGAATTATCATTTATTATTTATGGCGATATTTAATATAATGAAGTCCTTAGATAAATTGTGTTATTTATCTTAAATATCCCTAGTCCATTATATTGATTAATAGGACAATCAAATATAGACTAGTATGTGGGTAGATTGATATGGAGATATCAAGTCTAACACATGGGTATGCATTAGGAGTAATGGCATACTGGATTGACCCACGACGAAAAGGATACATTAGATTATGTGAAGTCACAATCGCTTTTCGTAGTGCTAATATTATTGCAATCCTTGGACTTGAAGTCGCTAGATACTCTAGTTGTGAAATATTGCGCTTTGATGTTATCAAACGTTACACCGTAACTAGGTAATCATAAAGGTGGCTATCGGGCGTGATAGGAAGCAAGCTTAGATATTGTAGTGATGTAGATAGGATTTGTCCCTCCCACATAATGGGGGTAAATATCCACGGCCACTCGAGGGATGAGGCTTATTGAATGTTTGGCCAGACTCAGATAAATTAATATAGAGATATTAATGTTATCTGCAAGCATAAGCATATTCCCAGGATCGAGGAACTATGGATTGGATATACGAGTGTGACTATTTATGTCTCATGTCCAATCCGGATATGGAGACAAAGGGATAATGCAATATGATATATTGGGCACAAAGGTTTGTCGGGATCAGTGACTATTTCTATTGGTTGGGTGGCATGGATGTGTTGCTAGACACCGCTCCATGTTAGTAATAGTTACTACCAACTATATAGAAACCTATGGGGTCACACGTCAAATAGAGTAGAGCTAGATTTGGGATTAATTAATATAGATTAATTAATAGGAGGATCATTGTGCAACACCTTGCAAACTTAGTAGGACTAATTTGCAAGGAAGGGAATAATTCTAGTTCATCTAGAATTAGGAAACTCTTTTATGGAAACAACAAGGAGTTGTTGGAGTATATAAAGGAGGCTCTAGCTTCCTTCCCACTACATGAGTTATTATTAGACATAACACAAAGAGTGGGAGAGAGGAAAAAGAGAGAGCAAGACAAAGAGCTAGGGCCGAAACCCTAGCCCCCGTCCGCCCCCTCTACCCGACGGCAAAAGGAGGCCGCCCCCTCCTTTGTGCTTTGTTGCTTTGTTGCTTTGATCTTCATCCCTCTTCCTCCGGGTTCAAGCTAGCACTTGTGGAGAAGGAAGAATCTAGATCTCACCTCTAGACGTGGATCAACCGTAGAGACGAGGACATCATTCTTCGTGTGATCTCACAAATCAAAAGGTACACATCTTCTATGACCTTAATCATGTTATGATGTCTCTTCCTGTGATCCTTGGTGGGCTTTGAGTAGGATTAATTTTTGTTATTCCGCTGCGTTACCTACGTCAAAACCCAACACCCGACTCCAACATCAACCCATTTCCATGACCCCATCCATGATGTAAGCCTCGACCCATCTTGCAACCCGACCCAACAACATCCAATTAACCCGAACCGAAACATGGCATCGTTTCGCGATCCTAGACCCGTTTCTGACCCAGGGCATACATATTTCAACATGATGGATATTGACAATCCAGTGGTATCTCAAAGGTTACTGGTCAAGAAACGTCTCTGTGATGTCTCGTCGGAACTGCCTTATGAATGTTTTCGTGTGGCCAAAAAGCTCAGACTATCTTTCAAGTCCCGATCACCCTCTGGTCCCATGGCGTTTTGGTGCCCATCCTTTCTTCCAGCATTCCAGTTTCGGAGATCGGGTGGTTAGTGGTTTGGTCATTTTGTTGCTTGGTATGATGTTTGCTTACTTTGCTTTTCAGGTGGTTTTGTTTCCTAGAGTTTGCGTTGAAGGGTCGTACCGACTGCCGCTTCTTCTTCTTCTTTTCTGGCTTTGTTTATTGATGTTCCTATGTTGTCTTCGTTTAGTTTGTTGATGTTGTAATCTTTGTTTTATTAGCTATGTCTGTATTGATGTACCTTTATTGTATTACCCTTTGATGTACTAATGTTCTCTATGAAATGCAAGACATTTCACCGCAAAAAAAAAAAAAAAAAAAAAAAACAAAAAAAAACAAAAAAAACAAAAAAAAAACTCCCCCACCTATCAACATGCGATGGCTTAAAAAGTATTATCCCTAACTTTACTTTTTTGAGTTTTCCACTTAGATTGTATGCTTCTTATATCCTCCCATATGAGGATTCAATTAATGATAATAACTCTCCCATATGAGAGCTCTTTTATCAACTGTTGTTTTTTACTTTACTTTGCATGACTGATAGTCAAAAATGCAAAATCTCACGAATTAAGCCTATCTGTTTAGATAACAACCAGATAAGGGACTTTACACCACAGGTCTTTGGAAAGCTCGGGCAAATCAACTCCTTCCTTCGTGGATTTCTTGGGAGTCATTTCTGTAGCACAATGGGCACATACAAAATTAGGAATACAAAGCCAGTACGAGTTGTAAAGCAGTTCTAATAAGGCGAAGAGCAATACCAAGAACAACAAAAATCGATAGGGGGTTGCATGATTATTCCAGTCTGGTTTCAGATTCACAAAGAAGAGGGAGAAATCTACTAACCTTGTTGTTTCTTGCTGCTGCTGGGGATTCTCTCTTTTATTCGCAAACCCACGGGGGTAGCAATGGTGGAAAAGGAAATAGCAGTTGCAGAAAGGGGTTTATATAGGACTTAGGATGGTGACCCTTCAGTTTTTGGCTGAATCAACAATGTCTCGAAAACAGGAGAGAATTAATGACCTATGGGATTTGCCTCGAGAATCGACAAGAATATGCAGACGACGCTTGTTTTACTGCGCAGCGGACATCCCCTATTAAAGGATACGACGTTACAGAGCCCTAGGCAATGATGACGACTTATGCGGACTAGGGTTTCGAGCATTAAATTACTCAAAATTCAAATGAGTCGCGTGGAGATACACATGGCTGATTTTGCGCGACTATACAGCAAACGCGCGCGTGATATTCGCGCAAAAGGGGGATAATGTAGATGGTGTATTCCAGACAGACAGATCATAGCCACGTGGCAGCCATCCAGAACATCTGACTGTTCTCCATATACACCCAATCACTACTCATACTTATCCACTTGGGGGCTGCGAGGCAGGGCCACCCTCGCGTACTAACCGCACGGGACTTGTAGGGACTTAGTGGTTTGGAGGCTAGAGTAAGGTCTGTCGCGCGCGAACGACAATAATGCTCGCGCGCGACCCTTGGTAACTGACTGAGAGATTTAATGACCATGTGTCCTATAAACCCGGTCGATCTCATAACAGTCTCCGGCATATACGGACAGGTGCGTAACGTTTCCTATATATACGGTCAAACGTGCCGTTACGAGGTTATCATCAAGCCGCCATTTATGGGCGCATTAACCCCTCACAACGGTCACTTCCTACTATATATAGGATCGTTAGCCCTCCATTGCGATCTTCTGGATTCACCGAAGCTCTTGTTGTCATTAGACTGTCTCTCTCTCAACCCGTTTCTATTGCTTACTCTCTCCCTACTCACACCCTTCATCTCCCTGTGTTCTTCCTGTTCTTATTCCCTACTTGAGGTGTACACTTGGATCTCTCTCAAGAATTTCCTTGTACACAGCCGAAAAAAGATGGTGGTCGGCGGTGGTGGCTGTTTCAGCGACTACAGTAGCTGCTTCTTCCTCTGTTTTATCTACTTCCGGTGTTGTTGGATTTGATTTAGTAGAGGAAATTGAGAGAGAGAGAGAGGGGGGGGGGGAAGAAAGAGGATAAATAGAGGGATGGTGATGGTTCGGGTGTCTTCCCGAATGACGGCAGTGGCGGTGGTGGTGGCTGGGTTGGCTGTTGCTGCTTCGGGACAGAGAAGAAGAGATGGAGAGGGAAGGAAGATAAGGCATAGAGTTGAGAGGTGGAGGTGGTTGGTGGTCACAGTGGTGTTGGTGTTGCTCGGAGTAGAGGAGAAGAAGAAGATGATGATGAAGATGAAGATGATGATTGTGAGCTGTGGTGGAAGGAGGAGGAGAAGGAGAACTGAGTTTAAATAGGAGACAAGGAGGTGGAACGGTGGCGGTGATTCCGTGAAGAAAAATCTTCCGAAGAAGATGAGAAGATGAAGGAGATGACTTGAAAAAGTATCGGGTGTGGTGGGTGTACTTGCCACTAGTGTGATTGGGTGTGGTACACGCACCGCATATCGCGGTGGTCGCACACGTGGTCACGACTAAACTATAGAGAATACTCGCGTATTAATTCACGAATGCTAATTCATTATTTTTCTAAATCTTACGCGAATAAAACACGATGTTTTAACCCAAACTTTTTTTGTAACTTTTTTTTTATTATTATTATTATTTAGTTCTATAAATTACTAAATTAACCCTAGCAATTAGACGGGGTATTACACCCCTTCCCTTCATCTACCCAATTTCTACATATAGAAAAGCGTGCTAAATCATCTCCCCCAAAATCATCCCATCAAAATGGCAAAAAACAGCCCACCAAAAGAGTTCGGGAGTGAAGCGAGTGAAGAAGAAGAAGGAGACTGACGTAGACGACGAAAGTGAAGAGCAAGAAGAAGATGCAGATGCAGACGAAAATTCATATGCACCAAAAAATTGTTCGGAAACCACTGAACTCTCAGATGAAGAAGAAGACCAAGACTGGAGGTGGAACACGACTTGCTCTTCTTCACCGGAGAAGACGCCATCTCCCCTGCCAGCCGCAAAGAAGAGAATGAGAGATGAGAGTGATGAGGACCCAAATGTCTTTCCCTGGGACGCTAAAAAACCAAATATTGTAATGTTTTTTAGTTTTTTTGTTAATGAAATGTTTTTGTTTCCATTTTCGTTCAATCTCAACTGCTATGTGTTCTGTGGAAATATACTGAGACGAGAAATTGATCGTCTCAGTATTCATAACTCGTCCCAGTCTCAATATGGCAATATACTGAGACAATCGATATTTTTCGTCTCAGTATATTGCCAGGCCGAGACTAGCAATAAAAACTGAGACGAGCCATAAAAACGGGGACAAGCATAACTGGGACGAGCAATATTTTTAGATAATAAGCTGCTATGGGGAATAAGCTATCCCCTGAAATGTGACATGTGGAATAGCTTATCCCCATCTGCATAGTAAGTTAATATGGGGAATAAGCTGTCCCTCAAAATGTGACATGTGAAATAGCTTATCCCTACCATATCCAAAAAACTAAATATTTCATAATAAGACAATCTGAGTCATTCAAACTTATGCAATTATCAATTTCTTTTTTGTGATCGTGCCCTCGGACACGGGATATGCACTAGTACTAGTACAAGCAAAAAAATCTCATGTCCAACTTCTTAAGAAGAGAGAAGAGGGAGAGTGACATGTAAAATGTGTCGTTTTGTTTAAAAAGAAGGTTAATTAAGTGAAAATTGAAGTAGCACGCCAAATTCGGGGTAATTGGAAATATGCCAGTCTGTGAATTGGTCTTAGAAAATGCATTCGGGTGAATTGGTCTTTGAAAAATACCCTCCTTTTTAAACACTAGGTAACAAGTGGTTGTTAGTAGGGTAGTGGGGCCATCTGTCTCTCTCGTCTCCATCTCTCTCTCTCGTCTCCAACTGTCTCTCGTCTACATCTCTCTCTCTCGTCTCCAACTGTCTCTCGTCTCCAACTCTCTCTCTCGTCTCCAACTGTCTCTCGTCTCCAACTCTCTCTCTCGTCTCCAACTGTCTCTCGTCTCCAACTCTCTCTCTCGTCTCCATCTCTATCTCTCTCGTATCCAAAGACGGTATGTCTCGTCTCCAAACAGAATAGTTAAATGACTCTAAAAACAAACCCTAAAAACGCGTACTCTCTCTCTCCAATATTGAATTGTTTCTATCTACCTCAACCTACCAAGTACAGTTGAATTTACTCCAACTATAAACTTTATGAATGTATACCTTAAACTCCTCAAGAATATGGCTCATTTGTCACTCTCATTGGCTCCAGTTCTCCCATAGAAGTATCCCATTTGTCTGTACAAGTCTCTCTCTTTCCTCACTTTTGTTCTTCAGCTACGGTAAAAACTTAAACTCTCATCTCTCTGCTTTTGTCCTTATTATATGTTGATCACAGTACTCTGAAATGTATGGTATTCTCATTTTTTTTTTACTTTCATCCTTCCAATATGTTCATCACGTTACTCTAAAATGTAGGTTAAGTTCGTTATATTTCTGCTCTGTTCTTCATTATTATTGGTTTGATGTGTGTTGTGTATGTGGAGAGACTGGGACGAGTATATTCATCGCCTCCGTCTTCTCATAAGACTGAGACTGAGACGTGAACTATGCTCGTACCAGTCTTCTCCATGCACAACTGGGAAGAGCAAGGCCTGCCAGACTGGGACGAGAAATCTCTCGTCTGGCATTCAAATCACAGACGAGGACTCGTCCCGGTCTAGCATTTGATAGACTCGTGGGACGAGTAATCTCTCGTCTGGCCTTCAAATCGCAGACGAAAGATCACTCGTCCCAGTCTGGGGTGTGATAGACTCGTACGAGTACGATACCCAAAGATGACAAGACAGGGACGACAGAGACGAGCATACCCTAAACCCTAAACCCTGAAATCCTCTCTTATCATGAAAAAATGGTATTCAATATTAAAAATGTAAATTGTAAGTCCTAAACCATATAATAATGTAATCTAAACTATAAACTCAAAATCATACAATCATCATCTCTTAATTATGTAAGCCTAAACCTTATACATACCATTAAAGCATATATCATCCAAACAAAATCCTACATTTGTGGACACTAAACACTAGAACCAACTAAGTATCATTCCTATAGCCACTATAGATGTTAAGTCCTAAACTATATAATCATGTAATCTAAACTATAAACTCAAAATCATACACTCATCATATCTTAATCATGTAATGCCTAAACCTTATACATACCATTAAACCAACTAACATCCTCCCAAAATCCTACATTTGTAGACACTAAACACTATAACTTACTAAGTATCATTCCTATAGCCACTAAAGATGTTAATTGTAAGTCGTAAACCATATAATCATGTAATCTAAACTATAAACTCAAAATCATACACTCATCATATCTTAATCATGTAATGCCTAAACCTTATACATACCATTAAACCAACTAAGTATCATCTAAACACTAGAACCAACTAATTATCATTCCTTTGGCTACTTAAAGTGTTATTAAATAATACTAAACATGAATCCCTAAATCATATAACATCCAAGCATTTTAAGTAAACCCTAAGATTGTACACCTAAGACTGGGACGAGTTGTAAATACAGGGACGAGTATTCTCTAGTCCCAGTTGAAAATACTAAGACGAGCATTTCCTCGTCTCATTATTGGAAATACTGGGACGAGCATTTCCTCGTCTCATTATTAAAATAAATATGTTGTCTGAGATGGCGGTGGTCCCTCTCCTCCCTGAAAAAAGTACAGAACATTCTGTTACCCATCATATAGTGAGAGAAAACCTTTTTTCTTTGTCAGACCAAACCCTAATTTCATCCAAACCCTAAAATCATTCTCTCTCTATCTAGTATCCGAACCCTAAACCCTAAAATCATTCTCTCTCTTGACATGTAGAAATGGTGAGAAAATTGATGTTCCGTGCTGTTTGGAATGGTGAATAAACGCGTGCCGAAGGTAGACACATATACATAGGTCAGGCAGTGAAGAATGCAGTTTTCAAGATAATTCAAGGCATTACCGTGGAATCTTTGGAGCACGAAGTTTCGGTCAGAATGGATACAGATTGTCCGCCTACCAAAAAGGTTGTCTTATGTTATCATTTCCAATTTCCAGATGCTAACCTGATCGAGCCTAATATCCTCACTAAAGATTTAGAAATCAAAGATATATTTGATACTACGGAAAACGGATCTATTGCAACCATGTACGTCACGTTAAAGGATTTGGTGGATCAACCATACATGAATGCTGACGTTGCTGACTAGGATTTGATGGATCAAACTGAAACCCTTAACAATCAGTTGGTTCCTTTGAGCCCCCCCTTACATACCGCGAGGATTACTTTCAGGGTATAGTGATACTCGCTGAGGATCATGACGAAGACAGGGTAGCATATAACGCAATAGATCTCACTCCGTCTCCGGTTCACTGTAACGACATTGTGCAATTAGCTGACAAAGTTATGGCTGCCACTAATGAGTCAATGGGGCAAACTAATCTTGCATTGGCAAATGTTGCGGTAGATTGTACAGAGAGTCGTGGACAGACTGGTGTGGGAAGACTAGACGGTCTGGAAATAGAGATGAAAGGTTTGTATACTGGGAGGGCGTTGTCCCACCATATCATAACGGTTGCAGGTTTGAAGATATGGACTTTTTACGTTTATAAGCGAGACCAGACTCGTATTATACTGCGGTGCTTGAATCGGGAATGCAAATGGATGCTTGGGGCTTACAAGCAAAAAGATTCCGTGCACTACCAGGTGAAGAAACATAACCCCATTCATACATGTACGACATGCAGCGTAGATGGGAAGCGCCGTAACATTAATAGCGAAGTGATCGCGCAGGAATTGCTGGGAATGATGGGCCAAACAAAAAAGGCACCCACAATCAATGAAGTACAGAACATCGCCTTAAGAATGGGAAGTAGAATATCGTACTGGCCGGCATGGTATGCACGTCAAAGGGCCAAACAGATGATCCAGGGTACTCGTGCTCAAAATTACGCTGATCTTCCCGTGTTCATGTCATTATGTGAAATCCTGAACCCCGGTACTAAATGGGATATGGGAGTGGACGAAGGTGGTGTTTTCTTGTACTGTTTACTTGCGTTCGGGGCACAAATTCAGGGGATACCGTATATGCGACCCGTAATTGTCATCGACATGTCGCACATGAAGAAAGAACCCCTGCAATTGGTCGTATGCACAATGGTTGATAGCCAGAAACAGTGCTATCCCATTGCATGGGGACTAGTGGACAAGGAAAACACCGCTGCATGGACTTGGTTCTTACACAGACTGAGGTTAATTGTCCAGGATCATGACGAGTTGACGTTCGTTTCAGATCGGCACCAGGCTATCATCAATTCAGTCAAGGCCGTGTACCCCTTATCCAACCACGTCCACTGCTATTACCATTTGAAAATGAACGCTCTGAAGCATTACAATACACAAAAGTGGGTGCCTCATTACCACGATGCGGCCTACACATTTGATAAGGATGCGTGTGAGTCACATATGATATACATGGGTATTGAGTGCGACAAAGTAAACAGCGTTAACGACAAGACCGTCGAACATTACTTCCGGGATGCCGGTCTAGAGAAATGAGCAAGGTCCCATTGTAAAACAGCACGGTTTGAGATGCTTACATCCAACTATGCTGAGTCTATTAACTCGTGCCTGCTGCCGACCAGGTCTGACAAAGCTCTTACAATGTTCTCCCAAATATGCGACCATCAGAGCGAGTGGCACCTTAAAAAACGAAACTTCGGCATTGACATGGGCAACACCTACCTGACTGCGAAAATGGAGAAAAGAATGTTGAGTCGTTCTATAAAGTGTATAGATTTTCGCGTGCGACCAATTTCAGAGTCTCTGTATGAAGTCCGCGGTAATCATCTGAAAACTCATATCGTGGAATTCAAACCTGGACATTGCCTCGGAACCTGCACTTGCGGCAAATACCAACAGATGTGGTTCCCGTGTGTACATGCGTGTGCTTGTGCAAAAGAACTCAGAAAACTTGGCCGTTACAATGCCGACCATGATATGAAGGTCATGTACGACCACACCAGCAGGTTCTATTCACTGGAATTCTACAATCTGGCTTATGCAGGTACAATTAAGACTCCTCCCAACCCAGCAACGTGGAGCAGCGAAGTCACAAGCGAAGTACCTGCACACATAAGAAACATTCGCCCACTTCCACCGAAGAAAGTGGTAACAGTTGGGAGGGACAAGGAGAAAAGACACAAGCCAATGGTCGAAACCGTTCGTGAAAAGAAGCGAGGAACGGGAACGTACGGATGTAGCCATTGCCATGTAAAACGGCATACCAGAAAGATTTGCCCTCAACTAAAAAATTAATGTTGTGATAGAAGCCGTTGTTCTTCGTTCTTTGTAATGTAATTCCAAGTTCGCAACCTTTTATGATGATTGCGCAAACAATATATCTTTTGTTTCGATCAATTATTGTGTTTTTTAATATGAATATGCATTTTATTACATAAATTAACAATATATCTTTTGTTTGGATCAATTATTGTGTTTTTTTAATATGAATATGCATTTTAATACATAAATAAACAATATATCTTTTATTTCGATCAACTCTTGTGTTTTTTAATATGAATAAATTGTTTATTACATAAATAAACAATTTATTTTTTAAATTTATTGGCAAAGAGGAAAACTTTGATACATTGTAAAACTGTTACATGTTTTAAATTTTGATACATTTCTTACAAAAACTGTTACATTTTTCAAGAATGTTTCAAAATTATTACAATTTCTAGAAAACATATATGCATGTTTTCTAGAAAATGTAATAATACCCGACACATGAACCTAAATCTCTCTCCGTCTCTTCATCTACCCAGGAAGCACTACAAAAGCCACTGTTGTCTCCAAAACTCACCACATTTTGAAATGGCAAAGAAGAAGATACCAAAGGAGTGGGAAAGCGACAAGGAGGAGGATAGTGAAAGGTCCGAGGACGAGGAAGAGGAAGAGGAAGAAGATGAAGACAGTGAAGAAGACAGTGAAGAGGACAGTGAAGAAACTGACAGTGATGCAAACGACTCAGTACACTGAAGACGAAGACGAAGAAGATGATGATGACTCCGTGGATTGGCCGCCATCTCCGCCATCTCCGCCGCTGAAGAAAAGAAACAGAGACGACAGCAGTGAAGAAGAAGATCCGGAACTCTTGCCTGACAAACCCAAAAAACCCAAAAAAATGTAATCTTTCTTCATGTTTTTAAGTTTTTAATGTAATGAACTTTTCTGGTTTCTGAACTTTTTCATCTTGCTGATTAGGACTGTTCATCTTTCCGAAGTTTTTCGTAGTTTTTTCTGGAAAAAACACAGTTTCTATGTAAGACGAGCAGTTGCTCGTCCCAGTGTTGACCTGCTCGTCTCAGTATCAGTATGACAATATACTTAGACGAGCAAACTCTCGTCTCAGTATATTGCCACACTGAGACGAGCAAATACAAACTGGGACGAGAAACAACTGGGACGAGCACACAAGTCTCACGTCCCAGTTGTTAAGAAGAGAGAAGAGAGAGTTTAGTTTTAAAAAGAAAGTTAATCAAAAAATAATTGAATTAGTTACAATGGTTAACCCTAAGTCAGGTCAAGAAATAAACATAAGTGAGAGACGGGTATTTTTCAAAGACCAATTCACCAGACGGGTAGGACGCCAATTCTTTCGCCAAATTCTTGAGAGAAGTAGCGAGAAAAGCCGAGAGGGGGAGAGATGACGAACTACCGCTACTGGAGTTGCAGACCAAACGCCGGCGCCTGGTGATTGGTCGTCTCCTACCTCGACTCTGTTCTGTTCGTCGTTCATCCGGTTCACTTTAGGTATGTTAAAAACTTCGACTTTACTAATTTTCTAGGCATTATAAGACATAAATCTCGAAATTGGAAGTTCAATTTCAGCGAGGTTGAAGAGTTTGTTGGTGAATTGCATATAAATTTCATGAATTGAGACCCAGGTTTTGAATTTGGGGTTTGATAGTGTTATTTGATTTTTGAGTTGAAAATTGGGGTTTTCTATATTGTAGGTCTTGATAATTTCATTTCGTGTTCTAATCAAGGACTGTGATATTCAATTTGGGATTCATGATGTTAGGTCCCGTTGTGGTACCTAACCACATTTTATAGCTACTACTCAAGATATTAGCGTATAGTATACTGTATTAAACTGTCTATTATTTATGTATAATACCAACTGTGCACTGTTCAGACTTCATAGCTGTGCATTTTCAGTTTTGCTGAATCACTTTTAGCCATGTTTCTTCCCGTGTATTGGTCAACCCTCGTTTTTGGCTTCCCAGAATCCTAGTTGATCGGCCTTCTGGAATTTGTTTTTGTCAAAATTTGAGCTCAATCCAATAATATAAGCTTCAGTGTAGGATATGGTAAAAAGATAAGCTACTGCCAGCCATTTAGGTTCTTCTGGAGTTTTAATTCTTTCAGTTCAAATTCTTAACTAAGACCGAGTGAATCTGTTGCTAAGAAGGCATACTTTCAAACTTCAAATAAAATTCAGGTTTACTGGTGCTATACTTTTTTTCCCTCTCTGAGGCAATCTAAAAGCATCGAGTGGTGCTTATGATTGTTGTAGAGGAAAATATTGCTTTAGAATATAGGTCTTAATACATTTCTGCATTTTGAACATGTATGGGAAGAAAATGATTTGCATTACTGTATATCAGTATTTGTAATAACAAATATATATGATTTCTAAACCATAATTTGCTATATGTAACTTAGTATTGTTTAATGTAGTAATATATGCTAATATTTAACATACATTTGCGATTTCGGCATAGTGCCCTAGTGGTTTCAAATTCCTGGCTCCACTCCCGGTAGTGATCTAATTATCTCATACCCTTGTTCTTTATTTTCTCAGTGATTCCAAGACATGGTAGCTTCTGCGAGTTTTATCAAAAAATTCTACACTGAGATATCTGGTGGTGTACATTTCGTGACACCAACCTCGTTTTCTCAGACCAATGAAGCTGACTTGGTATGTTCGTTTCTTTCTACATTTAAACTGGTAACTTAATTTCTTATTGTTTCAATATTTTTGTCTTTTTGTTGGTTCTTACATAGATCATTATGTTTATGTGGGCCAACAGTTGCATATACATGTCTTCTTATATGTTTGTCTATATCTTTATTTAATTAGAAGTAATATGTAAAATGTTATTCTGACCAAGGTAAAGAGATGTTCTCTGTAGTAGGGCATCTATGCTATTCTTCTGTATCTTTGTTTACTCTTTGTTGCTGCTAAGGTAGGTCTACTCATGTAGGAAAATTACGCGGCTAAACTTGCAGCGTCAGTTTCCTGTTGGTTGAATTTTACTGCTGTGAGAATGTTTTCTGGTGTCAAGCTCCTAAAGTGAATTCAAATATATTCGATTCCTAATAATCTTCCGAGTTATTCATTACTATTTTGTGGACCACTTTGATATTGGATATATTTGTTAGTATTGACCTTCAAAAAGTAATCTTTACTAATTTACAAGAGACTTAATTTACTTGTATTTTAGGAGAAACTCCTATTCCGTCTGCGAAAGGGTCAGCATTTATTGTTCTGTTTAGAATAGGAGAAAATTCTATTTTTGCGATATTCTGTTATTAACAATCTTCTGAGCCGTACTCATGAGTCATGAGTCATGACTATTTCAGGGGCAACTCTGATATTGGATAGCTTTGTTACTTTATTCCTTCAAAAATTAATATTTACTAATTTGCATCATACTTATTTTGCTTGTATTTTAGGAGATACTCCTGTTCAATTCCGCCAAAGGGCCGTTTTCTATATTTTTGGTAAATTTTCAGTTGTTTAGGATTCTTTACTATTTAAGTCAATGTAAGCCGTAGAGCAATGCAACTCTTTCTTGCCAATATTATAATTTTGGACTTCTCTGGTTTTGGAGGATTTTCTTATCACATTTTTAGCTTCGATTGAAGAGATGCTATACATTATAATTTCTTTTTGTTATTTGTTACAGATTCGAGGTGTGTTACACATTTTACAAGGTTTTTCCAGTCACTTGTTCTATTGGGACAGTGCTGGACAGCGTTTTCATTACAGAAGTGGGGTATATGTTGCACACCTTTCACAGACGAGCCTCCACACCGTCCTCAACCAGTGCATCTATTCTGCCACTTGTCTGAAATTGGTTGAAATTGTAGTGAACAAGGTTGAGACATCAGTTACAGTAACTTCTCCTACGTTGAGGGCCTTTGCCTGCTCTGTTTCAGTTTGGTTGAAAGTATGTTTCTGGAACTTTGTAGTACTTTCCTGTGTCCAGATTCCACATGTCCTACGGTATACAGTTCCTCACTGACTGACTTGTTCTTGAGCAGCGCTTACGGGATATAGCTTTGAAGGAGGAAGTAAACACAAGAACTGCAAGTTTTAGAATCACTCCTACTATATTGGGCTTGGCAAGTTCTTTATCAAGGTTTGTGCAGGTTAGCTTGCATTTTTTCTATGGATTTTGTGCTATTAATAGGTTTAGCCAACACGGTAATGGTTTAAAATCTCGCTGCAATTGTCAGGGCTTTGGTCTTTGACTGCTTTCATTTTGGTCCTTCAACTGTTGTATTCTTCTGGAAATGGTCATCTTTTTATGCTTCTCATGAAAATATCTGATCAAACCTGCTTTCTTACTAGTCTCTTCTCAGGTGGGGAATATTTATTGCAAATAGTGGATGAAGCAATTCCCAAAAGCTATCTCGAGCTTCAATCCTCTCCTCCTGCTGCTGAAATTTCTGTTAATATTCTCGACTATCTCTACAGGAAGCTTAATGAAAATTGCCCCGTTCAAGGTGGTGAGGTTGTTACTTTTCCCTGTATACTGTATGTTTTCATTTCGTTCAGCTGAGTTTGTGCGTCATAAATGGGGTTTATGCAATTTCAGGAGGATGCCTACAGGATGCTACTTTATATATTTGTTGGGAGTGCATTGCCTTATTTTGAGGGTCTTGATTATTGGATTTTTGAAGGAATACTTGATGATCCTTTCGATGAGGTAATTTTCAGCTCTCTTTTAAATATCTCTAGTGTATGAAGCAACTAGCGCACATGGATTGGATGGAGTCTGATAAGCTCATCACTGAAAAGAAGACGAGCACATATACTTTCCAAAATCTTTAGCTATTAGCATATGAGCCTATTAGTGTTTGGTATCAGCTGAAAATCCGAAACATCGGCTGAAAGTAATTTATGTGGAAATCTAGTTGAACTGAAAACCAAAATCTGTTTGGTATGAGCTGAAATTATAGAACGTAAGTCTGACCAATTTGACACTATCTAAAGTTTTTTAGAATCAACTACTTGAACACGCTTACTTATAATGAACTCCCATCATGCTCATGATAAAATCATATTGAACATTTATTTTTTGAGATTTTCAGCTGCAAAATCCCCAATTTCGGAGATTCTTCAATTGTCTTGAAGTTAATTTGATCTGCAGATTGTCAGCTTGAAGTTTTGTGTGCCGCCAAATGAAATTGGCTTAAAAGACAGATTGTTATCCCACTTGTATATAATCCATTTGGACAGGTCCTTCATAGGGAAAATAAGTAACTAGATCCTATATGGCTATGTCTACAGATCTTTACTTGGCACTTCTGTATGAGTGTATAATTTAGTGAAAAGTGCTCCTTCAGTTGCTGGGTGTTAAGCTAACTACAGGATTCGGACATGTGATCCTGAAACTTTCTCTTGGTTAAACTATTTATGCTATCGTGCGCAGATATGTTAAATAAACCATTCAGATATCAGCTTTAGATGTCGTCAGATACAGTATGTTAGACCCTTCCTAATTAATGTTGCAGTTAGCCGGTCTTTGAACCAAAATATCTATTTTGGCTACTGGAGTTCCTCTCAGAACCTTTACCCTGTTACCAGGTGGGTATTGCATGTTAGGACAAGCAGGACAGTTCGTACATCGAAGTAGCACAAAGAGTTTCTTTCACTTCTAAAATGTTTTTGTTTTTGTTCATTTTTTTTTCTGTTTTTATTTTTTAGTTTTTTCTTTTTGTTTTTTTCATTACCTTGTTATTCCATTTCTGTATTTTCTTTTGCTGCAGATGTTTTTTTATGCAAATGAAGCAATTTCAATAAATGATGCCGATTTCTGGGAGAAGAGCTATCTATTGAGACAAAAATGTCAAAAGCTTGATCTTACCAATGTCACTAATCTTTTACCACTATCAAATGAGAAGAAAGAAATGCCAGGAAGAGAATCCATCTCAACGAAAGGGAGTGGACAGAATAAAAAGCAGAGTGAAGTATGTCCTTTGTTCATTAATGATATCGCAACTGCTATTGTTTCTGCTGGAAAATCATTGCAGCTAATTCGACACTGCCCCACCTTGGTCTCAACAGCATGCACCAGAGGAGGTATGCAGGGAATTGGTACAAGTGGAAGGTCTGTTGGCATTAATAATTCAGGCAAGGATCATAATGGAAGCATGATGGCGTTAACCTTGTCTGAAGTCTTCTGTGTGTCATTAGCTTGTCTTATTAGGCATGGTGATTATATTTCCAAATACCTCTGGCATGATGAGAGTCAAAACACCAGTTTCCCCTTGTTGTCTAAAGTCTTTGTGAGGAAAGAGAAAGGTGAAAGAAAGTGTGCCGAGAACATGCCTGTAACAGCATTCTCAGAGAACGTATGGTGCAACTTCTTGGTTAGTAATTTTCTCTCAAAAGGTGAAATCGACTCAGAATATATTCATAGTGATGCAGATGACATCGCTGGGGTGAAGGAGGTCAATACTGATTATGGTGATAGGGATGATTTTTTTCCCTTCGTGAACACATTTTGTCCTCAAAATCCTGCCATAACTGTGTGCCGCAGCTCACTTCTTGAGAAAAAGGGTATTAGGAATGCTTTGAATTTGTCAAAAAAATTCTCTGCCACCTCTGAATGACGAGAGCTTAAGAAATGATATTTTTGGTACTAAAGATATGCCGATTCTTGCTGAGGGAGGAACAAATTACACTCTTGGCTTTCAGTTTGGCGACTCTGAATATCTTCGTTCACAAAATGATACCGAAATTCTAGAAGGATTGTTTCCATTTCCAACCCTTCTTCCATCTTTTCAGGTATTCTAGTTAGATCAGTTATGTTGCTGTTGTTCTTATGAGTTTCATAGTTTCTGGTCACTTAGTTCAGATCATGAAGCAGGAGGAACTTTGTTTGTCCGAGTTTTTACCTTTCCAGAAGAATACCACCCTTCCATCAAGAGTTCTTAGGTGGATTCTAAATGTCGAACCGAAAGCCACACCACTACCAGTGGTTATTCTACAGGAATGCCTCACTGTCCACATAGAGAAGCAGGTAAGTCCCACATTCCTTATTTGTGTGTCCTTTGATGAAGTATAAAGGTTGAAGAAACATTCTCACTGGAATGCAGGTTGATTATATTGGCAGAAACATATTGTCAAAGTTGCTAAATGATTGGGGACTTATGGACGAGCTTGGTGTTTTGCGTGCGATATTCTTGTTAGGTTCAGGTACTCAAATTAGAGATTTTGTTCATATTTTGGTTCTCAATCCCTGTTATGTGACTTATGCAACCTTGCTTGTCCAGGCGATCTTCTTCAGCACTTTGTGACTGTGCTTTTTGACAAGATGGATAAGGGAGAATCTTGCGATGATGATTTTGAACTGAATATGATACTTCAGGTTCCTTGCTTTCCTACGTACCTCCCTCCATTCTGATAGACCAGTTTGTAATTCTCCTATTACAACGATCCCTTCCACCAAGCAATTTTCTTGTCATTTTTTTCTTGTAGCGCAAATCCTGGAGCTTTTTCCTGTAGGTCATTTAGAATTTATGGCCACTTTCCCTTTATATGCCAGAAATATCTCACGATTTTCCTTTGGAAAGGACCTAAAACACGTGCTCTAGAGTCTAGACTGCCTAATGTTTCATAGGATTGTTAGATTATATTTCTTTTATGGTTATAGAAGTACAGGGTTTGGGACTTTGGGTTATATGAATGTCTTCCTGCCTGACTCTTTGATCAGTAATGCTGTGTTTGGATTACTTATTTACTTCGATTTTCGTTGCTCCCAGGAATCAATAGCGAATTCCTCTGATGGGTCATTACTCAGTGCCCCAGATTCGTTAGTTGTGTCAATTACACAAGGGTGTGATGCCAGTGGGGATGAGCAGCACCATGCAACTTTATTGTCCTCAACTCCTCGCCGAAGACCTGGGCTCAGCTTTGGTATAAATGGCCTTGATTCTCTGAATTTTGCATATAAGGTATACTTTCTGGGTTCAGTTACAAATACTTTATCTAGTTTTTGGAGATGCATGTGTATTCTCTTCTCTCACTTGTACAACATCTACCTTAATGTCATAGGTCTCTTGGCCGATCGAGCTGATCGCTTATAAAGAAGCAATCAAAAAATATAATCAGGTAACTCCCTTCACTTGAGTTGCATCTAGCATGCGTTTCTTATTGTTTTGATAAGATACCATAAAAAACAGTTCTTGTGCATGGGAGTGTGTGAAAAACAAAGTATTTTGTTTTCTTTTATGTATGCTTTTATTTGTCCTTGGTTTATTTATAAGGGCTATTGTTCATCAGTGAACTGTAAGAATCATCTCATAGAAACATATTCCAAGAAGTTGGAACTCCAAGCAAATGAATCAGTGTGTGGTTTCAAACTTGAATTGATACGATATCTTGGTTTTTTCATCAGTGTTTGGCAGTGCCTTTCAGAAAACAAAATTGTCTATTCAGTTATCTCAATGGAACAGAAATAGATCTCATCTCTGTTAAATTGAATCAGGTGAATGTTAACTGCAGATTAAGTTTCTTAATTTTTCTTCCTCTATCCTGTTAACAAAAAAGGAATACCCCATCAATTGTTGAAAGTTGGACATTCGCATAAGTTGTCATATTAACTACTTGGTGCAACACCCAGCGTGCACCAAAGGTGGGAAACACACTGTACTCCCAAAGGAAAACACACGGAAATCCGATTTTATCCATCCATCAATATCTGAGGAGAAATGAATTTATTCAGTCATCAAAGTTGAGAAACAAGGATAGCTTGGAGCCATAAATGTAGGCAACAGTAGACGAGTGACGAGTCCTAAACAAACTAAAAGGATAAGCTACTAAAAACAATTCTGATTACACAAAAATCCTAATAAAAATAAATAACAAATGAAATAAAATCCCATAAACTTAGAATAATTGAAGTCTTTATCCGCATCATTCTCCTCCACTGAAAAGATTCTACTCTGGAGAGTTCAACCAAAGAACCAGTGGCCGGACAACCTCTCCAGAGCATCAAAATGTTCCATACGTTATCACGACCCCTAACTTTTTGATGATAAGTCCAACGAGTCAAGTATTTCGAAGGATCTTTGTGAATTGAAACATTTGGACGAGTCCACCAGTGACATTGATACTTCAGCAAGTCACCATATATTAAAGTCCCTGGATTGTTCTTCCAGCAGCTAAGATACTTCCAAGTTGTATCATCATGAACTGCAATGTCTGGAAGTCCTTTCATTTGACTAAGTAGTGTAGCAAATCACCACAAATAGAAGAGCTAGAACATTTTTTACGCAATGAAGAATATGTGGCAAAATCCAATGTCGTAATGACAGGAATGGTGACCCTTCCAGTGCACTAGATATGTCCAAAGCAAGTGTCGAGATTGGCAAGTATATTCGAACTGTGTACTCCTGCATAGGTCCCCGACTCCCCGTCATGAGGCAGAACTTGAGAATACATAATGATGGACCCACATGTAGTATCCTGTTTGAATAGATGCTCAAGGCTTAAACATATGACAGGAGTTCAAGTGGTCATTCTTGTCGGTCTGGTAAGTTGACTCTGAAGTTGAGTCAAAATTCAATTTGAATCATAATAGAGGACACACGGTATCTTGTAAGAATTATGATGAAGATGCAGGAGGCAGAAGAAAGAAGGTAAGAAGACGAAAATAAGATCTGAGACTCCCACCTAGATGTCCATAGGATTGACCCCCTAGGGTAAGGCTGCAAATACGTTTAACACAAGCTTAACAAAGCTTCACAAACTCAAAAAATATTCTTATTCACTAAAACCATAATCAAGAGTACATATGAATATACAGAATCTCAAATAACCTATCCCCAATCAAGTTTCATCTCTGAAAAGGAAACTCAACCAACTCTGCTTCCTCTGTCCTATAGTTTAGAACCTTCTTCAAAAATCTACTGCAGAATTCATAGTATCTAGAAAGTTAGTATCTAAATAACCTTTCTACTAAAATAAGAAAAACTAGAGAAATCTGTCCAGAGAATCTTAGACAGATTTTAGAGTGAGAATGATCACATAATTATTCAGCCTGAACAAGACTAAATAAAACCCTAAATAACAAACTTGTAAAATTGCCCTTTTACCCTTTGTCGTCTTCACACATTCTGCATTACCAACGCAGCTCTCCTCGACTACTCTAGGAGTGCCCACATGAGACTCACTGCGGTATACAAGCAAGGGATTAAGTGAACCATCAAGGTGGAACTGAGAACCTTTGAGATATTTAGTAGGTCGTAGCATAACATATCAGCTAATCTAAATGGAAATGAGACTCCATTTCTGAATTGTCTCGATAGGCTCAGGTATGCAAAGAGTACTCGGAGACGAGATATGAGCTCAGGAACGATAGGCATGCCAGAGTATGTAACCATAGCACCATCATGAATGGTTACCTTGTCACAAACATTTTCTTCATTGGGAATTGAAATGTGACACCATTGAAGTTCGAAGTATCTTCAAAGTTTTGCTCATTGTCATCGCCCCTTTCATACTTATCATCTGACCATTCAGGTTCTTCAAGCGGGCGAACTTCCACAAACTCATCTAGTGACTCCACATGGTTCTTTAAATGCGCAATTGCTAGGGCGTCATCCCCGACTGTAGGTACATCAAAAGTTTGATCATTACTCACCACAGGACATCGAGCTGAAAGTGTGGAGTGGCCTTGTTTGCGAGAGGTATGGAACATTTGTTGTCTGTATTTGTGGCTGAACCTTGAAGGAGGATTATACACGTAAAAATGATTATCAGTATAGTCACTTTCACAATTATCGCGATATTGACATGTGCTACTAGACCTTTGATTAGATGTCCATCTAATCAATAACGAGATAATTGTGATAGTGACTATGCCAATAATTATTCTTATGAGTGTAATCCCCGTAAGAATAATTGTGGGTATAGTCACTATCACAATTATCTGTTAGGTACGCTTCTGAGAAGCGTACTTTTTCTTTTTCGATATGAAGCTGAACCATACTTCTCTGCTTAAATTTCCTTCATTTATTCCACTTGGTTGTAGAATCTGCAACTCTTAAGTGTCTACAACATCGACCCGAATAATATGGAACATCCTTCAGGACACATTAAGACTTCTCATAATATCTAGGTGGTTCCTGATACTCATAATGGTGTGCTGAATGATTCCTAATGTGTCTCCTAGAATCACCATTTGAGTAGGTGTGATGAGAATATTCGGTACATCTCGACATGGTCTTTCCAAAGGCTTACGCAACAGGAATTGAATCTATTGCTACCCTGAAAGCGTTAGAGATCCTTGAAAATAATTTCGCTGTGTTGACTTTTGATTCTCGAGAGAGTCAAAGCCAAGTGTGACCCAATACTCCAATGAATATGAGCCAAATGGGTGACCCCAAAATTCTGTATGAACCAAATGGTGTGACCCAAATATCCAAAGGATATGAGCTGAGAAAGGAGACCCAAACTTCCAAAGAGTATGAGCCAAAATGTGACCAATGTTCTTGTGAACGAAATTTGCCAAATTGAGTAATTAAACTAAAATTTTGATTTATACTGGGCTGCAGACCTGCAGTAATCTTCAAATAGAACTGCTGGTCTACAGAGGATTAGGTTTACATTAAACTAAGGCAAAATAAGGAATTAAGAATCTGAGGAGGGGTACATTGGGGATTTCGAGGCTGGGTTTTGTTTCTGCAGTTGAGAACAACGAAGGCAGAGGAATAGGGTGGCGGCATGGTGAGGAAGCGATGGTGGTGCAACGGCGTTGGCGTTTGGTGTTGGCGGTGGACACATTCTGTTAGGAATTTGACATTGGGGCTAGTACGAATGGTTGTCGTGGGTTTCTGATACGGGCCTGTTTCAGCGGATTGTATTGAACAGCAGCTGTGTTCTTTTAGGCACAGGGAGTCTTCTTCTTTCTTTCTCTTCTGTAAAATTTGGTTTTGGGTGACCGTGCAGCAATAATGGAAATCAAACCGAGTAGCAGAAGCAGCACAGAGATGGGAGCAGAGGCAGGGGTGACACACAGAGTTTTGGCTCTGATACCAAAATTGATGCAGCACACAGCATGCACCGAGGGTGGGAAACTCAATACTCCCCAAGGGAACACACAGTAATCCAATTTTATCAATCACTCAATTTCGGACGAGAAAGAAATTTGTTCAGTCATCAAAAGCTGAGAAACAATGATAGCCTGAAGCCATATATGTAGGCAACAGAAGATGAATCCTAAACAAACTAAAACTCTTAACAAGAGAAACTCCTTAAAGGATAAGCTAATAGAACGACTCTGATAACATAAAAATCCCAATCAAGATAAACAACTAAATGGAATTAAATCATATGAATAATTGAAGACTTCATCGTCATCATTACTTCTCCGTCCCACAAAGATAGCCCACTTGTCAGATTTAAGATCTTCTAAATTGGTTGTCCACTTCCTTTTCAAAGTTTCAAAAATATAATGAAGCTCGCCCGTGCATGTTTTTAATAGGGGCTACAGGAGGATTTAAATGGCTTCTAGATTTAGGTTATCATGGGTTTAATCGAGGCACACATAAGCTGGCTCGGACACCACTGCTATAAAGAGTTACTTTGGGGAAAGAGGTTAATCTTGAGTGGTATGTCTCCTTCACAAAAAATGGGTTCCAAAGATGGGCGACCTTTGCGGGATGGAGGGATTATCCATTGGATTCACTCATACATTACGCTACACATTTCACATTCAAAACTTAAAAGATTATAAGAAACTCTAGGACTGAAAGAAATGGTAAAATATCCTGTTAATGAAGAATTTTATAGAATTAGTCTTTGCTTGAATTGCAACATTTATAATTTTGGCGCATCAGCAGGCTAAGTCCTTGCCACGTTTGGAAGTAAATTAGAGAGTTTGTAAACTCTGTAAGTTGCATCTTAATGTGTATTAAGAAACCAACTTAATGGGTTAATAACTGGTAGTTAAGCTCGGAATAGATACTCCAATCGCCAAGTTTGTATGGAAGGGAAGTGTAATAGAGAGTTAGGGATTCCCTGGATTACATCTTAATATTGTAGGGAGATTAAGCACCGCGAGATAGGAGCACCATAGTATGATTTGGGACACCCACTTACCCAAAAGGTCAACCTTATGAGTTGGGGCCCAAATCATACTATATTAACCATGAACCTCATGTCCACCATCCCGATGTGGGACAAACTGCTTACACATGATATCCAACAAATATACCTTGGTTCTAATTAAATGGGTATGCAGCACTTAAAAGTCCAAAACTTACATTTATTTGTATTATTTATCTCTGTAATTGAAGACACCAAAACACACAATTGGCAAGGTCACGAAACTTAGAGGACAACATGCCAAATAGCATGCTTATCAAGCCTTCGAATTAACATGAAGCAAGGAGACTGACGGTGTTCACTTCCTTGCTCTTATATATTATACTAGGCATACACCCGTTGCCAAGGGAACTACTTAACGGCCGAGACAGAAAGTTCAAAAATAGTCCAATGGTCGGGGTTCAAACACCATTACAACATGAATTGTAAATGTCCCTTCTCTAATAGTATATAGATAGGCTCCGAGACCTCTAATTTTGCTCGTCCCTCACGCTATTTTGTTGTCTGATGCAGGTGATGAGTTTTTTGTTGAAGGTGAAGCGTGCCAAATTTGTGCTAGATAAAGCTCGGAGGTGGATGTGGAAGGTTATTGTTTCTTACTTTTCTCTTATCTTAATGTGCATGTGCATGTGCATGTCCTTTGCCTGCTTTTCATCTTCAATATTTTGATATAGTTATTATCCATTGCAATAGCTTGGATCTTGAGAAGTACACTAATGAAGTTCGATTTTCTGGATAAATGTGCTGCTTCTAGTTATCTTGACATATCTGGCGACCTTTTATCTGATAATTTGGTTGTTCAGGGTAGATGCAATGCTACAATGAGTCGTAAGCATCACTGGCTAGTGGAGCAAAAACTCCTTCACTTTGTGGATGCTTTTCATCAATATGTGATGGACAGAGTAAGACACTTGGAGCTCCTAGTATGTTTCAATATGAAAGTCTTCCGCTGCTATTCATAATCATCGCTGTGTGCCTACAGAAGAATGCTTTTCCATATATGTTAGATTGATGTGTGACTTGTCATCTTTTCTGAAAAGATAAATGTGATAACTGGATCTGTATTGCTGAGCTTCCATGAAGTTAAATCACCTTGCGTGCTTGTCTCTTCATGAAAATGCTGATGAATCAGGAGTCTCTTCCTGAAACATTTCTAGAGAATCCGTTGTAATGATATTAAGTGATAGTAAAAGGTGAGTTTTAATAAATAAGTTGAGGACTTGGTAGTTCAGGAACAGGGCCCCTCAGCTCGGCCAAGAAAAATTACTACTTTTTACTGAAGATGCTATCAATGAAAATTAGGTTTTGGACTAAATTAACGGTATAGTCCAAAGGCATATCCTATTAAAATTTTAGATAGAGTTACAGAATTTGAATTGATGGTGAAAATGTAGGATATCGGTGAACGAAGAGTTGCAGAAAGTAGATCAAAATCAAGGATTATAAAATAAGTATGATTTTGTCCTGTGGAAAGAGCAATAAATTTATTTGAATCTAATTACAAAAAGTAAAGACAATCGAACAAGTTAGGTCCTTAAAAAGTAAGGAGACATCAGTTGCTGAGGCCCTTGGTCAGTTTCAGGTTGAGTTATTCTGGAGCTTATGTACGCAGTATATGTTGATATGTTAACATAGTCATCCTACAAGGAAAAAAAGATTGTGTTGAAAAGAACAAATATGTAATGTCATCTGTTTGGCTCAAGATTAAACAATTAGTTAATGTAAAAGGAAACGAAGTTTATCCAACCGAAGAAATGGGAATTTCTTGCATTATTATGGCGTAGGATCCTCTTAATGCAAGATCAACACAACCCTATGTGGCACTTGACTGCTACTAGACAATATGTGAGGCCACCCATATCATGAACACATCTTTGGCCTTGACGTGCAGTGACGTCCAGCAAACTGCTTTGAGGATTTGGAGGAGATGGTGCCTTATAATTGAGGTGAAAACAGTAGTTTGCAGTGGGCAGTGGCAGTTTAGAACCTGCTGGCATTGGTGGGTTTAATGATGGTTCAGAACTTGGACGCGGTCATGATTGAAAAGAGGGTCAATATGGAAGATGAAGGAGCCAGCAGTGAGCCGGTGACTGATAGAAATTAAGGAAATAGAGACATAGACGATGAAGGAGAGGAGAGATAAAGAAATACAGAGAGGTTGATAGAGATTCAGATCTGAGAAGTAAGAAGAGAGATAGATCTCAGAGAGATTAGGGAGAGAGCTTTGTTTATTATCTTCCATTGCTTTCTCGATTGAAAGTTGTAGATGCTTTATTGGAGAGGAAAGACCAATTTTGCAATCATGTGCTCCAATCTTCTCCATTCAGACGTGTTGTCTCTATATTTTAAAAACAACCCCGTTACTACACAATTTGTGAGGTCACCCATATCATGACTCATCTTTGACTACGCGCAGTGAGTGGACGTAGGTATTTTCTTTATTTGTGGTAAAAAATGTAAATGTATGTAAGCTACCCCACATGTGCCCAAGAGAGGATTGAGCCCATGAACTAGGGCTAACTGAAGAGGTTTCCTCCAAAGCTACATGAGAGGAAATTTAGGACGTACCATGGTATTCTGAAAACCTACGCTTAGGACTGACCATGAGGGGATAACATTTCTTTTTATCAATCTAGATGAACTGATCGTTGGTGTTGAGGTTCACAGTACATAGACTATTTGATCGTGTGATATTCTATCTGATGTATTTCTATATTGGCTAACAGGTTTATCATAGTGCCTGGGGTGAACTGTGTGAAGGAATGGCAACTGCTGCATCACTAGATGAAGTCATACACGTACATGAGGCCTACTTGACGTCCATACAACGCCAGTGTTTTGTTGTTCCAGATAAGCTGGTTGGTTCTGTGATATCAATCTTGCAGATTTTGGAGAAATATTACTGTCCTCCATTCCTCCTCACTTATATATATACAAATGCTTTACCATTTGTGTTTTAACTCCCAGTGGGCATTGATTGCGAGCCGGATCAACATCATCCTTGGATTAGCTCTCGACTTCCACAGCGTGCAGCAGACCCTCACGAGTGGAGCAGTTTCCGCAATTAGGGCGCAATGTGAGATGGAAGTTGACCGGATAGAAAAGGAGTTTGATAAGTGCATTGCCTTCCTTCTCAGAGTAATGTTCCACCAACTTTCTTGAGGACTCCCTTCCTCAAATTATTTACTTTTACAGAAAACTTAAGGTACTTCTTCGAATCATGCCCTTTTGAAGTACCTAAACTTCTATTTTTTTCCTGACTAATTTGACAGGTTCTATCTTTCAAGCTCAATGTGGGACACTTTCCTCATTTAGCAGATCTGGTAACCAGAATTAACTACAATTACTTCTATATGTCTGATAGTGGCAACTTGATTACTGCGCCCAGCTCTGAATGACGCTCTGAATGACGAGCAATGGATTTCTTAGCATGTAGAAGCTAAACTAGAATATCAAGTGTTTGCAACCTTGTATTGCTCACCGTAGATCACAATGTCAGTTGTATTCTCTTCTCCCCTCTTCTTCTGGGGTGTCCTATCCATCACACACGAATTCTTCGCCTTAACCAGAACTAGAAACCGCTGTATTGAATCGAGTGTTGGTTTCAGATGAGTTCACTTCCATTTGTAGTCTTATTCCAATGTCTAGCAAATGAAAAATCAGAGACGTCGAAGATGTTATTAAGATTTGGAAGGTAAGCCGGTGTATGAATCAAATCCGTTAATAAGAAACATTCTCTTTTGTTATGTGTAGTAGCAACCTAACCATGATACGAGGGACTAACAAAAATAACTTTAGCACATCTTAAGCATCATATTTCTATGCTAAACAACTTATAACTTACAAGAACAAGGACTCCATTTTGAAACCAGGACACAATAAAAAGACTAGTCAGTTTTGGGTAGTACCAGTGCCACCTACTGCACCTGCATTATTGTGGTAATCCAGCGGGTCACCCAACACATGCGTGCCGCTCCCTGGCAGATTTCGGGAAACAATCACACCTTTCACCTCCATGATTTGGGTTCTAGGCTGCGGCTGCCCAAGGGCACCATGTCTGGCGGTATATCCTATTTCTCCACCAATTTGTTTCGACAGGGCATTGTGTTGGAGTGCTTGCTGCTTGCTGAGCTCAGCTTCCTTGATCCTCTCTTCTTTTCTCTGTGTCACCATTTCTTTCTGGGATGGATTATCTGCAGTTAGCCTCTCCGTCTGCTCATAAATTTAAGACTAATTATGATTGTGAATCATGTGTAGCAAGACGAATCGTGTCAATTTTTGTATAACATCACGTGCGTTCGGAAGCCAGCACTGAGTGACTTGTTGTGCCACGCTGAGACAAGATGGCGGATGGACAATTTTGTGGTCTTTGGGTTGCTGGGCACTCATTTACGTTCGAGACTACATTTTCGTGACTCGATTATGTTCGAGACTACATTTTCGTAACTCCACTACGATAGTAACTAATATTCTTTCGAAACGAATAGTATTTCAATTGGTGATAAAAACATGCATATGTAGTACCGGAAAGCAGAACACAGACTGAATACTATTCTGCAAATAGGTGCTAGTTCAGTGGTAGAGCGTTTGAAACTCTCCTGCATAAGATATCAGGTTTGACTATATGATGTAATTCTAAAAAAAAGGACAATTCATGAGTTTGGTAACAATGAAAAGTAAAAGAACACACAATGACTATTTTTTTCAAAACTTTATTTCTTGAGCATTACCGCAAAGACCGCTGCAACAGAACCTATGTGTCCTTATTATGACTGCTAAATGGCCACAGTTGAAGCCGTAATTTCTTGTACTAGCATTAATACACAATGACTATTTTTTTCAAAACTTTATTTCTTGAGCATTACCGCAAAGACCGCTGCAACAGAACCTATGTGTCCTTATATGACTACTAAATAGCCACAGTTGAAGCCGTAATTTCTTGTTCTAGCATCAATTGATGTTTCAAAGGATATGTTCATTGTTTGTAGCCTCCTATGCGAGATCCACTGCTTGTTTAAAAGTTCAAGGTGCTGAAGAACCGATAAATCACAAAAGTATTATAAACTGATTTTTCGAACGTGCGATTGAGACAAAAACATTAACGCAACGAGAATTACTTTTTTGTTATAATAAATAAGGCAGTGGGGCGACATAAGTAAGTCGCTGTGGTGTAGTGGTTATCACGTTTGCTTTACACGCAAAAGGTCTCCGGTTCGAACCCGGGCAGCGACATTTTAATATCTCTTTTAGTTAACCCAAAGAGAAAAGAGTGCAAACATGAGAAAATTAAAGGTAAAGAGAGTAGGGCTGGAAACCTTTTCCTGCACAACGGCTCTGGCCTTCTTCAAACCAGACAAGGCCGAAGCCCCTATATTCGCTGCTGTCTCTCTCACGACTTGCATCCTTCACCTTCTTTTCCAAATTTTACTAAACACCTGCAAACCGAGGAATATGAATTATCTTCTGATGAATTGCTGTAGTTGACAACCAATGACTCAAAGTCAAAACTGCTACGAAAAGATCGGATAGATGGGATGATTCCTATGTTTCTGCCACGTGCACTGTTAGTTTGGCGTTGCACAAGCGACTACCACGTGTAGAGTACACGCACTTTTTTTTTGAGAACGGATACATGCATGTTTTGTAGTGTCTTGTTCTCTCTCTCTTTAAATAAATATGGTGCGTGCTGCCGCTCATACCACTATAGTGTAGTAGTAGTACGTTGTAAATGTTCGCCCATACCTTCTAATTTATGGTTTTCATTTTGTAAATGGCCTCCTAATATAATTTGTTAATTTTCTCAAAAAAAAAAAGAATGTATATATAATTTGTTGATGACAACGTTTTCTATTCAGATGATGTAGAAGTAACTTCGAGGATTTTCATTGCTGCCTCCACTGCCATTGCTAATGCTTAATTAATTTGATGCCACCGTACTTCGGGCACGTGCTACCGCCAGAGACAACTGACTCCAATCTGCTGTGACTGTTGCCACCACCGGCGCCTTGAGGTCTTCCTTGCTGCCGCCAGTTTGTTGCACTACTTCCTCCGGTCCCTGCACCACTGCTACTGATATGCTGCCATCATTGTCGCAATTACTGTCAATTTGTCACCACATTTTGCCGTGGTTCTCTGACGCCAACAAACAACAAAATGCTCAAAATTGGGATTATAGCCGTTCAAATTACTCATATCAAAATACTATTACGGTCTTTTTGGATAACAGTAAATGTGGGGGTGGATTTGGATTTGAGGTCATTTCCGACGAAATCCAATGTTTGGATATATTATAGGGGCTTTGATTTGATTATATTAAGTACAAATCCGACCGTCCAAATTGTGAATAATTTGAGATTCCAACAAAACACTTGTCATTTGAAATCTGTGTATGCATAAGTGACTAAGCCAACAAATCATCGAGCACCTTCAATGTATGAAGCCTAGTTTCCATTTGTTGGTTTTATTGTATTTTAAAAGCTGGTTTTTATCAGTCTTGAACTCAATGTTAGTTTGGTGATTCAACACCCTAGTGTGATTTATTTTTGGTGCATGAGAAGGAGGATATAACTTCTCATGTTTTAGTGCTTTTTTTGGGTCGGTGAACACTTTGGCGTGTTGCCAAAGATTGCTTCAAATTAGTCATCCACGTGAGCCTCTATTGGGGCGGTGGTTATTGTTGGGGTGGAGCCCTGGTTCATGGGCGACCCGTTTTATGAATCGACCCGGTTCATGTTTTGCTACGACCCGAAAAGGGAGACATGATTCGTGGAGCGAAGGCTTGGGCCGGCCCGGTTTGATAGGTTGTCTATTTATAGAGTTCTTAGGGTTCGTAGCATGTTATGTTGAGCGTTCTGATTTCGCTTGTAATTCTCTCTGAGACGATTCGTCTGTTTTAGTGAAATCTCTGCAACTCCGTGGAGTAGGCTGTTTTGCCGAACCACGTAAATCTGTGTGTTTCGATTCTTTCTTTCTGCATATTTTTCGTTTTTCACAACAGTTATTAGTATATATAAGGCACTAGCCTTATTGTGTTTTGTAGTCAGTAGTAACGGGGGCAACACACACGAGTCAGAGAGCTACTCGTGAGTTTTTTTTCGTGTGTGTTCGTCGTTGTAATCGGGTTTCAGATTTTGTTTCTCTCAATAAAAATCGGGTTCGGGTTGTGGAGTAGCTAGTATTCAAAATAGTGATCCACGTTTAATTCTTGTCTCTCGTTCTTTATATTTTGTTATCGTTCTTGCTTGATACCCGGATTTATCCGCTGCGTCATAACAAACTGGTATCAGAGCAAGGGTCAGGTTAGGGTTTCAAGAAGAGATGATGTCAGGTACTATGAAGATCGAGAAGTTCAGTGGGAGAAAAAGTTTCAGTCTGTGGCAGATCAAGATGAAGGCGTTGTTGAAACGCGACGATCTTTGGCTGCCTTTGGCGTCCATCAAGGGCAACGTGGACACAACCACATCGGCGTATCTGAAGATGGAGGAGAAGGCGCACGCAACGATCATGTTGTGTCTGACGGACGACATGATCACCGGTGTCGCAGATCAGGAGAAGGCGGCTGCTTTGTGGGTCAATTTGGAGGAGCTCTACATGAAGAAATATGTGGCAAACAAGTTGATGCTCACACAGCGGCTATTCGGGTTGCGAATGTCTGAAGGTACGCAAATTAGTGATCACTTAGATGTTCTAAACACTATTCTGCTTGAATTGCGTAATAGTGAGGAGAAAATAAGTGATGAGGATGCGGCCTTAATTATGTTGGTGTCGCTGCCTCCTTCGTATGAGGGTTTCGTGCAATCTTTCATTGGTGGGAAAGATACGATAACCCTAGAAGAGGTTAGATCTGCTCTTCACACCAGGAGTCTGAGGCACAAGGCTGCAGGTCAGGGTTCAGGTGACCATTATGCATCTGGTTTGATGGTCAAAGCAGGAAAATGTAAGGGATACAAGAGGTTTGCAGGATCCAGCTTACCACAGGACGTCTGTGCCTACTGCAAGGAGAAAGGTCACTGGAAAAGGGAGTGTCCCAAGAAGAACCAAACGAATCTGTTTCTAGGTGGAGGGACCTCCTCCGAGGACGAACTTCTTCTTTGAGCCCCTTGGGGGCGATTCTGGGCTCCTGGCATGGCGCATCTGGCGCGTGAGATCTCTGGCACGCGAATCGGGTTCTGGTTCTAGGTGCGAAAAGATTTCTGGCGCGCACTAGGGTTTCGGGCGCATCTGAGGCATACTGGGCACATCTGGCATGACGATTTGTGGCACTCGTCATTGGTGCATATGGTCTGGACGACATCTGGGTACTTGTCATGGCTCACTGGTTCTGGCGCTGTTTGGAGCGCATCGGGAATACATTCGGTCCTGCTTTCTCTGTGAATGTATTCGAGTCTGGTTCTAGGTGGAGGCGTGCTCGTTTCAGATTCAGAGAGACGCATCCGGTTCAGGTTCTGATTCGAGAGAAACATCAATTCTGATTCTGGTTGCTAGGATGTTTGAATCAAGGTGGAGATTTGTTAGTTTGGTGATTCAACACCCTAGTGTGATTTTTTTTTGGTGCATGAGAAGGAGGATATAACTTCTCATGTTTTAGTGCTTTTTTTGGGTCGGTGAACACTTTGGCTTGTTGCCAAAGATTGCTTCAAATTAGTCATCCATGTGAGCCTCTATTGGGGCGGTGGTTATTAGTATATATAAGGCACTAGCCTTATTGTGTTTTGTAGTCAGTAGTAAGAGGGGCAACGCACACGAGTCAGAGAGCTACTCGTGAGTTTTTTTTGTGTGTGTGTTCGTCGTTGTAATCGGGTTTCGGGTTTTGTTTGTCTCAATAAAAATCGGGTTTGGGTTGTGGAGTAGATAGTATTCAAACTAGCGATCCATGTTAAATTCTTGTCTCTCGTTCTTTATATTATGTTATCGTTCTTGCTTGATACCCGGATTTATCCACTGCGTCATAACACTCAGTAACCTCAACCTTTGGCAGACCTCTAGTCCTTATGGTGTAGCTGTGTGCCACTACAACAAGACCACTTGTGGTAACTTTTTTTTAAGCTGGATATTCATCAGTAAAAGATGAAATTCAAATACAAAACTTTAAATTCTAGACCATTACTAGCATTCAAACAGAGAAATTTAATTTATTGGTAATTTAAAATCTTTGATTTGAAATCCTAATCTATTCCAAATCACAGTTGGCTAACGCAACCTTAAGAATTTCAGTCAACAAAGAGGATTTCAAGAGCATATCGGCCCCCTTGTGGCCAATGTGGAACACGCTCGCGCCAATGGGATATTCTTCTCTAAGGACGATCCACAAGCAGGAGTCGCCGCCCACTAAAGTCTAAGATTAGATGTTCCACCTGTTGATATAGCGACTTCGCTGATATAGAGTGAGAATCACCTAAAGTATGAAGTTGAGTGGTATGTGAGTTAACAAATTTAAAGTTCCACATATGAGCTCAAATGTTTAGCTAAGAAAAAGGGTAAGCCATAATGTCAATAGATGAGGTGACATTATCTTAACCTGGCCGAGCGAAGGCAAAGCTCAACAAATGGAGATTTCAGTTGTCAGTTACACTCTCACCTATGCAAAGACGATATATAAAGGGATGGAGGCCACCGAATGGAGGATGGATAAATCGTTATTTAGAGAGCACGGAGAACAATCTCAGAGTGATTGGACGGTGGAGGGGGGAAGTCTTTATGAGCTCATTTTTCTAGTTTGATTACTTCGATTGTCTGTTTGAGTAATCACTCGTAAGTTCTCTGTTGGTTTTTGATAACATTTACTGAGTATTCGGTCGCAATACTAGCATTATGTGTGATCATTTGTGACTAATCCTAGTTGTTCTTGTTTATGGTCAAGTCAAATCCCTTCTCCAAATTTACTGTTACTCCAACCCTAGTTCTCTGTACTAATTGAAATGGGAACTTGTTTATGATCGACAGTTGACTTTGACAACGACATTTGGTAACTCTACTGGGTAAGTGAGTTGGAGAAACGGCGAATACAAGATCAGGAGCAAGAGGAAGACCGAGTAGTACGACTGCGACAAGCAAATATCAGGCACCACCAGTAGCTGAGTCGAGTGCGCAACCAGACATCCCTACTCATGTAGGTCAGGCAACGAAGGATCTGAGCGAACACTAATTGCAAGACATGCATAGTTGGTAACCCCAATGGGAGCTATTATGACAGCTCTTTTAGGATCAATAGCATAGGGAGTTATGCCCACAGGCTCAACAACACCTGTGTAGGATTTACAGGAGGATGTAGTCAGGAATGTTGCAGTCATAGTAGAGGATGTTGGAGGTCTTAGCACGCAAGATAAGATGAATTCAACAGACAAGGTTCTCCCAGAGCCACAACCACTGTTTTACACAACCGAAAAGCAAAATGTACACCACTAAGATATAATAATATATAATGGGGTTGTTTGGATTTGACGGCTTTACAATTTTTTTCGAGACCTGAAGGCAAATGCCTTAAGTCTTAAGAATGCCCACCCGACCAACTCAATTACACCCCGAAGGTAGCTTTACGATTTTTTAAGTAAATGTTGCGTCGTTTTAGCTTTTTATTGTTTTAGTTTTGTGTCAAATTTGATGGCTGGCCCATTTTCAAAATCATAAAAAAAATTGCAAACTCAAAACCAGAGAAAACAGGTTCACCAAAAAAATTTGGAGAAGCGATTTGACTTGATCAGACCCAACCATCATACCCAGCCATCTGGCTCTCTCTCCCACCTTCCAATCGTTGGCTTTTTCTTCCTCCTGCAATAGAAGAACCATATCTGAGCGAAGAGGAGAGAGAGAGAGAGAGTCATCACCAGTTCAGATTGACAGAGAAGAAGAAGATTGAGGGACCGGTTCGTTTGATTTCGTCATCATCGTCTTCCACTGCAATGCCATTGTCGTCCTCGTCTCCCGCCAACACCATTGTCTTCCTCGTCGTCGTCTTCTACTGCCAATTTCATGGTCTCTCTCTCTCTCCTAGTTCTCTTCCTCTTCCTTAAATATATCTTTCTCTCTCACTTATTTATGTGATCAATAATGGGGGTTGGGGATAGGCGTATCAAACCCACCCATTAATGTGATCAATAATGTGATCAATAATGGAACCGGTAGGCGTATCGGCGATTAGTGTATAGGCTCGAAGCATATAATATGGTAAACTTTGCTCTTTTGCTTTTATCTGCAAGTGTTTGTGTTTATGTTTAAGGCTAAACATTTAGTCTTTTTAGATATATGATGTTGATGATTCACTGGTTCTAGGCAATGAGTTGGTCGCGAGTTACAGCAGATTTTGGAGTCTTTTGAAGCTTCGATAGCGAGGCTAGATGTACGATTCGTCGCTTGTCGAGACTTGCTAAGCAAAGATCTATTTGGATTGCTGAGAGTACGAAATTGTTTAGTGTTTTGGGTTCGTTTTTGCGTTTCTCTTTGTTTTATTTCTACTTATGGGCATTTAATGTCCATTAATTCAGTTCTACAATTCGAGCTTAAGTGAGGTGTCTGCAAAATTCACAATGAAGAGATTCGGGAATTTTCACGTGAGTCCACTCTACTGAAACTATGAAGGAATCATTTTTTATATTCAAGAAATCTATTGCCTTGTCTACTTGAAAATTTGACCAGCCTTGTCGAATGTATTCTTTGCAAGCTTTTCTGAAGCCCTTCTGCTTGTAATGGGGGATGTTGCTCTGAATTTCTTCCACCCTCCCGCTTGAGCTTTTCCATCCTAATTCCTAAGTATCCAACCATTTAAAGTCTTATTAGTAGCAGAATCTCACTGTTGCATATGAGTTAACTTTAAGAATGGAGTGGAAACGTCTTGTCCAGACTCCAGAATTCGGAAGCATTTTTTGAGGTTTCTATCCCACTGTTTCTAATGAGAGAGCTTACAACTTGGATTCTTGGATGATTTTGAGCAAATTTCCCGATTTATACAAGCCCTTCCCCATGGAAGGATCTAGAGATCATCAAATCTAATGGCTATGATTGAAGGCCTAGAACCTTCTGCCACTATCTAGCCTAAAATATTTACAAAAGATAATTCTAGAGCTTCGTACATACTTATGTATCCTTACAACAAGAGAAACTTCTCGAAAAGGGAAATAATGTGGGCTAAGTGGACTAGGACAATTCCTAAGCCTAAGATACTTAACCTCAAGTGGGCAAGGGTGTCATTGGCTATCCCAAAGACATGAATGCCTTGAATAAATGGGGTAATAAGAGCATAAATCTCGTAGACAACACCTTATAGTCTCATCCACTTAAATACTCTCAATCAATTCGACCAAAATGATAAGAGTCCAAACTATATTACCAAAGAGGACTAGGCATTTTTCACCAAATGATAAGTCCTGCAAAGACTATTTTAAATAGTCCTAACACTAAGGAGCCTCAATCAAAAGCGCCGTACAAATTTACACTGCAAGAGTAAGCTTTTTAATTTTTCGTTTTAATTTTTAACTTGCTAGAGTACATATTTACGCTATAATAGTAAGCTTTTTACTACCTACTTTTGTATACCCATCTAGTGTGCCAAGTTTCTCGTTGTGATAAAATACTAGCACAATGGAAGTGGTCAAATAACATTTAGCATCTGAAAATTTAGTGAGTAAAGAAATATGAGAATTCATCTCTTATACCCATGAGGATATAACTTCCATTACTCTCAGGATTTTTGTCTTTAAACGAAACCACAAGCTCAAATCAACAAACTCAAAATTGTTTGGACGGATCATGGTTTGTGGGCAACCCGTTTTATAAACTGACCGGTTCATGTTTTGTTACGACCCGAAAAAGGAGACATGATTCGTTGAGCGAATGCTTGGGCCGGTAGGCGCAAGTTGTAGCTTTCACGAACATGACTCGCAGGGTTTCGGGGGTAGCACGTCGTAAAAATATATTCTTACCGGGTTTGAACCGTTTGGGCTTGGATCCATCCCGATTTTATAGGGCGTCTACTTATATAATTCTTAGGGTGCGTAGCAAATATGTTGATAATTTATGATTTTCCTTGTAATTCTCTCTGTGACGTTTCGTCGGTTGTAGTGAAATCTCTGCAACTCCGTGGGTGTAGGTTGTTCTGCCGACCCACGTAAATCTGTAGGGTTTTGATCATGGATACAGAGCGGAAAACAATAAATTTATCGGATCAAGACCCTCCAAGGATCACAGGAAGAGAGATCATGACGATGGTAAATGAATTGTGTTATATACCTTGGAGGTCTCCTTGATGACTTCTAACGCGGAAAGTATCACGACACTACGGTTGATCCACACCTAGATGTGAGATCTAGATCTTCCAAACGCCTTGTGCTAGCTACTCAATGTATGTTATGAGCATAAGTTGTAGAGAAGGAAGCTAGGAGCATCCTTTATATAATCCAACAACTCCTTGTTACTACATAAAGGCCCTCCCATAATCCTACTCAAGCCTGGATTAGTCCAACTTGCATATTAGTCCTACTAAGTTAGCAAGTTGTGGCATTTTGATCCTTCTAATTAATTAATCATATTAATTTATTAATTCCCAAGTCTAGTTCACCCCTATATGGCGTGTGACCCCATATGTTCTATTTAGTTGGTAGTAACTATTTACTAATATGGAGCGGCCTCTAGCAAGACATCCATTCTAGCCAACAAATAGAAATAGTCATCACGACAACCCTTGTGAAAGTATTGTCTCATCCCTTTGTCTCAATATCCGGATTGGACACGAGACATACAAGTCACACTCGTATATCCAATCCATAGTTCCTCGATCCTAGGAATAGTCTTATTCGTACAAATAACATCAATATCATATATTGATTCATTTGAGTCTGGTCAGACATTCTATAAGCACTATACCTCGAGTGGCCTAGGATATTTTCTCCCGTTATATGGGCGGGACAAATTCTATCTACATCACTACGATATCTAAGTTTGCTTCCTATTGTGTCCAATACGCGCCTTTATGACTACTCAATCACTGTGTAGCGTTTGACGCTACCAAAACACAATATTCCACAACTAGAACATCTAGTGACTTCAAGTCTAAGGATGACAATACCGTAGTCACCGCGAGAAGCACTTGTTACTTTACATAACTTGTATGTAGCCATCTCGGAGATGGGTGATTCCAGTATCAAATTACTCTTAATGCATACCCATGTGTGGGATCATGATATCTCCATATCAATCCAACCGCATACTAGTCTATAGATAATTTTCCTATTAATCGTTATAATGGACTAGGGATATTTAAGATAAACAACAATATTGTAAATCTAAGGACTTCATTGTATTAAATATCCAATAAATAATACATTGAAAGTTCTAGCAAATTTATTGTTCCTACAAAACTAGATTGCCTATAGGGCACCTATTCCAACAGTCTCCCACTTGCACTAGAGCCAATTCGGTGCATCTTGTATGCCAATGCTCCTAGTGTGCCCTTCATGCTTGCGCTGAACAAGCGGCTTTGTAAGTGGATCTGACAGATTCTCATCTGTAGGAATCTTGCATATCCGAACGTCTCCTCGTTCGATAATATCTCGAATAAGATGGAACTTCCTGAGTACGTGCTTGTATTTCTGGTGTGACCTGGGTTCCTTTGATTGCGCGATCTCCCCAGTGTTGTCACTATAAAAATTTATTGGATCCGCAATGCTAGGAACCACACCAAGCTCAGTAACGGACTTTCTAATCCAAATAGCTTCTTTTGTTGCGCCATTCGCAACAATGTACTCAGCCTCTGTTGTAGAATCAGCCACCGTCTCTTGCTTGGAACTCTTCCAGCTCACCGCTGCTCCATTTAGAAAAAATACAAACCCCGATTGTGATATGAAATCATCTATGTCGGTCTGGAAGCTTGCATCTGTGTAACCCCTTACACGCAACTCTTCTTCACCTCCAAATATCAAGAACACATCCTTAGTTATTCTTAAGTACTTTAGGATGTTCTTGACCGCAATCAAGTGTCTCTCCCCTGGATTGGACTGATATCTGCTTGTCATACTCAATGCATATTACACATCTGGCCTAGTACATAGCATGGCGTACATGATGGATCCTATGGCCGATTCATAGGGAACCCTACTCATGCATTCCTTCTCAATCTCATTGGAAGGACAACCACTCTTAGAGAGAGTGATTCCATGCGACATGGGCAAGAATCCCTTCTTGGAATCTTGCATGCTGAACCGTTTTAGCACCTTGTCTATATATACTCTGACTCAGGCCGAGCAGCCTCTTAGATCTTTCTCTATATATCTTTATACCGAGTATGTAGGCTGCTTCACCTAAGTCTTTCATTGAGAAACATTTTCCTATCCAATCTTTAACAGATTGCAGCATGGGAATGTTGTTTCCAATGAGTAGTATGTCATCCACATACAAGACCAGAAAAGCAATAGAGCTCCAACTAACCTTCTTGTAGACACAAGACTCATCTTCGTTTCGGATGAAGCCAAACTCTTTGACTACTTCATCAAAACGTCGATTCCAACTCCTAGAAGCTTTCTTTAAACCATAAATGGATCGTTGCAGTTTACTGACTTTGTTGGCTTGCTTTGGTTCTTTAAAACCCTCAGGTTGTGTCATTTACACATCCTCGAGGATATTCCCATACAGGAATGCCGTTTTGACATCCATCTGCCAAATCTCATAGTCGTAGTATGCTGTAATAGCAAGTAAGATTCGCATAGATTTGGTCATTGCGACTGGTGAAAAGGTTTCATCATAGTCAATACCATGAATCTGTCTGAATCCTTTAGCCACCAATCGGCCCTTATAAGTAATCACATTACCATCCATATCAATCTTCTTCTTGAAGACCCACTTGCACCCTATGGGGCGTGCCCCTTCGGGTGGTTCAACCAAAGTCCATACTTTGTTGGAATACATGGATTCCATCCGGATCACATGGCCTCAAGCCACTTCTGAGAGTCTGTCCCTTCTATGGCCTCTTCATAGGTAGTGGGCTCATCATCAATGAGCATCGTGTCACCAGACTCTTCACGAGAAGTCCATACCTCTCGGGCTCCTGGCGCACTCTACTAGATCTACGAAGCTCTTGTGTTACTTGAACATGCTTCTCCACAACTTCTTGTGGTTCCCGTTCATGTTCCATAGTAGGATCAATGTTGTGATTCTTGAACTTCTTCAAGTTCTACAGTTCTCCCACTTGCTTCTTTAGAGATAAATTCTCTTTCAAGAAACACGCGGGACCGAGCAACAAACACTTTGTTCTCAGTTGGATTGTAGAAATAATGTCCCTTAATTTCCTTAGGGTATCCCATAAATTTGCAATTGTCCGAATTAGGCCACACCTTGTCTGATTGTAAACGTTTTACATAGACATCACATCCCCCAAATCTTCACGAACGACACTATGGGACGCCTCCCACTCCACATCTCATGTGGTGTCTTCATGACTGACTTAGATGGAACACGGTTAATGGTGAAAGCTGCACTCAATAGAGCATAGCCCCAAAATGATAATGGAATATCAGTCTGACACATGATAGATCGAACCATATCTAATAGAGTTCGATTCCTCCTCTCGGACACGCCATTCCACTGTGCCGTTCCGGGTGGAGTGAGTTGGGATATTATCCCACACTCTCTAAGATAATCGTCAAACTCTTGGCTCAAGTATTCTCCTCCACGATCCGATCATAGAGCCTTAATACTTTTTCCAAGCAACATCTCTACTTCATTCTTGAATTCCTTGAACTTTTCAAAGGATTCGGATTTGGCCTTCATAAGGTATAAAAATCCATATCTATTGAAATCATCAGTAAATGTGATGAAGTAGACATAACCACCCCTGGTAGGTGTGGCAAATGACCCACATACATTAGTATGTACTAGCGCCATTTCTCACTAGTCCTCTCACATTTCATATTGAAAGGGGACTTTGTCATTTTTTTCAATAAACAAGCCTCATATGTCTCATATGATTCAAAATCAAATGAGTCTAGGGATCCATCCTTATGAAGTCTAGATACACGTTTCTCGTTTATATGGCCTAAACGACAGTGCTGTAGATAAGCAGGATTTAAATCATTTATTTTAATCCTCTTGGTATTAATGTTATAGACATGATTATTTAGATCAAGGATATATAATCCATTAAATAATTGCGCACTACAATAGTGAATACTAACAAAATAAATGGAACATCAATTGTTATTTATTGAAATAGTAATACCTTCCTTGTCCAAACAAGAAATATAAATAATGTTTCTGCTCATAGCAGGTACAATTAGCAATTATTTAATTCTAAAACTAATCATGAAGGCAGAGACAGCTCGTACACGCCTATAGCCAATGCAGCAACCTTTGCTCCATTCCCAACGCGTAGATCTATCTCTCATTTAGCCAATCTTCTACTTCTCTTTAGATCCTGCACATTTCGAAAAATGTGAGATCCACATCTAGTATCCAATACCCAAAATGAAGAGCAAGTAATATTGACATATATAACAAAAATACCTGGTGGTGGTGGATCACTATTCCAAGCCTCTTATCCTCTAGATATTTTGGGCAGTTCCTCCCCCAGTGTCCCGACTGACTGCAGTAGTGACATTCACCTTCAATCACACCTTTGGCTATGCCACCAAAAGGCTTAAGGGCAGATTCTTTGGGTTTGGCAACTGCCTTGCCTTTTCCCTTGGAGGTAGAGGCAAACCTTTTGCCCTTTCCTTTCTGCACCATCATTATGGATTTTCCCTTACCCTTGTTGATGATTTGTTCATCTGTCCTCAATATATTGAGTAAATCTGGCAGCGATTTCACGATCTCATTCATGTTATAGTTCATGATGAATTGTCCATAACTTTCAGGCAATGATTGCAAGATGAGACCGGTGGCCAACTCTTGACCCTCCTGAAACCCAGGCGGCCTAGGCTCTCTAAGTAGCCGATCATGCGCAACACGTACGGCACCACGGTGTTTCCCTCTGACATATGACATTTGAAGAATGCCTTGGAAACTTCATACCTTTCAACCCTATCCTGCTCTTGGAAGAGCTGCTTCAAGTGTGCGATCATATCGACTGCATTCATGTTCTCATGTTGCTTCTGAAGCTCAGAGGACATGGTGAAAAGCATAAGGCAAGCTGCATCATTAGCGTCATCAACACGCTTATGATACGCCTTTAGGGATGCATGAGTGTTGTTTTCCGGACCATCAGGAACTTGCTCCTCTAGAGCGTACAATATCTTTTCTTGCTTGAGAACTATTTTCAAGTTTCTGTACCAGTCTAGAAAATTGGTCCCGGATAGCTTGTCCTTCTCAAGGACAGAGTGTAGGGAGTGAGATGAGTGAGATGAGTTGTTTGCCATTGGAATTCTACAAAAAGGAAAATACGCAAATTTTAGTATTTGTGAACAATTAACTATATTTAATAATGGCTAGATTAATAAATACAGCTCCCACTATTTTTCTACGGATTAATAACCCTCAAAGTATTAATGCGGAAAATGCCATTATATTTTCTAGTGGGTGCCAAGATCCCTATTTCACTTCTTTGAGCTTGCTTAAGTCACCCAAAATTAGATATTTAGGTATGAACGATTCCAATTGCATCCTTATGCAACTCTTGGTTCAATTGGGCAAATAACTCCTTATTTATCCATCCCATGGATAGTCCCAATCGTTTGCCTCTAGGCTTTTAATCTTATTAAAATTATCTTGTTGCGCCCCATCTCTTACTTTGATAGTTGCACATTACTTGCTTGTGCCATCCAACACAATCATGACAAATCAAGTCGCTCTGCTTTGGCACGCACGAGCTTGATAATCATGAAGAGTGCTTAAATAACGAGAAGGAAAAAACGCAATATTTAAATTGAGGGATTTTAATTTTCAGTTTTAAATTATTTTGTTGATCCATATCAACTGATCTACTTATTTGAGTTTGGGCATAACTCCAACTAAAAGATTCGGGTTGTTAATTATCTTATTATCAAATTGCATGCATCATCCATACACCAACAACAATAATAAGGCAATAAATTAAACATCCACAAAACAGAAATTAACGTGATATAGATATGGCCTCCTAGACTAAGATATTCCCAAGCCAATGAGAATATCTATGAACCCTAGAATAGAAAACACAACTCCATGTGCCTCCATCTCTTGGTCCATCCTTCATAGTTTTGTGGAATGGTCCATGTTGTGGCTTCTTTAATTCTTTGAGCTTCTTTTCTTCAATCTTGGCTATCTATATATTTTATCTAGTACTATCTAACATCTATAATAAATAAAATAAATCTCACAAGTTGATAAAAAAATCGGCTCGCAGGTCGTAAACTCTAATTAATTATTACATTAAATTGACTAGCTCGCAGGCCGTGAACAAACCAAAAAAATTAAACATTCACAACAAACCACATCTAAGACCATATCCAATCACCATACAAGTTGCACATAAACAGTTAAAACCAATTTTAACGCGCTTAGTCAATTTTAATTGATTTTGGATGTGCTAGAGTTAGAACGGTCTAATTGGCCAACTATCAATATAGCCGAACCGCCCAAAAAGGACCAAGGCGCGACCTTGGGCCGGTCGGCCAAGCCCCACGTGCGGCCGAGCCCTTGGTCGTGCCCTAGCTTGGGCGGCAAGGCAAGGCGGTGGTCCATAGGGGGGCCGAACCTCCTTAGGGATTTGTTTCCAAAACAACTCATTGCCTTGTTGCCCAAGTTTAAATGTTCCATGTTTGAAAAACCCATTTCCAAAGCATGTGCCCAAACCCTAGCTCTTAGATCCAAAATTAGTCGCATCCTATGTGATCAAACTCACTAGTCTTCACATCCAATGTTAAATTAGGTCTTGTTTGCTTTGAATCAAATTCAAGTTGCATCTAATATTCTTAATTTGTCGTTTTAACGCAATAATAAGCATTTATAGGTGAAAAAACAACAAAACGTAATACATAAACCACATTATGCTCTACAACCTGGCCCTGATACGACAGTAGGGTTTTGATCATGGATACTCAGCGGAAAAACTATAAATTTGTCCGATCTAGACCCTCCAAAGATCACAGGAAGAGAAATCACGACGATGGTAAAGGAATTGTGTTATGTACCTTGGAGGTCTCCTTGTTGACTTCTAACGCGAAAAGTATCACGTCTCTATGGTTGATACACGCCTAGAGGTGAGATCTAGATCTTCCAAACGCCTTGTGCTAGCTAGGAGGAATGAAAGAGGATGAAGAAATCACGCAACGGAGCACCAAGAGAGAGGGGCGGCCCTCTCTTTGTGGCCGACGAGTAGGGCGGACGCAAAGGGGGGGGGGGCTTCGGCCTTCCTTGTTGTCTTGATCTCTCCTTCCTTCTCTCCTAATCAATGTATCATGAGAATAATTTTTAGGGAAGGAAGCTAGGAGTATCCTTTATATAGTCCAACAACACCTTTGTTACTACTTAAAGAACCTCTCCTAATCCTACTCAAGTTCGGGTTAGTCCAACTTGCATATTAGTCCTACTAAGGTAGAAAGTTGTTGCATTTTGATCCTTCTAATTAATTGATCATATTAATTATTTAATTCCCAAGTCTAGTTCACCCCTATATGGCATGTGACCCCATATGTTCTATTTATTTGGTAGTAACTATTTACTAATATGGAGCGGCCTCTAGCAAGACATCCATTCTAGCCAACAAATAGAAATAGTCATCACGACAAATCTTGTGCAAGCATTGTCTCATCGCTTTGTCTCAATATCCAGATTGGACACGAGACAAACAAGTCACACTCGTATATCCAATCCATTGTTCCTCGATCCTGGGAATAGCCTTATTCGTGCAAATAACATCAATATCCGATATTGATTCATCTGAGTCTGGCCAGACATTCTATAAGCACTATCCATTGAGTGGCCTAGGATATTTGCTCCCATTATGTGGGAGGGAAAAATTCTATCTACATCACTACGATATCTAATCTTGCTTCCTATTGTGTCTAATACGCGCATTATGACTACCCAATCACGGTGTAGCGTTTGACGCTACCAAAACACAATATTCCACAACTAGAACATCTAGTGACTTCAAGTCTAAGGATGATTATACCGTTGTCACCGAGAAGCACTGGTGACTTTACATAACTTGTATGTAGCCTTCTCGGAGATGGGTGAATCCAGTATGCAATTACTCCTAATGCATACCCATGTGTCGGATCATGGTATCTCCATATCAATCCAACCCCATACTAGTCTATAGATGATTGTCTTATTAATCATTATAATGGACTAGGGATATTTAAGATAAACAACAATATTTTAAATCTAAGGACTTCATTATATTAAATATCCAATAAATATTACAATGAAAGTTCTAGCCAATTTATTGTTCATACTAAACTAGATTGCCTCTAGGGCACCTATTCCAACAAAATATGTGTTTTAGTTTCTTTCTTCCTGCATCTTTCCTTTTTCATAACAACTCAAACATCTTTCATGTGGCTTAAACATTATAGCATACACTGACGAGCTGACTTCCCCACTAACCTTCCCACGCACAATCCGATTTAGGGTCGAACCCTTGGAAGAACTATTCTAATAGAATTTATGTCTCTTGCATTTTAGTTTGATGCTAGTACGTTTTTAGTCTAACTGAGTTACATACTTCATATACCTATACTTGCTGCAGTTAAACATAAACGTGTCATATTACTCTTAAGAATCCTTTAAGAAATTTGGTAAAAAGTTCTTTAAATGTCTCGTCGAACATGTTTTGCATATGATTGGTAAACTGGCGTCTTCTGAGAAAATTGGTAAGCTGATGTCTTCTGAGGAGATCGGTAAACTGGTGTCTTCTGAGAAAATTGGTAAACTGGTGTTTCAATGTCCCGTTCAACATGTTTGCAGTTGATTCTACAACCCAAAAAGACAATCAACGTACAAGCTAGCCATTCAGTTTCTCATACATACAAAAAAAACATATCTCTTGGACCAGAATAAGAGGGATGTCGCTGATAGCCACATTCATTTGTGTGAAAATAATAGTTAACAATGTGTAGATTTAGTTAGAAATGAACTGGCAATGTGACCCAGTGAAAATTTCGTGTAAAACAGAGCGTGACATTGTAAGAACTAGAAATAAGGTTAAATGTTCAAGTACAATACATAATTTTCTGCCGCAAATCGGATAATTTTATAGTACAAAGTTCATAATCAGAGTAATTAGAGCGGGCGAAAACCTTAAAGAAATAAAATATACGAGGTAAACCTCATTATGTATAGCTTAAGTATCTCATAATGTATACAGTGGTGTGGTGTGAAAAGAATGTAAGTGAGAAAAGGAAGTGACAGGCCAATAAGATACATGTTCATATGCATCAACATGCCAATAATCTTTTAAAGGACAAACACCTGGGCAATAAAACAATATACATATTACAGTGCCGTAGTAAAGAGGAAATACATCTAAAGAAACAACGAGTTATGCACTAGAGATTATAAACACATAAGGAAAATCAAACAACTTTCGAATATGTTTTTTTTCACCCGGCAACGAAAGGACTTCATTCATAATAAAAATGAGTACAAAGAAAAGGGGCATACCCCGAAAAAGAAAGACAAAGACCAAAGGTGCACAAGCCTAAAACTCAAACAAAGCTGCTAGGAGACCAAGTGGTATCGGGCTCAAAGGCCACCACAATACATCCCCAAAAACATCTAATCCGTCCTAAGGACCACAAGATCCTCCTATGCCGTAAATGAAGCGGGAAAACAACCTAACAAAAACAGCCCAGAAAGCATCAAAACCCAAAAACAAAGCCCAAAACGAAAGAAAACCAGCCCACAAAAGCAATCCCCAGAATCCTATTTCCCAAAACAACTAACATCGTGGCCGGCCGGTGGCGGTGGCGGGGCGACCAAGCGTGGGGACCGAAAAGCAACCAAAATACAGAAAATTAGACTTCTAGTGGTGTTGGTGGGCGGTTAGAGGACTTCTCTGGGAGTCTTAGACATGCCGTAGAACGAGCTTATCCAAGGGGGAGGGGGAGGGAGTAGCCTCACAACCGGGGGAGGGGGAGAACAACCACATCGGAGACTAAAGCATCTGGAGGGATAGGGGTTACATACCAGTTCTTCATCCACGTCGAAGGGGACAGTGGAGCAGCAACAGTGCGGTGGAGGAGCGGATCAGCGAACGGATCTTGGTCGTCGAAGCGAGGCTGGGCGTCTGGTGGGCGGCGAAATTGGGCACGGCGGCGGATCTGGTAAGTATTGTGGCTGGTCTGGCGATGAACGACGGCGGGGTAGTTGGACGGTCCTAAGGTGACCCCTCCATCCAGAAGAGGATGGGAAAGTTGCGAAGAGGAGAAACTTGAATTTTGCCGCCCAAAATTGTTGGCGACGCGCCGGAGACGATGAGACCGGTCGGGAGCATCGTTCCGATGAGATCCGGCGGGGAGCTGGGTCCAAGTGGCAGAGACAGATGGTGGAGGTCAGAACCAAGCGACAAGGATGGGGTGGCGGGCGGCAGCCCCATGGAGGAAGAGCCGCCACCGCTGCTGAGGAAGAGGGGGGTTAGAGTTTCTCTTTGGGAGATTTTTGTTTCTTGATAGAGAGATGAGTGATGAATGTTGATAAAGCATAGAATCAGTTTGTCTTTCATCATATGATATAGCATAATCAAGTACAAGGAATTAGAGATTGATTTGGAAGAGAAACTCCCCTTAGTTCATGCTAAGAACTGCAATGCACTTTCAAGGCTTTGAAACATGTTTCAAACCTTTGAAACAACCTGTGAACTTACTTTCGAATATGTTAAACATCATAAAATACCAAACTTGGAACCACTTTGTTGGGAATCAAGGTATCTTAAATGGAATTGGACTTGGCAAGGAGTTGGTGACGAAGCGGGGCAAAGAAACATACCAATAGGAGGAGCAAGACGAAGAAAACAATCTGGGGTGGTCAGTATGTTCGTGCGAACACTCCGACACATTGGGTGTTCGTGCGAACATAATCCTCGAGGCGGCCAAATTGTTTCCTTGTTGGGTTTTAGCTCGATTTTGGTATTTATTTGGGCACAAGCTGTATATTAGACCTATATAAAGGCTATAGGTTGTGCTTTACATTGTGTGAGTTGTATTCGTATCGTTTCTCTCTAATAAAACGGGATTTTCGGGTCGTGGAGGTAGCTAGAACCGTGCTAGTGAACCACGTTATATCGGGTGTTCTTGTTCATCGTTCTAAAGCTCGTTCCAGGTCATAACACGCTTGGTATGAGCTACTTTTCATGTGCATTTGTAGCAGAACCTCGCTTAGCACATAATGTGTCGAAATAGGCCACTCAAACACGACACCCTTATTCTAACCCTCAATCATCTTACACAGAACAAAGATTTTGGTCATCTTCGCCAATATACGACATTCTTTCTTGTGAGCACGAGCTATATCAGCTCTCTTCAGTGCCAATAGGGTCATTGATTTTTTGAGAAAAACATTAAGGTGCTACACTTTTTTAGCTGGCACTTGGAGCTGCAGTGTACATAAGAGCATCAAGACACTAAACAAACACTTAGTAGAAGAAACAATGGAACGAAAAAATAACACTCTACCTTGGTAATCAACGACTCTAAATGCATGTGCTCATGTATCAAAACTGGTGAATACATGTAATTCGTGAACTTCAGCTGCCAAGAAAGTATAAGAGAACAAAATGCGCATAAATAGAGATCAATACCCAAAAAGTTTATTAGAAGCACCAGATCGGCCTTCAGTACTTTCAACTATTTAAGAATTCGATGCGACTTTCATTCACCCTCGTACTGAGGATGCTATAAACGTAAGACAATGGAATTTGTAGTTCAAACTAGTTCATCAAAGGCCTTAATTATAACATAGCAAGAGAAACAAGATTACACCTACATATAAATGGTCGTGCCAATTACTCGATAACACCTCCTGTGTTAGAATGCGCTTTGCGGAAGCACGATGCCACTTGTTTGGAACCAAGAAAAGTGAAGAAGAAGAAGAAGAAGAAGAAGAAGAAGAAGAAGAAGAAGAAGAAAGAAGAAGAAGAACAGCAACAACACAACAATATAAAGAAGTTCACTAGCTTTGAGGCTAGCTACATCCACGGCCAAACCGAACCAATTTTATTGATTAGAACTCAATTACAATGCACCACACTCAACCACACTTTTCAATAGAAGAGTCCTACACCCATATATAGGACTATACTACGTACTTGTGCTCAAAGCATCGTCCAAACGTTACCAAAGTGAACAAGGAAACAATTCCAAAAACTGTCCAGCCCGAACCAGGTCGCACGACCTGCTATAGTAGGTCGCACGACCTGATACAGTACCCACAATCAGCAACTTAGATTCCTTTGCCCACTAGCTCGTTGATAACTCCGTTTTCGGAGTTATTTTATGCCTTTTATTTCTACGTTTTGCGTGCTTATAATGGAGAATTCGTTGTCTTTTGAGTAAATTGAGCTTAAATGTGATAATGTGAGTTCATATGCATTACTTGTTAAATCCGGGCGTTTCTTTAGATTTTTGAGCTTTTATTGTGATATGATCGCGGGTTGTGTTTTCGTGTTGTGATTCGCAGGAAAACAGGGCTTGGAGGATCGTGTGGGATATGGAAGCGAACTTCGGAAACAAGGAACTCAAAGGCAAGTCAAAAGGAAGGAGAAAGTCAAAGGAAATCAACGGAAAGTCAATGGAAGAAGGAAGGAAGAGGAAAGTCAAAGGAAGGAAGAAGAAAGTCAAAGAAAGAGGGCTGGACACAGAAGTCTTCGTGCGAAGACATTTGTCTTCGTGCGAAGACAAACACTTAGCCAAAATCCAGCTCGGCCAAATTCTCTTCCAAAACATGCTCTCAGTATCTAAATGAGAAGACCTTAGCACGAAAAGCAGAAGTCTTCGTACGAAGACTCTTCGTGCGAAGACAACTGTCTTCGTGCGAAGAGAACGCTGGAACGTGCAGATTTTTTTGGGGCTTTTTCGTAGTTTGTCCAAACTTTGTAATTAGATTATGGAAACGTATTTAAGCCTTTTAGGTCGACTTTTTCAGTAGTTTTTGACATTAGAGACATCTTTTGGAGATCAAGAAACCCTTGGGAGAGCTTAGGAGCTTTTGGATCATTCGTTTGGATTCTAAACTCTCGTCTTTTCTTGATTTTTATGTTTAAACTCATTATAATTGTCGTTTTGATGATGAATATGAGTAGCTAAGCACTTTTTGCTGGGAATTCTCGTTTGGTGTAGCTAGGGTTTGATCTAAAGTGATGTTTTGATGATTGTAATGCATGCTTAGCTTAATCTCACGTGTTTATTCGTTATTATGGATTATTTACGTTCTTAATCTTATTATCTTTGCGAGTAGCTAACGTAGAGGTAAATTCAATTAGTTTTCACGCGGTAACTCCGTGAGAATTAGTCGGTAAATTGAATAGTCCACCTAGTCGTATCAATGTTTGGTAACTCGGCATCGTTAACTAGGATCGTTAAAGTGGAAACATGGTTTTAATGCATACTTGAAGCTAAATTAGACTTGGTAACTCGGTTTAGTTTAATTTAAAGTATAGTGAACTTGCTTGGTAACTCGGTAAGTTTAATATAGCTTGATTAATAGTGAATAACACGTGGTTGTTTTACAAATCAAAATATAAATTTAGATCAACCTAGTGAGCCTAGAGAATTCCCGGTACTTTTCCCTTATTTGATAAAACCCCAATTATTCATTCTTTATTAATCGTGAATTATTTCACTTGGTTAATTGAGAATATTGCTCTTATTTTCTTAGAATTAGATAAAAACACAACTTGCGACTTGCCCACACAAGGTTTAGAATAGTAATTAATTTGCACAAAGTCCCTTGGGTTCGACAACCCGGAATTCCGGTTTATTACTACACACGACAGCTGTGCACTTGCAGTTGGAGCGTGTCACTCGTTGCTTTGCCAATCCAAGCTAGGGTTTTGATCACCAATTCATAACGTCCTGACTAGGATTCATAGATTGAATTAATTCTCCAAGAAAGGCAGAGAAATTATGTTAATTAAATGACCAAAATAGTTAATCTCACTCTTCTAGGCAAGGTAGACTTATATTCGTAACTCGATCCTATATTCATAAATGATGAATAGTAGTATAAGTGATACATGTAGTTGCTATCAGTATGAGGTTTACTTGACTTTAAAAAGGCATTAAAAAATTTTCATAACGATGAACATAAACTATAGAAATTCTCTATGTTTAACTGGTTCTTTTTGGAGGTCGTGCACCCGCACCAGGTGCTTGGGTACTTCGTGGGTCTTTGCGGGTGCTTTGTCGATAAGGCATGGACAGTTTTAGTGTTTTTGTTGAGAGGTCCTCTAAAATAAAACTACAATGTAACCCCAAAAAAATGTGCATCTATATGAACATTTCTAATCCCTATATTACTCGTCTCCCCACAGCCAGCCACGAACAACATTCGGATGAGATCATATCCCTTGTTGAAATAGTAACTCTTCATTTTTGAATCACTATATGAATTTCTGTTAGTATAAATTGGATTAACATTTTTGTTGCTTTTATTAGTATAATTGTTAGAACAGAAGGCCCAATACAAGAGTAAAGCCCAAACTGTTCTAGCCCACAAGAGCAAAGCACGAGGACTACACTGCAACATGAATGAAACATGAAGGACCAAAAGACTATTTGCAACGTTTCTATTATTAGAACCATCCGATCTTGTGTTGACTGATCGGACGGTGAGCTCACAAATCAATTGTATATTTATTACCTATCTCTCTTTGTGTAATACATTGAACAGAGACACACAATTGATCTTCAATTCACTTCGCGTCTTTCATTATCTCTCGGTTCTCTCTGTACAATGGAACCTTAACTGGGTTTGTTTTCATTGTATCACAATCGATGGTCGTTACACCACCTTCCACTACCTCTCTGACTACGATGTCAGCCACAACCTCCTCTAACTCTAATCCTCTACAGCTTTTGTCGAATTTACACAATCTCATTCCATTCAAACTTGATGGAACCAATATCGTGATCTGGAAATATCAGATCTCATCACTGCTGCAAACTCAATCGTTGATGGGTTATCTCGATGGAACAACGCCGTGTCCTCCTGAGCACTTGAGCGGCGACGATGGTTCGTTGAATCCGGCGCATCTTGCCTAGCACTCTCAAGATCACGCGCTATTCACCTTGCTCAATGCAACTCTGAGCCAAGAATCTATGTCCCTCATTATTGGTCAGTCAACTTCTAGATCTATTTTGTTTCTTCTAGAAAGAAGGTACGCTTCACTCTCTCGCTCTAATATTCTGCAATTGAAAACGGAACTTCAGACTCTAAAAAAATCCGACTCTATTGATACTTATATGAAAAATATGAAGAGTCTCCGTGATAGACTTACCATGGCTAAATATCCTGTTAAAGATGAAGATATGTTTTTATATGTGTTAAATGGCTTACCTCCAGAATACAATTCTTTTCGGACCACTATATGTGTTAAATCAAATCCTTTTTCCCCAAAGGATCCCCATGTTATGTTGAATACCGAAGAACGAATGCTTGAAACTCAACATTCTATCTATGATTCTTCTAATGCTGCCTTCAATGTTACTACCACAACAAATTCTAATCCAAATCAATCCTTGTATCGGGGAAGATTTCGTGGCAGAAATAATAACTATTATGGTCGTAATCCTCACCATGGAGGATACAACCGAAACTTTGGTTATGAAATAAAAATAGCAGAACTGGTTTTGATGGGAGGTTTGGCAGTGAATCAAATTACCGTGGTCGTTCTAGACATTCTCGAGGTGGGTGAAAGTGTGTAATGCATGTAAAATACATGATCAAGATACTCTAGACGGGGGGGGGGGGGGGGGTTGAATAGAGTATGCAATCTTTTGCTAAAAATGAAATTTCAAAATTTAACACAGAGGTTTGGTAGATTTTCAAATCTTTGGAAAAATACAAAAGTAGTTTGAAAATGTATGAATCTTCAAAGCTTTGACGTAAGAAAGCCTCCATAGCTTTGGAGAAACTCTGTGTTGAACAGTTTTGTAAAGAGAATGAAATCCAGCAATGTAAAGCAATGAACACAGTGATTTGTTACAAAGTTCAGCCACCAAAGTACCTACTGCCCGACCGAGGGATACTATCCCTCCATAATTTCAACAACTTCTTATTAATCACAAAACTATCCCCAGATCTCAAGCCTTATTGAATTCCCTTACACCTATACAGCTTGTGGTTCCAAACCAATCTAGTTTCAGCTAAAATCTAATGAAACAATAAGGACCCCTTGTTGTTCACTTGAAAAACTTCAACTTCTAACAGTCAATGAGGTATTTAAACTCTAATGAATACACATATTAAGCACAAGTATGAAAAACACAGAAAACAGAGTAAGCAATGAAGCTTGAAGTGTTCTTCAGGAATCTGGAATGATTGAGATGAATGATCTTCTTCAATGTTGAGCTCTCAATATGTTTGAATGGTTGAAGAATTTTTGGTTGATCTCCTGCCTATGTTCTCTCTTGTTTCTCAAGTATAATCTCCGTCGATCAGATATATTGATTCTTGAAATTCAAAACCTCTTCATATCAACTGGCAGCAAAAACTTGAGAGATTTTAGGAACCAACTCCTGTAAATACTCAACAACATATTAGCTATCTTCAACAACTATATTCAAATTACTCTCTTGACTTGATCATCCATATTGATCAAAGTCTAGCCCTGCAAAAATTGAACACAAGTTAAGACACAATCCGAATTTAAATAGCACAAATATAACGACCTGTTTGACAGACCATTTTAAACCAGTAAGCATAGTTATTTTCCGAGTGTAAATATTATATATGTGTATATATATATATATATCCAAATAATGATCAATATTAAGAAGATAACTTAGAACAAGTCAATAAACAATCACACAGCCTGATATGTCATCCTGCCAAAAATATTTGTTAGCCAGTATACCACAGGCATGAATCCAGAACATTCTCCAAAGCTTTGGAGCTTTGGCCACCTTCAAAGCTTTGGCCATCATCCAGTGATCCTTAAGACATAACAATCTGTACACTTGTCTAGCAATATAAACTCAATATATAAGCTCAAGAATATTTTTAAGAGACGGTATAAAGTGTATAATCAAGCTTTTAATCCAATGTAAGTCCTGCAATACAAAAATCTGTCAGCCAGTATAGCAAGAATATAGGCATTGTAAGCTTCATGAACATGTCTCTCAAACCAATCCTGTCTTTCATCATCTTCAAATTATAACTCCCTGTGAGTTTATACACCACTTTAACTCAGAAGGATTGAATTATCAGAGGGAGATCAAACCACCAACATGGTAGGCACTCTGGTTTTAACTCTCAAAGTAGCTATGTGGTGTGCCAAATCTGTGGACAAGAGTTCCACGGATCCCTTGATTGTACCGCTTGGATTATGCTTTTCAAGGGCGAATGTCTCACGATCAACTCACTGCAATGACTCCGTCCACTCAACATTACAACCAAACATCTCATCCCAACTACTGGTTGTCCGATACCGGCTCCAGAAATCACATGATAAATGACCTTGGAAATCTGCGTATATCTGATACTTCTATTGTGAGTGATCAAGTCTCCATTGGAAATGGGCAAACTCTGCCCATTAACCACTCGGGTACATCCTTACTAACCACTTCTTAGCACATTTTCTCTTTAAACTACACAAATGCAGATTTATTGTGTACTAACTTATTATATGTTCATAAATTGTGTATGGATCACAAATGCAGATTTATTTTTGACTCTACCTCTTTTTTATCCACGATATAGCTACGGGGAAAATCATTTATCTAGGGCTAAGTAAACATGGGTTATATCCCATTCATTCGTTTTCTTTTCTTAATAATACTCCGCAAGCATATCTAAGAAATACAATTTTGTCTGAACTTTGACATGCCCGTTTAGGGCATCCTTCTGATAGTATTTTTTAGTCAAACTATTGCTTTACCTAGAAATTATGTGCTAATATGTGTCATTCTTGCTTACTCGGTAAAATGCACCGCTTGCCATATACTTCATCTACTTCTAAATCTGATGAAACTTTGAATTTGTTGCATAGTGATGTATGGGGCAGGCTAGCACACTGTCTTATAATGGATATAGTTACTATGTGCTTTTTATTGACGATTTTTACAAGTGTACTTGGACCTTTCCTTTACATAATAAATTAGATGTGCCCTTAATTTTATTACCTTTAAGTTACATATTGAGAAACTTCTCAAACATCCAATTCGTATTTTGCGAACGGATGGAGGAGGAGAGTACATGTCGTTTACTTTAAAATAAATTTCAAATGCTCACGGCATCACACACCAAAAATCATGCCCTCACACACCCCAACAGAACGAAGTTGTTGAACGGCAGCACAAACACATCATGGAGACTGCCATTACATTGCTTAACAAAGCATATTTGCCCAACAAGTTTTGGTACCATTCTGTGAAAACTGCCGTTTATCTAATAAACAGGTTACCTAAGAAAAATACGAAGAATAAATCCCCACTTGAACTATTAATTGGTACTCCTCCTCATTATTCCAACTTAAAAATATTTGGGTGCACTTGTTTTCCATATCTACGCAATTATGTTAAGTCCAAACTTGATGCTTAAACAAAATTGTGTGCTTTTCTTGGTTACGAGGACGATTGAAATGCTAACTTTGCCTTGATAAAACATCCAACTGAATTTTCATAAGTGCAATGTAGTTTTTGATGAGACATTATTCCATTTTTCATATGATTATCACAACTCATGTATGACTAGTAATAAAATCCAGCACTCATATCCTAATGTTACAACTTCCGGATCTGATACTTATCTCTCATATGCTATTGTTCCCATTTGAGGTTCTGCTGGAGATGGGTTTATTCTCACATCCCAGCAGCCACATCATTCTGCTCCCACTGACCCCCCCATCAGTGATGAGTCAGCACCTTTCCCCTTAGAACGAACCAGTTTGTGACAGTGAACCAACTCATGTCCCGAACGCAGGGTGCTGCACAACGGTCTTCTAGCCCAGGCAGGGTGTCGCCAGTAGCCGCTGTGACGTCTACCACGTGTGCTACGACTATTGAGATGCCCACCCAACCACACCATCACATGAAAACACGTAATAAACCTAGTATAACCAAGCTTAAAGTTGTATTTTCTGTTACTTCTACTCCTAAATCGTACCTTACTTATTTTTCAGGGGGCTAACAAACACTCTCAGTGGCATCAAGCCATGACTGACGAGTATGCTAGCCTCATACAACAAAATACGTGAACTCTTGTGCCTCCTCCCCGAATCGCAAACATAATTGGTAATTAATGGGTATTTCGTACTAAATATAACCCAAATAGCACCATTTATCATTTTAAAGTTTGACTCGTTGCTAAAGGTTTTCACCAAAACCCCGACATCGACTACAATGAAACTTTTAGTGTCGTCGTTAAACACTCCACAGTTCAAAATATTCTTTCACTTGCGACCAATTTCAACTGGGCAATACAATAACAAGATATTAACAATGCATTTCTTCATGGTGTTCTAAAATAAACCGTATATATGTCTCAACCCCAAGGCTTTAAAAATCCCAACTTTCCACATTACGTTTCAAAATTACACAAGTCCATATACGGGCTTAAACAAGCCCCACACGTTTGTTTTGAGCATTTTACCACACTCTACACTCGCGTGGCTTTAATGCATCTAATGCTGACTCTTCATTATTTATTCACCACCACAATCACAAATGCACAATTTTATTTCTTTATGTAGATGATATCATACTTATTGGAAATGATTCAACGTTTATTACTCTTTTCATCCAATTTCTTACTTCCGAATTTCCGATGACTAATCTTGGACCACTTACATATTTTTTGGGTTTAGAAGTCAAGCGTAACAGTCGTGGCATATTCATTCACCAATTGAAATACATTGCACATCTTATTTCTTGTTTCAATATGACCAACTGTAAGTCTTCTCCAACTCCACTTTCGCCAGGAACCAAATTTCATATTCATGAAGGTAAGAAATTATCATACCCTACGTCTTATCGTCAACTATTGGGTGCACTTCAATATTAACGTTTAGTCGACCTGACATTTCCTTTGTTGTTAATCACTTGTTACAACTTATGCACACACCCACGAAACACACCTTATTGGTGCAAAACGCTTCTTCGTTATTTACAAGGCTCAAAAGATCATGGTTTACTTTATCAAAAATGTCATATGCCTATACACCCCTACTCGGACACTAACTGGGATGGAAATCCTACAGATCGTCATAGTACTTCCGACTTGGTCCAGATCCCATTCATTGGGGTGCCAGAAAGCAACCTACGTTGCGAGATCATCTTCTGAGGCTGAATATCGTTCCCTTTCCTTAATTCCAATACCTAACGAGTGACATCGGAACAATCACGAGATTATTTAAATATTTCGACCAAAAAAATTGTTTGAAGTTATCGACTGTAAGTAACATAATGCATTACCTTATAAGCTTTCTGTGCACAAGACAATCCGGCAGGGAGAACTCTGTGTACACCAAGAGCAGAGGATCGGAAATGGCACAGGAAGAGTTGGGTTGTGTGTAGAGAGAGAGTAAGGCAGTAGTAATGTCTGAGAGAGAGACAGTGATTTGGCAGAGCTTCCGCGTATGTCTGGTGTGTCCTTTTTTCTTTATGGAAAGGTTAACGTCCTATATATAACGGAGAATGTGACCGTTGCAGTGTGGTTAATGAGCCCATCAATGGCGGCTTAATTAGCTTAACCACAACGGCACGTTCGTCCGCATATATAGGGACCGTTACAGCACGTTATGCGCGAATACCAGAACCGTTATGGGGTTGACCGGGTTTGACCGGGTTTATGGAGCTTGTGCCATAAATCTCTCAAAAGCAGTTACTAAAGGTCGCGTGCGGGCTTGGCTCGCACCTGAAAGGACTTACTCTAGCCTCCAAACCACTAAGTCCCTACAAGTCCCGTGCAGTGGTATACGAGGGCCCTGTCTCGCAACCCCCACATGGATCAGCGCGGCTGGTGATCCAATGTGTGTGGAGCACAATATGGTGTGCTGGATGGTTGCCACGTGGCCAAGATCTGTCAGCTCAGAAAGCACTATCTACATTATCCCCCTTTCTGCGCGTGAAGACTCATAGCCGGATAGACTTCCATGCGCAGAAACCAATGTACGCGTCGCAGCCACGCACCAATTCAAATATGAGTAAGTTCAGCCCCCGTGCGTGCCATTATGACCTAAAACCCCTAGAGTCGTGCCGTCTGGCCTTTAGGGTTTTAGGCGTGACGTCAGCTTGTCCTGTGATTGCGGGATTCGACGGTGACGGTTGCGATTCGACTACTGAAAGGACGCAACCCTTCATTGTTTTTGGATAAATACTCTGTACTCTCCATTGTTGCAAAGCATCACTTCTTTCTCTGTAAAGTGAATGATACCCGGAAGTCTTCAAGAGCAGATTCAGATAATCAATCACCAGTTCAAAATCGCAAATCGTCTTCTTCTATTATCTGCATCTAAGCAAGCTTTACGAAAACAAGGTTGGCCTTGTTCAATTTTGATTTAATATGCTGATATATGCTTTGAACTGCGTTGGATCTGCAAACCCGTGACATATTATCCGCTGAAAACTTATGAAGAAGCTCACAATCTTTGAATGTAATTTCGATTTAATCCCCCAATGATAAGGACCTTGAATGTAGGGTTTTTGAAATCCCTGATAATGCAAACGATTCCAATCTCTAATTTCGGAGATTGGTACCCGACTGTTCATCTTTCTTCAATAGATCCTGAATCTCGAAATTCAAACTGAAGTAGTGTGCATATTTCTCCCCCCTTTTTTCTTGCTTTCCCGCAGGAATGGCAAAGACAAAAGGAACTAGACCCACTAAGGAGGACGAAGAAATACCTGATCTTCCGCGGGCTCTATGGCAAAAAGCCCCCGATCTGGGTGGCAAAGACTTCTACCATGCTAGGGTTAAGGCAAAGAAACTGCCAATCCCTGTCCCTGGTGAAGGATTGCAAACATTAACCCCTCCAGTTAACTCGGCCCTGCTCGAATTGATTGGCTCCGAAGACGTGGTTTGATTGGGAGTCGAAAATGGGTACTTCCCGTATACTGCGATTTCCACCCAAGCTTTTGTTCAGAAATTGGACTTCATGGATGAGTGGATTGACCATGTGTTGACTCATCACACCATGAATCTAAACGATGCCGGCGTATACTTCGCAGTTCGTGCTATGAAGGGTGCTGCCGTGAAGCTGGACCAGTCCATGCTTCTAAACCTTCTTTCCCGCTACTCGCCTGCGACTCACACATTTCATTTTGCTGAGTTCGAGGCTGCTCCCACGCTCGAGGATGTGCACATGCTGTATGATCTGTCTCCCGTGGGCGAGGTGGATCCTTTGAGTCCCTTGAGAACGGATGCGGAGATTGCTTTGTACAAGCAGATGGAGGAGTGCTTGTCAGAAGTAAAGAAAATTTCCACCCGGTGGACTACTACAGAAGTCCTTCCTGACTGGCAGTTGGTGGACACATCTGCAAAAAACACCTGGAACAAGTGGGTGCAATACTTTTTCCGTGATTATGCAAACAACAGCATCACCAAGAAGCTTCTGAGTAACAACCCGAAGGCTAAGAACTATGTGAATGGCAAGGGTTATCACTTGACCCTATGCGCCTTCCTCTGCGCCTGGTTGTCGAGGTATCTAATCGATGGCCACCCGCATGATGGGGTCTTCTATCACGTTCTGCCTCTTGCTGTGAAATTGGCCCTCGGCCAGAAAGTCGCACTTGGACCCCTGGTCTTGGGCACGCTGTACTACAGGCTGGATCAGCTGGCCGTGGCAATGAAGGAATCGCGTGGCCGCCTCGACATACTGACTTACATTAACATTGCCTTCTTGACCATGTGGGTCTTCGAGCGATGGCCTTCCTAAGCCCCAGTTGCTTCTAAGCCCAACAAGTGGTGTCCCCCAGGTGCGGAGGAGGAACGTAACAGCGACAGAGCTGCGAGGTGGTTCGGAACTAACTCCCCCAAGTGCGTCTGGAGCCTGATATGCGACAATCGGGAAGAGTTCATAGCCAGTCCCTATGCCATGCGCATTGAGAACGTGCGATGGTTTCCAAAACTGTATCCTTCTAAGGGTGCTGCCTTCTCAGAAGAGCTCCTTTTCGAAGGTGGAGAGCATTTCCACGAGCGCTATCGCGAATTCTTTTGCTGGTGCCTAAGAGGCTCCCTTCCTGCTCTCACAGAGCATGTTCGCGAGCTCGCGCCGAGGTACGAGAGGATTACCGTGGATGTTGATCCTACTCGCGTTTCTCCCCAATTCGGCTTCGATGCAGTGGCACCATCAATCTGGCCGCAGTCTATCATCAGAGGCTGCTATAAGCGTTTATTGTCTAAGGAGTGTAAAACAATCTTGATGAGCAATCTTCCCTTCGAGCAGCCTGCAGGTAACCGTGAAGGCGGCTGTTCCAGAAACTGGCTCGCTTACTGGAACGCCCAGCAGACAAGGTTTGAAACACAGTCGATCCCTCAGCCAAGCAGAGATCCTGTGATCAAAAGTAATTCTTTCCCTTTTCGTCTCAATTGTAGCCTGGACGAGTCTGAATATGGTTGCTATTCGTTGCTGGATAGCGAGAACCACCTGTGCCCCTTCATCATTCTAGATGAAAAGACCGCAGCAGTCAGGAGAGGTGATTCGCATGTCATCAGATATAGCGAAACTTTCGCCAAGGTAAGCAATTTTTCCTTGCACGCGCCAAATTTCTTTATTCCAATATATTGAAGACTTCATGCTTCACTTTCTACTGTAGTGCCATGTGAGAAGGTTTGCATCTGGTGAGCGTTCCAAATCGCTGGTCACCACCATTGTTACTGCAAGACGGCAAGGACAACCAGTTCGACTGGCATCAAAGATGGATCCCGCTGTTGAGACCAAAATCCGCGAGATCATGAATGTTTTTGCTGATTCGCTGATAGACAACACTCGAGCCTTGTCTCCTCCCAGGAATGATCCATCTCCTCCAGCGACTGCTGCTCCGAGAGCGAAAAGGCCCAGACAAAGAGGAATCACAATTTCTTCCCCTAGGAGCGCTCCAACTTCCCCTCCTGCGAGGTCCCTTTCTGCCAGGGATAAAGGTAAAGGTCGCATGACCAGTAAAGCGCGGAAGGAGCTCGCAGTGGAGACCTTTGTTCCGTTCGGCCAGGAGGAAAAGAGGAGAGGCGGGAGCCAAGAGAAGGAGATGAAGAAGAAGAAAGAATTGAAGATGTCAGAGACAGAGAGGGAGATGCGATACATGAGGAAGAATCAGGAGGTATCTCAATTCGTGCTTCTCATTATCTTAACTCTTTTGCAATCTGGTTTGAACAAATTGTTTCTTCGCAGATGATGATGATGAGACCATCAGTGTCCTTTTGGCCAAGAAGCAGAAGAGGGGTTCTCATTCTGGTGTTTCCGATGAAACCATAAGCGAGGACGTTCTTGCCGAGTCCAGGAGAACAGCTGCGGAAGCTGCTGAAAGGAGAAGAAAGCGAGAAGAGGAGGAGCTCGAGCGCGTGAAGCAAAGGAGCCTAGAAGAACAACACGTCGACGACCTAGTGCGTCCAACTGATGAGGAAGATGTGCTTCCAGAAGAGGTGGCTCCTCAAGTTGAAGAGGAGGATGCGGCTCCAGAAGAAGATGCGGCAGCTCTAGAGCAAGCCCAAGCAAATTTTGAAGAAATCGCAGGCGGCAATGAAGGTGAGATTTTTAATCTCGCAGTAACTTATCGAGATGTTAATGTTGGTGCGCTAAAGCATGGTGTGTCAAAAGCTGACATAAGCCGTTGGCTAGTAGGCAAGTGCGGTGAACCCTCAGGTAATCATTTGAGCAATATGCGTGAACTAGGCTTAGCAACCCAAACATAATCATGAATGGTTTCTTCGCGCCCCAGGTCACGCTCACCTTAAAGACATGCTTAAAGAGGACACATTAATAGGGCAAGGTTCCACGTCCTTAGCGTATGACGAGGATGCTGCAATCCCACCTTCGCGTGGAGGTGCTTGCTCTTAGCTTATCAAAGATAGTAAAGTAATATACGATACAAGTTACCTCACACCATCGTATTTTGTATTGCTGGCAATGCTGATGAAACCGTGTTGGAGCAAAGGAGTCAACCTTCTGCGTCCTATGTCCCGGTGCCGAGTTCTCATACCGAGAAGCCCGTCGCAGCTGCTGAATATGCAGGAGAGCCCCTTGAGGAAGTCATCGAACTTTCTGATGATGCCGAGGCTGACACCGTGTTGATGGAGGAGGATGCCCATGCTGGTGGTGAGGAAATAGGAACGAACACTGCTGATGCCATCGCACCTGAAGGTATCCCACCTCAGGCTGCAGCTTCTGTTGCCACCATGCCTCTGGCAATGACTAAGCCTGCGGCACCTCTTCCTGCGTGGAAATTTTGGGGTTCGCAGGTCGGGGCTGCAATCGCACCTGGCGCGGCTTATACTCTTCCCCCCAACTATGAGGAGTTAGAGCTCGCAGCTGATAGAAGAGCAATAGAGCGAGGACAGTCTTCAACCACCCCGGCAGTGCGCATTCCTTCTCTGCGCGAGATCTTAGAAGGAACTGGTATGTCGTGTTTTGCTGTTCGCATCTTGCATTCTTCATTTGTGAATTTGACAGTATTACTTAGCTTTGACATTGCTTTAGGGTTGAAGCAAGCCGACGTGGACTGGCTAGTTCGGATTCGCCTCTCCTACCCCCAATCATTTGCGAGGTCTCTGGAGATAGGGCCCTTTGACAGGAGGCTATTTCTGACTGAAGCCATCTGGATTTTGGAGCAGCAGTCCGCGGCCACACCTGCGACCATTTCTCCTCAGAGCGCGGAATTGCTTTTTGGCATGTGCCAAAATCTTCTCGCCAAAGTTCAAGGCAAGCTGGGCTTCGGGTTTCTTATCAAAAGAGTCACCCTGATTCGCGCGGCCGTGACTTTGAAACGCGGCCACCAAAACCTCGCAGCTGAGAAGCAGAAGGTAGAGCAGCAAAGGCAAAAGGTTGAAGAGGCTGTGAAGCTCTTTCATGAGATGAACGCCAAATGCGAGCAATTGAAGCAAGAAGTGGAGCAAGTGGAAAATCTGAGCCGTCAGTTTACTCCTCATGACTCCTTGATCAAGGGATTATTTTGAAAAGTAGCAGATAAGTAGCTGAAACATTATTGTCATATTGCTAGGGTTTCTCCTTTTTTTTTCAAAAATAAATTTGAATGCCTGTTTTGCCCTTCTCGGGATTTGCTTGAGCATATTTGCATATCAATTATGACGTCAGCAACTGATATTCTGCCTTGATTTTCGCGCTAATTTCTCATTAGATAAGCACGCCTTCCTTGGGAAGTCCATCCGAATCATGACCGTCCGTCATTAATTAGGATACGCAACCGAATCGTCGTAGCCTTTAGTAGGGTAATTGATTGTTACCTCTTTTCAAGGCGTAAGTGATTGACCCTTACCCTCTTTTCAAATTCTGGCGACTCATCTTAGTAATTGAAGAGTCTCAACAGGGTCTATATAAAACCTGCCTTTTGCTATTTGGGTTCTTCATCCCACAATGTGGTTTGCCGTGAGTCCTTACGACTGCTGGCTTCAACGCTTGTTTTTCGTTGATTCATGGCAGCTTCAAGTTGTAAAACCTGAGTTTGTGCTTTGTTCTATAGAAATAGTTTCCAAGATCTAATTCATAAGGCTTATTGATCTTTATAACTATCATAAAGAAGATGCAGATAATACCTCATGTTTGCTCGAAGAATTTTCTTCGTCTATTATGCTTGCAGGTCATGTTTCCGGCCGCCTCCCGGCGAGGTGCAGCGCTGTACTGACCTTGCTACCGACTCGTAATGAACGGCGGAGTTCTCCTCCAGCATGCCCGGAGGAGAATTTCTTGCCTCCTCGTTCTTGAACTCAGGGTAGCGAGCCGATGTGCTCGTCTCCGTGGACAAGGAGCCTCTGGCCTTTGGAGCTGCTGCTTGCCTGTTCTTCACAACTGTATACGTCGGAACAGGCGGTTCCTTAGGAACATATCTTGATCAGACAGAGGCCTTGTCAGATCCTGAGATCTTGGACATAGCGTCACACAGGTCTTGTGGACATAGCGGGTAGCGGGCTGATCTTCTCGCAGGAACGCCCTACTTGCTACAGATCTTTGGTCGCATATTTTTGTATCGCATAGCTTCTGCTAGGACCGTTAGGTCGATCCTTTTCTAGTTGGGATTCCCCCGATGAGTAACTTCTGTTTGTAAGTTACCTTTTAGATGCATTGTAAGCCATGTTGGCTGCGTAGTTAGCTTGATTTGAGCTTTTTCGCTTGTAAGCTGTTATCTAGACAGATGAATTGTAAAGTCATTTTGACTCATAATGATAAATCGCTTTGTATGATTTGCTGTCTTGTTACAACAAATTACAATTTCGCACGCGTATCGGCAAATTTCGCCTTTTGTAGTGTTGTATTCACACTTTGCATTTGTGCTATAATTGGCTATCTTTCAAATAGACTCGCAGGCATGTTTTTAGATCGTTCGAGATCGTATTTGCGCAGCTTTGCTACCTTGGCAGATAGGCTTGTGATTTGCTTTAGATTCAAGTGCAAGTGCTATCTCATCAGATAGGCTTTTGTAGATCACTTAAGATCATTTTTGCATAATGTTGCTATCATGGCAGATAGCTTAAGAATCATTTTAAGATTACATTTGTATAGTGCTGCTATCGTGGCAGATAGGCTTGAAAGATCATTCAAGATCATACTCGCATAGGTTGCTATCTTGACAGATAAGCTTAAGAGATCAGTTAAGATCATGTTCGCATGTGCTGCTATCGTGGCAGATAGGCTTCAAAGATCAGTTAAGATCGTATTTGCATAGGCTACTATCGTTGCAGATAGGCTGAAAAGATCAGTTAAGATCATGTTCGCATGAGCTGCTATCGTGGCAGATAGGCTTAAAAGATCAATTAAGATCATATTCGCATGAGCTGCTATCATGGCAGATAGGCTTAAAAGATCAATTAAGATCATATTCGCATGAGCTGCTATCGTGGTAGATAGGCTTAAAAGATCAGTTAAGATCGTATTCGCATGAGCTGCTATCGTGGCTGATAGGCTTAAAAATATCGATTAAGATCATATTCATGTAGGCTGCTATCGTTGCAGATAGGCTTAGAAGATCAATTAAGATCGTGTTTGCAAGGGCTGCTATCGTGACGGATAGGCTTTTGCTAACAATGACAATGAAATAATCAAAGCAATAAAGACAGCTAGAAGCATCAAGTTCTTCTCATTTGGGAGAAGTCTTTTTATTATAAAACTCTCGTATGGGAGAGATGAGATTACAATTCTCTCATATGGGAGAGAAGATGTGCGAATCATAGCAATACAGAGCATAAAGCAAACGTTGTAATATAGCGCATATAATGAGAGAAGTTAAGGATAATACTTCTTAATCCAACGCATGTTGACTGAGCTTGGGGTTGAGGTTGTTCCATGTAACCTCCGTATGCTGCAGTAGCCACTGTCAAAGACTTCTGTGACTTCAAAGGGTCCTTCCCAATTGGCTGCGAACTTTGGGTGAGCTGCCTCTCGCATGAAATGATCAGATGCGCGCAAGACTAAATCTCCAACTGCGAAATCTCGACGTTGGACTGTTTTATTGTACGCACGAGCGATCCTTTCTTGGTATCGTTTGTTGGTCCTTTTAGCTTGCTCCCGCTTTTCTTCTAGCAGGACCAAGTCATGGTCGCGTTGATTGTCGTACAATGCATGGAAAGCCAATCTTGCAGAGTTAACCTTCACTTCCGCAGGTACACAGCCTCAGCTCCATAGCATAAAAGGAATGGTGAGACCCCTGTGGGTGTCCTTGGAGAATCCCGATAAGCCCACAGGGCTATGCTCAAAGAATCAGCCCACTTCTTGTGGTCATCTGCGACCATCTTGCTTAAAATTCTCAATAGCGTCTTGTTGGTTGCTTCTGCTTGCCCATTCCCCTTCGGGTAGTACGGGGTGGAGCATATCTGCCTGATGTTGTATTCTGCTAGCTTCGCAGCCACCTGGCAATTAACAAAAGGAGTGCCATTATCCGAAAGGATGGTGTTGGGAATTCCGAACCTGCATATGATGCTTTCTTGGATGAAATGGACCACAGCTAGTGCATTTGCCGTCTTCAGCGGTATCGCTTCTACCCACTTGGTGAACAACTCAGTCGCGGTGAGAACGAAGTGATTCCCGTGCGAGGTTGGTCGAATGGGACCAATAAAATCCAGAGCCCATGTCATCATATTCCCATGCTAATACGTCCTTGTACTCGGTCAAGAGCTGTAGCAATCTTTCCTCCTCTTCGCTTGTGAGGTCCGCACTTAGAAAGACCGGCCTCTTCTTTTCTTCGTTCGGGCTTAGGAATACCTCTTTCAGCTCTTGCTTTTGCGGTCTGGGTTTGTCTTCCATGCATTCGGGTGCTTCTTTGAGTTTCTCTTGTAGAGTGCTCGGCATTGATCTTTCTGTCTCCGCAACCTGCTCGATTTGGTTGATTTGCTCAGGGATATCCCCATGCCCGCGTGGGGACACCCCCGCGCACCTTCATATGCGATAGCATTTCTTCCCGTTGGCGTAGAAACTCTCTATCTCCTTGCCTTCGGGGTCATACTTTGCTATTCTTTTCAGAGTGTACACGTTCTTTCGCTGGTAGGCAATCCGCGGCGCTTCTTCTCGCGTGGGCGGCTTCTCCTTGGTATCTTCTCTTGTCACCATCATTCCCGCAGGTGACTGATCTTTGATATCTTCCCATAGGGGTAAAGGAGTGGGGTTGAATGGTCCCGGTGTTTGCTCATCTGCCATCTCGGTGAACCACACCGCCTCACTGAGATGCGCTTCATCCATGTTAAATGGATTCGTCGAAGCTGGTATCTCGACTATTCTGTCATTCCAAACAGCTTTCATCACTTGGTGAGCTGTTGAAGGGACAGCATCAAAGCGATGAATCCAGGCTCGACCTATGATCATGTGATACGTAGTGTTCGCATCTATGACATAGAATTTCGCTGAGCACTTGATTTTGCCGATCTGGATACCCAGGCGGATCCATCCTATCGTCATTCTGGAGTCGCTTCTGAATCCCATCAACGGGGATGGACGCTTGACAATCTTGTACTCTGGGATTCCTGCTAGCTTCAATGTATGTAGTGAAACAACGTTAACTGCTGCTCCTCCGTCGACGAACGCTCTTTTCAACTCGACGCCATTGATGATAGCCGTCACATACAGAGGCCTCTTGTGGCTCGCATCTGTCTTCTTGTCGCTGGTGGAAAAGGTTATGATCTTTTCTGTAGAGCGAGACGCCCTAATGACTTTCCCATTGGAGACTACGAGATCCTCCTCGTAATCTTCTGCTATCCTTAAGATCGCTTTTGTCATCTCCGTCCGGCATTTTTCTGAGAAGTTCATTTCGTCGAAGAACCTGCTGAAGCCGTGCGACCCCTTCATCCGGTCGGCACACTCTTCCTCCGTGTCTATACTGTAGTCTTCATCATCATGGACTTTGGCAATGATGGGTAGACCATCCTCTGCGACCTCTTCAAGATCCACAATCGAGATCATAGCGACCTCTTTGCCTTTCGATTCTTGCTCCGCATGGGCAGGGAGTGGATTGTTGCGCACATCCTGCCTTTGGTCGCTGACAATCAGTTCGCCATTCTTCATCTTTTGGCTAAACACAATTCTGAGCTTCTTGCAGTCTGTCGTGGGATGCATGACCTTGCCGTGGTATTCGCACCACTTCGGGTCCCTCACCATCTCCTTGGAGGGTGCCCTCTCGAGCGGCGGTAGGACACCATCCTTGCGCCATTGCCTGCAGAGGTCGCTTGCTTCTTCCACCGAACATGGCAGAGGCGGTGCATCAAAGTTCACAATCTTCGCCTGCTTTTGGGGTGAGACCGTATTTACTTCAGCTTCGCGTCCCCTCTTGTAGCTGAATCTCCCGATTTTGAAAGTAGTACCGCCCGAGGATCGCTCAGGAGCGTTTCTCTTTTTCTGCCTCTCCACTATAGGCTCGATGTTCTTCGTGCATTCGATTAGTTTTGAAAATGTAGGCGTTTGCAAATTAATAAGCATACCTTTGTACTCATCTCGCATGCACTGCAAGCATATCTCTACGAGTCTACTTTCAAGTATCACATCTTTGCATTCCAAGGACTTGGCCCTGAACTTCTTGATGAAGGTTATTCCGTCCTCCTCGCGCTTCTGATACATCCGCGAGAGGTGAATCATCGTCACCTTTTCCTCCATCTGGAAGAATTGGGTGTAGAACTTTTGGACCATGTCGTCCCAAGTCTTCACGGACCCGGCTTCCAACGTCCTGTACCACTTGTAAGCTACGTTTCCCAAGGATTTCGGGAACTCGCGCATCAACAGTTTGGGATCGGCTCCATACGGCCCCATCACATCAATGAAAGGCATGACATGTTCATGAGCGTTCCCATTGACATCTTCGAACTTGTCCCATTTAGGAGCCTTGTATCCAACATGGTTAGGCATGAGATAGATCTCTCGTGGGATGGGCGGATCGTTGTCTAGCTTCGGGATGATGGTATCCGCGAATGATTGATGAGCCAGAATGGTGTCTATGCGCCGTTGCAGAGACGTCATACACTCTGGAGTGTTTCCCTCGGTAGCAGGAGGGGTTGCTACAGGCGGAGGCGACACATATGCCGCAGGAGGGCTAGGGACATATTGTGCATTCACATTACCCCAGATTGCCGTTGGAGGAGGCAAGGGATACTGCGAGGCCGGATTAGGTACCAAAGTCGGAGGCTGAGGAGTATGAGCGGTGAGAGGCAACATTTGAGCTGTTGACCCTTGAATTGAGGGTAGCTGCGTAGTCGCCGGTGGAGTTTGCAGATTAGGGTTGGGTGGTGTGGTTGACACTCCCAATCCTTGAGTGGTAGAGGCTCCTCCTCCCTGAGAGACGGCAGTGGCTGGTGCAGGGTTTGGAGCAAGAGTCCCCAAGACAGCCATGATCCGTTCTAGCTGCGCAGACTGAGCTTTGAGAGCCTTCCCCTGACTCTGGATGGTGGCATCCAAGGCTTCTAGCATCGAAGCTTCACCGGTAGTCGTAGGAGTGCGGCGGATCTCCTCTCTCGAGGCGGCTTCGGTGGAAGGCGATCTTTTACTGACATCATCCTCCTGAGACATGGTTGCTTGTAATGGTAAGTTCACGTCGGTTTCACCAAAATGTGCACAAGAGAATCCGGCAGGGAGAACTCTGTGTACACCAAGAGCAGAGGATCGGAAATGGCACAGGAAGAGTTGGGTTGTGTGTAGGGAGAGAGTAAGGCAGTAGTAATGTCTGAGAGAGAGAAAGTGATTTGGCAGAGCTTCCGCGTATGTCTGGTGTGTCCTTTTTTCTTTATGGAAAGGTTAACGTCCTATATATAACGGAGAATGTGACCGTTGCAGTGTGGTTAATGCGCCCATCAATGGCGGCTTAATTAGCTTAACCACAATGGCACGTTCGTCCGCATATATAGGGATCGTTACAGCACGTTATGCGCAAATCCGGAACCGTTATGGGGTTGACCGGGTTTGACCGGGTTTATGGAGAACGTGCCATAAATCTCTCAAAAGCAGTTACTAAAGGTCGCGTGCGGGCTTGGCTCGCACGCGACAGGACTTACTCTAGCCTCCAAACCACTAAGTCCCTACAAGTCCCGTGCAGTGGTATGCGAGGGCCCTGTCTCGCAGCCCCCACATGGATCAGCGCGGCTGGTGATCCAGTGTGTGTGGAGAACAATATGGTGTGCTGGATGGTTGCCACGTGGCCAAGATCTGTCAGCTCAGAAAGCACTATCTACACTTTCCACGTCACTTTCTTCCGTATTTAATTGCACCATAGCTATGGTCACTGTATGTCTCTATCTATTATGCATATTAGATTGCATCAATATCTTCATTTTTAGGTTCTATCGTCTTGTAATTTTATTTTCTAGGAATGCCAAGAATTACCATGTGCAGACTTACCTTTAGGTTGGAGATAAATTCTCGAAGTTCAGTGTTTTACCTCATCTCGAGGTAGAGGAAACTCACTCCGCAGGTAGGGGATAACTCTTTCAAATTACCATAAAAGCTTTTGACAATCTTCCCTGTCGAGACAATCAATAGCATCTCTCGAGATTGAGAGTAACTTGATAGACTTATCAAGGAAGATTTTAGAGGTCCCGAACTTGTCAGCTAATGCTTGACTCTGGAAACCAAAAGACATTGTTCAAAACAATAGAGGAAACAAAATCTTTACAAGCAAGAGCAGAGCTGGAAATTGAAGCAAATAGAGGACATGTGGTATGAGTCCATCCCATAGCTGGTAAGAGATAATACGATTAGGTGATTAGTTCAATTTCCCGACTACAACCTACGAAGTTACCATGTTGATTGCAATTAAAATCAATCCTACAGTAGCTAAGCGTAAGAAAGATGAAGATTCAAACATAAACTAATCATAACGAGAGAGATTCGCATTAATTAAGCTAAAGCATGAAGAATAATCTCAAAACATGAATCCATACGAAACCCTAAATACCTAGTGAGAATCCCCAGCAATAGGAGTTTAGCTAACACAAATCATGATCAAAACACCAAGTTTCATGATCATGATCAAAAACTACGAAGAATAGAGAGTAGAGAAAGCAAACGAATGACTCCGAATCGATCCCAACCTCCCCTAGCCTTTGTGGATCTTCCCCAGCAGCTTCGTTTCGTGATTTAGGTCTGAGAGTATGTTTCCCCAGGTCTGGGCACGTTTTTAATGAAATTTAGCCGAAATTGCACTTCAGCCCCTCCAGTTCGTAATTCTCGGACAAAATTGTTTGCTGATCTTGCGCGGGCTGTATCTCCCTCATACGGACTTGTCTTTGGGACTACCATATATCGTTGAATGTATACTTTCCAATGCCGCAAGCCTTGCTCCCAAACTCTTCGTAGATTTTACTGAGCATTGAAAAGAGGGCAGGCTGGTCCTGTGCTACTTTTCCAACTTCGCTTCGTTTTTGCGTATCTTTTTCTCCTCGTCATCTAGCTCCATTGCACAGTTACAAAACACTAAACAACCTGTGAAATTACCATGGCAAATATGAGAGAAAACATGCGCAAATAAGCTAGAAACACAACTTTTCACTCTTAGGCTTATAAATCGTCAAATTCACATATTTGTGCAAATATAACATATAAATCATGTGAAATAAGGGTAATAAAAGTAATATGGAAGTATAATAGTAACTCCTAAAAGAGAGTTATCACAACACCCCAGAACTACAAGTCGTCCCAATCACTACAAACCCTGTACGAAAGGCTGCCCTTTCTCGCAATGAGATTGAAGCTCAACTGATGGCACAACTCGAGTTACAAACAATACCACAGTCCACAGCACCACCACCACCATCAACAACAACCTCAGTGCCGCCTGAAAAGATCAAAAGTAGAAACACTGTACATCAATTTTTTAGATCTAAAATATACATCTTTGAAGAAGAAGTAGAAAACTTCCACTACCCCGCCACTGTTGCCGCTTCACCACAACCTCACTGCCGCCTGAAAAGATCATAAAGAGAATGAGAAGATCGGGGAGATAGAGAGAGGGAGAGAGAGAACGAAGACTCACCACCAGATCCCAGAGATAGATCAGGGACCAGCGCCGCCGCCTCGCCACCATCAAACTCCGGGCAAAGCCACGTCTGGGTTTCTCCTCTTTCTTTCTCCCTTCTCCTTCACCGCTTGCAATACCTCGTTACATTATCTCCTTTACCCCCTGCAATACCTACAGATCTGAGACATAAATAAAAAGACCGAGGGAAATAGAGAGAGAGGGAGATAAGGACAGAGAGAGAATGAGGGGGGGGGGCAATACCTCATTCGCCGCCTGCAATACCTCCTTCGTCACCGTCCTCGGAACATCACCATGGAACCCAGCCTTCGTCACCGTCCTCTTCCTCTTCCTTCTCTCTCTCACCTCTTCCTCTTCTCTGTCTCCCACTTTCTCTTTCTCTCGTTGTAATCCGTAGGAAGGTGGGTTATGTAGGATTATTAGGTGGGGAGGGTATTTATGTCATTCTACATGAAAAAAACTTACTAAAATGACAAGTATGCTGATACAAAAGAAACTTTCCGCTTAAGGAAGTAGACTGATACAGAAGAAACAAAAGTAGTACTCTTCATTCTCTGTATCTATTCCCTCTCTACTGTACATCTCTAATAAAAAGGAGACCCAATATTTTTTTTAGGGAAAATATTTCAACTAGGCCAACAAGCCAAAAAGGTTGTTCCCCAATACATTCTGCGCCCAATTGGGTGGACGAGTATAAAGACTAAATTGGGAGAATCTAACCGACCTATGAGGAAAAAAATTCCGCAGCAGAATTAGTACCACGCCTTACATGGTGAAAGGTTACATCTTGAAATCTAAAACAAAGCTGCATGCACTCATTAACTTCCTGCATCCTTTCCATGCATATTGAGTCTTCTTGTGTTCTTCCACTTCGCCAAGCTAATAGCAGATTAATACACAACTGGGAGTCCGATTCCACCATAATCCTTCTACATCTAGCGTCTCTGCCCATCTCTAAGCCCTTCTTGATGCCCAATACTCCATTAGTTGAAATGAGTTGTGTTACGGTCTCCTCTCGTGAAACCCGACTATAAATTGTCCCATCGAGTCCCGTAGAATCTCTCCGCTTCCCTCCACAACAGCTTCCCTTGAACATGCAATGTCTGTATTAATATTTTGCCATCCTCCTCTGGTGGCTGCCACAGTTCTTCCGATGCCGGAGTTATGCCCGCTGCTACTACTGAGGTTTCAACGAGGTGCAACTCTGCTAAATGGAACTCCAACTTTCGCTTTACCGTTTCGAAAGTGAGTTTTACATCGTTGAACCGTGCTTTATTCTCGACTTTCCACAGACTCCATGCTATTACAGCCCATTTGCTTCGAAAAGATACCTTTTGTTCATTCAAGATCCCGACTATCCAGTCACGTAATGAGTTTCTCCGAGTTTTGCCATAATCATCCCCAAGAAAGTAGTTCCAAACCTTCTGAGAGGTGTTGCACATAGTAAAGAAATGGTCGCTAGTTTCAATACCCATCTGACAGCCGTTACAATGAATAGGAACCCCAAATCCTTTGTCTCTCAACCTTGCCGCCGTTGGGAGCGAGCCCATCCCCATCCGCCACATGTCTCGCAGCCAGCTAGAAGCTCTACCACCTGAAGTTTCTGCCGATGAATCTTCTCCCTCACGTTGAAGTTTGTACCCAGTGGACGTGGAGTAACACCCATGTTGTGAAAAGCTCCATTTGTATGTATCATGACCCGACGACTGTGGACTTAGATATTTCATGATGTCTTGCGTATCTACCTCTTACATATAGGTTTGAAGACGATTCTCATGACATTGGCCATTAGACACACAATGCGAAACGTTCAAGTTAGCAAATTCAGGGCTAGGATTTATGGCTCTAGAGACATGACCCTCAGGGATCATCTATCTTTAAACAAGTTTATTTGGCTGTCCGAAACTACCTTCCACTCCAAACCTTTTTTAAAATATTTCGACCCCCTAATATGCTCCGGAAAGCATAAGACACCTGGCCCTTGGCTTAGCATGAATGAAGTCGCCGTCCTTAAAATACTTGTCTCCCATTATACGACCGAGAAGACTTTGAGGGTTTTGAATAATTTTCCACGCTTGCTTGGCGAGAAGCGCGATGTTGAAATATTGAAAATCCTTGAAGCCCAGTCCACCCTTCTCTTTACTTCTCTTGAGGGTTTCCTAGTTTGTCCAATGGATCTTTTGCTTATCCGAAGTATCACCCCACCAAAATTGGCGAATCAACTTATCTATGTCTTTGAATATATTAACCGGGAGTAAGAAAGAACTCATTGCGTAGTTCGAAATTTCCTGGGCCACGAATTTAATAAGGATCTCTTTCCCGTCAACTGACAGCATTTTTTTCTTCCATCCCTTAAGCTTTGCGTCTATGTTCTCAATAATGTTTGAAAAATAACTCTCTTGCTTCTACCAAACACCGTCGGAAGCCCCACATAATTTTCATGGCTGTTCTCGATGGGTATTCTACAAAATGGCTGAGTTGCTGCCTCAATAGTTCATTCACCCCTTCCGAGAACACCATCGAAGACTTCTGAGCATTGAGCCATTGCCCGGACACCTTCTCATAAACATGTAAGAGGTGCATCGAACATGTCAATTCAGAAACATTAGCTTTAGTGAATATCAAGCTATCGTCCTCAAAGAATAAATGAGACACAGTCGGCCTCCCCAGGATGCTTTTACTTCCAAAATTTGTTCTTATGTGCCAACTTCGTGATGTTATGAGATAAGACTTCAATAACTAGCATGAACAAGTAAGGGGACAACGGACATCCTTGGCACAACCCCCTTTCCGATATAATTTTTCCTTGAACTGAGCCATTAACCATGACACTGTAAGTTGCTGTGGTGACGCACTTCATTACTACTGAGATCCATTTGAAGCCAAATCCCATCCGCTCCATCGTTGCTCGAAAAAAATCCCACTCGGCCCTATCATATGCTTTGCTCATGTCAAGTTTGATAGCTGTTGTCCCGTTTTTACTCTTCCTCGTCTTCATAGTGTGCATTATCTCATGGGCAGCCAATATGTTGTCAGAAATTAAGCGGCTCGGTACAAAAGCGCTCTGGTTCTCGAAGGTAAGTTCCCCAAGGTTTTCAGCCGATTGGCTAAAGCCTTGGTGATAATCTTATAAGCCGTTGAACATAAAGATATGGGTCTGAAATCAGACACTTTTATGACCTTCTTTACTTTGGGAATCAGTGCTATCAAAGTGTGGTTGTGTTCAAAAATATTTTCACCTTCATTCAAAACATTCAAGCAAACGTTTGTTACCTCCTCCCCAACCTGTGGCCAGAAACGCTGATAAAAAAGTGCCGGGAATCCGTTCGGGCTCGGAGCCTTTTCATCCGGCATAGACTCGAGGGCTTCCACAATCTCATATGCTGTAAACGGCTGATTAAGAAGGCGACGATTATCAAGAGAGACCAACTCTTCAATCGGTACCATTAATGGCTCCATATCAACACGCAATGGGTTAGACGAGGAAAAAATATTTGTAAAGTATGATTCGATAATCGATAATACCTCATTTGGTTCCTCAACCCATACTCCGTTCTCATTCACAATACCATTGATTCTATTCAGAGCGCGTCGGATAGAAGATTTCCAGTGAAAAAATTGGTGTTGATCACCACTTCTCAGCCATGTTTCTCGTGACCTGCCGCCACATGATTTCCTTCTGTCGTAATAGCTCATACATTTTACCCCTGAATTCATTAGATTCCGGTAGAATAGCTACCGTTTGCTGTAAGCAACCGAGAGCTTCCAGCCGACCGCGCATGATCTTCAACTTGTTTCGTACACTGCCGAACGTAGTGCTATCCCAGGATCGCAACTTGCTTGCTGCTTCTGTCAGTTTCGTTCCCAGCGATCCTTGAGTTCGATTCCAAAAATCCATGACCACTTGTTTACAACCTTCGTTGCTCCAGCCACATGCCTCCATTTGGAAGCGTCGTTGGGCTGCTGGAACCCGCGTGTTACCCCTGCCAATCTTCACCTCTAGCGGAACGTGGTCCGAAGTTTCCACTACAAGATGATTAACTCTAGCTCTACCAAAAGCCTCAATCCAACAATCAGTAGCAACACATCTGTCAATCCATTCACGAATTGATCTATCATCCGACTGATTATTTTTCCACGTAAATCGGTTACCATAGAACCCGAGATCTCTAAGTTCCAGCTTCCACAATACATTATTAAAGTCTTCAACTTGTCTAAGGGTGAATCCTCTACCACCTTCCTTTTCGACTTGTGATGAAATCGCGTTAAAGTCGCCAACAACCAACCATGGCTAATTTGGACGCCTTATGCGCGATAACAAATACCAAGATTGCTTCCTCTCACTGCGCACTGGGTCACCGTAAAATCCGGTGAAGAACCAATCATGATCAGAGCCTGGGAAATTTATCGTACCTTTAATGAAGTGCCTCGAGAAACGGATTAGGGTAAAGCTTGTTTCCCTATCCCAAAACAAGGCCAATCCACCTCGTCCGTCATCACAATCCACAAAGACACCATTTGAAAACCCACACCTGTTTTTTATTACTTCTATTTATTTCACATATAATATGGTCTCCATTAAGAAGACCATGATGGGCTTCTGTCTCCTCACGAGATCGCAAATAGAGGTGATAATTCAATTTCTCTGCCTTGATATGAAGTATGAATTGTGGATGTTTATTGAAGATGATGAAGGATAGTGGAGACATTCAAATCCTATTAAAGACAGTGGTAAAAATGTTCAAGGCTCCAAGGCCTTGAAGGTTTATGTTTTCCTTTGAATTGGTTACGTCTGCTTTAACAATCTTGTGTATGCAGGTGTAGCATTGGATCAATTATTGGTTTCATGTGTCTTACAAATATTCTTGGACTATATTTATGTGTTTCTAACACTCACAGGGTTCACAAATTGATTGAATAAAAGATTGGAAAGCTTTAAGTTCAAAACTGTGAATAATGTCACAAAGCTCCAAGGCCTTGAGATTTGCCTTGAGCGGCTGACAGTCTTTTTAGCTTAACTGATTCTTTCTTGTATGTGGCTATCTATGGAATTGTGATTGTTTAATGACTTGATATAATTCTTAATCATAATTTTATCATGTATCTTTAACATATTTTTTATCTGGTATTTATCTAGTTCTCAAATTTGTTGGCCTAGTTTCTGGCAGAAACTGTTGTGCCAAACAGTCAGTTCTATGTGGATTTATTTTCTGGATTTTGGCGACTTTGAAATCAAGTTTTTTGCAGGGTTGTTCATCGTTCAAAATCCTCACAAAAATCTCTAACGCCTATCCATTCATAGTTGTTGAAAGAAGCATGTTTGGGAGAGGAGTTTTATGAGAGGCAGTTCCTAAAATCTCTCATTCCGTTACTGCAGCTTAATATAAGTTTCAGGTTGAATTTCAAAGAAAATTAGAGACTGTGAGAAGAATTATCCTTCAGAAATAAGAGTGTTTACTACGTGGAGATCATACAATCAACTCTTCAATCAAATGAAGCTCTCAATACTGCTGAACAAGAAGATCAATCATCCAGAAAGCTGAAGAACACATCCAAGCTTCACTGCTTATTTCATCTCTGTGTTCTTCATTACTTGTACTTAATTTGTGTTATCATTCTGATTTCTTAAAACTTAGAAACTTATAATTTTAGTTTTTGAAGTGAACAACAAGAGGTTCTTATTGTTTCAACATATTGTAGTTGTTACTAGAGAGGATGGGAACCAAAAGTTGTATAGGTGTAAGGAAACTCACTTAGGCTCGAGATCTAGGGCTAAATCTGGCTGTTTAATAAGAAGTGTTTTCCAAATACTGGAGGGATTAGATCCCTCAGGCGGAGACTAGGTCCAATTGTGACTGAACTCTGTAAAATCCTTGTGTTATTTACTTTACAGTACTGTTCTATTTCACTGCAAACCATCTAGCACAAAACAGTTACTCAAAGGCTTGAAGTATTTCACATCTCAAGGCCTTGAAGCTTTCACTGGTTCTTAGAAAGCATGTGTCTCTTATCAAAAATCCTCCAAGGCCTTGAGATTCTTTCAGTGGATTATCTCAATTTTTCAAAAGACTAAGTTTTAGCAAAAGTTTACATACTCTATTCAACCCCCCCCCCCCCCTAAAGTATTTGATCCTGTATTTTATACTTACATTACACACTTTCAATTGGTATCAGAGCTTCGGGTCACTTTTAAGGATCTAACAATCTTGTTACAATGAGTGATGTAGGTGATGGTGGATTCTCACAGGGAAGGGCAACCAACAAACCTTGATTGTTCTGTGGTGACAATTTCATTAAAAGGAAGGAATTGATGAATTTGTTCATCATAGATCAAGAAATGGAAATGTGATCTATCACTCTAAATGGTCCTCATGTGTATTTTACTACTAAGGTGGGATTAGAACCATTAAAATTGAAGAGGAACTTTCAATTACAGAGCTGGAAAAGGTGTCCAAAAATTACAAAGCAATGAACCTGTTATATTGTGTTCTTAGTGCAGATGAGTTCAATAGAGTTTCAAACTGGAAAAGTGCCAAGGAGGTTTGGGACAAGCTGGTTGTAACCTATGAAGGAACCAGACAATTCAAGCAAACTAAGATCAACATTCTTCTGAGGCAATATGAGTTATTCAAGATGAACTCAGATGAATCTATCAAGGAGATGTTTAAAAGATTCACTGATGTAGTGAATAATCTGGAATCCTTGGGAAAGACCTTCTCAAATGAAGAGAAAGACAGAAAGATTTTGAGAAGCTTGCCAAAATCCAAGTGGGAGCCAAAGACAACAGCTATTGAAGAAGCTCAAGACTTAAGTCTTCTTGAGATAGATGATCTACAAGGAAAGCTTCTCACTCATGAAATATCTATGAAGGAGGTAGATGGTGACATGAGTGACAACAACAAGAATCTGGTACTCAAGGCAAAAGACAATGAAAAATCCCAAAGCCTTGAACATGATGATGATGATGATGATGATGATGATGATGATGATGATGAAGAGGCTTTAGCCTTGATCTCCAAAGCTTTGGCCAGAATCCTGAAAAAGAAAAAGAACTTTGGAAACAAGGACTACAGCAAGGACAAATCCAGATCCTCAAGTAGAAATGATCACAAAGGTAAGTCTTCTTCACATAAACCTAAATTGATGAATTGCTTGGAATGTGATGATGCAGATCATTTAGTAAGGGATTGTCCACAAAAGAAGAAAAACATGAACTTTCAAAAGAAATAAAGTGACAACAGGAGGAAAAAGCTATGGTTGCTTCATGGAGTGATTCTTATTCATCATCTGACTCAGATTCAGATGAAGAACAAGCAAACCTGTTCTTAATGGCTAAGCATGAAGAAGATAAGAGCTCAGATAAGCATATTGAAGAAATGGTAAAAACACATACTTGCTATGTAATAACCCGAATATATGCTAAGGGTAAAATAGTAAATTGGCATGGGAGGTTCGTTGGGAGGCTAGTAGTATATAATCACTATTTATATTATGAGTTAAGTTATTAATAATTAGTTTATACAAAATAAACCTAAATAATAGACCTAAATAAAACATTAAAAATCTTATAATCGGTACTCCCAAACTATCCTACAATTTTTACCTACTTGTAGGACTACCTAAAGCATACAATAATTTCTACCTACCTAAGTGTGCACCCAAAACACCACATAAACTCTCCTAATATTCCTATTGGCTAGTTGACCATGACCCACCACCCATTGGCCAATTGACCATGACCAAGCACCAATCGGACACTTGATTTGACTTGACCTAAGCCTAGTTGGACCTATGCTATGAGTTGTGCACCATATAACTCATCCCCCTTCCTTTCTTCTCCTGTACAATTCTCACCATCACACCCACGACCTCCATCACCACCGACCACCACCACCAACACCACCACAGCCTCCCTCTACCTCTGCTACTGCTACCTATCTCTCTCTCTCCCTCACTCTCTGCTTCTCTCTCTCCCTCTCTTCTCTGTTCTCTCCGACGAAAGCAGCAGCGGCAGCGGCAGTGAGGGCCGCAGCCTTCTCCGGTGAACAACCCCACTGCCACCACCAAATCACTCCCCATCTGCCCCCGATCTCTCTCTCTCTATTTCCCTCTGTCCCTCTCTTTTCTGCGAAGCCAAAGACAGGGGAGAAGAAGAAGAAGCAGCAGCGACAAGCCACTGCCGAGACCGACCCGAAGGCCGGACCCGACGATCCCAGCCACCGCGCCTCCTCCCTCGTCCTCCTCATGTCACCGGCGTTTCCCTCACCCTCCCTGAGGTTCGACCAAACCCAGAAGCAATCCAAAGCAGCCCCAATCGCCGGAAACACCATATTTTCCGGCGGGTTCTTGACCGAAACTCCGGCGAACGATTTAGGCCCATTCGGTAACTTTTTTAATCGAGTTTTGTTGTAAATCTACTTATTGGGACTTGAATTTGAGTTTAGTAACATCAAAATGTTATGGGTATCAACTATTTCTCGATTCATGATTTGGATTGATGGTGGATTGGGGAAGATGATGAAGTGGGGTGATTTCGTGATAAACAGAAACTTTGGGGGTCATCATTTAATTATACAACCTGATTTCTTTTTATAAATAAACTTGATTTTCTAAATCAACTAAAAATAGTATTTGTAGTTCCTATATTACCTAATTAAATGAATACTTTCGGAAAATAACTTGAGAAGAGAATAGCTATACAAATTTGGTTATTATTATTATTATTATTATTATTATTATTATTATTATTATTATTATTATTATTATTATTATTATTATTATTATTATTATTAGTATTATTATTATTATTACTACTACTACTACTACAACTATTATTATAGTATTTTTATATAAGTTTATGAACTAAATATATTTATGAATATCTTATGGGTGAGATTTTAACTACTAAGACATGTAACATTTAGTTTAAATAAATATATAATTATCTAGCAATACAAGTTAAAAAGTGACATTTTTATAACATAGAAGTTGTCCACAATTAAATTACTATGAATTATTTTGGTGATAAAATTTATGAGTAAACTACAATATAAGAGGAAAAAGTTGTCTAGAAGTACTCTAAGTACTAGATAGTTTAAAGAAGGCTAAAACTAAAATCTTGGAATAATTATACTCATTTAAGTTAACCAAATTGTTTTTGTAAGATATTATTGTTTTGGATAAATATATGCTAAATTAAATATGAGCTAATCTTGTATATTGGCACTTGATATAAGATAATAAAATAAAAGTACACCTTTTATTGGCTTGGAGTTATTTTTAAGTAAATAATGTGGGGTTGGGCTATCTACAAATTAAAAAGGGGAGTTCACTCAATAAATATAAAATAAATATAACATGTAATGCATACGTGCATTATACAGGTTAGTGAAAGTTGGAATTGATTAGGAATTATGATTGTAGGTGACGAGTTCATAGACGAGGGCTTCGTCTACTTCTAGAAGTCATATCGTGCTACTTACGGTTGCTACTTAAGGTAAGTAAACATGCCAGGCTTAGTTAGCCCGTCCTCCTTTCGTGTCTAAATGTTTTATGATTTTATGTCTCAAAATGTGATTTGTGACGTACGTGTTTTACTTGGAATTTTATTTACAAGTCTAAATGATTCTTTCAAAGCTATCACATGGAAAATAATAATGTGTAATCACGTAAAGTGGAAACAGTTGTGCGGTGGAACCATATTCGGATTCTTACTTATCAAGATTGTGGTGTGATATTTTGCCGGGTTGCAGTTTGCCTCGGGCTGCTCCATGTACTCACCTCTCTGGCCGCAAGAAGTCTTAGGGGGGTGCCGGCACTTAAGGTCTTGAATGCACGGGATATGGTTGGTTACTTATGATTTACTGTGATGGGTTATTGCGAAGGATTGGTTCGTTCCCCGCTACAACTAAATAATAATGTGGACATTTAATGACGAAAAACTGAATTTTTGGAATCCCCCCTAGTTGGGGCAATGGTATGGATTGGAAAAGTTTCCCTTGGATATATGATTTGATGATTTGAGATTAAGTTTCTGAAATTTAATAATTAAATAATGAGTTGGGAAAATTTATCTCTTATCCTACATGGTCACATATGAGAACATATTTGATTACTCATCCATTATTATCTTGGTTAGTAAAAGAAAATACCTCTTATCCGGTTTACGTGTTTGGGTGTTTGCTTATTCAGCATTTCTTGCTGACTTTGGAAAAAATGCGGTCTTTGTTTTCTTTCCCCCGCAGGTCTAGGCGAAGGGAGCTCAATGTAGGACGGGTCGCATAACTCTACTAGTTGTGTTAGTTTCTTTATTTTAGTCGAACACTTAGTTTAATTTCGCTTTTGTAATGTAATGCAAGACAATTATGCAGTTTGTAATATATATAACTATGGGATGTTTTGTTCTTAATTTCCGCCATTTCATTATGAGTAGCACCCTCCTGGGCTTTCCGGTCCGGAACGGAACGCTCGGGAAACTAGGGGTGTTACATGCTAGTCCTTCTGATGTACTTCTTGAAATTCCCAAAAGTATGTTTTTAAATGTGGAAAGTTATAGAAATGAGATTGATTCTTTAAAAGTGAGAGTTCATGAGCAAGAAAATGAGAACTTAGACTTGATTTTTTAAAACTAATGTCTTGAAGCTACTAAGCTGAAAATTGACAGTGACTTCAAAGCCTTGGATAGTAGGTTCAAAGCCTTGAAGGCACAAGTCAAGGAAGTTGTTGATCAAAACTCTCTTTTAACTGATAAGTATGTTGATCTAAAAAATCATTCAGATAATTTAGAGAAACATAAAACTTCATTGAATGAGAAGCTTCAAGAATCTAAAACGATTTTATCAAACTTTGCTGGCTCAGAACGCAAGCTCAATCTCATGCTTGGAGGAAATCTGCAGTCTATGCTTAAAAGTGGAATTGGCTATAATCCAAAGAAAAGCCAAACAACTTTTGTGAAATCTGGAAGCAGATATTCTACAAAATGTCATTATTGTACAAAAATTGGTCATGTAAGATTAACTTGACTCTTCAGAAGATCAGAACCTCACATTTTGAGGAACACTTATCCATATCAGCTCAAGGGACAAGTTAAACAGATTTGGGTTCCTAAAGGAATTAGACCACCAAACATGGTTGATTCTGACTATGACTCAAAATTCTACACTTGGTCTAATGGCCATTTGAGGCATTGATTTACTTGTTGCAGGATGTCACCAAGGCCTTGAAGGATCAGAGCTGGATATTGGATAGTGGTTGTTCCAGACATATGAGTGGAAAGAAATCCTTGTTCACTCAACTTAAAGAGAAATCTGGAGGAACAATTACACTTGGTGACAAAGCCAAATGCAACATGATTGGTATAGGTAGTATTGGTAATGGTTCTACTGATTCTATTTCAGATGTTTATCTTGTTGATGGTCTTAAGTATAATCTGCTTAGTATACCTCAGTTGTGTGATAGAGGTAATAAAGTTATTTTTGACAAGGAGAAATGTGTTATGCAAAATGAGAAATCTGAAAATTGCATACTCACTGCTCCTAGATCATATAATGTATATGTTTTGAGTACTAACAAAGTTGCATGTGAAAATCTAAAATGTCTCAAGGCCTTGAAGGAAGACTCAAAGCTCTGGCATAGAAAGGTTGGGCATATAAGCATTCATTTTATGAACAAAATCAAATCAAAAGATTTGGTAAGAGGATTACCACCCTTAAATTCAATGATGATGAGATTTGCAAGGCATGCACTCAAGGTTAACAGACAAAAAGCTCCTTCAAGTCAAAAAATTTTGTAAGTACTTCTAGACCTTTAGAACTAATGCATATGGACATGTGTGATCCTATGAGAGTTCAAACTCCAAGAGTTAAGAGATATATGCTTGTTGTGGTAGATGATTATTCTATATTTACTTGGGTTATGTTTATTAGAGACAAAATCGAAGCTTTACCGGAATTCTCAAAGCTTTGTAAAGAGCTCCAAACTTTGAAAAATTTCTCTATTGCATCTATTAGAAGTGATCGTGGTAGGAAATTTGATCGGCTTGATTTTGATTTATTTTGTGCAAAGCATGGCATCTCACGAAATTTCTCTGCACCTAGAACTCCTCACCAGAATGGAGTTGTTGAGAGAAAGAATAGGACACTTGAAGATATGTCTAGAACCATGCTACTTGAAAGTAATTTGCCAAAATATTTGTGGGCAGAAGCTATTAAAACTGCCAATTATGTGCTCAATAGATGTTTGATTCGACCTATTTTAAAGAAAACTCTTTATGAATTGTTTAAACGCAGGAAGCCTAATATTTCTTATTTCAAACCATTTGGTTGTACTTGCTTTGTGCATAATAATGGTAAAGATAATCTTGGCAAGTTGATGCCAGAAGTGATGAAGGTGTATTTCTTGGTTATTCTCAAACTAGCAAGGCTTATAGAGTTTTCAATAAGAGAAATAAGATTGTAGATGAGAGTATTCACGTGATTTTTGATGAAAGTACTGATGATTCTCTGAGTGAAAGTTTTACAGATCTCGACTTGAATAAGTATGAGGCGGATGATGATTATGTGAAAGAGAATAGAAGCAAAACTAAATTGCAGGATCATTCAGAAGAATCTCATGGCCTTGAACCTACTGTTGAGCCAAAATCTCAAAGCCTTGAGACTGGGATTGACAGAACACATGATGCACCATCTACTGTATCAAGACCTCAAAGCCTTGAAGGTCCATATACCTGGACACCAAGGAAGAAGTTCAAATACCTATTAGATCATCTTGCAGCCAATATCATCTCAGATCCAACTAGTAGAACTCAGACAAGAGGCCAGCTAAGGAACTTATGTGCTTTTAGTCCTTTTGTATCACTTATTGAGCCTAAAAATACAAAAGAAGCACTAGAGGATGCAGATTGGATCATTGCAATGCCGAATGATTTGAATGAGTTTGAGAGGATTAAAGTATGGAACTTGGTTCCTAGACCAAAGACTCAATCAGTGATTGGAACCATATGGGTGTTCAGAAACAAGCTTGATGAAAATGACAAGGTTGTGAGAAATAAAGCAAGACTTGTGGCACAAGGATACAATCAAGAAGAAGGTATTGATTATGAGGAGACATTTGCTCCTGTTGCCAGGTTAGAAGTTATCAGAATACTTCTTGCATTTTCATCTCATAAACATATATAGGTTTATCAAATGGATGTCAAATGTGCTTTTCTAAATGGTTACTTACAAGAAGAGGTATATTTTTCACAACCACTAGGTTTTGAAGATCTTTATGGCCTTAAGCACGCTCCAAGGGCTTGGTATGACAGACTCTCAAAGTTTTACTTGACAATGGTTTTAAAAGAGGTCTAGTAGACAAAAATCTTTTCATTAAGAATCAAGAAAAGGATTTGTTGGTAGTACATATTTAAGTGGATGATATACTATTTAGTGCTACTAATGATGTTCTTTCAAAATAGTTTTCTAGTCTAATGTGCAGGGATTTTGAGATGTTTCTTTCTTGAACTTCATGTACATCAAATGAAGAAAAGAATTTTTGTGCATCAAGGAAAATATACCAAGGACTTGTTGTACAAGTATAATATGTCTCAGTCCAAGGCAATTAAGACCCCCATGAGTTCATCACTATCCTTGGATAAGGAAAATGGTAAGTGTGTAAACCAGAAAGAATATAGATGTATGATTGGATCTCTTCTATATCTAACTACTGGTAGATATGACATTATTTTTAGTGTATGTATGTGTGCAAGGTTTCAAGAAGATTCTAATGAAAGTCATTTGATTGCTGTTAAAATGATTTTTAGTTATTTGAATGGAACCAAAGACTTGGTGCTGTGATATCCAAGAAGAACTAACTTTATGTTGAGTGGTTATTCAGATGTAGAATTTGCATGTAAATGGATTGAAAGAGTAATTCAGGGTGTTTCCAATTTTTTGGTTCTTCATTGATTAGTTGGCACTCAAAGAAGCAAAATTATGTAGCTTTATCAACTGCAGAAGTTGAATACATTGCAGATGGTGTTTGTTGCTCACAAGTATTATGGATTGCTCAAAAATTGAGAAATATTGGATATGAATTCAGGAATGTGCCAATCAACTGTGATAATACAAGTGCTATCTCAATCTCTAAGAATCCAATACAACATTCAAGAACTAAGCACATAGATGGGAGACATAATTTCTTAAGAGATCATGCTGAGAAAGGTGACGTATCTCTTTTTTTATTTCACCTGCTTTACAAATAGCTGATATTTTCACTAAACATTTTCCAGATGAAAGGTTTGCATCTCTAAGGCTTGAATTGGGAATGCTAAACAAAGATGCATTGGTTTAGGGGGGGAGTATTGGATCTTATGTGTACTTATTTGTTGAAATATCAAAGCCTTGAGATCATACTTTCCAATTCTTGGAAGTATGCCTCAAAGCTTTGAATTTTCTGAGTGACTGCAACATTCTTCAAGGCCTTGAGATTGTTCTTCAAAGGCTTTGATGAAATTGTGCAGATTTTGTTCAATAATTGGATCACCAAATATTGTGCATTATCTTATTAGATAATTGTATAATATTTGATTTACTCATAGATTCACTAAAATATCACAAAAGATCTCAAAATATCTTCTCAGATTTGATTTTTGCATGCAGATCAAAAAGAGTCATTTTTAAACTATTTTCTTTAACTTATAAGCTGAACTTTAGGGATTTTATTCAACATTCTATATCAATCTCTTAGTTCATCTCTCTCTCTCAATTCTTTCCTTCTTATCAAAACCAAAACCCCCTAAATGGAGCGCAAATCAGCTAGACTTCAACAGAAGACAAAGCCTTCAACAATGAGGAAGAAGAAGAGAGCAAGCAAGAAGATTGAGGTCATCATATCTGATTCTAGTTCAGAGGGGACACAGAGCATGCAAGAGGCATCTCCTCAGGCCAAGAAGGTCAAAATAGGAAAGGATGTGGAGGCTTCAAGGGCAGAATCAGAAGATGTTCAACAGAGTCAAGAGCAGAAGGAAGAGGTACTAGAAGCAGAGCAACAGAAGGATGATCAGGAGGGTCAATCTGAGTCAAAGAAGAAGAAAGGGAGAGACAGGAAGAAGAAAGTTGTGGACGACAAACAGAAGAATCAGACTTCAAAGAAAGCAGTTCTAGAAACTGAATCAAAATCTAGCATGAGATCAGGAATAGAGGCTCATTAGAAAAAGACTTCACTAAATAAGAAAAAGGATTCTTGTGAAGGATAAACTGAAGAAAGGAAATATTGCATTAGAAGGATTAAACTTCTTGTTTAATAGTGTGATCAAAACCCTAAGTTCAATTGTTGCTGAGGTTGAAACAGAGAATGCATAAGATCAAGATGAAGAGCAAGAAGAATCAGATGGAGATGAAACAGCTGAAGATGAGTAAGAGCAAGTTGGTGATGACAAAGGCAAAGGAAAAAGCAAGGATTCAGAAGGAAAGAATACTGCTTAGGAGGATGTTGTTGTGTTAAGTCAAAGCCTAGAACCCTTATGTCTCTTCTTTCTATCTAGTTTCTTTCTTCTTTTTCTCTCATAGCCTTGAAGTTCAGTAAACTGTTTAGTTTTGTTTTTCAAAAACTCTGAGTATGATCTTACATTCCTTAAACTATGTTTTATTAAAGTCAAAAAGGGGGAGAAGGATATATGTAATAATTCTGTAGGATTATTTTTGGTATTCTGGTTTTTGTAGGACTATCTTGTGTGATCTATGACAGTTTATGTTATCATACTTGTTTGTTTGTTTTCTTATATATATACTTGCAGTGTAATGCTGTTGTTGAGTTGTAGGGTGCTGAGTACATAAGAATATTTGTTTTGCCTTTCATCAAGGGGGAGATTGATAATTCAATTTCTCTGCCTTGATATGAAGTATGAATTGTTGATGTTTATTGAAGATGATGAAAGACAGTGGAGACACATGTTCAAAGCCTATTAAATACAGTGGTAACAATGTTTAAGGCTCCAAGGCCTTGAAGGTTTATTTTTGCCTTTGAATTGGTTATGTCTGCTTTAACAATCTTGTGTATCTAGGTGTAGCATTGGATCAGTTGTTGATTTAATGTGTCTTACAAATATTCTTGGACTATATTTATGTCTTTCTAACACTCACAGGGTTCAAAGCTTGATTGAATCAAGGATTGGAAAGCTTTAAGTTCAAAACTGTGAAGAATGTCACAAAACTCCAAGGCCTTGAGATTTGCCTTGAGCTGCTGACAGTCTTTTTTAGCTTAATTAATTCTTTCTTGCAGGTGGCTATCTGTGGAATTGTGATTGGTTAATGACTTGATATAAGTCTTAATCATAATTTTATCATGTATCTCTTACATATTGCTGATCTGGTACTTATCTAGTTATCAAATTTGTTGGCCTAGTTTCTTGCAGAAACTGTTGTGCCAAACAGTCAGTTCTATGTTGATTTATTTTCTGGACTTTAGTTGACTTTGAAATCATGTATGTTGCAAGGTTGTTCGTCGTTCAAACCCCTCACAAAAAACTCTAATGGCTATCCATTCATAGTTGTTGAAAGAAGCAAGTTTGGGAGAGGATTTTTCGGAGAGTCAGTTCCTAAAATCTCTCATTCAGTTACAGCAGCTGGATATAAGTTTCAGTTTGAATTTCAAAGAAAAATAGAGATTGTGAGAAGACTTATCATTCAGAAAGAAGAGTGTTTACTACGTGGAGATCATACAATCAACTCTTCAATCAAATCAAGCTCTTAAAACTGCTAAACAAGAAGATCAATCATCCAGAAAGCTGAAGAATACATCCAAGCTTCACTGCTTATTTCATATATGTGTTCTTCATTACTTGTACTTAATTTGTTTTATCATTCTGATTTCTTAAACCTCACAAACTTAGAAGTTTAGTTGTTGAAGTGAACCACAATAGTTTCTTATTGTTTCAACATATTGTAGCTGTTACTAGATAGGTTGGGCACCACAAGCTGTATAGGTGTAAGGCAACTCACTTAGGCTTGAGATCCAGGGCTAAATATGGTTGTTTAATAACAAGTGTTTTCTAAATCCTGGAGAGATTAGATCCCTCAGGTAGAGACTATGTCAAATTGTGACTGAACTCTGTAAAATACTTGTGTTCTTTACTTTATAGTACTGTTCTATTTCACTGCAAACCATCTAGCACAAAACAGGTTACTCAAAGGCATGAAGTATTTCACTGCTCAAGGCCTTGAAGCTTTCACTGGTTCTTAGAAAGCTTCTGTTTTTTTATCACAAATCCTCCAAGGCCTTGAGATTCTTTCAGTGGCTTATCTCAATTTTTCAAAAGACTAAGTTTTAGAAAAAATTTCCATACTCTATTCAACCCCCCCCCTTCTAGAGTATTTGATCCTGTATTTTATACTTACATTGCAAACTTTCAAGAGGTAACGTTACAGGGGTTCCCAAGCCCCCGCACGTTCCAACTTATGAGATTCATGGTGCCTGGCAGTGCTGCTGAGCAGACACTGCCATTAGCGCATTAGGGTCTTTAACGGCACCCCTCTCCGAGGTCGGAATCCCTTGACGAGAAACATGGTTATCAGCCTTGGGTCTTAACTATTACCGCTCCCTAGTTCAGAGCTATTTATGTTCGCTGCTTTTCTCTGTGCTGTCGGACTGGTAGCAGCGTCACGCGACTTCCACTTCTCAGATGGCCGGCGTGGGGTGGTGATGTTTGTCTTCTCACTACTCTTCTTCTTCTTTCTCTCCGAGTACTCGACGAATTTCATGGGTTCTTTACCTTTGCCACCTTGTTTCGGAGCCTCTGGAGCTTGTGGAACACTCCCCAATGGATTATCATGGCTAATAACCCCCTTATTCAGGGAGATTGGCCGCTATCCTTATCATCGAGATCCATTTTTTCACTAGAACTATTGCTGCTTGAACTGGAATCATCAATATCCTCTGAGCCTTCCCTGCTAAAGATCTCATCGAGCAAACCCTCTTCTTTTGTCTTCATTCTATCGATCCTTCTCTACGTGGCGGTGGCTTGAAATTCATCCACTACCCATAACCAGGTTCTACCCCTGTTTTCTCTTCTAGGGTTTTATAGTTGCACGTTTCCATGAAGTGCTCCATTCTCCCACACCAACCCAATAGTAAGCACTCATAATTTGTCTGAGAAATGCTATGCAACCCGGAGGGATCTCCCGGCCATCTGCCGAATCAGCCACATCGTGCCTATGTGGCAGACTTTGCTTTTGTTATATTATTAATTACAGTAATTATTACACTTTCAATTTATGAGTCTTGTTGGAAAAAAAAGTTAACGAGTCTTGCGGGTCCACCCGATAGACAAATGCATTAGGTTGCATTTCACCACCATCAGCAACTCCAAGGTGGTTAGTAAAAGACAAATTAACCTCCATAAAAATGATTTTATTTTTGAGAAATTGATTTATCGTAAGTTTGAACCCATGACTTTGATGCGCGAAATTCTAGTCCTCTGTCACTTGAACTACAACCCTAACTGTTTTAAAAATAATTTTAATAGTAAAATGATGTTTTTTTTTATAATCTTTTCATGGTACCATGAAAATATTATTATAAATTAATCGTTTTACCCAAATTATCGGTTTAAAGTGACATGAAAAATAATAGAAAAAAACTAATTGGGAAGATCCTATACGAATAGGTAGTACATTTCTTACACTTGCTAACCTAGTGCTTCTAAGAACTGTCTGCGTGCTATCAGGTTCCTTCATACTTTCTTTTAGTGCGGTAAGAAAAATTAAATAAACCGGTCAAACCGACCAACCGAACCGAATGTCGTGGTTTCGAACGGTTTTATGGATGTTCGATTTACAAACGGTTCAACATTTTTACAAACCGGTAAAATCAGTTCAGCTCTGGTTTGTAATAAGATGACCGCACCAAACCGAACGGAACTGATATGTGTGTAATGTACTTTTTTTTCCAGAAAAATATATATATATATATAGTGTAAAGTATAGAAAATAATATATTAAATGATAAATATAAGTAGATAGATTCAATTAAAATGATCTTATTGATCTTAATATCTGTGTCCGTCATATTTTCTTTAAAACGATAATTATGTCAGAACTTTACGTCTACTTAATTTCTTTTTTACTTAAAATATGAAATTTGTTGACCTCTTAGTATTCAATGTTCATAAAAGAATGTTTATGCAAACCGACTGAACCAAACCAAAAGATTAGGTTCATACATTCAAATGATTTGGTTATAAAATTAGTACATCGATGTATTCGATTTGGTTTATGGTTTCAGCACAAACCACGCCAAAACCGAACTGTTTACACCCCTACTTTCCTTTTACCACTATTTTTTGTGTGATTCTTTTTACCACTATTTATCGAGTTATTTTAGTAGTCTTTTGACCATGAAAAGTTACAAAAATCTACGTTTTACTATCCAAATGACAGAGTCAGTGTGACTTAATTACGAGTGAAAATTCAAAAATTGAAGAAGTTAGCGTAACGGATGACCGCACCAAAACCGAACTGTTTACACCCTTACTTTATTTTTACCACTATTTTCTTTGTGTGAGTTCTTTTTACCACTATTTGTCGAGTTATTTTAGTAGTCTTTTGACCATGAAAAAGTTATAAAAATTGCTTTGCTTCGTTTTACTATCCAAATGACAGAGTCAATGCGCCTTAATTACGAGTGAAAATTCAAAAATTGAAGAATTTAACTAAATGGATGAAGTAATAAGGAAACCAAAAACTAAAAGACATCGAATAAGGAAACCGAAAAATAAACCGAGTCAGTGTGACACCAATATCATCCTTCTTTGCTAGAACTCTCATCTCTGTGCTCTAATAGCAAGTTAACGATTATAGGAACCTGATAATCGTTGCTAGGACGCCCATCTCTATAAAAATAATAAAAACTAAAAACTAAATTTTTATTATTTTTAACATATAACAGAAAAATAGTTGAGAAAAAAGATATTAGGAAATAATGTGTAAGATCAAATTAAAAATTGGTTTAGGATGTGTTAGAAAATAGCAATCAAAAGAAAGAAATAAAATGAAAAAGACATTTGACGACATTGCTAATTTCCTGTACTAACATGAGAAAAATGCAAATTTGGTATTTTAAGAAACAAGTGTTTTAACTTTTCACATGACTTTTAATTTTTTTATTTTTATTTCTCACACTAGGGGATTGCTCGTGTCCGAGGGCACTACCTCAAAAAACATGTTTCACTTATAACAATGTCATAAATAAAATGAGTACTTGTATTCACAAACACGGGCAAAAAACGAAAATAACATACATATTTGTATTAAATAATTAGGAACAAAGGAAGCCCATTTTTATAATTTGGATAAAATGAGTGTGTGGTTGAGTAGTGGGTAGTTAAGTGGGTGGTAGGTGGGATCTAAGAGTTGGGGTTGATTCAATCTAACGGTTGAAATAAAGTCAACTGTTTTATTTTAGAGAGAAGATGCGATAACATTTGCACTTTCTCTCCATCCAACCAGTAGACGATAAACCGGTAAGTCTAAAGATATGTGTACATATCATTTATCTCCATTTGACTTTTATCACTATTTACTTGGTCACTTTGACCCGTCGATTGGAATAGCAAAATAATATATTTTTTTAATAATTTTTTCATTCTTTTTTTTTATAATAATTATTTTATTATTTATCAGGTTACTTAAATCCCGTTATTTGAATAACAAAACGATGCAAATTGATATTTTCATGGTACCATGAAAAGATTATAAAAATATTGCTCGATTTTACTATCGATTTTTTTTTTTTTTTAGAAGTGAAATATATTTAAGAAGACCCCTAAGGGGGAGCTTGGGCAATTACATTGTTTTCAACTGAAACAAAATCAGTAATCCAACTGGGGAATATAGTAACCCATTCCATATCTTCATCTACAGAAAGTCTAAACTGTGCCAACTGATGAGCAAATTTGTTGCATGACATCCGCGAAAAACTCACCATAGACTGGGGAATTCTGCAAAGCCCTGCAACTGCCCTATCTACTGCATCCACAACCTCTGTGATGTCCGTCGGCTCACCACCCTGATGTCTGATAATAAATTCTTGTGTTAGAGTTTTGGAGTCTCCTTCAAAAATACACCGCGTAATGCCCAGTTTAATCGCCAAGTCTATTCCACAATTCAAAGCTCGTGCCTCGGCCATCTTTGCTGAAACGGTAGTTCCTGTATGAAGAGCTCCAGCTGCCAAGAGTGTACCCTCGCTGCTTCGAATGGCGATCCCTGCCTGAGCTTCTCCGGTTTGGTGGTTCCAAGCGCCGTCGTAGTTAATTTTTACCCACTGTGGATCAGGTTTACACCATGACTTCACCTCAACAGTAGCCTTCTCAGTCCCATCTTTGTCTTGAGCTTTGGCGAATTCCTCTATTCTATCACCCACTGTTCCAATTATCTCCTTTGTATGTGTGCGCTTTTGATGGAAGACGCTCTTGTTCCTTTCTAACCAGATGGAATATAGTGCAGTGAAGATGATTTGAAGATCACGGTGGTTTCTTGTCTCCAGGAGAAACTCAATCCAATCCCTGATGGGCAAATCTGGAGGTTGCTTGAATTTGCTTCCAAAGAGACCTGTCCACACCTCCTTAGCTAGACGACAATCAAACAAAGCATGAGCCATTGATTCATTTGGACACCCGCAGCTGCTGCAACTAGCTTCAACTTTAACACCCCTGCACCTTAAATTCGCCTTCGTAGGCAGCGCATTGTGTATAAATGATTGACTTTACTTGGGACCTTAATTGACCACAAGGTACTGAATAAGACATTATCCGAGGATGAAGAACTCTCAGTATCTAGGCTCGTCTCCCCCAACATGCATGCCACCTTATACCCAGACCGAACCGAGTGCAACAGCCCGTGGTTTCCCAAACCTTCCGTTCCGGACCGGAAAGCCCGGGAGGGGCCGATGCTAACAGTGACGGCGGGAATCAAGCATAACATTCCAAAAGTAATTATTTATTATACATCATTAAACTTCATGAAAGTCACTAAACATTACAAAAGTGATTTCCAAAAGCTATACGTGATCTTGCTTGCTACCTGACACTACACGTGAGTCCCGTACCCAGCTTCGCCATAGCCTCCTGCCTCTAAGCCTGCGGTGGGAAGGAAAACAGAACCGCAGTTTCTAAAGTCAGTTGTGAAATGCTGAGTAAATAACACCCAAACATGTAAAACAGAAGATGAAGCTTTACTTTTTGCAATAATAAAACAGGAGGAATAAAACTTGTAAAGAATGAATTCAGTAAATAAAGTAGGAACTCATATAAACTTCTTCTTTTCTTAATATCTCTTCCAAACGGGGATTATCTTTCTCAACCTCCTCTTCCTTTCTTTCAAAAGCTCATGCCAAAACTGTATTATTAACTTTGTTGATACGGGGAAGGAACTACTAATCTATCACTAGCAACCATGACCTTAACTGCCGGCAGCCCCCTAAGACTTCTTGCGGCCAGAGAGGTGAGTACATGGAGCGACCCGGCAGGTTGCGACCGGGTTAACATAAAATCTGATCTCTGGTCGAGTGATCGAAGTCACCCGACAATAATGAATTGCTTCTCCTGCACAACTATTTCCACTTTACGTTAATTACACATTATTATTAATCGTGTGACAAGTTCAAATAAATAACTTCTTTGAAATAAAAGGAGCCTTCAAAATAAAACAAGTAAATAAATAACCAAATAAAACACATTTTGAGACAAGAAATAAAAGTCATATTAAGACACGAAGGAAGCTAGGCTCTAGGCTTGGCATGTTACTTACCTTACTTCCGTAGCACTAGCACGTTCTAGAAATGTCTCGGCCTACAAACCGTCACCTACAACCCGTAACTTTTATGTTAACAAATAATCTAACAAAATACTATACATCCTAAAAATATTCTCTTTTAATTCTACCCAACCCCTCAAGTTGATCTTTTCCTAACATTTTATTTTGTTAAAATCTTCTGTTATAAATTATAAAACCACGACTATTATTATTGCTATTATTATTATTATTATTAACTAAAAGTGCCTAACTAATTATTTTATAAAATACTTGATAAAGTAGTGAAAACAAAACTAGTTTATCTTTGATGAAAAAGACATTATTATTATTTCTATAATTATTTAAACAATATTTAAAATTATTTAATTTAAAGATAAATTTTCCCTAAATACTAATTGCAACAAACAATATTTAAAATCTAGCAAAATATCAAATTTTGCAAGTATTAAACATCCAAGTCATTAACAATATTTATTTAACCATGTTTATTTAAAGTTTAACTAAAAATATTTCTTATTTAATTTTTAACGAATAAACCGCATGCTATTTTAATACTAAAATTACTTTTCTAAAACGAGGAGGAAATATAGTATTTTTAGAAATTATTTATATTCCGAAACTATTATTTTTATTTTTAGCGAAAAGTGACAAGTTTAAGTTAAATACACAAAAACCCCCATTCGTATTAAAAGTCTACAAATTCCTCAACTAGCCACCAAAACAAGTTTAATATAGTGTACTAACAGCCCCTAAAGTTTCTGAAATTACAAACAGCACCCCTAAGATAGGTTTTAACAGTTTTCAAAAACTACACTTTTACCCCCCTTCTACAACAACTTCAATTTCTTCAATTTAACTATGATTTAAGCTATCGAACTTCAATTCTAACAGCATATAACAACTAATCGGAAGGTATAGGACATACCTAGGCCAAAAATGGCCGGAAACCGCTAAGAAATGGGTCGGGTCGAAGCTTGGCGTCGGGGTCGCCGGAGTTGAGCTCCGTCGCCGGCTTTAATGGCTTCCACAGCTGGGTTTGAAGCTCCTAGTGATCTGGTCGGGGCCCTAAGAGTCTTCTGGAAGCAGAGAAAGAGGCTGGGTGCTGCTACAAAGCTCTCGCCGGAAATTGGCCGAAGCTTGGCCGGCAACAATGGAGGTCGCCGGATGTGGCAGGGATTTCTGCTACTGCTACTGCTGCTGCTTCCTACTGACCTCTGTTGCTGAGCAGAGAAGCTTCAGACGCGAGACAGAGAGGTGGGAGAAGGCAGGGGATGAGAGAGAGAGAAGTGGGTTCTCTCGGTGGTGGTCCGACGGCGGCACTGGTGGCCGTGGTAGCTGCTGCTACTGCCGCTACTCTGTTCTGTAGAGTCCTGAGAGCAGAGAGGGAGGGAGAGAAGGAGAGAGAGCTGAGGGTGGAGGCAGTGGGTGTTCCTTCACTTGGTTTTGTCGCCGGTGGTTGTGGCGACGGTGGTGGTGGTTGGCTGCTGCCACTACCACGCTGCTACTGGTGGGTTTGTTGCGGGCAGAGAGCAACAGAGAGGTGGAGAGATGGAGGGTTGGATGCTGGTGGTGGCAGGGTGGTTCTTCTCGGGTGATGTTGGTGAAGATGGTGACAATGGTGATGAGGGAGGTGGTTGTTGTGAGTGGTTGCTGGTGGGAGGGGGTGGCTGATCAGCTGCTTATATAGGTGAAGTTACTTGGGCTCCAAGCCCAAATGATGTGACAAGGGCGGTGCTAGTAGTTTCATGAAGGTGGTGGTGATGATGGTGAAGAATCGTGTAGAAGAAGGAGAAGAGAAAGCTTGTTGGAGACAAAAGTTTCAAATTAAATAATATTTTTGGCAATAATTGGGTGTGGGTGGAGTACTATGTAGTTGGGTGATTGGGTGTGGCAAGACTATCAATACTCGCGCTATAACTAACTAAAATTGGCGAAACAACTACGAATTAACTATTAACTATTACTCTAATATTATTCTAAAACTTTTTTTATAAACTCAACTCAAAGATTTATTATTAAAAATATTATATTGCAAATTAATTATTATTTGCCTCTAAAATGTCTGTTTTACCCCTGCTAGATAATCGGGGTATTACATCGAGTACACACCAGAGCCTTCGAGATTCCATATTTTTTTGTCTTCTTTTCTAAGAACTAGGAGTTTAATTTGAAGCACTGCTGCTCTGTCTACGCTCCACAAGTTGTCCTCTATAGCTTGCACATCCCATCTATTCTCCCCTATGTGCATTAATTGATTGACCTTGAGGTTGTTATTTGGTGGAAACCTCGTAATCAATTTACCAGCAGGATTGTTTGGCACCCAAACTTCTGAAATTCCTATGATTTCACCATTGCCAATCTTCCACCTCAGCCCGTTTTGTAACACTCTTCGTCCTGTTATAATTCCTCTCCAAGCAAAGGAGGGAGAGTACCCCAAATCTGCGTCTAAAAAACTAGTATTTGGGAAATACTTGGCTTTTAAAACGCGACTAAAGAGAGAATTACCTTTGTGTATCATTCTCCATCCTTGTTTGGCTAAGAGAGCTAAATTGAAGCTTTTGAGACTCTTGAATTGAAATCCCCCCGATACTTTGTTCTTTGTATCCGATTCCACGCTACCCAAGGCAGACCTCGATCACTGTCTGCTTTGCTCCACCAGAACCTCAACCTGCTTTGTTCCATCTTATCACACACCCCATCAGGGAGTTTGAAACATGACATCGCATAAGTAGGGAGGGCTTCAGCCACCGTCTTAATCATTACTTCCTTTCCTGCCACAGACATGTTTCTTTCTTTCCACCCCTTCAGCTTATTGTCCAGTTTCTCCGTCAGCTTGTTAAAAGTAATTGTCTAGTTTCTCCCCATGGTGGTGGGGAGTCCAAGATATTGATCATGTTGTTCAAATTCTGAGATCCCTGCAAGTTGAATGATGGCATCTCTGACAGGATCTGACACGTTAGGAGAGAAAACAATGGCTGACTTGTCAAGATTAATTTGCTGTCCCGAGGCCCTCTCATAGGCTGAAAGGATCTCTTGTAGGGCTTCAAAGTTATAAGTATCCGCCTGTGTAAAAATTAAGGAATCGTCAGCAAAAAATAAATGGGAGACCACTTGTCCTCCCTGGGAAGCTGTCACACCTGCAAGCCGACCTTCCTCTACAGCCGTAGTGACAGCTCTAGATAGCATCTCACTACATAGTAAGAATAAATAGGGGGAGAGGGGGCATCCCTGTCTGAGTCCTCGCTCTGGGTTGATATGACCCACTGGGTTGCCGTTTCTAAGCACTGAGTAAGAAACAGAAGAGACACAATTCATCACAGTCTGTCTAAACCGAACCCCAAAGCCTAGATAAAACATAACCTCCTTGAGGAACTTCCATTCAATCCTGTCATAGGATTTACTCGTGTACACTTTTAGCGTTCAAAAAACCGGACTTCCCTTTCTTTCTGGTTTTAAGCGAGTGGATGACTTCGAAAGCCGTTAAGATATTGTCTGAGATTAGTCTCCCTGGGACAAAAGCACTCTGGTATTCAGAAAATAGATTAGGCAAAACAACTTTCAGCCTATTAGCCAAGCACTTAGCAACAATTTTGTAAATAACATTACACAAGCTAATAAGGTGATACTCACTGGGCTTCCGAGGCTGTTTGATCTTAGGGATGAGAGCAATGAAGGTGTGGTTGTGCTCCTTCACTGGATGCCCGTGATTGAGGACTCCTAACACTTCCGCGGTTACTTCGTTTCCCACAATCTCCCAGTTCTTCTGATAGAACCCTGCATTAAAACCATCCACGCCGGGTGCTTTATCAGGTGCCATCTGAAACAAAGCTTCTTTGACTTCTAATGATGTGAAATCACTGTCTAGTCTGTCTTGTTCTCCTCCATTGATCATCTCTGCAGCAGGAACTAGCATAGGCTCTATATCATCCATGTCCAGCTCTGTAGACTTGAAGATATTTTGAAAATATCCCTCAAGGATGGAGCCGACCCCTGCTCTTCTGTTATCCAGTTTCCTCCTTCATCTTCTATCCCCTGAAAATTGTTCCTTGCACGACGAATAGTAGCTTTTAAATGAAAAAAGCGTGTGTTTCTGTCCCCATACCTGAGCCAGTCGACTCGTGATCTTTGTTTCCACATAATCTCTTCTCGATGCTGCAATTCATTGTACTCCCGAGTAAGAGTTCTCTTCTCAGCTATGATGTCTGCTGTTTGTGCCACACTATCAAGGAACTTCCCTCTCTCACGGAATAGGTTGCATCTCCTTGTTACTTGACCGAAATTGTTCCTGTTCCAAACTCTACATCTCCGGGCCAGTACTTCATGTTTCTCCCCTAAGGAGCTGCCTTCCTTGTTCCGAAAATCGGATACAATCCCCAGGAAGTCCTCATGTCTTTCCCACATCTTCTCGTACTGGAATCTTTTCTTGCGCCTCCAAACTGGACCTTGCTGCTTCCATTCAACTAGGATTGGTACGTGGTCAGAATTCAGCCACCAGAGGTGTGTGACTCTAGCTCCCTGAAATGCATTCATCCACACAATGTTAGCAACAGCTCTGTCAAGTCTTTCCCTTATGTTTCTGCCGTCGTCCTGATTGTTGGACCATGTGTAGGGGTTTCCTTGAAACCCTAAGTCCATCAAGCCCGAATCTCTAAGAACCTCTCTGAATTGGTCCAACTGAGTAAAATTAGTCCCTAATCCTCCATCCTTCTCAGTGTATGAGGTAATCGAGTTAAAATCACCTGCGACGCACCATGGCATGTCTGGTTGAGGGATCAATCTTCGCAACAATTCCCAAGAAAGAAAACGTTCATCACTATTCGAATTTCCATAAAAACCAGTGAACTTCCAGCTTGTACAATCATCAAATTTTCTAAAAATTGCATCAATAACATAACAAGAATGATTCAAAACATTAACTTGCATACTCTCATGCCACAGAAGAGCTAAACCTCCGCTTCTACCACTGGAATTAACCGCGAATCCGCTGTAGTAGCCCATTCTAGCAATCTTCTGCTGCATCTCCTGTCTTGATAACTTGGTCTCCAGGCGAAAGGCCAAATCAGGGGATTTTTGCTTCCCAAGGTCGCAAAGCGAAAGGAACGTACTAGGGTTCCCCAACCCACGTACGTTCCAACTCAAGAGACTCATAATGATTGGCGGGGTTGCCACGCAACCGCCACCGACTTGTCATTCAACGATTTTGCTGCGCCTTTTCCTTTAGAACCCTTTTCCTTGTCAACAATGTCCCTGCCTAAATCCTCTACATCTTCTACAACATCAGTCTTTGTTGGATGTGTAGGGGGCTGAAATTCATGGCCGAACTTTTACGTTTGTTTCCACCTGTCTTCCCCATTGGAACTGCATTTGCATTGTTAATATTAATCCGACCTGCCACCAACGGGTTACTCTTTGGGGTCCCCACAGTAACTCTCTGCGCATCCAAACCCCCATCAATATCTTTCGGTGCCATTTTACTATCCCCCCTGCCTTTTCATTCGCATCCATGTTTGATTTTTGTTCAACAGATTGGTCATTGCCCTGAGATGGTAGTTCATTTGTTAGTTCCATGTCCATAGCTGTAATACCCCGTTTAATTTCTAGGGGTAAAACGGTCATTTAAAGAAACCTAACAATAATTTTTATTTGCAAAATAATGTTTGAATAGATTATTGAGTTTTGTTTGTAGAAAATTTTAGCATAATATTAGATTAGTGGTCGTCAAATCAATACGTCAATGTTTCGTAAATTTTAGTTAAACTTTAGTTTTAACGCATGTCCGACCACCGCGAGACATGATAGGTTTGTCACACCTAATCTTCTAAGTGGCTGGTGCATGAGACACACCCAATAATTTTCAGAATAATCATTTTTCTATTTGAAATTTGCACCAGCTTTCTCCCGTCCCTTCCTCCTTTGCCTTCACGGCAAAGCAACCAACACCGCCTCTCACTCACCGCCTCCACACCACCGCCCCAACCCAGCTATAATTCCATCACCCTCATCCCCGGACACGCAGCAGCAGCATCCCCGTTTACATCACCACCACCACCACCGAGCCATCTCTCTCTCTCTCGGCAAAAACACAAGAGTAAACCCACCTCCACCTTCCCGTCCATCTCTCTTCCCTCTCACCCTCTGCTCTCCCTCTCCATTCTCTGATTCGAAAAGATCACAGCAGCAGTAGAAGCAGCAGCAGCCACCACAACCAGATCACCACCTCCACCATCTTGTCCACCACCACCACCATCACTTCTCCCCACTGCAACCCACCTCTCTTGCGCTCTTTCTCTCATTCTCTGCTCACAGTGAGCGAAACCAGAAGCAAATACCACCAGCAAAAGCCGGGACCAGCCACTGCCGCCACTCCCGTCGGAAATGCCCGAGCAAAGCCATCGAGGCCACCTCCATTCTCCACTCCACCTAGGTCCCTGTCTACCCTCCTATCTCACGACCAGGAGCAGAGTAGGTGGCAGAAACGAAGGAAGAAGCGGCTTCCATTACCGAGCAGCCAACCACCGCCGCCATCCACCATAGTTTCCGGCGAGGACATTCATCGGAGAGAATCCGGCTCTACCTACCCCTCTAGACTGGTACTAAACGCCTCCAGGAGGTCCAGAGAGAACGAATCAAGTCTTTCCCGAAGCTGGGAGGATCCCCATCACCGGCGCCGAAACCCACCTCCGAGCGCGTCGACGACGAACTCTTAGAGACCCGTTTCTCGACCGTTTTCCGCCATTTTTGGCCAAGGTATGCTCTAGATCTTTCCATAGGATGGTTTCAGTACTTATAATCATGTTTTAAGGCTTCGATTTGGGTTTTGATCGAATGGAATTAATATGTTCTTGCTAGGGGGTGTTTCATGTAGTTTTTAAAAACTTAGGGTACTAAATATAGCATATGGAACTATTTAATGGTAGGTGGGGGCATTTGATTTCTTTTTCGCATAACATGGGGGTTTCTTTGACATTTCGCAAACTGAAAATAAAAAATAAAAATAGATTTTTGGGTTTAAATCAATTTCTAGCTACTATTCAAATAAATAGAGGTTCGTTAAATATTGAAATTATATTGGTAAAATTATTTGGAAGCTAAATAGCATTATTTATTTAAGAATTGTTTGAGTAATCATTTGCTTCGAATAAGTTGGATATTTAGTTAGTAATTTGGAATTTAAAATGTTTCTCTCATTTGATAAATGTCTATTTGTTCATAGCTTGTTAATTCTTTTATAAGCTTTCTAATAGCAATTTTCTTAAAGTTGCTCTTGATTATTTATAAATAAAAATATTGGCTAATAAATTAGCCTTTAGTAAAAATAGAAGTTAGTAAACTTAAGTTATGTCCTCTTGTATAATTTTAAGTGTGATATGGGGTGGGGAAATTATGCGACTTCTAATAGGACTCGTTAAATTTATAGAATCATATATGCATACTTGTGTGGATAATTTGTAATCGAATAAGGCAATGTAACTTGTTAGTGACATATTTGTAGACGACGTCTAAGTAGAAGCTTTTACACGCTAGTGGTTGTGAACTAAGGTAAGTGAACATTCCAAGCCTTGCGTGCCAAGCTCCTTTCGTGTCACAAGTTGATTTTGATACTTGTCTCAAAATGTGGTTGCTATTTATTTATTTACATGTTTTATTTGAGAAATTCTTACACTTTACAGATATTGATTTACTTTGATACTGCCACACAGAAGTTAATAATGCGTAATAACGTAAAGTGGAAAGAGTTGTACAGGAGAAGCTTATTACTATTGTCGTGTTGAATTCTGTCACGCGGCCCGTGGTTATTATTATTGTCGAGCTTGACTCGGCCAGTGGTTATTATTTTTGTCGAGCTTGTCTCGGCCCGTGGTTATTTTATTATTATTATTGTCGAGCTTGTCTCGACCCGTGGTTATTATTGTCGAGCTTGTCTCGGCCCGTGGTTATTATTATTGTCGAGCTTGTCTCGGCCCGTGGTTATTATTTTATTATTGTCGATCTTGACTCGGCCCGTGGTTATCGCTCCATGTACTCACCTCTCTGGCCGCAAGAAGTCTTAGGGGGCTGCCGGCAGTTAAGGTTTATGTTGCTAGTGATAGTATAGTAGATTCTTCCCCGTATCAACACAGTTAATAATACAGTTTCTATGAGATTTGGATATTTAAGAAAGAGAAGAAGAAAGATATTGGGACTAATTCTCCCCATTTGAAAGTTGAGAAAGGAAGATCAAAAGAATGAGAATTTTATAAGTGTTCTTTCTGGATGCATCAGGTTCAGTTTTACAGTTTTACAGTTATTATTTGAGTTCCTGATTTACTCTGCAAGCTTGCATTTTTATTTTCCTCTGTATATATATACTGTGAAAAGAAAGTTATGCTTCGTCTTCCGTTTTACGAGCTTAGGTGTCACTTACTCAGTATTTCCATGCTGACTTTGAAACTGCGGTTCCTGTTTTCCTTCCCACCGCAGGTTTAGGAGCTGAAGACTAAGGGATAGCCGGGTACGAGACTCACCTAGAAGGATAACGTCACGAATCGAATCTAGCATGGTTAGCCAGAATAATGTAGTAGTTTTGAAAACACTTGTGTAACATTTAGAGACTTTGTGATGTTTAATATTATGTAATAAATAAATAAAGATTTTTGGGATGTTATGCTTTTCATTTCCGCCGTTACTTTTAGCAGCGCCCTCCCGGTCTTGTCCGAGCCGGATAAGGGGGGTTGTTGCAGGTGGTATCACAGCGTTCGTTCCAGTATAAAACTTGTAGGGTAATTTAAAATGAACATAGGGCAAGATCATTAAAAAATTGGAAAAGCCATTCGGGTTATGGGTAGCCTAAGGATAAGTTTTGATTATTCCAGCCCACCCTCATCCTGTTTTGAGATTGTTGTGTTTTATGTGATATGGTTTGATTTGAGATTCATTTCAGTGATTATGGATAGTTGTTACTTTCATGATGAGAATAAGGATGGAGATGGAGTTTGATTTCTACTTATTGTGCAGAGAAGAGTTATATTATCTTATTTTTTGACATGAATTATGTGTGGTCTATTGAGAAATTGCTATGTGATGCGTGCTATGTTATGTGATAATTGTGTTAGATGTATTGCTAATTGTGGAATTATGAAATAGTGTTTATGATTTCCGCGACCATGACCCATGATACCGTAGGGTGAGACTGATAGACCATTAAAATATTACTATAGGAAAGTTTGACAGGAACAGATGGCTGAGAACATCACCATGGAGCAGTTCTTCGTGCAAATGACTCAGATGATGAGTAACGGAGGTCAGACAGGAACTAACTGGGCCAAGCAAGTGGCAGACATGAAGCCCATGGAGTTTACAGGGAAGGAGGATCCTGTGGAATTAGAAGATTGGATTATAGAAATGGACAAAATCCTCGAGACAGTAGATTGTCATGATGATCGAAAAGTCAACTGTGCCGTCTTTTACTTAAAAAGCGAAGCACATCTCTGGTGGACGAATGCACGAGAAACTTTGCTAGCCGACTCCAAATTCAACTGGGAAGCCCTTCAAACTGCGCTCAGAGCTCGTTTCTACCCTCACCATGTGAAGAGGAGCAAGGAACTAGAATTCCAGAACCTGTAGCAAGGAAATGACTCAGTAACGGAGTATTTCCGGAAATTTACCGAAATGACAAGGTTTGTAGGCAACATGGTTCCTGACGAAGAATCCAAGGTTTCCAAATTCATCTCTAGACTGCACGAAAGGCTACAGGAGTCCCTGTTGAGCAGAACCTACCCTACTCTCCACGAATCCTATGACAGAGCTGCGGATATCTGGCGATTTCGTGTCGTTCAAGAAGAGAAAAACAAGAAACGCAAGCTAGAAGAGACAAGAGGAGGTAACAACTTTGCAAAGGGGAATCAGGGTTACAAGTACAACAATGGGGAAGGTAACCAGGGGCTATACCGAGGTAATCAGCAGAATTCAGGAGGAAAGCAACCTCGCCGTTATATTTGCAACAGGTGTCAGCAGAACCATACTGGAGTTGACTGCATGGAGAACCCAGTCACCTGCCACAACTGTGGCAAGAGGGGACATCGAGCTTACGAGTGCCGGTCACAACCAGTCGGGAACCAGCAAATGAATCAAGGAGGCAACTTTGGAAGGCCACAACAGAACAACTACCAGCAGTTTGGGAACCAGCAGAATGGGAACCGGAACAACCGCAACAATGGAGGCAATGGCTATGGCAGGCAGCAGAACTACAACCCTGGCAATGCAGGACAGAACGGAGCTCAACCCAGGATTGGAAACAACAACAAAGGAGCAGGTGAAGCAGGAACTCAAAATGCCAATATAGGAAGAATTGTTGTGCTGACCAAGGCTGAGGCAGAAGCTGAATATGGAGTTGGCACGGGTGATTTCCTTAACCATGAGCAGCCAACATCGGGTTGACAACCTACTTGATCAGGTACTAGGGGATAGTATTTTTCGAAGATTGAGTTAAGTTCTGGGCACTTCAACCCTCCGATAGATAGTGTTACGTTCTTAGTACCCTTGAGACGTGCTTAGCCTTGATACATAGCAACCGAATAAGACCGTGACCACTTAGGAAGATAGACGTGACTACGACCTTATTTGATGTTATGTGTCTTAGAGAAAATGACTACTTGCTATTGTTTGTTGTGTGAAATTACTTGCTTCTCTAATAGATAATTTCTTAATATATCGTCTGAACATCTTGATTAGTTGTGTGATTTTAGCTTCGAGGACGAAGCTCCGTTTAAGGGGGGAAGGATGTAATACCCCGTTTAATTTCTAGGGGTAAAACGGACATTAAAAAACCTAACAATTAATTTTAATTTGCAAAATAATGTTTGAATAGATTATTGAGTTTTGTTTGTAGAAAATTTTAGCATAATATTAGATTAGTGGTCGTGAAATCAATACGTCAACGTTCCATAAATTTTAGTTAAACTTTAGTTTTAACGCGTGTCCGACCACCGCGAGACATGATAGGTTTGTCACACCTAATCTTCTAAGTGGCTGGTGCATGAGACACACCCAATAATTTTCAGAATAATCATTTTTCTATTTGAAATTTGCACCAGCTTTCTCCCGTCTCTTCCTCCTTTGCCTTCACGGCAAAGCAACCAACACCGCCTCTCACTCACCGCCTCCACACCACCGCCCCAACTCAGCTATAAAGCCATCACCCTCATCCCCGGACACGCAGCAGTAGCATCCCCGTTTACATCACCACCACCACCACCGAGCCATCTCTCTCTCTCTCGGCAAAAACACAAGAGTAAACCCACCTCCACCTTCCCGTCCATCTCTCTTCCCTCTCACCCTCTGCTCTCCCTCTCCATTCTCTGATTCGAAAAGATCACAGCAGCAGTAGAAGCAGCAGCAACCACCACAACCAGATCACCACCTCCACCATCTTGTCCGCCACCACCACCGTACATCACCATTACCGCCACCACCACCATCACTTCTCCCCACTGCAACCCACCTCTCTTGCGCTCTTTCTCTCATTCTCTGCTCACAGTGAGCGAAACCAGAAGCAAATACCAGCAGCAAAAGCCGGGACCAGCCACTGCCGCCACTCCCGTCGAAAATGCCCGAGCAAAGCCACCGAGGCCACCTCCATTCTCCACTCCACCTAGGTCCCTGTCTACCCTCCTATTTCACGACCAGGAGCAGAGTAGGTGGCAGAAACGAAGGAATAAGCGGCTTCCATTACCGAGCAGCCAACCACCGCCGCCATCCACCATAGTTTCCGGCGAGGACATTCATCGGAGCGAATCCGGCTCTACCCACCCCTCTAGACTGGTACTAAACGCCTCCAGGAGGTCCAGAGAGACCGAATCAAGTCTTTCCCGAAGCTGGGAGGATCCCCATCACCGGCGCCGAAACCCACCTCCGAGCGCGTCGATGACGAACTCTTAGAGACCCGTTTCTCGACCGTTTTCCGCCATTTTTGGCCAAGGTACGCTCTAGATCTTTCCATAGGATGGTTTCAGCTCTTATAATCATGTTTTAAGGCTTCGATTTGGGTTTTGATCGAATGGAATTAATATGTTCTTGCTAGGGGGTGTTTCATGTAGTTTTTAAAAACTTAGGGTACTAAATATAGCATATGGAACTATTTAATGGTAGGTGGGGGCATTTGATTTCTTTTTCGCATAACATGGGGGTTTCTTTTACATTTCGCAAACTGAAAATAAAAAATAAAAATAGATTTTTGGGTTTAAATCAATTTCTAGCTACTATTCAAATAAACAGAGGTTCGTTAAATATTGAAATTATATTGGTAAAATTATTTGGAAGCTAAATAGCATTATTTATTTAAGAATTGTTTGAGTAATCATTTGCTTGGATATTTAGGTAGTAATTTGGAATTTAAAATGTTTCTCTCATTTGATAAATGTCTATTTGTTCATAGCTTGTTAATTCTTTTATAAGATTTCTAATAGCAATTTTCTTCAAGTTGCTCTTGATTATTTATAAATAAAAATATTGGCTAATAAATTAGCCTTTAGTAAAAATAGAAGTTAATAAACTTAAGTTATGTCCTCTTGTATAATTTTAAGTGTGATATGGGGTGGGGAAATTATGCGACTTCTAGGACTCGTTAAATTTATAGAATCATATATGCATACTTGTGTGGATAATTTGTAATCGAATAAGGCAATGTAACTTGTTAGTGACAGGTTTGTAGACGACGTCTAAGTAGAAGCTTTTACACGCTAGTGGTTGTGAACTAAGGTTGTAATACCCCGTTTTAAATACAAGGGTAAAATGGTAATTTGTGCGAGGAATTTTATTTTATTTGCGATTACGCAATTGGGTAGTTTTTGGATTCAAATTATAGTCGAGACGGTTAATTTATATTCCTAGAAAACTGTATCGTTATTGAGGAATTATTTTTTAGCAAGTTATTATTTTATACCAAGTAATAAATAGTATAGCCTAGTGTGTACCCGACCCACTAGATTAGCCTACCAATTGGTGCACACAACACATCCTAACAAAAAAAAAGCTGAAATAATAAAACAATTGTTTATTCCCATTTTTTGGTAGAAAACTCCCACTCCCCAACGTCCCTCTCTCTCTCTTTCTCTCCAGTACTTTTCCTCCTCAAATACTGCACCATCCTCTTCTTCTCGTCACACACAGACCACTGATAGCTCCTCACTAGGAGTTATCGGTTAACCCAATTTGAGGGGTATTTTCATCCTAAATGAGCATTTTAGTCGATTTCTGCCCCGTTTGACTCGGGAATTCACGGTTTGCTGTTTTTATCTCCTAGACGCATAAACTGCTTTATTTCACGCATATCGAGATATGATCACGGGTTTTGTTTCGTGTCGTTGATGCAGGGACAGGACTTGTGCAGGAGCCAGAAATGAAGCAGGCATGCGGGTGAAGGATCCAAGAAGGCTGAGAAGCCGAGCATGCAAGTCGAGAAGATTGGCACGTTTCTCGAGGAGATAGGCACGCATCCCGATGAGCCTGGCACGCATCCCGAGGCATCTCGAGCAGTTTGGCACGCATCCCGAGACGGATGAAACACACTCCGAGAAGATCAGCAGTCATCCCGAGACATCCCGAGGAGCCTGGTACGCATCCTGAAACGTCCCGAGGAGCCAGGTACGCATCCCGAGGCGCCCCGAGGAGTTTGGCGCGCAAACCGAGGAGGCAGCTACCTACGCAGCTAGCTACGCAGCTACCTACGCAGCCAGCTACGCTGCTAGCTACGCAGGTAGCTACGCAGCTACCTACGCAGCCAGCTACGCAGCCAACTACGCAGGTAGCACGCAGTTATCTTGCGCAGTTGGCCCGTTTCCCGAGGCGGTGGCAGACGGCCTGTTTCCCGAGGCGGTTTCGGCCCAGTGGCAGTTTCGTAATTTCGGAAGTTTTTAGAAACGCCTCCAGCACTATATAAAGACTCGTCCAGTGCTCATCACAAAACACAAGAACTTACTGAAGGAGATCGCAGAGCACTCTCGGTGAGCACGGAAGCAGGAATTCAGAATCTACAGCACGCGTTTGATTTCACTATCTCTCTTATTCAGAAACGTTGTTATTTAATTATGTCACTTAGTAGCTAAACCTTTTACCTAGGTTCTCGGTGAACCTAGGGTTTCGTATCTAGATTTTATTATAGACCTTTGATTATGGATTCATGATTGTTATCTTAAATTCAGCAGCTTTATCTGTTATTCTGTCTTTGACTGTTATCGTATATGCATGATCGGAGTCGCGAACCAGAATTGCTATAGACCCGAGCCTTTAGGTGAAAATGTCAGGTTAGGGTTAGGAAGAAAAGACAGGATTTAGTACCTTACCCTGATGGACCGACCAGAGAAAGGGAGATAGGGCTAGTATAGAAAAACGTGAGACCGACTGTTGGAGAATCTGACCCGGGCCATTAGGACAGGTCAAAAACCCTAACAGGCTTAGAACGAGACTGCAGACTTAGGCAGCTTAACAAGAATCCGAACGTCTGTAGGATCGGGATTACGTGTGGAATCTGAAAGGTCACTGCACAACCGGTACGTTGCACAGATAACGAGACTGCTGAGTGTTTTCATATCAAACCGAAAAACGTAAAATCTGTAGAAACCCGAGGGGATCCTGGAGCCTAGTTCCCATCAACCCTAGAGTACAAAAAGCAAGTTTATTCCAGAAAACGTCACAAAAAATATATTTACGTTTTTGCGTTTTTAGTTTTACGTAGTTCCGTAACAACCAACACAACCCCATTTCCTCGTTTTTTACACTTTGTCAACCAAAACTGATTACTCGAGAAAACCCGAGACAGTCCCTGTGGGATCGATAACCCGAGTTGAAATACACCCGGTACTACTTGATTTCGTATACTTGCGAATAGCCCGTAATTTGCGCATCAAGTTTTTGGCGCCGTTGCCGGGGACTATTTTTAGGGTTTATTTAGTAGTCATAATTAGTTTTCGGAGTTTTTATATTTTCTCTTATCTAACTGCTCGTGATCTCGTTTTTCATGAACCATGAGTGAATGCCCAGATTGCCTCGCGATTTGGTCACACCGCTCGACAACCCAGAAAAGCTGTTTACAGAGCAGAACCGCAGACACCAAGAAAGCAGAATGGCTCACATGGGCAATCCTTCTACCCCGACAGTCACTGGCCAAGAGGCCGAACCTGAGACACGTACCCCAGCCGAGATGGCTAGGTACATTGAAGAGCTAGTCGCAGCAGGCTTCAAGTCCATGCTCCATCAGAGGACGTACAACCGATCTGGAAAAGCTTTGGTGGAAAATTTCGAGGTCCCGTCCGGAGGACACGAACCAGCCATAGTAGTGCCTCCGATTACGGCGGAGCACTTTGACCTAAAATCCTCCACCATCCAGACGGCACAGACGCACTGTCCGTTCCATGGTAAAGCCGATGAAGATCCGAACGAGTTCATCGGGAAGTTCGATGATTACTGCAACAAAGTCAAGTACCGAGGGGTCGAGGCCGATACACTTAAATTGATCCTGTTTCCGTACTGCCTGTACGGGGCCGCCAAGGACTGGCTCGAAAGCCGACCGCTCAAATCCATCATAACCTAAGAAGGGTGCGTTTCGGATTTTCTGGCCAAGTTCTTCCCCGCCTCCCGAGTGATTAAACTGCAGAGCGAGATCTTGTCGTTCATTCAGAAGATGGGAGAAACGATAGTGGAGGCATGGGAGAGATTGATGCGACTGGTGAAGAAGTGCCCGAATCACGGTTTCGGGGACGCAAAAATTCTGCAGGTTTTCTACCATGCCCTCGACAGGGACAACGCTGAAAGAATTGACAGAGAAGCCGGTGGCAACTTTCTGTACCATGTGGACAAGGACGGAGCCTATGAATTGATGAAGCAATTAGCCAAACAGGATACCCGCCTGTTTGACGAGCGCAGACTCACCGCCATGGCCGAGCCGGTTGCAGATGATCGTATCGACAACCTGACCAAGGTTGTCACGGACTTAGTGCAGAAAGTATATTCTGAGAAGAAGACAGTTGCAGCGGTAGACGGTCCAGAGCTAGACGAGGCTATCGAAGATCTAAGGAAGGAGGATGTTAACTATGCCCAGCAGCAGCAGTGGGACCCGAGCCGGTACCGACCGGGCACGAGAGATCATCCCGGTTTCCGGTACGGAAATCCTAATTCTGGGATGTACGTACCAGGGTTCCAGCACAAGCCACCGGTGCAGCTGGCCAATCAGACAACAGCCCCGGTTCCGCCGGCCCAGCCGCTATTGACAGCACAGCGATTCGAGGAGCAGATGAGTAAACAGGACGCCACGTTGCAGGCCATGAATGCCAGGTTCGCGCAGTCCGATGCAAAAATTGACACAGCGGTCAACACTTTGACTGCCGACCTGCACCAGACCAAAACCGCACTACGGACACTGGAGGTCCAAGTCGGACAGCTTGCACAGCAGCAAGCCGAGAGAGCACCAGGAAACTTACCCTCTACCACCGTCAACAATCCACGTGCTCAGATCAATGCCATCACCACCCGAAGTGGAATAGCACTCCAGGATCCACCGTACCCCAGCCATGCACGTGCAGAAAAGTCGAAGGAAATCGAACACGAAGTATTTGGCCGGGAAAGCAACTCAGCCGACCGCCCCCAGCCAAAGGGCTCGGTTGAGAAGGATGCAGTGCAGACGGAGAAGGAAGCAGAAACGGTACCCGTCTCGAAAGAGGTGTCGTATCCTTTGAGGACACGGAAGAGGGATGATAGCAAAGACTACGTCAGATTTCTCGAGATGTTCAAACAGCTCAAAATCAACATACCCTTTGCAGAGGCGTTGGCAAAGATGCCCACGTATGCCAAGTTTCTCAAAGATATCTTGTACGGGAGGAGGCGTATGAGCGATTTCGAGACGATAAATCTGACGGCAGAAGTGAGCAATTGTGTGAATAATGGGTTACCAAAGAAGAGGAAGGATCCTGGCAGCTTCGTCATCCCGGTAACCCTGGGAAACGCATATACAGGAAAGGCCCTGTGTGACCTAGGGGCCAGCATCAATTTGATGCCGTTGACAATTTTCAGAAGCTTGAAGATCGGTGAACCGAGACCCACCAGGATCATGTTGCAGATGGCGGACAGGTCCGTCAAACAGGCATATGGGGTCATAGAAGACATTCTGGTGAAAGTCGGGGAACTGATTTTTCCGACAGATTTCGTGATCCTGGACATGGTGGCAGGAGAGGTACCGCTCATTCTGGGCAGACCGTTCCTGGCCACCGGAGAGGCTATGATTAACTGCAAGAGCGGGGAATTGACGATGCAGGTTAATGAAGACAAGGTAACATTCAATGTTTTCAAAAATCTTCAACTGCCTAACTACTATGATCACGAGGACATCTATGCCGTTGAGGTAGTGGACGAAGGTCTGGATGAGGACGAGATGGACAAGATGTGGGAAGAAATCGACAACATGTACTCGTCAGACAAGGAGAAGACCCGGTGTGAGCAGACCATGAAGACGGAACATTGGACCACTTTGCACTTGGACGGAGACGGTGGGCAGAAACTGGCCCTGATCCCGTCACTCAAGGAGCCGCCTACACTGGAGCTTAAACAGCTCCCGAGTCATCTCAGGTATGCGTACATTGGAGATAACGATACACTTCCCGTAATTGTTTCGTCTCATCTATCTCATGAACAGGAGCAGAAACTGCTGGAGGTACTGCGAGAGCACAAAGAAGCAATCGCCTGGACGATTGCGGATATCAGGGGGATCAGCCCCTCCTATTGCATGCACAAGATCAGAATTGAAGAAGGTAAAAAACCGGTGATTCAGCCCCAGCGGAGACTGAATCCGAATATGAGCGATGTGGTGCGAAAGGAGGTCATGAAGTGGCTGGAAGCAGGAATTATTTACCCTATCTCGGACAGCACGTGGATCAGCCCGGTCCAGTGCGTGCCCAAGAAAGGGGGTATCACGTTAGTGCAGAACGAGGCTCAGGAGCAGATTGCACAACGCACCGTCACGGGGTGGCGGATTTGCATGGACTACCGGAGGTTGAATGAGGCAACGTTAAAGGATCACTTCCCTTTACCGTTCATGGATCAGATGCTGGACAGGTTGGCGCACCACGCCTATTACTGTTTTCTGGATGGTTATTCGGGGTACAATCAGATTTACATCGCCCCGGACGATCAAGAGAAAACGACGTTTACCTGCCCGTACGGTACTTTTGCGTTCCGTCGTATGCCGTTCGGGTTGTGTAATGCACCCGCCACGTTCCAGCGATGCATGATGGCCATATTCTCCGACATGATCGAGAAAAATCTGGAGGTCTTCATGGACGATTTTTCACTGTTCGGGGACAGTTTTGAAGACTGCCTCGGTCACTTATCCCAGGTTCTGTTCCGATGCAAGAAGGCGAACCTAGTTCTGAACTGGGAAAAGTGTCACTTTATGGTCACCGAGGGTATCATGCTGGGTCACAAAATTTCCAGTAAGGGACTCGAGGTGGACCAGGCCAAGATCGAGGTGATCAAGCAGCTTCCGTACCCGACAACCGTGAAGGCGATCAAGAGTTTTCTGGGGCATGCGGGATTTTACCGACGGTTCATCAAGGATTTCTCCAAGATCACGAAGCCGCTCTGCGCCCTACTCGGGAAAGACGTGACTTTTGATTTTGATGGAGCGTGTCAGCATGCCTTTGACCATATGAAGGAGAAGCTGACCACAGCCCCGGTAATCACGACACCGGACTGGTCACTGCCGTTTGAGCTAATGTGTGACGCCAGCGACTACGCAGTCGGTGCGGTTTTGGGGCAGCGGAAAGACAAAGTCTGCCATGTCATATACTATGCCAGCAGGGTGTTAAACGACGCCCAGATGAATTACTGTACGACTGAGAAGGAGCTGCTGGCCGTAGTCTATGCCCTGGACAAATTCCGTCCGTACTTGGTCGGGTCCAAAGTGATCGTTTTTACTGATCACAGCGCCCTGAAGTATCTGCTGGATAAGAAGGACGCGAAACCGAGACTGTTGCGGTGGGTATTACTGATGCAGGAATTTGACTTGGAGATTCGAGACAAGAAGGGAGTCGAGAACGTAGTTGCTGACCACCTTTCGAGACTGGAAAACACCAAGCCGGAACGAGTCCCGATTCAGGAAAACCCGGACAAGCATATTATGGCAGTTAAGCTCGGGAGACCGTGGTATTACGCCATAGCCAATTACTTGGTAACTGGCACGCTTCCCGAGGATCTTACCCCGTCTCAGCGGAAACGGTTTATTTCCGAGTGCCGACAGTATTTCTGGGATGACCCGTATCTGTTCAAGCAGGGGGCCGACAACATTCTGAGAAGGTGTATTCCGACCCACGAAGCCTGGAACGTGATCAAACACTGCCACTCAGCACAGTGTGGGGGTCATTTTGGGGGAACGCGCACAGCGCATAAAATACTGCAGTCCGGTTTTTTCTGGCCGACAATCTTCAAAGACTGTCACGACTATGTGCAGGGATGTGATAGGTGCCAGAGGACAGGAAACACGTCACACCGGGACGAGATGCCGATGACCGTGTGGCAGGAGGTAGAGCCGTTTGATGTATGGGGGATTTACTTCATGGGTCCATTCCCGTCTTCGATGGGAAATCTTTACATTCTGCTGGCAGTGGATTATGTGACGAAGTGGATCGAGGCGATTGCGTGTCAGAAAAACGATGCAGCTACGGTTGAGCGTTTTCTGAAACGCAACATTTTTACTCGGTTCGGGACGCCCAGGGCGATGATCAGTGACGAGGGATCACACTTCATTAATCGAGTTTTTGCCAAAGTTCTGAAACAGTACGGTGTGTCGGTTCACAAGGTGTCACTGCCTTACCATCCTCAAACGAACGGGCAGGCCGAGGTTTCGAACAGAGAGATCAAGAGCATACTCGAGAAGACGGTGAATCTCGGCCGGAAGGATTGGTCCCTAAGACTGGACGATGCACTCTGGGCCTACAGGACAGCTTTCAAGACACCGCTGGGAATGTCGCCATACCAGCTCGTGTGTTGGAAAAGCGTGCCACTTGCCGGTTGAGTTGGAGCACAAAGCATACTGGGCCATCAAACTGCTCAACATGGACCAGGATCTAGCTGGAGATAAGAGAAAAATGGCGCTGCTGGAATTAGAAGAATTCCGCAGAACGGCATTCGAGAGCGCTAAAATCTACAAAGAGAAGACGAAAAAGTGGCATGATCAGCGGATCACGCCGAAGCAGTTCAACGAAGGCGACAAAGTGCTTCTCTACAACACGAGGATGCGGTTCTTTCCGGGCAAGTTGAGGTCTCGATGGTCGGGATCGTTCATCATCAAGAAGATATTTGCGTGGGGAGCATTTGAGCTGGAAAATCCAAAAGACGAGTCCAGTTTCAGGGTGAACGGGAACCGGATCAAGCCATATCTCGAGACAGTTGAAGTCGCCAAAGTAGACCCCGTCTACTTTGACGACCCGTGAGAGGTAACCGGGTCGAGCCATCGACCATAAGTCACAAGCGCTTGGTGGGAGGCAGCCCATCGGATTACGTTAATTATTTATTTATTACAGTTTTTATTTTACGTTCTGAATTTTGAGAGAGGCGAGATGAGTGTGTGTTAATTGGTAGACAAGTTTGTGCAGGAAATTTTAAGCAGAAAAACGCAAGCAGAAAAAGGTGCGGGTCAAAACCGAGAGGTTCGACACGCATTCAAAAAAACTGGCCCAAAAGGCCAGTTACGCAGCCCAGCAGGCCAATTACGCAGAAAAAAAAATATATTATAACTACGCTGACCCAAAAGGCCAGATACGCTGGCCCAAAGGCCAATTACGCAGCCCACAAGGCCAAATATGCAGGCCAGAAAAAAAAAAAAAAAAAAAAAAAAATGAAGTGGACCAGCCACGCAGCCGACCCAAACACGCGGCCCGGCCACGCAGCCGGCCCAGTTACGCAGCCCAGCCAGAATGCCACGCAGCAGGGGGAGGCAAGTGCAGCTTCCGAAACCTTAGGGGGTCAAAATGCCATTTCACCGAACTAGGGGGGAGTTGTTTGCAATTTTCAAAAAGTGTCCATTATTAACCCCAAAACCATGGACGGGTTCAGTAGTGTCCTCCATATTTGGTATTTTGAAGCTTTCTCTTTCCTCATTTTCTCTCCACCTTCAAAAGTCCAAATTTCACCAAATCAAAAACCGAGTACGTTTTTGGGATCCTCGTGAGAACTGGATCATTTTGGTGTGGTTGAAGCTGCAAAACAGTGTCCGAATTGGTGTGGGGGTCAAGTCAAAATTTGTTAAAAATTTGACGAAAAGCTCCAGATTCGTTGGCTTCGGGTCGAAATTTGAGAAAACACAAAGAAGACACGTCGAAGAGGAGGGCGAGGCCTACAAGGTGCCCAAGTCAGAAATTTTTTCCGGCGCGAAAAAATTTCCGGCGACTTTTTCCGGCGACATTTTGTTTTCACTCGTTGACTCGCTCCAAGTGCTCAGGTTCAAAAATTTCTTCTTTCGCCATTTTTCAGTTTTCGGTACCAACCCATACCCGGGTTTAGCATGCTGCATACTTAACTGTTTTTGACTGTATACTGCGTTTTTAGCTGCTTTTCTGCATTTTTAACTGTTACTTGCGTATTTAACACAATTTTTACGTAATTGACCGTTAACTGCAAATTAGCATAGGGTAGCGTAATTGACTGTTTCAGTTGCGTACTTAGCTGTTTTGACTGCGTATCTGCATTTTGACAGCGTTTTCTGTGCTTTAAAAAAAATGCGTAATTGACTGTTTTGACTGCGTATCTACATTTAGACAACGTTTTCTGCGTTAAAAAAAAATCTGAATTTTCTGCTGTTATGGACTGGCTTGAGAGACCCGTGACGTTTGATTTTCGTTTGCCTTTTGCCATTGACATCCCGTATGAGCAGATTACCGAGACCAACTTTGACAGTTTCCGGTTTGTGAGTTACCAGGCCCATCTACACTATCTAGAGACTTTAGACAGAGGGTTGACACCGGATTATAGGTTCAAGGTAGATGACGAGAGGATGCCGTTAGCTATGAGAAATTATGCTAGACGGCCCGATCTCTTTGGTTGTGCCTTAGAGAACTTCCCCGAGAGGGCTAGTTCCGCGCTTACTCGGGAATTTTTCTGTAACCTCATCTATCAGGAGTTCGGGGAGACAGAGCTGTACCCGAACTGGGTATACTGTCGTAGGGGGTTTATTTGGCTGACGCCCCTCGCAATCCGCTGGGCGTATGGCATACCTGGCGAATTCGAGGGTCGGTGTGCGTATGATATGCTCGTTCAGGACTCTCCTCCCCAAGAGGAGCTCTTGAGGACTCTCTGTGAGGGGGCGAATGAGGCCCGCTGGGAGACCAACGGGAGGCTACATGGCACGTTTTTGAGTCCGCCAGCCCGGTGGTGGTTTGAGTTTGGAGTGAACCGGGTAGTAGGGATTCAGCATATCACTAAGCTGCCCTACGAAGTGGTACTTCTGGTATACTGCTTCATGTCCCGACGCTGGGTCGACATAGCGGCCCGGATCTGGTCGAACATTAGAGAGAGAGCCAACACGCATAGCCGGCGAGGTTTTGGGTTTTGCAGCCTGATTACCCGATTGGCTGCCCTGAATGAGATTGTCATCGAGGGTGATAGAGATTTAGACCCCGCCTCTTTCCGGCCATTCTGGCGAGTAGGTAGACGGGCCATGGGAAACCGTAGGGCACCCGAGCCGGCCGATGCGTTTGTGGACTTAGATGAGGATGAGACGGGTGATGACCCGATGGACGAGGATGGGCAGGCCCCTTCCTCGGACCCTAACATTGGACCGCCCCCGCCCCCGCGCCCAGAAGGCGCGCTGCTCGACAGAGGGGGGGGGCCTGTCCATGACCCCACCCCGCTCTCTAGTTACCAGCCGACCCAGGAGTACATGGCACCAGATCCTACCCCTATCCCGGCGAGGCGTTCCACACAGGAGCGTCCTGTCATGAGAGAGTTTCCGACCCGACTGCATCGATCTCGGTCGACTTATGAGCACGGTCAGTCTAGTGGGCCTGTCGAGCCTGAGCCTAGCCGGCCCACTCGCCCGACCAGGATCCCTGTTCCCGAGCCTGAGCCTAGCCGGCCTACTCGGCCACCCCGGACCGCGGTTCCCGAGCCTCCCCGGCCATCGAGGGCAGCTGCCCCTGAGCGTAGCAGGTCATTTCGGGCCGATGTTCCCGAGCCTTCTAGACCATCCCGGGCTGCTGCCCCTGACCGTAGTCGGTCGACCCGAGCTGCTGCCACTACCATTCCTCCGTGGACTGCCTTTGAGCAGAAACTTACCCAGATTGATGAGAGGGCCGAGTCTGGACGAACGTCCATTAAGGACATGTGCAAGAAGAAGTTTGGTAAGATGTGGAGACTGCTAAAGCACAACCAGAGGACCAACGACAAGAGGGGAAAGGATCAGGCTGCTGCGATGAACGCGCTTCGAGAGGAGCAGAGAGAGGCAGCCCAGAGCGCGGGCCGACAGGTCCCGCTACCGTTATTCTTTCCATAGACTTACTCCAATGAGTTCGATACCAGTTGGTCTGGGGAGGCGGAGTCGAGTCACCATGACGATGCCCCGGCTTCGGCCCCGACACATTCTGATAGTTGGTCCGACTCCGGGCCATACTGCCCACCCCAGGACACTCAGTCCTACCAGACGCCGCCAGCGCCAGCGCACCGAGGGGCCCGTGGACCGAGACCCACTGGGCCTAGCATTCCTAGGTATCGGTCTACCAGCAGTTCTGTCAGTAGCATATCCGGTACTTCCGAGTCCGGGTCAGACCCGCCCTATGTTCCAAACGAGTCCGAGTGAGTGCCATGAGGGCATGCCACCTCTTTAGTGTGGGGGTGGTGGTCGTGTCTGCATTAACCAGGTCTGCACGTTTTTTCATGTTCATTTGCAGTTTTGAGTTTATTTATTGAGTCAGCACGTTTTTATTTTTTGAGTCTACCCACCACAAATTTCTGGCCCTGCAGTGTGTATATCTAAAAAAAAAATCGAAAATTTTCAGAAAATTAAAAAAAAAATAAAAAAAAAATAAAAAAAAAAATCAGAAAATTTGAGAACGGGCAATCAAGAGAACAGAAACTGGGAAGAAATCGAGGTTAAATCCTTTGAAGAAAAGAAAGCTTGCACCGAGGTATAGTAGATAGGTGAGTGCCAGTGACCCTTGGAAACCGCAAGTAGTTATCATATGAGCTAAGGATCCGACTAGTTGCCACACCGCCGTCATCTAGGTAGTCGACAACCCGCCCACGGGCGCCGTCACGGTCATCGCATCTTTCGGTGGAGTGACTGGCTATCAAGGGACCTCACGTCCTGTTTCTTACCCCTAGGTCCAACTAGTAAGCCCGTTTGAAGCCATTTACCCCTTTTATTCTCAGCCACTATAGCCTAGGAAGCCTTCTTTGAGACCTCATCAGTCGTTAGTTGGCTATTCTACGAGTTATGACGGAGGGAGTGAGTTGGGGAGAGTTTTAGATGGGAGCACTTCATGATATATCGGTTTTGGACAGTTTTGACATTGACACGTTTTTGGAGGGAAGGACAGGGTGAGTGAGAGGCGACAGTGCATTAATTTGCGGAGGTGGATCACTGCATTACATAGTGACCACAAGAGGAGTTAGTCGCGTGCGAGACATCTTTCCGCACACAATGGGGTCCGGGGGGTTGTGAGGTTAATTGGTGGTTGTGCCAGTTTTCTACATCTTTGGTGATGAGGAGGTTCGGTGGGACTGCACAGTATTATTCCGACTACAGGATCAGCGCTTCAGGATTAGTGTGGGGGTATTCCATATGAGGACATTTTTCATAACCCACGACGACAGTTTATTTTTACTCACTCAGCTTTAGTCAGTTTATTTATTGTTATTCGTGTATTTATGTGTATATAGAGTCGTATTAAAAAAACGGAAAAAAAAAGAAGAAAGAAAGAAAAAAAAAATGAATGATGAATAAAAAAGAAAAAAAAAGGAAAATGATCTAGTTTTGCAGTTTTTTCAGTTATTTATGTTGTTTATTGTTATTGAGTCAAAAAGCTGAGTGAGTAGCACAATTTTCGAGACAGTTACACCGCTTCACATTTGTGGCCGCGAGAACGGAGAAGACACACCGGGGGACAGGAAGATTGATATGGCAGGAACTTAGGTGTTTCAGGCAGTTTTTCGGGAACTCGGTGAGGGGTGTGAGTTTGGGGAAATTGTGAGAATGTCATAACGAGTAGGATCATGTCGTACCTTTACACATATATATATCCTACATGTTAGACTTAGAACCTTGATTCGGAAATAGCTCGGATGGTCGGTTAATTAGGGATTCGATCAGGTTGATAGCAAAAGTAATAGTACTCGGGTCCAGTGCTTAAATCCACCAAAGAAATCTGTTCAGACTTACCGATCGATTGCAGGGAAGTATTTTCTGGAAAAAGGATGAGGTTTTGAGGACACTCGGTTATGTTTTTGAGATTGCCCAATCTCACCAAAAATAAATTGTTTAGTACTTCTGAGTCGTGTGTATTGAGTCTGTGTATATTCTTTCTGAGTCAGTTTCTGATCGAGTCGTCTGGTTTATATGGACTGGGAGAAAAAGTATGCAAACTGATGGAAAGGAAAAGGTCTTGGTTCGAACTGCAGGGGGTATTTTCAAGACAGATATGTATGCATTTCAGGGCAGTATTCACGATGTTTGCTCGGGACGAGCAAAGGTTAGTGCGGGGGTAATTTGATAGCTCCTCACTAGGAGTTATCGGTTAACCCAATTTGAGGGGTATTTTCGTCCTAAATGAGCGTTTTAGTCGATTTCTGCCCCGTTTGACTCGGGAATTCACGGTTTGCTGTTTTTATCTCCTAGACGCATAAACTGCTTTATTTCACGCATATCGAGATATGACCACGAGTTTTGTTTCGTGTCGTTGATGCAGGGACAGGACTTGTGCAGGAGCCGGAAATGAAGCAGGCATGCGGGTGAAGGATCCAAGAAGGCTGAGAAGCCGAGCATGCAAGTCGAGAAGATTGGCACGTTTCCCGAGGAGATTGGCACGCATCCCGAGGAGCCTGGCACGCATCCCGAGGCATCTCGAGCAATTTGGCACGCATCCCGAGACGGACGAAACACACTCCGAGAAGATCAGCAGTCATCCCAAGACATCCCGAGGAGCCTGGTACGCATCCTGAAACGTCCCGAGGAGCCTGGTACGCATCCCGAGGAGCCCCGAGGAGTTTGGCGCGCAAACCGAGGAGGCAGCTACCTACGCAGCCAGCTACGCAGCTACCTCCGCAGCCAGCTACGCTGCTAGCTGCGCAGGTAGCTACGCAGCTACCTCCGCAGCCAGCTACGCAGCTACCTACGCAGGTTGCTGCGCAGGTAGCTGCGCAGGTAGCTACGCAGCTACCTCCGCAGCCAACTACGCAGGTAGCTACGCAGCTATCTTGCGCAGTTGGCCCGTTTCCCGAGGCGGTGGCAGACGGCCCGTTTCCCGAGGCGGTTTCGGCCCAGTGGCAGTTTCGTAATTTCGGCAGTTTTCAGAAACGCCTCCAGCACTATATAAAGACTCGTCCAGTGCTCATCACAAAACACGAGAACTTACTGAAGGAGATCGCAGAGCACTCTCGGTGAGCACGGAAGCAGGAATTCAGAATCTACAGCACGCGTTTGATTTCACTATCTCTCTTATTCAAAAACGTTGTTATTTAATTATGTCACTTAGTTGCTAAACCTTTTACCTAGGTTCTCGGTGAACCTAGGGTTTCGTATCCAGATTTTATTATAGACGTTTGATTATGGATTCATGATTGTTATCTTAAATTCAGCAGCTTTATATGTTATTCTGTCTTTGACTGTTATCGTATATGCATGATCGGAGTCGCGAACCAGAATTGCTATAGACCCAAGCCCGTAGGTGAAAACGTCAGGTTAGGGTTAGGAAGAAAAGACATGATTTAGTACCTTACCCTGATGGACCGACCAGAGAAAGGGAGATAGGGCTAGCATAGAAAAACGTGAGACCGACTGTTGGAGAATCTGACCCGGGCCATTAGGACAAGTCAGAAACCCTAACAGGCTTAGAACGAGACTGCAGACTTAGGCAGCTTAACAGGAATCCGAACGTCTGTAGGATCGGGATTACGTGTGGAATCTGAAAGGTCACTGCACAACCGGTACGCTGCACAGATAACGAGACTGCTGAGTGTTTTCATATCAAACCGAAAAACGTAAAATCTGTAGAAACCCGAGGGGATCCTGGAGCCTAGTTCCCATCAACCCTAGAGTACAAAAAGCAAGTTTATTCCAGAAAACGTCACAAAAAATATATTTACGTTTTTGCGTTTTTAGTTTTACGTAGTTCCGTAACAACAAACACAACCCCTTTTCCTTGTTTTTTACACTTCGTCAACCAAAACTGATTACTCGAGAAAACCCGAGACAGTCCCTGTGGGATCGATAACCCGAGTTGAAATACACCCGGTACTACTTGATTTCGTATACTTGCGAATAGCCCGTAATTTGCGCATCAACCACCACCACCAGCACCATACGCCACCACCACCTCCATCACCGACAGCCACACCACCACAGCCACCACTCTCACCTCTTCCTCTCCACCTCTCAACCTCCCCCTCTGTCTCACTCACTCTCTCTGCCTCTCTGTTCTCCCCGACGAAAAGCCAGCAGAAACAGCAGCGGCTCAAGCCGCTGCCGCCTCCGGCGAAGACCTCGACGGCAAAACCACCGCCACCACGACCACAGCTCTCTCCATCCCTTAGTCTCGACCTTCTCTCTCACTTCCCCTCTCTATCTCGACCTGAAAGGAGGCAGCAGCAGTAGCAAGTTGCTGCAGAACCCACCCGAAGCCACCACAACCGCCGGCGGCGCCATTAACGCCGGCGAAAGCTCGGCCCGAGCTATTTGACGCAACCCAATCCTTCAAATCAATCCCAAACGACTCCCTGAGTCCCGAGGAGGCTATAGCCGGCACCAATCGAAGCAGAGGACGGCAGAATCGTCGGATTCAACCATCACCGCCGGCCACCATCGACGGCGAAGCCAATCGGACCCAAATCTTGACCGTTTCTCGCGATTTTTCGCTTGGGTAACCCCTAAATCGCCCTCTTATTCATTTGTGATCATCGAAACATGATTTTAATAGCTCTATATCGAATCGTTTATTGGATTTAAGCTTGTTCATGTTTGGGGGTTGTTTTGTACTTTCTGAAAAGTTGAGGGTATGAATTGTCACATGTTGAAATTGCTTTTGGTTATTGGGAGGTTATTTCATGTCATTAATGAAAAGTTGGGGGATCTATTTAGTATTTACATAAACTGCAAATATAATATAAAATTTAAAATGCATATTTGTATTAGAATTAATTTATAATATTTCTAGTAATTGTTTTAATTATACAAAAGATGTGTTTGCTATTTAAAGTTATGTATATGTATTATTTAATATGAAATATTGTTAGTATTTTGATAAATAAGCAAGATAAAATATATATTAGATTTAATCATATAATTTAGTGTGTTTAAAAAAATATTTCAAGTACTTAAAAATTAGTGTTTTGAGTAAATATGTTATTTGTTCAAGATTGATAGAATAAAATAAGTTAGGGACCTATTTTAGAAAATATGTATTAGAAAACTCCTTTATTAATAAATAAATAAAACTTGATTATTATTTGTAGATATTAGAAATATTTTCCCCAAAATTAAGTTATAAATTATATGAGACTAAACACTTGTTTTATTTGAATAAACATTTTGTGAGTTTTATTTATGAATTTAATTCCTTAATAGTATATATATATCATAATAAATAATTAGCAATAGTTGAATTAGTTAGAATTACATTATGTGTTCACTTACAAATAAATGTGTTGTAAAATAGATTATTATTTTCTAAATAATAGAGTGTATAAGCTTAATATACGATTTCTTATTTAATAATTTTAAGAGTTAGTATTTATATAAATAGTGACTTTTATGAGAAAAATACAATTGTCTACGTCGTCGGTTTATTATATAAATATTATATGCTAATAATAAATGGGGATAATGGGGAGTAATTTCAGATAAGACTTAGAGAAATTTTGCATAGCATACATGCACACTTTGGATTTGTAATTAATTTAGGAAATTATAAATTGTAGGTGACGAGTTCGTAGATGAGGGCTTCGTTTATCCGTAGAAGCTTTGTTGTGCTAATTGTCGAGGTGAGTAAATATGCCTTACCTAATGTGCCCGTCCTCCATTCTATCTAAATATTTTTACGATTTTACGTCTCAAAATGTGATTTGTGATATACGTGCTCGATTTGAGATTTCAAATACTTGTCGAAATGATTATTTGGAAACTGTCACATGAGATTAATAACACGTAATAACGTAAAGTGGAAACAGTTGTGCGGTGGAACCTTATACACATTGTGGTTATGATTATTGGGATGGCACAGCCACCCGGCTTATTATGATATTTTGCTCGGATGCGATTTGCCCCGGGCTGCTCCCTGTACTCACCTCTCTGGCCACAAGAGTCTTAGGGGGGTGCCGGCACTTAAGGTCTTGGATGCATGCGAGATGGTTGGTTCTATATTATTGGATTGGTTCGTTCCCCGCTACAACTAAAATAATAAATGTGGATTTTCATATGAGAAATAAAAGCAACTGTTGATTTGAAATGGTGGAATGATTTGAGAATGCTAAGTAAAGAGTTGGAATATTCATATCTACGCCTTCGCAATACAAGATGATTTACTACCATATTATTCCTCTTTATTTAAAATGAAAATGTGTCTCTTTCCTGTTTACACGTTTGGGTGTTTACTTACTCAGCATTTTGTGCTAACTTTGGAAAAACTGCGGTCTTGTTTCTTTCCCCCGCAGGTATAGGTGAAGGAAGCTCGGATTAAGGGAAACGCAGACTCATCTAGTTATGTTAGTAATAAATAAATAATTCGCCTAGACGATGTTCATCTTGTTTAATAGTATGTCATGTTTTATGTTGAGACAATCACGTTTATGTAATATATGAAGTATGGATGTTTTGTTTCACGATTTCCGCCGATTCATTCATTTAAACGACGCCTCCCGAGCTCTCCGGTCCGGAACGGAAGGCTCGGAATCAGGGGGTGCCACAGGTGGTATCAGAGCAATCAATCCAAAAAGGAATTAAGACCTGTAGGGTAATTTAAAATGAATTTAGGGTAAGAAATTTAAAATTTGACAAGACGCTTGGGGGTTAAGGGTAGTATGATTTTTACTAAGTCCCACCCACCCACGTCCTTTTCCTCTTCGAAATGAAATTTTGGGCCTTATGATATATGAGTTTATCGGTTTGGAATATGAGATATATGTGTTGATACATTCTTACGTGATCGTAAGGAGAAGAGTTATATGTTTTGGCTGTTATGTGCAATGCTTGTCCTATTTGAATATGATATACTTGTGTTTCATGAGATAATTCATTTAAATCATTTATTCCTGATAGAATAGACAATAATATAATAGGTGATAGTGTAGGAATATGACTGATAGATGACACGCTCCAACTGCAAGTGTACAGCTGTCGGTGTAGTAATAAATTCCGGAAAACCGGGTTGTCGAACCCAAGAGACTTCTTGTAAATTAATTAGAATTTCTTAACCTTTTGTGGGCACAGCGCAAGTTGTGTTTTGGTCTAATTCTACTAAAATAAAAACGCAATATTCTCAATTAACCGAGTGAAATAGTTCGCGATTAATAAAGAATGAATTTTAGGGTTTTTGTAATATAAGGGAAAATACCGGGAATTCTCTAGGTTCACTAGGTTGAGCTAAATTTATGTTTTGACTTGTAAAACAACCACGTATCTTTCACTATCAATCAAGCGATATTAAACTTACCGAGTTACCAAGTCTATTCTAGCTTAAAGCATGCATTAAAACCACAATTCTACTTTAACGATCCTAGTTAACGATGCCGAGTTACCAAACATTGATTCGACTAGGTGGATTATTCAATTTACCGACTAATTCTCACGGAGTTACCGCGTGAAAACTAATTAAGTTTATCTCTACGTTAGCTACTCGCAAGGATAATATGATTACAAACGTAAATAATCCATAATAATGAGAGATTACGTGAGATTAAGCTAAAACATGAATCACAATCATCAAAACATGATATTTAGATCAAACCCTAGCTACACCAAACGAGAATTCCCAGCAAATAACGTTTAGCTACTCATATTCATACTCAAAACGATAAGTTTTATGAGTTTAAACATAAAAATCAAGAAAAGAGAAGAGTTGAGAATCCAAACGGATGATCCAAAGCTCCTAAGCTCTCCCAATAGCTTCTTGATCTCCAAAAGATGTGTCTACCGTCAAAAACTACTCAAAAAGTCGACCTAACACACTTAAATACGTTCCTAGAATGATATAACAAAGTTTCTAATAATTGCAAAAAGACCCCGGACATTTCTAGCTTTCTGGGCAATCTCTTCGTGCGAAGACCTTTTCTCTTCGTGTGAAGAGATTGTTCACTCTGTTTAAACTCTTCCTGCAAAAGTCCTCCTATTTTGAGACAGCATCATGTCACAGGAAGAGAATTGAAATTTTGGCTAAGTCTTTTCTTCGTGGGAAGAGCTTTTCTCTTCGTGCGAAGAGTTCCTGCCTTAGCTTTTTTTTCTGGCTTCTTTTCTTGATTTTTCCTTGCTTTCTTTGTTTCCGAAGCTCGTTTATTCACCACCTTCGATCCTCGCGTCCTATTTCCTGCCAACCACAACACGAAACACGAACCCGCGATCATATCACAATAAAAGCAACAAAATATACGAGAAACGCTCGGATTTAACGATGAACGCTCAAAAACTCAATTTTCACAATTTTAGCACAAAACGCTCAAAGACGATAAAATTCTCCATGATAAGCACGCAAAACATAGCAAAAAATAAGGAATAATATAACTCCAAAACGGAGTTATCAATAGACCACTACGATACTACACCAGGAGAGGCAACCGAGAGCAAATGGCAGCTGAAGGAAACAACCAACCACCAATGGAACTGCTAGTTGCCCAGATGGCACAGATGACCCAACTCATGGACCGAGTAGTGGGTAATGAGGAGCGTGGAAGGCAAAGCTATGCTAAGAAGATAGCTGATTTGAACCCTCCTGTCGAACTAGAGAACTGGATAAGGCATTTCGAGAAGCTACTCAAGGTTGTGCATGACTCTGACGATGAGAAGATTAACTGTGCCATCATCCATCTGGCAGAAGACGCAGATGATTGGTGGACAACCAGCCAAGAAGCCTTGCTAGCTCGACCCAATTTCACTTGGGAAGCCTTTAAGACTGCTCTAAGGACGCGGTTCTATCCAGCTCATGTTAAGAGAGGGAAGTGCAATGAGTTCAACAACTTGACACAAGGGAACGGCTCAGTGACAAACTACTTCAAGAAGTTCGTGGAGCTACTAAGATTTGCAGGCCACACGGTACCTGGCGAGGATGACAAGATCAACAAGTTCATTTCGGGACTACACTTTCAGCTGCAGAAGATCATGCGTAGTAGGACTTACGACACTTTGCACGAGGCATATGACCGAGGAGCTGACATGTGGCAAGTTCAGGAGGTACAAGATGAGTTTCGTGGGAATCGCAAGGCACTTGAAACGGGAGGAAGTAGTAGCAACAAGAAGATGAAGCCAAACAATGGAGGAAACAACCAGAACCAGCAGAATCAGGTAGCACAGCCAGTTCGTCGCTACAACTGCAACCGTTGTCAGCAGAACCACCCTGGAAGAGACTGCACGGGGAACCTAGTCGTGTGCCACAACTGTGGTAGAAAAGGCCATCGTGCTTATGAATGTAGAGCTCGACCAGCCGGGAACCAGCAAGTGTACCGTGGAGGAAATTATCAGGGGCAACCGCAGAACCACTATCTGGGAAACCACCCACAGTATGTGAACCAGCAACCTGCGCTCCTGCAGCTCGAATATGGGAACAGGAACCCTGGAAACCGCAACAACCAGGGAGGAGGCTATGGAAGACAGCCGAACTACAACCAGGGAAATGCAGGACAACATGGAGCTCAGAACCGCAACAACAATGCTGGACATGGAGGCAACAACAACAATGCAACTGGTGCTGGGGGAGCTGGGGCACATAATGCAAATGTGGGAAGGATTGCTGTCATGACCAAGGCAGAGGCTGATGCTGCTTATGGAGTTGTCATGGGTACTTTCCTTATCCATGAGCAACCAGCTTTTATATTATTTGATTCTGGTGCATCATACTCATTCATATCATCATCATTTGCTGAGAAATTGGGTTTGGATAAGTGTGCTAAGAAATCTATCCAAGTAGCAATTCCCACCGGCCAAATAACAGTATGTGACACCGTATTTGATGGAGTAGGAGTGAAAATCCTAGCATGCACCTTTCCTGCAGACTTGATTAAGTTTGATCTTAGAGGTCTAGATGTCATCCTAGGGATGGATTGGCTTAGTAAATATCGAGCCGTCATTGATTGTCATGATCAGAAGGTTCGGTTAAGGGGACCCAACAGAGAGAGAATCTCTTACCGTGGAATTACGAAGGAGCCATGTATTAGACTAGTGTCAGCACTGACCATAGTCAACCAAGTGAAGAAAGGGAACTCTGCTTATCTATGTTACATCCAAGACGTTTCCAAGAAGGAGAATGTGGTAGAGGAGATACGAGTTGTAAAGGAGTTTCCTGACGTATTCCCAGACGAGATTCCAGGGATGCCACCACAAAGAGAATTGGAGTTTACTCAAGACCTAGCTCCAGGAACCGCACCTATCTCAAAGGCACCGTACCGGATGGCACCAGCCGAACTGAAGGAGCTAAAGGAGCAATTACAAGAACTCCTGGATAAGGGGTACATACGACCAAGTGTGTCACCCTGGGGAGCACCAGTGCTTTTCGTGAAGAAGAAAGATGGAAGCTTAAGGCTATGCATTGACTACCGTGACTTGAACAGTGCAACCATCAAGAATAAGTACCCTCTACCCCGGATTGACGATCTTTTCGATCAATTACAATGGGCTAGTGTCTTCTCCAAGATTGATTTGAGATCAGGGTACCATCAGCTTCGGGTAGCCGAGCAAGATATCCCGAAGACAGCTTTTAGAACGAGATATGGCCACTACGAGTTCACTTTGATGCCTTTTGGTTTGACCAATGCACCTGCAGTATTCATGGATTTGATGAACCGAGTAATGAGGCAATTTCTAGATCGATTCGTCGTCGTCTTCATTGATGACATCCTTGTGTACTCGAAGAGCGAGGAAGATCACGAGGAGCATCTCATAGAAGTGTTGCAGACTTTGAGACAAGAACGGTTGTATGCTAAGCTGTCCAAATGTGAGTTTTGGCTGGATCGTGTTCCATTTATGGGTCACATCATCTCGAAGGAAGGAATATCAGTGGACCCAGGAAAGATTTCAGCAGTCAAAGATTGGCCAACATCGAAGAATGTTTCTGAGATAAGGAGTTTCCTTGGCTTAGCAGGTTACTATAGGCGTTTTGTGAAGGACTTTTTCCAAGATCGCCAGGCCACTAACAGCACTAACGAAGAAGGCCGTAAAATATCAGTGGAGCGAAAGTTGTGAAGAAGCGTTTCAAACCCTGAAGGAAAAGCTAACTACAGCGCCAGTATTGGCTCTACCGAATGATTCAGGCGAGTTCGAGATATACAGCGATGCATCAAAGAAGGGGCTAGGATGCGTACTGATGCAAGACAGAAGGGTGATTGCCTATGCATCCAGACAACTAAAACCCCACGAGGAGAACTACGCTACTCACGACTTGGAGTTGGCAGCAATTGTTTTCGCGCTGAATATATGGAGACATCACCTGTACGGAGCAGTTTGCAAGCTTTACACAGATCACCGCAGCCTAAAGTACATTTTCACGCAGAAGGAGCTGAACAACAGACAACGGAGATGGCTAGAAATCATCAAGGATTACGACTTGCGCATCCAGTACCACGAAGGGAAGGCAAACGTAGTCGCAGACGCATTGATTCGAAAGGCGAGCCATGCTTTGAATGCTATGGTAATTTTACCAGAATGGCTATGCCGCGAATTCAGAAAGCTCGAGATCGAAGTCGTGGATCAAGGAGGAGTACAGAGCTTACTTGGCAGTATGACAGCAGTACCAGATTACTTTGAGGAAATCAGGAAGAATCAAGCAGGAGATGTCAAACTGGAGAGAATCAAGAAGAAGATTGCAGCTGGACAAGCCAAAGAATTTCAAATTCACGAAGATGGGAGCATACGCTACAAAGGAAGATGGTGTGTACCACAGAAGTGTGCAGAAACCAAGGAGAAATTGATGCGTGAAGCGCACAACACGCCATACTCAGTACACCCAGGAGGCGACAAACCCTACAAAGATTTGAAGAAGACATTTTGGTGGCCAAACATGATGAAGGAAGTAGCAGAATTCGTAGCTCGATGTTTAACGTGCCAGAAAGTGAAGTTTGAACACAAGCGGATGGGAGGCCTAGTTCAGCCTTTAGACATACCAGTTTGGAAGTGGGATTCCATTTTCATGGATTTTGTGACGGCACTGCCAACGTCAAAGAACGGACTTCATCAGATTTGGGTAGTAGTAGACCGATTGACCAAGACAGCAAGGTTCATTCCAATGAAGGATACGTGGAACATGGAACAAAGGGCAGACGCGTATGTCAAAAACATTGTGAGATATCATGGAGTTCCAAGCTCGATAATTTCTGACAAAGACCCTAACTTTCTCTCTCATTTCTGGAAGGCGCTTCAGGAGGCGATGGGGACCCAGTTACGATTCAGTACGGCATTCCGCCCAGCCACAGATGGACAGACAGGACGATTCAGACATTGGAGGACATGCTAAGGGCTTGTGTCATGGACTTTCAAGGTTCATGGGTTGACAAGCTACCACTGATAGAGTTTTCATACAACAACAGCTACCACGCCAGCATCGGCATGGCACCACACGAGGCTTTGTATGGGAGGAAGTGTCGAACACCTCTATGTTGGAGTGACATCAGCGAGACAGTGGTTATAGGCCCACAAATGATCGAAGAAATGACAGACCAAGTGAGACTTATCCAGCAGAGAATGAAGGCAGCACAAGACATACAGAAGTCTTATGCGGATCAGAAAAGGAGACCATTAGAATTTCAAGTGGGTGAAAAAGCGTTTCTCAAAGTTTCACCTACGAAGGGAGTGACAAGATTCAATCAGAAAGGGAAGCTGAGCCCAAAGTTTATCGGCCCATCTGACATTCTGGAGAAAATTGGAGAAGTTGCTTATCGACTGGACTTACCTTCGAATTTGAGACGAGTACACAACGTCTTTCATGTTTCACAGCTGAAGAAGTACGTACCAGACCCATCTCATGTGCTAGATCCTGAACCAATTGAGATAGACCCATCTTTGACTTACGAGGAGCACCCTATCAAGATCCTAGATACTAAGACAAGAGACACGCGTACCATGAGCGTTAAGCTAGTGAAAGTTTTGTGGACGAACAACCATACGGAAGAGGCTACTTGGGAAGCAGAAGATGACATGAGAAAGAAGTACCCTCGTCAGTTTAATGAGGTAAATTGAGTTCCGGGGACGTCACTCTCCTAAGGGGGAGAGGATGTAACCTTTCGCTTTAGTATTTAGTATCCTTACGATCCTAAAATAAATCTTGACCTTTCATGTTATCTCTGGTTAGTTTCATAATATAATTTATGCATCATCATATAGTTATACCCTTGCATCGTATAGAAATTATATGCTCTTTGAGTAGCTTTAGCTTCGAGGAAGAAGCTGTCTTTAAGGGGGGAAGGATGTAATACCCCGTTTTAAATACAAGGGTAAAATGGTAATTTGTGCGAGGAATTTAATTTTATTTGCGAGTTACGCAATTGGGTAATTTTTGGATTCAAATTATAGTCGAGACGGTTAATTTATATTCCTAGAAAACTGTATCGTTATTGAGGAATTATTTTTTAGCAAGTTATTATTTTATACCAAGTAATAAATAGTATATCCTAGTGTGTACCCGACCCACTAGATTAGCCTACCAATTGGTGCACACAACACATCCTAACAAAAAAAAAAGAAAAAAGAAAAAAGAAAAGCTGAAATAATAAAACAATTGTTTATTCCCATTTTTTGGTAGAAAACTCCCACTCCTCAACTTCCCTCTCTCTATCTTTCTCTCCAGTACTTTTCCTCCTCAAATACTGCACCATCCTCTTCTTCTCTTCACACACAGAACACCACCACCAGCACCATACGCCACCACCACCACCTCCATCACCGGCAGCCACACCATCACAGCCACCACTCTCGCCTCTTCCTCTCCACCTCTCAACCTCCCCCTCTGTCTCACTCACTCTCTCTGCCTCTCTGTTCTCCCCGACGAAAAGCCAGTAGAAACAGCAGCGGCTCAAGCCGCTGCCGCCTCCGGCGAAGACCCCGACGGCAAAACCACCGCCACCACGACCACAGCTCTCTCCATCCCTTAGTCTCGACCTTCTCTCTCACTTCCCCTCTCTATCTCGACCTGAAAGGAGGCAGCAGCAGTAGCAAGTTGCTGCAGAACCCACCCGAAGCCACCACAACCGCCGGCGGCGCCATTGACGCCGGCGAAAGCTCGGCCCGAGCTATTTGACGCAACCCAATCCTTCAAATCAATCCCAAGGAGGCTATAGCCGGCGCCAATCGAAGCAGAGGGTATAGCCGGCGCCAATCGAAGCAGAGGACGGCAGAATCGTCGGATTCAACCATCACTGCCGGCCACCATCGACGGCGAAGCCAATCAGACCCAAATCTTGACCGTTTCTCGCGATTTTTCGCTTGGGTAACCCCTAAATCGCCCTCTTATTCATTTGTGATCATCGAAACATGATTTTAATAGCTCTATATCGAATCGGGTTGTTGGATTTAAGCTTGTTCATGTTTGGGGGTTGTTTTGTACTTTCTGAAAAGTTGAGGGTATGAACTGTCACATGTTGAAACTGCTTTTGGTTATTGGGAGGTTATTTCATGTCATTAATGAAAAGTTGGGGGATCTATTTAGTATTTACATAAACAGCAAATATAATATAAAATTTAAAATGCATATTTGTATTAGAATTAATTTATAATATTTCTAGTAATTATTTTAATTATACAAAAGATGTTTTTGCTATTTAAAGTTATGTATCTATATATATAATAGCAGAACGAACGTTTGCAAAAACTTCCATAAACGACAACCCCTATCCTTTTTCACTTTCCATAAATGAATCCATCAATTCAAACAAAGCCATCAATTCAAAAAAGGCGGCTGGATAACATTTTAACAAATGTTTGCAAAATCAATTCAAAAAAGCCATCATTTGTTTGCAAAATCTGTTTAACTAGATAATGTCATATTTTAATTAGATAAATTTGATAACAATATCTGGTTTTGTTTAAAAAAATCGTTGGAGATAAGTACATCACGATGAGATAACAATTTACTTTTTCAAATTCCGGTATTATGAGGTCATTTTATTTCAAAATCTTTATTTAAAATTTAAATTTCCTTTAATTAATCACAGAATTATCTCACTCTCCTTTTTCTTTAACGGGCTTATAAATACATGTCTTCACCAAGCAATTCCTGCACATTGGTGGTACACTTTTCTTTTAATGCTTTTTGAGGGAGCTTTCATCTGTTTATTTTGCTTGCAGGTTGGGCGCATGCAAATATTTAATCTATTTTCTTATCCTCTACCATTGCTAATTATTGTCTTCAATTACTCTTCATTTGTCAAATTAGTTTTAAATTTGGTTTATGAGAGTAGTATTTTATATTGATCTCGATTAATTGTTCACATTAATTGTTCCTTGGTTACATCTCCTTCATATGTCTGTCAGTTCTTTGGTTATGTAGTTGGCTATCTCATAGTAAATCTAAGTTTGTTAATCCATGTTTGGAATATTATAATGTTTATGCGTTGATTATCTTATTATTTTACTTTGTCCCTTCTTTTTCAACTTTTCAGGCTAATTGAACAGCTTCCTTCCGACTTTTCTGCCATATCCCAAGAAAAGTTCAATTTTGTGCTGAGTTTGTCGATTTCTCAACGCCATCTTATGGGCGAAAGTTTCCGTTGGAGCATTTCTTCATCTCATGGGCTGGACATCCAACGGAAGTCCACAACTGAGCAACTCAACCACAAATGTAAAATTATAATTAGATTGGAGGTTGACTTCATATCGAGATTGTCAAAGTGATTCCAGTGTAAATTAATTTTTTTTTTTAAATACAGTGTAAAGTAGTTTAAACATGTACAACTTCTTCATTTTTTGTAGGTGTGGTATCAATTAGTCTTAAATATGTATACACTTAGACGTAAAGTCTTGCGGTTTTACCTCTCTCAGATTTGTGTATAATGCTTTGAATGCTTTGAATAAATAATTTTCTCTCACTTGCGATATTATAAACTTTTATTATTTTTATACGTGAGATAAGATATTCACTAATAGTTGCTATTAAAAGTAATTCTTACAAGACTGCCCACAATGGAAAACAAAGAAAACATATAGCCAAATCCTTTCATTTCATTTTATTTCTTTTTTGGGGGGAGCATGTGGATAAGTTTGACAACAACTATTCTTTATCTTTATATGGGTGGATTCATATGGAGTTTTAATAATTATCAGTTTAGATGTACTGATTATTTTCTCTTTCAAATTGTGTAATTTCTTTAAAGACTACAAAATCGTCAATTTTTTATTTTATTTTTTAAAAGAACAAACGGTCAAGTTTTGGGTTTTTTCCTTTCAGAACTGTCATTTATTTACCTTAAGAGAACGTTACGATATTTTTAAAATGTTATCATATAACATCTACTATATTTTTAGGATTCCTTAATTTTAAAAAATGTGGCAAATTCATGCTAATTTTGTTTTACGGGATGGTATGAGATATCAAGGTACATGTACGTGGCATGTCCCAACCTTTTCTAAGCATCGTTAACTTTTAAAATTAAAACCATCTAATCCTTTTAGCTTATTTGATATATTTAAGAAAAATGTTCTAGATAGACTTCAAAAACATTTAGGACTCCTAATATGCGATTTCCCTCAACGTCTAGATAACCCTCAACGTCTAGATAACCCTCAACGTAATTCTCTTTATGCCGCCTAAATTGTTTCTTTTTCTTTGAAAGTACCATTCCGGGCTAAATTAACTCAAAATATGAGCTATTAAGAATTAGTATTTCTCAAAAAATCTAAAATATAAAAAGCCGAACTTTTAGATAATATTATTTGTTGAAATTGAACTTTTAGATAAGATAACTCTTCTACATGTTTTCTGATTTTTTCCCTCTATCTAGAACTTAAAGGATATGTCGTTTTTACCTACAAAAAAAACAGATACATCATTTGTACAAAAAAAAAGAAACGATACATGATTTTTACTTTTCTTTCTTATATTTAAAATAAGAAATATCATGAACCCATACTTCTGAGATTTTTCTTTGACATGACCCATATTTCTAAGATAAGATTTATTCTTCTGCATGTTTATCTATTTTCTAATTCAAAGTATTTGAGATACGCAATCCGTTTACAGTTTTCTAATTCAAAAAAAAATTGTTTACAGTTATAATTTAAATATTTGATTTTCTTAATTTTTTTAACTTTTGAATGTTTATTCTAACAATTGTCTTATCTCAATTTCAAAAATAGCATTGAAATCTACTCGACTCCTGAAGAGCTTTTACCAGTTTTTGAAGTTTTCACTTTCCATTAGTGCTTTTGAGATAATACCAAAATTAACGTTTTCAACAGAAGTCAAATTTGAGTGTACTTATATTACTTGCTAATATAAATAACAATTACTTCTAAAAAAAAGAAATATAAATAACATTCCAATGTTTACTCATCATTTTTTTTTGCCGATATACATCAAAGTATTTTAACTTCATTTCACAATTTTTTTTAGAGTTACATCAAAATATTCTTTCCCTTGCTTTATATATCAGATATTCAATAAAAACAAATTTTAACTTGATGAATCTACGCGTTATTCTTTCTCGAACCATTTTCTTGCTCAATTATTATTGTGGATGAATGAGTAATGTAGATGAACTTCTTGATAAGTTGGCGACAGTTCCATAAATTTGTGTTTTCTCCCTACGCAAATAAACAAACAATATGACGAGGCTTTGAAATTCAATGTGATGGACTTAAGTTGTAACACAATTGGAATTCAAGATTACATCACATCAAGGTGCTAAAATAAATCTTTCAATGCAAACATTATGACGTACTAATATCTTAAACACTTTTTTAAACACATTTTTAGGGAATTATAAAATTTAGGGAAGTATCTTAAATACTTCGCTCTCAAAATTTAGGGTGTTTGAATGTTAACAAGTTTTTTTTTTTTTTTTTCAAAATTAAAACAGAAAAAAAACTCGAGTCTATGGATTAATATAAAATTTTAAATACGAAATCAAAATTTGTATTGCTATCCAAGAGGTTGATAACTTACTCATGTTATCCGACACTCAAATATATTTCACAAATTATTACATATACATATATATATATATATATATATATATATAAGTTGCAAAAAAAAATTATGTACATCCATTTCGCTCACTCGCATGACTTGATATTTCAGCAAATGAGTGCTAATCAGTGGTAGAGCATTTAAAGCTTTTGCATAATTAAAAAAAACTAATGCTAAAATATATACCTATAAACGCTCCATCTAAACAGGTCCATCTAAATAATGAAGAAGTGATGCTATTTTGATGCTTTTGTTCCACTCATAGAGTCATAGGTGAAATGAGAGTGAGTTATTGGAGCGAGCTCATGGTAGAAAAGAAATTAAGAATGAAAACATGTGTCAGTGAAGTAAATGGATGAGCTCTTCAATGTAGATAGTCCAAGGATGATGAAGTAGTACGATTGTAAGATTGAAGAGAATAAATAAACATATATCAGATATCATCTTCACAGATAATAAATTTAGGACAATATTTATTTTCTTGGGTAGTAAATAAATCTTTAATTTTGATTCAAGCCCTTCTTTTTATACCCGTACATGTTAACTTTACTCTCTTTAGATAGACAATTAGACCCATATTTGAACATATTTCAATCGTTCTTTGTCACAATTTTTAAAAGAAAATATATTCCGTGCGATGCACGGATGGTTTGCTAGTATGTATTATTTAATATGAAATTTTGTTAGTATTTTGATAAATAAGCAAGATAAAATATATAGTAGATTTAATCTTATAATTTAGTGTGTTTAAATAAATATTTCAAGTACTTAAAAATTAGTGTTTTGAGTAATTATGTTATTTGTTCAAGATTGATAGAATAAAATAAGTTTGGGAGCTATTTTAGAAAATATGTATTAGTAAACTCCTTTATTAATAAATAAATAAATAAAACTTGATTATTATTTGTAGATATTAGAAATATTTTCCCCAAAATTAAGTTATAAATTATGTGAGACTAAACACTTGTTTTATTTGAATAAACATTTTGTGAGTTTTATTTATGAATTTAATTCCTTAATAGTATATATATATATCATAATAAATAATTAGCAATAGTTGAATTAGTTGGAATTACATTTTGTCTTCACTTACAAATAAATGTGTTGTAAAATAGATTATTATTTTCTAAATAATAGAGTGTATAAGCTTAATATACGATTTCTTATTTAATAATTTTAAGAGTTAGTATTTATATAAATAGTGACTTTTATGAGAAAAATACAATTGTCTACGTCGCCGGTTTATTATATAAATATTATATGCTAATAATAAATGGGGATAATGGGGAGTAATTTCAGATAAGACTTAGAGAAATTTTGCATAGCATACATGCACACTTTGGATTTGTAATTAATTTAGGAAATTATAAATTGTAGGTGACGAGTTCGTAGACGAGGGCTTCGTTTATCCGTAGAAGCTTTGTTGTGCTAATTGTCGAGGTGAGTAAATATGCCTTACCTAATGTGCCCGTCCTCCATTCGTGTCTAAATATTTTTACGATTTTACGTCTCAGAATGTGATTTGTGATATACGTGCTCGATTTGAGATTTCAAATACTTGTCGAAATGATTATTTGGAAACTGTCACATGAGATTAATAACACGTAATAACGTAAAGTGGAAACAGTTGTGCGGTGGAACCTTATACACATTGTGGTTATGATTATTGGGATGGCACAGCCACCCGGCTTATTATGATATTTTGCTCGGTTGCGATTTGCCCCGGACTGCTCCCTGTACTCACCTCTCTGGCCGCAAGAGTCTTAGGGGGGTGCCGGCACTTAAGGTCTTGGATGCATGCGAGATGGTTGGTTCTATATTATTGGATTGGTTCGTTCCCCGCTACAACTAAAATAATAAATGTGGATTTTCATATGAGAAATAAAAGCAACTGTTGCTTTGAAATGGTGGAATGATTTGAGAATGCTAAGTAAAGAGTTGGAATATTCATATCTACGCCTTCGCAATACAAGATGATTTACTACCATATTATTCCTCTTTATTTAAAATGAAAACGTGTCTCTTTCCTGTTTACACGTTTGGGTGTTTACTTACTCAGCATTTTGTGCTGACTTTGGAAAAACTGCGGTCTTGTTTCTTTCCCCCGCAGGTCTAGGTGAAGGAAGCTCGGATTAAGGGAAACGCGGACTCACCTAGTTATGTTAGTAATAAATAAATAATTCGCCTAGACGATTCTCATCTTGTTTAATAGTATGTCATGTTTTATGTAGAGACAATCACGTTTATGTAATATATTAAGTATGGATGTTTTGTTTCACGATTTCCGCCGATTCATTCATTTGAACGACACCCTCCCGAGCTCTCTGGTCCAGAACGGAAGGCTCGGAATCAGGGGGTGTCACAAAGGTAAGTGAACATGCCAAGCCTTGCGTGCCAAGCTCCTTTCGTGTCACAAGTTGATTTTGATACTTGTCTCAAAATGTGGTTGCTATTTATTTATTTACATGTTTTATTTGAGATATTCTTACACTTTACAGATATTGATTTACTTTGATACTGCCACACAAAGTTAATAATGCGTAATAACGTAAAGTGAAAAGAGTTGTACGGGAGAAGCTTATAATTATTGTCGTGTTGACTTCTGTCACGCGGCCCGTGGTTATTATTATTTTCGAGCTTGACTCGGCCCGTGGTTATTATTATTGTCGAGCTTGTCTCGGCCCGTGGTTATTATTGTCGAGCTTGTCTCGGTCCGTGGTTAATATTATTGTCGAGCTTGCCTCGGCCCGTGGTTATTATTTTATTATTGTCGAGCTTGACTCGGCCCGTGGTTATCGCTCCATGTACTCACCTCTCTGGCCGCAAGAAGTCTTAGGGGGCTGCCGGCAGTTAAGGTTCATGTTGCTAGTGATAGTATAGTAGATTCTTCCCCGTATCAACACAGTTAATAATACAGTTTCTATGAGATTTGGATATTTAAGAAAGAGAAGAAGAAAGAGATTGGGAATAATTCTCCCCATTTGAAAGTTGAGAAAGGAAGATCAAAAGAATGAGAATTTTATAAGTGTTCTTTCTGGATGCATCAGGTTCAGTTTTACAGTTTTACAGTTATTATTTGAGTTCCTGATTTACTCTGCAAGCTTGCATTTTTATTTTCCTCTGTATATATACTTTGAAAATAAAGTTATGCTTCGTCTTTCTTTTTACGAGCTTAGGTGTCACTTACTCAGTATTTCCATGCTGACTTTGAAACTGCGGTTCCTGTTTTCCTTCCCACCGCAGGTTTAGGAGCTGAAGACTAAGGGATAGCCGGGTACGAGACTCACCTAGAAGGATAACGGCACGAATCGAATCTAGCATGGTTAGAGACTTTGTGATGTTTAATATTATGTAATAAATAAATAAATAAAGATTTTTGGGATGTTATGCTTTTGATTTCCGCCGTTACTTTTAGCAGCGCCCTCCCGGTCTTGTCCGAGCCGGATAAGGGGGGGTGTTGCAATAGCCGAATCTTGAGACGAACTTTTCACCCCCATGCCTTTCTCATAGTCTGTGTTCTCCTTACCAAGCTCATTGTTAATTTTTGTTTCATTTCTTGCAAGCTTTCTTTCCCTTGCATGACACAGCAAAAAAGAACCATAACCTGGGTTGAACGCTTCCTGGGTATCTTTCGGGACAACCTCCCATTCGCTTCCGTCATGTGTAACTCTACCACACCAACAACAAATCGACGGGATTCTTTCGTATTTGAAATCGACCCACACTTCTTCGTCTTTCACTTGAATGTGTATGCCTCTTGGAAGAGGGTTTGAGATAGAAAGCCTGCTTCAGACCCGGATAAAATTCCCATCGATATCACTGTCGATCTTGTAGTTGACGTCCAGAATTTCTCCGACTTCCCCCATAATCATACTCCCAGTGTCAGATTTAAGCATGAGGTGAAAGGGTATATTTGATAGTTGTACCCAAACGTCCAAACTATCAAAGTTAACCCCCTTGACAGGTTTCCCCGTCGACCATGGTTGCAGTAACAATATCTTCCCGTTCACCGACCAAGGTCCTCCTGCCGCAACCCTGTCCAAACATTGCTGATCGGGAAAGACGAAAAGGTGTTTACATCAACCTCTACCCTGTTTACTTCCTCTCCTCTGCTCCAAATCCTTCCAAGTACCTTCCTAATCGTTATGTTGTTCACCCTTGAGTCTGTCGCGAAACATCCCAGGAGACAAAACTGAAGTTCTTCCTCAGCTTCGTTGCAAAACTCCGGACTGAATATGATCTTCTTCTTCTCCACTTCAGTATAATCAGTGAAAGATTTGTCCATAGTTGGGAACGCCGTCTCAGTCGCCAAGGAAAAACTAGGATTCGGAGACCTCCGAAATTTTTGGAGCTGCGATAGACTTATAACTATTAGTGGAAACAAAATATATCTAGTCTCTATCGAAATAATTTTCAAGGAGTTTAATTTGTAATAACACTTAGAGTTGCTGATGGTGGTGAAAAGCAACCTAATGCATTTGTCTATCACGTGGACCCCGCAAGACTCATTAATTGAAAATATAATTATTACTGTAATTAATAATATAACAAAAGCAAAGTCTGCCACATAGGCATGATGTGGCTGATTCGGCATATAGCAGGGAGATCCCTCCGGGTTGCAAAGCATTGCTCAATTTGTAATTGTCTATTTTATTTTTAGAATAGTGATCAGAGGGGTTTGAAAAAAAAAAAAAAAAAAAATAGGAACGGTGATCAGAGGGCAGGGCATCTATTACCGTCCGAATATGGATACACGTCGGAAGCCAGTGTTGGCAACCAGCTGCAAACACCACTATCTGAAATGGTATTGCCACGTGGCGGAAGGGCATTGTTTGTGGAGGGACCATTTGAACCCCGAAGCTGGGAGAATCGGAGTAATGTTGGGGCCGGCACAGACGGCACGAGTCTCGTGTGTTGGTTCTGATCCATCATGCGCAGCTTACGCAATCACAAGTGTTGTTCCGTTTTGATGATGAAGGAAAACCGCGTCGTCCCTCCTCTCACGTGCAGATGATCGGACGGTTGAAAATTCATCGTACGGGTAGTCTCCACATGCACCACCCTATGTCATATCACTTCACTTGCATCTGATTTTGTCCCCACCCCTGACCACCACATGGATTTACCAAAATCTGTTTGTCCGGTGTTTGGTAGACGGGTTATAAAAGTCCGTTTATCCGGGAATATCAGACCCTAAACAGCTTTGCTTTCTAATCTCTTTAAAAGAAAAGGTTTAGTAGTTCCTAAGGTTATTTAGAGTCGCCAGACTATCTGGTACCTATTCAAAAATAAGAAAAATAGTAAAAAATAATAATAATAATAATAATAATAATAATTGTTAAATTAAATTAAATATTTCATGACACGATTGTTTTTATTAAAAACAAACCTAAAAACATGAAAGCAACCAACAATGCCAAAGATTCACTTGGTTGTACTTTCTACACAGAACATGCACGTTACAGCATCTCCAATAAGTTATTTATATGGCAGTTATCTTCAAAATATAAATAAGATGGGAAAAATATTGTCTCCAATAGGCTCTCTACTACGATCTTTATTTTAGCGGATAGTTATCCCGCTCACTACTTTTAACGAGCCGGATAAATAACTTCATATTTTGTTTACCCATGTTCTTAGCGGTTATGTTCTGAATTCCTTCAAATTCTCATACAAGAAATATTGAGAATGTGTCACGTGTTATTTAGCTAATATTTAACTAACACTATTGGAGCACTAACTAAATTTTTACAATATCTAAAATAGAAATGCTAAATTTTCATCAAATTATAAATAATTTCTTAACTAGTACTACTGGAGATGCTCTTAAAAGAAATACTAAGGCAGTGCGGCCAACAAAGTTTGAATAGATTAACTCAATTGCACTTTTTTCACCCACAACGAAAGATATTATAGAAATAAGCGTCATACAGGAAGAGTTATGGGGGACATATCCCCCTAAAATAAACAGTACAAATCATAAATAATAAAACAGAAGCTGGAGTAACAGGACTCTGCCAAGCTAAGGTAAAAAACGAGCATCTTCTTGAGCTGATTTGGCGAGCGTGTGCAGTAGAAATTTGATGCCTACCAACTTTCGTCACAGTGCATGAAATCATGTTAAATATGAAAATATGAATTTGCATTTGTAGTTTTTTGCTTATTTATTTTCTGAGGATATGCATGTGTAGTTCATAAGGAGTATTTTTTTTAGGGATTATAAGGAATATTGATAGTAAATATATCTTCTTAATTATATAACTCGAGATATTGTATTCAGGTGCATAACGTATCTTTGGAAAAACAAGAAGTGCATAACGTATATTGATGAGCTGATTCGTGCAATAAAAACTAAGTATTCATTTCCTAGTTTGGTTTTGGTCATATGTTTATGGCTCCTAGTGAATTACACGTATCCAAAATCATTTGCAGTTGTTTCTCAAAAGACACATCATTTTGAAATTACAGTTTTTTTTTTTTTTTTTTTTTTTTTTTAGATAAACGTCGAAATTTTCATTACTCGTCAACAATTAAATGTTTCGGGAATACATCTTTTTCAATCCATCTAGTAATCCACCCGGGAACCTCCTCGCTCCACTCACCTTCCATGCCTTGGGCCGCGTGTCTGGCCAGTCGATCTGCCACGCGGTTGTACTCGTGTCCCCAAACACGTGTCTCGAGATGTGTGCATAGCTTTAACAGATGAACCGACTTCTCCATTACTTCATTCATCTCCCCTGAGTCCTCCATTCTTCTCCCCAACCTTGCATCTTCCAATTCTTCGATGACTGTGGATGAGTCGCCGACCATCCAGATCCGTTTGTCTTTCCATTTGCTGCAAGCTCGAAGCCCTAGCAGGCATGCATACTTCTCCGATTGCCTCGCGCTTACACAGGGAGGGAGCTTTCTTGCTCCGGCTAGAACACAATCTCCGGTCCCATTTCTGATAACAAACCCTGCCGCCGCGTTGCCAGTCCTCGGATCCCAATTCCCATCAAACTGAAGAATGAGATGGTTCTTTGCCATGGCGATTTTGGAGCTGTGTGGCTTCTGGATCTCTAAGTTGAGTATATCCCCCCTTCTAAGGAACTGTTCTTGGAGTTTACAGATCACCAGGTCATGAATTATTGTTGCGTTGACTTGCATTTCTTTAAATCTCCTCATGTTTCTTCCTTGCCAGATTGCCCAAATAATAATACAATACCTTGATAGTTCATCCTCTTTTAATCTCTTTATGTCCGCTTGGATTCTTTCTGACGAGTTGATCTTTGTTCGAGTTAGGAGATCTCTTCCCTCCGGCGATTCCCAAACTGACCTTGCTGTTGGGCATTCATAGAAGAGATGGTCCGTTGTTTCAGTACCCTTTTCACAGAGACAGCAGCTATTGGCCACCGTTATCCCCCTTCTGCTCAAGTTCTCAGCAGTGGGGACAATATTTCTCCCCACTCTCCACACCAGGTGGGCAATCTTTTTCTCAATTTTTACTTTCCACAACTTTGCAAGGCTCTTATGATGATCTTCTGAAGACTCGCCTCTTTTCTGTAATTGCAGTTTTTCCTTCATTCCCAGCAGATATCCGGATCTAACCGTATAAATCCCTTTGTCGCTGTAGTGCTAGTGGACCTTATCTACTGTTCTTTGTTGTGGGATCGAAATACGGACAATCACTCGCCAATCTTCCTCAATCAGGTATTCCTTCAACTTCTGTATGTTCCACATTCTTGTTTCTGAAATGATGAAGTCCTTAACTTTAAGAGAGTTTAGCATGTTGTTATCTGTGATCAACTTGAAGGACGGTTCTCTGGGTATCCACGGTGCCGTCATAGCAGCTAGTTCACCATCTCCTATTTGCCATCAGCAACCTTTCGCTAGTAGTTGTTTTCCAAAACATATGCTCACCAAGCATAGCTGGGAGCAGCCCCCTCCTTTGCTTCCCAAAAATTTTTCCCCGCAAAATATTTTGCTTGAAATACCCTGCTCATTAGCGAGTGAGGGCAATTTAGTATACGCCACCTGTTTTGCGAGCATTGATTGATTAAAAACTTTAAAATCTCTGAAAGCTAGACCCCCCTGTTCTCTAGAGTCTTGCATTTTGTCCCAAGATAGCCAATTGATTCCACGTTCTTTCTTTGAGTTACTCCACCAAAACTGTCTAATCTTTGCTTCAATTTTGTCGCACACTCCAACTGGTAACTTAAAACACGACATGGCATAACTTGGTATTGCATTTGTGACTGCTTTTATAAGTACTTCTTTGCCTCCAATTGATAGCGATTTCTCCTTCCACCCTTTAAGTTTACTATCAATTCTATCAAGAATGTAAGCAAAAGTAGTGCTTTTTGTTTACCTATCGTTGTTGGTAACCCGAGATACTTTTCGTGCTTCTCCGTTTCAGGGATACCGCAGCAGAGCTTGATTTCTTCTTTGACCTCGTCTGTCAGATTCGGGGAGAAGACTATTGAAGACTTATCGAAATTTATAAGTTGGCCCGATCCTTTACAATAGTCATTCATAATTGCTTGTAATTTTGTAACTTCGTGAACAGTGGCCTGTAAAAAGAAGATAGAGTCGTCAGCAAAAAACAAATGGGAGACCACTGGTCCTCCCCGAGATGCCGTCACTCCTGCCAGACTACTATTTCTGACCGCAGAAGTGATGGCACTCGATAGTGCTTCTGAACAAAGCACAAATAAATATGGAGAAAGGGGACAGCCCTGCCTTAGGCCTCTTTCGGGGACAATTTGCCCCGTAAGTGCTCCATCACGAACAAACTCATATTGCACCGTAGTTACACATCTCAATATAACTGAACACAACCTCTGCCCAAAGCCTAGTTTATTCAAGACATCCTCCAAAAAACTCCACTCTAACCGATCGTAGGCTTTTGACATATCAACCTTGAGTGCGAGTGCTCCTTTCTTTCCTTTCTTCCTTGTTTTGATTGTGTGGATGACCTCAAAAGCCGTTAGAATGTTGTCAGTAATAAGCCTTCCCGGAACAAAAGCCGACTGGTTTTCCGAAATAAGGCTGTCCAAAACTAATTTCAACCGATTAGCCACTGTTTTTGCCACGATCTTATAGATAATAGAACATAAACTAATCGGTCTATAATCCACCGGTTTTCGAGGTTGTTTTGTTTTGGGGATTAGGGCTAAAACAGTGTGATTATACTCGTCTAGGGCTGCTCCTGAGTTTAGAATATCAAGACATGTCTTGATCGTGTCTTGCCCCACAATTCCCCAATGTCTTTGGTAAAAACCCGCTGAAAATCCATCTTTACCTCGCGCTTTATCCGGGTGCATTTGAAACAGAGCTTTTGTTACTTCATTTGCCGTGAAGTCTTCTTCAAGTCTTGTAACCTCATCTTCTGAAAGTGCACTGCTACGCAGCCCCTCCGTCACTTTATTCACCTCTTCAAAGCTCGGGTTGTTGGATTTAAAAATTGCGCCAAAGTGTTTTTCTAGGCAGGCTGTAACTTCCGCTTCTCCCTGCACCCATTCACCTGCTTCGTTTTCTATTCCAGTGAAACAATTTCTGGCCCTTCGTAACGACGCCTTTTGGTGAAAGAACTTTGTGTTACGGTCCCCAAATTTCAACCAATCTGTTCTAGCCCTTTGTTGCCACATTACTTCTTCTTTCCTCAGCAAATCATCATAGCAAATAGAGAGTCGTTTAATTTCCTCTATAACCTGTCTCGATTGGGGTTCTTTCTCCAAAAATTACTTCCGTGTCCTCAACTCTTTGATCTGTATCCTAACGTTCCCGAATGTGGCTTTGCTCCAGCTCTGACAGTAGATCGCCATTTGCTTCAATCTTGCTGTCATTGACCCATTGCTGTTTTGGGTCCAAGACTCCTTAACTACTTCCTTAAAGGAGTTGTTTAAATCCCACATCTTCTCGGATTGAAACCTCCGATTCTTCCTTCGCCTGTTCATAGTTGTCTCCCATTCCAACAGAATTGGTCTGTGATCCGACCTCAATCCTGTAGTGTGTGTGACTCTTGCTCCTCTGAATCTAGTCATCCATTCGATTGTGGCAACCACTCTGTCCAATCGGACCTTAATGTGTGTCTCCTCTTCCTGGTTGTTAGACCAAGTAAAATCCGGCCCTGCATACCCCAGATCAACCAAGCATAGATCCTGTAATACTGAATTAAAAGCTTGCATTTGTTCATACCTTCTTGCATTCCCACCTTCTTTCTCCGCATTAGATCGAACTTCGTTGAAATCGCCACATAAACACCATGGCCTATCACTCATGTGAGCTATCCGTCTCAAAAGCTCCCACGTATTGTGCCTTTGTTCCCTCTCCGGATCACCATAGACGCCTGTTAGTCTCCAAGCAAATCCATCCTGTTCGGTGACTAATACATCGATGTGGTGGCTAGAGATTTTGATTAACTTTACCTTTACGTCTGACTTCCAAAGTAAAGCTAACCCGCCCTTCCTATTGTCTGCATCATAGAAGAGCCCATTTGCATACATTACTTTTTCACGAACCTTTTCCATCTCCTTCGCGTTGAGCTTAGTCTCCATAAGGAAAACTATTTTTGGGGAGAGGAGCCTCAACTGCTCCTTTAATGCTAGGACCGCACGCGGTTTCCCCAACCCGCGTACGTTCCAGCTTAACAAACTCATTGTGCTTGGCGGGGCTGCTTAGCAGCCTCCGCCAATCGCGCATTTAGAGTTTTTGAGGAGCTCACGACCTTGTTTCCTGCTTTTTTACTCCCATCTCCTTTGTCCGAACGTCCCCTTATTGCACCAAGGTATCGCCTTTCTAGCTCTAATTGTTTGTTCCTTTTAGAGTTGTCCGTCATCTGCATCGACGCCGGACTTAGGTCTGGTGCCGTCTTCCTCTTCGGTGATGAAGGACGTGCCCCTCGCATAGCAGGTCCTTTAGTGGCATCATTCTTCTCTCTCGATTCCGCCCCTGTCACCACCTGCTCTTGTCTTCCCTTGTCCACTGGATCGCCATCTCCATTTGGAGACATGGCAGTGTTACTCCCCACATGATCCGAGTTCGTCGTCTGTTCCCCGGCCTGTGTAGTTGTATGTGCCTCATCGTTGTTCCCAACCACTGTGTTCACGTCTTCCACCATATCTTCTAGGTTCTTGTTAAGGTCAAACTCCTTCCCTTTTCCTTCATTGTTGTTATCCGACGGCTTTGATGGGGCTTTATTCACTGCCTTCTTAACAACGTTTGCTTTGCCTTTCTTTGGGGGTTGGAATAACATCCATTCTCCATATCCCGGTTCCTCGTCAGCATCTATCTCCTCCGCCAAGTGATTACAGTTACTGCTATGATGATCCAGGTAACCGCACCATTGACAAATTGCAGGGATCCTTTCATATTTGAAGTCCAACCACACCCTCTCCTTTCTGATGTTTACGTAAACCCCTCTAGGCAAAGCCTCAAAGATTGGCATCCGTACCCTAACACGAACATAGTTCTCTTTCCCATCACTATCAACTCTTGGATCCGATTCAAGGATCTCACCTATGTTTTGAACAGCTTTCCTCCCCGCCGCCTCTGTGATTAGATGGACCGGTAATCGATGAACTTGTACCCAAACATCCATACTGTTGAAGCTAGGTCGCTCCGTTTCATCCCCTAAAACCCAGGGTTTGATCGCCATCATGGCTCCTTCAAAAACCCATGGTCCGCCCGATGCAATCCGATCCCTTAAACTCTTTGACGGAAACTTGAGAAGAAAAGTATTGCGGTTAACGTAAAGAAACTCAACCTGATCTCCTTTGTTCCATATGCGCCGGAAAAAAGCTTTCACTGCTCTAGGGTTTAGTTCTTCTCCACTCAATAGTTTTGCAATCAGACACCATTCGAAACCCTTCTCTGCCTCGACGCAGAACTCCTCATCAAAATCAATCTCCTTCGTCTCCTTCTCTGTCAACCGCAAGGTTTCAAATCCAGCCGCCGCAGCCTCTTCCGTCGTCGCCGCTGTGCCTTCCATGGTGTTTAGGGTATTCTGTTTCGTCTCCGAAAGTTACGGAGAGACTTTTTTAACATTCGGCCCATTGAAATTACAGGTTTTAAAGAAAGAATTGATAGTTTTTTTTTTTTTGAAAGAAAAATTGATAGTTCTGATTTTCGTACATCTACATCCGGCAATAGTACTGTAATTAGTTTTCTATTAACTGTCACTCTGATGGGATCTATTTATTTATTTCTGTTGAGAAACTCGTCAAACACTAATGATAAAACGGGAAATGACATAAGAAAATTCAAGGTAGGGAAAAACGAGAAACTCAAAAATCTCGTTTGTTTCTTAATTTTTGAGCAAATTTTCATTTAATTTGACTAATAATCTGCTCATATATAATCTCCAATATTTTAGGGTTTTTAGGCATAGCATCTGAAGTAGCATACTCTACCATCTTTTTTATGCATGAATTGTTAGTTTGTGTTAGTGGATAACATCTTAGGCGTATAATAAGTTCAAATAATAATTTTTTTCCTGTAAATGTAATAAAAACTGCAAGTGTTACTAAATGTACTTAAATTCTAATCCTGATTTTCAGCGCAGCCCAATTAATTTTCTGACTATTCACCCTAGTTTTTTTAAATTAGGTTATTGAAATTTAAATTTAGAATAAAACAGGCTCAGAGCATCTCCAATAATAATAGGCAAATGTAGTAGAAATTATAAATGAAAGTGGCTTATGTATTTCGTATAATGAGTCATACTCTAATATGTCATCTAAAAGTAATGCAATATATGTTTTTATTAACTTTTCATGTGTAAAACGTCCATGTGTTGAGGTGTGGATAATTGAGACACGGGTTGGCTCAATTACACCCTAATTATCTCTACTAAAACCCAAATTGGGTATTTCGGTTTAGTCCGTGTTGATAGCCTGTTATTGCTCTCTTCTTTTCTTTTTTTCCTCTCTGTCTTCCCATGTGATGCTCAACCAAGAAGAAAGATCGGTGGAAGAATCAGATCAGTTGCTAAGAAGTACAAAGAAGGTTAAAGGAAAAGATAAAATGGGCGACGTAATCGATTTGGGGGATTGTCTTGAGCCTCGTCAAATAAAGTTCAAACCAGAAGCTTGTAAGAAGAACAAGGAAATTGATGAGTTCATGATTGATCTTCAAGAAGAAGATTTCACCTTCACAGATTTTAGCAGGAGATGCATAGAAAGAAACTATGTTTGACGGGGAAATCAACGAAGAGTTGGACGACACGGACATTGACAAGAGTACTTCCCTGAATCCAATTGTGATTTTCTCAAGTGAAGACATTAAGAAAATTACAAAACCTTTTAGAAACTGTCTGATAATCAAGTTGTTGGGGGGGGGGGGTATTAGGTTCAAATTTCTGGAAAGCAGAGTTCAAAAACTTTAGAATCTAATGGTGAGTTTAGCCTCTGAGATTTGGAAGAGGAATATTATACGGTTTCTTTCACTGAAAGGACCGATTACATTAAGGTCCTCACAAGTGGACCTTGGATCGCAATGTATCATTACCTTACGGTAAAAATATGTGAAAGGGACTTTATGCCAATGAATGCTAAGAATATTAAGATTGCGGTGCGGATCCTATTACCACAACTTCTACCAGAATACTACGAGGAAGACGCCCTAAGAAAGATTGATAAATGCTTTAGGAAACAGTTGAAGATCAATATGGTCACTGTGCTGGGTACAAGAGGGAAATACGCGACAATATGTGTGTATATCGATCTGCAACAGCCACTAACCCCAGAGTTCGCAGTGGGAAAACACTCACACAAGGTGATGTACGAACACATTCATAGTATATGCTTTAATTGCGGAAGAGTGGGACACCGAAGAGAAGTGTGCAACCATTTTTCGGTGAAGTTTCCGTCGTTGAAGAAGACGACAGTAAAACCCACTAAGTCAAATTACACGTCTGGGGTGACTCGGCACGATGACTGGTTATATCAGAATGGTCAAAGTAGGAACAGTAACTCTGCTATCGGTAACCCGACCAACGGTAACTTCACTATTGGTTACTCCCCGAAATTTAGTAATGACAATCTTAACGAGGAAATGTGAGAATAAACAAAGATGATATATAGAAGACCGGCCCACAAATCAAAAAATATTGATCAGAGAAAGAATGCGCTAAGAAATGACACTAAGACATTTAAACAACCCAGTATAACCAGACCAGGTATAAATACATTTAACATATTTGGTTTCTTTAGTTTTAATTCTCTTCCTCCTACAAGCCTAAGTGCCAACACAAATATTCAAATACTAAAAGGTTTTTCTTACAAGTCAACTGGGTCCTGAAGCTTCTAGCAAAGAAGACGATTTATCCACTTCACAAGATGGTAGGTCGGAGACAAAGAATAATCCCACGAGGTTGATATTCAAGATTCATGTATTAGTAGACCAATTTGAAGCCACTGACAAAAGGAGATGAATAGTAACCATAAAGACAGAGCCAGAAAGTGTGACGAATCAAGAAAATGCTGATATGGAATTAATGGAAGCAGAAAATCTCAAAGTAGGTATGGACGAAAGATTGACAGAATTCGAGTTCCGTATTGAACAAGAGCAGTAGGTCAACATAGAGAAACCAAGCTCTTCGGTGGGGAAAATTATTGAGAGAAATAACTCTCCCAAAAACCAGAGCACCAAGAACTAATTTTTGGTAACTCATCAATCCATCTCCATCTTCAAATAATCGGTAGGAAACTCCGATCACGGAGATCTAGGAGGGAGCACCAAGGATGCTAGACTTCGGAGAGATACAAGTTGGGTGGGAAGATGAAAAAAGTGAATATCTCTCTTGATGGGTGGGAAGATAAAGAACAAAACTGGCACACATTGACCTTGGAAGAGATGAGACCGTAGATTAGGAGAGGATATGCAATATTGATCCCTATTTCAAGGTACTTCTCCCCATTGCTATTGAATTCTCTATGTGGAATTGCCGTTATGCCGGCAACATCACCTTTGAGAAGAGTTTTTTCGAGCTGAAAATTGTTCCTCATCATCAAATTTCAATCATTATTGAACTCAAGTTCCCATTATCTTTAATGGGAAGATCTTTCAATGACTTAGGATTTTATGGAAACTCGTTTGTTGACCCAGATAGTCGGAAATGTGGGATTTGCGTTTTGTGAGATCATTTTTTTAAGTTATTGTGAGTTAGAATCTATCTCCCATCATGTTATCCAATCAATATTAAACGCGAACACTACCGTGACTAGGTTCTTTTGGCTAATTATGCTAGCCCAAACCCTAATCTGAGGCAGAAAATGTTGCATGAGTTGGTTGAGCAGATTAGCAACACTGACGAGAGACTTCAATGACTTCTCTAGCGTTAAAAAAAATATGTTTCGCCTCAAATAGTAGCAAAACCATAACGGATAAATCCAAGAGAATCCTCAATAATTGCAACCTCTCGGACATAGGATGATCTCGTCCGAAACTTACCTGGACAAACAATAGAGAAGGATTCTCTAATACTATGGAACGCCTGGACAGAGCTTGTTGTAACTCCATCTGGAAAATTGAATTTCCATAAGGCATTGTCTAGAACCTCCCTCGCACTTACTCGGACCATACTGTGTTGCTTCTTCACGTTGATGGTATTCTTCTCCCTTCTCCTTGTAATCGGCCCTTTCGTTTGGAAGTTGTTTGGTCATCCCATCCTGATTTCAAAGATTTCATAAATATGAGTTGGATTGATTTGAACAAAAAAGATCTACTTACTAAGACTAATATTTTGACTAAGGTATTCAGAAATATGATTACAAATAAAATATGGATCACGAAAAGACTTGAGGGAGTTCAAACCTCTTGAGTCCTTAAGTATTCACATGCCATGTTTCTCGAAAATAAACTCATTGCTAAGTATCATGTTATTCTTGATCAAGAAAAAATGGCGTGGTTCAAAAACCTGGAAATATTTGATTTTATAAATGGGGTAGGAATACTATTGTTTTTCATGTTTCGACTATCATCAATAGAAAAAGAAAGGAGATAAAAATGCTTGAAAGTGATGGTAGACCTAAATGGATTGCTGATGAAACGGATCTGAAGTTACATTTTACCACTTACTTCAAACATTTGTTCAACCCCGATCCTACCTCAAGTGTCTCTCTATTTTTTTATTGGAACACTAAATTTTTTCCTAAACTAGATAATAATATTGTCAGTTATGTGGATTGTAATTTCACTAAGTCTGGAATTAAAAACGACTTATGGAGTATGAAATCTTTCAAGGCCCGTGAAAAATATGGGCCACAACCCATATTCTATATAAAAAAATAGGAATCCGATGTGTAAGATATTAGTTATTTTCTTAACAAAGGCCTCAACTTGAATGATTTCTCTGACAGTATTAATAGTATTCTCACATAGCATATCCTGAAAAGTGATAATCACGAGTCTATTAAAAGTTTCAGACTGGTAAGCTTAAGTAACACCAATTTAAAGAATTCTCATAAAACTTTGGTCAATAGAATTACACCCTACCTGAATGATATTGTTAGTATCTTACACAGTAGTTTCATTCCGGGTCGGTTCACCAAGATAACATCATTATAACCCAAGAAGTCATACATACCCTTAAAAATGAAAGGTGGAATGGATGTGATGACTATTAAAATTTATTTAGAAAATCTATGATAGGCTATCTTGGAACTTCATATGTGAAACCCTTCACTTTTCTAATGTCCCCCCAATACTAGTAAACTGATCATATGGTGTATTACTAGTGCGAAGTTCTCTGTTTTATGGAATGGTAATTCTCTTGAGGAAGTAAGTGTAGAGGCATTAGACAAGGAGATCCCATATCTCCGTATATTTTCGTTATGTGCATGGAAAGACTCTCACAAATAATATATCTTATATTTTACTACAAAATATGTGGAATGGAACTAAAACTTCTAAAATGGACCTTATATTTTCCATCTTTTCTATTCGAACAATCTCATGATTTTTTTGTAAAATTACTGTTAGTAATAGCTATATAATGAAGTAAGTGCTTGAGAACTTTACCATTTTGTTTAGTTTGAAGATCCGCTTAAACAAATCTAAAATCTTCTTTTCTAGTAACACCATGAGAAGTAGACAAAATGAGACAAAAAGTCATACTTGGTATTCCTGTCACCAATGGTATGGGTAAATATCTAGGTATCAACCTAGTTCATGATAGATTTAATAAAACCCATGTCCAGAATGTGATCATGAATATGAAGAAATAACTTACACGGTGAAAAGTCAATATCTTCTCCCTGGTTGATAGTGTGACCCTCACCAAAAGCGTTTTGGCTGCCATCCCTTCCTATATTATGCAAATGCTCCATATGCCTATTGACACTCGCACAAAAATTGATTGAATTTGTAAAAATTCCGTGTGTGGTGATACGGTTGGCAATAAGAAAGTTCTAAGAGGTTTGTGGGACACTGTTTGCAAAAACAAAGAGGTTTGTGGTCTGAGTTTGACAAACATAACAGCCAAAACTTGGCTATGGTGGCTAAATTAAGTTGTATTTTACTTTTTGATTCGGACATTCTATGGACTAAGGTTTTGAAAGCAAAATATTTGCATAAAGACAATTTATATTATTATAGAACATATACTTTATATACTCCTATTTGGAAAGGCATTGTAAAAACCAGATCCTACTTAGCGGTTAATACCAAGTAGAGTGTGGAAAATTGAAAACAAGTTTCTATATGGAACGACTGGTGGTGTGGTAACAAACCTCTGGCTATCAAATATATGGATAAAAACAATGATAGAATTTTCAAAGACCATAGTATCATGGACAACAGTGGAATTGGGGATGTTGACCAAATTGATAAGGTTGTTGATAGATAGCATTCTCTAGCTATTCAAAACATTCTCATCCCCTCTTTTACCCAGAACATAGACCCTCTCCCACTGGATTGGTGCTAAAGATGGGGCTTTTTCTATGGATGTTGCTTACAAAAGTATTGTCTATCTAATATTATTGGCCATCTGGGTAACTCTTGGATTAACTTTTAGAAACTTAAGCTCTCATAGAAGTTGATTACATTCTTATGGTGTGTTTTTCATGGAAAAAGTATGACGAATGCTGACAGGATTATTTGAAAGCTTATCGGTGGAAAAACAAATCCAATCTCTGAAATCGCAGAGAAGAAATAAATCATCTATGTAGAATTGGGATGTTTAATGGGGCCGTAATGGGAATGTGAGGTACCTTGGATTCAATCTCATTGAACGGCTAACCTCTAACATCGGTACTAAGAATTTGTGTGGTGTCACCAATCCTAGTAAGTTATTTTTTATAACATTGTATTTTGGCACAATAAACAATAAATTATTTAACAAGTTTGATGTCACGGAGATTACGGCGCACAATGTGCTCAGACAAGCGCATCAAATACATGAAGCTTTCTCGAACCCTATATTTTCTTTCGATTCATATCTTATAAATGTTAACTATAAATAGTGTCCACCTTTGAAAGATAAATGAAGTTAAATGTGGATGGCTACTCTAGAGGTGATGCATGGAAAGAAGGAATTGGAGGTGTTTTCAGAGATGTAAGAGGACACTGAAAGGTGGGATTTTGGGGGGAAGATTGTTGACATCAACTGCCTTGAAGCTGAAATTTAGGCGATCTACAAAGGCATTACCATGACTTTCAGTCACAACCGGAAAAAAAATACAGAGTTGAAAGTGACGGTAAGGAAGCAATTAAGATTTTCAACAAAAATGCTAATGGACCATCTTCAATGAAAGGCTATATCAAAGATGGAAGATTCTTGATGGAGATAGCCGAAAGAAGCAACAAACACATTCCATGTGATGCTGATAAAGTTACAGATGCGTTGGCCAATATGGTAATTTAGCAAAATAAGAATCCGGTTGTGCTTTTGACACCGCCTGATGTCGTGAAGGGTATGTCGAATGCAGACATCATGGGAATTGGATCATTTATGTGATATGGATGTGTGTTCGCTGTTGGTTTTGTTTTATTTTCTGTTTTCTTGTACTAAATTTTGAACTCCGTATTATTTTCCGTCATATAAAAAAAAATGAAGTGTAGATGAGAGAATGATAAATTGAAGAAAGGAAATAGTTATATTCGTGTACAAATATTAGGAGAACTGAATTAGTGTAAAAGGGAAACATGAGTTAAAAAAAATTAGATAATCAAATGTCACCGACAAACATGACGAGAGTATTGTATGTTCTGCATTTACACCTCAATATGCATGTTCTATTGGAGTTTAATTTTTCACTAACTTATTTAAATTTTACATAAAATATTCATTGGCATTGCCTATTACAACATCTCTAGTGGGAGTAGTAGGAGGTGAAAATAGAATATTTACATGTTTAAATATTTTCATGAAATTAATTTTGAGGTTGCACTCCAGCAGTATAATTATTTTGTGAGTTAACTACTTATAATTGTGTAATTCTAAAATGCATGGGAGGAGAGAGATATACACATTATCATACATTCTTACTTTCCAATCTGTAGATATAAAGATGAAGATGCATGCTTTGTAAAATATGTGCCTTTATGTATAATCTATGGAACCTCAAAGTTTCACTATTTTTTTTTTGCTCGTAATGCATATCGGAGACGCTCTTAGAAATTTATTTTCTTATATTCATTTATTTTTTTTTTAAAAAAAAAGTATGTGAGAAAATGCAGTAACAAAAAAAAATATGCAAAATTTTGTGTTTTTGCATAACACAGTTTAAATTAAGGAAAATGTTTCATAAAGAAAAATAATCGCGATTGATCCAACAACTTTCTTGCAGTAATGGAACACACATGTAGAAAAACAAAACAGTTGTTTTTTTCTTTTCATTTTTCTTCAATTCTCCTCACCGTCTTTTTGACAAAAAAAAATCATTAATTTTACATGGCATGCATGTTGATGACATGCATGTTGATAAACATCAATAGTATTATTTTGAGAATGGTCATTTGATATTATTAATGACATGCATGTTTTAAGCAAGTTAAAGGCCAGTTTCAGAATTCTAGGGCGGTTTAAAACGGTTTAGTTGATAATCACTGTGAAAAAGTTATTGCAAATTATGGATAAAATGCTATTTGACAAATGTAATATATAAGCTACGCTAAAATTAATATTAATTGTGTGATTTGATGTTTGGTAAAATCATATTTAACCTGCTGCAGAGATATCATATTGACAAAATATACGATATATATAAGGACTGGTTCGGAAATTCTTCTGCTACACAGTTGCTTTCAGCCGCATAAGATATTTTGAGTTTGGTAAATTGAATTATATTTTTTTTACTTTTGGAATAACTTGTGTTGTCTCGCCATCAAATTGAAGGAAACAAAAGAGATGATAGCTCTTTCAGAAGCTATTTTAATTAATTCTTCTACAAGTGATTTTAATTTTTTGATGAACTGGACTTCATTAAACACCAAGCTTAAGATCCTCAAGAAAAACACCCTCGAAAAACAGGGAACGTGATCCAACTAACAATGTCCAAATTTAAGATCAAAAGTAGAGATAGTATGACAAAAGCGAGAGCTGGACACAAGCTTGGTAGCTTCAGAAGCAAGGGTGTCTGCAGTCTTGTTGGAAGTCATGTGCTCATACATAATCTACACTTGGAGATCAGTTCCTAATACCCTATATTATTTTCACAAAATAAGAAGCAATGTGATCAGAATAAGGTTAATGATAGAGCTTGACAAGCTCAATGCAGTCAGAGCAGAAAACAATGCATGAAATTTTGAGCACTCTAGCAAGGGAGAGTCCAGCCAAGAACCACTGCCATTCCTAAGAATTCCTCATACACACTGACATGAGGCTTTCCAAGGTCCATTTGTGTTAAGTTCAGTCCAGCCTGAGGGGGTCTAGTCCATTTCAGAGATCTAGGGGGTTGCAGGTCCCGTAGCTATAGTTTTTCATGTAGACAAGTCAGTTGTCAACCTTCAGGTTGAACCTTCTAGCCAACAGCCTACCAGACATCACAATAGTGGAGTTGCCAAACACCATGCCATTCCTTCTCTTACAGATATTCCAACAAGCAAAGAAAATGTAGTTTTCTAGTGGCTCTTCCAAACCAGATGGGGGAGAGCCATTATCAAAACAGCCACTCATCAAAGAGGAGGGGGTGAAGGATGGAAGGTAGGGGCATCCAACTCATTCTCTAAGGAAGTGAGCAAACTGCTATATCTGAATAAGTGGTATAGAAACTCCCCAAAAAGACCATAGATATATCAAAGGTCACGTAGTTGGGGATAAAAAGGTTGTAGGCTTCATTATAATGAAGTTTATGGTGGGAAAGGAGCCAAGCAAAGAAGATAAGCTTGATGGGAGGGGGAGGGTTCCAAATCAAATTCCACTGTTTTGAGGGAGGAGTCCAATTAGAAGAGAGGCTAATGCATGAGGAAACAAAGAGCTTGCCTAAGCTTCTGCAATCCATCTAGGTGTATCATGGTTGATGGTTGAGGGTATGAAAGGGTGCTGAGGAGGCACATGTGATAGTATTTGAGAGGATGGAAGAAAATGGGCCAAGAGCCATTGTTCCAGTTTTCCCACACAGTTCTAACAGACAACAGCTCCTCATTAAGAGTCAAAAGACCCTCGATTCTAAGCTTCTCATGGAAAGGCTATTACACCAAATGTCATTACAGAAACTCACATCACCCCTTCTCAAGTTGTAACACAGGCCTTTATTCACCACTTCCTTACACCAACATAGGCTTCTCCAAGTAAAGGATCCTCCCATTGAGCCATTCTTGTATCTGTAATATAGGACCTTGCACCAGAATTTATCCTAGTTCTACGTCAATCTCCAGTTCGCTAGCAATGAGAGCTCTATTCAGGGACTTTACTTTTCTAAGGCCAACGCCCCCAAAAAAATTTAGGTTTTGGTAACAGTGTTCCAAGCCAGGTTATGCAGCTTATTTCCCTCCCTAGTGCCTTTCCACAGAAAATCCATGTCGAGCTTGTCAATATATATCATAATAGAAGCAGAATAGAAGCAGGGAGTGTAAACGTTTGCATAGCATAAATGGGGATGGTGGAAAGGGAGCTCTTAACCATGGTGGCTCTCCCGAAAATAGAAAGCATACTGGCCTTCCTACCCCCAAGTAAGGAATTGAAAATCACCCTTGCAAGGTTTGGAGTTAAGGATGGGGCATCCCAAATAGGTTCCAAGGTTAAAGCTCTTTATAACTCCCCACAAAGAGGCACAAGAAGAAGCAATAGATGGAGGGGTATTCTTGGATAACATGATCGTGGACTTTCTAAGGTTACCTTTCTGTCCAGAGAAGTAGCAGAAGTCATTGAGGATCTCTTTGACTGTGGCACAGTTGGAAGAGATGGCTTTCGCAAAGAAGAGCATATCATCAGCAAACAACAAACGGGTAATAGCAGGACCTTGCTGGGAGGTTTAATAAGTTTCCACTCTCCACAAGAAAGGCTTTCAGAGATAATGTTAGACAACCATTCCATGCATAGGATAAACCATGTAGTGGCAGATGGGGTCCCCCTTGTCTAAGTCCCTTGGAGGAAAATAAGGAAGGGGTTGGCTTCCCATTCACCAGGATAGCCATTAATGCGGTGGAAATTGCATGTCATATTGATTTTGATCAAGGGGGGGGGGGGGGGGGGAGTTTAAGTTGTACATGATGACATTGACAAATCTTCATTCCATGTTATCATAAGCTCTCTCCAATTCAAGCTTGAGAATAAAATCCCCAACTTTGCGTTTCTTCAGCTTGAAGCTATGGACAATGTCTTGGACAATGGTAATGTTTTCAATGCCCCTACTACCAGGGATGAAGCTAGACTGGAATTGGAAGATCAGGTTATCCAAGAGAGAGTTGATTCTAAGAGCCACCGCTTTGGTAATCAGTTTGTACACAGTATCGCAAAGAGCAAAGAGTCCGAAATCCTTCACAGTAACAGGGTTAGAGGTTTTTGGATCAGACAAACAAAGAAGTTGTTGAGGCCTGGGGCATGGATGCAGTGTTACAGAAATCGTTTGGTGGATCATGGTTTTGGTTGTGTCCCGGCCTTCCAGGAAGAAAATGGGATAAGAACTATTAGGGTTAGGGGCTTTCCTGGGCCTAAGAGTCCAAAGCACCTCGTTCAATTCCTCCAATGAGGGACTTCAGCAAAATTTCTCATGAACCTGGTCCTCAACATGAGAAAATTGCAACCCAAGATAAATGTTGATACCAGGAAAGCGAGGAAGAAAAGAATGAAGGAGGACAAAAAACAATTAGCAACTCTTTGCAGTTTCAAAAAAAATAACACTTATATTTACGGAACTGATCCATGTAATTAGATGTTCTGTCATGCTACTATTGCAACATGTTTACAGTTAATTTTACAAAACATGACATCGCTATACTAATCTTTTGCAATAACTTTTACGCAATAATTAGCAAACAACTTTTTTTTTTTTTGCAAATTAGCAAACAACTTTTTATCTCAAATTCATAGTAATTTTTCTATGTAATTCTCACAACAACATCTATCGCCGACACAATTCGCAATCAGTACAATAAAGATAATTATTGAAATTTTTAAAAATTATAATTAAAATAAGATGTTGGAGAATTTTCTGAAAAGCAGGTTTGAGATAACAAACTCCTTATTCCTTCTGAAAAAACGCTGGGACAATAATTGTTACTTAAAAGGACAGGTAAAGTTCAAATTTGCCAAAAGACCAAAACTACTTTCAACTGCTCGAAGTGTTTTCGAAGAAGTAAAAGCAATACAAGATGGTCTCCATGTACAATAGGAAACACCCTAAGTTACATAGAATTGTACATAGATTATACATAAAATGCAAAATATGTAAAAGAAAATACAATTTTGTACTACCTCTGTTTCGCCTGTTTCAGCTTACTTCACTTTTTGTCACTATTCACTGGATTACTTTCATCCGGCGATTTGATTAGAAAAACGATACAAGAATTTGGTAATCTTTGCATGGTGTTATAGAGGAAAGTTTATTCTAAAATACCACGAAAAAGTTGTTAAAAATTACATCGTTTTGGTACCCAAATCACCAAGTCAAAGTGACTCAGTTACGGGTTAAAAAGTCAAACGCAGACGAAACAGACGAAACGGAAGTAGTATTTTACATGTCCGCAAATTATATTATCAACTCCAATAGTGTTAGGTAAGAGATAAGCATATCAGTTGTTTTGGTTTTTCTAAACAACTTCATATATTTCTTATGTTTAGAAAACGGATATCATGGGCAACTTGTTTTGTTAACATGATATATAGTCCCATTAATTTAGTATCGGAGGTGTTGTCGTGTATACAATGCCATGACAATTGGGCTTGTCTCAACTACACAAGCAGATTCTTGTCATCAATAATTATAAAAGTGATGCAATCACGTATATATGTGTGTGGGTATGCACATTCATGCGCCGCCTCATAACTCGTGTATTGATTATTATGATAATAATATGTGAATACCTTTTAAACACTCTTAATCTCTTATCAACCTAGTGAACCTTTTATACATACAATAAAGAGTCCTTTGAGATTTACCTAAACAGTCCTTTGAGATTTACCAAGAAGTAAAATGCGAAGGTAATATAGGACAGAAAGTAGAACCGCAACTTTGACAAGAGAAAAAGGGGTAAAACAAACTTTCGGAGAAGGACTTTTCTACCTTTTTAATGTGCCAACTTTCAGTACATCTACAATTTTTCATCTCTTTAAAGGACGGAATTACAATCATGAGTGTAAGTGTCTTGATGTTTAAGCATATAACAAATGTATGAGAGTGTCATTTCCCAAATTGGAAGGGGTGAAAGTGTCACTCTGTCAAACCTGAGGGTGTGAAAGTCTCTTTTACCCGAGAGAAAGCTTGTAAACTTCTAAAGTGCGAGATGAGTTACAGTGACCTAAAAGGTTGGCCAGATCAGGGTTTCAAGGTTTTTCCTCCGTGAGGTCTCGAGTTCCATGTAAGAGTGACATTTCCTTTCCTTTTGAGACTATCAAGGCCTTTCTCTACCTGCTCTCTCAGATATCTGCATTAGACTGAGATAGAGTAAACTCTTCTAAGATGTCACAAAAAAATTGAATTACATCAACACTAGCAAAATAAATTTTGAATTGAAATCAAGGCAAAGGATATGTCCCCACATGAATATACAAGTAACCATATGCTATTTTAGTATAATACTCATTGAGGGACCATACAGTTGTACTATTACTTTATTGACCCCCTCAACTCCATTGTTGTCCCACACTAGGGTTCATCCAATCCTTGCTCTTAACAGGAGACATCTCTCTTTCCTTCTATATAAACACCCTCCACTTTTCTTTCTCTCCTCCTACCTTCTTCATCCCCCATTATTTAGCCATGGATACCATGTTCATCACCAAGAAACACCAACACCAGCAACAACAACAACAACTACAACAACAACAACAACCTTGTGTTCAGAAAACACGACCGCAACCCACGATGACCCACAGAGATTCCCACGTTATTTCCAAGCCTAAGATCCGCATAATCCACATTTTCGCGCCAGAGATCATCAAAACCGATGTTGCCAACTTCAGGGAGCTTGTCCAGAGGCTGACAGGGAAACCAACGGAGTCTAACAGCCAGAGTGTTGTTGGCAAGAAGAGACCGCGGGAGATTAGAGCAGCGGAGTTATGTTCCAAGAAAATGGAACTGCGAAGTGGGTTTAGGCCGGTTCCAGAGTTTAGGGAGAGGATTAAGGGGGAGGAGGAGATTTGGGCAAGTGGGAGTGTTCCAATGAGTGGAGGGTTTCTTGGGGGTTTTGCAGATTTGGAAGGTTTCATGAAGGAGTTGAGTGATTTTCCAATGCTACCCATGGATGCTAACTCTCACATGGATCATGCTCTTGGAGGGACACAATTTGCATAAAAAAGTTAATGGGGGGATTTTGATTGTTCATGATGACCTTGTTTAGATATTTAGTTTGATGATGATTAACTATTCAATTTCTTGATCTTACTTCCACCATTTTTTTGGTTGCCCATTTGTTTTCAGTTTCTCTGTATCTATCTCTTTGTAAATAGAAGGGGGGAAATTGAGGGAAGTGGTCATGTAGTCCTAGTGTCATCTTGTGTCCTCTGGCTTTTGGCAGAGGAGTTGCACTGTGTTCTGTGAGCTCCAAGTGGATGTATTTCAATTAACTCATTATTATTTATTTTATTCATTTATTTAGTTGTTTATTTATGGTTTTTATTTTTTGAGTACTTAACAAGGATGGGGTTGGACAAACCAAATACGACTAACACGATTACTAGGATAATGATGCACGTCTGTTACATAGCTTGCAAGATTTACCATAATTCATTCAATTTCACTATGTTTATTGAGCTAAGTTAATAATTTACAGCTTTGTTCATACATTTTCTCCAAAGTTATGTGTAGATTGCAGAAGCATAATTCAAAATATTTTATTCCCTCCAAATTAAACAGATGCATATTTTATTTATTTTCCCTTTTTTCAAAAATCAATTTTTTTAAGATATGGCTCAGGAACATAATATAAAAATCGGTAAAGCAAAATTTCCACCAATATTGACAAATCTTCAATAAGCGTGTAAGTTTAGAGTTGACGGGAAGATTCAATGGAACAATTTCACTCGCCTAAATCTCTAAAATTCATATAAGCCATTTATTCTTCTCTTCACATTAGCAACATATTTCTATCGAACAGATCCTTCAAAAACCAACAATTCTATACATATACCCGAAAATGACCAATAGAACGCATAGATCTCCACTGCAAAACAAAACAAAATTTCCTTGTCTCGAACTACTTTACCAATGTTTTTTTTTTCTTTTTTATCTTTTCAAATGATCTTTTGTTTGTTTACTTATATGTGATTGATGTGATTTTTTTTTTTTTCTTTTTGAGAATCAGATTGATGTGAATTACAATAATTAAAAAGTAAATCAAGAACATCGTTGAATTATTTTTTCCTGCAGGCTCCCTAAATAGTAAGGGTGGCCAAAACAAGGGAATCATCTCAAAGGGGAAGAAGACCATATAAAAGAACAACCAGACAGAGGTCACAAAACCAGCATACTAATGGACACCAACCATATAGGACTTCAATGGAAGTCACTACATTTTCTAACAACAAGTCTTTGAAATATCATATTTATTGAGTTAGATAACAGACATGCTAACAACTTCTTCTGAAAGTCAAAAGGTACCTTCCCTTTGGAGATCTTTGCATGTCAACACAAACAAAGGTCTTTCTGTACAGCATAACAGCAAACACACCACAAAATCATGGTGCTGCTAAATTAAAATTAGGGTAAGAGACATTTTCATCCCCCTCAAGTTTGATGCAAGGACACTTTCACCCGTTCCAGTTTGGAAAATGACACTTTCACGAGTTCTCCGTGCCAAATTTCATGATACATATACGCCATGATTGACAAGACATTAGTATGGGGTCAGGGTTCGTCACTACACAATCAGAGAGTGTAAGGGTCAAACTTGAGGGTCTTTTCCTAAAAAGGAATGGGTGAAAGTGTAGTTATGCCAAACTTGAGGGGTCAAAAGTTTCTCTGCTCTCAAATTAAAGATTTCATTAAAAATGTTCCAAGTATTCATCCATTGCTATAAGGGGGTGGAGGTCATGAACCAGTAGTAGCAGCCACTTCTAAGTCAATCAGCAAAAGCACGTTTCCAACAAGTGGGCACTCACATTTCAAACCTACTCCCAAATATTTATCATACAATTGGGTTTCTTCTCCAAGTGTGTAAGTTTTAAAATTTACGTAACCCATTTTATTATGCTAAGTCAAGTTGCGACAAATCTTGAGACGCATATAAAATGTAATGTTAGGGGTTTGGATGATGCAGATAAGTGTGAACTCCAATAACAAAGAAGTAATCAACGGAGTCACAAAGTGACATTATATCTAGGAAGACAATATTTTTTTAATTAATTACCAAGTCGATTAGTTCTAGTAGTTGTAGCGTCATCAAACTTAACCTGGCTTACCTGACTTGACTTGTATTTTTTGCGACTATGGAAAGTTCTGCTGAGTCTTCCTTAACCCATAAAGAATTTAACCACTATCTTATATTTTTATGAGCCAAATTTAAATAAAAGTTATCAAAGAAACCTCAGAAAGCAAAGGATGATAGCGATAACAGAAACCAAAATGCTGATGGAAGTGCATTTGGTTGTTTCTTGTAGCCAAGTGTAAAAGAAAAGGGAGACTGCAATTCAGGTGTGAACCTAGGAATTGATTGAACTAAGATTTGAACACCCAACACCGTTTTATGTCTTAAGCTGTTACAGTTTTGAAGATTTTTTTTAGGGATACAGTTTTGAAGATTAGGACTCAAAATATTTATATATGCACCTTTGAGATTAGTCTGATGGGAGCAATATGAATAAATATATGTACATATATAAATATATATATATATATATATATATATATATATATATATTGTTGAGTATCATTTTGAAGCAACACAAAATGGCTGAAGTTTTTGCAATTTAATAGTACAATTATTGCTAGGAAAAATAAATTAATACTTTATAAGAATAAAGTATATTTTTAGGGTTTTCTTAGGGGAATATAGAATTTAATGATGAATGTCACAGACTAACAATATTGACCTTGCACGACTTGCATATCTCATCTATAGTCAATATTTATTTAGATTAATCTCTACCAAGTACCAACTAGAGTTCGGTTTATTGTTTCTCAAAAAAAAAAAAAAAAAAAAAAGAGTTCGGTTTATTGACATGTACTAATTTTGAATATGTGATGACTCTAGACGGGGTTTTTTTTTTTTTTTGAGAAAATGTTTTTATGGTCAAATGAACTTTGAAGTCGGTATCTTGTGCAGGGACTTTCAACGCTCTACCACTTGAGCTACCACTCTAGTTGCTCCAGACGAGTTTCTAATAAATGAATGAGTTCCCTAAATAAATGTGTAATTGATAATATTTTCTACTGTATCACCTGTTTCTTTGCTATCCCAACTCATAATCAACCCAGGGCGCCGCCTCAGGGATTCTAGATGCATTGGGCAAAATTTAGAACTGAGGTTTAATGACAAGCTACAAATGTGGCGGGAGTTACTTCAACTTTTTTTCTTTTAAACTTTCTTATTATATGCAAATATATCCCATCAAACATTTGATATTATAACTTCTTACTAGTCCTAATACACCCTCTCCGAGATACGAAACTCAATACTATAACTTTTGTTATGATACATGTACCACTGAGGTCATGTCACTAGTTTGTACAAGTATAGGAGAGTTAAGTCGTTAATGTAAACTCTTGTACAGCTAAGTCAACTGTGTCTCCTTAAGATTCAATAGTTTCAAAAATGAACAACATTCGTGGGACGAAGGGAGTATTATTCTTCTTCTCTCATTTTGGTATCGGAGCCCCAACGATCTTAGGATTGGGTTTCAACACTAGCTCGTTATGCGCTTCCGTCTAACAAAAGAGAGTCTCGCGCCAACTCTCGGACTGTTCTCCGTCTGACCATCGTCCTATTACCGGTTTGTCTCACCACCGAGATCTGGGAGTGGATATAGAGTCGGTAGACGACAAACAAGCACACTAGTACGAGCAGCAACGAACACAGAATTTCTATTAAGCAATGGCCTAGTGATAAGACAATTCAAGTCAAAATTTGAGATCTAAAATATTATAAAGCATAATTTCAATATTTTGTAGGGGCCAAAATATAATATTTGTATTAAAAATATGTATAATTATAAGGGGTTATTGTGAAATTTATGGACCTTGGGGGGGGGGAGGGCGGGGCGTAGCCCCCTGGCCGCCACCCCTAGTCCGTCACTGAGTACGAGTGTGTCTACTTATCTATACCCGCAAATTGCGAGACAGAGGAAATCTACTTCGCAAAGCCAATTGGATTGTTCCTTGTCACAAACAATAGAATATATAATTAGCAAGACAAGAAGAACTAATCTATTCTAATCATGGACTGGGTAAAGATCACTTGTAGAAGCGGCGATGTAACACGCTTAAGTAAAACAGACATTGCGTCAGCTATGTGAAAAGTATAGATGCGACAATACGATGATTATATGAAAAGTAAAGATGCACGACACACAAGAATTTTTTCGTGGGAAAACTTTCGATGTGTCCTCCGTCTGAGAAGGAAACTTAGGATAAAACCCCACATGTTAGAACTAACTAGTGCTATACAACTATATTGTAAGAAACTGTCTGATGCAGATATAACAAAGCAAGTAACGATAAAACTGGCGTGCCTAGCTTCTCCAACTTTGTAGCACTGCCAACAAGGCAATCCAATACACACATGAATTTAGTTGGCAACCAGCACACTATTAGACACACTCGCACTAGTGACCTGAGGACACAAAGGAGACACACTCCTACTTGACTCCAAATGGCTTTTCTGAACCATTAGGAGACAGACTGCGACTATCAAGCACACTAGTAAAGTAACCTCGACTAGTGTAGAAAGAGATTGTAGAGTAAACACCTAATATGTACTGAGAAACTTGAAAACAATAACTTGCAAGGAATAGAAGAATCTAGATCAGACTAACATAATCCTAGACCTATAGAAAACTTGTAACTTGAACTATACACTGCTAAGAAGTCATGAAACACTTCCCAACAGGGGATACACGACATGATCTTGAAGCACACGATCAATAAACAGCTCAGCACAAATACCGCTTCACCGATCTGGAAAACATACTGTATGATAGATAATATGAGATAGATCATTTATGCGCAGTTTAGCGTGATATTCGCAAGTATACGAATCAAGTAGTATAGAGAGTATTTGCAACTTAGATTATCGATCCCACGAGGACTTTTTCAAATTTTCTCAAGCAATCGATTTTAAGAAATAGAGTGTAAAACAGGAGGAATGGTTGAGATTTTGATTACGAACTAAGTACTGAATATAAAAATTAAAAAGTAAATCTTTCTATGAGAATTTTTTGAATAATCTTGAGGTTGTAAATATAGGGTTTGAGATACTAGATTCCAGGATCCCCTAGAGCTTCTTCAGATTTTCGTTCTTATTAACATGAAAACAAACAACAGCTAGTTTATTCGTGTCACGTACCAGTTGTGTAGTAGCTTTTCAGTTGCTACACGTTGTCACAATTATGCAGATTTTCGGATCCTGTTAAGGTACCTAAATTTGCAGTGTCGTTCTAAATCTGCTAGGTTTATAACCTGTACTAAAGGCATTGGTCAAAGCTGTTCACAGTTTGGTAAAACGTTTTTAGGCTAGTCCTATCTCCCCTTCTATGTTGGGTCCATCGGGGTAAGGTGCTAAATTATGTCTTCTCTTCCTAACCCTAACCAGCCGCTTTCGCCTACCGGGTTGAGTCCGTAGCAATTCTGGGTGATCAAGCCGAGCATGCATAAACAATTAAAGAAAGACAAAATAAAAATTAAAATTGCTGATATTAAGATCCTAATATCGTGAATCCATTGTCAAAGCAGAATTAAATATTGAGTACGAAACCCTAGGTTCACCGAGAACCTAGGTAAAGAGTTTAGCTACTGAACGACATAATTAAACTAACAAAGTTCTGAAATAAAGAGAGTGTAAGATCAAACGAGTGTCTTGGAATCTGGATTCACGCTTCCGTGCTCTCCGAGAATGCTAAGACTTCTCCTTGGATGTATTGTGTGTCAAAAACGAGCTCTGGACGTCCCTTTATATAGTGCTGAGAAGCTTCCGCAAAACTGCCTGAAATTATAAAACTACCACTGGCCAAAACCGCCTAAGAAAATAGAGTTGTTTACGTGGCTGTTACGTGGCTGGCAGCTATCCACGCACAAAGTTAGTATTTCAGCTCCAGAAGTCTCCCTCTTACCCCCTGCATGCGTGGCTGCCACGTGGTTGGCATCTAGCCACGCATACAGGGTCCTCTGGCATCTCAAAAGGTTTGTCTCTCTCCCCTGCATGTGTGGCTTCTGCGTGGCTGGAAGCTAGCCACGCAGGCATGGGTCTTCTTGGCTTGATTTTCTTCATTTTCTCTGTCTTCTTCCTCTCGGTCTGCGTGGCTGGCAGCTAGCCACGCGGGCAGCATCATGTTTCTTCCATATTTAGCCAAAAATTGGTCATGAACTCTCTGCATGCGTGGCCACCTGCGTGGCTACTTCCAGCCACGCACACAACCACCAAAACTCTCCAAAATCAGCCAAAATCTTACTCCTGGGTCTCGGCCTGCGTGGCTACTGCGCGGCTACTGCCAGCCACGCAGATAGTGGCAAAAATTGACGTTTCTACTCTCTACCTGCGTGGCAACTCCCAACCACGCACGCAACAACTTCTTTAACTTCGCAGGACCATATCTTTTTCATCCGGGCAGGATATGCTTGAGAGACTTGTTCAAAGCTCCAAAGGTTTGAAGCTTTCAATACTTTTATTCTTGCTAACAGTTTCTATTTTGCAGGACTTATACTGGATTGGTTTGAAATATTAAGTCTGTATTTATATTGTCTAACAAATATTCGTGAACTTTTATATTGTGATAATAATGCAAGAAGCATGCATGGTGATATACCTTAAGGATCACTAGATTGTTGGCCAAAGCTTTGAAAGGAAGCCAGGCTCCAAAGCTTTGGAGGTTTGATAGCGCCTTTTTAGAGCTATATAATACCTTAATTTTCCACATTAATATGGTATATTGATCTTAAATTCAGATAATATGAGTCGGTTTGTCACTTGTTGCTTCGTATGCGCTTTATTGCTAGTCCGGGCGTTTCTATGCATATTTAGATGTTATTTGTCAAATATGATTGCTTGTTATGTTTTTTCATATTTTCGTGAAAGGAACGGATGCTAATCGGTTAGTAGGAGTCATGAAACGAACTTCGAAAACAACGGGAGCTCAAGTGGAGTGAAGGGAAGCCAAATTGGAGGAGCTAGAATGACCAGCCTGCACTCTTTTCAATTCTCAGGAAAATATACATTGAATTTTGGAGCAAGTCCCGTGCCATTGGAAAGTAGACATCCAGGGATTTCCAACGATATATGGTAGGCCGAAAGACGAGTTTGGATGAGAGAGTTATGGACCGCACAAGACCAGCTTACAATTTTGTCTGAAAATTTCAAACTGGAGGGGCTGAAGTGAAATTTCGGTCAAATCACATTAAATACCCGTCCCCAACTGGTAAAAACGGGGTAGATGACCTAGAGAGTTCATATACGCACATGACACCATTGGAGAGCATCTTGGAGCTTCGGGATTGCACGGATCCGTCAAAGCTTGGCAATTTCACCGTTTGATTTCTTTCTCTTCTCTTTTCATAAATTGTATGGATAAACTCTTGTTGTTTAGTTTCTTTATGCGCAGCTAGATTTTTTTTCTAGGTTCTATGGATATGAACCTAGGGTTTATGAAATAGACAAGTTTTCAGATTAAGTATTTGATTCATGTTTCGATTCTCTTAATCGTATTGTTCTTCTTTGTTTATCGTACATCTTGATCACTATGGCTATTGACACGTATTAGGTAACAAGAAAAACTTGGGAAATATGATCAATAGATTAGACGAATTGTATCTTAAAGATTTGTTGGGTTTTGACGTAGGTAACGCAGCGGAATAACAAAAATTAGTCCTACTCAAAGCCCACCAAGGATCACAGGAAGAGACATCATAACATGATCAAGGACATAGAAGATGTGTACCTTTTGATTTGTAAGATCACACGAAGAATGATGTCCTCGTCTCTACGGTTGATCCACGTCTAGAGGTGAGATCTAGATTCTTCCTTCAAATCAAGTGCTAGCTTGAACCTTGGAGGAAGAGGGATGAAGATCAAAGCAACAAATCACCAAGGCACAAGGGAGGGGGCGGCCCTCTCCTTGCCGTCGGGTAGGGGCGGACGGGTGGCTAGGGTTTCGGCCCTAGCACCTTGTCTTGCTCTCTCTTTTGCTCTCTCCCACTCTTTGTGTGTTATGACTAATAACTCATGTAGTGGGAAGGAAACTAGAGCCTCCTTTATATACTCCAACAACTCCTTGCTGTTTCCATAAAAGAGTTTTCTTATTCTAGTAGGACTAGAACTATTCCCTTCCTTGCAAATTAGTCCTACTAAGTTTGCAAGGTGTTGCACAATGATCCTTCTATTAATTAATCCATATTAATTAATCCCAAATCTAGCTCTACTCTATTTGACGTGTGACCCCATAGTTTTCTATATAGTTGGTAGTAACTATTACTAACATGGAGCGGTGTCTAGCAACACATCCATGCAACCCAACCAATAGAAATAGTCAGTGATCCCGACAAACCTTTGTGCCCAATATGTCATATTGCATTATCCATTTGTCTCCATATCCGGATTGGACACGAGACATAAATAGTCACACTCGTATATCCAATCCATAGTTCCTCGATCCTGGGAATATGCTTATACTTGCAGATAACATTAATATCTCTATATTAATTTATCTGAGTCTGGCCAGACATTCAATAAGCCTCATCCCTCGAGTGGCCGTGGATATTTACCCCCATTATGTGGGAGGGACAAATCCTATCTACATCACTACGATCTCTAAGCTTGCTTCCTATCACGCCCGATAGCCACCTTTATGATTACCCAGTTACGGTGTAACGTTTGATAACATCAGAGCGCAATATTTCACAACTAGAGTATCTAGTGACTTCAAGTCCAAGGATTGCAATAATATTAGCACTACGAAAAGCGATTGTGACTTTACATAATATAATGTATCCTTTTCGTCGTGGGTCAGTCCAGTATGCTATTACTCCTAATGCATACCCATATGTTAGACTTGATATCTCCATATCAATCTACCCATATACTAGTCTATATTTGATTGCCCTATTAATCAATATAATGGACTAGGGACATTTAAGATAAATAACACAATTTATCTAAGGACTTCATTATATTAAATATCGCCATAAATAATAAATGAATATTCTAGCCAAAACATTGTCCATACTAAATCTATGATTGCCTCTAGGGCATCTATTCCAACAGTCTCCCACTTGCACTAGAGCCAATCTGGCGCATCTCGTATGCCTATAGATCTGGCGTGCCCTTCATGCTTTCGCTGCGCAAGAGGTTTCGTGAGCGGATCTGACACGTTGTCATCTGTCGGAATCTTGCATATCTTCACATCTCCTCGATCGATCATATCACGAATAAGATGGAATCTCCTAAGTACATGCTTTGACTTTTGGTGCGATCTTGGTTCCTTCGCCTGTGCGATTGCCCCAGAGTTGTCACAGTACAACTCTACGGGATCCACTATGCTAGGGACCACACCGAGCTCAGTGATAAACTTCTTTATCCATACTGCCTCTTTTGCCGCTTCCGCAGCAGCAATGTACTCAGCTTCTGTTGTAGAATCAGCAACTGTGCCTTGCTTGGAACTCTTCCAGCTCACAGCTCCTCCATTCAGGCAAAACACGTATCCAGACTGCGATCTGTAATCATCCTTGTCGGATTGGAAGCTTGCGTCAGTGTAACCCTTTACACTCAGCTCTTCCATTCCTCCAAATATCAAGAATACATCCTTAGTTCTTCTCAAGTATTTTAGGATGTTCTTGACAGCAATCCAGTGACTCTCACCCGGATTGGACTGATATCTGCTCACCATACTCAACGCGTATGATACGTCTGGCCTAGTACATAGCATGGCGTACATGATGGATCCTATGGCTGAAGCGTAGGGTATCCTGCTCATGCGGTCCTTCTCCATCTCGTTGGAGGGACAGTCATTCTTTGAAAGAGTGACTCCATGTGACATGGGCAAGAATCCCTTCTTGGAATCTTGCATGTTGAACCTCTTCAACACCTTGTCAATATATATGTACTCTGACTTAGGCCAAGCAACCTTTTAGATCTATCTCTATAGATCTTTATACCAAGTATATAGGCTGCATCTCCTAAGTCTTTCATCGCAAAGCACTTTCCTAGCCAATCTTTAACAGATTGCAGAGTAGGAACATCATTGCCAATGATTAGTATGTCATCCACATACAAGACCAGAAATACTATAGAGCTCCCACTAACCTTCTTGTAAACACAAGGCTCATCTTCGTTCTTGATGAAGCCAAACTCTTTGACCGCGTCATCAAAACGTCGATTCCAGCTCCTAGAAGCTTGCTTTAATCCATAAATGGACCTTTGCAGCTTACAGACCTTATTGGCATTCTCTGGATCCTCAAAACCCTCTGGTTGTGTCATGTACACATCCTCGAGGAGGTTCCCATAAAGAAACGCTGTTTTGACATCCATTTGCCAAATCTCATAGTCGTAGTATGCTGCAATAGCAAGTAAGATTCGAATGGATTTAGTCATGGCGACTGGTGAAAAGGTCTTATCATAGTCAATACCATGAATTTGTCTATAACCTTTGGCCACCAATCGGCCCTTATAGGCAACTACCTTGCCATCCATGTCGGTCTTCTTCTTGAAGACCCACTTGCACCCTATGGGTCGAGCCCCTTCGGGTGGTACCACCAAAGTCCATACTTTGTTGGTATACATGGAATCCATTTCGGATCTCATGGCTTCTAGCCACTTCTTAGAGTCTGGGCCACTCATGGCTTCTCCATAGTTTGCAGGCTCATCATCCATGAGTGGTACGTCATCGGGTTCAGTCACGAGAAGTCCATACCTCTCTGGCTCATGACGCACTCTTCCTGATCTACGGAGTTCCTGTGTTACCTGAACAGGTTCTTCCACAACCTCTTGTGGTTCCTGTTCATGTTCCATTATTGGTTCAGTGGTTTGTGGTTCATGAATTTCTTCAAGTTCTACAACCCTCCCACTTGCTTCTTTAGAGACTAGTTCTCTTTCTAGAAACACGCCGGTTCGTGCAACAAACACTTTGTTCTCGGTAGGGTTATAGAAATAATATCCTTTAGTCTCCTTAGGATATCCCACAAACTTACACTTATCCGCTTTAGGCCCGAGCTTGTCTGTCTGTAAACGCTTTACATAAACGTCGCAGCCCCAAATCTTCATAAACGACACTATGGGACGCTTCCCAGTCCATATCTCATATGGCGTCTTCATGACTGATTTGGATGGAACACGGTTAATGGTAAAAGCTGTCGTCATTAGAGCATGTCCCCAAAAGGATATCGGAAGATCTGTTTGAGACATCATAGATCGCACCATATCTAATAGAGTGCGATTCCTCCTCTCAGATACACCATTCCATTGTGGTGTTCCGGGTGGAGTGAGCTGGGATACTATCCCACACTCTCTAAGATACTCATCAAACTCTTGGCTTAAGTATTCTCCTCCACGATCCGATCGTAGAGCTTTAATACTCTTTCCAAGTTGCTTCTCTACTTCACTCTTGAATTCTTTGAACAATTCAAAGGATTCGGATTTGGCCTTCATAAGGTATACAAATCCATATCTACTGAAATCATCAGTAAATGTAATGAAGTAGGTATAACCACCTCTGGCAGGCGTGGGGAATGGTCCGCATACATCAGTATGTATGAGTGCCAATAACTCACTAGTCCGCTCGCCTTTCTTATTGAAAGGGGACTTTGTCATTTTTCCCAATAAACAAGATTCACATGTCTCATATGATTCCAAATCAAATGAGTCTAGAAGTCCATCCTTATGGAGTCTAGATATGCGTTTCTCATTTATATGGCCTAAACGACAGTGCCATAGATATGTAGGATTTAAATCATTAGTATTAATCCTTTTAGTATTTATGTTATAGATTGGATTATTTAGATCAAGGATATACAATCCATTAGACAAATGCGCACTACAATAGTGCATACTATCAAAATAAATGGAGCAACACTTGTCCTTTATTGAAATAGAAAAACCTTTCTCGTCCAAACAAGAAACGGAAATAATGTTTCTGCTCATAGCAGGCACATAAAAGCAATTGTCTAATTCTAAAATAAGTCCAGAAGGCAAAGATAGCTCATAAACGCCTACAGCTAATGCAGCAACCCTTGCTCCATTCCCGACGCGCAAGTCTATCTCCCCTTTTCGCAATCTTCTACTTCTTTTCAAATCCTGCACATTACGACAAATGTGAGAACCACATCCGGTATCTAATACCCAGGATGATGAAATAGAAAGATTGACGTCTATAACATAAATACCTGGTGGTGGTGGAATCACTATTCCAAGCTTCTTATCCTCCAGATACTTAGGGCAATTCCTCCTCCAGTGACCCGGCTGGCTGCAGTAGTGACACTCACCTTTAGCCACGCCTCCACTAGGCTTTAGGGCATCCTTGGATTTCACAACTTTCTTGCGTTTTCCTTTTGAAGTAGATGCAACTGACTTGCCCTTCTTCTTGTGCACCATCATTATGGCTTTGCCCTTGCATTTATTGATGCTTTGCTCAGCTGTCTTTAGCATGTTCAATAGGTCTGGTAAAGACTTGTTGATCTCATTCATATTATAGTTCATAATGAACTGATTATAACTGTCAGGCAACGATTGCAAGACGAGATCAGTCGCCAAGTCCTGGCCGAGTGGGAACCCCAGTCTCTCAAGGTTCTCTATGTACCCGATCATTCGGAGTACATGAGGGCCTACTGGATTCCCCTCTGCAAGACTGCTTTTGAACAACGCTTTAGACACCTCATAGCGTTCATGCCTTGCCTGTTCCTGAAACAATTGTTTCAAGTGTCTGATCATATCATAGGCTTCCATGTTCTCGTGTTGCTTCTGAAGCTCACTAGTCATGGTACAAAGCATGAGGCAAGTCACGTCTTAGAACCATCAACATGTTTCTGACGTGCCCTTACTGCTGCTAGTAGAGACTCATCTTGTGGTGGGTCTGGAATTGGAGTGTCCAAGACGTACAGCTTCTTTTCTTGCTTGAGGACAATCCTCAAGTTTCTGTACCAGTCAAGGAAATTTGTTCCAGACAATTTATCCTTCTCAAGGACAGATCATAGGGATGAACTCGATGCGTTGTTGTTTGCCATTTGGAATTCTACAAAACGAGAAATATGCAATTTAGTATTTTGAACAATTTAACTATATTCAACAATGGCTAGATCATTAAATATAGCTCCCACTATTTTTCTCGGATTAATAGCCCTCACTATTAAAGCGGAAAATATCTTTATATTTTCTAGTGGGTCCAAGATCCCTTTTTCACTTCTTCTTGAGCTTGCTTTGGCAAGTCACCCAAGAATTGGTTATTTAGGTAGGAACCATTCCAATTGCATCCCATGCAACTCTTGGTCCAATTAGGTGAATAAATTCCTTTTATTCTTTATCCAATTGGATAACTCCTAATTGTCATGCCTCTAAGCTCATCAATCCAATTGACTCTTGCCTAGTTGCGTCCAACCTCTTGCTTTCAACATACACACATTACTAGCTTGCGTCGTCCGCAACACATCATGAAAAATTAAAATCGCCTTGCTTTGGCAAGCCCGAATTTTAATAGGCCATGATCATGAAGGGTGTTTTGGCAAGAGAAGGCAAAACGCAATATTTAATTGAGGGATTTCTTTTAATTTGTTTGGTTGATCTTTATCAACATGGTCTACTTATTTGGATTGGGCCATCCACAATAAAAGACCAACCTTGTTTATTATTATCTTGTTATCGTTTTTGCTTGTAGCGCCATACACACAAAATAAATAACAAGGCATGAATAATAAACATCCACAAAAAATAAAAAACGTGGCATGGATATGGCCTCTAGACTAATGATATTATCAAGCCAATGATAATATCTAATTGCCCTAAAGTGCCGAGCTCATCTCCATGTGCTCCACCATAGCTGCGCGTCTAGGGATGTCTTTTGGCTCCTTTGGTTCTCCAGTCTTCTTCTCCATGCTCTTGGCTATCATCTAAATATTTCTAATTCTAGCCTAACATCTAGAATAAATAAATAACAAAAGCCTCACATGTCGAGGAGAAAAAGAACGACTCGCAGGCCGTAAAACTTAATTAATTATTACATTAATTTGATCAGCTCGCAGGCCGTAAACCAAACCACAAAACAATAAACATCCACAATCCTAGGCCATATCCATCCACCATGCAATAAAGCACATAATACAGTTAAAACCAATTTTTTAACGCGCTTGTTTAATTTTAATGAAATTGGGTAACTAGGGTTTCACAACGGTCCAAAGGGTCCAAGCCAACAAGTGGCCCGAACCCTAGGACCGCCGCATGCCTAGGGGGCCGCGGCCTTGCTTGGCGCGCAAGGGAGGGGTGGGCGGCTAGGGTTTCGGCCCTAGTCCCCTTCCTCCTTCCTTGTTGCCCAAGCAAGGTTGTTTCCATATGGATTTAATTCCATAATTTTGTTTCCATAATTGAAAACCCCTTTTCAATCATGTGCCCATGAACCCTAATTTTTCAAGAACCCAATTATTCACATCCTATGTGATTAAACTCACCAATTATAACATCCAATGTTAAATTTGGTCTTGTTTTATTGAATCAAATTCAATATTGCATCTACTATGCCAATTTTTCAGTTTTCGCGTAATAAACAATAATACGGTGTATGAACTGAAATCGTAAACACATAATATCATGTTATGCTCTACGACCTGTGGCTCTGATACCACTGTTGGGTTTTGACGTAGGTAACGCAGCGGAATAACAAAAATTAATCCTACTCAAAGCCCACCAAGGATCACAGGAAGAGACATCATAACATGATCAAGGACATAGAAGATGTGTACCTTTTGATTTGTGAGATCACACGAAGAATGATGTCCTCGTCTCTACGGTTGATCCACGTCTAGAGGTGAGATCTAGATTCTTCCTTCAATCAAGTGCTAGCTTGAACCTTGGAGTAAGAGGGATGAAGATCAAAGCAACAAATCACCAAGGCACAAGGGAGGGGGCGGCCCTCTCCTTGCCGTCGGGTAGGGGGCGGACGGGTGGCTAGGGTTTCGGCCCTAGCACCTTGTCTTGCTCTCTCTTTTGCTCTCTCCCACTCTTTGTGTGTTATGACTAATAACTCATGTAGTGGGAAGGAAACTAGAGCCTCCTTTATATACTCCAACAACTCCTTGTTGTTTCCATAAAAGAGTTTTCTTATTCTAGTAGGACTAGAACTATTCCCTTCCTTGCAAATTAGTCCTACTAAGTTTGCAAGGTGTTGCACAATGATCCTTCTATTAATTAATCCATATTAATTAATCCCAAATCTAGCTCTACTCTATTTGACGTGTGACCCCATATGTTTCTATATAGTTGGTAGTAACTATTACTAACATGGAGCGGTGTCTAGCAACACATCCATGCAACCCAACCAATAGAAATAGTCAGTGATCCCGACAAACCTTTGTGCCCAATATGTCATATTGCATTATCCATTTGTCTCCATATCCGGATTGGACACGAGACATAAATAGTCACACTCGTATATCCAATCCATAGTTCCTCGATCCTGGGAATATGCTTATACTTGCAGATAACATTAATATATCTATATTAATTTATCTGAGTCTGGCCAGACATTCAATAAGCCTCATCCCTCGAGTGGCCGTGGATATTTACCCCCATTATGTGGGAGGGACAAATCCTATTGTGCACAAGAGATTCCGGCGGGGAGACCTCCGTGTACACCGTACGTAGTGGATCAGGGATCGCACAGGAAGAATAGGGGTGTGTGTAGGGAGAGAGCAAGTCAGTAGCAATGTCTGAGAGAGAGACAGAGGTTTGGCAGAGCTTCCGCGTATGGCAGTGTGTCCCCCTTTGTATGGAAAGGTTAACGATGTATATATACTGGAGAACATGACCGTTGTAGTGTGGTTAATGCGCCCATTAATGGCGGCTTAATTAGCTTAACCATAACGGCACGTTCGTCCGAGTATATAGGAACCGTTAGAGCACGTGGTGCGCGAGTACCGGAACCGTTACGAGGTTGACCGGGTTTGACCGGATTGACCGGGTTTATGGAGCTCGTGCCATAAATCTCTCAAAACAGTTACTAAAGGTCGCGCGCGGGCTTGGCTCGCACGCGACAGGGCTTACTCTAGCCTCCAGACCACAAAGTCCCTACAAGTCCCGTGCAGTGGTATGCGAGGGCTCTGTCTCGCAGCCCCCACATGGATCAGCTCGGCTGGTGATCCTGTGTGTGTGGAGCACAATATGGTGTGCTGGATGGTTGCCACGTGGCCTAGATCTGCCATGTCATAAATCAGTATCTACATTAGCCCCCTTTCTGCGCGTGAAGGCTCATAGCTGTATAGGCTTCCATGCGCAGAAACCAACATGCGCGTCGTCGCCACGTACCAATTCAAATACGGGTAGGTTCAGCCCCCGTGCGTGTCATTATGACCTAAAACCCCTAGAGTCGTGGCGTCTGACCTTTAGGGTTTTAGGCGTGACGTCAGCCCGTCCTGTGATTGCGCGACACGACGGTGACGGTTGCGATTCGACTACTGAAGGGACGCAACCCTTCATTCTTCTGGATAAATACCTTGTATCCCCTCATTGCAAAGCATTACTTCTTTCTCTTAAAGTGAATGGTACCCGGAGATCTTCGAGAGCAGATCCAGATAATCAATCACCAGTTCAGAACTGCAAATCGTATTCTCCAATTGTGTATATCCAAGCAAGCTTCAAGGAAACAAGGTTGGCCTCGTTTACTTTTGATTTAAAATACCAGTGTTTGCCTTGAATCGCATTGAATCTGTAAATCCATGAAATTTGTGAAGAGGCTTTTGATCTTTGAACCCGCTTCGTTTTAATCTTTCAACAATATCAACTCCCCAATTTCTGAAATCGGCACCGGAACTGTTTGCTTTGGTTTGCATAGATCTCAAATTCCAAAATTCAAACTGAAGTGTGGTGTGGTATTTCTCCCCCCTTTTTCTTGCCCTTTCGCAGGAATGGCCAAGACAAGAGTAACCAGACCCGTCAAGGAAGACGAAGAGATGCCGGAGCTTCCGCAGGCTCTGTGGCGTAAAGCCCCCTTTCTGGGTGGGAAGGATTTTTATCATGCGAGGGTGAAGGCGAAGAGGATGCCTGATCCTGTTCCTGCTGAGCAATTGCTGACGTTGACTCGCCCAGTTAACTCAGCCCTGCTCGAGTGGGTTGGTTCCGAGGATGTAGTCCGATTGGGGATCGAGAACGGGCACTTCCCGTATACTGCGATTTCTACTCAAGCGTTCGTCCAGAAATTGGACTACATGGATGAGTGGATTGACCACGTATTGGATCATCATGCCGAGACTCTTGATAAAGCCGGCATTTTCTTTGCTATCCGTGCTATGAAGGGTGCTGCCGTGAAGTTGGATCAGGCCATGCTTCTAGACCTTCTGTCCCGTTATTCGCCCGCGACTCACACGTTTCATTTTGCTGAGTTCGAGGCTGCCCCCACGCTCGAGGACGTTCAAATGCTGTATGAGCTTTCCCCCATGGGCGAGGTGGACCCCTTGAGCCACTTGAGGACATCTGCTGAAATGGCCTTGTACGCGCAGATGGAGGAGTGCCTAGCAGAGGTAAAGAAAATCTCTACTCGGTGGACCACTACGAAGCCTCTTCCGAACTGGCAGCTAGTGGATACGTCTGCGAAGAATACCTGGAACAAGTGGTTGCAGTACTTCTTCCGAGACTATGCGAACAGCAGCATCACTAAGAAGCTTTTGAGCGAGAACCCGGAGGCCGAGAATTATGTAGAGGGCAAGGGTTATCATTTAACCCTTTGTGCCTTCCTCTGTGCTTGGCTGTCGAGGTATCTGATTGATGGTCATCCCCATGACGGGGTCTTCTATCATGTGCTGCCACTTGCTGTGAGGCTCGCTCTTGGCCAGAGAGTCGCACTCGGACCCTTGGTCCTGGGGACGCTATATTACAGGCTTGATCAGCTGGTTCTGGCGATGAGGGAATCGCGTGGCCGCCTCGATGTCATGACCTTTGTTAATATCAGCTTTTTGACAATGTGGGTTTTCGAGCGCTGGCCGTCTTATGCTCCAACTCCCCTCCCACTTGAGAAGTGGTGTCCCCCAGGCGAGACGGAAGCGCGCAACAGCGGAAGGGCTGCGAGATGGTTTGGAGCAAGCAACACCAAGTGCACTTGGAGTTTGATATGCGACAAACGAAAGGAGTTTACTGCCAGGCCCTATGCCACACGTGTTGAGAATGTGCGGTGGTTTCCAAAGCTATACCCTTCCAGAGGTATGGTCTTGTCAGAAGACCTTCTCTTTGAAAAGGGGCCGCATTTCCACGAACGCTATCGTGACTTCTTCTGTTGGTGTCTGCGAGGTTCTCTTCCTGCCCTTGCAGAGCATATTCGTGAGCTCGCGCCACGGTATGAAAGACTTACAGTGGATGTTGACCCTACTCGGGTCTCTCCTCAGTTTGGTTTTGATGCGGTGGCCCCATCGATCTGGCCCCAGTCTATTATCAGAGGGTGCTACAAGCGTTTGCTGACAAAGGAGTGCAAGACAGTCCTCATGAGCAATCTTCCCTTTGAGCAGCCTGCGGGAACTCGCAAGGGTGGTTGTTCCCAGAACTGGATCGCATACTGGGTTGCCCAGCAAACGAGGATTGAGACGGAGGCGGCGGCGCAGCCAGGAAAGGCCCCCTTGATCAAGAGAAACTCTTTTCCCTTTCGCCCCAATTGCAGTTTGAGCGAGTCTGAGTATGGTTGCTACTCGCTGTGGGACCGTGAGAATCATTTGTGCCCCGATTTCATTCTGAAGGAGCAAGTCGACGCAATCAAGAAGGGTGACACGCAGGTCGTCAAATATAGCAAGGCATTTGCTGAGGTAAGCAATTTCCTTGTGTGCTTTGAGCCTTTTGATTTCCTCGCGCTGATGCTTTTCGTTCTGTATTGTTTAGTGTCATGTGCGGAGGTTCGCAGCTGGTGATCGCTCCAAATCGCTGGTGGACACCATTGTTGCCACCAGAAGGAGGGGGGAGTCGTACCGGCTAGCATGGAGGATGGATGCCGAGGTCGAAACAAAAGTTCGCGGGGTCATGAACACTTTTGCTGACTCGCTGATAGACAACCCTCCGGCTCCGTCTCCTCCTAGAGATGACCCGTCCCCTCCAGCGACTGCGGCGCCGAGAGTGAAGAGACCTAGGCAAAAGGGGATTACGATTTCTTCCCCTAGGAGTGCTCCAGCTTCTCCCCCAGTGAGGTCCCTTTCCATCAAGGACAAAGGCAAGGGTCGTATGCCCAGCAAAGTGCGAAAAGATCTCGCAGTTGAGACTTTCGTTCCATTCAACCAAGAGGAGGAAGAGAGACAGGAGCCCCAGGCAAGTGATGAAGAAGAAGCAACAGTTGTGATGTGCGAGGAAGAATCAGGAGGTACTTCCGTCGCATCTCCTTGCCTTTTATCTAGACTTCTTTGTAGTTCTTTTCTTTGAACCAAATATGTATTTGCAGATGATGATGATGAAGCCGTCGGTGGCCTTGTGGCCAAGAGGCAAAAGAAAGATGCCCATTCTGGCATTTCAGATGATCCTATAAGCGAGGATGTTCTTGCTGAATCCCGGAAGACAGCCGCGGAGGCTGCTGAAAGAAGAAGGCAGCGAGAGGAAGAGGAGCTCGAGCTTGTGAAACAGCGGAGCCTCGAGGAGCTGCATGTTGACGACTTAGTGCGTCCAGTTGGCGAGGAAGACGAGCTTCCCGAAGAAGTGGCTCCTCATGTGGAGGAGGAAGATGAGGTTCCTGGAGAGGACGCAGCAGAGCTAGAGCAAGTCCAAGCGGACTTCGCAGAGATCGCAGGTGGCGATAAAGGTGAGATCTTCAATCTCGCAGTTACTTATAGAGATGTAATTGTGGGTGCGTTAAAGCACGGTGTGTCAAAGCCTGACATTCGCCGTTGGTTGGTAAGCAAATGCGGAGAACCCTCAGGTAATTATTTTGAGTGATATGCGCATACTAGGCTGTAGCCACTTGAGGCAAAATCATGACTGGTTTACTCGCGTCCCAGGTCACGCTTCTCTTAAAGATTTGCTTAGTGAGGATACACTGATAGGGCACGGTTCCACGTCCCTAGTGTACGATGAGGATACCTCAATCCCACCTTCGCGTGGAGGTGCTTATTCTTAGCTTTAGTAAAGATAGTGAAATAACTTATAACACAAGTTACCTCATATTATCGCATTTGGTATCGCAGGTCATGCTGAGGAACCTGAGCTGGAGCAGAGAAGTCAGCCTTCTGCATCCCATGTTCCAATCTCGAGCTCCCATACTGAGAAGCCCGTCGCAGCTGCTGGACACGTAAGTGAGCATCTCGAGGATGTCATCGAACTCTCCGATGATGTCGAAGCTGATGCTGTGCCGATGGACGAAGGTGTCCGTACTGGTGGTGAGGAAGAAAGGACAAGTGATGCTAACATTTTCGCATCTGGGAGTGTCCGTCCAGCGACTTCGGCTGTCCCTTCGCCTCCGGCGATGACTGAACCAGAAGCACCCATTCCTGCGTGGAGCATTTGGGGCTCGCAGGTTGGGAATGTAGTCGCAGCTGGTGCGGCCTACACTCTTCCTCCTGACTATGAGAGGTTGGAGCTTGCAGCTGATAGGAGAGCCATGGAGCGAGGACAGTCTTCGAACAACCCGGTGGCCCGCATCCCTTCTCTTCATGAAATTCTGGAAGGCACTGGTAAGTAAAGATTTACCGTTCGCACGTCGCATTATTTGCTTGCGAGTTCTGGCATTATAACCATTTTTGATGTCTCAGGTTTGAAGCAAACCGATGTAGACTGGGTGGTTCGAATGCGTCTCAGATACCCCCGATCGTTTGTGAGATCTCTGGAGATCGGACCTTTTGACAGGAGGCTATTCCTTACTGAAGCCATCTGGATACTGGAGCAGCTGTCTGCGGCTACACCTGCGACCATTTCGGCCCAGAGTGCTGAATTGCTGTGTGGCATGTGCCAAAATCTCTTGTTCAAAGTCCAAGGCAGACTTGGTTTCAAATTCCTCAAGGACAGAGTTACACTGATTCGCGCAGCTGTAACTTTGAATCTCGGTCACCAGAATCTCGCAGCTGAGATGCAGAAGGTGGAGCAGCAAAAGCAAAAGGTTGATGAAGCTGTAAAGCTGTATCATGAAATGAATGCTAAGTGCGAGCAACTGAAGCAAGAAGTGAAACAAGTGGAGAAGCTGAGCGAGCAGTTCGAGCCCCAAGACTCCTTAATCAAGAATTTGTTTTGACTTTTCGAATTTTGAAAAGAAAACAGGAAAATGGCTGAGACATTAATGTAATGTTTTGAAACATTAATGTGATATTGCTAGGGTTTCTCCCCCCCTTTTTTTTTTAACAACAAACACTGAGTTTGCCCGTTTTGCCCTTTTCGGGATTTGATTGGACATTTCTGTGCATATCCAATTATGACATCAGCAATTGATTTTCTGCTTGATTTTCGCGCTAATTTCTCGGCAGATAAGCACGCTTCCGTTGGGAAGTCCATCCGAATCATGACTATCCGTCATTTATTAGGATACGCAACTGAATCGTCGTAGCCTTTAGTAGGGTAATTGATTGTTACCGCTTTTCAAGGCGTAAGTGATTGAACTTACCCTCTTTTTTGAATTTTGCTGACTCATCTTAGGCAACCGAAGAGTCTCCACAGGGCCTATATAAACCCTGTCTTTGCCATTTGGGTTCTTCATCCCAAACATGTGCTTTGCCGTGAGTCCTTATGACTGCTGGCTTCAACGCTTGTTTTTCGTTGATTCATGGCAACTTCAAGTTTTGAATCCTGAGTTTGCGCTTTGTGCCATAGAAATAGTTTCCAAGATCCACTTTATGAGGCTTATTGCTGTTTATAACCGTCATAAAGAGGATGCAGATAATACCTCATGTGTGTTCGAAGAAATTTCTTCGTGTATTATGTGTGCAGGTCATGTTTCCGGCCGCCTCGTGGCGAGGTGCAGCGCCGAAGTGACCGTGCTACGGTCTCGTAATGAACGGCGGAATTCTCCTCCAGCATCTCCGGGGAAGAATCCGTTGCCCTCACATTTGTGAGGTCGGGGTGCTCGTCAATGCCCTTGTCCAACATGACAAGGAATCCATTACCAGAGGAATGACTGCTTCGCCTGTTGTGCGGAGTATCCTCTGTCGGCACAGGAAGCTCCTCCGGCGCCTATCTTGGTCAGACAGAGGCTTTTGTCATTCCTTGGGGTCTTGGGCGCATCGTATCCCTGACCTTGCTGCTAGGGATGTGGCGAATGACGAGTTGATCTCTTCGCGGCAGCATCCCTTTTGCTATAGATCTTTGGCCGCAGATCTGCGTACCGTGCTGCCGGTGTCAGGACCGGTGGATTCTCTCTTTTCTTAGTCGAGAGTTCTCTTGGCGCATCTCTGGCTTATCAGCCATTTTTCGAATGTATTGTGAGCCATGTTGGCTGTGTAGTTAGATTCGAGCTTTTCGCCTGTAAGCTGCTATCTAGATAGATAAATTGTAAGTCATTTGACTCATAATGATATATAGCTTTTGTACTATTTGCTCCCTTTGCAACAAAATACAATTTCGCATGCGTTTCGGCTTGTTTTGCCTTGCATAATGCCATGTAATGATTTAACATATGCGACGTCAATGCGCAGATGTTTCGCTAGATCATTCGAGATCATAATTTCGCAGCTGTGCCTTCTTGACGAATGGGCTTGCAGGTGGTCGTTGTAAATCGTATGAGATCACGTTCACAACTTTGCTATCATAACAGATAGTTTTCTTTTTTTAACAGATCAATTGAGATCATTGAGCGGTGCGAATTGCTATCATAGAAGATAGGCTTTATTAGAGAATTGCTTGAGATAGTTTCTCGCATGAATTGCTATCGCAGCAGATAGACCTTTAGAAGGTCTAGCAAGATGGTTCTGCAGTTACGTTACCATCGTAACATACGGACTTGGGTGATCAACTAAAATCACTTTGCGTATAAATTGCTACCGTAACAGATAGGCTTGAGAAGATCATATAAAATCGCATTTGTGTAAACCGCTATCGTGAGAGATAGGTTTTTGATGATCGATTGAGATTGGCTTAAAAAGATCATACAAGATCGCACTTGAGTAAACCGCTATCGTGAGAGATAGGATTTTGATAATCGATTGAGATCGTTTTTGTATTTTTGCTGCTATCGTAGGAGATAGGCTTTGGATGATCACTTAAGATCGCATTTGCATCGGCTGCCATCATAAGGGATGGGCTTTAGATGATCAATTAAGATCGCGTTTATGTTGACTGCTATCGTGAGAGATAGGCTTTGGATGATCATTTAAGATCGCATTTGCATTGGTTGCCATCGTAAGAGATGGGCTTTTAGATGATCAATTAAGATCGCGTTTGCTATCATATGAGATAGGCTTTGATGATCATTTAAGATCGCATTTGCATTGGTTGCCATCGTAAGAGATGGGCTTTGGATGATCAATTAAGATCGCGTTTATGTTGACTGCTATCGTGAGAGATAGGCTTTGGATGATCATTTAAGATCGCATTTGCATTGGTTGCCATCGTAAGAGATGGGCTTTGGATGATCGATTGAGATCGCGTTTGCTATCGTATGAGATAGGCTTTGATGATCAATTAAGATCGCGTTTGTGTTTGCTGCTATCGCAAGAGATAGGCTTTGATGATCAGTTAAGATCGTGTTTGCGTTTGGCTGCTATCGTAAAAGATAGGCTTTAGATGATCGATTGAGATCGCGTTTGCTATCATATGAGATAGGCTTTGATGATCAATTAAGATCGCGTTTGCGTTTGTTGCCATCGTAAGAGATGGGCTTTGGATGATCAATTAAGATCGCGTTTGCATTTGCTGCTATCGTAAGAGATAGGCTTTGATGATCAATTAAGATCGCATTTGTATTTGCTGCTATTGCAGCAAATAAATCATTGTTAACAGTAATAACAAGTTAAATAGAGCGATATAAACAGCTAGCAATATGAACTTCTCATTTGGGAGAATTCTTTTATTATGACATTCTCATATGTGAGAGATAGGATTACAATCCTCTCATATGGGAGAGGAGATTGCGTTAATCATAGCCACATGAGACATTAAGCAACGTTATCATAAAACGTATGAAATAAGAGAAGTCAAGGATAGTACTTCTTGATCCAGCGCATGTTGACTGAGCTTGGAGTTGAGGTTGTGCCGTGCAACCTTCGTATGCTGCAGTAGCCGCTATCGAAGACTTCTGTGACTTCGAAGGGTCCTTCCCAATTAGCTGCGAACTTTGGGTGAGTTGCTTCTCGCATGCAGTGATCAGACGCGCGCAAGACCAGGTCGCCAACTGCGAAATCCCGTCGCTGGACTGTCTTGTTATAGGCGCGAGCGATTCTCTCTTGGTACCGCTTGTTAGTCCTTTTGGCTTGTTCTCGCTTTTCTTCCAGCAAGACTAAATCATGATCGCGTTGATTTTCATAGAGTGCGTGGAAGGCCAGCCTTGCCGAATTGACTCTGACCTCCGCAGGTACCACAGCTTCGGCCCCATAACATAGTAGAAATGGCGAGGCCCCTGTAGGTGTCCTTGGAGAAGTTCTGTAGGCCCACAGAGCTGTGTTAAGGGAGTCGGCCCACTTCTTGTGGTCATCTGCGACCATCTTGCTCAGAATTCTCAACAGCGTTTTGTTAGTCGCTTCGGCTTGTCCGTTTCCCTTTGGATAATAGGGGGTAGAGCATATCTGCCTGATATTGTACTCCGCGAGTTTCGTAGCTACCTGACGATTAACAAAAGGAGTACCGTTATCTGAAAGAATAGTGTTTGGGATTCCAAACCTGCATACGATGTTTTCCTGGATGAAGTTAACCACAGCCAGCGCGTTTGCCGTCTTTAGTGGTATTGCTTCCACCCATTTGGTGAACAGCTCGGTTGCAGTGAGAATGAAGTGGTTCCCATGTGACGTTGGTCGGATGGGGCCAATGAAGTCCAGAGCCCATGTATGAAATGGCCATGGCGTCCCTAATGCATGTAGATCCACGGCAGGAGCGTGCACTAGGTTCCCTTTGAATTGGCATTCTTGGCAGCGTCGCACCTTGGTGCGGCAATCGACTTCCATCGTGGGCCAGAAGTATCCGATTGAGAGGAGTTGTCTGCATAATTTCGCACCTCCCTGGTGTTCCACCTGATGAGAAAGGTCCATGACTTCTTGTGCTTCCCTGCCGTCTAGGCATCGCAGCAAGTTACCTTCGTGACCTTTTCGCCAAAGCAGGCTTTCCTGAACCAGGTATCGAGAGGCTTTCCTCTTCAATTTGTCGGCTTCTTTTCTCGATTCGGGTACGGTGCCCTGGGTGAGGAATTCAAACAATGGCTTCCTCCAGTCTGTGTCGTCATCGGTTAGAGCGACGAGTAGAGAATCTTTGATTAGTGCGCAACTTTCGCACTTCCCTTGTATCAGGGCTGCAGCTGTTGACATGCCTGGCCAATGAATGCCATATCTCTGAGCTTTCCTGTAGATTGACACCTCGCTTTCTCCGCAAGCGTGTTGGTGAATCTTTTCTAACAGCTGTTGTCCCTCTTGCTCGGAGACACATCGCATGAGTATTCCTCCAGGACCCTTGTAGTAAAGGGTGTTGTCGTGGATGCAGTATCCTTTCGTGAGTACCCAGCTTTCGCTACTGGTGCCTTTCGCAATAGCTTGCAAGATTGCTTTTCGCCAGTCTGCGTCATCCATGTGTTCATCGTCGCACGCATCTTCTGTTAATGCCGACGATGTTCGCACTTCGATGGAAATCCTTGCGGGGCATTTGTCTATGCTGACCTTAGATCCTAGAGTTGCTAAGGCGTCTGCATACCTGTTGTCCGCTCGGGGTTTGTGCTCGTATTTCACGTCGCAGAATTGCTGCATCAGCTTTTGCACTAGGGTACGGTATGGCAGGAGGTTGATCTCCTTTAAACCATATTCGCCCGAGGCCTGCTTAACAATCAGCTTGGAATCTCCCATGACTGTTAAGTTGCTCACTTCCAAAGCTTTCGCCGCACGGAGCCCCGCGATCAGAGCCTCGTATTCCGCCTCGTTGTTCGTGACTGCGAAGTTGAGTTTTGCGGACATCTGTATGACTTCCCCGTCCGGCTTTGTCAAGACTATCCCAATGCCTCCGCCTTTTCTGGTTGACGAACCGTCGAAGTGGAGGGTCCAATAGGGCACGTCGATCGCGTAGATTTCAGGACCTTCGAGCTCTTCCTCGATCACAGGTTCGTGACTGTTGTCGGGGAACTGTGCCAACAGATCTGCTACCGCCTGCGACTTGATCGCTCTTGGTTTCACGCATGTGATATCGTATTGAGAGATGGTCATGTACCATTTCGCCAATCTTCCGCCCGGAGTAGTGTGAGTTAGCAGGTATCTTATGGGGTCGCTTTTGGTGACCACCACTACTTTGTGCGATGCAAAATAGTGTCTCAACTTCTCTATTACGAAGAATAAAGCAAGGCAATGACGTTCGATGTCCGTGTACCTTGATTCAGCAGGCTGCACAATGCGAGAGATGTAATAGATAGGCCTCTCTTTTCCCTCATAGATCTGAGCCAAGAGCGCTCCTATAGATTTCCTTGTCGATGTAAGGTATAGCAGAAGCGGCGATCCCAGTTGAGGCGCGATCATTATCTTTGGGGATGTGAGTAGCTCCTTTAGCTTTTCGAATGCGGCTTCGTGATCAGGAGCCCAGTTGTACGCGGCGTCCTTCTTGAGGAGAGTGCTGAAGCAGCATGTGATTTCGGCGATTGCTGGGATGAATCTCCGCAGATATGACAATTTTCCCAAGAATGTTTTCAAGGTACTTTGGTCGTGAGGTGGCGTCATGCTGGTGATGGCTGACACTTTCGCAGGGTCAGGCTCGATCCCTTGGCGATGAACTACACATCCCAAAAACTTCCCCGAAGTCACGCCGAATGCGCATTTCATGGGGTTCATTTTCAGTTGAAAGCTCCTGCATCTGTTGAATACCTTTCGCAGGTCTGCAAGGTAATCTGCTTCATACTTGGATTTGACTACCAAGTCATCCACATAGAATTCCACTTCTTTGTGCATCATGTCGTGGAATAGAGCCATCATGGCCCGCTGATAGGTTGCGCCTGCATTCTTAAGACCGAATGGCATTACCGTATAGTTGAATACCCCCACGGGAGTGATGAATGCAGTTTTCCTTGCATCTTCGGGATCCATCTTGATTTGATTGTACCCGCTGAAGCCGTCCATGAAACTGAACATGCGATGGCCTGCCGTTGAATCAATGAGCAAGTCGATATTAGGCAGTGGGAAATCGTCCTTAGGACAGAAGCGATTGAGATCTCGGAAGTCCACGCAGATGCGGAGCTGTCCGTTCTTCTTCACCACTGGCACGATGTTGGCCAACCATGTGGGATGGTGATTTGGCTCTATGAACTTGGCGTCTAGGAGTTTGACAATCTCCTGTTTGATCTTCACGTTGAGTTCTGGCCTGAAACTTCTGGTGCTTTGCTTGACCGGTTTAGACCCTGGGATGATGTCTAAACGGTGCATGGTGATGCTCGTGTCCAGACCCGGCATCTCGTCATATTCCCATGCGAACACGTCCTTGTATTCGGTTAGGAGCTGCAGCAGTCCTTGTTCCTCTTCGCTTGTGAGGTCCGCACTCAGGAAGACTGGCCTTTTCTTTTCCTCGTTCGGGCTGAGGAACACTTCCTTAAGCTCTTGCTTTTGTGGTCTTGGCCTGTCTTCCATGCATTCGGGCGCTTCTTTGAGTTTCTCCTCTGGAGTACCCTGTGTTGGCTCTTCTGTCAGCGCAACTTGCTCGATTTGATTGATTTGCCCAGGGACATCCCCATGCCCGTGTGAGGACGTCCCCGCGCACCTTCATATGCGATAGCATTTCTTCCCGTTGGCGTAGAAGCTCTCTATCTCCTTGCCCTCAGGGTCATGTTTTGTGATCCTCTTCAGAGTGTACACACTCTTGCGGTGATATGCGATGCGCGGCGCCTCTTCGTGAGTAGGCGGCGTTTCCTTGGTATCTCCCCTTGTCACCATCACGCCTGCAGGTGACTGGTCCTTGATGTCCTCCCAGAGAGGTAAAGGAGTAGGGTTGAATGGTCCGGGTGTTTGCTCGTCCGCCATCTCGGTGAACCACACCGCCTCGCTGAGATGTGCTTCGTCCAAGTTGAACGGGTTAGTTGAGGCCGGTATCTCGACAATCCTGTCGTTCCAGATAGCTTTCATCACCTGGTGAGCCGTCGAAGGAATCGCGTCAAAGCGATGAATCCAGGCCCGACCTATGATCATGTGGTATGTGGTGTTCGCGTCTATGACATAGAACTTCGCCGAGCACTTGATTTTGCCGATCTGAACGCCCAGGCGGATCCACCCGATCGTCATTCTGGAATCGCTTCCGAATCCCACCAGCGGGGATGGACGCTTGACTACCTTGTGCTCGGGGATCCCTGCTAGCTTCAGTGTGTGGAGTGGAACAACATTGACCGCTGCTCCTCCATCGACGAATGCTCGCTTGAATTCGACGCCGTTGATGATGGCGGTCACGTACAGGGGCCTCTGGTGGCTCGCATCTGTCTTTTTGTCGCTGGCAGAAAAGGTCATAATCTTTTCTGTGGAACGGGACGCCCTGACAACTTTCCCGTTGGAGACCACGAGGTCCTCCTCGTAGTCCTCTGCTACCCTTAAGATTGCTTTTGTCATGTCCGCTCGACATTTTTTCGGAGAAGTTCATCTCGTTGAAGAATTTGTCGAAGCCGTGCGACCCTTTCATGCGGTCGGCACGCTCATCTTCCGTGTCCATGCTGTAGTCTTCATCTTCATGGACTTCAGCAACGATGGGCAGACCATCCTCTGCGACTTCTTCCAAGTCCACTATCGAGATCATGGCGACCTCTTTGCCTTTTGAGCCTGAATCCGTATGGGCAGGCAGCGGGTTGTTGCGCACATCCTTCCGATGGTCGCTGACGATGAGTTCGCCGCTCTTCATCTTCTGATCGAGCGTGAATCTGAGCTTCTTGCACTCGGCTGTGGGGTGCATGACCTTGGCGTGGTATTCGCACCACTTAGGGTCCCTCGTCATCTCCTTGGAGGGTGCTTTCTCGAGCGGTGGTAGGACGCCGTCCTTACGCCACTGTCTGCAGAGATCGCTTGCTTCCTCCACCGAGCATGGCAGAGGCGGTGCATCGAAGTTTGCAGCCTTTGCTTGCTTCTGGGGCGAAACTGTATTGACCTCAGCTTCGCGTCCCCGCTTGTAGCCAAATCTGCCGATCTTGTAGGTGGTGCCGCTCGCAGGTCGTTCTGGAGCGCTCTTCTTTCTCTGTCTCTCGACAATGGGCTCGATGTTCATCGTGCATTCTATTAGCTTTGAAAACGTAGGCGTTTGCAAATTGATCAGCATGCTTTTGTATTCGTCTCGCATGCACTGCAGGCATATCTCTACGAGCCGGCTTTCGAGCATTGGATCTTTGCACTCCAAGGATTTCGCTCTGAATTTCTTGATGAAAGTGATTCCATCTTCCTCGCGTTTCTGATACATCCGTGAGAGATGGATCATCGTCACCTTTTCTTCCATCTGGAAGAACTTGGTATAGAACTTCTGGACCATGTCGTCCCAAGTTTTCACAGATCCGGCCTCCAACGTTCGGTACCATTTGTATGCTACATTCCCAAGAGTTTTTGGGAATTCCCGCATCAACAGTTTGGGATCGGCTCCGTATGGACCCATGACATCGATGAAACGCATGACATGCTCATGAGCGTTTCCATTGACGTCCTCGAACTTGTCCCATTTGGGAGCCTTGTACCCCGCCGGGTTAGGCATGAGATAGATCTCTCGTGGGATGGGTGGATCGTTGTCTAGCTTCGGGATGATGGTATCCGCGAACGACTGATGAGCCAAGATGGAGTCCACGCGCTTCTGCAAAGACGTCATGCATTCTGGAATGCTTCCCTCGGTAGTTGACGGAGGGGTTGCCGTAGGCGGTGGCGACACATATGCTGCCGGAGGATTGGGGGTGTATTGGCTACCCGCGTTTCCCCAGATTGTCGCTGGTGGAGGCAGAGTGTACTGCAGAGCTGGGTTGGACGCCAAAGCCGGGGGCTGAGAGGCGTGAGCAGCAGGGGGCAGCATTTGTGCCGTCGACCCTTGGACCGAAGGCAGCTGCGCGGCCGACGGTGGAGTTTGCAGATGAGGGTTGGGAGGCGTGGCCGACACTCCCAATCCTGGAGCGGAAGGGGTTCCTCCTCCCTGGGGGATAGCGGTGGCAGGTGGAGGATTTGGCGCAAGAGTGCCCAGAACGGCCAAGATCCGTTCTAACTGCGCGGACTGAGACTTGAGAGCTTTTGCCTGACTTTGGACAGTGGCGTCCAAAGACTCTAAAGTTGGCGCCTCGCCGGGAGTCGTCGGAATACGGCGAGCCTCGTCTCCCGAGGGAGTTTCAGTGGAAGGAGATCGGTTGCTGACATCGTCCTCCTGAGACATGGTTGCTTTTGCTGGTAAGTTTCACGTCGGGTTCACCAAAATGTGCACAAGAGATTCCGGCGGGGAGACCTCCGTGTACACCGTACGTAGTGGATCAGGGATCGCACAGGAAGAATAGGGGTGTGTGTAGGGAGAGAGCAAGTCAGTAGCAATGTCTGAGAGAGAGACAGAGGTTTGGCAGAGCTTCCGCGTATGGCAGTGTGTCCCCCTTTGTATGGAAAGGTTAACGATGTATATATACTGGAGAACATGACCGTTGTAGTGTGGTTAATGCGCCCATTAATGGCGGCTTAATTAGCTTAACCATAACGGCACGTTCGTCCGAGTATATAGGAACCGTTAGAGCACGTGGTGCGCGAGTACCGGAACCGTTACGAGGTTGACCGGGTTTGACCGGATTGACCGGGTTTATGGAGCTCGTGCCATAAATCTCTCAAAACAGTTACTAAAGGTCGCGCGCGGGCTTGGCTCGCACGCGACAGGGCTTACTCTAGCCTCCAGACCACAAAGTCCCTACAAGTCCCGTGCAGTGGTATGCGAGGGCTCTGTCTCGCAGCCCCCACATGGATCAGCTCGGCTGGTGATCCTGTGTGTGTGGAGCACAATATGGTGTGCTGGATGGTTGCCACGTGGCCTAGATCTGCCATGTCATAAAGCAGTATCTACACCTATCTACATCACTACGATCTCTAAGCTTGCTTCCTATCACGCCCGATAGCCACCTTTATGATTACCCAGTTACGGTGTAACGTTTGATAACATCAAAGCGCAATATTTCACAACTAGAGTATCTAGTGACTTCAAGTCCAAGGATTGCAATAATATTAGCACTACGAAAAGCGATTGTGACTTTACATAATATAATGTATCCTTTTCGTCGTGGGTCAGTCCAGTATGCCATTACTCCTAATGCATACCCATATGTTAGACTTGATATCTCCATATCAATCTACCCATATACTAGTCTATATTTGATTGCCCTATTAATCAATATAATGGACTAGGGACATTTAAGATAAATAACACAATTTATCTAAGGACTTCATTATATTAAATATCGCCATAAATAATAAATGAATATTCTAGCCAAAACATTGTCCATACTAAATCTATGATTGCCTCTAGGGCATCTATTCCAACAAGATTATCATCGTTGTTAGTTGGGTTGATTGTCTGATCTTAATTCTTAGCCTAAAAAGAGTCGCGAACCGGTTAGGCTAGTGTTCTAGGTGGGTGCTTGAGAGAGACTTTACCTAGATATGAACGAGAACAAGAAATTACCCCGAATCATTGAGACTGAGAGGTGAGATGATAGGACTATTCGTGTGAGGGTAGATTCGATTGTATAGCGTTAGGCATTGGTGGACCGAGAGGACCCAGTGATCAGCTTAACGTTAGGCGGTTAGAACCATATCGGTAGACATCGGTGGACCGACAGGACCCGTAGTCGATTGATAGGTAGGACAACATGAGACCGAGAGGAGATTGTAAGTGCTATTACCCGACACAACTAATTAGATGGTAGCGTGTCTCAATACATTATCCGGAACTGTCTAAAACCCTAGGGGATCCCTAGATCGCCTAGTTGTTCTCCAAATGCATTAGAAAAATACAAAAATATTAGTTAGTTGTTTATTTCAATTCTTAAATTAGTCATTCATCCTCCTAGTTACCGTACTCTAAATTAATCGTCTAACTAAGTAGTCTTGAGTATGTCCATGTGGGTTCGACAACAAGAGTTTTAATACTCAATCTTTATTACTTCGACCGTGCACTTGCGTATACACGTAAGAAATCGTGTCAAGTTTTTGGCGCCGTCGTCGGGGCAGCGGTAGATTATTTAGTGAGAAGTTAGTTTAGAGTACTTTTATTTTATTTTTATTTTATTTTGTTTCTATCCATGTGCTTCACGGGTATCTTGTGAGTTTAATTTCGCAGGGACACGGGAAGAAGGAGGCGTAACGAGCATGTGGAGCGACGAGGATTATGAGGGGATTTCCTATTACCCCTGCTACTGTGCTAAATGCAGAGTTTGGCACACATATGACTCATGCTCAACGATTTGGTGCTACAAATGCAAGAAATATCATACGTATGTGTTGGAATAGGTGCCCTAGAGGCAATCTAATATTTAGTACGAACAATTTTATTGGCTAGAATATTCATTTATTATATATTGTGATATTTAATATAATGAAGTCCTTAGATACAATGTGTTGTTTATCTTAAATATCCCTAGTCCATTATATGGATTAATAGGACGAACAAATATGGACTAGTATGTGTGTAGATTGATATGGAGATATCAAGTCTAACACATGGGTATGCATTAGGGGTAATGGCATACTGGATTGACCCACAACGAAAAGGATACATTAGATTATGTTAAAGTCACAATCGCTTCTCGTAGTGCTAATATAATTGCAATCCTTAGACTTGAAGTCAGTAGATACTCTAGTTGTCAAATATCGTGCTTTGATGTTATCAAACGTTACACCATAACTAGGTAATCATAAAGATAGCTATCGGGCATGATAAGAAGCAAGCTTAGAGATCGTAGTGATGTAGAGATGATTTGTCTCTCCCACATAATGGGAGCAAATATCCATGGCCACTCGAGGGATGAGGCTTATTGAATGTCTGGCCATACTCAGATAAATCAATATGGAGATATTGATGTTATCTGCTTGCATAAGCATATTCCCAGGATCGAGGAACTATGGATTGGATATAACGAGTGTGACTATTTATGTCTCGTGTCCAATCCGGATATGGAGACAAAGGGAAGGTGCAATATAAGATATTGGTCACAAAGGTTTGTCGGGATCACTGACTTATTTCTATTAGTTGGGTGCATGGATGTGTTGCTAGACACCGCTCCATGTTAGTAATAAGTTACTACCAACTAAGTAGAAACCTATGAGGTCACACGTCAAATAGAGTAGAACTAGATTTGGGATTAATTAATATGATTAATTAATGAGAAGGATCAATTTGCAACACCTTGCAAACTTAGTAGGACTAATATTCAAGGAAGGGACTAATCCAAGTTCATGTAGAACTAGGAGGGACCTTTATGTAGTTAACAAGGAGTTGTTGGACTATATAAAGGAGGCTCTAGCTTCCTTCCCACTAATGTTATTAGACATAACACAAGAGATTGGGAGAGAAAGCAAGAGAGAGCTAAAACACAAAGGGGCCGAAACCCCCTTGCGTCCGCCCCTTCCCGTCGGCACAAAGAGAGGGCCGAAACCCCTCTATCTTTCCTTGGTTGCTTGATTCCTTCTTCCCTCTTCCTCCGGTCCAAGCTAGCACTTGAGAAGGAAGAATCTAAATCTCACCTCTAGACGTGGATCAACCGTAGAGACGAGGAAAATATTCGTCGTGTGATCTCCCAAACTAAAAGGTACACATCTTCTATGTCCCTTATCATGTTATGATGTCTCTTCCTGTGATCCTTGGTGGGCTTTGAGTAGGAATTAATTTGTTTATTCCGCTGCGTTCCCTACGTCAAAACCCAACTGTGGTATCAGAGCCACAGGTCGTAGTGCATAACATGATTTTATGTGTTACGATTTCAGTTTATACACCGTTATATTCACATTATGCGAAAACTGAAATTAATTGGCATAGTAGATGCAAATTGAATTTGATTCAATATAAACAAGATCTAATTTAACATTGGATGTTATAATTGGTGAGTTTAATCACATAGGATGTGAATTACTGTGTTCTTGAAAATTAGGGTTCATGGGCACATAGTTGAAAAATGAGTTTTTCAATTATGGAAACAATTTCATGGAAATATCCATAAGGAAACAACCATGCTTGGGCAACAAGGAAGGAAGGGAAGTAGACTAGGGCCGAAACCCTAGCCGTCCGCCCCTTTCTCCTTGCGTGCCAAGCAAGGCCGCGGGTCACTAGGGCGGCTGGCCTTGGGCCGGGCCCATGTGGCGGGCGGCGATCCTTGGGGTTGGGCCTAGGCTTATGTTGGACCCCTTGGACCGTTGTAACCCTAATTACCCAATTCAATTAAAATTAAACAAGAGCGTTACAAAATTGGTTTTAACTGTATTATGTGCTTTGTTTCATGGTGGATGGATATGGACTAGGTTGTGGATGTTTATTACTTTGTGGTTTGGTTTACGGCCTGCGAGCTGATCAAATTAATGTAATAATTAATTAGGTTTTACGGCCTGCGAGTCGTCTTTTCTCCTCGACATGTGAGGCTTTTATTATTTATTTATTCTAGATGTTAGGATAGAATTAGAAATATTTAGATGATAGCCAAGAGCATGGAGAAGAAGACCAGAGTACCAAAGAAGCCAAAAGACGAAGAAGACGCCCTTCCCTAGGCGAGCGGCTATGGTGGAGCACATGGAGATGAGCTTATCACCTTATGGCAAATTGGATATTATCATCGACTTGATAATACCTTAGTCTAGGGGCCATATCAATGTCACGTTTTTTTTTATTTTGTGGATGTTTATCATTTTATGTCTTGTTATTTATTTTGTGTGTATGCCGATACTAGCAAAACGTTAACAAGATAATAATAAACAAGGATGGTCTTTTATTGTGGATTGCCCAATCCAAATAAGTAGCTCACGTTGATTAGATCAACCAAACAAATTAAGAATGATTAAACTCTCAATTAAAATATTGCGTTTTACTTTCTCTTGCTAAAACACCCTTCATGATCAGGGTTTATTAAAATTCGGTCTTGCCAAAGCAAGGCGATTTTAATTTACCATGGTGTGTTGCGGACCACACAAGCTAGTAATGTGTGTATGTTGAAGCAAGATGTTAGACGCAGCTGGGTAAGACTCAATTGGGTTGATGAACCTAGAGGCATGACAATTAGGCGTTACCCAAAGGATAAAGAATAAAGAGTTATTCACCTAATTGGACCAAGAGTTGCATGGGATGCAATTGGAATGGTTCCTACCTAAATAACATATTATTAGGTGACTTGCCAAAGCAAGCTCAAGAAGAAGTGAAAAAAGGATGTTGGGCCTACTAGATAATATAATGATATTTTCCGCATTAATGGTGAGGGCTATTAATCCGAGAAAAATAGCGGGAGCTATATTTAATGATCTAGCCATTGTTGAATATAGTTAAAATTGTTCAACATACTAAGATTGCACATTTCTCGTTTTGTAGAATTCCAAATGGCAAACAACAACGCATCGACTTCATCCCTACGATCTGTCATTGAGAAGGATAAACTGTCTGAAACAATTTCCTTGAATGGTACAGAAACTTGAGGACTCCTTAAGCAAGAAAAGAAGCTGTATTTCTTGGACACTCCGATTCCAGAACCACCACAAGATGAGTCTGTTCTAGCGGAAGTAAGGGCACGTCAGAAACATATTGATGATTCTAATGACGTGACTTGCCTCATGCTTCGCACAATGAATGCTGAGCTTCACAAGCAGCACGAGAACATGGAGGCCTATGATATGATCATACACTTGAAACAATTGTTTCAGGAACAGGCAAGGCATGAACGTTATGAGGTGTCCAAAGCATTGTTCAAGAGCAGTCTTGCAGAAGGGAATCCAGTAGGGCCTCATGTACTCCGAATGATCGGGTACATAGAGAACCTTGAGAGACTGGGATTCCCTCTTGGCCAAGATTTGGCAACTGATCTTGTCTTGCAATCGTTGCCTGACAGTTATAATCAGTTCATCATGAACTATAATATGAACGAGATCAGTAAGACTCTGCCAGACTTGTTGAACATGCTAAAAACAGTTGAACAGAGCGTCAATAAAGGCAAGGGCAAGGCCATAATGGTGGTGCACAAGAAGAAGGGCAAAGGAGGTTCCTCTACTTCCAAAGGAAAACGCAATAAAGTTGCGAAATCCAAGGAAGCCCTAAAGACTAATGGATGCGTGGCTAAAGGTGAATGTCACTACTGCAGCCAGCCGGGTCACTGGAGGAGGAATTTCCTTAAATATCTGGAGGATAAGAAGCTTGGAATAGTGATTCCACCACCATCAGGTATTTATGTTATAGACGTCAATCTTTCTATTTCTTCATCTTGGGTATTGGATACTGGATGTGGTTCTCACATTTGTCGAAATGTGCAGGATTTGAAAAGAAGTAGAAGATTGGCTAAAGGGGAGATAGATCTGCGCGTCGGGAATGGAGCAAGAGTTGCTGCATTAGCTGTAGGCGTTTATGAGCTATCTTTGCCTTCTAGACTTATTTTAGAATTAGACAATTGCTTTTATGTGTCTGCTATAAGCATAAACATTATTTCCATTTCTTGTTTGGACGAGAAGGGTTTTTCTATTTCAATAAAGGAAAAGTGTTGCTCCATTTATTTTGATAGTATGCACTATTGTAGTGCGCATTTGTCTAATGGATTGTATATCCTTGATCTAAATAGTCCAATCTATAACATAAGTACTAAAAGGATTAAAACTAATTATTTAAATCCTACATATCTATGGAACTGTCGTTTAGGCCATATAAATGAGAAACGCATATCTAGACTCCATAAGGATGGACTTCTAGACTCATTTGATTTAGAATCATATGAGACATTTGAATATTGTTTATTAGAAAAAATGACGAAGTCCCCTTTCAATAAGAAATGTGAGAGGACTAGTGAGTTATTGACACTCATACATACCGATGTGTGTGGGTCGTTCCCCACGCCTGCCAGAGGTGGTTAAACCTACTTCATTACGTTCACTAATGATTTCAGTAAATATGGATTTGTATACCTTATGAAGGCCAAATCTGAATCATTTGAATTGTTCAAGAAATTCAAGAATGAAGTAGAGAAGCAACGTGGTAAAAGTATTAAGGCTCTACGACCGGATCGTGGAGGATAATACTTAAACCAAGAGTTTGATGAGTATCTTAGAGAGTGTGGGATAGTATCCCACCTCACTCTACCCGGAACGCCTCAATGGAATGGCGTGTCCGAGAGGAGGAATCGTACACTATTAGATTTGGTGCGATCTATGATATCTCAAACATATTCCGATATCATTTTTGGGACATGCTCTAATGACGGCACCTTTTACCATTAACCGTATTCCGTCCAAATCAGTCATGAAGACACCATAAAAGATATGGACTGGAAAGCGTCCCATAGTGTCATTTATGAGGATTTGGAGCTGCGAGGTCTATGTAAAGCATTTACAAACAGACAAGCTCGGGCCCAAAGCGGATAAGTGTAAATTTGTGGGATATCCTAAGGAAACTAAAGGATATTATTTCTACAATCCCACCGAGAACAAAGTGTTTGTTGCTTGGACTGGCGTAATTCTAGAAAGAGAGTTTGTCTTTAAGGAAGAAAGTGGGAGGGATTTAGAACTTGAAGAGATTCAAGAACCACAAATTACTGAACCGATGATGGAACATGAGCAGGAACCGCAAGATGTTGTGGAAGAACCTTTTCAGGTAACACAGGAACTTCGTAGGTCAGGAAGAGTACGTCATGAGCCAGAGAGGTACGGACTTCTCGTAACTGAGCCCAATGACGCACCACTCATGGATGATGATCTTGCGACCTACGGGGAAGCCATGAGAGGCCCAGACTCCAAGAAGTGGCTAGAAGCCATGAGATCCGAATATGATTCCATGTACACCAACAAAGTATGGACTTTGGTGGAACCACCCGAAGGGGCTCGCCTATAGGGTGCAAGTGGGTCTTCAAGAAGAAGACCGACATGGATGGCAAGGTAGTTGCCTATAAGGGGTGGTTGGTTGCTAAAGGGTATAGACAGATTCATGGTAGAGACTATGATGAGACCTTTTCACCAGCCGCCATGAGTAAATCCATTCGAATCCTACTTGCTATTGCAGCATACTACGACTATGAGATTTGGCAGATGGATGTCAAAACAGCGTTCCTTTATGGGAACCTCCTCGAGGATGTGTATATGACACAACCAGAGGGTTTTGAGGATCCAGAAAATGCCAATAAAGTCTGTAAGCTGCAGAGATCCATTTATGGATTAAAGCAAGCTTCTAGGAGCTGAAATAGACGTTTTGATGACGCAGTCAAAGAGTTTGGCTTCATCAAGAACGAAGATGAGCCTTTTGTTTACAAGAAGGTTAGTGAGAGCTTTGTAGTATTTCTGGTCTTGTATGTGGATGACATACTAATCATTGGAAACGACATATATCCTACTTTGCAATCTGTTAAAGATTGGCTAGGAAAGTGCTTCGCAATGAAGGACTTAGGAGATGCAGCATATATACTTGGTATAAAGATCTCTAGGGATAGATCTAGAAAGCTGCTCGGCCTAAGTCAAAGTACATATATAGACAAGGGGTTGAAAAGGTTCAACATGCAAGATTCCAAGAAGGGATTCTTGCCCATGTCGCATGGAGTCACTCTTTCTAAGAATGATTGTCCCTCCAATGAGCTTGAGAAGGACCGCATGAGTAGGATACCCTATGCTTCGGCCATAGAATCCATCATGTATGCCATGTTGTGTACTAGACCAGACGTATCATACGCATTGAGTATGGTGAGAGATATCAGTCCAATCTGGGTGAGAGTCACTGGATTGTTGTCAAGAACATCCTAAAGTACTTGAGAAGAACTAAGAATGCCTTCTTGATATTTGGATGTAAGGAAAAGCTTAGTGTAATCGGTTACACTGATGCAAGCTTCCAAACCGACAAAGATGACTACAGATCGCAGTCTGGATACGTGTTTTTCCTGAGTGGAGGAGCTGTGAGCTGGAAGAGTTCCAAGCAAGGGACAGTTGCTGATTCTACAACAGAAGCTGAGTACATTGTTGCTGCGGAAGCAGCAAAAGATGCAGTTTGGATAAAAAAGTTTATCACTGAGCTCGGTGTGGTCCCTAGCATCGTGGATCCCATAGAGTTGTACTGTGACAACTCCGGGGCGATACCACAAGCCAAGGAACCAAGATCACACCAGAAATCAAAGCATGTACATAGGAGATTCCATCTTATTCGTGATATGATCGATCGAGGAGATGTGAAGATGTGCAAGATTCCAACGGATGAGAATCTTTCAGATCCGCTCACATAACCTCTTGCGCAGCGAAAGCATGAAGGGCACGCCAGATCTATAGGCATACGAGATGCACCAGATTGGATCTAGTGCAAGTGGGAGACTGTTATTGGCTAGAATATTCATTTATTCATGCACCACATCTATAGGCATACGACAATCTAATATTTTGTACGAACAATTTTATTGGCTAGAATATTCATTTATTATATATTGTGATATTTAATATAATGAATTCCTTAGATACAATGTGTTGTTTATCTTAAATATCCCAAGTCCATTATATTGATTAATAGGACGATCAAATATAGACTGGTATGTATGTAGATTGATATGAAGATATCAAGTCTAACACATGGGTATGCATTAGGGGTAATGGCATACTTGATTGACCCACAACGAGAAGGATACATTAGATTATGTTAAAGTTACAATCGCTTCTCGTATTGCTAATATAATTGCAATCCTTAGACTTGAAGTCAGTAGATACTCTAGTAGTCAAATATCGTGCTTTGATGTTATCAGACGTTACACCGTAAGTGGGTAATCATAAAGATAGCTATCGGGCATGATAAGAAGTAAGCTTAGAGATCGTAGTGATGTAGAGAGGATTTGTCCCTCCCACATAAAGGGAGCAAATATCCACGGCCACTCGAGGGATGAGGCTTATTAAATGTCTGGCCAGACTCAGATAAATCAATATGGAGATATTTATGTTATCTGCTTGCATAAGCATATTTCCAGGATCGAGGAACTGTGGATTGGATATACAAGTGTGACTATTATGTCTCGTGTCTAATCCGGATATGGAGACAAAGGGAAGGTGAAATATAAGATATTGGGCACAAAGGTTTGTCGGGATCGCTGACTTATTTCTATTACTTGGGTGCATGGATGTGTTGCTAGACACCGCTCCATGTTAGTAATAAGTTACTACCAACTAAGTAGAAACCTATGGGGTAACACGTCAAATAAAGTAGAACTAGATTTGGGATTAATTAATATGATTAATTAATGATAAGGATCAATTTGCAACACCTTGCAAACTTAGTAGGACTAATATGCAAGGAAGGGACTAATCCAAGTTCATGTAGAACTAGGAGGGACCTTTATCTAGTTAACAAGGAATTGCTGGACTATATAAAGGAGGCTCTAGCTTCCTTCCCACTAATTTTATTAGACATAACACAAGAGAGTGGGAGAGAAAGAAAGAGAGAGAGCTAAAACAAAAAGGGGCCGAAACCCCCTTGCGTCCACCCCTTCCCGTCGGCACAAAGAAAGGGTCGTAACCCCTCTCTCCTTCCTTGGTTGCTTGATTCCTTCTTTCCTCTTCCTCCGGTCCAAGCTAGCACTTGAGAAGGAAGAATCTAGATCTCACCTCTAGACGTGGATCAACCTTAGAGACGAGGACAATATTCGTGTGATCTCCCAAACCAAAAGGTACACATCTTCTATGTCCCTTATCATGTTATGATGTCTCTTCCTTGTTGGAATAGATGCCCTAGAGGCAATCTAGTTTAGTATGAATTTATTTGTGGCTAGAAATTCATTTATTATTTATTGGGTATTTAATATAATGAAGTCCCTAGATTTACAATTGTGTTGTTTATCTTAAATATCCCTAGTCCAGTATAATGATTAATGGGACAATCATCTTTTGACTAGTATGGGGTTGGATTGATATGGAGATATCATGATCCAACACATAGGTGTGCATTAGGGGTAATGGCGCACTGGATTGACCCATCTCCGAGAAGGCTACATACACGTTATGTTGAGTCACAAGCGCTTCTCGCGGTGCAATGGTATTGTCATCCTTAGACTTGAAGTCACTAGATATTCTAGTTGTGGATTATTGTGATTTTGGTAGCGTTAAACGCTACACCGTAACTGGGTAGTTATAAAGGCGTGTACCGGATACAATAAGAAGCAAGCTTAGAGATCGTAGTGGACGTAGATAGAATTTGTCCCTCCCACATAACGGGAGCAAATATCCTAGGCCACTCGAGGGATAGTGCTTATAGAATGTCTGGCCAGACTCAAATAAATCAATATAGGATATTGATGTTATTTGCACGAATAAGGCTATTCCCATGGATCGAGAAACTGTGGATTGGATATACGAGTGTGACTTGTATGTCTCGTGTCCAATCCGGATATAGAGACAAAGGGATGAGACAATTACTTGTACAAAGGTTGTCAAGATGACTATTCTATTAGTTGGCTAGAATGGATGTTTTGCTAGAAACCGCTCCATATTAACAAATAGTTGCTACCAACTAGATAGAACCTATGGGGTCACACGCTAGATATAGTTGAACTAGATTTGTGAATTGATTAATTGGATTAATTAATTAGAAGGATCACTTTGCAAAAACTTGCAAACTTAGTAGGGACTAATTTGCAAGGAAGGGACTAAATTGAATTCTAGTAGGACTAGAATAAGTCCTTTAGGTAGTGGCAAGGATTTGTTGGACTATAAAAAGGACCTTCCTTCCTTCCTTCCCACACTTATGATTCATTAGATCATTACTTGAGTGGGAGAGAACAAAAGGAGAGAGAGCAAGCAAGCTAGAGGAGCTCGCCGCCCCCCTAGCTCGCCGCCCGTCCCCGTCGGCCCCAAAGGAGGCCGGACCTCCATTGGTTCGTCTCGTTTTGCGTGATTCTTCTTCCTCTTCCTCTTTTCGGGCTAGCACCAAGGAGTGGGAGATCTAGAAATCAACTCTAGGCATGGATCAACTATAGAGAACGTGACACAATTCGCGTTTGAAGTCATCAAAGGAGAACCCTAAGGTGTGTTATTGATTTCTTCCTTTTACCATCGTTATGTCTCTTGACTTGTGATCCTTGGAGGGTTTTGCATGGTTAATTATTGTTTCCGTTGCGCATCCATGAATCAAAACCCTACAGTGGTATTAGAGCCACATGTCGTAGAGCATAAACGTGGTTTATGTGTTACGTTTTGATAGTTTTACACCTTAAATTGATTGTTTATCGCGAAAAACAAGACAAATCAAGCATATGATGCGATTTGTCAATAATCTATCATAACAAGATCTAATTTTTGCATTGGATGCATGAATTAGTGAGTTTGAGAAAATTTAGGGTCTTAGATCTAGGGTTTGGGCATCCTTGGGGAAGAAGAAGTTCTTCCCAAACAAGGAAACAACCAAACTTGGGCACCAAGCAAGGGAGTTGTTTTGGAAACAACTCCCTAAGAGGTTCGGTCCCCTTAAAGGGACCGCCCCTCTCGCTTGCCGCCCAAGCTAGGCCGCCCTAGGGGCTGGGGCAGCCCTAGCCCGCGGCCTAGCCGCGTGGCCTAGGGGCCGGCCGGCCCTAGGGCCTTGCGGTTCACCTTTTTGGGCCCTGGCAATTTGATTGTTGGGCCCATGGACCGTTTTAACCCTAGAATATCCTAAAATCAATTAAAATTAACCAAGCGCGTTAAAATTGGATTTTAACTATTTATGTGCAATTCACATGGTGATTGGATATGACCTTAGGATGTGGTTTGATGTGGATGTTTAATTTTTGTTTTTTTGGTTTACGGACTGCGAGCTGATCAATTAATTGTAATAACTAATTAGGGTTTTATGGCCTGCGAGCCATTTTTTTCCTCAACGTGTGAGATTTATTTTATTTAGTATAGAAATTAGCTAGTGCTAGATAAAGTAGATTGTTAGCCAAGACTGAAGAAAAGAAGCCCAAAGCCAAAAGAAGCCACAAAAGATGGAGCATGGAGCATTCCACATGACTATGAGGATGGACCAAAAGATCAAGACGCATGGAGATGTGTTTGCTTTTAGGGTTCATAGATAATTCCATTGGCTTAGAATTATCTTAGTCTAGAAAAGGTCATATCCACATCACGTTTTATTTATGTTTTGTAGTTGTTTAATTTATTGTCTTATTATTTTGTGGTTGGTGTATGGATGATGCATGCAATTAGGATAATAAAATAATTAGAAAACCCGGATCTATTATTTGGAGTTGTGCCCAAACTCAAATAGATAGATTAGTTGATATTGATCAACAAAACAATTAAAAATTGAATTTAAAATCCCTCAAAATTCAAATATTGTGTTCTTGCCTTCTCGTTATTTAAACACTCATTATCATCATGATTTATCAAGTTCGTGCGTGCCAAAGCATGGCGACTTGGTTCATAATGATGGAATGCGATAGCACAAGCTAGTAATGTGCAATTGTTTAAATAAGAGGTTGAACACAACTAGGCTATTAATGTGATTAAGAAACCTAGAGGCAATCAATTGGTATTATCCATATGGATGGATAAATAAGGAGTTATTTGCCCAATTGAACCAAGAGTTGCATAAGGGATGCAATTGGAATTGTTCCTACCTAAAGTAGTCAAATTATGGGTGACTTGCCAAAGCAAGCTCATAAGGAGATGAAACATGGATCTTGGCCCACTAGAAAATATAAGGATATTTTCCGCATTAATATCTTGAGTGTTATTAATCCGTAGAAAAATAGTGGGAGCTATATTTGATAAACTAGCCATTATTGAATATAGTCAAAAGTTCACAAATACTAAAACTTGCGTATTTTTCTTTTGTAGAATTCCAAATGGCAAACAACTCATTGAGTTCACAACATTCCCTACGATCTGTCCTTGAGAAGGACAAGCTCTCTGGAACCAACTTTCTTGATTGATACAGAAACTTGAGAATCGTTCTCCAAGCAAGAGAAGAAACTGTACGCAATAGAGGAGCATGTTCCAGAAGGTCCAGAGAACCAAACACCTGCAGCCCTAAAGGCGTATCAAAAGCGTGTTGATGATGCTAATGATGCAGTCTGCCTTATGCTATGCACCATGACTTCTGAGCTTCAGAAGCAACACGAAAACATGAATGTTGTCGATATGATCGAGCATCTGAAGCAGCTCTTCCAAGAGCAGGAAAGGGTTGAGAGGTATGAGGTCTCTAAGGCACTGTTCAAGTGTCATCTGGCAAAAGGGAACCCGGTGGGACCCCATGTACTCCGTATGATCGGGTACTTGGAGAATCTCGCCCGACTGGGGTTCCCAGTCGGCCAAGAGTTGGCAACCGATCTCGTGTTGCAATCGTTGCCCGAGAGTTATGGACAGTTCATCATGAACTATAACATGAACGAGATCGTGAAACCACTGCTAGATTTGCTCAATATGTTGAGGACAGCTGAACAGAGCATCAACAAGGGTAAGGGCAAGGCCATTATGATGGTACAGAAAGGAAAGGGCAAAAGGTTTGCCTCATCCTTCAAGGGCAAAGGCAAGTCAGTTGCCAAGTCCAAGGAACCTGCCCTTAAGCCTGTTGGTGGCATTGCCAAAGGTGTGACTAAAAGTGAGTGTCACTACTGCAGTCAGCCTGGACACTGGAGGAGGAACTGCCCAAAATATCTGGAGGACAAGAGGCTTGGAGTAGTGATTCCACCACCACCAGGTATCTTTGTTGTAGATGTCAATTTAACTGTCTCTACATCATGGGTATTAGATACTGGATGTGGATCTCACATTTATCGAAATGTGCATGATCTAAAGAGAAGTAGAAGATTGGCTAAAGGGGAGATAGATATGCGCGTTGGGAATGGAGCAAAAGTTGCTGCGTTGGCCGTGGGCGTGTGCGAACTATCTCTGCCTTCAGGATTAGTTTTAGAATTAAATAATTGCTATTTTGTGCCCGCTAGAGAAAAAAACATTATTTCTATTTCTTGTTTGGACAAGGATGGTTTTATTATTTCAATAAAGAACAATTGTTGTTCCTTTTATTTGAATAATATTCACTATTTTAGTGCGTAATTATTTAATGGACTGTATGTCCTTGATCTAAGCAATCCTGTCTACAACATTAATACCAAGAGAATTAAAATAAATGATTTAAATTCTGCTTACTTATGGCACTGTCGTTTAGGCCACATAAACGAGAAACGTATATCTAGACTCCATAAGGATGGACTACTACACTCATTTGATTTTGAATCATATGAGACATGTGAGGCTTGTTTATTGGGAAAAATGACAAAGTCCCCTTTCAATAAGAAAGGTGAGAGGACTAGTGAGCAATTTGCGCTCATACATAATGATGTGTGTGGGCCATTTGCCACGCCTGCCAGAGGTGGTTATGTCTACTTCATTACATTTACTGATGATTACAGTAGATATGGATTTGTGTACCTCATGAGGGCCAAATCCGAATCCGTTGAAGTGTTCAAAGAATTCAATAATGAAGTAGAGAATCAACTTGGCAAAAGTATCAAGGCTCTACGATCGGATCGTGGAGGAGAATACTTAAGCCAAGAGTTTGACGACTATCTTAGAGAGTGTGGGATCGTGTCCCAACTCACTCCACCCGGAACGCCACAATGGAATGGCGTGTCTGAGAGGAGGAATCAAACCCTATTGGATATGGTTCAATCTATGATGTGTCAAACAGATCTTCCATTATCATTTTGGGGCCACGCTCTATTAAGTGCAGCTTTCACCATTAACCGTGTTCCATCTAAATCAGTCATAAAGACACCATATGAGATGTGGAGTGGGAGGCGTCCCACACTTTCGTTCATGAGGATTTGGGGATGCGATGTCTATGTAAAACGTTTACAATCAGACAAGCTAGGGCCTAAATCGGATAAGTGTAAATTTGTGGAGTACCCTAAGGAAACTAAGGGTTACTACTTCTACAATCCAACCGAGAACAAAGTGTTTGTTGCTCGGACCGGCGTGTTTCTAGAAAGAGAATTTTTCTCTAAAGAAGCAAGTGGGAGGACTGTAGAGCTTGAAGAGGTTCAAGAACCACAAATCACTGAACCGATTATGGAACATGAACAGGAACCACAAACAGTTTTGGAGCAACCTGTTCAGGTAACACAAGAGCTTCGTAGATCTAGTAGAGTGCGCCAGGAATCCGAGAGGTATGGACTTCTCGTGACCGATTACGGTGACACAATGCTCATAGATGATGAGCCTACTACCTATGAAGAGGCCATGAAAGGCCCAGACTCTCAGAAGTGGCTAGAAGCCATGAGATCCGAGATGGAATCCATGTATACCAACAAAGTATGGACTTTGGTGGAACCACCCGAAGGGGCACGACCCATAGGGTGCAAGTGGGTCTTTAAGAAGAAGATCGACATGGATGGTAATGTGATTACCTATAAGGGCCGATTGGTGGCTAAAGGATTCAGACGGATTCATGGTATTGACAATGATGAAACCTTTTCACCAGTCGCTATGACCAAATCCATCCGAATCGTACTTGCGATTGCAGCGTACCACGACTATGAGATTTGGCAGATGGATGTCAAAACAGCATTCCTTTATGGGAATCTCCTCGAGGACGTATATATGATACAGTCGGAGGGTTTTGAGGATCCAAAGCAAGCCAACAAAGTCTGTAAGCTGCAACGATCCATTTATGGATTGAAGCAAGCTTCTAGGAGTTGGAATCGACGTTTTGATGAAGTATTCAAAGAGTTTGACTTCATCAGGAACGAAGATGAGTCTTGTGTCTACAAGAAGGTTAGTGGGAGCTCTGTAGCTTTTCTGGTCTTGTATGTGGATGACATACTACTCATTGGAAACGACGTTCCCATGCTACAATCTGTTAAAGATTGGCTAGGGAAGTGTTTCTCAATGAAAGACTTAGGGGAAGCAGCCTATATACTCGGTATAAAGATCTATAGAGATAGATCTAAGAGACTGCTAGGCCTAAGTCAAAGTACATATATTGACAAGGTGTTGAAACGGTTCAACATGCAAGATTCCAAGAAGGGATTCTTGCCCATGTCACATGGAATCACTCTTTCGAAGAGTGGTTGTCCTTCCAATGAGATTGAGAAGGAACGCATGAGTATAATTCCCTATGCCTCGACCATAGGATCTATCATGTACGCCATGTTATGTACTAGACCAGATTTGTCATATGCCTTGAGTATGACAAGCATATACCAATCCAATCCAGGTGAGAGTCACTGGATTGCAGTCAAGAACATCCTGAAGTACTTGAGAAGAACTAAGGATGATTTCTTGATATTTGGCGGTGAGGAAGAGTTGCATGTAAGGGGTTACACTGATGCAAGCTTCCAAACCGACAGAGATGACTTTAGATCACAGTCGGGATATGTGTTTTGCCTGAATGGAGCAGCGGTGAGCTGGAAGAGTTCCAAGCAAGAGACGGTGGCTGATTCCACAACAGAGGCTGAGTACATTGCTGCAAATGGCGCAGCAAAGGAAGCTGTTTGGATCAGAAAATTTGTTTCTGAACTTGGTGTGGTTCCTAGCATTGCGGATCCAGTTGAGTTGTATTGTGACAACACTAGGGCGATCGCGCAATCAAAGGAACCCAGGTCGCACCAGAAATCCAAGCACGTGCTCAGGAAGTTTCATCTGATTCGTAATATTATCGATAGAGGAGACGTTCGGTTATGCAAGATTCCTACATATGAGAATCTGTCAGACCCGCTTACAAAGCCGCTGACGCAGTGGAAGCATGAAGGGCACACTAGGAGTATGGGCATACGAGATGCGCCAGATTGGCTCTAGTGCAAGTGGGAGACTGTTGGAATAGATGCCCTAGAGGCAATCTAGTTTACTATGAATTTATTTGTGGCTAGAAATTCATTTATTATTTATTGGATATTTAATATAATGAAGTCCTTAGATTTACAATTGTGTTGTTTATCTTAAATATCCCTAGTCCAGTATAATGATTAATGGGATAATCATCTATAGACTAGTATGGGGTTGGATTGATATGGAGATATCATGATCCAACACATAGGTGTGCATTAGGGGTAATGGCGCACTGGATTGACCCATCTCCGAGAAGGCTACATACACGTTATGTTGAGTCACAAGCGCTTCTCGCGGTGCAATGGTATTGTCATCCTTAGACTTGAAGTCACTAGATTCTAGTTGTGGATTATTGTGATTTTGGTAGCGTTAAACACTACACCGTAACTGGGTAGTTATAAAGGCGTGTACCGGATACAATAAGAAGCAAGCTTAGAGATCATAGTGGACGTATATAGAATTTGTCCCTACCACATAACAGGAGCAAATATCCTAGGCCACTCGAGGGATAGTGCTTATAGAATGTCTGGCCAGACTCAAATAAATCAATATAGGATATTGATGTTATTTGCACGAATAAGGCTATTCCCATGGATCGAGAAACTGTGGATTGAATATACGAGTGTGACTTGTATGTCTCGTGTCCAATCCAGATATAGAGACAAAGGGATGAGACAATTACTAATACAAAGGTTGTCAAGAAGACTATTCTATTAGTTGGCTAGAATGGATGTTTTGCTAGAAACCGTTCCATATTAGCAAATAGTTGCTACCAACTAGATAGAACCTATGGGGTCACACGCTAGATAGAGTTGAACTAGATTTGGGAATTAATTAATTTGATTAATTAATTAGAAGGATCACTTTGCAAAACCTTGCAAACTTAGTAGGGACTAATTTGCAAGGAAGGGACTAAATTGAATTCTAGTAGGACTAGAATAAGTCCTTTAGGTAGTTGGCAAGGATTTGTTGGACTATATAAAGGACCTTCCTTCCTTCCCACACTTATGATTCATTAGATCATAACTTGAGTGGGAGAGCACAAAAGGAGAGAGAGCTAGCAAGCTAGAGGAGCTCGCCGCCCCCCTAGCCCGCCGCCCGTCCCCGTCGGCCCCAAAGGAGGCTCTTTTTGCGTGATTCTTCTTCCTCTTCCTCTTTCCAGGCTAGCACCAAGGAGTGGGAGATCTAGAAATCAACTCTAAGCGTGGATCAACTATAGAGAACGTGACACAATTCGCGTTTAAAGTCATCAAAGGAGAACCCTAAGGTGTGTTATTGATTTCTTCCTTTACCATCGTTATGTCTCTTGACTTGTGATCCTTGGAGGGTTTTGCATGGTTAATTATTGTTTCCGTTGAGCATCCATGAATCAAAACCCTACATTCCTGTGATCCTTGGTGGGCTTTGAGTAGGAATTAAATTTTTGTTATTCCCATGCGTTACCTACGTCAAAACCCAACAGTATGAAGGCATATGCATACTTGATCAACCCCAGCTTCAGCACCACCAAGATGACTCACAAGCCAGTATGACAGACTTGTGTAAATTATGGAAGAGATCCAAGCTTGCATCAAACGAATGTCCTTGGATACACCAGAGCCACAAGAGGATCCCTTGTCACATGACATTGAGTCCTTAATTGAGCCTCTATGGTTACCATCACAAGATGATTCAGATGAAGCTCATTGGCTACCAGTTGTCCCAGAGATGCAAAGGACACTGATAGCTAGGATGGAGCGAGAACGAGAATCCGCGTCGCAAGATGCTGTTGTGGAAGAAGAGGTACATGAGCTGAGCGAAGGCTGGCTTGTCCATGAGCCAGTTGTGGAGGAACCAGAATCTGATTCAGATTGGGGTGGACCTGTGTGTCTGAGATGGGAGGATCTTCCGGGCGGTTTCGACTGGTTCTACCAGTCTTTGCACAAAAAATTGAAAATCCAAATTCAACAAATCTCTCATCCTCATCCGCTCGTCCTCAACCATCATCCTGTCGGTTTCCTCTCTGAATGTCTGCCGAGTGAAGTGCAGAGGGCACAAAAACTGAATATTGACAAATCGACGCCCTTGTTTCGCAAGATGTTCTTGGAGTTCTTTATCATCACCAAGAACACCGATTTTATCTTATGGAGGCGCAATTGAATGGGGAGAGAATTGTACGCAAAAGAGAGATATTGAGTCATGTGAGAACGGAGAGAAGGATAGGGAGAGAAGAGGAGAGGAAGAGATAGATACTGGTAAGTGGTAACAAATAAGGTTGAATAGAGAGAACGAGAGGTTATTGAGTGTGGATAAGAACAAATAAAATGAAAGGGCAACGTAGGTTCAAAGTTGTCACGTTTGTGTTGCTGCATCCTAAAAGAAAAGAAAACAAAATGTTTTTTCTTTGAAGCTACTTTAATGGCTATATTTGATAAAACAACGTTTATGCCGATGTTATGTTTGATCAAAAAGTTACAAGTTCTTTTAATTTTCCCATAATTTTTTTATTAGCTATATTAACTATTTACATAAAAAAGGTTAACTATATGTTTTTAGTCATAAGACATATTCATTTTCTTCAAGCTAATTTTATTAATAACAAGCGGTTCAACCGGTCCAACCACTGGTCCGACCGTGAACCAGTGTCTCACCGGTTCGATGGGCGGTCCAATTCTGAAAACTTTGCTTGCAAGAATATGGTTAGCATTGCAGAGAATCTAAATAAAGAGCTCTCAGACCATTTAAAATAAATCTATTTAATGCGCTACATGATCTGAGAGTTTTTGTTCAGAATTGACTACTGTCTAGAAACAGTACCGGATCCCAAATTGACTTAATCTTTATTATCCTGTTTCAGTATCAATCAGCTCAGAATCGAATTACGAGTCAACCCTAAAAGTTTCATGGCGGATGACTCCGCCATAATTTTCCACCCTCCACGTCTGACGCACTCTCACTCGCTTCACCTCATATCACACGTGTGGCTCAGCACTGAGTCGATCTCTCCCTCTCGTCTGCATGGCTCAACGGAGTCGTTCAAGCGACTCGAATTCTGTGTGGCTTCGCATCTCGTCTCTTTAGTCATGGATTTCGTCGCAACTCATTAGCTTGTCACCAACTCTGCGATTTCCTTCCTGGCTCTGCTTTACTTTGACAACTCACTTAATTTTTGACTAAGTTGTTTGACTCAATCGCTTTGACCGGCTAATTTTGCTCATGTATGTTCACGTTTGAACCAGACCGCATTTGTCCCAAGGTTTTTCGACTCTCTGAATTCATTTTTGGACCCAGTTCTACCAAATTTTGTCTCTTTGGTGTCGTTTCCTTGTATTTTTGGTCGTCGGTCACATCTTTGACTATCCTGAATTATTCTCTTCTAATGAACTTTTGGATTGTTTCTCCCCGATTTTCAAGCTTTTTGGACTTCCTGAATTCAATTCTCATGTCATTTTGGTCGGAGGAACTCTATTATTTCTAGTTCTCGATAATACTTTTAGACATTTAGCTACGTTCTTGGATATTATGTTGCCCTGGTAGTGTCGTACATGGCTAGTTATTGTTCTCACTACCATACTCCAGGACGTGAGCTTCCTGACTGCCATATTCTATCGTACATGGCTATCATGTTGAGTCAAGTTACATATGAAGAATATGTCACAAACGAAATGTTTAATAACTTTTGGGGGTTGTTTATCAATAATATGAAACTTTGGGGGGGATCCATGTGTATTTACCCAAGGGTATTACAGAATAATTTTTAGTTTAGTTATATAATATGTGCGGGTACTACTTGTACATTTTTGAAAATGTAGGGGAGGTCCGTGTCTTGTACTATCAGTTAAAATACCCAAAATATCTAAAATTGCAGTTTATGTTTCCAAATTTAATAAATATTTTTATTGTTAATTATAATCAATTATCTACTTGAATATCTATGTGCAATTACATACCGTTATATGATTAAATTAAAGAGTTTTCTAAAACACTTAGCCGACCGAGTTGTAAAAAAATGAATAATTACTAGCTACGATAATAATAGTAGTACTAAATGTGTAAGTAAGATAATATGTTTTCATTATGTATTAATCCTTATTTAAAAATAGGACAAATGACACTAAACCCATATGCAGTTTGATACTTGTGACTCTAAATCTCCAACACTTATAATATCCATCACGTAAGGTGACGTGATGAGCTGTAATACCCATCTTGTGATGGGTATTATAGTAAATTTTGTTGATTTAATCTAACCCTGCCAACAATTGGAGGCTATTTTTCTCAAAATGAAAACTGCATGAGGGATTTCTCTATTGAATTAAAATGCCTGAGGTTTAGTGCCACAAGCGTCAAATTGCATATAGGTTTAGTGTCATTTTTCCTTAAAAATAAAATTAGTTGAGAAAGTAAATTAATATTTTTCCTGGATTATTTAATATGTGATCTCTATACTTAAAATTATGATATCCATAACTAAAGGTTTACTCTTTTCATAATTGAACTTAAATTTAATTTTCCTTAATAACTAATAATGGGTTATAATTTTGGAATTTTATTATCTTTTTAAAAGAAAATTTGTCACACTATAGCATATTATTAGTAATTAAAGCTTCTTTTATTATCACCCAAAATAAGTATGTATAATAATTAATATTTAGACTTGGTGTTAGTACGTTTCTTCTCTTTCAACTTAGGTTGACTTTTTTATTCGCATTTGGGTCACTTTGACACGGTGACTTGTATAATAAAATGATGTAATTTTTTTTTTACAATTTTTTCTTAGTATTTAAAGTAAAGTTTACTCTACAATATCACACAGAGATTACAAAATTCGTATATCGTTTCGCTAACCAAATCATCGGGTTAAAGTGACCCGGTGAATAGCGTCAAAAAGTGAAGTAAACTGAAAGAGAAGAAACATATGTAGTATTAGGGGTACAATTGGAATGAGAAATTAATCAGGAGCGTGCATTTCATATAGGGCATGATTACATTAATTGTACGAATGAGATATGTGTTGATAATGATTAATTGCGTATTTGTAGACGCTCAGTTCATAGGCGACAAGTTTGTTGATTACGAGCACAACTACTAGGACTTCCCTTGTCATACGTACATCGATTTATTTATCACTGGTAAGTTCTATGTGCAATACTTAAATTGTCAAATGTGGTTTTTCTATGTGTGATATATGAACTGCTTACAACTCGTGATACTTGAAATGGATCACGTGTCTGTGAAGTAAACTTTGAGAAATCTTCTTTTCGACATCCCGATTGGAAAATTATGAAGTCTTGGAATCAATTGAAACGAAAATTTGGAATCAAATGATACTATTATGAAATGACAGTATGGAACGAGATATTACTATTGTGAGACGACAGTTGAATAATACACTATAATATATAATCATGGCGATGTACAGAGGATGTGTGTGGAGGCTATGGTCGGAGGCGCATGTGAGTCGATTCTCCTAGGGTACTAATCCTATGAGATTACATACCCGACCCCGCGGTTAGCTTATATGCACCCGGGATTATTTATATATGAAAAATATGGAGTATTACTAATACCTGTATGGATCACTCCAATATAGGAGTGTCGACACTTATGGTATCATAGTTGTGATTAGGAGCGGGGATTGACATAGGGGCTCCCATAAAGTTCTGGTGAATTGGGATTTGCGATATCCCATGAGGCACCCTGTTGTGATTTATTGCATCGTGACTTCTCTGTGGGCAATTCTTTACCTGATGGGCTCTAATACGCCTCAGGTAGATTAATGATGAGAATGAAACCGGTTACAGTTTACAGCGCATGTGGGGTTTCTCTAAATATCTCTGATTACATATGCTTTTGTGCCAAAACTCATTTTACATGTTGTGGTATGAGATTACTCAGCTGTTTAAATGTTTTCATGCGATCCGACTTGTGCTATTTCAAAACCTGCAGGTTACGAGTAAGGTGGGAGGCGTTCACAAAACTGCTTGCTAGGATATTATGCTGCTTAGCACTTCGTCTACTACTTTTCATTTTGCGAATTAATGTGCTTGTACATTTTTTCCAGACAATGCCGCTGATGTTTATCTCAAACGTGACTTATATTTGGATTATCGATGGTTGTACTAAAACAATTGCATTTGTTTCAAAGTGTAAACATTATTGTTCATGAGAACATTTGGGGGCAATTTATTTGATTGTGAATTGTATACTTAGATGCTGAAATACGGAGAAAAAAATCAATGTTTGTATATTAATATTTTGTGGTCACAAATCCTCAAGTTATATATTGAATCATTATATGAATAGCTACTCGAATGAACGAATGTATAGGAATAAAAACTCGTTACTTACTAGCATATGAAAAGACGTATAATCTTTATATTTCGCGGAGCCTACGAGTAAAATTATTTAAAATCCATAACCAATCGTTAGTGGGTGGGTGTAACTTTTTTTGAACCCGTAATGAATCATTTAGCTCCCTTCCCCTTAGATAAAAATTATTTAGCTCCATTATTTTTATATGTTGCGTGGATTTGGCCCGGATCGACCTGTTTGGACGGGTAGAAATATGTAGAAAAGATGAATAGAATGTTCTTACAAAGGTATAATATTTTTCAGAAAAAGAAAAGTGGAGATGCGGGGGATCGAACCCCGTGCCTCTCGCATGCAAAGCGAGCGCTCTACCATTTGAGCTACATCCCCAAGTTGTGAACACAAAAAGACATTATTGTTTATATACCAATATTGTTAAAGCCCTATTTCTCGACGACTCGAGAGAAAGAGTTCGCAGTAGTTTCAGTCAGAGCCAGAACTCGAGCGTTTTCCCGCCATGGAGGTCGACTCAGAGAGAGAAATCCAGCGAAAGCTGGCTTGCTACCAATCCATGGTTGCGATTCCACCAAAAGACATCGTCTTTTACCTCTCGCATCTCAGTTCTTGTTATTTCCGTAGTTCATTTTTTTCCAGATTTTGTGCGATTTTTGTTTCAATTTGCTCGACTAAAAGTTGGGTTTTTTGGTATTGGAATGGCAGGACGAGAGGTTTGAGATACAGAAGGAGATGTACAGGGGTCAGCAGTACAGCCAGATTTACTTCATTCGTCTTCACTTGATGAGAACCCTCATGTACTCTCTCCTCCCCAATTGGAAACCCCACCTTCCTGGTACTCTCTTTGATCTATTTGTCAGTGTTGGTGTCATGTTATAGTTTTATACTTCTCTGAATTCACCCATATAGATTAACAACATTAAGATTTGAGGGTTTAGCTTATTTATAATTGAGGCTCCCCCCATGGATGATTAGTCTCTGGCCCTAGAGTTCATTTTTCTCATACCGGTGTTTATCGCTTATTTAGTGTATGAGAGTGCAGCGAAAAGGTGTTTGCTACAAGGAGTGAATCTATTGTTGGTTTTAAGTGACATAGTTCTATGTTTTGTAAGGGACACTTTTGGGCGATGGGATTACATTTATCAAATGTATGGTTTTGTGTTAATTGGCTTTCTGTTGCAGTTGTCATTGTTTTGAGTAAGTATGTACTTGCATAAACGAACAAGAAAGAGTATACAAAAACTATTGTCTTATGTTTGTAAGTGGTGTCTATGCTTCTTTTCTATTGAGATTACGGCCTTTGTGGCAATAGTTACATGGGTAAATTACCTCTGACTATGTCTGCATCATTTGTTATCTTCTACTTAGGTTCTCATTTTGGATATTTACGTGTCATATTTCTGGTTAGATCACTGCTGGAACATTTTTGCGTGAGGTCCAGATCTTAATGCTGAAAAGGGTTCTTCTCAGTCTCAGTAGACGACATCTGTGCTCGTTGTTTTGTGGTCTCTGTTGTTCTAGTGACCATACGGTTATAGAGTCATGGAACCATTTGGGTGTTGGGATTTTACATGGCATTAGCAATTGGTGTGAAGTTTTGTTTCAGGTCTCATAGTGCTTCTGGTCTACCCGAACAGAATCACATTGGCTTTTTCTGTGAAGAACCTTCTTTATTGCACTGCAGTGTCCCTTTCTTCATGTTCTCGAGATCATGTTGCAAATAGAATTATGATAATATTATCATTACATGTTAAGGCACACTAGTGGGGTTAAAGTTTTAAGGCTTTAAGCTAACAAAATGATATTGTTTTTCTTGCAGTCTGCACAGTGTTAGGATTAGAAGAAGGCAAGGAATGCGTAGTTGTTGGAACCCTCTACAAGCATATGAAACTCAAACCATGCATTCTTGATGAGTACTCTAAGGAGGTATCTGTTCCCGTTCCTCGTCTCCATCCCCCTTCATGTCAATATTGTTCCTTTCAAGATTCAAATTGTGTTACAAAGTTAATAAATATTCATGTTCTTTTTATTTCTATTTTCCTTTTCTTGTCATGCAGAGATCTACAACTCCACTCGTAAAGCCTCACAATTTTATGCACCCTGATGATTATTTGGTTCTGGAAGATGAGAGCGGAAGAGTCAAACTTAGCGGGACTTTGTTGTTACCTTCTGTGTATGTGACAGGTCTGTTGATGATTGATTTTAATGGTCTAAAAAGTCAATTTTCTATGTAGCAAACTAGCAATATGCGTGACTCTCTTAACTCTCTGTTTACGCGAGCCTGATTTTCTCCCCCTTAACCTAAAATTGGCTATTTTTTTATCCAAAGTTCACCATTATGCTTTCTCTTTGAGTAGACTCCCAATGAAGATGATACCAACCTTGGCTGTGTTAAGAATTCAGTGCATGTATTTAATGTATACTAATCAATGACAACTGTAACATGTTTCGCGTGACTTCTGATTCCTTATAATTATGAAGCTTTTTATCATTTTGAAATATTATGTTCGTCATCGGGGTTATTGTAATTTGACTTCTTGATGGCATACTATAGGGGTCGTTGTCGCTTTACATGGTAAGGAAACTGGTGCTGGTTATTTCTTGGTTGAAGACATCTTAGAAGCTGGCTTACCAGATCAGGTTGAGCGGCCACTTAAATCAGGTATTGTGGCAGTATCTGGTTATCATTCTTCCTTTGTATTGAGGGGTACATGTATATTTATGTTTATTGCATGTATGAGATGGTTATGAGCGACACTCTCTCCCACATTTGTCCAAGACATTGTTGTTGTGGCCAACATAGGCTGAAAAGTTCAGCAGCTGGTAAAGCTTGAATCTTTTCTGATGATTACTTGATCAAATGCTATGGACTTCAATCACTGTATTTTGAAGTAGCAAAACTGAAATGACATGCAAAATACCTTAATGATGAACCCTATAAAGAAACGTAAATTTGTATACAGTTCGACGCGGATATTAGAAAATCTGCTGCTGCTAGTCAAAGTTTGGGGCTTCATTTTGGATTGTGTAAGTATAGTGATCTAATCAGCATATATACTTTCTTAGTTTCATTTATATGTTAATATCCTTGCCGTTGAGTACACTGTGCAGGCATGTATCCACTATATCAGTCTCCCTCTCTCAAAATTTATAAAAGAGAAAAGAAATCTCACTAGGACTATCACCTAAGTCATCAATATTTTACTAGCATAGGTAGATCCTCTCGAATCCAGCCTTCTCCTTCCCAAAGCCCTCATATCCAAATATTCCCGACACTCAAAACCTCCTTGATGTGGCACCAGGCCTTCCAGCTCATAGACATGGTGCAGCATTCTCCATGGTCGTTACCTCCTTCAAGAAGGAACCCGTTGGGACGTCCGAACCAGTAACTCAATATCTGTTCAGCAACAGATGGATCCCCTTCTAAAACCCACTCATACCTCTTCCCAGGCCACAACCCAAACTCAGTCTCAAAGTCTCTGATCTCACCTCAAGAATTGTATCTGACTATCAATGGAACCTGAATGCACTCACCACCCACCTCTCCCACATTTCCTTACTTGCACATCTTCCCTATATGCCCACATAATGGAATCTAGCAAGACCGACAGTGGGCCTTCACTAAAATTGGATCTTACCCTCCTACTCTCCTAGAGGAATTCTAAGAAATGAAAGCCCAAGCCGGTTGAAAACCTTGTGGACTCTGCCTATCCCAGAAAAGATGAGTGTCTTCCTCTGAAAATGCCTCTCCTGCGCACTTCCCACCAAAGTCTCCATCCACCTCCCCGTCTCCACCTCCCAAGCACCCCTCCCTACTGCCCTTCATGCCCCTCCCAAGTCCCAGGAAGAGACACCAAGCCATATTTTCCCAGAATGCATAAGCTAGAGCATTTTGGACCAGCTCCCCTTTCGCAAACCAAATCCCTTTACCAACCCCCGCACGTATCACCATCCTCTGGAATCTTTGCGAATCGGGGAATTTAAACCTTCCAGATTCAGCGGGGTAGACTAGAAAGGTCATTTGAAGCAGTGGCTACACCTTTCTAACACAAATGAATGTATGGTATACCATACCTTCCAAGGGGGCCTCGAGCCTTCAGACGCAGCCAATGCACATGACACCATCCAAACTGACGGATCATAGGACTGCCCCACAGGTTCGGCGTGGATAGGATTCGCAGTTCTCTCAAGGGACGGACAACTCTTTATATACAGGGAAATGAAAACCTACACTCACTTTGCCATTCACTCTGAATACCTCACACTTTATTTTACCTGTAAATGGTGCCGCACAACACCGAATCTTAGTGTTACTTATTTTTTATCCGACTGTACAAATCTAGTTATGCAGCTTAATGACCCAGCTTGTGTTGCTTTCGAGGATGCCACCACTGACCGAGCTGTTTGGAAATTCCCTTCTCGGCTAATTTCAAACAATGTGTTCAATGTTACTTGCGCGCAGTTCATCACAGTTCATAACCTGGCCACATTAGGCAAATAAGATGTGCGCATTTATCTCTAGTCTAGGCTATGATACACGGGAACTCCATGTAGGGTGACGTTCCCATTCCGGGAAGGTCCCGCAATCCGGAACTCCCTGGAACGCGCCATGGCGTGCCTGTAAAAGGAATCATTCCAGAACTTATGAGGAACTTCCCGGAGACGCGTTCCCCTTTTCAAAACGTTTTGGAAACATCACTGGGTTAAACATAACACAAGGGTGTCTTTTTATTAAGTTAAAAAAAATAAGGAATGTTACTTGTAGATAAAAATATGATGTAGTATATTACTATCATATCAAGATTCCCGACCCCAATCTATACCCTAACCGATTATATTTAAACGGAGAGAAAACAATCTGGATGCTTTCAAGACTTCCAGACAACCCCCGGCGTTTCGTCTTTCCAATTTCTGAAAATTGCTAATCCGGCGTCCCTGTCCCCATTTTGTCTCGTCCTCGTTCCCATTTCTGTGCTACATAGAGTCTAGGCATATACCCTTTCTTTTGTAGCTATTATTTTATTCAGGCGAGCGTGTTCCCATCTACCTAGTGAACCTTCTCTTCTACCTTATCAACCTATGTTGTTCTTATGATTTTAAAATTCTTCAGGTGCCCCTGAAAAGAGATTAAAAAAGCATTATAGTGTGAGGATATGTTCCGGGGAAAGGGACAAAATGCTTTGAACAAACTTGCGGTCAATTGTTTCACAATTAGAAAAAAAGTTGGCAACATGGTCAGAGAAATTTGCAAATATGGACTTCCGTGTCCCATTAGTGGTATGTTCTAGAAGAATACTGATGATTTAGGTTCGTAGTGAGATCTCTCTCTTTTATAGTCCATAATGAAGTAGAAGATCCAAGTCGCTACTTTGGGTGGGACTCCGTGGGAGAGTCAGACACATTGCCATTTCTGATGGACATGGGTCTGTCGTGATTGTGTATGAGATAGAGATCTTTTTCTCCAAGTTATTTTCCTCGACATATGGGATAATGTGATTAGCGATACTTTTTTTTACACTGCTCATGCAATTCCCGACTGGATTAGTTGAAGACACGACTCCTCTGTGTGATCACAAGCCGCTGATAATTTTCATTTCCCTGGTTTGTTCCATGCTAATTAAGTGCTCCTTATCTAGGCTTCTCTTGCTTGCATGATAGTGAAGAACTGTTATAAAGCAAGGAAAGAGGACATTCTGATGAGGCTCCTATGGAGTCAGTGAAACTGATATCACTATTAGGCTTGTTACAGTTTTGGTTAGTTGACGAAGTGGTCGTATGTGGGCCCTGGGGAGTCATTTTTCATGAAAGTAGTCTTAGATTTTGCACTTCTTTGTGTCTTGGAGATGCGACAATGACTTGGCCTCTTCTTTGAGATGCACTCATGAATAGGTGTTTCTAATAGGACTTTATTCATCAGAAATATGGCAACATTTCTGTGAGGAGATGCTTGACAACCATTAATGTGAATTTGTAACTTCACATAAGAAGTTGAATGTTTGTTTGCTTTCCCTGCAAAATCAAGAAAGTCGTAATCTATCCAGAAGAGAAATAGAAGGGGTTGCATGTTTAAAGTAAAATCGATGCACGCAATGATGTACCACAGATGTTATGCACCTGAGCTTAACGATTTACATACTAGTAAATAACATGTGACTAAAGACACTAAATTTTGTTTAATTTCTTTATTTGAACAATAAATTGTGTCAACGCTGTTCAGGTTGATGTAATTAGAACAATGTGAGAGATTATATGGATATATTATAGTGAGAAATGATTATGATGAGCCGTAGTGTGAAAAGAATGCTGGGTAGAGAGAGAATGGGAGGAATGAAGGTCCTACCAACATAAATGGATGTTTGGTTAAATAACAAAGTGTTTTTTGAATGATTGAGGTCCCAACTGAAAATTTTCCCCTCAAAATGGGGTTGGTCAAAGGGTTGAAAATCTTCCGTGTTCAATGGTCCAAATGACGTTTTATAGAATTTGAGCTCCATTGTAATCTATATCTCATATATCAAAGCTTGTTGTTAGTTCTTTTCTAAGCTATTAGTTTGTCTAATTTCTGATTTTAAAACTTTATGACACCCCTAAGAAAAGGCTCTATTTGTGGGGTATCGAATTTACTGCACTATCTCCACAAGTGCAGCTTCAATTTTATCAATTTATAGGAATTCTTCCCTAGATGAGATGGACTTAGTTCGATTATTTAGATTTTTTATTTGGACTTGTCATTGGCCCTTGCCTGGAACCTAACTGTTGTCCCTTTGCAGGAGAAGATAAGTATGTTGTTTTTGTATCGGGATTGAGTGTTGGAAGCAGTGTTTCTAACCCTCTCCAGTTCCAGCTTCTCGTTGATCATATAACTGGACATCTTGGAGATGAGAAGGTTAATCTCTTTCTAGAACTTACAGAAAAACGCATTGTCGCTTGATGCCAAAATCTTGAACAGTTTCGCCGGTATTATATTCGCTTTACTTGCTCCAGTGTGTTACAAATTTGTTGACTGAGCAGGAACAGAGAGTTGCAGCTCAAATAGTTCACGTAGTAGTTGCTGGAAATTCTGTTGAAATCCCACGTGGACTGCTTAACGGCCAGGTGATAATATTGTCTTATTTAAACTCATGGTTATTGGTCTTTCTTAAATTGCTTGGAAGAGATTTTAGGGAGAGCTTTGGAGCTAGTGAATTTGCTTAAAAAAGGAGATAATTCTGAATCTGAAATTCACATATGTTCGTGGGTCTGTGTATATATAGAGAATTCAATTTCAATTGAGGGTATTTGGGCAAGTGAATTTCTTCGAAATGAGGTAGCTCGTGATTACGGTGGGAATAAATGCATTTTCTGAAAGATAAGGGGTAAATATGACTTCACAGTGAATGAACCCATGCTAAAGGCACCGCTTAAAATCATTTACTCCTTTTCCTAGACCAGAATTACTGTATCAGAATATAGAACTTCGAGAAAAATTAGGAATATAGATATTTATGAATATGGTGATGACATTTTTTTTGGATTGATATAGTAAAGAGTATTACAGTAAAGACTGCTACAAATGACGAAGACTTTTATAAAAAAAATGAGGATGGTAGGGAATAATTAGTGATGTGATGAAATTCACCGATGCCACTGAGAGAGAATGAGCACAGTCGGGGTCCAAACTTGAATGTTTGAGCTGTTAAAGAAGTAAAACTTTTTGAGTCTTGTGATAAGGGCGGTTCGTAAACTAGAAGTTCTAATGGTCCCACACAAAATGTGAACTACCAATTAGATTTCTAATTCCTCTCAAGGATAAAAGGGGATAATTCATCCACTGTATTGCCATATAGATTGATGTTCTTTGAATATGAATCTTTTCCTGGTTAAGATGTGTGACCTGTTGAGAGGTTTCTGATGTACCATGGATTTTCAGGAATTCCTCGTAGCAGATGCCTTTAAACTTGCCGGAATATTGTTTTGCTTTCTTTTCCAAAAATTGACGAAAACCTATATTGCTCTGGTCATCTTTCTGTATCTTTGAGATTGATCGATCTCTTCTGGAAAGGCTGTATGTTAGAGGAGATTGTTTTACTTATCCTAGTAGGTTAGCTGTATGCTTATAAGCTTGAAGATCTCTTTACCATTTTTATTTGAAAAGATGGACACTTGTTTGTTTTCTGTTTCTCACCTGCATATTGTTTTTTTGTCGTTCTTCAGTATGATGAAGGACGTTATATACTGTGAAGATGGTGATATCCGTCATCATACATGGGTCTATTGGTTTTTGGAATTCAGTATTCTTGATACTTCTCTTACTCTTTCAACTGGCTGTCCGGCCATGACTTGCGGGTTTGAAGTTCAAAGTATCATTAGCATCCAGTGACTTAAGGTCTTATTAGAAAGAAATTAACCAATAATTGAATTTACCAAGACATAGAAAGAACACGATACATAGGCACGCTGATAATCAGAAAAATCCATCCAGAGACAGGTTTAAATTGAAGAATGCTTGACATATTGTACATGGTATGCAACTAACTGAAGTTTATAGAAAACATGTTATGCAAAGAACACTAGCTTGCATTAAGAGTAATCTAATTCATAAGCTTAAACCCCGATCATCGTACCTTGTTATTTATGAACTGAAGTCCATATTCACAAATGAAATTATGTAAGAAGAACAATCAAATTTGTTATTGTGCATAATCAACATGTCAAAAGGTACATGGGTCCAGCGTCCACGGAAAGGACTCCTCTGATACCTAGAAAAGTAAACATTGAATGATTTGTGAGAGTTCTTTCCACACATCTCTACTGTGTCTAAGGAGTGTCAATGCTCGACACCTGTCTGACACAGACACATTAAATGCTTACAAGTATCTGTTCTTCTTAATTTATCAAAGGGCCTTTACTTGAGAAGTCTAAGAGCTTAAATTGGTAACAAGTTAACTTTAACCTTATACTACTTTCCACAGTCTATCTAAGTGCTAGAACATATATCAAAGGGCCATACTCTATCACGACTACCTCCCTCTTAGCCCAACCTCAACTGTATGCGAATGTCTGTAGAAACTAATCGGCAGTGGTCGCTTTGAGCCATTTTTCGGGTTGCTTCACCAGAAGGTCTTTTATCATCGTTCTCTGTTAATGTCTATTTAATGCATCATGTGACGTGTGGAAAGGAAATGATGAAATACATAGTTCTTTTCTGCAAAGTTGCCACAGCTTTGTGGAATTTATAATGTTCACCTTTTTCATATGGAATGTGTGATGCTAGCAACAGTTGCAGCACCTAAGATTTAACTGGCAGAAGGAATATGTCAAATGGAAATGCATCTTATGATTTTTCTGGAAGGTTGGGTGAATTTTTTATATCTTTAACCCCTTTTTTTGGGTGTAAGGAAATTTTGCTTGTACTCCTCTAGTGAGTATTTATATTTTATCCCAAGATCTGTTCAGTGACTTAGTTGAGTATTTCATGAATGACTTGGAGAGAAATAATTTTTTTTTTGTACGGGAAGGACACTTTGATAATGAACTTCTCAATCCAAGAAGCTTCTGATAGTTGTCTTTTTCAGTTGGATCCTTTTAACTCAACTTGATTTCGATGGCGAGAGTGTAATTGTCTCCTATATCAAAAGTGCATTAACACGTCTTCACTTGTGGTCATTTGGCAGAATTTGGCGTCAAAGGATCAGTCAAAATTGTTTGAGCCGATCAAAGAGCTGGATATACTGTTAACACAGGTACTATTGTTAATGCATTGTGAAATTGATATTACTGTGAGGTAAAGATGACAAAGCACATGCATTTTGCACTTGTAGATTGCAGCTGGAGTTGCTTTGGATATAATGCCAGGGCCTAATGATCCGGCGAATTTCGCTTTACCACAGCAGGTATCTTGTCGATTTTTAGATGCAAGTACTATATTTACTGTGGAAACAAACTTATTTCTTTACTTTTTTAACTCTCAGCCTTTGAATAGATGCCTTTTCCCTGGCTCTTCTGCTTATAACACATTCAAGTCCTGTTCTAACCCTCACCTATTTGAGCTGGACAAAGTCACGTAAGATACTCAATTTCACTGTTTGGATTTCCAGGTTTCGGATAATATATCTAAATGTTGGTTTTATTATCCTCAGATTTATTGGGACGTCAGGTCAGAATATTGATAACCTTGGAATATATTCAGAAGCAAAAGATAAACTTGAATTTATGGAGCGGACATTGAGGTGGAGGCATCTGGCACCAACAGCTCCAAATACCCTTGGTAATTTCACACCCTGCTGTAACTTACAATCAGTCATCTTCTGGACTGGTTTGTGTTGGACACTCAAGTAATGCTTAGTTTGTTATACATGGATGATTGAGCTAATTTTATGGAGTTGTGCATGACTTATATATCTGGTTCCTCCTCTAAAGATTTCATCCTTCTTTGACAGGGTGTTACCCTTTTACTGATAGGGATCCTTTCTACATTGAGAGCTGTCCCCATGTTTACTTTATTGGGAATCAAGATAGATATGAGTCTCGCTTAATGAAAGGTAGACCCTGTTCTTGATTTGGAGTGTTGTTTTCTTCTAAATTTTACAGATTAATTTTTTTCCCATGATCCTTGCTAACAGGACCGCAGGGTCAGTTGATCAGACTTATATGCATTCCTAGATTTGGCGAGACAGGAACTGCTGTAGTGGTAAGCTATTTCTTTCAAAGTTGAAGGAAGTTATAGATAACTGATGGTCACTGCGATAATATATGATTTTGCATGTGTATTTTAGGTCAACTTGAAAGAAGCTTTATTTCTAAATACAATTTATGTAGAGGGCATTCCTTATCGAACTATATTCTGCTTCTTGTCATCCCTCAGTCATTTCCGTTATCTTTTACCTTGTTTAGGTCATCATAAAAAAGCAAGTTACAGTATACATTATATAAGTAAGAGTGCCCTTTTAGGTTCTCTATGCATAACGAAACAGAGCGTATTTGGGGGATATCTTCTATGCTTAAACAATGAATACAGTGATCAGTGTTTTCTCTTATTTGGAAAGCTCTTGCATTATATCTGAAATGCTTTTAGTTAGATGTATTGGTTCACTTGGCTTAAAATGATATATCTTCAGACTTGGCTGGCTTTGCCAATTCAAGGGTTATCACGTACTGTGGCTCAGTCGGAAGATGATTCCTTTCCTTTCTTGTTTGAATTGAATCTCTACGAGCTTTACAAATTTGTGGAAGACCTGCAAGACTGACTGATTATATTAGCTCGGGCAGTGTGGTAGACTGAGCTAGCAATGGAATATGTTCTTTTTTAGCTTAATGAAAAGGGTAGGGAGGACTGAGGAGTAATCAAACTGAGTGAATCCCATCTGGGCGTGACCATGAGAGTTCCCACCCGCTAGAGAAGGTTTCCTTTTGAGCCATAACTGGGGGATGTCACCCCCTGTGAAGGTGCAACTAGACTCCAACCTGAAGGGTACAAGATAATCAAGGGTGATATTATATTTGCAAACGGATAACCTAGCAGCCCTTAACACACGTGAAGTAACTGTGAAAACATTTGCGCTACAACCTTGATGTTGCTAGTGATGGTGCTTCTTTGAAAGTTAAAGCTATGTTAGCTGCAGTTAGAATAAGATTTGAACTAAAAAATATTACGTGATAGAAATTGAAATGTAGTAGAGAGGAATTTTTTAACGACTATCTCTTCTAGTTCATTGTCTCCTCAGTCCCTACAACCTTGCAGAACCTTCAATTGTTTATGTTTTGTTATACCTACTTGAAGGTTTCCTTTTCCATTATGTTTGCGAGTTGTTTCTGTTCTTGCTTTGATGATGTCCTGGTCACCAGAAAAATATGTATGTTTCTAGGAGTTGCATTAGTGAGTTCAATTAGCTAAACTGTGCCCTCTAACGTTTTGGAGTCTACAATTACTTCCGTCGATTTGTCGGGTTGCTCTTTTAGTTAGAGACAATTTTAACCTTGATGTTTCTGGAATCTTTTCTGGGAAGTGGATGTGTATCAGCTAGTTTTCACTCCCTTGTCTTTTGGAGCTCCCGCCTACCTGATACAAAACTTGACTGAAATTATTCGTCCTGTTTTTCTTTTCAGTTGAACATGAGAAATCTTGAATGTCACACTCTCAGTTTTGGGACTCAGTTCAGCTCGTAATAGCAAGGTATGTTCCATGTTCCTCAAAAGCTGCTTGGTTATACTAAACATGCCATTTTTTCCATCAATCAAATAACTTGTAACGGCTAGAACTTGGAACACTGTGTTCCTGTATTCATTACTTTTAGTTTCTCTTTGAGGAAAGTTGTAGTGATCTTTTCTGAAACTTTTGAAAATGGACGATATAGTTTTTTGGCTATTTCGGCATAGTTCAGTCATTTCAGATGTAAATCTTTGTCATTGTGAGTTATCTAATGAATAGATAGCTGTAGAAGAAAAGGCAAAAGAAAAACTATTGGAGCGGTGTTGAATGGGTTGTATAAAGATTCTTGTGATTTACAACCAGATAGCCCTTCTAGGTACATGACATCACAATTCACAGACAATCAAGTCAGTTAATTGAGAGCTAAATTTAATAAGTATAGAAATATGAACAAGACTGTTCTTGATGACTAGACACCAAGCTCGTACTTTCTTACAGAAAGCAACAGCGGGGCAATTCCGTAAAAATTGCTTTGCTTGCTTTGTCTCCTTCATCCGATAGCAGAAAGTTCAAAATGTACACCAATAGTTATGTGCAAGCATATGGGCCGTAAATCAAACCACACGAACAGACAGATATCCAAAACTTTATCAAAGGAACGAATTGAAAAGGCTTGGCTACCCACTTAGGCCATAAGCTAACGAGATGAAGATAAAGTAGTGTTTGAGTTTAGGTTCCCATTAAAAATTCTCTACAAGTCGAGAGTAATGAAGTACCAAAATAATTTACTTATTCCTCCTACTTTGTGACAATGGGCAACATCAGTCAGTTATCATTCCTCTCTGTGAAATATGCGTCCTTAAATAGAAGCTGATGTATTATTCCATTTCGTGAGGCATCCATTGCATTTGATCATTAGAAATTTACTTCAATGTTAATTGAATCGAATCCTTGGCCAAAGCCATCTCTTTGTCCAATCACTTGAATCTTTTTCCTAAGACCCCACGTAGATGAGAAAGTGAGAACTGTGAGAGATATCTTTATATTTATATATGTATATGTATGTATAAAAACATGGTATTAGCGTATTGCACCAACCATTTTAATTATTTTTATTTTTAGATTTGAACTATATCAGATACCTTTTGATGATATGTTCTGATCTCCGAGCTATCTCTTAAGGACCAGAAATTTAAACCCAAGAAATATTTTCTTTATAAACATGAATTGGAGATTTAGAAAAATGTTCACTTTGAAATTGCTTGGAGAAAATGCTGCTTAATATACCATGAAAATTGTCATTGACATGTTGAAAGGCTGGTTTGAAACTCATGTTCGGCTGTAGAGTGGGTAGAGACAACCCTGTACTTCGCACGAACAAAGATTCCTGTAAAATACATGACTGCAGTTATATTGTAAAATCAACATATATGATATCTAAATCTGTCTCCACATTAGAAGTGGAGAATGCCAAAACACCACTCTACTAAAATAAGATCTGGGATTTGGTAGATGATTTTCTTATCACTGCATATTTTGCTTCCGGACAACAATCATTGGCATAAATTTGAGAACTAGTGTTTGACTAATGTGCAGGAGGAGCCAGCTGAGGACGAGGGGAAGAGTTGGAGCCTGTTTAGAGAAGCGGAGAATGCGAAAACACAACTTTCTGTACTTTTTTTGCCTGGCACCGCCGTTCACGCCTCGACTAACATTAGGGCAGTAGCTTGCAGTGACATGTTTGTTTGTATATTAGTTGAGCGATCAAGTTTTATCACATTAACTTCCTCTGCGTGATCTGTTATTCGGAACCAGTTATGAATTTCCAACTTGTGAACATTTCTTGTCCAACTGTAAAACTCCTTTCTATTCGATGGCTTCTTTCTTTAGCACTGATGTAAGGAATACTGATTGATTTTCTCATGATGGCAATCACCATGTTTGAGCATTATCAGTGTAAGGCAGGCTTACTACAGAATATCAAAAGATATTGTTCTTTTGTGATAGTACTCCTTCAGAAAGATTATTTTGACAGTTTTTAGGTTTGCAAGCAGTTGTACTAGAAGAAGATCCAATTTTCTGCTGCGAATAAGCATGTCTTATGGGAATAAAATCCGAACAACTTTACAGACTCAATGGGGATAAGAAAATGTTGCTAAAGAACCCCAGTATGAAGCTGAAGCCATAGCTTACTAGTAAAAAGGGAGGAGAAGTCAATTGACAAACTAAACTAATACAAATAAAACGAATGAATGGTTGTTGAAGTTAGCTTCTGCAAGGTTGGCCTTTTCCAGGTAGAAGTTCCACAAGCAACTGCATGAGGTAGGTGATTCAGGCGGCGTCACTAATCAAGCGCTTGTGGCGGTTGTGATGTTTCTCCAAGAAAACTCTTGAAGCTCCTTGGATGGTTTTCCTCCATGTCTGTCACAAAGAATTCGGTGAAAATGAGTTACCAGAACTATGGAAAGTAGAGAAAGGGTTTGAAGAACAAGAAAACTAACAGTTACTAAGTACAGTATGTGTTATATATCCAGCTTAGTAGCTGCTTCTGGTCACATTCGTCAAAAGTTACTGTATGACAAGCAATCAACATCGATGGAGTAATATGGTTTGATGAAAAGACAAGTTCATCCCTTCTACTCTAGGAAAAGATATTTCCACTCCTTCAACGTGCCAATTTTCAGGACACTTACATGCCCTGAAGAAGGCCGACTTGTCCCAGAAGTTACTTCCAGTGTTGGACCCCCACACCCAGATTAACGGCGTCACGATTGGAGTGCAGATGTCCAAGAATTTGGCACATTGAAGGATTGAAAGTTTCATTTTTTAAACTACAAGGGTTAAAATATCTTTATATCAAACCTGTGGGGCTGAAAGTGCCTTTTAAACAACATTTGTGTTGTTACTTCACACTACGAATAACACCCCTTAGCCTCCTGAATAAAGAGAGGCTGTTGAAATCAGATGACTATAAACCAAATCAAACACACAACTGAATTAGTTGTAATTAGGTGATGCAGACAACTGTAACCCTATGTAAGTACACAAGTTGTCAATTGTTATTTCTTCGTTTCAAGAGAACAACACTGATATTTACCTTCTCAATTGTCCCCAAAATGGATCTGTTCCTGAAATCCCCACTCTCCCTGCGGCGTGCTCTCCCAATCCCCAGCCGCCGAACAATCCCCGACCTCCTCCGACACCCTCCCGCCGCCGACGCAGGAATGAGAGACTTCAGGGTATTCTCACACTGATCCTCCCCGTCAAACTGACCGACCGGGCTGATCTTTTTCCGGCGGCGCTTTGCCAACTGCAGATCCCTCTTTGCGGCGGCCTTTTCTTCGGGTCCCGTGTCGACTTCGGCGAACTTGCGGAGTAATTTGTCTGAGGAAGCCTTTGGGACATGCTGAACAGCTTTGGGTTCAGCTGGAGAGTCCATTCTTGGATCTTGATTGAGAGGAGAAGTTGCAGAGGGTTGTGAGATTGGAAAGTGGATGAGGCTGTTATGGGAGATTTTATGAGTTGGGTTTGATTCAGTTGGCTGTTTTTAGAGAGGAGGAGGAGAAGAAGAAGAGACCGTTGATGGAGGAAGGTGTTGGTGGTGGGTATGATTAGAATAGATAGAAAACACAGTGGCAGTGGTGTAGTGGAGTGATTCAGGGGAATATAGCCGTTGGGGAAGTAGAAGACAACTTTCAATGCGCGCCTCAATAAAATGGGCCGGTGGGTTTTTGGGCCTGTAAGAATCACGTGAACCCAAATTTTGACTACGTTCCACGTCCAACTTTGCTTCAATTTTTTTTTTTTTTTTTTTTTTTTTTTTTGCAAAAAATTTTCCAACTTTGCTTCAATGGTAATTAAAGAATTAGAACCTCCATTTCTTTGCCAAAAAAGAAAAGAACCTCCATTTCTTTTCTTTCAACTTCGTTTGACTTTTTTTTGAATTAAAAAAAAAACTTCGTTTGACTTTTTAATGTGTAATTAGATCTCTTTGACTCGGTAATTTGGATCGCTGGTTGAAACGGTTGGAATCGAAGCCGTACCAAGACAATGTAAACTTTTGACAATTTTTCATAGTATTGTAGAGTAATGTTTACTCTACAAAATCATGCATAGATTACCAAATTATTCGTGTATCATTTTGCTAACCAAATCACCAGATTAAAAGTGACCCAGTGAACAATGTCAAAAAGTGAAGTAAGTTGAAAGAAAAGAAACAAAGATAGTACTACACTTCCTCCACTTCGTTACAAAGTATGTAGTTGACTTTTTCTACCCGTAATCATGTTATTCAATTTTGTGTTTTCTCTCTCATTACGGAAAATTTAATTTGAAATTTGGGAAACACCGGCCATATCATTCAAGATACAACTTTGATCCCATTCCAAAATAGTTCCTAACCAAACTGTGGCAGTTCGGGTCACACTTTCGGGTATCGCCCTGAACCCGACCCGTTCGGGTCTAAATCGGGCATGTACAATGTCGGGTTTGGGTGGGTCTGGGGTCGGGTACATAAAAAACCCTGACGGGTTCGGGGCCCCCGCAACACCCTAACGCAACCCGAAAGAAACCTCTCTCTGTTGGTTATGTTTCCGATACTGGCTTCTTTTTCTCCTCACCGTAGACTTCTTATCTCTTCATCGAAGTAACTTTCTGTCTCATCCTCTCCCTTTCACTCAAATCATTTTCTTCTTCTCTGTGTATAGCGATTAAAATAGACGGTGGTGATGGTGGTGGTTGGAAGGTGGAGATCGACAGAGAGAGGCGAAGGTGGGTGTAGGTGTTTCGATATCTGGACTCTCTTGGGTCGTGGTTAAATAACGTGGTAGAGAGGGATAGAAGGTGGGTCAACCACCGAATTTAGTGGCGTCTGAGTTTAGCGGTGGAGGCGAAGAGGAGGACGACGACGGCGAGGATGGTGGTGGTTGCTTGGTCCGGTTCAAGGAAGATTGGGGCTGGTGAAGGTGGATTGCGAGGGAATATTGGATCTACAGGTCTGTTACAAATTGGATTTTAATCACTGGGTTTTTGTTTTTGATCGTAATGCATCTTTGTAGCATCTTGGTTGCAGATCGGGTTCAGGGTTGGGTTCGGGTGCGGGCAGAAATGGGCGTGAGATTTTCGGGTATGGGCTGGGTTCGGGCATGTAGTTCTCGGGCAAAACTGGGTTTCGGGTTTTTCGGGTTTTGCTCCGGGAAGGGTCGGGTTTGTTCAAATTAACCCCAATCCCGCCCGATTGCCATCCCTAGAGATACTCATTTCCTTGGTCGCAAAACAGTGAGATGCCTGATTAGCAGTCCGCAGACACCATGAACACAGCCTCTTGAAATCTATGCACAAGTATTTTGCAATCTTCCATCACGAATCCAAACATCGAACGGTCCTCCGTCTCATCTTGACCCCTACCGAGCTCATTAATGAGTTGCGCTCTCGATCATCACTTTGCAGACACCCATCCTATTTGCCAAACACATGCCTTCTCGAATCGTTATTTCTTTTTGGCAAAATTGGAGTCGCCATAGTAGCCAACATTGCACCGGTATGATCCCTGGTGATTGCACCTATCTCATCGCCGCCCCTTGATCGAATTTCCAAGCCCCATCCTAATTTAGTATGCCGTGTCCCATCCCTGACCAGTTTGAGTCCATAACCACCCTCTCATTTCCCGCTCAAAAATCTTAGAAAATAGCATGCAACTTGCTCAGCCACGCTCTTCACGACTTCTACCCTCAAAAATTATGTTCTTAGGATTAATTCATGGGTAATTACCTAATAGCCACCTCAGTAAAGGATAATGATTATTGTACCATCTCCAGTGTCAGAACTCTCTTATTACCACATACAACATACAGTTTATGATTGCTAGCAATCAGGAACTAGGGTAATTTTCGTCCAAAAAATTTTGTTAGTCAACGGATTTTGGTGAGGGGGGGGGGGGGGTAAAGTATTCAAATAAAAGAGATATGAACATGGTGAAGAACATATCCGCACAATTGCCATCACCGCCTCATAAACCCAAAATCCGACGCCGACGAAAAACACCACCATTACCGCCTCCAACTTGTCTACATTTAAGCGACCAAAAATCACCCATGCTACTACCTTCCTCTCGATTTACCCCATAATTTCAGCTCGTTGTTCGAATCAACGTAAAACCCATAAATTGGGGAGAGAGAGAATCGAGGTCGTGTCTAGGTATTTGTCGTGGTGGAGGACAAAAGGTGTTGTTGGTCGCGTTAATGGTCGAAGGTAGGGTGCTGGTTTATTAAATGGTTGCGGGGTTCTTAAATGGAGGTCCGATCGATGGATCATGGTTCGGTTTGGGCGAAGACCGAGGTCGATTGGCTCTCTGTGGTGGCTACAGGAATGACAATTAGGATAAACAGCTGCGAGGAGGCTAGGGTTTTATGGCGACGAGGAGAGTCAAAGTTTGTTTCCTACCTTTCCGTTCTTTGCGTTGTTGTTCTTATCATCTTCATCTTCGCCCTCTTGCTCTCTGCTTCTTCTTCTTGGTCCTCCTCCTGTTCTATGCTTTTTTTATGTTTCTATTTTCTCATTTTTTTAGTTTTTGTTTTGTTTTATTTTTTCTTTTATTTTTTTGTTATTTTTTTTTCTCGTCTGGTTCAAATTTTTCTTCATGTTATTAATTATTGTAGTGTTTTTATTCCTCAAAATAAAAACTTCTAGTGTTATTTCTAATTGACAAAAATACCTTTGGCGGTGTTAATTCTTTAACAAACTTTTTCGCCCAGTTGTAAATTGTGAACAATGAAAACTTGAGGTGGCACTATGTAAGTTTTGAAAGGGATACATTCAATTACACCCCCTCAGTTTTGGTTGATCTTTACTTACACCCCTTCTATTTTTAAAAATTTCACTTACACCCCTTATGACTACCAAACATTGTTGTCACTTACACCCTTACGCGTATTTACTTGTTAGTTGGTAGCATAACTTTCTAATTCAGTTTTTTTGATAGATATAGCCTTGCAAATTCTAATAAAGGTCAATCGACCCTTAATTTTTTAAACCCTACCTCGCGTTAAACCTAATTTTGGCTTGTCGTAGATGCACCATATTCAGAAATGCATATGAAATGTGTGATAGAATACAAATATTTTGCATGTGTTGAGAATATACATTGAGCTTGATTGACCTTTGCAGTCTCTGCAAAGGTAAGTTTGTTTGAAAAACCGATTTTGATAAGTTACCATAAGAACTAGCATAGTGAATGCCTAGAGGGGTGTAAGTGATAACACGATAGATAGTCATAAGGGGTTTAAGTGAAGTTTTCCAAACTAAGAGGGGTGTAAGTGAGGATCGACCAAAATTGAGGGGGTGTAAGTGAATTTTAGCCGTTTTGAGAATGAGGATGGTATATGAATCATTACCCCATACTGGAAGTGGGTAATAAGTAATTGACCCTTAATTTATATAGTCTAAATTGCCAAGATGAATTCCGCTCCATTTTTGCCTTATAGACATAATTGAATCCGCTATCAATATTTAATTGTACCATCCTTCCTGTGGAGAGAAACGCCAGAACTCCTCCCATCATCACGAGGCCCATTTACATCGCATAAAAACGTGTTCCTTCGACTCATCACATTGACCACACCACACGTTTCACCAGTACATCCACCCCCTCATGGCCAAATTACGCGTTGTGCGCAATGAACGAAGAGCAGCTCTCCAAATCGTATATATCTCCTTTCTCGAGACATCGATTGACCAGAGTGTTTGGAAACAGCTCTCTGACCTTGAGCTCGACTGCCTAGATGTACCCCCACAATCCTCCCCGCGTTTGAGATCTTATGCAATATAATACTCTGATCGGGCCGTATATGTTCCTTTTCTTTAACAGAATTGGATGAAAAATGGCTATTTTTCAGAAATTTGATAATGCGGGTGGTTTTCGTGGTAAATATATAATGCAGTAGGTTAAGTGTCACAAATGTGACAAATGTGATAATGCTGCTAGGTTTAAGGGTAAAAGACACTTACACGCCCTCAAGTTCGATGCAAATACACTTTCATCCCTGCATGTTTGAGAAATGACACATTCACCATTTTTATGTTCCAAACTTCAGAACTCTTACACCCCATGTAAAATCCCGTCCCACATGGAGATATTGTGTAGTAGATGTGTGCTAAATATGATACCTTGTGGATTAATACTAGCACCTTCAAGGCTTAAGTATTTTTATCCGGTGGTACGGATAAATAAGTTGTTGGGACAGTAATCCACCCGGGTTGTTACAAATGGTATCAGAACCGACCCTGATCCCGCAAGGGCTCCATGGTGGTGCGCCGCCAACCAAGGGGAAACGTGACTGGGTAGTCTCGACGAGGATGTCGAGTATATAAGGTGGGGGGATTGTAATATCCCGTCCCACATCGAGATATTATGGAGTAGATGTGTAATATTTATGACACCTTGTGGATTACGACTAGCACCTTCATGACTTGAGCATTTTTATCCGATGGTACGAATAAAGAAGTTGTTGGGACTATACTCCACTCGGGTTGTTACACCCCTGACTATGTCAAATCACAACCTAAGAGAGGGAAGCTGTCCCCGAAACTACTATAGTGACGAACAAACAATCACAGGCTAACTTTGTCACAATTAGCGAGTGTAAATATCGAGAAATTTGGTATTGAATAGGGGTGAAAATATCATTTTCCAAACTAGAAAGGGTGAAGGTGTCTTTGCAATAAACCTAAGGAAGCGAAAGTGTCTTTTACCTTAAATTTGATTATTGTTTCTAATACTCCCTCCTTCCCACCAGATAGGTGAAAAGAGGAGGGGTTTGCTTTATTAAAAAAGTGACGGAAAGTCCCAAATACCCCCCACTTAATGTGGGAAAGAGGTTATTGGAAAGTGACTCAACTATTTTTTAAGGGCAAGATGGTATTTTTCAAGTAAAACGTTGATATTTTGGGAAAATTTAACCTATCTGATGGGACATTCAAATAAGGAAAAATTAACCTATTTTGGTGGGACGGGGGAGTATGTGATAAACTTGAAGTGGATGTCATACCAAAAAAAAAATTGACTAGTTCTTTTCCCAAAGCTCTCTCTGTGGTCCGTCTACCCCTTAGTGGTCTCTGTTCTCCGACGATAAATGTCCGGCGTCACTATTTTGCCTTCTCGATTATTGAGATAGTGATTTTAGTCTTGTCTCCTTTGTTAGCATATTTTCTCTTCTAAGGTGCATCATTCTCGTCCCATTTCTGGATTTTCCCCTTTCCCCTTCTAAATTGCTGCACAATGAATCTCACTCTAGAACTAGACGATGACGAAGCTGCGGTAGCCCGATTGAAAGGTGTTGCGCCAGTAGGGAAGCTTTTGTTCAATAAGCCATTCAATCAAAAGCAAATTCTCAATATAGCCAGAGGAATCTGGTAAGTCGGAGATAAATTGAAAGTTGAATGATATGACAAAAACATGTTCATATTCTATTTTGCAGATATAAAAGACAGCCAAAGAATCCGTGAAAGAGGGTCCTTGGACTTTACAAAATCACATCTTGGTTCTCAAAGAATGGGTAAGAGGAAAAATATTCGCTGAGATCGAATTTACTTTAATTTCTGCCCTTTCTGGGTATAAATCCTTGCTATACCCTTTGAAAAAAGTCCATATCTAACGAAAGAAAGATCGGAACCCTCATCGGAGAAGTAGAGAAGGTAGAAAGAGAAGAGGCGGATGACCTGCTTCTGAGGACATATCTAAAATTCAGAGTTATGGTTGACACTACAAAACCTCTTCCACGAGGATTTGATCTCACATGAATAGTAATGAGCCAGTTTGGATCCATTTTGGCTACGATAAGCTCAAAGATTTATGCTACCGTTGTGGAAGGTTGGATAATGAAAATCAGAGGTGCAAATTCATGAGTAGAGAAGAAGGAAGAGGATCAAAATATGGTCCAAACTTAAAAGCTTGATCGAAGGCAAAATTCAGAGAAGCGAAGGAAAGATTTCATGAATTGAATGCTCCAACCACGCCGGAGGAAGATCAGCGTATTCAACAAACGGTGGGGCGTTGGCTGGGAAAGGCTCATGATGAGGATGAGCGCGTGGAAACTGGAAATAGTAGAAAAACGCGTGAAAAGACGAACCAGCTGGAAATCGCAAATCTCAGTACAAATCCGGAACCGTTGGCAAAGATCCGGAGGCGGTGATGGATGAAACGCGTCTATACACGAAGGAGAATGAAGTGATAGATCCGGCGAGGTACTAGGTGGACAACGATGAAGAAGATGACGAAGAAACCGTACTAGAATCATAGCTCGCAGAGGAGGGTAATCCATTCATTTTCTTGAATAAAGAAGCCCTAAATGAGGTCGACCCTAATTGGGTCACTCCAGCCTGGGTGAATGCGCACGCCCAAATTTTTGATGCTCCACCAAGCCCAAAGAAGACAAAACCACTAAGGAGAGTCCACATCGTAAGAGACCGGGTCTCTTCACAAAATACTAGAGGAGGCCAGCCGGTCCAACCCGTACTCATATGGACCCAATTGTTAACTTAGAAACGGGTAATTTCTTCATAGACATAATACTATCCACTTTCTTTCAACGAATTGTAACCCTAAAGTGATCCAGAGAAGAAGTTAGCACAAGCTTTGGAAAGAAGAAGTTGTGCATCCAGAAAGGAATGACGATTGAGGAAGTGCTAGTGGAGCCAATTTCAGAGGAGGGGAAATACGCCAAATTGGTTTGTTCCACACAACAAACTCAGGTGATTCAGCAGAAACAGAAACTTCAATGCAGGTCATCTATAGACAAAAATCAAAACAGATAAATTTCCAATCCTTCTTAAGTGATGATGATAATTGAAAGATCAGGTTGTGCAAGACTTGGAATAGCTTAGATATTTCAAGGCCTTGAACTAGCTTTCAAAGCCTTGAATCAGTCTCAGAGGCTTGAAAATAGTTTAGCTATTTTCAAGGCCTTGAAACTGGATTCAAAGCCTTGAAACTGCTTATCCTGTATGCACACTCTAAGGGGGAGTTTTCTGCAAACTCTCTGAGTTGATTTACTCTCTCTCTTTCATATGCTTGATTCATTGTTATTAGATGATGAAAGACAAATTGTTCTAACACGTTTGGATAATAATATATCATCTGTTTGACAATGATAATGCAGGACATTTTGTTTCCAATATTTGCAGGATTGTTTCCTAAACTGAAGTTGTGCAGTTTCGGAAATAGATGACTATTTTGATTCTGTGATCAATCAGAGACTTATGACAGCTTCTCAGATTTATTATGGTTGAAATCACAACAATATCTCTGGAGATTGTGATCAAATATCCGTTGGAGAAAGCTGTTAAAGATAGTCAAAATTGTTGCCTACAAAATAGGAAGTTGTTGCTGAAAATCTGGGAAGATTTGCAGAGCTTCAAACAGTTTAAATAGAGCTCACTTTGAAGCAACAAGGTGTGAGACTCAACGGAAAAAATCAAGAGACAAGTTTCTGGATTGACAAAGCACCAAAGAAGAACATCAAACTCTCAATCCATTCCACAGAAGTTCACTGCTTTTTCACTGCGGTTTTCTACTCTTAGTGTTCTTCTGTATTGAGCTGTATTGGTAGATCATTTATGTATTATATCTTCATCCATTCTCAAGGATTTTTCAAAGTGAACAATATAGAATTCTTAGTTAATCAGTTAGCTAGAGCAGGTACTAGGCAGGTTCGGGAAAACCATAAGCTGTTACAGAGTAAGGGAACTCTCTGAGCTTAAGTTCTAGGGCTTAGCTTTTGATTAATAAGAATTGAGTTGAAAATCCTGCAGGGATCTAATCCCTGAGGTAGAGACGTAGGTCCAAGTGGACTAAACTCTATAAATCACTTGTCTTCTGCATTTACAGTTCATTCACTTTCATAGCTTTTGCAGCACAAAAAAACTTCTTATTTTTCAAGGGTTTGAACTTGTTTTCAAGGCCTTGAAAAAGGCTTACTTTCTCCTGTACTTTCTGCATCTTCTTCAAAGGCTTGAACTAGATTTCAAGGCCTTGAACTTCATTGTTTACACAATTTTTATCTTCCTAGCAAGTTTTGCAAAAAGTTGGCATACTCTATTCAAATCCCACCCCTCTTCTAGAGTATCTTAGCTGCTTATACATCTGCATACTCACACTTTCAATTGGTATCAGTGCTTGTATCACTGTATAAGATTTAACCATCTAATGATCATGAGTACTGCAGGTGATGGTGGTTTCTCACAGGGAAGAGCTGCTAACATACTTCCTCTATTCTGTGGAGAAAATTTTGCTCACTGGAAAGCTCTTATGAAAATGTTCATTATTGATAGAGATCTAGAGCTTTGGACCATTATCCAAAATGGATCTCATACTTTCTACACAGAGAAAGATGGGATCAAAACTCCCAAAACAGATGACTCACTCTCCTATTCTGAATTAGAGCAATTTTCTAAGAACTACAAGGCTATTAACAATTTTTATTGTGCTTTGAGTACAGATGGATTCAACAGGATCTCTGGATGCACAACTGCTAAAGAAATCTGAGATAAACTTGTGGTTACCTTTGAAGGAACCAGTCAAGTCAAGCAAACCAAGATCAACATCTTTCTCAGACAATATGAGATGTTCATGATGAATACAGATGATTCCATCAGAGACATGTTCAAGAGGTTCACTGATATTGTCAACAACCTTGACTCACTGGGAAAACATTGAAAAGGTGAGGAAGATCCTCAGAAGTCTTCCAAAGGAAAAAAGGAAACCAAAAACCACAAACATTGAAGAAGCCCAGAACCTCTCAACTTTACAACTTGATGACCTACAAGGGAAGCTCCTGACACATGAGATATCTATGAATGAAGTTGTTGGAGAACTCCCAGATGGTGTCAAGAACTTAGCTGTCAAAGCCAAAGAGAATGAGAGAACACAAGGCCTTGAAACTGAGGATGGTGATGATGAAGATCCAATTGCCTTAATTTCCAAAGCCTTGACAAGGATTCCCAAAATGAAGAAAAACTTTGGAAACAAAGATTTCAACAGAGAAAGGCATAGATCATCCAGCAGCAATGACTACAAAGGTAAGTTCTCTTCACAAACAAATCAAAAGTCATGAACTGCTTTGAATGTGGTGATGCAGGACACTTGATAAGAGATTGTCCACACAAAAAGAGCAAGAGCTTTCAAAAGAAATATCATGACAGAAGAAAGAAATCCATGATAGCTTCATGGAGTGATTCAGATAGCTCTAGTGAATCTGAATATAAGGAAGAACATGCCAACCTATGCTTCATGGCCAAGCATGATGAAAGTTCTGAAAAGAACATTGAGGTAATGATAAATTGTCTGATTTCAAAACGAAAAGAAGCTCTTTCAGAATACCTCGAAACAATGCTTTTAAATGAGGAAGATTATCTGAAAGAGATCAGACTTTTGAAAGAAAAAGTTCATGAGCAAGCAAAAGAAAACTTACAACTTGTTTGCCTAAATCAGAATCTTGAAATCTCTCAAAAGAAAACTGACAGTGATTTCAAGGCCTTGAAAACCAAAAGCCTTGAAAACACAGGTCAAGGAAGTAGTCACTGAAAACTCCTCAGTGAGTGACAGCCTTGTCAAACTAAGACATCAGGTTGATGATTTAGAGAAACAAAATATTACTCTTACTGAGAAACTTCAAGAATCTGAATTGGTCAAAGTCAAGCTTGCTGGATCAGAACAAAAGTTGAACTTCATTCCGGAGGAAGCTCTCAGTCTGTTCACAAAGCTGGTATTGAATTCAATCCAAATTTTCCAAGAAGAGATAATACCAGATTTGTGAAATCTGGAAACAAAACTTCTCCTGCATGTCGTTACTGCTGCAAAACTGGTCATGTTAAGATGACTTGTCCTTTTAGAAGAAGAGACCCTCACATAATGAGGAACACTTTTCCTTTTCAACTCAAAGGACAAGTTAAGCATATTTGGGTTCCTAAAGGGGTTAGGCCACCTAACATGGTTGATTCTGAATATGAATCCAAATTCCACACTTGGTCTAACAGTTGGGTAAGGCAGTGATTGGTGTTTGCAGGTTGTCACCAATATAAAAGAACAGAAGTGGTTCATGGACAGTGGTTTCTCAAGACATATGAGTGGAAAGAGATCTCTATTCTCATAATTTAAAGAGCAATCATAAGCTTCAATAACACTTGGTGACAAAGGCAAATGCAATATACTTGGTATTGGAAAAGTTGGTACAAGTTTTGAAAACTCTATTTCTGATGTGTATCTAGTTAAAGGTCTGAAACTTAATTTGCTTAGTGTATCTCAACTTTGTGATAATGGCAACAAAGTTATCTTTGATAAAGAGAAGTGTGTGGTGCAAAATGAGAAATCAGGAGATTGCATTCTCACAGCGTAATACCCCGGAATTTTAAGGGTATTGTAGGAGTATTTTGGGTCGTATTTGTTGGGTTTTGACGTAGGTAACGCAGCGGAATAAAAAAATTAATCCTACTCAAATCCCACCAAGGATCACAGGAAGAGACAGCATAACATGATTAAGGTCATAGAAGATGTGTACATTTTGATTTGTGAGATCACACGAAGAATGATGTCCTCGTCTCTACGGTTGATCCACGTCTAGAGGTGAGATCTAGATTCTTCCTTCTCCACAAGTTCTAGCTTGAACCCGGAGGAAGAGGGATGAAGATCAAAGCAACAAAGCAACAAAGCACAAAGGGGGGGGGGGCTCGGCCACCCTTTTGCCGTCGGGTAGAGGGGGCGGACGGGGGCTAGGGTTTCGGCCCTAGCTCTTTGTCTTGCTCTCTCTTTTGCTCTCTCCCACTCTTTGTGTTATGTCTAATAATAACTCATGTGGGAAGGAAGGTAGAGCCTCTTATATATATACTCCAACAACTCCTTGTTGTTTCCAATTAGAGTTTTCTTGTTCTAGTAGGACTAGAACTATCCCCTTCCTTGCAAATTAGTCCTACTAAGTTTGCAAGGTGTTGCACAATGATCCTTCTATTAATTAATCCATATTAATTAATCCCAAATCTAGCTCTACCCTATTTGACGTGTGACCCCATAGGTTTCTATATAGTTGGTAGTAACTATTACTAACATGGAGCGGTGTCTAGCAACACATCCATGCCACCCAACCAATAGAAATAGTCAGTGATCCCGACAAACCTTTGTGCCCAATATGTCATATTGCATTATCCCTTTGTCTCCATATCCTGATTGGACACGAGATATACATAGTCACACTCGTATATCCAATCCATAGTTCCTCGATCCTGGGAATATGCTTATGCTTGCAGATAACATTAATATCTCTATATTAATTTATCTGAGTCTGGCCAGACATTCAATAAGCCTCATCCCTCGAGTGGCCGTGGATATTTACCCCCATTATGTGGGAGGGACAAATCCTATCTACATCACTACGATCTCTAAGCTTGCTTCCTATCACGCCCGATAGCCACCTTTATGATTACCCAGTTACGGTGTAACGTTTGATAACATCAAAGCGCAATATTTCACAACTAGAGTATCTAGTGACTTCAAGTCCAAGGATTGCAATAATATTAGCACTACGAAAAGCGATTGTGACCTCACATAATCTAATGTATTCTTTTCGTCGTGGGTCAATCCAGTATGCCATTACTCCTAATGCATACCCATGTGTTAGACTTGATATCTCCATATCAATCTACCCACATACTAGTCTATATTTGATTGTCCTATTAATGAATATAATGGACCTGGGATATTTAAGATAAATAACACAATTTATCTAAGGACTTCATTATATTAAATATCGCCATAAATAATAAATGAATATTCTAGCCAAAACATTGTTCATACTAAATCTACGATTGTCTCTAGGGCATCTATTCCAACAGTCTCCCACTTGCACTAGAGCCAATCTGGCGCATCTCGTATGCCTATAGATCTGGCGTGCCCTTTATGCTTTCGCTGCGCAAGAGGTTTCGTGAGCGGATCTGACATGTTGTCATCTGTCGGAATCTTGCATATCTTCACATCTCCTCGATCGATCATATCACGAATAAGATGGAATCTCCTAAGTACATGCTTTGACTTTTGGTGCGATCTTGGTTCCTTCGCCTGTGCGATTGCCCCAGAGTTGTCACAGTACAACTCTATGGGATCCACTATGCTAGGGACCACACCGAGCTCAGCGATAAACTTCTTTATCCATACTGCCTCTTTTGCCGCTTCCGCAGCAGCAATGTACTCAGCTTCTGTTGTAGAATCAACAACTGTGCCTTGCTTGGAACTCTTCCAGCTCACAACTCCTCCATTCAGGCAAAACACGTATCCAGACTGCGATCTGTAATCATCCTTGTCAGTTTGGAAGCTTGCGTCAGTGTAACCCTTTACACTTAGCTCTTCCATTCCTCCAAATATCAAGAATACATCCTTAGTTCTTCTCAAGTACTGTAGGATGTTCTTGACAGCAATCCAGTGACTCTCACCCGGATTGGACTGATATCTGCTCACCATACTCAACGCGTATGATACGTCTGGTCTAGTACATAGCATGGCGTACATGATGGATCCTATGGACGAAGCATAGGGTATCCTGCTCATGCGGTCCTTCTCCATCTTATTGGAGGGACAGTCATTCTTGGAAAGAGTGACTCCATGTGACATGAGCAAGAATCCCATCTTGGAATCTTGCATGTTGAACCTCTTCAACACCTTGTCAATATATGTACTCTGACTTAGGCCAAGCAACCTCTTAGATCTATCTCTATAGATCTTTATACCAAGTATATAGGCTGCGTCTCCTAAGTCTTTCATCGCAAAGCACTTTCCTAGCCAATCTTTAACAGATTGCAGAGTAGGAATATCATTGCCAATGATTAGTATGTCATCCACATACAAGACCAGAAACACTATAGAGCTCCCACTAACCTTCTTGTAAACACAAGGCTCATCTTCGTTCTTGATGAAGCAGTTCTGGAGTCTGAGGGCGAAAGGCTTCGAGCCAAACTCTTTGACCGCGTCATCAAAACGTCGATTCCAGCTCCTAGAAGCTTGCTTTAATTCATAAATGGACCTTTGCAGCTTACAGAATTTATTGGCATTCTCTGGATCCTCAAAACCCTCTGGTTGTGTCATGTATACATCCTCAAGGAGGTTCCCATAAAGTAACGCTGTTTTGACATCCATTTGCCAAATCACATAGTCGTAGTATGCTGCAATAGCAAGTAAGATTCGAATGGATTTAGTCATGGCGAGTGGTGAAAAAGTCTCATCATAGTCAATACCATGAATCTGTCTATAACCTTTGGCCACCAATCGTCCCTTATAGGCAACTACCTTGCCATCCATGTCGGTCTTCTTCTTGAAGACCCACTTTCACCCTATGGGTCGAGCCCCTTCGGGTGGTTCCACCAAAGTCCATACTTTGTTGGTGTACATGGAATCCATTTCGGATCTCATGGCTTCTAGCCACTTCTTAGAGTCTGGGCCACTCATGGCTTCTCCATAGTTTGCAGGCTCATCATCCATGAGTGGTACGTCATCGGGCTCAGTCACGAGAAGTCCATACCTCTCTGGCTCATGACGCACTCTTCCTGATCTACGGAGTTCCTGTGTTACTTGAACAGGCTCTTCCACAACTTCTTGTGGTTCCTGTTCATGTTCCATTATTGGTTCAGTGGTTTGTGGTTCATGAATTTCTTCAAGTTCTACAACCCTCCCACTTGCTTCTTTAGAGACTAGTTCTCTTTCTAGAAACACGCCGGTCCGAGCAACAAACACTTTGTTCTCGGTAGGGTTATAGAAATACTATCCTTTAGTCTCTTTAGGATATCCCACAAACTTACATTTATCCGCCTTAGGCCCGAGCTTGTTTGTCTGTAAACGCTTTACATAGACGTCGCAGCCCCAAATATTCATAAACGACACTATGAGACGCCTCCCAGTCCATATCTCATATGGCGTCTTCATGACTGATTTGGATGGAACACGGTTAATGGTAAAAGCTGTCGTCATTAGAGCATGTCCCCAAAAGGATATCGGAAGATTTGTTTGAGACATCATAGATCGCACCATATCTACTAGAGTGCGATTCCTCCTCTCAGATACACCTTTCCATTATGGTGTTCCGGGTGGAGTGAGCTGGGATACTATCCCACACTCTCTAAGATACTCATCAAACTCTTGGCTTAAGTATTCTCCTCCACGATCCGATCGTAGAGCTTTAATACTTTTGCCAAGTTGCTTCTCTACTTCACTCTTGAATTCTTTGAACAATTCAAAGGATTCTGATTTGGCCTTCATAAGGTATACAAATCCATATCTACTGAAATCATCAGTAAATGTGATGAAGTAGGTATAACCACCTCTGGCAGGCGTGGGGAATGGTCCGCATACATCAGTATGTATGAGTGCCAATAACTCACTTGTCCGCTCGCCTTTCTTATTGAAAGGGGACTTTGTCATTTTTCCTAATAAACAAGATTCACATGTCTCATGTGATTCCAAATCAAATGAGTCTAGTAGTCCATCCTTATGGAGTCTAGATATGCGTTTCTCATTTATATGGCCTAAACGACAGTGCCATAGATATGTAGGATTGAAATCATTAGTTTTAATCCTTTTAGTATTTATTTTATAGATTGGATTATTTAGATCAAGGATATACAATCCATTAGACAAATGCGCACTACAATAGTGCATACTATCAAAATAAATGGAGCAACACTTGTCCTTTATTGAAATAGAGAAACCTTTCTCGTCCAAACAAGAAACGGAAATAATGTTTCTGCTCATAGCAGGCACATAAAAGCAATTGTCTAATTCTAAAATAAGTCCAGAAGGAAAAGATAGCTCATAAACGCCTACAGCTAATGCAGCAACCTTTGCTCCATTCCCGACGCGCAAGTCTATCTCCCCTTTTCGCAATCTTCTACTTCTTTTCAAATCCTGCACATTACGACAAATGTAGGAACCACATCCGGTATCTAATACCCAGGATGATGAAATAGAAAGATTGACGTCTATAACATAAATACCTGGTGGTGGTGGAATCACTATTCCAAGCTTCTTATCCTCCAGATATTTAGGGCAATTCCTCCTCCAGTGACCCGGCTGGCTGCAGTAGTGACATTCACCTTTAGCCATGCCTCTACTAGGCTTTAGGGCATCCTTGGATTTCGCAACTTTCTTGCGTTTTCCTTTTGAAGTAGATGCAACTGACTTGCTCTTCTTCTTGTGGACCATCATTATGGCTTTGCCTTTGCCTTTATTGATGCTTTTCTCAGCTGTCTTTAGCATGTTCAATAGGTCTGGCAAAGACTTGTTGATCTCATTCATATTATAGTTCATAATGAACTGATTATAACTGTCAGGCAACGATTGCAAGACGAGATCAGTCGCCAAGTCCTGGCCGAGTGGGAACCCCAGTCTCTCAAGTTTCTCAATGTACCCGATCATTCGGAGTACATGAGGGCCTACTGGATTCCCCTCTGCAAGACTGCTTTTGAACAACGCTTTAGACACCTCATAGCGCTCATGCCTTGCCTGTTCCTGAAACAATTGTTTCAAGTGTCTGATCATATCATAGGCTTCCATGTTCTCGTGTTGCTTCTGAAGCTCACCAGTCATGGTGCAAAGCATGAGGCAAGTCATGTCATTAGAATCATCAATATGTTTCTGACGTGCCCTTACTTCCGCTAGTAGAGACTCATCTTGTGGTGGGTCTGGAATTGGAGTGTCCAAGACGTACAGCTTCTTTTCTTGCTTGAGGACAATCCTCAAGTTTCTGTACCAGTCAAGGAAATTTGTTCCAGACAATTTATCCTTCTCAAGGACATATCGTAGGGATGAACTCGATGCGTTGTTGTTTGCCATTTGGAATTCTACAAAACGAGAAATATGCAATTTAGTATTTTTTTTGAACAATTTAACTATATTTAACAATGGCTAGATCATTAAATATAGCTCCCACTATTTTTCTCGGATTAATATCCCTCACTATTAAAGCGGAAAATATCTTTATACTTTCTAGTGGGTCCAAGATCCCTTTTTCACTTCTTCTTGAGCTTGCTTTGGTAAATCACCCAAGAATTAATTATTTAGGTAGGAACCATTCCAATTGCATCCCATGCAACTCTTGGTCCAATTAGGTGAATACATTTCTTTTATTCTTTATCCAATTGGACAACTCCTAATTGTCATGCCTCTAAGCTCATCAATCCAATTGACTCTTGCCTAGTTGCGTCCAACCTCTTGCTTTCAACATACACGCATTACTAGCTTGCGTCGTCCGCAACACATCATGAAAAATTAAAATCGCCTTGCTTTGGCAAGCCCGAATTTTAATAGGCCATGATCATGAAGGGTGTTTTGGCAAGAGAAGGCAAAACGCAATATTTATTTGAGGGATTTCTAGTTGTTTGGTTGATCTTATGAACATGGTCTACTTATTTGGATTGGGCCATCCACAATAAAATACCAACCTTGTTTATTATTATCTTGTTATCGTTTTTGCTTGTAGCGCCATACACACAAAATAAATAACAAGGCATGAATAATAAACATCCACAAAAATAAGAAAACGTGGTATGGATATGGCCTCTAGACTAATGATATTATCAAGCAATGATATATCTAATTGCCCTAAAGTGCCGAGCTCATCTCCATGTGCTCCACCATAGCTGCGCGCCTAGGGATGTCTTTTGGCTCCTTTGGTTCTCCGGTCTTCTTCTCCATGTTCTTGGCTATCATCTAAATACTTCTAATTCTAGCCTAACATCTAGAATAAATAACTAACAAAAGCCTCACATGTCGAGGAGAAAAAGAACGACTAGCAGGCCGTAAAAACTTAATTAATTACTACATTAATTTGATCAGCTCGCAGGCCGTAAACCAAACCACAAAACAATAAACATACACAATCCTAGGCCATATCCATCCACCATGCAATAAAGCACATAATACAGTTAAAACCAATTTTTTAACGCGCTTGTTTAATTTTAATGAAATTGGGTAACTAGGGTTTTACAACGGTCCAAAGGGCCCAAGCCAACAAGTGGCCCGAGCCCGAGGACCGCCGCACGCCTAGAGGCCCGCGACCTTGCTTGGCGCGCAAGGGAGGGGCGGGCGGCTAGGGTTTCGGCCCTAGTCCCCTTCCTCCTTCCTTGTTTCCCAAGCAAGGTTGTTTCCTTATGGAATTATTTCCATAACTTTGTTTCCATAATTGAAAACCCCTTTTCAATCATGTGCCCATGAACCCTAATTTTTCAAGAACCCAATTATTCACATCCTATGTGATTAAACTCACCAATTCTAACATCCAACGTTAAATTGGGTCTTGTTTGATTGAATCAAATTCAATATTGCATCTACTATGCCAATTTTTCAGTTTTCGCGTAATAAACAATAATACGGTGTATGAACTGAAATCGTAAACACATAATATCATGTTATGCTCTACGACATGTGGCTCTGATACCACTGTTGGGTTTTGACGTAGGTAACGCAGCGGAATAACAAAAATTAATCCTACTCAAAGCCCACCAAGGATCACAGGAAGAGACATCATAACATGATTAAGGTCATAGAAGATGTGTACCTTTTGATTTGTGAGATCACACGAAGAATGATGTCCTCGTCTCTACGGTTGATCCACGTCTAGAGGTGAGATCTAGATTCTTCCTTCTCCACAAGTGCTAGCTTGAACCCGGAGGAAGAGGGATGAAGATCAAAGCAACAAAGCAACAAAGCACAAAGGGTGGGGGGGGGGGGGGGCTCGGCCACCCTTTTGCCGTCGGGTAGAGGGGGCGGACGGGGGCTAGGGTTTCGGCCCTAGCTCTTTGTCTTGCTCTCTCTTTTGCTCTCTCCCACTCTTTGTGTTATGTCTAATAATAACTCATATGGGAAGGAAGCTAGAGCCTCTTATATATATACTCCAACAACTCCTTGTTGTTTCATATTAGAGTTTTCTTGTTCTAGTAGGACTAGAACTATCCCCTTCCTTGCAAATTAGTCCTACTAAGTTTGCAAGGTGTTGCACAATGATCCTTCTATTAATTAATCCATATTAATTAATCCCAAATCTAGCTCTACCCTATTTGACGTGTGACCCCATAGGTTTCTATATAGTTGGTAGTAACTATTACTAACATGGAGCGGTGTCTAGCAACACATCCATGCCACCCAACCAATAGAAATAGTCAGTGATCCCGACAAACCTTTGTGCCCAATATGTCATATTGCATTATCCCTTTGTCTCCATATCCTGATTGGACACGAGACATACATAGTCACACTCGTATATCCAATCCATAGTTCCTCGATCCTGGGAATATGCTTATGCTTGCAGATAACATTAATATCTCTATATTAATTTATCTGAGTCTGGCCAGACATTCAATAAGCCTCATCCCTCGAGTGGTCGTGGATATTTACCCCCATTATGTGGGAGGGACAAATCCTATCTACATCACTACGATCTCTAAGCTTGCTTCCTATCACGCCCGATAGCCACCTTTATGATTACCCAGTTACGGTGTAACGTTTGATAATATCAAAGCGCAATATTTCACAACTAGAGTATCTAGTGACTTCAAGTCCAAGGATTGCAATAACATTAGCACTACGAAAAGCGATTGTGACCTCACATAATCTAATGTATCCTTTTCGTCGTGGGTCAATCCAGTATGCCATTACTCCTAATGCATACCCATGTGTTAGACTTGATATCTCCATATCAATCTACCCACATACTAGTCTATATTTGATTGTCCTATTAATCAATATAATGGACCAGGGATATTTAAGATAAATAACACAATTTATCTAAGGACTTCATTATATTAAATATCGCCATAAATAATAAATGAATATTCTAGCCAAAACATTGTTCATACTAAATCTACGATTGCCTCTAGGGCATCTATTCCAACAGTATTCGGTTTTATAAAAGTATTATTATTTTATTAAATAAGTATTTTTTATGTTATATATAGTTATATAAATATTTATTATGTTATATGTAGTTATATGAATATAAATTCTTTTTATAACTTTATTTTAGTAAAAATTATAATAGTTAACTAGGTAGTTAGTTACGTGACGAATAACATTTTTAACGTGACCAAATTGTGATGTTTTAATTAGTTTTACGTGACTAGCCACCGCGATGCCCATACACTCGCTACACCGTAGCACACCTCTTATCATCTTCCCCAACTCCTCCATCACCAACGGAGATACATCTCCGCCTCCGACTCCAACTCGGCCACCAAGCCACCGCCTCCAAACACCACAACCCATTGCCTAAACCTCGTCCCGATTCACTCCTAATTCCACCTGAAGAAGAATGCGACCCTCTCACGGAATGAATCTCGCCAATTTTCAATTCCAATTCGAACTCCGAAACCATCTCAGATCGGTCTACACCTTCCTGAGAAATTCTCCTTTCACAGCCTATAAAACCCCCTGAAATCGACAAGAAAACCCACACCATCAAACCCATATCTCTCTCTCTCTCTCGGTCTTACCCTCTCTCCCTCTCCGTGTTTGCGTCGCCGGGAAAACCCAGCCGGGTCCGACGAACCGAACCCTGCTCCGGCTCCCCTGTTTCGCGATTTGCCGGTGCCCTCTCTCTCTCCGGCGTTTCCTTGCTGTCCGACGAAGTTGCAGCAACAGCACTAGCACTCAAAAGCTCTTCCCGTCGCCCATCTCCCTCCGTTTCGTCTCTGTCCGGCGAACCCAGCAGACCCGTCGCCGCCGTATTCGCCTTCCCGTTCCATTCACTCGGTAAACACCCGTATTGCTTGTTTTGAGTTTATATTCTAATTCATTGCTCTTGTAAACTACTAGTTGAGTTTGTATAATTGTTGTTATCAAAAGCTATTTACAGTGGGTTTGGGTTAAGTGACGAGCAGAGGAGATGGAATGAATGTTTTGATGGTGAAAGTTTGATTGGGTATGAACTGGGTGATGTGTGGTTTTGTAGGTATATGTATGTAAGGGGGTAACATGATATAAATTCACAAACAATGGGGTTACTCCCATCCTTTGACAAAACTTGTTTTGTTAATAACATTGTTTTATTAGTTCCTATAATGTTTTATTACTTCAATTAAAAGGAGTTTCGTATTAATAAAAATAAATAATTTGGCGTAACAAAAGGTAAACTTCTTATAAGTATTTTCTTATAAAGTAATATGGTTTTTTTTTTTTAAAGTAAATATTGTCTTATTTCATGATAGAATTATAATTTTTTTTATGCTAATATCTTCTCCTAAAAAGAATTATTTGTCAAATAAATAAATTGTATAAGGTTGTTTTAAATTAGTTCAATTACTTTTTCTTACAAATGAAGTATATAAATAAATATTTTTTTTGTTTTTTAATAAGTAACGAGTTGCGTTAAAATTAGGAATAATTGGGGGGTTGCGCTTGCATGCATGTAAGACTTGTATGCGTGTTAGCACTATGTTAATTAGGGATATGTGATATTGTAGATTCCGAGTTCGTAGGAGGCGATTTCATTGATGACCCGTATTACAAGTAGTTGCGTGCTTGCTTTCGTGTGACGATCTCTCTTCGTTCCAAGTAAGTTTATATGCACAACACCTTCAACTATCAAAATGTGTTTGGCGGGTGTTACTTGTGTATCGAGCAACTGTTTTAAACTTTGAATTTTGAAATCTCTCTTGCAAATATATCTTTGAAAAATATGCGGTTACTTGTGGCCATGTGATATATTAATGAACGATAAATGATATGGGGCGATGTACTGAGGATGTGTGTGAAGGCTACGGCCGGAAGCGCACGTGAGACGAACCTCCTGGAGTTTCATACCCTACCCTATATGGGTCTTTATATTGTGAAAGCTATAGAGTACTACCTATGCATTTGTGTGTCACAACTGTATAGGGGTGTCGACACTTAAGGTCTCATAGTTAGTTCATGGGTGAATCGGGATGGATTGTGATATCCTGAGAGGTACTCTAATTTTTATTTATTGCATCGTGACCTCTCTGTGGGCATTCGTTACCTGCTGGGCTTTAATACGCCTCAGCTCAACTGATAAATTAATATGAAGTTACTTCAGTTATATTGTGATTCGGTTCTTTAAGCCAAAATTCTGTTTTACATGTTGTGGTATATGCTTACTCAGTTTTTACTGATAAACGTTTTCTGCGGTCGGCTATTGCTATTTGAAAACCCGCAGGTTATGAATAGAGTGGGGGAACGCGCACACGTGAGCTGAAGACTAGGATCAGGCAGCTAGGAACATTTCATTTCATTTAGGAAACATATTTTCAGAATTTAGATCTAAACAATGTCATTTATTTTATTTCAAATTATGGTTGGAGGATTTCTCCGATTTTCATTAATAAATGCACTTCTGGATTATCGTTTGGTTGTACTAGCAGGGAACCGTAGGTTCCGGAGTTGTTTCAGTTGGTATCAGAGCCGACGGTCCCACTGCTAGTGCGACCCTACGACTTCCATTAAAGATCAAACTTGTAATAATAAATTTTTTAAAATTTAAAATGTATATAGGATAACTAAAATTGACAATAAAATGTAAACAAGTCGGGGTTGTGGGATAGTCTAGCAGCATTCTTGGTTGTTATTTGTGATTTCCCTGTTACTTGGATATGATAATTGTTATTTGCTATGTGCTTCATCGTGTAGATATTACTGTGACAATTTCTTAGCATATGTGGTCAATGTCTTTTGGCTATTTAAGATTAATTTAGTTAAGATTATGAGTGTTCACGTGGTGTAGGGAATTTCTGAGACTCTCTTGTCACTTCTCATATGGTCGCGCTACCCGCACCTGCCCCACCAATCTTTGGACTTGGAGACTCTTCATATAGCATGGCATGATTATCTCAAGCCTATTTTTTGTGTCTGTGAATACCTTAGGATTGTATTAAGTGAAGTTATATTTAAAGGTACAATGCAATATTATAACAGGAGTCGTTCAAGACAAGTAGGAACCATGAATCAAGGAAACCAAGGAAACCAACAAGCTCAGGCTCCTCAACAATATGACCCAATTCGGTTCCAGAATCTGGAACAAGCGACCATAGCCTTAACCTAACTCCTGCACAACCAGCAGGCTGGGGGAGGCGACATCATGAGTAAGATGGCAGAACTCCAACCCGACTTGTTTTACGGGACGGACGACCCAACCATCCTCGAGAATTGGATACGCGACTTTCACAAGGCGCTGATTTCGGTGCGTTGCCCAGAGGATCGACGCATAGAAGTGGCGGCCTGCTATTTTAAGAAAGAAGCCGATAACTGGTGGACTTCCGCATCAACTACTTTGCTCGCCCAAGAAGGCTTTGGATGGGAGCAACTAAAGGAAGCTATGCGTGAAAGGTTATACCCCGATCATGTGAAGTCTAGGAAGTTTAACGAGTTCTTGCACTTGAAGAAAGAGGGGGATACCTTGACTGATTACTATGACAAGTTTATGGAACTTATGAGGTTTGGGCAAGCAATTGCACCAACAGAGGCGAGCAAGATCCGCAAGTTTGTTGAAGGTTTGAACTTTCAAGTTCGAAAAGCCATAGGGCCTACACGTTTCACCACACTATTGGAGGCCTATGGAGCGGCTCAGGATATGCAGCGCATGCTGGATGAGGATGTAGAAGCTAACAAGAAAAGAAAGACCGAGGCACCAGTAGCAACTAGTTTCCAGAACCGTGGTACAGGAAACTATGATGGGGATAAAAGGTTTCGCCCCAACCCAACCCCCACCAACCAGGTTGGAAACCAAGGCCAAGGAGGACAAGGCCAGGTGCGAATCTTCAACTGCAGGCAATGCGGCAGAAATCACCCAGGAGTGGACTGCCGAGGGAATAAAGTTAAGTGCCTCAATTGTGGTAGGTTGGGCCATCGAAGGTATGAATGTAGTTTCAAACCCTCTGGAAGCAGCAATGGTGGATTCAACCGTGGAGGCAACAACTGCGGTGGGAATAACAATGGATATAACAAGGGAGACAATAACAACCGTGATAACCAGTATGGGGGGAACCAGCGCAACTATCAGCAAAATGGAGGTTATGGCAACAACAATAACTGGAGGAACAACAATGGGCAAGGAGGAAAAAAATACAACAATAGGCCACATGGAAGTGTTGCCGGATCTGTGACCGCAACAACAGCAGCTCCTACAGCACCAGCTACCACATCCCGTAGCGCAGCTGGAACTATCAATGTTATGAATCAGACTCAAGCGGAGCAGCTCCTAATCCATTCCACCCCTGCTTTAGTCTTATTTGATTCTGGAGACACATTTTATTTCATATCATCTACTTTTGCTAAGAAGTTAGACTTGCCAACACCTACCCCAATTTCTGTTACCATCTCTACCCCTAGTGGAGAAGCCATATCTTGTAAAACCATGTATCCTGGAGTCAACTTAGAAATCCTAGGAGCCAAGCTACCTTCTGACCTGATCCTTTTCGATCTAAGCAACCTAGACGTCATCTTAGGTATGGACTGGCTTAGCAAATACAAAGCAACCATAGAATGTGCAACCAAAAGGTTAGATTTGTAGGGTTTTGATTGATGGATGCGCAATGAAAACACAAACAAACATAATACATGCAAAACCCTCCAAGGATCACAAGTCAAGATACATAACGATGGTAAGAGAAGAAATCAATAACACACCTTAGGGTTTCTCCTTTGATGACTTCAAATGCGAATTGTGTCACGTTCTCTATAGTTGATCCACGCCTAGAGTTGAATACTAGATCTTCCAATCCTTGGTGCTAGCACTGAATGAGGAAGAGGAAGAATAATCACGCAAAACGAGACAAAAAAAGGAGGTTTCAGCCTCCTTGCGGCCGACGGGGACGGGCGACGGCAAAGGGGGCGGCGTGCTCCTCTTTGCTTGCTTGCTCTCTCCTTTTTTTTTCTCTCCCACTAGAGTTATGATCAATAAGGTCATAAGTGTGGAAAGGAAGGAAGGAGTGTCCTTTATATAGTCCAACAAATCCTTGCCAACTACCTAAAGGACCTATTCTAGTCCTACTAGAATTCGATTTAGTCCCTTCCTTGCAAATTAGTCCTACTAAGTTTGCAAGGTGTTGCGAAGTGATCCTTCTAATTAATTAATCCTATTAATTAATTCCCAAATCTAGTTCAACTCTATATGGCGTGTGACCCCATAGGTTCTATCTAGTTGGTAGCAACAATTTGCTAATATGGAGCCGTTTCTAGCAAAACATCCATTCTAGCCAACTAATGGAATAGTCATCTTGACAAACCTTGTACAAGTAATTGTCTCATCCCTTTGTCTATATATCCGGATTGGACACGAGACATACAAGTCACACTCGTATATCCAATCCACAGTTTCTCGATCCATGGGAATAGCCTTATTCGTGCAAATAACATCAATATCCCATATTGATTTATTTGAGTCTGGCCAGACATTCTATAAGCACTATCCCTCGAGTGGCCTAGGATATTTGCTCCCGTTATGTGGGAGGGACAAATTCTATCTACGTCCACTACGATCTCTAAGCTTGCTTCTTATTGTATCCGGTACACGCCTTTATAACTACCCAGTTACGGTGTAGCTAGCATTTAACGCTACCAAAATCACAATAATCCACAACTAGAATATCTAGTGACTTCAAGTCTAAGGATGACAATACCAATGCACCACGAGAAGCACTTGTGACTTATGAAGGATGGACCAAAAGATCAAGACGCATGGAGATGTGTTTGCTTTTAGGGTTCATAGATAATTCCATTGGCTTGGAATTATCTTAGTCTAGAAAAGGCCATATCCATATCACGTTTATTTATGTTTTGTGCTTGTTTACTTTATTGTCTTATTATTTTGTGGTTGGTGTATGGATGATGCATACAATTAGGATAATAAGATAATTAGACAACCCGAATCTATTATTTGGAGTTGTGCCCAAACTCAAATAGATAGATTAGTTGATATTGATCAACAAAAAAATTAAAATTGAATTTAAAATCCCTCAAAACTCAAATATTGTGTTCTTGTCTTCTCATTATTTAAACACTCATTGTGACGACCCGGTCACAATTTTAATAATAAATTATCGATTTACGATAAACACGCGGATAATATCAACTCAGTCTGACACTTTCAGACGTCCAAATCTCAACCAGCAGGACACACAGTCCCCGAAAACAATATTTTTAATCAATTTTATGAAAAACTGGTACGTGACTGAAATTACTAAAAAGTTACACCAGCTGGTCAAAAATGACATTTTTATAAATATCTGACCCAAAATAGTAATTTACAACAAACAACTAAAAACAGCTAAAAACAACATAGTTAACTAAAAATACAAATTTTAGCAACTACTCCGCGATCCAGTCGCGCTCTAGGTCAACCTGTAAAATAGAGGGGTGAGCCAAAATAGCCCAGCAGGTACCGCCTAACCACTGGCGTAGAAATCTAAAATCTACTTGACACACAGCCAGTACACATCAGCATGCGGCACCAAAAACACAAACATCGTGATTTATCAATCACCAGGCAGACAACAGATATCTAATAAGCTGTAAAAATCACACCAACATGATATACTGAAATAGACTATAACTGCGGAAACTTAGAAATTAGAGTTCCCCTACCTTTAATGAAAATCAAACAAAACAGATAGTTGCTTCAAGCCAACCCTCATCTTCATTGGTTTGAACAACTCCACAGACCCAAAGTTCTTGAAATTCAACTAATAATTCTTTCTTTGTATATGATCCCCACCTAATAAATATTCTCAAAGAAGAAGTGGTAGCTAAAATGGAAAACATTACACCTACTGTCAAAGACATGAACGACACCATCATCAAAACCTCTATCTCTTTTTACTGCTCTCCATAGCACTCTCCAAAGTAACACTAAAAATACCAATTAACCACAAAGAAGAGACAACACATCATCCTTAAAAGTGTACACATGTGTTTTGAGATGACAAAGCACTTAATTAGTCACCAATCCAAAAACCTAGCTTGAGGTGTAAAGTAAGCCTCCAAACTGATATACATGAAAAGAAAGTGACTATTTTAAGAGAGGTCACTAAAATTACGTAATTACAATAAAAGACCAAAAAGTCATGACAGTAAATAATATGCATGTACATAAAGATTCAAGTATCAATGTTGGATGATAAAAATTCTTTTACTTGGCACAATTCAACACTACAGCACCCACCATGATGGCTTGTAATAAGAAAAGCATAATAATGTAAAACAAAGTCACATTTTACAAAATAGAACACACACACACATATATATATATATATATATTGTTTTTTTTTTACTCGGAGTCTCACATTTCATCCCCACTAACAAAAATTTCGTCCCGAAATTAGACTGGTGTACCTTCTCAAGAAAAAGCATGCATGTAGTAAAAAGAATGACTCTACAGGTTATATAATCTCTGACCAAACTAAGGGTGTCATATGTCATTCATACACGATATCACCAACCAATATTTTCACACTTTACTGAACATGTAATTATATACATGCACCTACATATAGACCATAAACATCTTTAAGCTATAATCCAATAGTAATCCAATAGCACTCAATATAGAAATTTACACATGATGTACTAGAATAAACGTTCTACAATTTCCTTGCTACATGGGCATGTAAGACTGCTTGGATTTCTTTTTACTCTTATGAAATTGGCACAAGAGTTACTTAATGAAACTCGTCATAATTTATTTTGCTTTCCAAAATTCAAACTTTCCAACTACTTTTCATTTATCTAGGAAGATAAACCCATGCACAACGCCCACAAAAGCAACAAATGAAGCTGAACATTGCATTATTTTTCTTAAATTATCTCACAGTAAATGATAAAAAAATCGGCTTCGTCAAACAAAAAAACTCACTTCACATTAAAAATGTCACGTACCACACTGCTCATCACCTACACCACCCAAGCAGTACTAGACTGTGTACCTCTAGCTCGACAGTGCGGTGGCTCACAAGTGTGGTGGCTCACAAGTGTGTACCACTCGTATAACACCCGCCACAGACACCCGCCAAAACATCCGTCCAGTCCCAGATACACTATCCGTACCTCCGGTTGGGTCAGGCTCTGATACCACTGTGACGAACCGTCACACTTTTAATATAAAAATATCGATTATCGATAAACGCGCGGATCAATATCAACCAGTCTGACACTTTCAGACAGCCAAAAACACACTAGCAGGACACACAGTCCTCCGAAACACCACTTTTAATCAAATTTCTGAAATATTGGTACGTGACTGAATTTAATAAAAATACGTCAACTCGTCAAAATGACAATTTTTATAAATATGTAGTCAAATACAACAAATTACAAATAATTTACTAAAACAGCTAAAAACAACATTTTTAACATATAAACACAATTTTTAGCAACAACTCCGTGATCCAGTCGCGCTCCGGCTCAACCTGTAAAACAGAGGGGTGAGCCAAAATAGCCCAGCAGGTACCGCCTAACCACTGGCGTAGAAATCTAAAATCTACTTAACACAACAGCCAGTTATTACACAATAGTATGCGGCACCAAATACACAAACAGCGTGATTTATCAATCACCAGATAATAATCAGATAGCTGAAAAGCTGTAAAATTCACAGCAGCAGTATATACAGATATAGACTGTAACTGGAGGAAACTTAGAAGTTAGATTTCCCCTACCTGAATTAAATTTGTTGTCAAAACCAAAGGCATGTTGAAACAAAATTTGAATCGAACCCATCAGTCACCGATGTTCTCAACTCACTTGCTTTGTTAGGAAACCACTCATCATGGTTTTGTGTATATTTGGTAGTATGCATGCATGGGAATGCATTTTCTTTATTGGTGGTTAAAGCTACCATCAGAAACTTTACTTCTATTTTTATAAACAATGGGTAGTATTAGCCATATTTATTTCAAAAGTGCTCTTGCCTAGTAAAAAAAAAAAAAAAAGAAAGAAACAGAAACATGGAGAGGAACTTCGAACTCCATGGGGATATCTATTAAGGATGAAGGATAAGAGGGTTTGGAGAGGGCAAGTGAGTTGAGAACATCGGTGACTGATGGGTTCGATTCAAATTTTGTTTCAACATGCCTTTGGTTTTGACAACAAATTTAATTCAGGTAGGGGAAATCTAACTTCTAAGTTTCCTCCAGTTACAGTCTATATCTGTATATACTGCTGCTGTGAATTTTACAGCTTTTCAGCTATCTGATTATTATCTGGTGATTGATAAATCACGCTGTTTGTGTATTTGGTGCCGCATACTATTGTGTAATAACTGGCTGTTGTGTTAAGTAGATTTTAGATTTCTACGCCAGTGGTTAGGCGGTACCTGCTGGGCTATTTTGGCTCACCACTCTGTTTTACAGGTTGAGCCGGAGCGCGACTGGATCACGGAGTTGTTGCTAAAAATTGTGTTTATATGTTAAAAATGTTGTTTTTAGCTGTTTTAGTAAATTATTTGTAATTTGCTGTATTTGACAACATATTTATAAAAATTATCATTTTGACGAGTTGCCGTATTTTTATTAAATTCAGTCACGTACCAATATTTCAGAAATTTGATTAAAAGTGGTGTTTCGGAGGACTGTGTGTCCTGCTAGTGTGTTTTTGGCTGTCTGAAAGTGTCAGACTGGTTGATATTGATCCGCGAGTTTATCGACAATCGATATTTTTATATTAAAAGTGTGACGGTTCGTCACACTTATTATTATCATTATTTATCAAGTTCGTGCGTGCCAAAGCATGGCGACTTGGTTCATAATGATGGAATGCGATGATACAAGTGTGCACAAGAGATTCCGGCGGGGAGACCTCCGTGTACACCGTATGTAGAGGATCGAGGATCGCACAGGAAGAGTGGGGTTGTGTGTAGGGAGAGAGTAAGTCAGTAGCAATGTCTGAGAGAGAGACAGAGGTTTGGCAGAGCTTCCGCGTATGGCAAGTGTGTCCTCCTTTGTATGGAAAGGGTAATGGCCTATATATAGCAGAGAACGTGACCGTTGTAGTGTGGTTAATGCGCCCATTAATGACGGCCTAATTAGCTTAACCATAACGGCACGTTCATCCGAGTATATAGGGACCGTTACAGCACGTTGTGCGCGAATACCGGAACCGTTACGAGGTTGACCGGGTTTGACCGGATTGACCGGGTTTATGGAGCTCGTGCCATAAATCTCTCAAAACAGTTACTAAAGGTCGCGTGCGGGCTTGGCTCGCACGCGACAGGGCTTACTCTAGCCTCCAAACCACTAAGTCCCTACAAGTCCCGTGCAGTGGTATGCGAGGGCTCTGTCTCGCAGCCCCCACATGGATCAGCTCGGCTGGTGATCCAGTGTGTGTGGAGCACAATATGGTGTGCTGGATGGTTGCCACGTGGCCAAGATTTGTCAGCTCAGAAAGCACTATCTACATTAGCCCCCTTTCTGCGCGTGAAGACTCATAGCTGTATAGACTTCCATGCGCGGAAACCAACATACGCGTTGCCGCCACGCACCAATTCAAATACGGGTAAGTTCAGCCCCCGTGCGTGCCATTATGACCTAAAACCCCTAGAGTCGTGCCGTCTGGCTTCTAGGGTTTTAGGCGTGACGTCAGCTTGTCCTGTGATTGCGCGATTCGACGGTGACGGTTGCGATTCGACTACTGAAAGGACGCAACCCTTCATTGTTTTTGGATAAATACTTTGTATCCACTGTTGCAAATCATCACTTCTTTCTCTTAAAGTGAATGGTACCCGGAGATCTTCGAGAGCAGATTCAAATAATCAATCATCAGTTCAAAACTGCAAATCGTCTTCTTCAGTTGTGCATATCCAAGCAGGCTTCAAGAAAACAAGGTTGGCCTTTTTCAATTTTGATTTAAGATACCAATGTTTGCCTTGAACTGCATTGAATCTGTAAGCCCAGAACATATAATCTGTTGAAACTTGCAAAGAAACCTTGATCTTTGAACCCACTTTTGCTTTAATCCTTCAATAATAAGGGATCCGGATGTGAGATCTTGAAATCGCCGATAATGCAACTCTTAATTTCTGAAATTGATACCAGAAACTGTTCGTCTTTCTTTTCATGATAGATCTCGGATTTCGATCTTTCAAACTGAAGTGTAGCACCTTTCTCCCCCCTTTTTTTCTTGCTCTTCCGCAGGAATGGCCAAGACAAAAGGAATCAAACCCAACAAGGAAGATGAAGAGATACCCGACCTCCCGCAGGCCTTGTGGCGAAAAGCCCCCTATCTCGGTGGCCAAGATTTCTATCATGCGAGATTTAAGGCGAAAAGGATTCCTGATCCTGTCCCGGTTGAGAGATTGCTAACACTGACTCGCCCAGTTAACTCAGCCTTGCTCGAGTTGATTGGTTCCGAGGATGTGGTTCGATTGGGGGTCGAAAACGGGTACTTCCCCTACACTGCGATTTCTACCCAGGCCTTCGTCCAGAAATTGGACTATATGGATGAGTGGATTGACCACGTGTTGGACAATCATGGCGCGACTCTCGATGAAGCAGGTATATACTTCGCTGTTCGTGCCATGAAGGGTGCTGCCGTGAAGCTGGACCAGTCCATGCTTCTAGACCTTCTTTCCCGCTACTCGCCTGCGACTCACACATTCCACTTTGCTGAGTTCGAGGCCGCCCCCACACTCGAGGACGTGCAGATGCTGTACGATCTTTCCCCCATGGGCGAGGTAGACCCTTTGAGTCCTTTGAGGACGCCTGCGGAGATTGCCTTGTACGCGCAGATGGAGGAATGCTTGGCAGAGGTAAAGAAAATCTCTACTCGGTGGACTACTACAAAAGCCCTTCCAAACTGGCAGTTGGTGGATACGTCTGCGAAGAATACCTGGAACAAATGGTTGCAGTATTTCTTTCGAGACTATGCGAACAGCAGCATCACCAAGAAACTTCTGAGTGAGAACCCAGACGCCGAGAATTATGTGGAGGGTAAAGGCTATCACTTGACCCTCTGTGCGTTCCTCTGTGCTTGGTTGTCGAGATACTTGATAGACGGTCACCCACATGATGGGGTCTTTTACCATGTTTTGCCACTTGCTGTGAGGCTCGCACTTGGCCAGAGAGTCGCACTCGGGCCCTTGGTCTTGGGCACGTTGTATTACAGGCTTGATCAGCTAGTTTTGGCCATGAAAGAGTCGCGTGGCCGCCTCGATGTACTGACTTTTGTCAATATTTCCTTTTTGACAATGTGGGTCTTTGAGCGGTGGCCATCCTATGCCCCAACTGTTCTCAATCCCGACAAATGGTGTCCCCCAGGCGAGACGGAGGCGCGCAACAGCGGCAGAGCTGCGAGGTGGTTCGGAGCGAGCAACACCAAGTGTGTTTGGAGCTTGATATGCGACAAGCGGAAAGAGTTCACTGCCAGGCCCTATGCCACACGTGTGGAGAACGTGCCATGGTTTCCAAAGCTGTAACCCTCTAAGGGCGTTGTCTTCTCAGAAGAGCTGCTCTTCGAAGAGGGACCGAATTTCCATGAACGCTATCGTGAGTTCTTTTGCTGGTGTCTACGAGGTTCTCTTCCTGCCCTCGCAGAGCATATTCGTGAGCTCGCGCCAAGGTACGAGAGGATTACCGTGGATGTCGACCCCGCTCGAGTTTTGCCCCAGTTTGGTTATGACGCGGTGGCACCATCAATCTGGCCGCAGTCCATTATCAGAGGTTGCTATAAGCGCTTGCTGACAAAAGAGTGCAAGACGGTTTTCATGAACAATCTTCCCTTTGAACAGCCTGCAGGGACCCACGAGGGTGGGTGTTCTCAGAACTGGCTCGCATACTGGGTTGCCCGGCAAACCAGTATTGAGACGCAGTCGGCCGCGCAGCCAAGTAGAGCCCCCTTGATCAAGAGGAATTCTTTTCCGTTTCGCCCCAATTGCAGTTTAAGCGAGTCTGAATATGGTTGCTATTCACTGTTGGATCGTGAGAACCATTTGTGTCCTGACCTCATTCTGAAAGAGAGGGTCGCCGCAATTAAGAAGGGCGACACGCATGTCGTCAGATACAGCAAGGCATTTGCTGAGGTAAGCAATTTTTCGCATGCGTTAAGCTTCTTGTTTTCCTTATGCTGACACCTTTATTTTGTACTTTCTGCTGTAGTGTCATGTGCGGCGATTCGCATCTGGTGATCGCTCCAAGTCTTTGGTTAACGCCATTGTTGCCACCAGAAGACAAAAGCAGTCGTTTCGGCTAGCATGGAGGATGGACTCTGAGGTCGAGACCAAGATTCGCGCAGTCATGAATGCTTTTGCTGACTCGCTGATAGACAATGCTCCGGCCTCACCTCCTCCCGGAGATGATCCGTCCCCTCCAGCGGCTGCGGCGCCGAGAGTGAAAAGACCTAGGTCAAAGGGAATCACAATTTCTTCCCCTAAAAGTGCTCCAGCTTCTCCTCCGGTGAGGTCTCTTTCTGTCAAAGACAAAGGCAAAGCTCGCATGCCCAACAAAGTGCGGAAAGAGCTCGCAGTTGAGTCTTTTGTTCCATTCGACCAAGAGAAAGGAGAGAGGCAGGAGCCCAGAGAAAGTGATGAAGAAGAAGAAGAAAGAACAGTTGTGATACATGAGGAAGAATCAGGAGGTACCCCCATCGCATCTCCTTTCCCATTATCGTAACTTCTTTTCACTTCTTTTCTTAAACCAATCATATCTTCGCAGATGATGATGATGATGAGACCATTGGTGGCCTTGTGGCCAAGAGACAAAAGAGAGATGCCCATTCTGGCATTCCAGACGATCCCATAAGCGAGGACGTTCTTGCTGAGTCCCGGAAGACAGCCGCGGAGGCTGCTGAAAGAAGAAGGAGGCGGGAAGAGGAGGAGCTCGAGCGTGTGAAACAGCGGAGCCTCGAAGAGCGGCATGTTGACGACTTAGTGCGTCCAGTTGACGAGGAAGACGAGCTTCCCGAAGAAGTGGCTCCTCATGCGGAGGAGGAAGATGAGGTTCCAGAAGAGGATGCAACAGCCCTGGAGCAAGCCCAAGCAGACTTCGAAGAGATCGCAGGCGGCGATAAAGGTGAGATCTTCAATCTCGCAGTAACTTATAGAGATGTTATTGTGGGTGCGTTAAAGCACGGTGTGTCAAAGGCTGACATTCGCCGTTGGCTAGTAGACAAATGTGGAGAACCTTCAGGTAATCATTCGAGCAATACACATGTACTAGGCCTTAGCAACTTGAAGCAGGATCATGACTGGTTTCTTCGCATCCCAGGTCACGCCCCTCTTAAAGACTTGCTTAGTGAGGACACACTAATAGGACATGGTTCCTCGTCCTTAGTGTATGAAGAGGCTTCAATCCCACCTTCGCGTGGAGGTGCTTGCTCTTAGCTTAAGTAAAGATAGCAAAATATTATTTAACGCGAATTACCTCATACCATCGCATTTTGTATCGCAGGCAATGTTGAAGAACATGCGCGGAGCAAAGAAGTCAGTCTTCTGCATCCTATGTTCCGATTCGGAGCAAAGAAGTCAGTCTTCTGCATCCTATGTTCCGATTCCGATTCCGAGCAGGCAATGTTGAAGAACATGCGCGGAGCAACGATGGGTAGACCATCCTCTGCGACTTCTTCCAAGTCGACGATCGAGATCATAGCGACCTCTTTGCCTTTCGAGCCCTGCTCCGCATGCGCAGGAAGCGGGTTGTTACGCACATCCTTCCGGTGATCGCTGACGATAAGCTCGCCGTTCTTCATCTTCTGGTCGAACGCGAACCTGAGCTTCTTGCACTCGGCCGTGGGATGCATGACCTTGCCGTGGTACTCGCACCACTTAGGGTCTCTCACCATCTCCTTGGAGGGTATCTTCTCGAGTGGCGGTAGGACACCATCCTTACGCCACTGTCTGCAGAGGTCGCTTGCCTCCTCTACCGAGCATGGTAGGGGTGGTAAGTCAAATTTCACAACCTTAGCTTGCTTCTGGGGTGAAACTGTATTGACCTCAGCTTCACGTCCCCTCTTGTAACTGAATCTCCCGATCTTGTAGGTGGTGGCGCTCGGAGGTCGCTCCGGAGCGTTCTTCTTTTTCTGTCTCTCGACTATAGGCTCGATGTTCTTCGTGCATTCAATTAACTTTGAAAACGTAGGTGTTTGCAAATTAATGAGCATACCTTTGTATTCATCTCGCATGCACTGCCGGCATATCTCTACGAGCCTGCTTTCGAGCATTGGATCTTTGCACTCCAAGGATTTCGCCCGGAATTTCTTGATGAAAGTGATCCCATCCTCCTCGCGCTTCTGGTACATCCGCGAGAGATGAATCATTGTCACCTTTTCTTCCATTTGGAAGAATTTGGTGTAGAACTTCTGGACCATGTCGTCCCAAGTCTTCACGGATCCGGCTTCCAACGTTCGGTACCACTTGTACGCCACGTTCCCTAAAGATTTTGGGAACTCTCGCATCAGCAGTTTGGGATCGGCTCCGTATGGTCCCATAACATCAATGAAACGCATGACATGTTCATGGGCGTTCCCGTTGACATCCTCGAACTTGTCCCATTTGGGAGCTTTGTACCCCGCGGGGTTAGGCATGAGATAGATCTCTCGTGGAATGGGTGGATCGTTGTCCAGCTTCGGGATAATAGTATCCGCGAATGACTGATGAGCCAGAATAGTGTCCATGCGCTTCTGCAGAGACGTCATACACTCTGGAATGCTCCCTTCAGCAGCTGAAGGAGGGGTTGCCGCAGGCGGAGGCGACACATACGCCGTCGAAGGATTGGGGACATATGGACTGCTCGCATTGCCCCAGATCGCCGTTGGAGGAGGCGGAGGGTACTGCAGAGTCGGGTTAGACGCCAAAGCCGAGAGCTGAGGAGTGTGAGCGGTGAGAGGCAACATCTGAGCCATTGAACCCTGAATCGAAGGCGGCTGTGCGGTTGCCGGCGGAGTTTGCAGGTTGGGGTTGGGAGGTGTGGTTGACACTCCCAGTCCCGGAGCGGTAGGGGCTCCTCCTCCTTGAGAGACGGCGGTGGCCGACGAAGGATTTCGTGCAAGGGTGCCCAAAACAGCCAAGATCCGCTCTAGCTGCTCGGATTGAGCTTTGAGAGCTCTTGCCTGGCCTTGAACAGTGGCGTCCAAAGACTCTAGCGTCGGTGTCTCGCCGGGAGTGGTAGGAGTACGTCGGGTCCCCTCTCCCGAGGCGGTTTCGGCGGAAGGCGATCTGTTGCTGATATCATCCTCCTGAGACATGGTTGCTTTGTTGGTAAGTTCACGTCGGGTTCACCAAAATGTGCACAAGAGATTCCGGCGGGGAGACCTCCATGTACACCGTATGTAGAGGATCGAGGATCGCACAGGAAGAGTGGGGTTGTGTGTAGGGAGAGAGTAAGTCAGTAGCAATGTCTGAGAGAGAGACAGAGGTTTGGCAGAGCTTCCGCGTATGGCAAGTGTGTCCTCCTTTGTATGGAAAGGGTAATGGCCTATATATAGCAGAGAACGTGACCGTTGTAGTGTGGTTAATGCGCCCATTAATGGCGGCTTAATTAGCTTAACCATAACAGCACGTTCATCCGAGTATATAGGGACCGTTACAGCACGTTGTGCGCGAATACCGGAACCGTTACGAGGTTGACCGGGTTTGACCGGATTGACCGGGTTTATGGAGCTCGTGCCATAAATCTCTCAAAACAGTTACTAAAGGTCGCGTGCGGGCTTGGCTCGCACGCGACAGGGCTTACTCTAGCCTCCAAACCACTAAGTCCCTACAAGTCCCGTGCAGTGGTATGCGAGGGCTCTGTCTCGCAGTTCCCACATGGATCAGCTCGGCTGGTGATCCAGTGTGTGTGGAGCACAATATGGTGTGCTGGATGGTTGCCACGTGACCAAGATCTGTCAGCTCAGAAAGCACTATCTACAACAAGCTAGTAATGTGAAATTGTTTAAATAAGAGGTTGAGCACAACTAGGCTATTAATACGATTAAGAAACCTAGAGGCAATCAATTGGGATTATCCATATGGATGGATAAATAAGGAGTTATTTGCCCAATTGAACCAAGAGTTGCATAAGGGATGCAATTGGAATTGTTCCTACCTAAAGTAGTCAAATTATGGGTGACTTGCCAAAGCAAGCTCATAAAGAGATGAAACATGAATCTTGGCCCACTAGAAAATATAACGATATTTTCCGCATTAATATATTGAGGGTTATTAATCCGTAGAAAAATAGTGGGAGCTATATTTGATAAACTAGCCATTATTGAATATAGTCAAAAATTCACAAATACTAAAACTTGCGTATTTTCCTTTTGTAGAATTCCAAATGGCAAACAACTCATCGAGTTCACAACATTCCCTACGATCTGTCCTTGAGAAGGACAAGCTCTCTGGAACGAACTTTCTTGATTGGTACAGAAACTTGAGAATTGTTCTCAAGCAAGAGAAGAAACTGTACGCAATAGAGGAGCATGTTCCCGAAGGTCCAGAGAACCAAACACCTGCTGCCCTAAAGGCGTATCAAAAGCGTGTTGATGACGCTAATGATGCGGCCTGCCTTATGCTATGCACCATGACTTCTGAGCTTCAGAAGCAACACGAAAACATGAATGCTGTCGATATGATCGAGCATCTGAAGCAGCTCTTCCAAGAGCAGGCAAGGGTTGAGAGGTATGAGGTCTCTAAGGCACTGTTCAAGTGTCATCTGGCAGAAGGGAACCCGGTGGGACCCCATGTACTCCGTATGATCGGGTACTTGGAGAATCTCGCCCGACTGGGGTTCCCGGTCGGCCAAGAGTTGGCAACCGATCTCGTGTTGCAATCGTTGCCCGAGAGTTATGGACAGTTCATCATGAACTATAAACATGAACGAGATCATGAAACCACTGCCAAATTTACTCAATATGTTAAGGACAGCTGAACAGAGCATCAACAAGGGTAAGGGCAAGGCCATTATGATGGTGCAGAAAGGAAAGGGCAAAAGGTTTGCCTCATCCTCCAAGGGAAAAGGCAAGTCAGTCGCCAAGTCTAAGGAAGCCTGTTGGTGGCATCGCCAAAGGTGTGACTAAAGGTGAGTGTCAATACTGCAGTCAGCCTGGACACTGGAGGAGGAATTGCCCAAAATATCTGGAGGACAAGAGGCTTGGAATAGTGATTCCACCACCACCAGGTATTTTTGTTGTAGATGTCAATTTAAATGTCTCTACATCATGGGTATTAGATACTGGATGTGGATCTCACATTTGTCGAAATGTGCAGGATCTAAAGAGAAGTAAAATATTGGCTAAAGGGGAGGTAGATCTGTGCGTTGGGAATGGAGCAAAAGTTGCTGCGTTAGCCATAGGCGTGTGCGAGCTATCTCTGCCTTTAGGATTAATTTTAGAATGAAATAATTGCTATTTGTGCCTGCTATGAGCAGAAACATTATTTCTATTTCTTTTTTGGACAAGGATGGTTTTATTATTCAATAAAAAACAATTGTTGTTCCTTTTATTTGAATAATATTCACTATTTTAGTGCGCAATTATTTAATGGACTGTATGTCCTTGATCTAAGCAATCCTGTCTACAACATTAATACCAAGCGGATTAAAATAAATGATTTAAATCCTGCTTACTTATGGCACTGTCGTTTAGGCCACATAAACGAGAAACGTGTATCTAGACTCCATAAAGATGGACTACTAGACTCATTTGATTTTGAATCATATGAGACATGTGAGGCTTGTTTATTGGGAAAAATGACAAAGTCCCCTTTCAATAAGAAAGGTGAGAGGACTAGTGAGCAATTGGCACTCATACATACTGATGTGTGTGGGCCATTTGCCACGCCTGACAGGGGTGGTTATGTCTACTTCATTACATTTACTGATGACTACAATAGATATGGATTCGTGTACCTCATGTGGGCAAAATCCGAATCCTTTGAAGTGTTCAAAGAATTCAAGAATGAAGTAGAGAAGCAACTTGGCAAAAGTATCAAGGCTCTACGATCGGATCGTGGAGGAGAATACTTAAGCCAAGAGTTTGACGACTATCTTAGAGAGTGTGGGATCGTGTCCCAACTCACTCCACCCGGAACACCACAATGGAATGGCGTGTCTGAGAGGAGGAATCGAACCCTATTGGATATGGTTCGATCTATGACGTGTCAAACTGATCTTCCATTATCATTTTGGGGCCACGCTCTATTAAGTGCTGCTTTCACCATTAACCGTGTTCCATCTAAATCAGTCATGAAGACACCATATGAGATGTGGAGTGGGAGGCGTCCCACACTTTCGTTCATGAGGATTTGGGGCTGCGATGTCTATGTAAAACGTTTACAATCAGACAAGCTAGGGCCGAAATCGGATAAGTGTAAATTTGTGAGGTACCCTAAGGAAACTAAGGGTTACTACTTCTACAATCCAACCGAGAAAAAAGTGTTTGTTGCTCGGACCGGCGTGTTTCTAGAAAGAGAATTTGTCTCTAAAGAAGCAAGTGGGAGGACTGTAGAACTCAAGAACCACTGAACCGATTATGGAACATGAACAGGAACCACAAGCAGTTGTGGAGCAGCCTGTTCAGGTAACACAAGAGCTTCGTAGATCTAGTAGAGTGCGCCAGAAACCTGAGAGGTATGGACTTCTCGTGACCGATTCCGGTGACACGATGCTCATAGATGATGAGCCTACTACCTATGAAGAGGCCATGAAGGGCCCAAACTATCAGAAGTGGCTAGAAGCCATGAGATCCGAGATGGAATCCATGTATACCAACAAAGTATGGACTTTGGTGGAACCACCCGAAGGGGCGCGGCCCATAGGGTGCAAGTGGGTCTTCAAGAAGAAGATCGACATGGATGGTAATGTGATTACCTATAAGGGCCGATTGGTGGCTTAAGGATTCAGACAGATTCATGATATTGACTATGATGAAACCTTTTCACCAGTCGCTATGACCACATCCATCCGAATCCTACTTGCGATTGCAGCATACCACGACTATGAGATTTGGTAGATGGATTTCAAAACAGCATTCCTTTATGGGAATCTCCTCGAGGACGTGTATATGATACAGCCGGAGGGTTTTGAGGATCCAAAGGAAGCCAACAAAGTCTGTAAGCTGCAACTATCCATTTATGGATTGAAGCAAGCTTCTAGGAGTTGGAATCGACGTTTTGATGAAGTAGTCAAAGAGTTTGGCTTCATCAGGAACGAAGATGAGTCTTGTATCTATAAGAAGGTTAGTGGGAGCTCTGTATGTGGATGACATACTACTCATTGGAAACGACGTTCCGATGCTGCAATCTGTTAAAGATTGTCTAGGGAAGTGTTTCTCAATGAAAGACTTAGGGGAAGCAGCCTATATACTCGGTATAAAGATCTATAGGGATAGATCTAAGAGACTGCTAGGCCTAAGTCAAAGTACATATATTGACAAGGTGTTGAAACGGTTCATCATGCAAGATTCCAAGAAGGGATTCTTGCCAATGTCACATGGGATCACTCTTTCGAAGAGTGGTTGTCCTTCCAATGAGATTGAGAAGGAACGCATGAGTAGAATTCCCTATGCCTCGGCCATAGGATCTATCATGTACGCCATGTTATGTACTAGACCAGATGTGTCATATGCCTTGAGTATGATAAGCAGATACCAATCCAATCCGGGTGAGAGTCACTGGATTGCAGTCAAGAACATCCTAAAGTACTTGAGAAGAACTAAGGATGCTTTCTTGATATTTGGCGGTGAGGAAGAGTTGCGTGTAAGGGGTTACACTGAAGCAAGCTTCCAAACCGACAGAGATGACTTTAGATCACAGTCGGGATATGTGTTTTGCCTGAATGGAGCAGCGGTGAGCTGGAAGAGTTCCAAGCAAGAGACGGTGGTTGATTCTACAACAGAGGCTGAGTACATTGCTGCAAATGGCGCAGCAAAGGAAGCTGTTTGGATCAGAAAGTTTGTTTATGAACTTGGTGTGGTTCCTAGCATTGCGGATCCAGTTGAGTTGTACTGTGACAACACTGGGGCGATCGCGCAATCAAAGGAACCCAGGTCGCACCAGAAATCCAATCACGTGCTCAGGAAGTTTCATCTGATTCGAGATATTATCGATAGAGGAGACGTTCGGATATGCAAGATTCCTACAGATGAGAATCTGTCAGACCCGCTTACAAAACCGCTCATGCAGTGGAAGCATGAAGGGCACACTAGGATTATGGGCATACGAGATGCGCCAGATTGACTCTAGTTCAAGTGGGAGACTGTTGGAATAGATGCCCTAGAGGCAATCTAGTTTAGTATGAATTTATTTGTGGCTAGAAATTCATTTATTATTTATTGGATATTTAATATAATGAAGTCCTTATATTTACAATTGTGTTGTTTATCTTAAATATCCCTAGTCCAGTATAATGATTAATGGGACAATCATCTATAGACTAGTATGGGGTTGGATTGATATGGAGATATCATGATCCAACACATAGGTGTGCATTAGGGGTAATGGCGCACTGGATTGACCCATCTCCGAGAAGGCTACATACACGTTATGTTGAGTCACAAGCGCTTCTCGCGGTGCAATGGTATTGTCATCCTTAGACTTGAAGTCACTAGATATTCTAGTTTTGGATTATTGTGATTTTGGTAGCGTTAAACGCTACACCGAAACTGGGTAGTTATAAAGGCGTATACTGGATACAATAAGAAGCAAGCTTAGAGATCGTAGTGGACGTAGATAGAATTTGTCCCTCCCACATAACGGGATCAAATATCCTAGGCCACTCGAGGGATAGTGCTTATAGAATGTCTGGCCAGACTCAAATAAATCAATATGGGATATTGATGTTATTTGCACGAATAAGGCTATTCCCATGGATCGAGAAACTATGGATTGGATATACGAGTGTGACCTGTATGTCTCGTGTCCAATCCGGATATAGAGACAAAGGGATGAGACAATTACTTCTACAAAGGTTGTCAAGATGACTATTCTATTAGTTGGCTAGAATGGATGTTTTGCTAGAAACCGCTCCATATTAGTAAATAGTTGCTACCAACTAGATAGAACCTATGGGGTCACAAGCTAAATAGAGTTGAACTAGATTTGGGAATTAATTAATTGGATTAATTAATCAGAAGGATCACTTTGCAAAACCTTGCAAACTTAGTAGGGACTAATTTGCAAGGAAGGGACTAAATTGAATTCTAGTAGGACTAGAATAAGTCCTTTATGTAGTTGGCAAGGAGTTGTTGGACTATATAAAGGACACTCCTTCCTTCCTTCATACACTTATGCTCATAATTGATCATAACTTGAGTGGGAGAAAACAAAAGGAGAGAGAGCAAGCAAGCTAGAGGAGCCGCCGCCCCCTAGCCCGCCGCCCGTCCCCGTCGGCCCCAAATGAGGCCAAACCTCCTTTGGTTCGTCTCGTTTTGCGTGATTCTTCTTCCTCTTCCTCTTTCTGGGCTAGCACCAAGGAGTTAGAGATCTAGAAATCAACTCTAGGCGTGGATCAACTATAGATAACGTGACACAATTCGCGTTTGAAGTCATCAAAGGAGAACCCTAAGGTGTGTTAATTGATTTCTTCCTTTACGATCGTTATGTTTCTTGACTTGTGATCCTTGGAGGGTTTTGCATGGTTAAATATTGTTTCCGTTGCGCATCCATGAATCAAAAGCCAACACGTCTATCCTATAGGGGTATAACCAATGGACCCAAAATCCAAATCGTGTCAGCCTTATCCATCCAATCCTATGTGAAGAAAGGGCATAAGGCATACCTCTGTACGATCCACGATTAGGAGAAAGAAGGGGAAAAGTTAGAAGATATTCCAGTGGTGAGAGAATTTCCAGACGTTTTTCCAGAAGAGCTTCCGGGAATGCCACCAAAGAGAGCCGTAGACTTTGCAATTGATTTAGTACCAAGGACTGGACCAATCTCGAAGGCACCATATAGGATGGCACCAGCCGAGCTCAAGGAGTTACAAGAACAACTTAAGGAGTTATTAGATAAGGGTTTCATCAGACCTAGTGTATCACCTTGGGGAGCACCAGTTTTGTTCGTGAAGAAGAAGGATGGAAGTCTAAGACTTTGCATAGATTAGCGGGAATTAAACGGTGTAACCGTTAAGAATAGATACCCACTTCCAAGGATCGACGACTTGTTCGATCAGTTACAAGGAGCCGATACCTTTTCGAAGATCGATTTAAGGTCAGGATATCACCAGCTTAGAATAGCTGAAAATGATATTCCTAAAACGACATTTCGGAGTCGATATGGCCACTATGAATTTACAGTCATGCCATTCGGTCTAACCAATGCCCCAGCAACATTTATGGAGCTGATGAACCGATTTCTTCAGAAGTACCTATATAAATTTGTTGTCGTTTTCATCGATGACATTCTAATCTACTGGAAAGGGAGAGAAGAACATGAACAACATTTGAGAGAAGTATTGGAAACCCTAAGGGAAGAGAAACTGTTTGGAAAATTATCGAAGTGTGAATTTTGGTTGGATAGAGTTCCTTTCCTAGGGAATATCATATCCAAGGAAGGTGTGTCAGTGGACCCAGGGAAGATATCGACAGTAAAGGACTGGCCCACACCAAAGAGCGTGACGGAGATAAGAAGTTTCTTAGGATTGGCTGGTTACTATCGGAGATTTGTGAAGGATTTCTCTAAGATAGCGAAACCCATGACGACATTAATGAAGAAGACGAGCAAGTATATATGGGATAGAAAGTGTGAGGAAGCATTCCAAACTTTGAAGGATAGGTTAACGTCAGCACCTGTCTTGACCTTACCTACTGAAGGAGGATAATTTGAGGTATATAGTGATGCCTCGAAGCATGGCCCAGGATGCGTTCTGATGCAAGGTGGCAAAGTGATTGCCTATGATTCCAGGAAACTAAAGCCTTACGAAGAGAACTACCCCACTCATGATTTGGAGTTAGCAGCAATCGTTTTTGCACTGAAGATTTGGAGACATTATCTTTACGGTACGACTTGCAAGATTTTCACGGATCACAAGAGTTTGAAGTACATATTCACGCAAAAGGAGCTGAATATGTGACAAATGAGGTGGTTAGACTTAGTGAAGGATTATGATATTAAGATCCAATACCATGAAGGAAAAGCCAACGTGGTAGCGGATGCGTTGAGCCGAAAGACGGATCATACGGTGAATACAATGTGGGTTTTACCACCTAAGCTTTACGAGGAGTTCCGAAAGTTGGAGATAGAGGTTTGCACACAAGGATCCACGACTAACATGTTGTGAAATTTGACAATAGTACCTAATATCTTCGTGGAAATAAAGGATGCTCAAAAGGAGGATTTTTTCCTACAAAATGTTAAGGAGAAGATCGGAAAAGGCGAAGCAACTGACTTCAAAGTAGAGGAAGACGAAAGCATAAAGTTCAAAGGAAGGTGGTGTGTACCAATGAAATGTGCGGATGTGAAGGAGAAGATTATGAAGGAGGCTCATAGCACGCCCTATTCGGTACACCCAGGAGGAGATAAGTTATACAAAGATCTGAAGAAGAATTTTTGGTGGAAAGGTATGAAGAAGGAAGTAGCAGACTTTGTGTCTCGGTGTTTAACTTGTCAAAAGGTCAAGTTCGAGCACAAGAGACCAGGAGGGATGTTGCAACCTTTGGATACACCAGTATGGAAATGGGATTCCATTTCAATGGATTTTGTTACAGCCTTGCCCGTTTCGACAAATGGTCTTAACCAGATTTGGGTGGAAGTCGATCGACTAACGAAGACGGCAAGATTCATTCCCATGAAGGACACGTGGGATATGGAGAAAAGAGCGGATGCTTACATTAAGAATATTGTGAGATTACATGGAGTACCAAGTTCAATCGTTTCTACTTTTGGAAAGAGTTGCAGAAAGCTATGGGCACAGAGTTGCGATTTAGCACACCTTTTCACCCAGCAACGGATGGACAATCCGAAAGGACGATTCAGACACTGAAAGATATGCTAAGAGCTTGCATTTTGGACTTTGGAGGTTCATGGGTGGACAAGTTACCACTTATCGAATTCTCTTACAACAACAGCTATCATGCCAGCATAGGTATGGCACCCTATGAGGCGTTGTATGGAAGGAAGTGTCGAACACCTTTGTGTTGGAGCGCCATTAGCGAGACGGTCATTCTAAGACCTCAAATGATAGAGGAGTCGACGAACCAGATCCGGATGATTCAGCAAAGGATGAAAGCGGCACAAGATCGACAGAAGTCTTACGCGGATACGAAGAGAAGACCACTTGAATTTAAGGTTGGTGATAATGTGTTCTTAAAAGTCTCTCCGACGAAGGGGGTTATGCGTTTTAATCAAAAAGGAAAGCTAAGTCTCAAGTTCATTGGACCCTATGAAGTTTTGGATCGGATCGGAGAGGTAGCCTATCACCTTAATCTTCCTAACAACTTAGGTCGAGTCCATAATGTTTTCCATGTCTCTCAACTGAAACCTTATATCCATGACCCAAACCATGTTCTTGATCCTGATCCATTTGAACTCGATCCATCCCTCACTTATAAAGAGCAGCCAATCAAAATCTTAGATCGAAAGACTAGGGAAACTCGTACCAAGTCAACTGTGTTGGTTAAGGTTCTTTGGTCGAACCATCTCACAGAGGAAGCGACGTGGGAAGCCGAGGCAGACATGCAAAAGCGTTACCCTCACCTTTTCGACAAGGTATGAGTCGTGTGACGGGGACGTCACTCCTTTTAAGGGAGATGTGATTTAACAACCACATATTTAATTACCCGTCTTGTTTCGTATACATGTCTTGCTATTACTTGTGCATTAGAACTGCATGCATTGCATTGGGGAATTACTTTAAGCTTCGGGGACGGAGCTTTGTTTTAAGGGAGATGTGATGTAATACCCCATAATTTTAAGAGTATTTTCAGGAGTATTTTGGGTCGTATTCGGTTTTATGAAAGTATTTATTATTTCATTAAATAAGGATTTTTTTATGTTATATATAGTTATATAAATATTTATTATGTTATATGTAGTTATATGAATATAAATTCTTTTTATAACTTTATTTTAGTAAAAATTATAATAGTTAACTAGGTAGTTAGTTACGTGACGAATACCATTTTTAACGTGACCAAATTGTGATGTTTTAATTAGTTTTACGTGACTAGCCACCGCGATGTCCATACACCCGCCACACCGTAGCACACCTCTTCTCATCTTCCCCAACTCCTCCATCACCAACGGAGATACATCTCCGCCTCCGACTCCAACTCGGCCACCAAGCCACCGCCTCCAAACACCACAACCCATTGCCTAAACCTCGTCCCGATTCAGTCCTAATTCCACCTGAAGAATTCGACCCTCTCACGGAATGAATCTCGCCAATTTTCAATTCCAATTTGAACTCCGAAACCATCTCAGATCCGTCTCCACCTTCCTCAGCAATTCTCCTTTCAGAGCCTATAAAACCACCTGGAATCGACAAGAAAACCCACACCATCAAACCCAGATCTCTCTCTCTCTCTCTCTCGGTCTTACCCTCTCTCCTTCTCTGTGTTTGCGTCGCCGAGAAAACCCAGCCGAGTCCGACGAACCGAACCCAGCTCCAGCTCCCTTGTTTCGCGATTCGCCGGTGCCCTTTCTCTCTCCGGCGTTTCCTTGCTGTCCGACGAAGTTGCAGCAGCAGCAGTAGCACTCAAAAGCTCTTCCCGTCGCCCCTCTCCCTCCGTTTCGTCTCTGTCCGGCGAACCCAGCAGACCCATCGCCGACGTATTCGCCTTTCCATTCCATTCACTCGGTAAACACCCGAATTGCTTGTTTTGAGTTTCTATTCTAATTCATTGCTCTTGTAAATTACTAGTTGGGTTTGTAGAATTGTTGTTATCAAAAGCTATTTACAGTGGGTTTGGGTCAAGTGACGAGCAGAGGAGATGGAATGAATGTTTTGATGGTGAAAGTTTGATTGGGTATGAACTGGGTGATGTGTGGGTTTTGTAGGTATATGTATGTAAGGGGGTAACATGATATAAATTCACAAACAATGGGGTTACTCCCATCTTTTGGAAAAACTTGTTTTGTTAATAACATTGTTACTATAATGTTTTATTACTTCAATTAAATGGAGTTTCGTATTAATCAAAATAAATAACTTGGCGTAACAAAAGGTAAACTTTTTATAAGTATTTTCTTATAAAGTAATATGGTTTTTTTTAGAGTAAATATTCTCTTATTTCATGACAGAATTATAATTTTTTTATGCTAATATCTTCTCTTAAAAATAATTATTCGTCAAATAAATAAACTGTATAAGGTTGTTTTAAATTAGTTCAATTACTTTTTCTTACAAATGAAGTATATAAATAAATATTTGTTTTGTTGTTTAATAAGTAACGAGTTGCGTTAAAATTAGGAATAATTGGGGGGTTGCGCTTGCATTGCATGTAAGACTTGTATGCGTGTTAGCACTATGTTAATTAGGGATATGTGATATTGTAGATTCCGAGTTCGTCATAGGCGAGTTCATTGATGAATTGTATTAAAGTAGTTGCGTGCTTGCTTTCTTTTGGCGATCTCTCTTCGTTCTAAGTAAGTTTATATGCACAACACCTTCAACTATCAAAATGTGTTTGGCGTGTGTTACTTGTGTATCGAGCAACTGTTTTAAACTTTGAATTTTGAAATCTCTCTTGAAAATATATCTTTGAAAAGTATGCGGTTACTTGTGTCCATGTGATATATTAATGAACGATAAATGATATGGGGCGATGTACAGAGGATGTGTGTGAAGGCTACGGCCGGAGGCGCACGTGAGACGAACCTCCTAGGGTTTCATACCCTACCCTATATGGGTCTTTATATTGTGAAAGCTATAGAGTACTACCTATGCATGTGTGGGTCACAGCTGTATAGGGGTGTCTACACTGAAGGTCTCATAGTTATTTCATGGGTGAATTGGGATGGACTGTGATATCCTGAGAGGTACTCTAATTTTTATTTATTGCATCGTGACCTCTCTGTGGCCATTCGTTACCCGCTGGGCTCTAATACGCCTCAGCTCAACTGATAAATTAATATGAAGTTTTAGTTATATTGTGATTCGATTCTTTAAGCCAAAATTCTGTTTTTCATGTTGTGGTATATGCTTACTCAGTTTTTACTGATAAACGTTTTCTGCGGTCGGCTGTTGCTATTTGAAAACCCGCAGGTTATGAATAGAGTGGGGGAACGCGCACACGTGAGCAGAAGACTAGGATCAGGCAGCTAGGAACATTTCATTTCATTTAGGAAACAGATTTTCAGAATTTAGATCTAAACAATGTCATTTGTTTTATTTCAAATTATGGTTGGAGGATTTCTTCGATTTTCATTAATAAATGCACTTTTGGATTATCGTTTGGTTGTACTAGCAGGGAACCGTAGGTTCCGGGGTTGTTTCACACAGCCTCTAGATCAAACAATGTGTATACCTTTCAGACTAACAAACTTGCAGGTGAAAGTTTGAAGTGTCTCAAGGCCTTGAAAGAGGATTCAAAGCTTTGGCACTGGAAACTTGGTCACACCAGTTTGCACACTTTGAACAAGTTGATTTCCAAATACTTAGTAAGAGGATTGCCATCCTTCAGTTCAAAGAAGATGAAATGTGCAAAGCCTGTGCACAAGGCAAGCAGACCATAAGTTCCTTCAAGCCAAAGAAGTTTGTAAGTACATCTAGACCTATTGAATTACTTCATATGGATCTCTGTGGTCCTATGAGGACTCCTACTCCAAAAGGTAAAAGGTGTATGCTAGTTGTTGTAGATGATTTTTCTAGATATACTTTGTTTCTCAAAGAAAAATCTGAAGCACTCTCTGAGTTTTCAAAGCTTTGCAGAGAACTTTAAAATTTGAAAAACATACATGTAGCTTCAATAAGAAGTGATCATGGTAGAGAATTTGAGCAGTTATAATTTTATTTATTCTGTGATAAGCATGGTATTACTCATAAATTTTCTCCTCCAAGAACTCCTCAACAGAATGGTGTTGTTGAAAGAAAGAACAGGACTCTTGAAGATATGTCAAGAACAATGCTTCTTGAGAACAAGCTGCCAAAACATTATTGGGCAGAAGCTGTGAATACAGCAAACTATATTTTGAACAGGTTCTTGATCAGACCCATTCTGAAGAAGAACCCCTATGAACTATTCAAAGGGAGGAAGCCAAAAGTTTCATACTTCAGACCCTTTGGATGTACTTGTTTTATTCACAACAATGGAAAAGACAACCTTGGTAAGTTTGATGCAAGAAGTGATGAAGGTAAATTTCTTGGTTACTCTCTGAACAACAAAGCTTATAGAGTTTACAATAAAAGAACCAAACTAGTTGAAGAGAGCATTCATGTTATTTTTGATGAAAGCTATGATGGTTCTTTGAGTGAAAGTTTTGCCGACTTGAATTTGAACAAGCATGAATCAGAGGAAGAGACTGAGAATGGCCATTAGGATTCAAGAAAAGTTCAGAAGAAAATAGAAGACATTTTCAAGACCTTGAAAATGGTGTTCAAGGCCTTGAAAGTAAACCTCAAAGCCTTGAAAAAGATGATCAGAATGATTCAAGTGACAAAGCCACTACTTCAAGACCAGATAAGATCTATGGAGAACCTGAACCATGGTCTCCAAGAAATAGATTCAAATATCTCTCATCCCATCCAGCTGATAATATCATATCAGATCCAACAACTGGTACACAAACTAGATCACAGTTGAAGAACTTATATGCTTTTAATGCTTTTATTTCTCATGTAGAACCAAAACTGTGAAAGAATCTTTACAATAAGCAGACTGGATCATTTCTATGAAAAGTGAACTCAATGAGTTTGAAAGGAATAAGGTTTGGAACCTGGTTCCTGCACCTACAAACCAGTCTGTCATTGGTACCAGATGGGTATTCAGAAATAAGTTGGATGAAAGTGGCAATGTGATCAGAAACAAAGCAAGGTTAGTTGCTCAAGGTTACAATCAAGAAGAAGGTATTGACTATGAGTAAAGTTTTGCTCCAGTTGCCAGGTTAGAAGCAATTAGAATTTTGCTTGCATTTGCATCTTACAAGAACATGAAACTGTTTCAAATGGATGTGAAGTGTGATTTCTTGAATGGCTATCTACAAGAAGAAGTTTTTGTTGCACAACCACCTGGTTTTGAAAATGACTAGTTTCCAGATCATGTTTACAAACTTGACAAAGCTCTTTATGGTTTGAAACAAGCTCCAAGATCTTGGTATGAAAGATTGTCAAAATTTTTACTTGAAAATGATTTAAAAGATGTTTAGTAGACAATACTCTTTTCATTAAGACTCGTGAGAAAGATTTACTTGTAGTTCAGATATATGTTGATGATATATTGTTTGGAGCTACTAATGATCAATTGTGCAGAGAATTCTCAAGTCTTATGAGCAGGGAATTTGAGATGAGCATGATGGGAGAGTTGAACTTCTTCATAGGACTTCAAATTCATCAATTGAAGAAGGGAATCTTTCTGCATCAAAGCAAGTACACAAGAGACTTACTAAACAAATATAGCATGGATCAATGTAAGGAAGCCAAGGCTCCTATGAGCTCTACATTATCCTTAGACAAGGATGAATCTGGTAAGAGTGTCAATGTAAAAGAGTATAGAGAATATTCAGATATCTCAATGGTACCAAAGACTTAGGGCTTTGGTATCCAAGACATTCTAACTTCTCTTTACATGGCTTTCAGATGCTGACTTTGCAGGTTACAAGGTTGATAGGAAAATTACTTCAGGAACTTGCCAATTCATTGGATCATCATTAATCAGTTGGCATTCCAAGAAACAGAATTCAGTTGCTCTATCAATAGCTGAAGCTGAATATATAGCTGCAAGAGCATGTTGCTCACAAGTGTTATGGATTTCTCAACATATAGGAGACATTGGATTTGAATTCAGTGGCATACCTATTAAGTGTGACAACACTAGTGCAATTTCAATTGCAAAGAATCCAGTGCAACGCTCAAGAACCAAGCACATTGATGTCAGATACCACTTCATCAGAGATCATGCTGAGAAAGGTGATATTGTTCTTGAATTTGTTGCTACTAACATGAAAATTGAAGATATCTTGACCAAACCATTGGCAGATGAAAGGTTCTCAACTCTAAGATTGGAATTGGGAATGCTAAATAAAGATGCATTGGTTTACGAGGAGCATCAGGTAAGAAAGGTAAGCTGTATGTGTTTCCAAAGGTTTGAACTGAGTTTCAAAGCCTTGAAAATCAGTTCAAAGCCTTGAATTTTACTTGTTGCAGTGTTACAGCTTTTCAAGACCTTGAAAGCCTTTTTCAAAGCCTTGAAAATAAGTCTGCTACACTGATAGTCAATAATCTTGGATCATTCTGTGTTGGGTGATATCTCTGTAGATATTTTCCTAATATAGCCCCTACCCTTTTTCAAAAATTTGATTTAGCCAAAAATAGTATTAGTATATTCTATTTTCCAATGGCATAAAAGTTTTGAAATCTCTCTGATCATTGCAAACCTTTTGAGGATCAGAGAGATACTAGTTTCCTTTTGAAACTCAAAATCTTTCAGTATTTATCTTCTTCTCTTATTCTTCATTCCGTAACACTTCACCTCTCTCTATTCTTCCTCCACAACCTAATGAGCACAAGGAGAGCCTCATACAGAATCAAAGCAGCTGTGGATGAGGTTCAAGAAGTCAGTGGGGACTCTAGCTCCAGAACTCCTAGTGCAGAGGCAGTTCAAGATCTTCCTCCACCAAAGAAGAAGGTCAAGAAGGTTACAGCCTCCTCTTCATAAAAGCAAAAGAAGCAGAAAGCTGTTACAGAAAAGCAACAAGAAACAGAGCCTACCAGTTCAAAGAAGGTGAAGAAGAAAGCAACTCAGGCAGAAAAGGGGAAAGGAAAGGTGACACAAGAACAACTAGAAGGACAATTGGAGAAGGCACTGCAGATCTATTCACAAGCCTCAACAAAGAACACAACACCAGATGAGACTTGGTTTGTCTCAAACATCTCTAAAGGTCAGTGGTTAGATGGTTTTGCTTCAAGATATATTGGTTTCTGCAGTTTGGTTAATAAGCATGTGTTGGAACACATGAAACTTAAGTGAATCTCTATGTTGAAAAAGAGTTCTTTGTGGTGTATGCTGAATCCTAGAGAATTAGCCCACCCTAGACTCACCAGACTCTTTTACCTGAACTTGACCCAAGTTAAGAGAACTGCACACTTGGTGATAAAATCTAAAGTGGCTGGGATAGTAATTGAATTGGATCACTCAGAGTTCGCCAATGTGTTAGGGTGTCCAAATAGGTATGATACTAGCAACCATCCACCAAAGTCAGAAACTCTGAAGCTAGTCAAAGAAGAGCTCTTTATTCCAAACATCTCAACCTCAGCCAAACAGTTAACACATTCTGTGTTGAATGTTGAAGCCAAAGTCCTTCATACCAAACTGGTTAGATGTATCTTTCCCAGAGAGCACTCTAGAGAATTGGTGACTGAGAGAATGCTGCACATCATGTATCTGGTTATGCATGGCTATGGGATTGATCTTCCAAAACTAGTGATTGAACATATGTTCTTTAGCCTTACCATTAAAAGGATTCACCCTCTGCCCTATGCAAACTTGCTCACTTTGTTCTTTGAACACTTTGAGATTAAAACTACTGGAGAGGAATCAGTCACATCTGGATTTGGGGTACTCAATGAGAAAGCCTTTGAGAACATTGGAGTTGTGAAGACCAAAGATAAAGTTTGGAAACTTTACTCAGACTTGACTGAAGCATAACTAGGTGCAAAGAAGTTTTATAAGCCCAAGACCTTGACTCCTACTTCAAGTCAGACTTCTCAGCCAACAGACAATCAAAGACTGGATGGTTTGGATTTGGACATGGAAGATGTCAAGGCAACTGTTTTTGGACTGGAAAGTGATTTGGGGCAAGTCAAGTACATGGTGGAAAGTATCTTCTGAAGCATGACTTTGCTTGATGTTCCTGAAGATGCTGAAGGAACAAAGAAAGGAGACTCTGACAAGGATCTGCCTAGTGAGCATTCAGACCAGGAAGAAGTTACTCCATTTTCAGATAAGGGAAAGCAGACAGCAGAACATGCATCACAGGGAGAAGATGAAGCCAATAGCCTTGACTCAGATGAACTGCTGATTACCTTGAAGAAGAAAAAGAAATATCCAAAGGCTGCTACAAAGGACAAGACTGAAGAAACAACTGTTGCTGGTGGGAATGCAGAGGAACAGGAAGAGCAGGACAAGACTGATGAAGAAGACAACGAGAAAGAGGAAGGAGATCAGGAAGAAGATAAAGATCCAACCCCTTAATCTTTCCTACTCTTTCTTCCCCATTCTCTATTCTTCAAAGTTTTTCTTTCAAGTTTTCAAAATTTTCCAGACACTTGATCCAACATCTTCTATCTTTTTGATGAAAGTCAAAAAGGGGGGGGGGGGGGAGAAATTATAGGTTTTAGTTCTTAGGGATTATTTGCTGAACTGTTTAAGTTTTTGTAGGTATTTTGAATAAGTTGGATCTTTTTGGAAATATTGTGATATAAATTGGGAACTAATGAGTTTAATTTGCAGAGACTAAGGATCAAACAAAATTTGGTTTTGTCTTTCATCAAGGGAGAGATTGAAAGATCAGGTTGTGCAAGACTTGGAATAGCTTAGCTATTTCAAGGCCTTGAACCAGCTTTCAAAGTCTTGAATCAGTCTCAGAGGCTTGAAAATAGTTTAGCTACTTTCAAGGCCTTGAAACTGGATTGAAAGTCTTGAAACTGCTTATCTTATATGCACACTCTCAGGGGGAGTTTTCTGCAAACTCTCTGAGCTGATTTACTCTCTCTCTTTCATATGCTTGATTCATTGTTACTATATGATGAAAGACAAATTTTTCTAACACGTTTTGATCATAAGATATCATCTGTTTGACCATGATAATGCAGGACATTTTGTTTCCAATATTTGCAGGATTGTTTCCTAAACTGAAGTTGTGCAGTTTTGGAAAATAGATGACTATTTTGATTCTATGATCAATCAGAAACTTATGAAAGCTTCTCAGATTTCTTATGGACGAAGTCACAACAATATCTCTGGAGATTGTGATCAACTATCCGTTGGAGAAAGCTGTTAAAGATAGTCAAAGTTGTTGCCTACAAAATAAGAAGTTGTTGCTGAAAATCTGGGAAGCTTTGCAGAGCTTCGAACAGTTTAAATAGAGCTCACTTTGAAGCAACAAGGTGTGAGACTCAACGGCCAAAAACAAGAGACAAGTTTCTGGATTGACAAAGCACCAAATAAGAACATCAAACTCTCAATCCATTCCATAGAAGTTCACTGCTTTTTCACTACAGTTTTCTACTCTTAGTGTTCTTCTGTATTGAGATGTATTGGTATATCATTTATGTATTATCTCTTAATCCATTCTAAAGGATTGTTCAAAGTGAAAAATAGAGAGTTATTAGTTAATTAGTTAGCTAGATCAGGTACTAGACATGTTAGGGAAAACCACAAGCTGTAACAGAGTAAGGGAACTCTCTGAGCTTGAGTTCTAGGGCTTAGCTTTTGATTAATAATAATTTAGTTGAAAATCCTGCAGGGATCTAATCCCTGAGGTAGAGACGTAGGTCCAAGTGTACTAAACTTATAAATCACTTGTCTTCTGCATTTACAGTTCATTCACTTTCATAGCTTTTGCAGCACACAAAAACTGTTTATTTTTCAAGGGTTTGAACTTGTTTTCAAGGCCTTGAAAAAGGCTTACTTGCTCTATACTTTTTGCATCTTCTTCAAAGGCTTGAACTAGTTTTCAAGGCCTTGAACTTCATTGTTTGCACAAGTTTTTATCTTCCTAGCAAGTTTTGCAAAAAGTTGGCATACTCTATTCAACCCCCCTTCTAGAGTATCTTAGCTTCTTATACATCTGCATACTCACACTTTCAATAATATATACGACAAGTATATGGAAGATTTTGAGTCTCTGATGGGAAGAGGAAATGGGGAGAATCTAACAAAGGTGGTGGTGGCTCACCTTCAACACCACAATATCCATGTTAGTCCTCACTTGGAACTTTCAGGGGTTGGGGCGACCTCTGACAGTCCAGCTATTATGAGGACTTTGTGAAGTCCATCGTCCTAGCATAATTTTCCTTAGTGAAACAAAAAAAACAAAAAAGAAAGTTGGAGTCAATAAAAATGAGATTAAGATATCCGAAATCAAAGGTGGTTAACCCAAGAGGGTTAGCATGTAGTTTAGCATTATGGTGGACTGTGGAAGTCAAATTGGATATCTTGTTTTGCACCTCCAACATTATAGCTACTTAGATTACAAATGAAAGTGGTTCTCTGGAGCATATGCTCTTTGTCTATGGGTGTCCCAGGTATAAGGACATAAAGAGGTAGTGGAATGAAGTGAAACAAGTAGTGCAGAATTGGAATCTACCTTGGATGATGTGTGGTGACCTCAATGAGATCCTCAAGACTGAAGAGACGCAAGGTGAAGAAAGAGCTATAGGGTGGAAAATGGCCCAATTTGCTAAAAGAATATGTGATTGGGGGCTGATTGAAATTGAATCAAAATGTCTCAATTATTCTTGGTCCAACAACAGGCAATATGACAATATGAGAGAAAAACTGGATATGGTGCTGGAAAATGCAGATTGGAGGGTCTCATACCCTAATTATAAAGTGTTTACGAAGATAATGGTGGGGTCTGATCACTTCCCCTTAGTGATAGACACAATCCATTGTCAGCCAAAGTTAAGTACCAATTCAGAGTGGAAGATAGATGGCTACAACACTGTCAATTTGGTGATCAAATCATGCAAGGGTGGAGTAACTCATGTAATGGCTCATGTATGATCAGATTACAGAAAAAAGTTGGATGTGTGCAAAAACCTCATAAGAATATGGAGCTCAGAGGAATTTGGTAATTCTAGGATTCATATTAAACAAATCAAAGATCAAACTGAGGATATTCAAATGAAGACCTCTAGTCCTGATTTGAAAGCAAGGAAATGTGTGTTGAAAAAACAGCCACAAGAAGCTGAAAATAGAGAAGAAAGTTTTTGGCTGCATAAATCTAGATTGCAATACTTCAAACTTGGAGATCAAAACTCCAAATTTTTTCATACCACCACCATTCAAAGAAGAGGCCGGAATACCATTATGAGGATCAAGAACAGTGAAGGGAGGTGGGTTGACTCTCTTTCTGATATCCATCATAGTTTTATCAAGTACTTCCAAGAGCTTTTTAAAGAGCAAGATAGGCCTAATCCTGATGAGGTATCAGGGTGTCCCACCCTATTACAAACAACATGAATGAAGAGCTATGTTCTATCCCAAGTGCTGAAGAAGTAAAAATGGCAGTGTTCCAACTTGGCCCCTAAAAAGCCCCTGGAGTGGATGGATATAATGGCAAATTCTATCAAAGTCAAAGGGACACCATTCAAGAAGATCTTATCTTGTCTATTCAGAATTTTTTTAGAAGGGGATTCTTACTGAAAAGTGGAAAAAGACTCTGATTGTGCTGATCCCTCAGAGCAAAGCTGACTTTAGGCCAAATTGGATACACAAATATTGCTAAAAAGTGGTGGCCAAAGTGCTTGCAAATAGACTGAAACCTATCCTAAAGGCAATCACAAGTTCTCAAGGAGCTTTTGTGCCAGAAAGATTAATCCAAGACAACCTGATCATTGCTCATGAGATTTTTTATTATGTGAAGAAAAAGAAGACATACCAAAAGGGTTGTTTGGCAATAAAGTTGGACTTAATCAAGACATATGACAGAGTATGTTTGGGGTTCTTCGAAGTTTTTATGGTCAAGCTGGGGTTTTGTGCTTAATGGGTAAATCTGGTAATGCAATGTGTGGTTACTGTCTCCTCTGATGTGGTAGTAAATGGCCACCAAACTCCTTATTTTCAACTAAAGAGCGGCCTCAGACAGGGGGATCCTTTGTCCCCCTATCTATTTGTACTGGTTGCTGAAGCGTTTTCGAAGCTTTTAAATCAGGCTCAAGAAGCAAATAGCATTACAAGTATCAAAATCAGCAGAAATGCCATTCCTATCTCTCATCTTTTGTTTGCTGATGATGCAATTGTGTTTATGAGGAGTAAAAAAGAATAGTTTGAAGCCCTATTCCATATCATCTCAAAGTTTGAAAGCTGTTCTGGTATGATGGTGAGTCTACAAAAAACGTATGTGCTTTATTCTCCAAATACTAATACAGAGTTTAAAGATTACTTGCAATCCAAATTTGGCATCAAGAAAATGGCTAACACATCCAAGTAATTGGGAATCCCACTTTTTGTGGAAATTCTCCTTCAGAAGCTTGTAAGTTCATTGTGGAAAGGGTAAGATCAAAGCTAAAAGGGTGGAAATGGATGTTATCTCTAGGAGGAAAGAAGGTGCTTATCAAATCTATTGTTCAAGCTTTCCCAAGCCATTTCATGCAATGCTTTCATCTCCCTAAGAGCATCTCCAACCCATGGCTTTTTCCCCCTCCCCTCACCTCCCCCTCCCCCTCCCCTCACGGGCCCACCATTTTCCCCCTCCCCCTCCTCTTCCGCCAAACCACTAATCCTCTCCAACCCATTTCTTTCCCCCTCTCAAAAATTAATTTGTAATATATATTTAATGATTTAAAAATGAATTATTAATACTAAAAAAGTAAATACAAAAATTGTTTATCAATATATACACACACACACAAAAAGATGTTAATAATAATATCAATGATATTAATACTAATAATAATTAAAATAATATTAACAAACAAAACTATATTTTGTATCGTTATCATTGAAGAAATTTGACGTTTTTAACTGTGTTTCTTAATTATTGAAATTATAATTGTTAACAGTATAAAAATAAGTTTTATTAAATTTCAAAAAAAGATAACGATGACTTTTCGTAAATATACTTTTCAACAATCATGAATACATTAGTAATTTTAAAAAATAAGACAAAATAAAATTTATTAATCATAATAATAAAATACATAATATAATAACAAAATATTAGTATGTGTAATTAAAATTACCAAATATTCAGTTAATTAATCATTCCATGTAAGGGGAGGGGGAGTGGATGTCCATGGAGAAATCCCTCCTAACCATCCCTCACCCATGGCAAAATTTATCCCCATAGCACCCCCTCCCCCTCCCCCCATGGGGTTGAACATGAACCATATTGTTATACAATTTTCCCTCCCCCCTCCCCCTTCCCCCATGGGGTTGGAGATGCCTGGCATCTCCAACCCCATGGGGGGAGGGGGAGGGGGAGGGGGAGGGGGAAGGGGAAAATCTTATAAAAATACGGTTCATGTCCAACCCCATGGGGGGAGGGGGAGGGGGAGGGGGAGGGGGTGCTATGGGGATAAATTTTGCCTTGGGTGAGGGATGGTTAGGGGGGATTTCCCCATGGACATCCCCTCCCCCTCCCCCTACATGGAATGATTAATTAATTGAATATTTGATATATTTTTTTTACACATACTAATATTTTATGATTATATTATGTATTTCATTATTATGATTAATAAATTTTATTTTGTATTATTTGATAAAATTAATAATGTATTCACTATTGTTGGAAAGTACATTTACGAAAAACAGATTCGGAAAAACTTATTTGGAAGTGCTTATAAAAGTTTGGTCTATGTGTCTGAACAAGAATTCAATCATTTGAACTAACGAAAGAACTATTTTATGTAATCGTTGTTAGGTTGGTTTATTTCAATTTGTGTGTTTTATCGCTCTACTCCTTGCTTTTTTGTATTAGTGTTTAATTTTATTTCTTGTAATAACGACTTTTTCGTACTTGTAATCGTGATTTTTTCAAATAAAAGTTTTGTTTGTTAATATTATATTAATTATTATTAGTATTATTATCATTGTTATTATTATTAACATCTTTTTTTTTTGTGTGTGTGTATATATATATAATCGTAAGCAGTTTTTTATTTACTTTTTTTATTAATAATTCATTTTAAATCATTAAATATATATTATAAATTAATTTTTTGGGTGGAGGGAAAGAAATGGGTTGGAGACAATTAGTAGTTTGGCGGAAGGGGAGGGGGAGGGGGAGGGGGAGGGGAGGTGAGGGGAGGGGGAAAAAGCAATGGGTTGGAGATGCTCTAAGAGTGTGCAACAAAATCAATCACCTTATTAGAAATTTCTGGTGGAGTGGTAAAGTGGACAAACAAGCCATAGCTTGGGTGGCTTGGAACAAAATCTCTTCCCCTAAGAGACAAGGAGGTTTAGATTTTAGGGATTTTAATTCTTTCAATATAGCACTCTTCTAGCTAAGGTGGGATGGAGGTTGCTATAGAACCCTAACTCACTTCTTGCAAGGTTTCTGAAAGGGGTTTACTATCCAAATGGAGACTTTCTCAATGCCAAAAAAAGGAAACACGAGGAGCTGGACTTGGAGAAGCATCATAGCTGGTAGAGAGCTCCTTAAGAGAGAAGGGAAATGGAGAGTGAATACTGGTGATAAAGTGCTTATTCAAGAAAATTGGATCCCCAACAAGGCAGCAAATGAAGTGGCCATCCCAGCAGAGTGGGCTAGTAAAAAAGTGGATGTTCTCACTAACAACAGCAATAGAAGATGGAAATCAAATCTAATCCAGATTCAGCCAAAGCAATTCTTAATACTTCTCTGCTATGAAGCACCGGAACGTCATATACCCCGTCGTCCCCGTTTCGTCCCCGTCCGGAACGCCGGAACGGCAGCGGAACGCCCCGGAACGTTCCCCGAACGACAGGTGGCGTCTCCAGAAAAACTGAGATTCGGTACTTGCCTGGAACGGCGCCGGGACGCGTTCCAGCGTTACTGGAACTCCTGGGGAACGTCCGTAGCCAACTTTCAAGAGATCGACGAAACTATCGGCGGCCTTCACGACGTCAGCCGACTTCGACCTCCACCAGATCTGCAACTTCAGGTGACTTCGATCTCCACCAGATTCTCCGAGATGACTGGCAACGTAGCTTTTCATTCACCGGCGAGAGGAACGACGAGTTTTGCGGCATGGTAGGTCGCTCACAGTCACAGAAAGAAATGAGAAGACTGCGGCCATGGCTGTAACAGCCGCCTCTAAACGTTGTTGGAGAAGACAACACTTTTCTTGCATAGTTTTACCGTATTACCCATGCTTTTTCTTGAGTTTACAACCATGCCATTCCTCATTAAAGCTTGAATGGGCTTCTGTGGTCTTTTTGATTGGGCTTCTCTATTATAAGTGAACAGCCCAATGAATTGGGCTTTCTAATTACATATTTTTATTTTTATTTCATATATAAATATAATATATAAATATAAATAAATAAGAAATATATATATATAATATATTTATATATATAAAAATCGCCGTTCCCCCGGCGTTTCGTCTCCTAAATTTTTGAAAATTGCCGTTCCGGCGTTCCCGTCCCCGTTTCGTCTCGTCCCCGTCCCCGTTTCGGTGCTACTTAGCTTCTCTGCCACACTTCTAACATGAAGACACATTTCATTGGCCTGACACTTTCTCAGAAAAATATTCTGTTATCTGGCTACTGTGCTCAGATTGTTTCTTCGTGTGGAGAAAGTACCTAAGTTTATGGAGGATCTCGTGTTATGTCTAAAGATTGTTGGAATATGTGCTGGAATCTGAATTTGCCTCCAAAACTTAGACATTTTGTGTGGAAGTTATGCAATAATGCTGTTCCTAATCTTCACAGAATGATCAAAGGCATCTCCCCTACCTGTGCCATTTGTCACAAGGAAATTGATCAAGTTTCCACATTCTCTTTAAATGCCGATGGACAAGGCCTTTCTAGTTTGGTCTAATGGGCTCAACTGAGTCTAATTGGACTTCTGTGAGCAATCTTGAGCATTGGTTGATTGAAGTGGTTGAGAAAGTGCAATAAGAAGTTGGAGTACAGAGTGGGTGGAGCAGAGTTTTTGGGGTTGCTGGTTTGAGTGGAAAAGCAGAAATGAAGCTACCTTCAAATATAGTGAAATATGTCCTGAACAAGTTGTCAAGAGATGCAAGGTTGGCTCAACAGTTGTACTTGAAAGGACATTCCCAAAGTTCTCCTCTCTTTAATCATAGTACAAATATGGAAGGAATGCTAGTAGTGGTGCAAGTTTAAAGCTTTTTCTGCCCTCATGTCAGAAGCTCTAGCTGTTAGAGCAACCTGTGTTGGTACAACTCATATCCCTAATATTTGGAGTATTGAATCTGATAATGAGATCTTGCTAAAGTTGACCAACAGTGAGCAAGATAGTGCCTGGGAAATAGACCATATTTTAGCCGATATAAAAAGGTATTTAGGTATCAGAAACACCAAAATCGTGTGGATAAGAAATACAGCGAATGAAGAAGCTCATTTTGATTGTAATAGGCCTCCTGATGAATAAACTGAGTTTTGTTTATTAAAAAAACAAAAAAGAAAAAAAAAAAAAAAAAAAAACTTGAAGTGGATGTCAAATGGGCCTGATTGCCAAAAAATAAGACCAATCTACCCCTGACACCCAGTCTTTATCCCGTGTCAACAGCATAAAAGGGTCCTAACTCCAAACCGCCAAGACGGCATCAGACTATCAACTCCAATTTTTCCGGGTTTGATACGCCGTCTACAAACGAACTGATAAGTGGGTCAAACGTAATTGTTTGTTTCCAAAGGGGTAAATTGGGTATCGAAACGAAGCTCAAAGAAAATGTGCTTGCTCGCTCACACGCATCGTCAACATTTTTCCCTCTTGCAGCAGAAAGTTTCTTCCGCTTCTCACTCTCTCTGCTCTAAAACTTTTCACTCCGACACCCGCTTTCTCTCTCCTCTGCTCTCGTCACTCTCCGATTCTCACTCTCTCTCTCTACAACCGCCTCTCCTCTCCCCCTCTATAAAATGCAGACCCACCATAACAGAATCCACACACTCTCGAGACTACTCCATTCACTCTCTCTCTCTGCCTGCGCACAATCGCATTCCTCCATCAATTGAAGCGCCGACTTCACTTTTCTCTCTTTCTCTTCCCCTCTCTAGGTATACTCACAACCCCCTTCACAATTCTTCGCCTCTGTATGCGTTTTGCAGTTCTATATGCATATGCACACGACGTTACTGCTTTCTTGTTGAATGCTCGATTGCGTACTTGTTTCTGTTTCTTCTTGGGAGGTTTTAGGTAGTTCCCTATACTCGAAGAACCCACAATTGATTTTCCTTAGTGGAATTAGTACTGATTCTGCAACTGCATTTGTCTTGCGTTCTTGGGCATTCTAGATTTGGGTTCTTCAATTTTGGGTGTTGGGTTCGAATTTCCGTTTTCTGTATTAATTGCTGTCTTCTTGTGTTGGGTTTTTCACGGTGGAATGGTCGTCACCGTGGTGGTTTCTAGGGTTTAATCGACCCTCTTCCTGCATTAATCGATTTTCGTTAGTAGAATTAGCTATTATTGATTCTTCATCTGCATTGCGTATTGAATATTTGGGTTCTTAATTGTTGGGTTGATGGTTTCGAAATCCCCTTTTCTGATTCGTCGTCTTCTTGTGTTTTCTTGTTGGGTTTTCCGGCGGAATGGTCGTCGTCGGCGTGGTGGTTTTAGTTGGGGGGAGTACTGAAAATGGCGTTTAAATGGTTGCAAGACAAGGGTAAGCCATCACAAAGGACCGGAGCTGATGAAGGGTCTCTTAGAAGGGACGATGATTTGTGGTCCAGAGACGTGGGGAATCATTTTCGTGGGCAATTCTCTTACGCCGTCGTGCGGTCTAATCCAGCGGCCATGGAGGATTACAGTCAGGTGGAGACCCATATGAATGCAACTTATGTTGGAGTCTACGATGGCCATGGTGGCAGTGAAGCATCGCTATTCGTCCGTGATCACCTCTTCAATCATATTGTAACCCGTAAGCACCTAGTTCAATTTATTTACAGTTCTTGGATCATATTCTTTCTTAATTGAATGTGGGTTTTCAGTTATTTTAAGGATTTGTCTTGTTATCTGTGGTAGTTTGTGGAATGAATATCTTGTTCTTAATTAATGTTTTATTCCTGATTTCTGTAAAAAAAAAAAAAAAAAAAAAAAAAAAAAAAAAAAAAAAAACACACACACACACACACATGAATCAGTAGAGAGTACCCAAGTTTCTCCCCTTCAAAAAAAAAAAAAAAAAGAAAAAAAAAAAGAAAAAGAGAGTACCGAAGTTTTTTCTTTACATGAACAATCTGCCTAAAGAAATTGGAATGTAGTTGGATTTGTCTTGTTATCCGTGGTAGTTTGTGGAATGAATTTCTTGTTCTTAATGGTTTTTTTAATGTTTATTCATGATTTCTGTTAAGAACATGAATCAGTAGAGAGTACCCTTTTCTTTCTTAACATGAACAATTTCCGTCTAAGACATTGGAATGTAGTTGGATTTGTTGCCAAATCTGGGCTTGTTTCTATGTTTGTGTGTGTTCTTCATTGTTTCTTGTTTAAGGTTATGGTGACGACCTTAGTGATTTTTGCAGTGACAATGTGGCTCTTGTTTTCTGTGATAGGTCTTGTTCCACGACATGGCGACATATCTAAAGGTCTTATTGAGGATGCTTTTTCTGATACTGAGGGCGGATTTCTTGATCTTGTGCGGATACAGCTTAGAGACAAACCACACATTGCAACCGTTGGATCTTGTTGTCTGGTCGGGATCATTTTGGGAGAGACGTTATATGTTGCTAATCTGGGAGTCTCCAGGGCTGTATTAGGGCATGTGGATGGGCATCATAGAATTACTGCTGATCAATTGACTACGGACCACGATGCCAACATTGGCCCAGTTAGAGAGGATCTTTGGGCCTTGAATCACCATGATCGACATATTGTTGTTGAAGTGCGGAAAGATCAGTGGCGTGTCAAAGGGTACAGTCAGGTATGTGTTGTTTATTCTCTTTGGTGGGCTGAATGCATCTTTTCCAGGGCTGCATAGAAACTAACTGCCCTTTAGGACAACATGACTACTGGACGGGTTCTATAGTATTTCCTGTCATTTTACCTCAACCTCCATAGTTTGAGACTACTTGCTCATGCAGACCTAAGAAAGTGACATCTCTTATTATTCTCTCAAACACATACACTGCCAAAATTTCTTCAGCAGAACTTTGGGGCACCCTGAGATGCACTGTGTTTCTATACGTATTACAGATCATAGTGGTAAGTGGTCAAGCAATTCACATAGTACGTGATAAATTCAAAGAGTAAATAGTGTTGAGCAGTTTTGAAATGGTCTGTGAGTGCACTTTGGAAGAGCATACCCAAACTTATACTAATTGAATTGAGAAATGCTGTGAATACCCATAGTCTTTTAGTCCTTTTTGTATATGGGTTACAGATTTCAGATGGTTTTATGAAACTGCTCAGACTTTTTGTATATGGGTTACAGATTTCAGATGGTTTTATGAAACTGCTCAGAGTTTGGTTTCCTCCCTTTATGTATAGTCATACTTCTCATGGTTCATTTATTTCTTCAATTCCTATGGATGGTTTGCTTTCATCAGAATAATATTGTCAGTGTACTGTTGATACCATGCTCTGATCCTAAGCTATATTCTTGATATAGCAGTTGGGGATACTTTTTTTCTTCCTGTCAATGTATAGAAAATTTAATGTGATTAAGCAAACAGATAATTTACTATATAGGCAATTTTACGTGTTTCTCTATAAATCTCATGGGGGGAAAGTTCGTAGGCAATTTTCTATAAATTCTGCCTTGATGAGTAAGTTGTATGATTGCAGTTTTTTTCACCCTGCTCACTTTATTTTATGTTGGTTTCTATTGTAAGATTACTCGATCTATAGGAGATGCATACTTGAAGAAAGCAGAATTTGATCCGGATAGAAAATACCTTCCTAAACCTCTCAAGAAGCCAGCTCTAAGTGCTATACCAGCCATTAATGTCAGAACTTTGGGGCAGCATGACCGTTTTGTGATATTTGCATCTGCTGGACTTTGGGAATATATAACAAATCAGAAGGCTGTTGAGATAGTTAACAAGTCTCCTAGAGAGGTATACTCATCTTCCTCTTGTGCCTTTCTCTTTGGATTTTCATCATAACACAGGTGACGAAACTTGTGATTTTTCTGCCTTACTCCAGGGAGCTGCTAAAAGACTGCTCCAAAAAGCTATGGCTAGAGCAACTGGGAAATGGAAGACGAGATATCGCAAAATCCTAAAGCTTAAAGATGGAGAAAGAAGGAGTTGTGATATTACTGTCATCATTTTGTTCATAGACCATGACTTGCAGGAGGAGAATAGGACACGTGTCAGCGCAGTATCAGTAAAAGCTTACAGTGACGAAGATGCAGAATCAGCGTTTGACACCCTTCAAGTGAGGAATGAAGGTCCGGCGGCATCTGGTGAAGGAGAGTCTTCAAGGCAGAATAAAGCTTCAGGGTCTAGCAGCAACCGTGGAGGATGAGGAGGAGAGATTGCAGAGGACTGAGAGGGAGGAGGCATACGACAATCTACTTACTCATGGATTTTACTTGGTAGCATTCTTTTGGGACGCGATGGCTGCTCTCTCTATATACTTCTTGCACATGGATTTTGTTTTCCAGCCCTGCGGCGCCTGTGATATGTATACTTTAGATACAGATAGATACTTGCTGCTACTACAAATTGTCAGATTCAACTCTGAAAACTGCATTCAATTTCATAGTACCAATTTTGGAATTACCTGCACGTAGTATGTGTTCCTTTTGATGGTAGCAGTTCTTGTTTGTTTACTCCTCGTCTTGAACTGGTACTACTAGTTTGCAATTACCGACTTGTTCCTCTTTAACACGAGTTGCAAGTTCGGGTTCCTGTAGTTTCAGGAGTAGAATTTTTTTAAGCTGCCTGCTGCCGTTTGTTTTTTACGGTTTAGGATGGTTTTGGGTCTAGTTATGTTGCTGGTTTAAGGGTTCTAGGTCCTGTAAGTTTCTCAAGAACATAAATGCACTTCACTGACCATACATTTGACCATCAGCCTATGACATTTCAAACCAGAATGACACCAGTATTTTGCATAGTTTGACCTCAAGAAACTCAATGAACAGAGTCCACCATAGTTTGCATGACCAGGAGTAAAGGATAGTAGGAGAACTTTTTAACAATGAAACCATCCTTATGTACCTACTCCAGTAACACCAGTATTTTGAAGTTACCTGCGTAGAATTCATGGCATGACATAAATATGTTCTAGATCGCAACTGGACTAGTTGAACTGCAAATAGTATCATTCTACACAGAGGTCGGAATACATATTTATCCGATCCGATGATTCAACCAAAACATAAGAACAGTAAAGAGACACCACTTTACCACTTTTGTATTTAGGATTCAATGAAAGAAACAAAAAATAAAAAGGGGCCACTGTTTGCGGCAAATTTAGGAAAAATAGGCAAACACTTTGCCTCTTAGGAAAAAATGAGGCCAAGGGTTTGCCTCAAGTTTTCCTAATTTGGACTATCCAAGCATTTTTTCCTAAAAAAGAAGTAATTAAAAAACGGGGGTCAACATTTAGGGAAAAAATGAGGCAAACCCTCTTAGGCACTTTTTTGCATTTTTTTTCCTAAAATTGGACCCCCAAACATTTTTCTACATGAGAAGTATTAAAAAAAGGGGGTCAAAATTTAGGAAATACTGATGCAAACCTTCTTAGGTACTTTTTTCTTTTGATTGAAGAATTGAAGCGGAGGGAAGCCGAAGCATCGCCGCAGGAGCTGGAAGTCCAACCATCGGCCAAAGGGAAGCTGAAACGTCAGTCTTGGATGCTCGTGGACTGGTGACCGAACCTGGAAAAGCTCTCTCTCTTTCTCACGTGTATGGGTGACTCACCTAATTCTTCTAGCTTTCTACTTAATTTTCTCTCAACTCCGGCTTTATATTTAGAGGAGAGGTTACTTGATTTCCAAGCAAGAGAGTCTTACAGAAAATCATTTATGATCAACACTTATAGAAATTGATTTAAAGTCCAACTCTTATTTAATGAATAATCAATGAATAATAAAAGAATTTGACTTATAAAGAAAATCTAATTTACGTAAAGAAATATTCATACTTAATTTCAAATTCTAAATAAAGTAATTAATTAAATAAATATTTTTTTTAGGAAAATAATTTCAATTTACTTGTAGAAATTAGGTTGTCAATTTTAGTCATAATGAAAAGATTCGTAATCAAGTATAAATCAAATCTCCATAAGAAGATAAACGCATTATATTAGGCCGAATTGTATAAATAAAATAAAATAAATATTTATGGCTGGATTTTCCATGAAGATAATCCTACTATATTCTTTTTAATTTATACTAAAAATATTTCCAATTAACTTTAAATAGAAACCGATTAAATTCATAAAAGAGTTCTAATAGGAAAATACATCTTTTTGTGTTCACTATTATTAAATGTATTAAATTAATAAAATATATATTGTATTCCTAATTAAGTCTCTTACTTGGAAAATGAGGAAAAAATCCTAAAAAATCTCTAAGAAGAATGACTTACTAACTGAAATTGCAAAGCTAGACAGAAGGATAAGGAGTCTGCATAACTAAACCATGGCCGCCCCTAGCTGCGCGCGGCCTCCCTAGGGATGCGTGCATGACCAGCAGGCACACAGGGGAGTTCATGATGCTCTTTGGTCCTTTTGTCTTTTTCAGTATTGGCATTTTAGTCCAAAGAAACATGTATTGATGTTACAAGAATAATTTTAGACTTAAAAAGTGACTGAGAAACTTTTACGAGAATATCTTAAACTCAAGAATCACATAACTAGTGCTATCTGCAGAATTTTGCTGAACTAGAGGGCTAGTTTGGTAATGTTGTGGCGTTTGAGAAAGTTGTTGTGTAGAAAATACTATGAGAAAGCTGCTGTGGAAATCTATCCGAAAAGTGTTTGGTAAATTCTATATTTAAACTGTTGTGGGAAAGCACTTTTGACATTTTGTGTTTGGTAATTAGTGTTTTAAAGTTGCTATTACTGTCGAAATGGCAATATCATACATGATATAATTAATAGTGTTATTACATAGATAATTATAGATATTTATTAACGGATAAGAATGTCAAATAATACATTTAACGAAAAGCATGTCCTGTAAAGCAACCCCTCCTCTGCTTTTCAAAAGATGCTGTAGGAAAGTAACTGCTTTCCAGAAAGCAGATTTTTTTTTTCCAAACACAATAGTACTGCTTTTAGATTCGAAAAACAGCGTTCTAGAAAGCAAAAACATTACCAAACGGGCTCTCAAGACGCCTAAATTGCCTACAATAACATGAGTTAGCATCGCATAGTACCTAAATAAAGATACTTCAATCATTTATAATATTTCTATACAATGCACTACTTATTCAGAGTTATTTCTTCCCAAATGCTAAGAAACAGTGCGGGATCCTAGATTGAAAACATTCGAAAACAACATGTTTCACCATCATTTCGCCAACTTCGTGCACACGCATAGCATTTCTCTGAGTGGATGCCGCCATCATTCAATTGAATGACTTCATCATTTGAGCAATTCGATTCTGACTTGGTTGCATGGTCGATGTTAACCTTTTGATTGCTTGCCAATGGCGTCGTTTATAACCGTCTGTGCTTGGCTCGTGGAATTTGCAGTGGTGAATCGACTGACTTAAAGTGTTGGATTTGTTGGGAATTGTATTCAGAAAGCCATATTTATGGTTGAATTAATAATTCTTAATAGATAACTGTTTGCATCTTAATTTAGCAAACAGGTGAGTATGCAAATGCTATTTATTGTTTGCCATATAAATATGCATTATAAAGTCTAATGTTCCATACCTAAGACAATTGGACATGCAGACGAGTTCGGGCATGCGCGAGATTGATTGTCAGTTATTTATGGAATATAAGTAAGGGTTCACAGTCTAGATGATTTTGGACAAACCATCGGAACGACTGTAGTGTAACATTATACTGACACATCTCGGTCAAGGAAACGATATAGTTTCAACTTGTTACGCTAGCATACTTTGTGTATGTTGAACAGGACCGCCATATGAAATATAATTATCTCGGACTGACCGAAGTGAGATAATAAAATATTTCATTGTTATTGGTAATATTGGAAATTCTTAATCTATGATTGTTTATGTGGACACAAATCTTGATTAATTATTATTTTGATATATTGAGTGAGATTCAAATGCAAGTCAACAATCCTGATATATTGGATAATGATTGTTATGATTTGGTGAAAGCTAAATGAATCATGGAATCCACGTCTCGTTTGAGAATGATGTACCCTCCTGGGAGCTCACTAGGTTTTGTTATGTCAAGTCTGGCCAGCTGGTTATGTGTAACCAGACATAACAAATAAGGGTTGAGCGGTATAGATCAGGGAATACATAAGATGTTGATGAGATCGAAATCGTCAGTAAGAGTAGATCAGCATTAACGGGTATCTGTAATCTTAACGTGGGGAGTTGTCTGATATTAATAACAGGAGCTCATACATAATGATGAGAATAAATGTCGGAGTGCAATTATAGTTTTATGGTGGAGTAAACTATAATTAATAATTAGTTTTGAATTTAATTCGGGTTGAATTATGAGTTCAAATATATTATTGGGAGCCGATTCATTTATTTTCTCCAGAGGTCCCCGACGTAGTCCAACATAAGTGTGATCATGTGATTCACAAGTGTTTTTGAGTCTCAAGTGTGTGGAATGTAAATTGAGATTATGTTTGGTATTTTATAGTTGATGGATATTACTACAAACCATATGATTAGGACTTAATTGCAAGCTACACTAAAGTTTTTAGGGAGGGACTTGCTATGTAAAGTTTTCCTACAAGGGACTTGTGTGCAATTATGAGTATTCCTAATATAAGGGTTAGTAATATATCTCTATAAATAGTACACCATAGTTATTAAGTGATAATGATTGTTCATACATCTTTTCCACACAAGAGAGAAAAAACTGAGCTGTGCATCCATGAGCTTTTCATGTTCGAATCACCATTGAACTTGAATCGGAGCTTGGATCATACGTCGGAAGGCTTCCGGACATACCAGATTCAGTTTTTGGGTGTTTAGGCCTAGATAACGATCTCGGATCACTTTTGATAAAACACGAAAGTTGTAGATCTCGAAAAAACGAAGAGACAGGAAGAAACGGCGCATTGATCGGAGTTGTAGAACTCCAGATATCGCCGGTCAGAGTTTCTGGTCCGCAGTTGATTTTCAGCAGAATCTGATTTTGGTTTTTGAGCTTAACCGGAGCTACGGATGTCGGATGAAGACGATCCATATATGAAAATCGTGTATCTCGACTAGACGGACGCAATGGCACAGGTCCCGGTGTCAGATTCAGAACAGAGATTCGTCAGTGGCTGGTCAAAGTCTCGGGATTCGTGTCGTCCCAGTCCGGATGGACTGTGGTAAGTTTTATTCCGCAAGCTAACTTACCGTTATAATGTTTTGAATGTCTATGATTAATTCTCTGCATAAATCACGTGGTCCGGGACAAATCTCATCGAATTTTCCCTGCAAGCGGTATCAGAGCCAACCTTGATTTTATGCTTAGATTAATCAAACCATGTTGTCCAATTAAAATACGGTAATTGTGTGAATGGACTGCATTGTGCTAACGCTGTTTTGCAGATTCACTGTTATTATGGCCATACTAAAATTTTATTTTATGTTTGTGGTTGTGGTTTTATTGCCGTGTTTTTGGCACTATTTTGGGTTGTAATTAATTGTAAAGTCTCCGGTTTGTGGAGAATAGTAAATTAATTAGTAGCTTGTTTTTCAATTTTATGTAGTCTATATCCATGTAGTAGGATAGGACTATGTAATAGAAATTTAAGGAACATGGTGGATCCAAAAAGATCGGACGAAGATGGTGGAGCATTCAAGTATTGGAAGCGACTATCGAGACGATGAAGACATGGCCATAATAACAGTTTATGTGTTGTTTTTGTTATTATGGGGGGATGTTTTATTATGTTGTGTTGATTGGTTTGTTATTTGTTAATAGTCACTAATCAAGATATCACGGACAACATGGATATTAAAACGGTTGTATGCATGTCTATATCAATCTAATTGTGTTTGAAATTAATTTTATTAATGAAAAATTATTCGCTCATTTGAGATCAAAATTGGTCACAAAATAATTGTTTGTTTAAACTAGATATTATTTTGTAAATTTTGGTCAAGTCAAATAAGGAGCATATTTTTCAAAATTAATAAAATAAGTATTTCAAACAAAAAGATTAAGAGGATAAAGGGTTTTCTTTGGCAAAGTAATGAAGCCTGAGGCCTCCATAACTGATTTGGAAATAATATAATTGATATGAGTGCCACATCGGTACCATGGTTAGTTACAGATTGTTTGGCAAATCTCCTTACAAGGATAGTTGTTGAATCTAGTTTTGTTGGACAAGTCTCCCCATCAGAGTTGTTCTTTAAAACTAAGAGATTCAGTTCAGTACGAAGTAATGGTTGAATCACATAACAATAAAGTTGGTAATATCCTCCCATCGAGTTCTTGTTACTAATTTTGTTTGGCCTAAGAATCGGCTATTTAGTTTTATTGGACAGGTAAATGTCCAGATAATAAATCTAAAGTGACGTTGTCTGTTTGATTTATTTCAAAGTCGAGTGGCCCATCGTCACAGGCAGTTGAAATGGAAATCGAATTGCCGATGAATTCTAATATTAGTTGAATTCAATCGTTAAGCATACTCAGGGACATAAATATTTTTTATTTATCGTGTTTTTCAGATAATTAAAGATGCTAGATTTTGAACCCAGGATGTGATTCTCGAATAATATAAATTAACTAGAATTACTATACTTGGAGGAGAATTTTAAAAGTTGTCTTAACTGCGAAGGAATACAAGTGTGTGTTGACCAAGTTTTGCACTTAAGAACCTAGTGATGAGGCTGGTGATATAAATACCCGGGCCTATCAAAGGTAGGATAAGGTTGGTGAGATGTCGCTAGTTACATCTTGGCATATGTCAAATGTAGTGCAACATCAGCATCAACCGGTGTCAGATGCATACGATATGGTGCAAACATGTAAAGATGTTTAGGCATCAAGATCGGGTTGCAGTGTAAGTGGCAATAAGGGCGTTAATGAACACATAGATGAGATAGAGCCCCAAGACGTAATCATGTTCTGAGGATATTATATCTTTTGAGTGAACATGTGACCAAGGGATCTTAGATCGATAGTGAAAACTAGGTCGGTCAGATAAAGAGGTCCCATATAATTCTTTTAAGCAATTTTGAATGAATAAAACATTGATAGGTTGAGTTATTCATTGACAAAAATGCTAATTGAATTATTTGTGGGTAAAAGATTCGTCAGGAATACAACTAGTATATTGGTGAATGAAAATTGGTTCTACTTCTAAACCATCTGGTAGTAGGAAGTAGAAAAATATTCATAAATCCAATTAAGGTTGTTGTTTTTATTCCCCAGACGTGATGCAAGTAAAAGCCGAAAGGCAAGCATTATATTTGCTATCAGAAAAGACACTACTAAGAAACAACTTAATAATTTAAGCTAAGGTTGAACAACTCACTCGTGTCTACTGCACTATTCGTCAAATCATGTTTAGTTACTCGTTCAGCCATTCCTGGTTTGTAGATACGAGAGAAACTAATCATATTTGGAATTCCTTATGAGAGTTCAGGACGAGTAGACGATATGATAGTGTAGAGATAGACATCATGACAAGAGATGCTCTGAGAGTAGGAACTCTTGCAGTGGGAGAATTTTATGGTAGAACTTTAGTATCGAGAGATTGTCTAATGTGCTAAATTTGAGATAAGTTTTTTTATTGTCTAAGGTACTTTTAGCATAGTGGTGACAATTGTATATTAAAGTACCATAATATTTCCTAATACAAAAAGATTAGTCGAATAACATCACTGATAGAAGAAACATATTTTTCATATATATGATCGGATCAGTGAAGTGAAGTGTTATTCACCTATTTTGTTATCGTCTTAAGATTATTCATTAGAGACTGTTTCATACTTTTGAATTTAGCGCACTCTAAATTGATCATGACTACATCCATGGAATTGTAGGAAAGGGTAAAATCTTTTCTAGACACTTCAGGTATGGAGAAGTCATTCCGATAAGTTAGAAGCTAAATTAGAAGTATGTCTCTTGGTTGAATATTAGAAGGATAAGAATGTTACTTATTTATGATCTTAAGGATCAGAAGGTTATTTTCGGCACAATACCTGATTCTTGGAAAAGAGAATCATATGGATAAGAAACTGTAAAATAGAGTTGTTTTAAAGGAGCTTAAGGAAGATGTTCAAGTTGTTAGTTTTGAGATAACATAAACACAGGAAGTGTAAATTTATGTTGTTTTGAATACACGAGAAACGAGAGATCTTTATCGTAGTGGGAGATTTATATGACAACCTCATAGGTTGAGCTACTTGGGATAAGTTGTATCCCAGATAAGTTTTAACTCAGTCCTAATACTATGAAGATATAATGAATGATGCAGATGCAGAGTCATGACATTAGTCTGTAGCATCTGAGATAACATTCATGTATTATAACTACCTTTTGGACATTGTAGATTTGCAAGGTGAGATAAAAATCATCGGTTGCAAATGGACCTACAAGAGAAAGAGAAGAGTAGACGGAAAGGTGAAAACCTTAAAAGCTAGGCTGATTATGCCGGTAGCTATATATAGGTCTATTCAGATTCTCGTTCGTATTTGCTGCTCATTTCAGTAATGAGATATGGAAGATGTATGTCAGGATGGATTTCTTCATTGGAATTCTTGATGGATGCATCTACATGATGCGACCAAAAGAGTTATTTGTGCAAGATAAGGTGAATTACAAACTTAAGATGTCAATTGACATAGGGATTAAGCTAGTATTCAGATCTTGCAGCATTCGTTTTGACCAGGCAATCAAATATCATAGTTTGATTTGTGACTTAACGAATATCGTGTGTAGAAGAGATGCGACGAAAATTGGTAATATTTCTTGTGCTCCATGTTGAGGATGGCTCATTGGAAACAATGTTGGATATACATCTTCAGTGAATGTGTGATTAGCTAGTATACGTGATATGTGGGATTTAGGTGAAACCATTCAGATTCTTGGTTTGCGCTCTCGCGTGATCGAGAGAATAGAATGATGGTTGTTTCTAAAGTCACATATATCAGTAAGGTTCTTTCATGTTTCAAGTATGCAAAGACTCCAAGAGAACGTTATTGCTTATGGCGTGTGGAGTTTCTCTGTCTAAGAATCAGTGTTTAGAACACTTGATTAGATGGAGAGGAAAAAGGCAGTTCCTCATGCTTTAGCAGGTGGAGCCTCATGTATTCTATGTATAGTATTTGACAGGATAACTATTTTGCTTTTAGCATGGATAATAGTTTTAAGTCACTTACAAGGAAAGAACACTAGTGGACTGTGATAATAGCGTACTCGGGTATCTGAGAAGATTTAGAGTAGATATGCTAGTTTATCACATATAGTCTACACATAGATTCAGACTTCCGATTATGAAAGGTTTCTAGATTGTTAATTTATGGCTTTGAGAATAAGTGGGAGATTGTTGGGAATTGTATTCAGAAAGCCATATTTATGGTTGAATTAATAATTCTTAATAGATAACTGTTTGCATCTTAATTTAGCAAACAGGTGAGTATGCAAATGCTATTTATTGTTTGCCATATAAATATGCATTATAAAGTCTAATGTTCCATACCTAAGACAGTTGGACATGCAGACGAGTTCGGGCATGCGCGAGATTGATTGTCAGTTATTTATGGAATATAAGTAAGGGTTCACAGTCTAGATGATTTTGGACAAACCATCGGAACGACTGTAGTGTAACATTATACTGACACATCTCGGTCAAGGAAACGATATAGTTTCAACTTGTTACGCTAGCATACTTTGTGTATGTTGAACAGGACCGCCATATGAAATATAATTATCTCGGACTGACCGAAGTGAGATAATAAAATATTTCATTGTTATTGGTAATATTGGAAATTCTTAATCTATGATTGTTTATGTGGACACAAATCTTGATTAATTATTATTTTGATATATTGAGTGAGATTCAAATGCAAGTCAACAATCCTGATATATTGGATAATGATTGTTATGATTTGGTGAAAGCTAAATGAATCATGGAATCCACGTCTCGTTTGAGAATGATGTACCCTCCTGGGAGCTCACTAGGTTTTGTTATGTCAAGTCTGGCCAGCTGGTTATGTGTAACCAGACATAACAAATAAGGGTTGAGCGGTATAGATCAGGGAATACATAAGATGTTGATGAGATCGAAATCGTCAGTAAGAGTAGATCAGCATTAACGGGTATCTGTAATCTTAACGTGGGGAGTTGTCTGATATTAATAACAGGAGCTCATACATAATGATGAGAATAAATGTCGGAGTGCAATTATAGTTTTATGGTGGAGTAAACTATAATTAATAATTAGTTTTGAATTTAATTCGGGTTGAATTATGAGTTCAAATATATTATTGGGAGCCGATTCATTTATTTTCTCCAGAGGTCCCCGACGTAGTCCAACATAAGTGTGATCATGTGATTCACAAGTGTTTTTGAGTCTCAAGTGTGTGGAATGTAAATTGAGATTATGTTTGGTATTTTATAGTTGATGGATATTACTACAAACCATATGATTAGGACTTAATTGCAAGCTACACTAAAGTTTTTAGGGAGGGACTTGCTATGTAAAGTTTTCCTACAAGGGACTTGTGTGCAATTATGAGTATTCCTAATATAAGGGTTAGTAATATATCTCTATAAATAGTACACCATAGTTATTAAGTGATAATGATTGTTCATACATCTTTTCCACACAAGAGAGAAAAAACTGAGCTGTGCATCCATGAGCTTTTCATGTTCGAATCACCATTGAACTTGAATCGGAGCTTGGATCATACGTCGGAAGGCTTCCGGACATACCAGATTCAGTTTTTGGGTGTTTAGGCCTAGATAACGATCTCGGATCACTTTTGATAAAACACGAAAGTTGTAGATCTCGAAAAAACGAAGAGACAGGAAGAAACGGCGCATTGATCGGAGTTGTAGAACTCCAGATATCGCCGGTCAGAGTTTCTGGTCCGCAGTTGATTTTCAGCAGAATCTGATTTTGGTTTTTGAGCTTAACCGGAGCTACGGATGTCGGATGAAGACGATCCATATATGAAAATCATGTATCTCGACGAGACGGACGCAATGGCACAGGTCCCGGTGTCAGATTCAGAACAGAGATTCGTCAGTGGCTGGTCAAAGTCTCGGGATTCGTGTCGTCCCAGTCCGGATGGACTGTGGTAAGTTTTATTCCGCAAGCTAACTTACCGTTATAATGTTTTGAATGTCTATGATTAATTCTCTGCATAAATCACGTGGTCCGGGACAAATCTCATCGAATTTTCCCTTCAGGATTAACATTGCCTTGCTTGTCTGGGGATCCATCGATTTCATCATCTTTGCGGACAACATACCTTGAAGACCATTCAGAGATGGCTTTAGATCACAATCGGGATATGTGTTTTGCCTGAATGGAGCAGCGGTGAGCTGGAAGAGTTCCAAGCAAGAGACGGTAGCTGATTCTACAACAGAGGCTGAGTACATTGCTGCAAACGGCGCAGCAAAGGAGGCTGCTTGGATCATAAAGTTTGTTTCTGAACTTGGTGTGGTCCCTAGCATTGCGGATTCAGTGGAGTTGTTCTGTGACAACACTGGGGCGATCGCGCAATCAAAGGAACCCAGATCGCACCAGAAGTCCAAGCACGTGCTCAGGAAGTTTCATCTGATTCGAGATATTATCGATAGAGGAGACGTTCGGATATGCAAGATTCCTACAGATGATAATCTGTCAGACCCGCTTACAAAGCCTCTCACGCAGTGGAAGCATGAAGGGCACAATAGGAGTATGGGCATACGAGATGCGCCAGATTGGCTCTAGTGCAAGTGGGAGACTGTTGGAATAGATGCCCTAGAGGCAATCTAGTTTAGTATGAATTTGTATATGGCTAGAAAATTCATTTATTATTTATTGGATATTTAATATAATGAAGTCCTTAGATTTACAATTGTGTTGTTTATCTTAAATATACCTAGTCAAGTATAGTGATTAATGGGACAATCATCTATAGACTAGTATGGGGTTGGATTGATATGGAGATATCACTATCCAACACATAGGTGTGCATTAGGGAATGTTGCACTGGATTGACCCATCTCCGAGAAGGCTACATACACGTTATGTTGAGTCACAAGCGCTTCTCGCGGTGCAATGTATTGTCATCCTTAGACTTGAAGTCACTAGATATTCTAGTTGTGGATCATTGTGATCTTGGTAGCGTTAAACGCTACACCGTAACTGGGTAGTTATAAAGGCGTGTACTGGATACAATGAGAAGCAAGCTTAGAGATCGTAGTGGACGTAGAGAGGATTTGTCCCTCCCACATAACGGGAGCAAATATCCTAGGCCACTCGAGGGATAGTGCTTATAGAATGTCTGGCCAGACTCAAATAAATCAATATGGGATATTGATGTTATTTGCACGAATAAGGCTATTCCCATGGATCGAGAAACTATGGATTGGATATACGAGTGTGACTTGTATGTCTCGTGTCCAATCCGGATATGGAGACAAAGGGATGAGACAATTACTTGTACAAAGGTTGTCAAGATGACTATTCTATTAGTTGGCTAGAATGGATGTTTTGCTAGAGACCGCTCCATATTAGCAAATAGTTGCTACCAACTAGATAGAACCTATGGGGTCACACGCTATATAGAGTTGAACTAGATTTGGGAATTGATTAATTGGATTAATTAATTAGAAGGATCACTTTGCAAAACCTTGCAAACTTAGTAGGGACTAATTTGCAAGGAAGGGACTAAATTGAATTCTAGTTGGACTAGAATAAGTCCTTTAGGTAGTTAACAAGGAGTTGTTGGACTATATAAAGGACCCTCCTTCCTTCCTTCCCATAACTTATGCTCATTAAGTGAACATAACAAGAGTGGGAGAGAACAAAGGAGAGAGAGCAAGCAACAAGGAGGGCCCGACGTCGCCCCTTGCCGCCGCCCTCGTCCCCGTCGGCCACCCTCTTTTGGGTCTCGTTTTGCATGATTTCTTCTTCCTCTTCCTATTCCAGGCTAGCACCAAGGAGTTTGGGAGATCTAGGATCAACTCTAGGCGTGGATCAACTATAGAGAACGTGACATTATTCGCGTTTGAAGTCATCAAGGAGAACCCAAAGGTGTGTTTATGATTTCTAACCTTTACTATCGTTATGTCTCTAGACTTGTGATCCTTGGAGGGTTTTGCATGGTTTTATGTTTGATTATGCTTCCGTTGTGCGATCCATGAATCAAAACACTACATCCAAGACATTCTAACTTCTCTTTGCATGGTTTTTCAGGTGCTGACTTTGCAGGTTACAAGGTTGATAGGAAAAGTACTTCAGGAACTTGCCAATTTATTAGATCATCCTTAATCAGTTGGCATTCCAAGAAACAAAATTCAGTTGCTCTATCAACAGCTGGAGATGAATATATAGCTGCAGGTGTTGGAATAGATGCCCTAGAGGCAATCTAGTTTAGTACCACTCCGTTTCTTCTCTTTCTCCCCCTTTCTATTTTGGTACGTTTCCTTTTTTTCTCCCCCTTTCCCCTTTTGGCATGTTTAATAATGACTAATGACAAATTTACCCTTACAATTAATATCTCACTCTCATCTCAACACACCCAACCCCACCTATTTTTTTCTCTAACAAATAACCCTAGTTAGTTTTTTGCCTCCGTGCCTTACATTATCACCACACCTTTCATTTTAGAGAGGATAAGAGAGAGAGAGAGAGCTTAACAGACGGTAGAGAGAGATAGAGAGAGAGGGAAAGAGGGGAAGAGACGGCAGCGAAGGGGACGAAGTTGGCGCCGGCAGATGAGGATCTCGACGGCGGTAACAAAGAGAAGAACAGTAGAACCCCCCGACGATGTTAGAGGAGGAAGGCGCCGTTCGACGGACCCTCAGAGTGTGGCGGCGGCGGCGAAAATCTGGCGACCAAGATCTGCTATTTTCTCAGATCTGGCGGCGATGGAGAGGAGGCACCGGTATGCACCTGTTCTTCTCTCCCTTCTTCATCTTTTTCTGCCATCTCCTCTTTAGATCCCTCACTTTTGATTCAAGATCTGTTAGGCGGCGGTGGTCGCGAGGCCGGTGAGAGTATCACGCAGGTGGAGGAGGCGGATTTGTGTTCTCCGGCGAGGATGCATGAGAAGGCGGCGGTGGTTGGCGACTGGGTCTCTTCTTCCTCTGAATTTGTTCTTCAATTTGTAATTTTTTTAATTTGTAATTGTACCGTGATTCTGTAAAAATATGTGGTTGGATCTCTTAAATTTTGTTGTTAGAAGTGGTTGTTGACGACTGGTGGTGGAGGTCTGGTTGGTGATGGTGTTCTTTGTTGTTATCAACGAGAGAGACGGATAGGAAGAGGACAGAGAGAGGAGTACATAACAGGGGTAACAGAGTCAATTGGACTTTTTTCTTAATTCCCGAGCTTTCTCCCAGGGGGAGAAAGAAAGGAAACAGAGTGGTATGAATTATTTGTGGCTAGAAATTCATTTATTATTTATTGGATATTTAATATAATGAAGTCCTTAGATTTACAATTGTGTTGTTTATCTTAAATATCCCTACTCAAGTATAATGATTAATGGGACAATCATCTATAGACTAGTATGGGGTTGGATTGATATGGAGATATCACGATCCAACACATAGGTGTGCATTAGGGAATGTTGCACTGGATTGACCCATCTCCGAGAAGGCTACATACACGTTATGTTGAGTCACAAGCGCTTCTCGCGGTGCAATGGTATTGTCATCCTTAGACTTGAAGTCACTAGATATTCTAGTTGGGATTATTGTGATCTTGGTAGCGTTAAACGCTACACCGTAACTGGGTAGTTATAAAGGCGTGTACTGGATACAATAAGAAGCAAGCTTAGAGATCGTAGTGGACGTAGATAGAATTTGTCCCTCCCACATAACGGGAGCAAATATCCTAGGCCACTCGAGGGATAGTGCTTATAGAATGTCTGGCCAGACTCAAATAAATCAATATGGAATATTGATGTTATTTGTACGAATAAGGCTATTCCCATGGATCGAGAAACTATGGATTGGATATACGAGTGTGACTTGTATGTCTCGTGTCCAATCCTGATATAGAGACAAAGGGAGGAGACAATTACTTGTACAAAGGTTGTCAAGATGACTATTCTATTAGTTGGCTAGAATGGATGTTTTGCTAGAGACCGCTCCGTATTAGCAAATAGTTGCTACCAACTAGATAGAACCTATGGGGTCACACGCTATATAGAGTTGAACTAGATTTGGGAATTAATTAATTGGATTAATTAATTAGAATGATCACTTTGCAAACCCTTGCAAACTTAGTAGGGACTAATTTGCAAGGAAGGGACTAAATTGAATTCTAGTAGGACTAGAATAAGTCCTTTAGGTAGTTAACAAGGAGTTGTTGGACTATATAAAGGACCTTCCTTCCTTCCTTCCCACATAACTTATGATCATAATTGAACATAACAAAGAGTGGGAGAGAACAAAAGGAGAGAGAGCAAGCAACAAGGGAGCCGACCGCCCCCTTGCCGACGCCCCGTCCCCGTCGGCCAAAGGAGGCCGAGACCCTCCTTTTGGGTCTCGTTTTGCGTGATTCTTCTTCCTCTTCCTCTTCCGGGCTAGCACCAAGGTCTTGGGAGATCTAGGATCAACTCTAGGCGTGGATCAACCATAGAGAACGTGACATAATTCGCGTTTGAAGTCATCAAAGGAGAACCCTAAGGTGTGTTTATGATTTCTAACCCTTACCATCGTTATGTCTCTTGACTTGTGATCCTTGGAGGGTTTTGCATGGTTTTATGATTGTTTATGTTTCCGTTGCGCATCCGTGAATCAAAACCCTACAGTGGTATCAGAGCCACAGGTCGTAGAGCATAAACGTGGTTTATGCGTTTCGTTTTATTTTTTTACACCTTAATTTGATTGTTTATCGCGTAAAACAAGACAAATCAAGCATGGGATGCAAATTTTCAATAATTAATCATAACAAGATCCAATTTTTGCATTGGATGCATGAATTGGTGAGTTTGAGAGATTTTAGGATCTTAGATCTAGGGTATGGGCATCCTTGGGGAAGAAGGAGTTCTCCCAAAACAAGGAAACAACCAAACTTGGGCACCAAGCAAGGGAGTTGTTTTGGAAACAACTCCCTCAAGGAGGTTCGGCCCCCCCTAGGGACCGCCCCCCTTGCTTGCCGCCCAAGCTTGGCTGCCCTAGGGGCCGGGCGGCCCTAACCCGCGGCCTAGGCTTGCGGGTTTTGGGCCGGGCCGGCCCTAGGGCCTTGTGGTTCACCTTATTGGGCCCGGGCAATTTGATTGTTGGGCCCATGGACCGTTTTAACCCTAGAAATCCTAAAATCAATTAAAATTGACCAAGCGCGTTAAAATTGGATTTTAACTGTTTATGTGCAAATCGCATGGTGATTGGATATGGCCGTATGATGTGGTTTGATGTGGATGTTTAATTTTGTGGTTTGGTTTTACGGCCTGCGAGCTGATCAATTAATTGTAATAATTAATTAGGGTTTATGGCCTGCGTGCCATTTTTTTTCTCAACTTGTGAGATTTATTTTATTTAGTATAGAAGTTAGCTAGTGCTAGATAAAGTAGATTGTTCGCCAAGATTGAAGAAAAGAAGCCCAAAGCCAAAGAAGCCACAAAAGATGGAGCATGGAGCATGGAGCATTCCACATGACTATGAAGGATGGACCAAAAGATCAAGACGCATGGAGATGTGTTTGTTTTAGGGTTCATGGATAATTCCATTGGCTTGGAATTATCTTAGTCTAGAAAAGGCCATATCCACATCACGTTTAATTTCTGTTTTGTGGTTGTTTATTTTATTGTCTTATTATTGTGTGGTTGGTGTATGGTTGATGCATGCAATTAGGATAATAAGATAATTAGACAACCCGGATCTATTATTTGGAGTTGTGCCCAAAACTCAAATAGATAGATTAGTTGATATTGATCAACAAAACAATTAAAATTGAATTCAAAATCCCTCAAAATTCAAATATTGTGTTCTTGCCTTCTCGTTATTTAAACACTCATTATCATCATTATTTACCAAGCTCGTGCGTGCCAAAGCATGGCGACTTGGTTCATCATGATGGAATGCGATGGCACGTAACAATGTGCAATTGTTTAGATAAGAGGTTGAACACAACTAGGCTATTAATTTGATTAAGAAACCTAGAGGCAATCAATTGGGATTATCCATATGGATGGATAAATAAGGAGTTATTTGCCCAATTGAACCAAGAGTTGCATATGGGATGCAATTGGAATTGTTCCTACCTAAAGTAGTCAAATTATGGGTGACTTGTCAAAGCAAGCTCATAAGGAGATGAAAGATGGATCTTGGCCCACTAGAAAATATAAGGATATTTTCCGCATTAATATCTTGAGGGTTATTAATCCGTAGAAAAATAGTGGGAGCTATATTTGATAAACTAGCCATTATTGAATATACTCAAAAATTCACAAATACTAAAACTTGCGTATTTTCCTTTTTGTAGAATTCCAAATGGCAAACAACTCATCGAGTTCACAACATTCCCTACGATCTGTCCTTGAGAAGGACAAGCTCTCTGGAACCAACTTTCTTGATTGGTACAGAAACTTGAGAATTGTTCTCAAGCAAGAGAAGAAACTGTACGCAATAGAGGAGCATGTTCCAGAAGGTCCAGAGAACCAAACACCTGCTGCCTTAAAAGCGTATCAAAAGCGTGTTGCTGACGCTAATGATGCGGCCTGCCTTATGCTTTGCACCATGACTTCTGAGCTTCAAAAGCAACACGAAAACATGAATGCTGTCGATATGATCGAACATCTAAAGCAGCTCTTCCAAGAGCAGGCGAGGGTAGAGAGGTATGAGGTCTCAAAGGCACTGTTCAAGTGTCATCTGGCAGAAGGGAACACGGTGGGACCCCATGTACTCCGAATGATCGGGTACTTGGAGAATCTCGCCTGACTGGGGTTCCCGGTCGGCCAAGAGTTGGCAACCGATCTCGTGTTGCAATCGTTACCCGAGAGTTATGGACAGTTCATTATGAACTATAACATGAACGAGATCGTTAAACCACTGCCAGATTTACTCAATATGTTGAGGACGGCTGAACAGAGCATCAATAAGGGTAAGGGCAAGGCCATAATGATGGTACAGAAAGGAAAGGGCAAAAGGTTTGCCTCTTCCTCCAAGGGCAAAGGCAAGTCAGTTGCCATGTCCAAGGAACCTGCCCTTAAGCCTGTTGGTGGCATTGCCAAAGGTGTGACTAAGGGTGAATGTCACTACTGCAGTCAGCCTTGACACTAGAGGAGGAACTGCCAAAAATATCTGGAGGACGAGAGGCTTGGAATAGTGATTCCACCACCACCACGTATTTTTGTTGTAGATGTCAATTTAACTTTCTCTACATCATGGGTATTAGATACTGGATGTGGATCTCATATTTGTCGAAATATGCAGGATCTAAAGAGAAGTAGGAGATTGGCTAAAGGGGAGGTAGATCTGCGCGTTGGGAATGTATCAAAGGTTGCTGCGTTGGCCATAGGCGTGTGCGAGCTATCTCTGCCTTCAGGATTAGTTTTAGAATTAAATAATTGCTATTTTGTGCTTGCTATGAGCAGAAACATTATTTCTATTTCTTGTTTGGACAAGGATGGTTTTATTATTTCAATAAAGAACAATTGTTGTTCCTTTTATTTAAATAATATTCACTATTTTAGTGCGCAATTATCTAATGGACTTTATGTCCTTGATCTAAGCAATCCTGTCTACAACATTAATACCAAGCGGATTAAAATAAATGATTTAAATCCTGCTTATTTATGGCACTGTCGTTTAGGCCACATAAATGAGAAACGTGTATCTAGACTCCATAAGGATGGATTACTAGACTCATTTGATTTTGAATCATATGAGACATGTGAGGCTTGTTTATTGGGAAAAATGACAAAGTCCCCTTTCAATAAGAAAGGTGAGAGGACTAGTGAGCAATTGGCGCTCATACATACCGATGTATGTGGGTCATTTGCCACGCCTGCGAGGAGTGGTTATGTCTACTTCATTACATTTACTGATGATTACAGTAGATATGGATTTGTGTACCTCATGAAGGCAAAATCCGAATCCTTTGAAGTGTTCAAAGAATTCAAGAATGAAGTAGAGAAGCAACTTGGCAAAAGTATCAAGGCTTTACGATCGGATCGTGGAGGAGAATACTTGAGCCAAGAGTTTGAGGACTATCTTAGAGAGTGTGGGATCGTGTCCCAACTCACTCCACCCGGAACGCCACAATGGAATGGCGTGTCCGAGAGGAGGAATCGAACCCTATTGGATATGGTTCGATCTATGATGTGTCAAACCGATCTTCCATTGTCATTTTGGGGCTACGCTCTATTAAGTGCAGCTTTCACCATTAACCGTGTTCCGTCTAAGTCAGTCATGAAGACACCATATGAGATGTGGAGTGGGAGGCATCCCACACTGTCGTTCATGAGGATTTGGGGCTGCGATGTCTATGTAAAACGTTTACAATCAGACAAGCTGGGGCCGAAATCGGATAAGTGTAAATTTGTGGGGTACCCTAAGGAAACTAAGGGTTACTACTTCTACAATCCAACCGAGAACAAAGTGTTTGTTGCTCGGACCGGCGTGTTTCTAGAAAGATAATTCGTCTCTAAAGAAGCAAGTGGGAGGAATGTAGAACTTGAAGAGGTTCAAGAACCACAAATCACTGAACCGATTATGGAACATGAACAGGAACCACAAGTAGTTGTGGAGCAACCTGTTCAGGTAACACAAGAGCTTCGTAGATCTAGTAGAGTACGCCAGGAACCCGAGAGGTATGGACTTCTCGTAACCAATTCCGGTGACACGATGCTCATAGATGATGAGCCTACTACCTATGAGGAGGCCATGAGTAGCCCAGACTCTCAGAAGTGGCTGGAGACCATGAGATCCGAGATGGAATCCATGTATACCAACAAAGTATGGACTTTGGTGGAACCACCCGATGGGGCGCGACCCATAGGGTGCAAGTGGGTCTTCAAGAAGAAGATCGACATGGATGGTAATATGATTACCTATAAGGGCCGATTGGTGGCTAAAGGATTCAGACAGATTCATGGTATTGACTATGATGAAACCTCTTCACCAGTCGCTATGATCAAATCCATCCGAATCCTACTTGCGATTGCAGCATACCATGACTATGAGATTTGGCAGATGGATGTCAAAACAGCATTCCTGTATGGGAATCTCCTCGAGGACGTGTATATGATACAGCCGGAGGGTTTTGAGGATCCAAAGCAAGCCAACAAAGTCTGTAAGCTGCAACGATCCATTTATGGATTGAAGCAAGCTTCTAGGAGTTGGAATCGACGTTTTGATGAAGTGGTCAAAGAGTTTGGCTTCATCAGAAACGAAGATGAGTCTTGTGTCTACAATAAGGTTAGTGGGAGCTCTGTAGCTTTTCTGGTCTTGTATGTGGATGACATACTACTCATTGGAAACGACATTCCCATGCTGCAATCTGTTAAAGATTGGCTAGGAAAGTGTTTCTCAATGAAGGACTTAGGGGAAGCAGCCTATATACTCGGTATAAAGATCTATAGAGATAGATCAAAGAGGTTGCTAGGACTAAGTCAAAGTACATATATTGACAAGGTGTTGAAACGGTTCAACATGCAAGATTCCAAGAAGGGATTCTTGCCCATGTCACATGGAATCACTCTTTCGAAGAGTGGTTGTCCTTCCAATGAGATTGAGAAGGAAAGCATGAGTAGAATTCCCTATGCCTCGGCCATAGGATCTATCATGTACGCCATGTTATGTACTAGACCAAATGTGTCATATGCCTTGAGTATGACAAGCAGATACCAATCCAATCCGGGTGAGAGTCACTGGATTGCAGTCAAGAACATCCTAAAGTACTTGAGAAGAACTAAGGATGCTTTCTTGATATTTGGCGGTGAAGAAGAGTTGCGTGTAAGAGGTTACACTGATGCAAGCTTCCAAACCGACAGAGATGACTTTAGATCACAATCGGGATATGTGTTTTGCCTGAATGGAGCAGCGGTGAGCTGGAAGAGTTCCAAGCAAGAGACGGTAGCTGATTCTACAACAGAGGCTGAGTACATTGCTGCAAATGGCGCAGCAAAGGAGGCTGCTTGGATCATAAAGTTTGTTTCTGAACTTGGTGTGGTCCCTAGCATTGCGGATCCAGTGGAGTTGTTCTGTGACAACACTGGGGCGATCGCGCAATCAAAGGAACCCAGATCACACCAGAAGTCCAAGCACGTGCTCAGGAAGTTTCATCTGATTCGAGATATTATCGATAGAGGAGACGTTCGGATATGCAAGATTCCTACAGATGATAATCTGTCAGACCCGCTTACAAAGCCTCTCACGCAGTGGAAGCATGAAGGGCACACTAGGAGTATGGGCATACGAGATGCGCCAGATTGGCTCTAGTGCAAGTGGGAGACTGTTGGAATAGATGCCCTAGAGGCAATCTAGTTTAGTATGAATTTGTATACGGCTAGAAAATTCATTTATTATTTATTGGATATTTAATATAATGAAGTCCTTAGATTTACAATTGTGTTGTTTATCTTAAATATCCCTAGTCAAGTATAGTGATTAATGGGACAATCATCTATAGACTAGTATGGGGTTGGATTGATATGGAGATATCACGATCCAACACATAGGTGTGCATTAGGGAATGTTGCACTGGATTGACCCATCTCCGAGAAGGCTACATACACGTTATGTTGAGTCACAAGCGCTTCTCGCGGTGCAATGGTATTGTCATCCTTAGACTTGAAGTCACTAGATATTCTAGTTGTGGATTATTGTGATCTTGGTAGCGTTAAACGCTACACCGTAACTGGGTAGTTATAAAGGCGTGTACTGGATACAATAAGAAGCAAGCTTAGAGATCGTAGTGGACGTAGATAGAATTTGTCCCTCCCACATAACGGGAGCAAATATCCTAGGCCACTCGAGGGATAGTGCTTATAGAATGTCTGACCAGACTCAAATAAATCAATATGGAATATTTGATGTTATTTGCACGAATAAGGCTATTCCCATGGATCGAGAAACTATGGATTGGATATACGAGTGTGACTTGTATGTCTCGTGTCCAATCCGGATATAGAGACAAAGGGATGAGACAATTTCTTGTACAAAGGTTGTCAAGATGACTATTCTATTAGTTGGCTAGAATGGATGTTTTGCTAGAGACCGCTCCGTATTAGCAAATAGTTGCTACCAACTAGATGGAACCTATGGGGTCACACGCTATATAGAGTTGAACTAGATTTGGGAATTAATTAATTGGATTAATTAATTAGAAGGATCACTTTGCAAACCCTTGCAAACTTAGTAGGGACTAATTTGCAAGGAAGGGACTAAATTGAATTCTAGTAGGACTAGAATAAGTCCTTTAGGTAGTTAACAAGGAGTTGTTGGACTATATAAAGGACCTTCCTTCTTTCCTTCCCACATAACTTATGCTCATAATTGAACATAACAAAGAGTGGGAGAGAACAAAAGGAGAGAGAGAAAGCAACAAGGGAGCCGACCGCCCCCTTGCCGCCGCCCCGTCCCCGTCACCCAAAGGAGGCCGAGACCCTCCTTTTGGGTCTCGTTTTGAGTGATTATTCTTCCTCTTCCTCTTCCGGGCTAGCACCAAGGACTTGGGAGATCTAGGATCAACTCTAGGCGTGGATCAACCATAGAGAACGTGACATAATTCGCGTTTGAAGTCATCAAAGGAGAACCCTAAGGTGTGTTTATGATTTCTAACCCTTACCATCGTTATGTCTCTTGACTTGTGATCCTTGGAGGGTTTCGCATGGTTTTATGATTGTTTATGTTTCCGTTGCGCAGCCATGAATCAAAACCCTACAGCAGGAGCATGTTGCTCACAAGTGTTATGGATTTCTCAACAGCTAAGAGACCTTGGATTTGATTTCAGGAGCATACCTATTAAGTGTGATAAGTGCAATTTCAATTACAAAGAATCCATCGCAACACTCAAGAACCAAGAACATTGATGTCAGACACCATTTCATCAGAGATCATGCTGAGAAAGGTGATATTGTTCTTGAATTTGTTGCTACTAACATGCAAATTGCAGATATCTTCACTAAACCATTAGCACATGACAGGTTCTCAGCTCTAAGATTGGAATTGGGAATGCTAAATAAAGATGCATTGGTTTAGGGGGAGCATCATGTAAGAAATGTAAGATTTATATATTTTCAAAGGTTTGAACTGAGCTTCAAAGCCTTGAAAATCAGTTCAAAGCTTTGGATTTTACTTTTTGCAGTGTTACAATTTTTCACGACCTTGAAAACCTTTTCAAACCCTTGAAAATAAGTCTGCTACACTAATAGTCAATAATCTTGGATTATTCTGTGTTGGGTGATATCTCTGTAGATATTTACCTAATATAGCACCTACCCTTTTGAAAAAATTTGTTTTAGCCAAAAATAGTATTAGTGTATTTTATTTTCCAACGGCATAAATGATTTGAAATCCCACTGGTTATATCAAACCTTTTGAAGATCGGAGAGATACTAGTTTCCTTTTGAAACTCAAACTCTGTCAGTATTTATCTCCTTCTATTCTCCTTCATTCCGTATCATTCCACATCTCTCTATTATTTTCCCAAACTCTAATGAGCACAAAGAGAGCCTCAGACAGAATCAAGATGGCTGGAGGACCGAAACCTATCTCAGAGAAGAAAAGAAAAATAGCAGTGGATGAAGTTCAAGAGAACAGTGAAGACTCTGCTTCAAAGAGCTCTACTGAGGAAGAAGAAAAATCTTTACCACCCCAGAAGATGGTGAGAAAAGATCAGGTTTCAGCAAAGAAGAAACAAACTATGGCACCTACACAGGAGAAGCAGAAGGGAATCCATATTGGAAGTCCTAAGAGAGACAAGAAAAAGACAGTTTCTGAGGTCAAAGGAAAAGGAAAAGATATCCATATTCAAGACTCAGACAGTACTTCAGGATCCTATGGAGTGTTCTCCGGATCCAACAAAGGGAAACATGAGAAGGATCTGTCCCAGTCGTTAGAAGATTCAAAAGCAGGAAAGAAGAATCTCAAGACTGTTTCTCCTCAACAGAAAAGTTTAGCTGTAAAGAAGAAGTTGAAGCATGGGAAGAAAGCCCTGGAAGGACTCACCTTCCTATTAAATAGTGTTATTGAGAAGATTAGCTCCTTCATTGAGGAACTAGATGTGGTTTCACAAGAAGTTCAAGCCAACAATGAAGAAAGTGAGGAAGAAGCAGGAGACCAGTATGCTGATAAAGAACCTTAATCTTGCCTACACTTTCTTCACCATTCTCTCTTCTTCAAAGTTTTTCTTTAAAAGTTTTCAAAATTTTTCAGACCCTTGATCCAACATCTTCTATCCTTTTGATGAAAGTCAAAAAGGGGGAGAAAATTCTAGGATTTTAGTAGTTTTTATTTCTAGGTTTATTTGCTATTTGCTGAACTTTTTTAGTTGGTATTATGAATAAGTTGGATCTTTTTGGAATTACTGTGTTATAAATTGTGAACTAATCAGTTTATTTTGCAGAGACTAAGGATCAAACAGAATTTGGTTTTGTCTTTCATCAAGGAGGAGATTGTAAGATCAGGTTGTGCAAGGCTTGGAATAGCTCAACTATTTCAAGGCCTTGAATCAGCTTTCAAAGCCTTGAATCAGTCTAAGGCGCTTGAAAATATTTTAGCTATTTCAAGGCCTTGCAGCTGGATTCAAAGCCTTGAAACTGCTTAACCTGTGTGCACACTCTCAGGGGGAGTTTTCTGCAAACTCTCTGAGTTGATTCCCTTTCTATCTTTCATATGTTTGATTCACCGTTCTTAAATGATGAAAGACAAATTATTCTAACAGGTTTTGATCGTAGAATATCATCTGTTTGACCTTGATATTTCAGGAAATTTTGTTTCCAATATTTGCAGGATTGTTTCCTAAACTGAATTTGTGTAGATTTGGAAATAGTTGGATATTTTGATCTTTGTGATCAATCAGAGAATTATGACAGATTCTCAGATTGCTTATGGACAAGATCACAACAATATCTCTGAAGATTGTGATCAACTATCCGTTGGAGAAAGCTGTTAAAGAGAGTCAAAGTTGTTGCCTACAAAATAGAAAGTTGTTGCTGAAAATCTGGGAAGATTTGCAGAGCTTCAAACAGTTTAAATAGAGCTCACTTTGAAGCAAAAACACGCGAGACTCAACGGGCAAAAGCAAGTGACAAGTTTCTGGATTGACAAAGCACCAAAGAAGAACATCAAACTCTCAATCCATTCCACAGAAGTTCACTGCATTTTTACTGCAGTTTTTCTACTCTAAGTGTACTTCTGTATTGAGCTGTATTGGTAGATCATTTTTGTATTTTCTCTACATCTATTCTCAAGGATTATTCAAAGTGAACAATAGAGAATTCTTAGTTAATCAGTTAGCTAGAGCAGGTACTAGACAGGTTAGGGAAAACCACAAGCTGTAACAGAGTAAGGAAACTCTCTGGGCTTGAGTTCTAGGGCTTAGCTTTTGATTAATAAGAATTGAGTTGAAAATCTTGCAGGGATCTAATCCCTGAGGTAGAGACGTAGGTCCAAGTGGACTGAACTCTATAAATCACTTGTCATTTGCTTTTTCAATTCATTCCTTTTCATAAGATTTTGCAGCACACAAAACTGCCTGTTTTTCAAGGGTTTGAACTTGTTTTCAAGGCCTTGAAAAAGTCATACTTGCTTCATACTGTCTGCATCCTCTCCAAGGGCTTGAACTGGTTTTTAAGGCCTTGAACTTCAATGTCTGCACAAGTTTTCATCTTCCTAACAAATTTTGCAAAAAGTTGACATACTCTATTCAACCCCCCTTCTAGAGTATCTTAGCTGCATTAACATCTGCATACTCACACTTTCAGTATGTATTTGAATTTAATTATTAAGAGTGTAATGGAGCCTTGTCCTCTCCATACAGACAACCTTATTGAGTTCTAAGTACTGAGATTCTCTTACTTAGATTCTTCAATAATATTTCCTTCTTTATTTCTGATATTTTAGTCTTTGTGTGAGTTCTCTGCTTCTACCAATACTAAATATTAATTTTCACTGTCGTTTTAAAATAGAACCAGAATCTCAAGAACATGTTTTCTATATCTGCATACTTGCAAAAAGAAGTGTGGAAGGAGTCTTATATGAATAATTGTTCTCTGCCTTGATTATTCTTCAACAATCTCTGTTCTAAATAATCTTGATTCTTTGGGCGACCCGACTTATTTTTTTGGGATGCTTTTTGTGATATTTGTGGTATGCTAGAAATCAATTAATCTTTGAGAGCAGAAATCGAAACTGATGTATCCGGTGACTAACTGGTTATCAACTAAAGTCATTTAACAAAAATATCTAACTTTATAATTTCTTCTATTGTATTTGCAAAAGATAAGACTAACTGAAAACCGCTAGATCCAGATATTGTGAAGATGAACACTAATATTGCCATCTCATCGTATTGAAAATGTTGCATGCAGAGGATGTGGCAAGTAGTGATTTGGGAGACTTCCTTGTCGACTTCTCGTTTCCACTTCCATATGCTGCCGATTCAATAGTTGCAGAAGCACTGGCGATACGAGAACTTATATTTCTTGTTAGGAGAATCTGATTTCCATTGTTTGCTGGGTTAGAGAGAATAAATCAGTTGGAAGCTCCGAGAAGATGAGGCTACCGGATGAAGTGAAGAGAGAAGTTATGTCCTCAACTAGTGGCAATATATACCACATCGAAAAAGACAAAACTGTCCCTCCACATGTGATTGCAAAGAAACAATTCGGGGATAGAAATGTCTTTTCAACACTCAGTGTTGCCCAAATTTTTTATTATGTGCTATCAAAGCTGATAAGTGTGTACTAATAGTAGCTCTACCAATCTGGTTCTTCTTTTTCTTCCCATTTTGACTTTCACCAATAATCACTAGCTCACTTAGATTCCGTGATTTGGATAGCGAAATGATGCAATTTTTTGATAATCTTTTCACAGTGTTGTAGAGTAAAAGTTACTATATAATATGGTGAAAAAACTATCACCAAAATTAGATCGTTTTGCGATCGAAATCACCCGATCAAAGTGACTCAAATACGAGTCAACGAGTTAAAATGAGAGAAAGAGAAGAATCGGAATATTATTAATGAAATATAATTTCAAAGAAATTATAATAATACCAAACTACCCCTGAACCGGCCGATCTTACCGGTGTCAACAGCATATGGGTCCAAACGTCAAAGACGATAAACGTATCCTCCGTTTCTTGCCGGGTTGATACGGCTTCTTCGGACGCACTGATAAGTGGTCAACCCGTAGATTCATGTTCTGAAAGGGGTAATTTCGGTATCTAAACAAAGCTAACAGAAAGAAAAATGTGCTTGCTCGCTCACACGCATTGTCAACTTTTTTTCCCTCTCTGCAAGCAGAGAGTTTCTTCTCTGAACCTTTTCACTCCGGCGAACAACTTTCTCTCTCCTCCGCTATCGTCACTCTCTCTCTCTATAACCGCCTCTCCTCTCCCCTCTATAAAATGCACACCCACCATAACAGAGTCTCAAGTTTGTGGAAACCACACACTCTCTCGAGACTACTCCATTCACAAACTCTCTCTCTCTCTTCCTGCGCACAACCCATCAATTGAAGCGGAGACTTCACTTTTCTGTCTCTCTGTCCCTCTCTAGGTATACACCTCCGCTCACAACCCATGAAATTCGTCGCCTCTGTATGCGTTTTGCAGTTCTCCATATGCATATGCACACCATGTTTATGCTTACATGTTGAATGCTCGATTACGCACTTGTTTCTGTTTCTTCTCTGGAGGTTTTAGGTAGTTGCCCAGACTCGAAGAACCCACAATTGATTTTCCTTAGTTGAATTAGTACTGATTCTGCAACTGCATTTGTCTTGCGTTCTTGGGTATTCGAGATTTGGGTTCTTCAATTTTGGGTCTGGGTTCCAATTTCCATGTTCTGCATCGTTGTCTTGGGTTGCAATCGTCGTCGGCGTAGTTGATTTTTAGGGTTTAATTTAGTGCCCATTAGTCGACCATGTTCCTGCATTAATTTATTGTCGTTAGTAGAATTAGCTATTGATTCTTCATCTGCATTGCGTATTGTATTGAAGATTTGGGTTCTTAATTGTTGGGTTTCGAAAACCCCTTTTCTGAATGGTCGTCTTCTTGTGCTTTTTTGTTGGGTTTTCCTTCAGTTGGGGAAAGATGTCAAATAACCATCCGATGATTAAATGGTTACGAGACCTGGCTGCGGCGTGTTGGAAGCCGTTCCACAACCTCTATGCCCGAATCACCGGAGTTGATGAAGAGTGCTTTCGAAACGACGACGCGGTGTGGTCCAGAGACATAGGGAATCATTCTCGCGGGCAATTCTCTTACGCCGTCGTGCAGGCTAATCGGGCCATGGAGGATCACAGTCAGGTGGAGACCCATATGAATGCCACTTATGTTGGAGTCTACGACGGCCATGGTGGCAGTGATGAAGCATCGCTATATGTCCGTGATCACCTCTTCAATCATATTGCGACCCGTAAGCAGCTAATTCCCGTATCTCTGTTTATTTACAGTTATTTCTTGAGTTTCAGTTATTTCTGGGATTTGTCTTGTTATCTATCTGTGGTTGTTTGTGGAATGAGTATCTACTCTTTTATGTTTTATTTATTCTGTGATTTCCGTAAAGAACATGAACAATTGGGTCAAGACTTTGAATGTAGTTGGAGTTATTGTCAAATCTGGGTTTCTTTATTTCTCTGTGTTCCTCGTTGTTTCTTGTTTGGGAGTAGCTTATGATGATGAGGGTAGTGATTTTTGCATTGACAAGGTAGTAGTACCTCTTATTTTCTGTGATAGGTCTTATTGAATGTGGGGTTTAGGGTTTTAGGACTTTTCTTGTTATCTGTGCTAGTTGGTGGACTGGACTTCTTGATGGCAAAATGTATAACCTGTGATTTCTGTAAAGAGCATGAATCTGTAGTGAGTACACAAGGTTTTCTTTACATGAACAATTTGCCTCAAGACATTGGAATGTAGTTTGGTTTCTTGTCAGATTTGTTGCCAAGTCTGGGCTTGTTTCTTGTTTGGGGAGTAGCTTAGATGATGACCTTAGTGATTTTTGGAGTGACAATGTGGCTCTTATTTTCTGTGATAGGTCTTGTTCAACCAAATTGCAATACACCCCAAGCTCTTATGGAGGCTTTTGCTGCTACTGAGAACGAATTTCTTGATATTGTGCGGCCACAGATTAGATACAAACCAGTAGTTGGATCTTGTTGTCTGGTTGGGATCATTTCGGAAGGGAGGTTACATATTGCTAATCTTGGAGACTCCAGGGCTGTATTAGGGCGATTGGATGGTCGAAATAGAATTACTGCTGTACAATTGACTGTGGATCACAATGCCAAAGATGCCGCAATCAGAAACGAACTTTGGCAAAAGCATCAGGCAGAGCCAGATATTGTCGTTGAGGTGCACGGCAAGTGGCGTGTCAAAGGGCTCATTCAGGTATATGTAGTTTATTCTCTTTGGTGGATTGAATGCATCTTTTCCAGGGTTGCACAGTAACTTGCTGTACCTTCATTTTATTAGAAGTACCTCAATAACATGACTACTGTCTATATAGTATTTCCTGTCATTTTACCTCGACCTCTATTGTTTGAGAACTTCTTGCTCATGCAGACCTAAGAAAGTGACATCTCTTATTATTCTCTCAAACAGATATGCAGCCAAAGTTTCTTCTGTGAAACATTGGGGCACTCTGACATGCACTGTTTTTCTATATGTATTAGAGATCATAGTGGTCATTGGTCAAGCAATATATCTTGAACGTGATGGATTCAAACAGTAAATAGTGTTGAACAGTTTCGAAATGGTCTGTGAATGCTCTTTGGAAGGGTCCACCCGAATTGATAGTAGTTGAAATGAGAAAAATGCTGTGAAAACCCATTCACTCTTACAGATTTCAGATGTTTTTATGAACTGCTCGTAGTTTGGTTTCCTCCCTTTATGTTTATTCATACCTCTCATGGTTTCAATGATGTCTTTAATTCCTATGGATGGTTTGCTTTCATCAGAATAATATTGTCAGTCTACTGTTGATACCATGCTCTGATCCTAAGTTATATTCTTGATATAGCGGTTGGGGGTATTTTTTTCTTCTGGTCAATATGTGTAGAAAATTTACTGTGCTTAAAAGCAAACAGATGATTTACTACATGGTGTATCGTTGAGATGAAATTATTTCTCTCATGGGGAAAATTTGTAGGAAAATTTTACTTGATTCTAAATAAATTTTGCCTTGAGGTATGCTTGCAGCTTTTTTCATCCTGCTCACTTTGTTTTATGCTGCTTTTCTTTGTAAGGTTACTCGATCTATAGGAGATGTAGTCTTGAAGCAAGCAGTCGAACCCCTCAAGCCGGCTCTAACTGCTGTACCAGAAATCAATTCCAGAACTTTGGGTAGGAATGACCGTTTTGTGATATTTGCATCTGATGGACTTTGGGATTACATAACAAATGATGCCGCTGTTGAGATAGTTAACAAGCCTCCTAGACAGGTTTATTCATATTCCTCTAGTGCCTTTTTTCCTTGGATTTTTATCATAACACACAGGTGCTGAAAATTGTGATTTTTCTGTCTTACTCCAGGGAGCTGCTAAAAGACTTCTCCAAAAAGCTCTGGCTGGAGCAACTGGGAAATATCAGATGAGATATCGCAAACTCCTGAAGCTCAATGATGCAGAGAGAAGGACTTTTCATGACGATATTACTGTCATCGTTTTGTTCATAGACCATGACTTGCCGGAGGAGTATAGGACATCTGTCGGTGCAGTTTCAGTAAAAGCTTACGTTGACATAGATGCAGTATCAGCTTTTGAGACCCTTGCAAGGAGGAATGAAGATCTGGTTGCACATCGTGTAGGAGAGGCTTCAACGTCTGCCAGCGGTGTAGGAGAGGCTTCAACGTCTGCCAGCGGTGGAGAAGGACAGTCTTCGAGGCAGAATGAGGACATTCATGAAGGCAGAAAGTCTATCTAGCAGAGGACCGAGAGGGAGGAGGCATACTTACTCATGGATTTAACTTTGAAGCATTCTTTTGAGACACAGTGGCTGCTCTCTCTATATACTACTACTTGCAATGGATTTTGTTTCTCAGCCCTGTGGCGCCTGTGATATACTAGTACACTTTAGATACAGATAGATAGTTATACTTGCTACTACTTAGCTGATGATAGTAGCATTTCTTGACAAGTGACATTGTGATATGTTGTTTACAAATTGTCAAATTCTCAACATTGAAACTGCATCCAATATCATAGTACCAATTTTTTGGTTTTACCAGATGCTGTTACTTGCAAGTAGTACGTGTTCCTTTTGATGGTAGCCATTGTTGTTTTCTGGTGATACAAGTTTGAAGTTACTGTCTTCTTCCTCTCAACTCTAGGTACACAAGTAGAAAAGTTTTAACTGCCTGCTGGAGTTTGTTTTTGCTGCTGGGTCTTGTTAGTATATTGCTGGGTTCAAAGGATTGTAGATATATGTAAGTTTTCTTAGTGATTTAGATTTGAGTTTCAGTTACACTGCAGGACACAACATATGTGCACTTCACTGACCAACGACCGACTCTATACATTTCACCATCAAATCCTAGGATTTTTTCTTTTCTTTTTTACCCCATAAGCTCGCATGGCCTGGAGCATAAAATAGTAGGAAACGATTAATCATCCTTGTGTACTTACTCCAGTAACACCTGCATTTTCGAGGTTATCTGCATAGACTTCATGGCATGGCATGACATGACATGAAGTAAATATGTTCAGACATAACATATTGCGAGAAATGCTAGACCACAAGGAATCATTGAATTGCATATTTATCCGATGATTCAACCAAAAAAATAAGAACAGTCAAGATACACCGCTTTTGTATTTAGGAATCAATGAAGAACAAAGGGGGGGGGGGGGGGCATTGTTTGCCTTTTTTTCTTTCAAATGCAATGAAAAAACACGAAGAATGGATGAACAAAATCAGTTGACGCACATTGCAGCAAAGGAAAAGAAATACACGTGAAATACAGCAAATTATGAAAGCAAATGCATTTTCTATATAACAAAATGTATAGATATATCTTCATCGGCTCCCACCATTTCCAGCTTGCAATATTTAGAAGCATTTCCTGTGAACGATTGATGGCCCGGACTCATCATACTCTGCCTTGGCAATCCACATCTGCAACAACAATCAAAACGTGAATGGAAAAAACACCCTTGTATTTCTTGTGTTAACATGTGAATGAACTCTCTGTATAGTATGACTAGTGTTCGGGAAAGAGAAAGTAAGCAACAATAGGAGTACCTGTTGGAATGTGCCGAGGGATGCCAAGATAGAGCCTCCGATCCAGACACTGTATTTCCTCTCAGGAGGAGCAACCACCTTAATCTTCATGCTACTTGGAGCTAACGCCGTGATTTCCTTGCTCATCCTGTCAGCAATTCCAGGGAACATGGTAGAACCACCACTGAGAACAATGTTACCATAAAGATCCTTCCTAATGTCAACATCACACTTCATGATGGAGTTGTATGTGGTTTCATGTATCCCAGCAGCTTCCATCCCTATCATTGAAGGCTGGAATAGGACTTCTGGGCAGCGGAATCGCTCAGCACCTATAGTGATGACCTGTCCATCGGGGAGCTCGTAACTTTTCTCCACAGAAGAGCTGGTCTTCGAGGTTTCTAGTTCTTGTTCATAGTCAAGAGCGATGTAAGCTAGCTTCTCCTTCACGTCTCTCACGATTTCTCGCTCTGCTGTGGTGGTGAATGAGTAACCACGCTCAGTCAAGATCTTCATGAGGGCATCTGTGAGATCTCGCCCTGCCAGGTCAAGACGCAGGATTGCGTGTGGTAAAGCATAACCTTCGTAGATGGGAACAGTGTGGCTCACACCATCCCCAGAGTCCATAACGATACCTGCATGGGGGAAAACGATATTGCATAATCATGGAGATACCAAGAAGATAAAAATGTCATTTTCAGAGCATATAGTGACACTTCCTTACCAGTTGTACGACCACTGGCATATAGAGACAGAACGGCCTGGATAGCTACATACATGGCAGGTGTATTGAAGGTCTCAAACATAATTTGAGTCATCTTCTCACGATTGGCCTTGGGGTTGAGAGGAGCTTCAGTGAGGAGAACTGGATGCTCTTCTGGAGCCACACGAAGCTCGTTGTAGAAGGTATGATGCCAAATCTTTTCCATGTCATCCCAGTTGCTCACAATACCATGCTCAATTGGGTACTTCAAGGTCAAGATACCTCTTTTTGACTGAGCTTCATCTCCTACGTAGGCATCTTTCTGGCCCATGCCAACCATCACACCGGTGTGGCGAGGGCGGCCAACAATACTAGGGAACACTGCCCTAGGGGCATCATCTCCAGCAAAACCAGCCTGGATATTATCAAGATCAATCAGTTGAAATGTGGCTACAAAGATAAGGGACACTTATTTACGTAGGAATTGCGTTTTTGGTATTTAAGATTTTGAAATGGGCTTATTATTACCTTGACCATTCCTGTACCATTGTCGCATACGAGGGGTTGAATATCATCAGTTTCTGCCATTTCTGAGTAAGTGGCTGCCCAAAATCACAGTCATTAGACTCAAATGCTAAATGGACTAGAATACTCAGCAACATATTACAGGTCTAATGAATACCAATCTTACATTAAAGCCTTTCTGAATCTTATCAAACTCTTATGATTATCTACAACTTATGCTTGGATTCAGACAGAGTCATCCTGAATTGTCTAAGCGATAAATTCACCTTATAAAAATAATGACGACTTTTACACTAGCCACTATCGTCAGCATTAAAACTACAATTGCTTGTCTAACAGTCTCGATTCATCTAATTCAAGCGAACTTACACCATTCCGAGAATCGTATTTATTTTCAATATAATTTGTTCAGTAATCTCTTACTAGAAATGAAAAAAATACTTACGTTTGTACAGGTCAGATCAGCTACCAAACATATAACCCAAAAGTCAAAATATACATGAAGTGAACCATGTTGACATCTTCAAGTTCCTTCACGCACTTGATTAAAATAGGAATAGCTCCGGTATATGTATAGACCAGTATAAATATGTTGGAAATACCCATATACTAAAACCAATTCAAATCTAGGAGTGGGTCAAATGTTGAAGCATGTTTTGAATTAACCATATTTCTGCCCGCCCTAAACCTAGGATTCCTAATCGAAGAGAATACAATATACAGATAGGCATCATCCAAACATTGATGGATCCAGTAGATGATAACACAATTAGGATATGATGATGCCTTTCTGCTAATAGGATGTTGAATACGACAGACTAAGTTTCACATATCCAAAAACTGTTGGAATGCAAATACTGGACCACCAGAAAAGTCAAAGCATACACTCTTTTGATTTTTGACCATAAACTCATTCAATTGTTATCATACAACATGTTTTTCTCCAAAGAAAAGAGCATGTTTCTGATCATCCAGATAGAACACATATGGGAAAACAATGTATGTATGCAGGATATACGAAATTTCATCTGTAAAAGATATGAAATGTGAGACATCTACATGTGGCTCAAAAATGAGACATCTACATGTGGATAAATGAATTACTCCATAGAGCCGTACAGATAAGGATCGTGAAATCAGATTAATCAACGGATTGTGGGAATTACGTCGGAGACCGAGAATGAGTTCCGATCGGGGAATACAAATGACAGATTAAGGTGATGAGATTCGGAGAGATGAATACCTTGAGGAGCTCGAGATGACTTCTCTCTCTAAATGGGGGTGCTGAGATGAATTTGATCTCTCTCTCTCTCTCTGTAATCTATGATGATGTTGTGGGAGGAGAGAGGGGGGTGTTTATACTCCATAAGGTGCCCGCCTCTTGTGTTTAAAATACCAGAAAAACTCGCCAACATGGTTGGAACTCAGTCCTCTTCTAATGAAATTCACCTCAGATGAGAAATCGGCCGTTTTTCCCCAAAACTTACTTTCTTATCCTCACACCGAGCGCCAACAGGTTTGGGGCGCGTTTTGCCTGAAAATTTTGTCCCTGAGTTAGTTTGGTAATGTTATGTCCTTTAAAAAGCAGATGTATAGGAAGTACAGTAAGAAAGTTATTATGAAAATATATGCGAAAATTATTTAAGCTATTGCGGAAAAGCACTCTAAATGATTTCGCTCGTTGCTTAAACATGATCAATCAATGTAAGTTTAGTTTAGCGATTCAGTAATCGTAACCAATCAAGTAGCAGTGTGTAAGCTTAATTCAAACTGAGTTTGGTGCCGAGCAATTTGGGACGGCCGATTTGGGCGCGTTTCCCTCACCCCTACCTCATTTACGTTGCAGATCAGAACTCTCGTTTGAGAGCAACTTCACATCTTAGTTGAGTTGATAGGGCTTGCATGCTCAAATATTCGGGTGTTCACCGATAAGTATTGAGTTTGAACTTTGAGAGAACCAAAGAGCTGCATACGGATCTTCACAACTGCGAGTTTGTAAGCTAGGGCTTTCTAAGGATGGATTATCTTTTTTAACGTTGTTTCCATCTATTTCACAAGAGCAAACATTGATTCAATTCGCGCCCGAAATATTACAGTTTCATGTTTCCACATGTAATTAATGAAAACAATCTATTGATGAATTCTTTTAAGGATAGGAGTTAAGTTGGTGGTGCACATGTTTGGGTATTTGGACATTTACTTATATGTCTCCTGTCAATATTTAGGCAGCTCCAGAGCATAGGCGAAATTAAATTTTCCGTCATATCTTAATTTTGCCCTGATTGATCTGATTTTCTGGCTCCGTTGCTGCTCAGAGTGTCTAAAAAATGAGCTTATGAACAAGTGATTTGTCCAAAGGATTTTGATGCACTAGTCCGCCATCAGTGCTCAAATCATATGACACTCAATTTAAATATATAATTATGCCGTAGTTTAGTTCAATAAATACAAAGTCAATAATGTATTTGTTTATATATATTGCAAAAAAGAGTTTCTTATCAACTTATGGTTGCAAGCATGTCAATTGTGACTTATTCCTGCAAATTTTTCTCTTTTGTATGATTTGTTGGTTGTTTTACTAAACAAATATTTTACCCAATAAACATCCGAAGAGTAAAATATCAATCGAACAATAAAATTAACAGATATTCTCTGAAAATAAGATTAACAAATACATTATTGACTTTGTTTTGATAAACTTTGTTTACAACATCTGATACGAATATAGCGGACGATGGTGAGCACGAGCCGGTAGAGCCTTCGTCGCAGACACACTTGCGGAGGAATGTGCACCCGCCGAGGAGGTTTGATGATTTCGTCGTACCAAAGAAGTAGTCGTTTAATTTATTAGTTTGAGTTACGTTATTGGGAATATTGTTTTGGTTTGCTGAATTTTTTTATCGAGTCATATGAACTATATTTTGGGTAGTTTATAAACCCCTTCCCGGTTTTCTTTTTGGTTCTTTCCGGGTCGTAGTTGGGTCGAACCGACAGGGTTAGATAAAAGAGAGTATTTTCTGAATTAACGAATAATAAGAAAATTTCTCTCAATCGTCTCTCTCTTCTCTCTCGTTCTCGGTCTCTGTCGTTCCAGAGCCTTGCGGCTTCTTCCCCGCTGGTACCTCACCAGCCACCAGTAACATTGGTCTTTCATCCACGATCACAACCCTCCCTCCAGCCTACGCTCACACCCATGGCACCAACCCAACCCTCTGCCATGTCCCTAGACATCCTCACCACCTCCTACGAAACCCTAGACTCCAAAGTCCTAGATCTCATGGAGGAGAACCAATAAATCAAATCCAAACTGGACAGTATCCTCGCTGCCCTCAAAGAATAGCCGATCCTACCAACTCCTCCCGTCACCTCACTGCAACCCGTCGCCGCCACACCCACCACACCCCCGTCACCAGTTGCATCCGGCTGGAACATTCCAGCCTCGGTGGTGGCTACTCTTACCGGGACCAACGATAATGGCCCTCGTATGCGTGTGGACGCTCCTCGCTTCACGAGCAGCGATCCCGCCGGCTGGATTTACAAAGTTCAGAAATACTATGACTACTTCCTCTCACCTGAACCGGATCGGCTACAATTTGTGGGTCTTTTGTTCGATCACCCAGCGTCCGACTGGCTTCGATACTATCAAGGTAACAATCCCTCTCCTACTTGGATGGAATTTTTATACGCGGTGAAACAACGATTTGATCCTGACCATTACGAGGATTGTATGGGCAAGCTATCGAAATTGACACAAACAACCACAGTTTTAGCGTATCAGACTGAATTTGAGCAGGCATTGAATAAGATTAGTGGTGTGGCTGATTCTACATTGATTTCTATTTTTCGTTCGGGTCTCAAACAACCCGTTCGTCGTGAGTTACTGTTGCGTAACCCGTCTACTTTGGCCGAGGCCTTTGCACTGGCACGTGAGTTATCAGCCAGTCATGCGGACACGGTTACAGCATATGCACCCCGTCGTTCTTGGCAACCGAACAGTGCCAAACCACCAGACACCACCACGGCAGCCCCTACACCCTTTGTTGGCCGAAAGCCAGCTTTGCAGCAGGTCCGAGTTTCTCAGGAAGTCAAGGATGCTCGTTCTGCTCAGGGATTGTGTTGGTACTGTGATGAGACATATGACAAGACACATCGTTGCAAGCACAAGTTTTTACTTCTTACGGGAAGACGTGATGATGAAGACGAAGACGATGAGGTAGCCGATCTTCATGTTGACGATACGATTCAGGCTGATATTTCCCTGCTTCATACCTTAGCCACTCACTCGAGCCCGCGGTCCTTGCGCATTGTGGGACAGATTTCGGGATCGTCTGTCAACGTGTTAATTGATAGCGGTAGCACTCACAACTTCATCCATCCTTCGGTGGCCGAAAGGTTGGGACTTGTTTTGCACCCAGTGTCACCTTTCCGGGTATATGTCGGTATTGGCGCGACCTTGCGGTGTTCTTATTATTGCCCGAAAACACCTTTGATCGTCCAGGGAACTACACTGGAGCTGGATTTTTATGTCCTGATGGTTCACGGTATTGATATTGTGTTAGGGGTTCAATGGCTCGCTTCTCTGGGTCGTTGTGCGATGGATTATAGTACGTTATCCATGGAGTTTTAGTCGGACGGCAAGGCTGTTACTTTTCAGGGGAACACAGCTCCACCGAAGCAGGTATCTTACAGCCAGTTCCTATCTTTAATTGCGCAACCACAGTTATGTGAGTGTTTCGAGTTATTTTCCGTGGACGCATCCCCGCCTCCGTCTGCGGCCGACCAGCTTGACTTTCCCACCCACATTCCCTCTGAGATTCAGCGGGTCCTCACACGTCATACATGCGTCTTTCAGTTACCTTCTGGTCTTCCACCACCTCGCCCTCATGATCACCACATTCGTCTACAGCCGGGCTCCAAACCGGTCAATGTACGACCAAATCGCTACCCTTACTTTCAGAAGACCGAGATCGAGAAACAGGTATGTGACATGCTGCAACAAGGAATTATTCGGCCTAGTCAGAGTGCATTCTCGTCTCCAGTGCTGCTAGTGCGCAAGAAAGACGGCACTCTTCGTTTTTGTGTTGATTATCGTGCCTTGAATACAGCTACTGTCCCTAATCACTTCCCCATTCCTACATAAGATGAGTTATTCGATGAGTTGGGTGCGGCTAGATTCTTTACTAAACTCGACTTGCGTTCGGGTTATCACCAGATACGTATGAGTGCTCCCGATATTGAGAAGACTGCTTTTCGAATCCACGAGGGTCATTATGAGTTTGTCGTGATGCTGTTTGGGCTCACCAATGCCCCGTCGACCTTTCAGGCTGCGATGAATCAAATCTTTCAGCCGTATTTGCGTCACTTTGTTATTTTATTCTTTGATGACATACTCATTTACAGCAGTACTCTGTTACTCCATGCCACCCATATTGATCAGGTATTGCAGCTCCTTTCTTCTCATGGTTTCTTTGTAAAATTGACTAAGTTTTCCTTTAGCAGAACGAAAGTGGATTACCTGGGCCATTTGATTTATGAGGGTCACTTGAAGGCCGATCCAGAAAAAATTTCCGCTACGGTTTCTTGGCCGTTACCCACATCTCTCAAGCACCTTCGCGGCTTTCTGGGTTTGACCGGTTATTACTGCCGCTTTGTCCGGGATTATGCGTCTTTGGCCTCTCCGTTGACCGAGCTCTTGAAAAAGGACTCTTTTGTTTGGACTGATTCTGCTACAGCTGCTTTTGAGGCTCTTAAGGCTGCCATGAACTCTGCTCCGGTATTGCGATTACCCGATTTTTCTTTAACATTCGTCTTGGAAACTGATGCTTCCGATGTCGGTGTTGGTGCGGTCTTGATGCAGGACAACCACCCCCATTGCTTTCTTCAGCAAAAAATTGGGGCCTCGACGCCGCTTATCTTTGACGTATCATAAGGATCTCTACGCCATTGTTGAGTCAGTTCAGAAGTGGCGCCAGTACTTGCTTGGGCGCGAGTTTGTTATCCGAAGCGACCATAAGAGTTTACGTGAGCTGTTCACACCAGTTATTCAGAACCCCGATCAGCAGTTTTATATCAGGAAGTTGATGGGATTTCAGTTTCACATTGAGTACAAGACATGGACCTCGAACAGGGTGGCCGATGCTTTGTCTCGTCGTGGAGATGATGACCCCTTCCTTCTTGAGAGGACCGATCCCTCTCTGAAAGCTTTACCCCTCACATTTTTTCGGCCCCATGCCGAGATGCTCGCGGAGATTCGTCGGGAGAATAGCGTGAGTGACGACTTGTTGGCCTTACATGCAGCGGTTTGTTCTGCCACTAAGCCACTACATTTTAAGGTTGTCGATGGTTTGTTATATTATGGTACTCGTACTTGCATCAGTGGCTCTTCTCCGTTGCGTGAGAAGCTTCTTCTTGAGTTCCATAGTTCTCCTCTGGCTGGACATCCTGGCGTGGATCCTACTTTTCGCCGACTCTCTACGGTTTTTATTGGTCGCGCATGCGGTGGGATGTTCGTCAGTTTGGCCACCTACATGTTTGTCAGACGACGAAGTATTCTACTCAGAAACCTGCAAGTCTTCTTCAGCCACTGCCTATCCCAGAGCAGGTATGGGAGTTTGCTACGATGGACTTTATCACGGGCCTGCCGACTTCTCAGGGGTTTACTGTCATCATGGTCGTTGTGGATCGGTTAACCAAGTATGCACATTTTGGCCTCTTCCTACAGAGTTCGATGCGCCTAAAGTTGCGAAGTTATTTGTGGATGTGGTCGTCAAACATCATGGGTTTTCGGTTCTTCTCCTCTCTGATCGTGATCCCATTTTTATGAGCACTTTTTGGAAGGAGCTCTTTCGTCTCAGTGGCACCTCCCTCAGGTTTGATGATTTCGTCGTACCAAAGAAGTAGTCGTTTAATTTATTAGTTTGAGTTACGTTATTGGGAATATTGTTTTGGTTTGCTGAATTTTTTTATCGAGTCATATGAACTATATTTTGGGTAGTTTATAAACCCCTTCCCGGTTTTCTTTTTGGTTCTTTCCGGGTCGTATTTGGGTCGAACCGACAGGGATAGATAAAAGAGAGTATTTTCTGAATTAACGAATAATAAGAAAATTTCTCTCAATCGTCTCTCTCTTCTCTCTCGTTCTTTGTCTCTGTCGTTCCAGAGCCTTGCGGCTTCTTCCCCGCTGGTACCTCACCAGCCACCAATAACATTGGTCTTTCATCCACGATCACAACCCTCCCTCCAGCCTACGCTCACACCCATGGCACCAACCCAACCCTCTGCCATGTCCCTCGACATCCTCACCACCTCCTACGAAACCCTAGACTCCAAAGTCCTAGATCTCACGGAGGAGAACCAATAAATCAAATCCAAACTGGACAGTATTCTCGCTGCCCTCAAAGAAAAGTCGATCCTACCAACTCCTCCCGTCACCTCACTGCAACCCGTCGCCGCCACACCCACCACACCCCCGTCACCAGTTGCATCCGGCTGGAACATTCCAGCCTCGGTGGTGGCTACTCTTACCGGGACCAACGATAATGGCCCTCGTATGCGTGTGGACGCTCCTCGCTTCACGAGCAGCGATCCCGCCGGCTGGATTTACAAAGTTCAGAAATACTATGACTACTTCCTCTCACCTGAACCGGATCGGCTACAATTTGTGGGTCTTTTGTTCGATCACCCAGCGTCCGACTGGATTCGATACTATCAAGGTAACAATCCCTCTCCTACTTGGATGGAATTTTTATACGCGGTGAAACAACGATTTGATCCTGACCATTACGAGGATTGTATGGGCAAGCTATCGAAATTGACACAAACAACCACAGTTTTAGCGTATCAGACTGAATTTGAGCAGGCATTGAATAAGATTAGTGGTGTGGCTGATTCTACATTTATTTCTATTTTTCGTTCGGGTCTCAAACAACCCGTTCGTCGTGAGTTACTGTTGTGTAACCCGTCTACTTTGGCCGAGGCCTTTGCACTGGCACGTGAGTTATCAGCCAGTCATGCGGACACGGTTACAGCATATGCACCCCGTCGTTCTTGGCAACCGAACAGTGCCAAACCACCAGACACCACCACGGCAGCCCCTACACCCTTTGTTGGCCGAAAGCCAGCTTTGCAGCAGGTCCGAGTTTCTCAGGAAGTCAAGGATGCTCGTTCTGCTCAGGGATTGTGTTGGTACTGTGATGAGACATATGACAAGACACATCGTTGCAAGCACAAGTTTTTACTTCTTACGGGAAGACGTGATGATGAAGACGAAGACGATGAGGTAGCCGATCTTCATGTTGACGATACGATTCAGGCTGATATTTCCCTGCTTCATACCTTAGCCACTCACTCGAGCCCGCGGTCCTTGCGCATTGTGGGACAGATTTCGGGATCGTCTGTCAACGTGTTAATTGATAGCGGTAGCACTCACAACTTCATCCATCCTTCGGTGGCCGAAAGGTTGGGACTTGTTTTGCACCCAGTGTCACCTTTCCGGGTATATGTCGGTATTGGCGCGACCTTGCGGTGTTCTTATTATTGCCCGAAAACACCTTTGATCGTCCAGGGAACTACACTGGAGCTGGATTTTTATGTCCTGATGGTTCACGGTATTGATATTGTGTTAGGGGTTCAATGGCTCGCTTCTCTGGGTCGTTGTGCGATGGATTATAGTACGTTATCCATGGAGTTTTAGTCGGACGGCAAGGCTGTTACGTTTCAGGGGAACACAGCTCCACCGAAGCAGGTATCTTACAGCCAGTTCCTATCTTTAATTGCGCAACCACAGTTATGTGAGTGTTTCGAGTTATTTTCCGTGGACGCATCCCCGCCTCCGTCTGCGGCCGACCAGCTTGACTTTCCCACCCACATTCCCTCTGAGATTCAGCGGGTCCTCACACGTCATACATGCGTCTTTCAGTTACCTTCTGGTCTTCCACCACCTCGCCCTCATGATCACCACATTCGTCTACAGCCGGGCTCCAAACCGGTCAATGTACGACCAAATCGCTACCCTTACTTTCAGAAGACCGAGATCGAGAAACAGGTATGTGACATGCTGCAACAAGGAATTATTCGGCCTAGTCAGAGTGCATTCTCGTCTCCAGTGCTGCTAGTGCGCAAGAAAGACGGCACTCTTCGTTTTTGTGTTGATTATCGTGCCTTGAATACAGCTACTGTCCCTAATCACTTCCCCATTCCTACATAAGATGAGTTATTCGATGAGTTGGGTGCGGCTAGATTCTTTACTAAACTCGACTTGCGTTCGGGTTATCACCAGATACGTATGAGTGCTCCCGATATTGAGAAGACTGCTTTTCGAATCCACGAGGGTCATTATGAGTTTGTCGTGATGCTGTTTGGGCTCACCAATGCCCCGTCGACCTTTCAGGCTGCGATGAATCAGATCTTTCAGCCGTATTTGCGTCACTTTGTTATTTTATTCTTTGATGACATACTCATTTACAGCAGTACTCTGTTACTCCATGCCACCCATATTGATCAGGTATTGCAGCTCCTTTCTTCTCATGGTTTCTTTGTAAAATTGACTAAGTTTTCCTTTAGCAGAACGAAAGTGGATTACCTGGGCCATTTGATTTATGAGGGTCACTTGAAGGCCGATCCAGAAAAAATTTCCGCTACGGTTTCTTGGCCGTTACCCACATCTCTCAAGCACCTTCGCGGCTTTCTGGGTTTGACCGGTTATTACTGCCGCTTTGTCCGGGATTATGCGTCTTTGGCCTCTCCGTTGACCGAGCTCTTGAAAAAGGACTCTTTTGTTTGGACTGATTCTGCTACAGCTGCTTTTGAGGCTCTTAAGGCTGCCATGAACTCTGCTCCGGTATTGCGATTACCCGATTTTTCTTTAACATTCGTCTTGGAAACTGATGCTTCCGATGTCGGTGTTGGTGCGGTCTTGATGCAGGACAACCACCCCCATTGCTTTCTTCAGCAAAAAATTGGGGCCTCGACGCCGCTTATCTTTGACGTATCATAAGGATCTCTACGCCATTGTTGAGTCAGTTCAGAAGTGGCGCCAGTACTTGCTTGGGCGCGAGTTTGTTATCCGAAGCGACCATAAGAGTTTACGTGAGCTGTTCACACCAGTTATTCAGAACCCGGATCAGCAGTTTTATATCAGGAAGTTGATGGGATTTCAGTTTCACATTGAGTACAAGACATGGACCTCGAACAGGGTGGCCGATGCTTTGTCTTGTCGTGGAGATGATGACCCCTTCCTTCTTGAGAGGATCGATCCCTCTCTGAAAGCTTTACCCCTCACATTTTTTCGGCCCCATGCCGAGATGCTCGCGGAGATTCGTCGGGAGAATAGCGTGAGTGACGACTTGTTGGCCTTACATGCAGCGGTTTGTTCTGCCACTCCGCCACTACATTTTAAGGTTGTCGATGGTTTGTTATATTATGGTACTCGTACTTGCATCAGTGGCTCTTCTCCGTTGCGTGAGAAGCTTCTTCTTGAGTTCCATAGTTCTCCTCTGGCTGGACATCCTGGCGTGGATCCTACTTTTCGCCGACTCTCTACGGTTTTTTATTGGTCGCGCATGCGGTGGGATGTTCGTCAGTTTGGCCACCTGCATGTTTGTCAGACGACGAAGTATTCTACTCAGAAACCTGCAAGTCTTCTTCAGCCACTGCCTATCCCAGAGCAGGTATGGGAGTTTGCTACGATGGACTTTATCACGGGCCTGCCGACTTCTCAGGGGTTTACTGTCATCATGGTCGTTGTGGATCGGTTAACCAAGTATGCACATTTTGGCCCTCTTCCTACAGAGTTCGATGCGCCTAAAGTTGCGAAGTTATTTGTGGATGTGGTCGTCAAACATCATGGGTTTTCGGTTCTTCTCCTCTCTGATCGTGATCCCATTTTTATGAGCACTTTTTGGAAGGAGCTCTTTCGTCTCAGTGGCACCTCCCTCAAGTACAGCACTGCTTATCATCCAGAGACAGACGGACAGACAAAGGTGAAGAACCGTGGGTTAGAGGCTTAGAGCAATATCTGCGAGCATTCACGAGTGAACGGCCAAAGAGGTGGTCTCAGTTCTTACCTTGGGCGGAGTTGGCGCTCAACTGCACGCATAACGAGAGCATTAATTCTTCTCCGTTCCGTGCACTCTACGGTCGCGATCCTCCTTCATTGTTTCCTTCGGCTTCTAGTTTAGGTAAATCACCTACTGTTGATGAGTTACTTGATGAACGTCGCAAACTGTTGCAGGATTTGAAGCTTCACATATCCAAGATGCATCAGCGGATGAGTACTGCGGCTAATAAACATCGCCGCAATTTATCTTTTGCCGTTGGGGATATGGTTCTTCTTCGTCTACAGCCGTATCGGCAAAGGTCCGTGGCTCGGCCTTTGGCTGCCAAACTTGCTCGCCGGTACTATGGTCCTTTTCAGGTGTTGGAACGTATTGGTGAAGTCGCTTATCGCTTGCAACTTCCGCCTGCCAGTCGTATTCATGATGTGTTCCATGTCTCGCTCTTGAGACCTTATGTCATGGGGTCTTCTGTGGTTCCGGATGGGACGTTACCTGCTGAATTTTATAAGGGTCGCCCGATTGCTATTCCATTGTCGGCCACCGAGCAGCGTACCATGGTAGTGGATGGTGTGCCCCAGCTTCAGTGGCGGGTCTCTTGGTCCGATGGTTTGGCAGATACGTGGGAACCTGCAGCTAGTATGGTTCGTGATTTCCCTACCCTCCACCTTGAGGACAAGGCAGTTCTCAATCCCGGGGGAGTTGATACGAATATAGCGGACGATGGTGAGCACGAGCCGGTAGAGCCTCCGTCGCGGACACACTTGCGGAGGAATGTGCGCCCGCCGAGGAGGTTTGATGATTTCGTCGTACCGAAGAAGTAGTCGTTTGATTTATTAGTTGGAGTTACGTTATTGGGAATATTATTTTGGTTTGCTGAATTTTTTTATCGAGCCATATGATCTATTTTTTGGGTAGTTTATAAACCCCTTCCCGGTTTTCTTTTCGGTTCTTTCCGGGTCGTAGTTGGGTCGAACCGACAGGGTTAGATAAAAGAGAGTATTTTTCTGAATTAATGAATAATAAGAAAATTTCTCTCAATCGCGTCTCTCTCTTCTCTCTCGTTCTCTGTCTGTCGTTCCAGAGCCTTGCGGCTTCTTCCCCGCTGGTACCTCACCAGCCACCAGTAACAACATCCCACAAGGTAACTCTATGCTATCACCACTTCTCCATCAATTTATGTAAGTTAAGGTTCTTTTCCTAAAAAACTGTATGCTTTTGCCAGGTTTCTTACTCATATGTACTTTGAACATGACGTAAGTAGAATGACAAAAATGTATAACATACCACTGGTATTTAAATATAATTATCGAAAATTTTAGAAATTGTAAAGTTCGAATGGGTAGTAAAGGAAAGAATTGAACAACATATAGAATTGGTCGTGTGTACATTTGAGGGTGTAACTACTCTCTATAATATAATAGGGAAGGTGTGTATTATTTATTTTTCCGACTAATTCAATCACCGTGTACGACCGCGATCTCTAATTAATAATAATACATTTGATGTATGAATTTCACTCTACGTACTGGTATGTCCAACCTAAACCTTCTCTTGGTCTAAATTGTAAAGCATTCAAAACTACTACTGCTACTACTACTACTATGTTCTTCTATAAGCGATATGTATTTGAATATTTACACAATGGGGGTCGGGTGAGTAATAATGAGAAAAGAAGGGGGGGAGGCGGTTGGTTATAAATGTGCAGGGACAATGCCAATTAAGCAATCCGTTAGTACTTCTACCTAACTGTCGAGTTGAAAAAGAGATCATGCCGGCCTCATCCCTTCACGTGCCAACACCGTCAGGTTTTAACTATTGTCGAGCCTAATTCTTTGTTGACCTACACAACCAAATCAACTGTAATTGCGGTCCTCAGATCTTCAAAACTGTTTCCATTAGAAAAATATCTTTAAACGTGTGATGCATTACCACAACACTACTTATACGCAATTAGGCATGAACAATTAAAACTTCCAAAATTCTCATTTTGTCCGTTCATCGTTAAGTACTTATTCAATTGTGTCCTCAAGAAATTATACTATTGCCCCAAAAATCTGGCGTAATGTCACAAATTTCCCATAAATATTGCGGAGCAATAGTAGTGCACTGAAGGACAACCCCACCCCCCATATTCGCATATCAGGTGGGTTGGAAACTCTCTCTTAGAAGAAATCCAACCCTTGCTTGTATAAGAGCATCTCCAAGAGAAGGAGGAAAAAAAATTGTCCTTGGACCAAATTTGGTCCTGGAGCAAAATTTGCTTCTCCACTTTGTTGCTTGAGCTCCGAAAGTGAGGAGCAAAAATTGTCCTTGGACATTAATAATTGTATTTTATTAATTTTTGTTATTGTTATTAATTAATCTAATTTCTATATTAATTAGTCTAAAGTAACTAAGTATCGTTTCTTTAAAAAAATAGTATGTAATTAATAGAAAAGAATATTGTAATCATTTACTTAAAAAGATTTAATTTATAAATAAAAAAAATAATATATAATTTATTTTGTTTTCTGATCACTATTTCCATCAGCCTATTTTTCAACGGTCATATTCCAATACATATATCAAATTTTACAGTATATGATTAGATTTCTGTAAATATATCAATTGGATTGTTTGAAATGGAAGGAGGAATCATAATTTGATTAAAAATCAATTTTTTATTTTTTGCTCCTCTGAACAATTTGTCCCAAGTTTGGTCCTCAAATTCATTGTCCTTAGTTTTGCTCCAGCAGATGCTCCTTCTGCTGGAACAGTATTTTACCTGATCTGGAGCATATTTTGGTCAGAAAGGGAGTTTGCTCCCTCTCTTGAAGTTGCTCTAAGTAATCTATCATGGAACAACTGATGAGAAGTCAAATGGAAACCTACTTACAGTGATATATTAGTACTTACTGTACAAGCACCGTGGTATGGAACGAAAGATTGATAACAATGAGGCTTTGAAAGAAGTTGTTTGATGATAATCAGTATAAAAAAAACTATGAACTTCATATAATATTTTTTTTTGTAAAGTTGTAATTAGAGATAAGTAGAGTGATTTTGATGTTTTGTAACATCTGTTTTGAGCTTGATGTAAGTAAAATGACAAAAATGCGCAGTTTTTTTTTTTTTTTGAAAAGTAGTTATCGAAAAATTTAGAAATTATAAAGGCTCGAATGGGTCGTAGGGGAAATAATTGAAAAGCATAAAGAATGGGTCGTCTGTGTACATTTGAGGATGTAATTACTCTGTATAATATAAGAGAGAAGATGTGTATTATTTATTTATCCGACTCATTCAATCACCTTGTAATCTAATTACTAATTAAATAAACTTGAATGTATGAATCTTTCTCTACCTATTATGGTTAACCTACACCTTCTATTCTTGTAAAGCATTCAAAAATATCATGTTGTTTGGGTAGCAGCATAAGGGGCAGCATAGCATAATTTATGCTTATTCTTTTTTATTCAATGTTTGGGTGCCGGTATAAGGGGGAGCATAAGCTATATCTCATGCATAACTTTTTCAATTTCATGCAGAATTTTTTTACCACATCCCCCGAGGTATAAGGCTGGATAAGGGGAAACAGCATAACTCACTAATTTTTTTAACCCAAATACCCTCGTACCTTCATCCTAATTGCTACTCCTTATCCCCAAACCCTACAACATCAATCCAAATTCCATCATTGCATCACCATCACCACCACCCTACTGTTACCGGGTCAAATTTTGTGGTTCGAATGACTACACGGTTTGGCACCAAGGTTAGCAATTTCGTTCTAACTTGGTTCAACCGTTTTCTCTTCGTTAAATGCACTGTTAGTAGCAAAGATAGTAAGGGACGAAGGCAATGATGATATTGGATGGAAGATACTTTTTTTATTGCATCTAAAATACTTAGTACACTCTGAATTCCTATCCAACTATGTGGGTAAATAATGCCACGAATTTTCTACAAATACAGCCAGCCAACATGGCGGTCTACATCGTTTACAACATTCAAAACCCAAATACAAATCTGACTCTGAACGTAACTTCCCTGTAGAAAGTAACCGACTCAACCGCTGCTCTGTCCAGTCCAGCGAGCTGCTGTACAATCTACCCGATCGTGCAACTAAGTCTGCTGCATTCTGCGGTACTCGACTTCGCTGCTCGCTTATGATTCTGGTATGCTGTGATGCACTAATATTTGAGTTCTTCCACCACCGTTCGCAGCCTAATACTGGTGCACGATACTCGCTGCCTTCATAAACGGCACTGCACTGCACATTTCATGTGCATGTTTCTCGCACCGTTGCATTGACAAGTCTGCACCAAGCCAAAGGATCATCCCACCAAAGGCCACTGAGTTTAGCCAAGGCACATAGCCAAGGCAAGGAAACGACACATAGTCGAAGCCTAGAACACGACGTTATCTAATCCGTCTTGCACACTACACCAACATTGATTCTCTTGCTAGATCGTGTGCGCGTCTAGCGAACCATCCCCGCAACGACATATTTAGGGGCACAACAAACCACCCACACCGCCTGAATTCGACTTCCTCATCGAATGGTGTTTGAAGCACCTCGCTGCTGAGTTCTTCCCATAGTCAGATTGTTGTTGCATGCATTTCTGTTGGACTGCACCTATGCAAGGGACTTCACCAGACTCCGCTACCGACACCGCTGCCAAATAAGCTATCTGATTTTCTTTCTTTCCCTTCCAGATGCCATGGAAGAAACCGTTTCTACCTTCTTCTTTGGACCAGAGTTGGGAACAACACATGGCACAAAACATGGACTGGTTGTTTGGGAAACCAACATGCCATTCAAGTGCTGCATGGGAATGGACTTTGTCTTCATCAGAAAATCCACAACAAGGATCATGTCGAAATCATTGAGAGGGATCACTAACATATCGATCTTTCCCGACAGAGTTCCAACCACAATAGGCACATCATAGGCCATGCCATCGTCCGTCTTTGCTTTGTAATTTCGCATCTTGAGAAGGCTAGAGCATTTGCTAGTCCGTAAGCCAAGTTTCTGCACGATGTTGGAAGAAAGCACCGTGTGAGTGGCTCCATTGTAAATCATAGCAATCACTTCCTTCCCATTTACCATCACTGCAACCTGCATCAATTTCTATCGCACGACATCCACATCTTCGCTTAGAGTGGTCAGAAATTCAACATTATTCAAACTTACAATCGTACTCTCTTGGTTTTACCCGTTTCCGATTTGTCCGTCCGCAAATAGCAATGCATTCAACTTCTCTCGTCTAGGGCATTCCCGCGCCCGGTGAGGACCATCGCAAAGGAAGCATCCTTTTGGTGGTGCATCAGATTTGGAAGGGTTTTCTGGTCGCTTCCCTTTCCACTTGCCACCACCATCCGACTTCTTGCCATAGGAGTGGTCATCCTCTTTATCTCCTTTGCCTTTCTTGGATTTGGACGAGGCTGACTCGATCACCGTCTTTTCCACATGATAGTTGACTAGGGCCTCTGTGGCTCCGAAGGCACTCTTCAAATCCTTCACATTTGATTGTCGCAGTTCCTGTTGCGCCCACACCTTTAGACCAGAGTCGAAGTTGAACAGTTTGTCATCTTCGGACATATTCTGCATGTTCAGAAACAATGCGTAGAATTCTTTGACGTAGTCTTTCACTGACCCCGTCTGCTTGAGGCTTTTCATTGCCTCTCTGCCCTGCCTCGACGCGTTTCTGGGAAGAAACTGTGACTTCAGTTCTTCCTTGAAACTATACCAAGTTTCAATCTTCGAGCGCCCAACAATGGCGCCTTCGGAAACACGCGTGCACCACCAGAGTTTGGCATCGTCTACCATATACATCGCAGCCATCGAAACCTTCTCGTCATCCACAGTTTTGGCAGCAGAAAAGTACTCGTCCATGTTCCAAAGGAAGTTCTCCAATTCCTTCGTGCTTCGTGCACCCGTGAAGGATTAAGGTTCAGGAATTCTCCCTTTCTTCCAGCCCTGTTTTGCGCAATTCGTTCCCACGGTTTGGTGGAGCAAGGCCACATCTGCCTTCACTACCTTGTGTCTTTCACGGATTTTCTGCACGACACCAACAGTTTCTGCACGGAGAGCATCCAAGTCTGCCTGTAGAACTTCTTTGGAATCACGAAGGGACTGGTTTTCGGCCTGCAATTCTGCAACCTGCTGGGCCAGATTGACTTGTTGTTGGCCGTCTTCTAGCGTGCCGAACATTGCCTCAATGCAAGACAAACGTTCGAGGATCTATGCATTTCTGGCATTCGCCATGTTTGCTACTTCGGGCTCTGATACCAGTTGTTATTGGGTCAGATTTTTTGGTTCGAAAAACTACACAGTTTGGCACCAAGGTTAGCAATTTTGTTCTAACTTGGTTCAGCAGTTTTCTATTCGTTAAATGGACCGTTAGTAGCAAAGATAGTAAGGGACGAAGGAAACGATGATATTGGATGGAAGATACTTGTTTTATTGCGTCTAAAACACTAGTACACTCTGAATTCCTATCCAACTGTGTGGCTAAACAATGCCACGAATTTGCTACAAATACAGCCAGCCAACATGGCGGTTTATAGCGGTTACAACATTCAAAACTGAAATACAAATCTGACTATGAACGTAACCGCCCTGTAGAAAGTAACCGCTGCCATGCAGGAAGTAACCGACTCAACCGATGCACTGTCTAGTCCAGCGAGCTGCTGTACAATCTACCCAATCGTGCACCTAAGTCTGGTGCATTCTGTGGTACTCGACTTCGCTGCTCGCTTACGTTTCTGGCCTGCTGTGATGCACTAACACTTGAGTTCTGCCACCACCGTTCTCAGCCCAATACTGGTGCACAATACTCGCTGCCTTCATAAATGGCATTGCACTGCACATTTCATGTGCAGGTTTCTCGCACCGTTGCATTGACAAGTCTGCACCAAGCCAAAGGATCATCCCACCAAAGGACAGTGAGTTTAGCCAAGGCAAGGCAACGACACATAGTCGAAGCCTAGAACATGGTGTTATCTAATCCTTCTTGCACACTACACCAACATTGTTTCTCTTGCTAGACCATGTGCGCGTCTAGCGAACCATCCTCGCAACAACATAGTTAGGGGTGTAACACCTACCACCAGTGCACCATCTTCTTCATGTCATTCAACCTCCTACAAAACCACAACTCACAGCCACCATGAACAACCACCCTCTCCCCCATTAATTCCAACCAAAATCATCATTTGTCACCAACAAAACCCCACAACCCATAACATCAATTAAACCACCATTACAACCCCCAACTGTTCAATTCACCACATAACCATCTGACCACCACTGCCAACAACTACTATCACCGCCAACAACCTAACCACCAATCTTTGGAAAATCAGACCTCCAATCGACCAAGCCGCCACACCACAGTACCACCAAAACACAAATACCCAATTCACCATATTCTCCGGAAGAAGCCTGAAACCCACACCCAGCACCATCTTCCAATAATTTGGTTAAATAATTAACCAAATTAATTAACAATATAGTTCATTAATTAAGTATCAAAGTATGTTTAGTTAATTTGTGAGTTTTAATGGAAAATTATAATACGGACATCTACAAATTCAAAATCACGACAATGCAGGGCAATGAGGCCATTTCACATTAACCATTCATCATATCCTGCATCTAATCCGACATCACCCAAACATAGAGAGTCAACATATCTTATCAGGGCCTATTAGACAACATAACTATCTTGCTTCTTATCCAAGCATAAGCGTTATCCCTGCATGACTGGTTTAAACTCTCATTTCTGACACTATTTTTTTTATTTGAGGGACATATCTGACACTCCTGGTCAATGTTCTAACCACAATACCTATTGGAGTATTTCAAGTACTTTATTTCATCTAATATGTCATGATATATCTCTACTACAGTCCAAAATTATAGGATTTCATTATTTTACTTAGTTTTTAAATTGTCTTTTCGAATTGACATGTGCAAATCTGTAAAGTTATTACTAAGATCATAATGTAAAATTGAATTTTTAATTGAGTTTAACCAGCAATAGTTGTGACTATTCAATTCTTTCCATTTCGAGCGTGTACATTCACCATCCCGAAAAGTTGTTACTACTCAAATTAAATGTAATTTTGGCTAAGATTAAAATTTGAATAACTGTGACCAATCAGTTTGTGATTTTTTATGAAAAAAATTAAAATAGGTTCTCCCTAGAGTCTAGTGAGAGAAAGTGTCTTGTTCTCGCAAGTATCGTCCTTGGTTTGTGAACTAGGGTTTTTATCTTCAAGGAATGAGCTCGGAAGAGGAAAAAGGGCTAATGGAAGGTTTCCAGCAGGTAGCGCTACACTCTTAAGAAGATTTGGACATTAAGATTAGCGATGAGGAGGTGAAAGAACGGTTGGAAGAGTAATCATGTAGCATGGTCGGAAAATACTAGCGCATAAGTCTCAAAATCTGGTGGGTCTTAAGAAAACGGTGTGGGGGAGATATAGGGCAAGCTGGCGGGTCTTAAATTCGAACACAACAAGGGCAATTTTTTCCATTTCTTCTTCAAAGATCTTGAATATATGGAGAGAATTTTGAAGGGACGCCCTAGGTTCTTCAAAAACAACCTCATGGTTTTACAGAAACAGGAAGCATCTATAGAGCTGAACGATGATTTTTTTAAGCTCTCACCTTTGTGGGTTCGAGTTTGGAAGTTACCCAGTTTATTCTTCAAGGAAAAGGTTTTCAAAAATATTGGCGGAAAGTTCGATGAACTGTTAGAGTTCAAGACGCCGGAAAAATCCACTAAGGATGGCAGAGTAGTGAAACTGAAAGACATTTTGGACGTCATAAAATCCATCCTTAAGGAGGTGAATTTGAAGTTGGAAGGAAAAAGCTTTACTTGGGTTCATTTCAAGTAGGAAAGGCTTCCAAAACTCCGCGAGTTGTGTGCAATCCTTGATCGTGGCTGGTTAAAATGTGTGCAAAAGAAAACAGAGGATACTCTTCCTCTGTATAGCATTTTGCTTAAAGAAAAGCTTCCGACAGAGCGTTGGTTACAGGAACAAGACAAACAAGAGGAAGTGAAAGAAATAATGGTTAAAATGCCTATCATTGCATATTTAAAATCTCTAATTATCCCTGTGTTGATCTCCAAGTCCAAATTCAGTTTTATTCGTCGTAAAAAACTCTTCAGGTGGCCGGAGTAGAGGAAGAGTTGCTTGGTTCTGGGGAATCAACCAGTTGTTGGGTTTTGATGTAGGTAACGCAGCGGAATAACAAAAATTTAATCCTACTCAAAGCCCACCAAGGATCACAGGAAGAGATATCATAACATGATTAGGGTCATAGAAGATGTGTACCTTTTGATTTGTGAGATCACACGAAGAATGATGTCCTCGTCTCTACGGTTGATCCACGTCTAGAGGTGAGATCTAGATTCTTCCTTCCAACAAGTGCTAGATTGAACCCGGAGGAAGAGGGAAGAAGATCAAAGCAACAAAAGGAACCAAGGAGGTTCGGCCCTCCTTGTGCCGTCGGGAAGAGGGGGCGGACGGGGCTAGGTCTCGGCCTAGCTCTTGTCTTGCTCTCTCTTTTGCTCTCTCCCACTCCTTATGTTATGTCTAGTAACAATCTTATGGGAAGGAAGCTAGAGCCTCTTATATATATACTCCAACAACTCCTTGTTGTTTCCATATTAGAGTTTTCTTGTTCTAGTAGGACTAGAACTATTCCCTTCCTTGCAAATTAGTCCTACTAAGTTTGCAAGGTGTTGCACAATGATCCTTCTATTAATTAATCTATATTAATTAATCCCAAATCTAGCTCTACTCTATTTGACGTGTGACCCCATAGGTTTCTATATAGTTGGTAGTAACTATTACTAACATGGAGCGGTGTCTAGCAACACATCCATGCCACCCAACCCATAGAAATAGTCAGTGATCCCGACAAACCTTTGTGCCAAATATGTCATATTGCATTATCCCTTTGTCTCCATATCCGGATTGGACACGAGACATAAATAGTCACACTCGTATATCCAATCCATAGTTCCTCGATCCTGGGAATATGCTTATACTTGCAGATAACATTAATATCTCTATATTAATTTATCTGAGTCTGGCCAGACATTCAATAAGCCTCATCCCTCGAGTGGCCGTGGATATTTACCCCCATTATGTGGGAGGGACAAATCCTATCTACATCACTACGATCTCTAAGCTTGCTTCCTATTACGCCTGATAGCCACCTTTATGATTACCCAGTTACGGTGTAACGTTTGATAACATCAAAGCGCAATATTTCACAACTAGAGTATCTAGTGACTTCAAATCCACGGATTGCAATAATATTAGCACTACGAAAAGCGATTGTGACCTCACATAATCTAATGTATCCTTTTCGTCGTGGGTCAATCCAGTATGCCATTACTCCTAATGCATACTCATGTGATAGACTTGATATCTCCATATCAATCTATCCACATACTAGTCTATATTTGATTGTCCTATTAATCAATATAATGGACTAGGGATACTTAAGATAAATAACACATTTTATCTAAGGACTTCATTATATTAAATATCGCAATAAATAGTAAATGAATATTCTAGCCAAAACATTGTTCATACTAAATCTACGATTGCCTCTAGGGCATCTATTCCAACAGTCTCCCACTTGCACTAGAGCCAATCTGGCGCATCTCGTATGACTATAGATCTGGCGTGCCCTTCATGCTTTCGCTGCGCAATAGGTTTAGTGAGCGGATCTGACACGTTGTCATCCGTCGGAATCTTGCACATCTTCACATCTCCTCGATCGATCATATCACGAATAAGATGGAATCTCCTAAGTACATGCTTTGACTTTTGGTGCGATCTTGGTTCCTTTGCCTGTGCGATTGCCCCAGAGTTGTCACAGTACAACTCTATGGGATCCACTATGCTAGGGACCACACCGAGCTCAGCGATAAACTTCTTTATCCATACTGCCTCTTTTGCCGCATCCGCAGAAGCAATGTACTCAACTTCTGTTGTAGAATCAGCAACTGTTCCTTGCTTGGAACTCTTCCAGCTTACAGCTCCTCCATTCAGGCAAAACACGTATCCAGACTGCGATTTGTAATCATCCTTGTCGGTTTGGAAGCTTGCGTCAGTGTAACCCTTTACACTTAGCTCTTCCATACCTCCAAATACCAAGAATACATCCTTAGTTCTTCTCAAGTACTTTAGGATGTTCTTGACAGCAATCCAATGACTCTCACCCGGATTGGACTGGTATCTGCTCACCATACTCAATGCGTATGATACGTCTGGTCTAGTACATAGCATGGCGTACATGATGGATCCTATGGCCGAAGCATAGGGTATCCTGCTCATGCGGTCCTTCTCCATCTCGTTGGAGGGACAGTCATTCTTGGAAAGAGTAACTCCATGTGACATAAACATATACTTGAACTACTATAATATCTTTCTCATGAGTCTTTATGAAAAGGGTTTTTTCTACTAATCCTCTTTTGAAATCATTTTCAAGTAAAATCTTTGACAGTCTTTCACACCAAGCCCATGGAGCTTGTTTCAAACCATAAAGAGCTTTGTCAAGTTTTTAAACATGATTCGGAAACTCATCATTTTCAAAACCATGAGGCTGAGCAACTTGAACGTTTTCTTGCAGATATCCATTTAGAAATACACACTTCACATCCATTTGAAAAAGTTTCATATTTTTGTGAGATGCAATTGCAAACAATATGCAATACTTTTGCACCAGGAGCAAAAGTATTCTCATAATCAATACCTTCTTCCTGGTTGTAGCCTTGAGCTACCAGTCTTGCTTTGTTTTTTATTACCTTACCATTCTCATCTAACTTGTTTCTGAATACCCACCTTGTACCAATGACTAACTGATCTTGAGGTGGAGGAACAAGATTCCAAACCTTGTTCCTCTCATATTCATTGAGTTCACTTTGAATTGCAATGATCTAGTCTTCTTCTTGTAATGCTTCTTCCACATTCTTAGGCTCCATAAGAGAGACAAAATTATTGAAACCACATAATTTCATCAATTGTGATCTTGTTTGTGTACCAGTGGATGGATCAGATATAATGTTGTCAACTGGATGAGATGAAAGATATTTAAATCTTTTACTTGGTGTCCATGGTTCTAGTGTTGGAACAGATGCCCTAGAGGCAATCTAGTTTAGTATGAATTATTTGTGGCTAGAAATTCATTTATTATTTATTGGATATTTAATATAATGAATTCCTTAGATCTACAATTGTGTTGTTTATCTTAAATATCCCTAGTCAAGTATAATGATTAATAGGACGATCATCTATAGACTAGTATGGGGTTGGATTGATATGGAGATATCACGATCCAACACATAGGTGTGCATTAGGGAATGTTGCACTGGTTTGACCCATCTCCAAGAAGGCTACATACACGTTATGTTGAGTCACAAGCGCTTCTCGCGGTGCAATGGTATTGTCATCCTTAGACTTGAAGTCACTAGATATTCTAGTTGTGGATTATTGTGATCTTGGTAGCGTTAAACGCTACACCGTAACTGGGTAGTTATAAAGGCGTGTACTGGATACAATAAGAAGCAAGCTTAGAGATCGTAGTGGACGTAGATAGAATTTGTCCCTCCCACATAACGGGAGCAAATATCCTAGGCCACTCGAGGGATAGTGCTTATAGAATGTCTGGCCAGACTCAAATAAATCAATATGGGATATTGATGTTATTTGCACGAATAAGGCTATTCCCATGGATCGAGAAACTATGGATTGGATATACGAGTGTGACTTGTATGTCTCGTGTCCAATCCGGATATAGAGACAAAGGGATGAGACAATTACTTGTACAAAGGTTGTCAAGATGACTATTCTATTAGTTGGCTAGAATGGATATTTTGCTAGAGACCGCTCCATATTAGCAAATAGTTACTACCAACTAGATAGAACCTATGGGGTCACACGCTATATAGAGTTGAACTAGATTTGGGAATTAATTCATTGGATTAATTAATTAGAAGGATCACTTTGCAAACCCTTGCAAACTTAGTAGGGACTAATTTGCAAGGAAGGGACTAAATTAAATTCTAGTAGGACTAGAATAAGTCCTTTAGGTAGTTGGCAAGGAGTTGTTGGACTATATAAAGGACCTTCCTTCCTTCCTTCCCACATAACTTATGCTCATAATTGAACATAACAAAGAGTGGGAGAGAACAAAAGGAGAGAGAGCAAGCAACAAAGGGAGCCGACAAGGAGGCCGATACCCTCCTTTTGGGTCTCGTTTTGCGTGATTCTTCTTCCTCTTCCTCTTCCGGGCTAGCACCAAGGACTTGTGAGATCTAGGATCAACTCTAGGTGTGGATCAAACATAGAGAACGTGACAAAATTCGCATTTGAATTCATCAAAGGAGAACCCTAAGGTGTGTTATTGATTTCTAACCCTTACCATCGTTATGTCTCTTGACTTGTGATCCTTGGAGGGTTTTGCATGGTTTTTGATTGTTTGTGTTTCCGTTGCGCATCCATGATTCAAAACCCTACATCTAGTTCTCCAGGAATCTTCTCAGGTCTTTGATAACTTGAATTAGTGGCTTGTTCACTCTGATTCTCTTGATGTGCTTTTTCAAGGATTTGAGACTCATTTTCAAAGCCTTGACAATTCTTCTTGTTTTCCTGCAAGCTTTTCTTGGAACCATTTGAAGGCTCTGCTTCATCTTCTGACTCATACTTGTTTAAATTCAAGTCTGCAAAACTTTCACTCAAAGAACCATCATAGATTTCATAAAAAATAACATGCATACTTTATTAAACAAGCTTGGTTCTCTTCTTGTAGATTCTATAAGCTTTGCTAGTCAGTGAATAACAAAGAAAAATACATTCATTACTCCTGGCATCAATCTTACCAAGATTTTCCTTGCCATTATTTTGGACATAACAGGTACAGCCAAAAAGTTTGAAATAAGAGGTTTTTGGCTTCCTTCCTTTGAAAAGCTCATAAGGAGTCTTCTTCAGGATAGGCCTAATCAAACACCTGTTAAATATATAGTTTGCAGTGTTCACAGCTTCTGCCCAGAAGAATTTAGGAAACTTGTTCTCTAGAAGCATTTTCCATGACATATCTTCAAGAGTCATGTTCTTTCTTTCAACAACACCATTTTGTTGAGGATTTCTAGGAGCCGATAAGTTGTGAGAGATGCCGTGCTTAGAAAAAAATAAATCAAACTCAAGTTGATCAAATTCTCTACCATGATCACTTCTAATAGAAGCAATAGACAGGTTTTTCAGAGTTTGAAGTTCTTTACAAAGCTTTGAAAATTCAGAAAGAGCTTCAGATTTGTCTCTAAGATACATTACCCAAGTAAATCTAGAGAATTAATCATCAATAACTAACATATACTTCTTACCCTTTGGAGTTGGAGTTCTCATTGGACCAAAAAGATCAGATTTGTCTCTAAGATATATTACCCAAGTAAATCTAGAGAAATAATCATCAATAACTAACATATACTTCTTACCCTTTGGAGTTGGAGTTATCATTGGACCACAGTGATCCATGTGCAATAATTCTATTGGTCTAGTAGTACTTACAAAGTTCTCTGGCTTGAATGACCTTCTTGTCTATTTACCTTGAGCACAAGCTTTGTATACTTCTTCATATTTGAACTTGATAGGGGCAGACCTCTGACTAGGTCTTTAGAAACTAGCTTGTTCAAAGTATGTAAGCTAATGTGTCCAAGCTTTCTGTGCCAAAGCTTTGAATCCTCTTTCAAGGCCTTGAGACACTTCAGACTTTCTCTTGCAACTTTGTTAGTGTGCAAAGTATAAACATTGTTTGACCTTGAGGCAGTGAGTATGCAAAATCCATATTTCTCATTTTTCACCACACATTTCTCTTTGTCAAAGATAAATTTGTAACCATTCTCACATAACTGAGATACACTAAGAAGGTTGAACTTAAAGCCATCAACTAAATAAACATCAAAAATAGAATTTCAGAGTCTGTACTAACTTTACCAATACCTAATATATTGAATTTTCCTTTGTCACCAAGTGTGATTGATCCTTCAGATTTCTCTTTCAGTTCTAAGAATAAAGATCTCTTTCCACTCATATGTCTGGAGCAACCACTGTCCATAAACCATTTCTATTTTTTGCTCTTGGTGATAGCCTACAAACACCATTCACTACCTTACGCAACTGTTAGACCAAGTGTTGAATTTAGATTCATATTTAGGGTCAACCATGTTATGTGGTCAAACCCCTTTAGGACAAGTCATTTTAACATGACCAATTATGTTGCAGTAATCGCATTTAAGAGAAGTCTTGTTTCCAACTTTCACAAATCGGGTATTGTTCTTTCTGGGAAAATTTGGATTGTCACCAATGCCAGTTTTGTGAAAAGACTTCAACCTCCAAGAATCAAGTTTAGATTGTGTTCTGAGCCAGCAAGTTTGGTAATAACTTTCCTAGATTCTTAAAGTTTCTTGGCTAGAGTGGTCCTTTGTTCCTCCAATTCGACAAACTGATGTCTTAGAGAAACAACACTGTCACTCAAAATAGAGTTCTCAGTAACCACTTCCTTGACTTGATTTTTCAAGGCTTTGAAACTAGTTTCCAAGGCCTTGAAATCTCTGCCAGACTTCTTTGAAAGTCCAGATTTCTTTCAGATAGTCCTCTTCATTTAAAAGTAGTGTTCAAAGATATTAGAGAGGACATCTGTTGGTTTTGAAATTAAACAATTTACCATTACCTCAATGTTTTTTTCAGAACTTTCATCATGCTTTCCCATAAGGTATAGATTGGCTTGTTCCTCTTCAGATTCAAAATCACTTGAGGAATCTGAGTCACTCCAAGAAGCTATCATAGCCTTTTTCTCCTGTCATGGTCTTTTTTCAGAAAGTGTTTGCTTTTCTTGTGTGGACAGTCTCTAATCAAATGTCCTGCATCACCACACTTAAAGCAATTCATTACTTTAGACTTATTACCATGGGAAAAGTTTTACCTTTGTAGTCTTTGCTACTGGAGGATTTGTGTTTATCCCTGCTGAAGTCTTTGTTTCCAAATTTCTTCTTCATCTTGAGAATTCTAGTCAAGGCTTTGGAAATTAGAGCAAAGGGATCTTCATCATCACCTTCTTTATTTTCAAGGCTTTGAGATGATATGTTCTCCTTAGCCTTGAGAGCTAGATTATTGACATTATATGGCAGTTCTCCATCAACTTCATTCATGGAGATTTCATGTGTGAGCAGTATTCCCTGCAAGTCATCAAATTGAAGTGATGACAAATCTTGAGCTTCTTCAATAGCAGTAGTCTTTGGTTCCCACTTGGCTTTGGGAAGGGTTATCAAGATCTTCCTGACTTTCTCTTCATTGGAAAAAGGTTTTCGCAAAGAGTCTAGATTGTTAACAATGTTAGTGAACCTCTTGAACATGTCTTTGATAGACTCATCTTCACTCATTTTAAACAGTTCATACTAGGGATGGCAATTTGGTCCGGTCTGATCCGAAATCCGAGTGACCCAATCCGAATGGATCAAGTTCAAATTCGATCCAATTTAAAATGGATTGGATATGTTTTATAAAAGCGATATCCGAACGGATATGGATCCGGATATGGATCATACTGCATATTTGTTGGATATCCGATCCGATTCGATCCGAATACATTCTATTGTATAGAAAGGCCCCTAGAATTTATATTTAATAATAAATATACATGCTATTGTAACAAATATTTAGTTCCTACACAGTTATACTAACCATAGCCTCACATATATCACCGACCTTATGAGAAATGGACAATGAGTTTGGAGAATTTTTTTGTATCTTAAATTTGGTTAAATTTGTGGAATGAAGTGGTGTATTAATTTTTTGCGCGACATTATATTTTTTATTTGTAGATTTGAAGTTGTGGAGGTGTTGTTGATATAGAACTAAATATTGTTTTGATATTGCCAATTTTTTTTTATATTTGGATTCGTTTTGGAATCCAACCCAGATCCGATCCGATTTGGGTCTCGTGAATCTTTGGATCGGATATAGATCTTGTACTTTAAATCCGATCTGAATTTGATCTGAATCCGGTAAAGATCCGATTGGATCTGGATCTATCCTTCTTATTAGGATATGGATATGGATATAGGTGGATTTGATCTGGATCCAATCCATTTCCATCCCTAATTCATACTATCTAAAAAATGTTGATCTTTTTCTACTTGACTTGGCTGGTTCCTTCAAAGGTTGCCACCAATTTCTACCATATTTCTTTAGAAGTCTTGCAGCCTGAAATTCTGTTGAATTCATCTGCACTCAAAGCATAATATAAGAGATTCATAGCTTTGTAGTTTTTGGAATTTGTTCTAACTCAGAAGTAGAAAGTGAATCTTTTGTCTTGGGAGTTCTAATCCCATCTTTCTTTGTGTAGAATATGTGAGGACCATTCAGAATGATAGTCCACTACTTAATATCTTGATGATCAATGATGAACATTTTCATCAGGGCTGTCCAGTTCACAAAGTTGTCACCACAAACTAGAGGAGGTCTGTTAGCAACTCTTCCCTGAGAGAAACCACAATCACCTACAGTACTCATAATCACCAGATGGTTAAAACGATGCAGTGATACAAGCTCTGATACCAATTGAAAGACAGTAATGTAGGTATTAAAACATGATCAATACTCCAGAAAGGGGGGGGGGTGAATAGAGTATCGTAATCAAACCAGATAACAGAGAAAAGGCTGCGAGTTTTTTAAGGGCTTGAAAAGCCTTTCAAACCCTTGAACTGGAAACCTGCTTTGTACAGCAAAAAAGGTTAAGTATAGAGAAACAAAATAATTGTAAGAGACACTTCGATTTATAGAGTTTATTCCACTTGGACCTACGTCTCTACCTCAGGGATTTGATCCCTGCAGGATTTTTAACTGAATTCTTATTAATCAAAAGCTAAGTCCTAGATCTTAATCACAGAGAATTCCCTTACTCTGTTACAGCTTGTGGTTCTCACTAAACTATCTAGTACCTGCTCTAGCTAACTGATTCAATAAGAATTCTATATTGTTCACTTGAACAATTCATGAGAACAAAATTTAACAAGTATTATCTGAATGATATACAAATATAGATCAGAAAGAAGAACACTGAGAACTGGTGCACCAGTTGAATGTATAGTGATCTTATGTGGAATGGATTGAGTGAAATGAATCTCCTTCTGTGTTTCTTCTCAATCCTGAGAATGTTCTGAGTTTTTTCTGTTCGTGTATCTTCTTGAAATTCTCCAGTCATTCCTTCTTATGCAACTTAATTGAATATCATATCTTCAAGATCTTCTCATAACAAACTTTCCTAAAAACTAGCTGCAAATCTTTGACCTGTCTATAAGCTCTTCCCAACGGCTAGTTGCTCAATATATTCAAAGATATTGACTTGATCTTGTAGCTGAATAAGTTAGGAAGTTCAAGACATATTTTCATAGCACATAATCAATCAAACAATCCACTTTCCTTTTCTACAAGAACACAGTTTAGGCAAGAGACCCTGCAAAATGGGTAAATGATTTTCCTTGCAAAAACTTGTTCAAACAGATGGATTAATAATAGTTAAGATCACCATAATGATTTGTCTTTCATCATCAAGGAACATATAATCAAGCATAGGGGACTGGGAATTAGATCAGGAACAAAAGCTCCCCCTAAGTTCATATTGTATATTTTCAAACCTTTGAGAAGAGTTTCAAGGCCTTGAAACAGACAAGCTGTTTCAAGCCTTTAAAACTAGCTGAACTTACAATAGTGACCCACAATTTGAACCGCCCTGCCCTGCCACATACACGCATCTGTAGTGGCCAGACATTATTTAGTGCAGGGCGGGTGCGGGTTTAGACCCACTTTGTTGGCCCGATTAGCCATCCCTTGGAGCAATAATGAAGTAGATGTGCTGAAGGAGTTTCAATCTTTTACAATGATCTATTTAATGAGGACAATGAGAAGATATGGAAGGAGTGCTCTCTAAAATTAACAGAAAGGTGAGTGTTGAGATGAACATTTGTCACACACACCATGTGACAGACGATGAGTTTAAGCAGTCCTATTTTGATCTCCACCCAGACAAATCTCTAGGTATGATGGTTTCACAGCCAAATTCTTTCAACACTATTGGCATATTGTGGGAGATGTTATATACAGAGCTACGAAGAGCTTCTTTTCGTCGGGTAAATTGTTGAAATGCTTGAATAGAATAAAAAATGATGCTCATGTTAAAGATCTCAAACCAAGCTCACCTCTATTTTGAGGTAAATCATCTCTCACAACCAACTGGATTTATTAAGGGGAGAATCATAAATGAAAATGTGATGATTGACCATGAAATATTATAGGATTTGATACAGGTTATGCAGCGGAAGTACAATGAACAATTCCTGATCAAGACCCTCCATGAACCGCATGACAAGCCATCATATATTAATAAAGTAAGACGATGTGTACCTTTTGGTTTTGTGTGATCACAACGAAGAATAGCGTCCTCATATCTAACGATATCCACACATTGGATTTCTAGTTGGAATCCGCTCCGCGTCTTGTAATAGCTATGTGGAAGAGGGAGGAAAACGAATCACGCAAAACGAACAACAGGTGGTTGAACCACCTTGGCCGACGGGTATGTGGGAGGGGGACGGCTCTAGGGCTCTCTCTCTCCTTGCACTCTTATTTCTTAATGAACACTCATTATAAAATAATAGCTAGGATTGTCCTTTTATAGTTCATAACTCCGTATTAACTACAAACTAGCCCCCATACTAATCCTATACATACACGGATTAGTCGACTTTGCAAACTAGTCCTACCAACTTTGCATATGGTTGTGTATTGATCCTTGTAATTAATTAGTCCAAATAATTAATATACAAATCCAACTTAATCCACATGGTGTGTGACCCTGTAGGTTCCTATTTAATTGGTAGTAACAATTACAAACATAGAGCGGTGTGTAGCAACACATTTATGCCATCCAATAAATAGAAATAGTCATTGATCAGACAAATCTTGTGCCCAATATTACCGTGTTGTGTATGTACCTTTTTATCTATATCCGAATTGCACACGAGACATAATTGTCACACTCGGATATCCAATCCATTGTTTCTCGATCCTGGGAATAGACTTATCAAAGCAGATAACTTCAATATCTCATATTGATTTATCAGAGTCTGGCCAGACATTCCATAAGCCTTACCCCTTGAGTGGCCATGGATATTTACTCCCATTATGTAGGAGGGAAAAATCCTCTCTTCATCACTACCATCTCTCAACTTGCTTCCTATTATGTCCAATAACCGCCTTTATTACTACCCAGTCACGATGTAGCGTCTGACGAGATTAAAACATAATATTCCAAAACTAGAGTATCTAGTGACTTCAAGTCTAAGGACTACAACACCATTGTCACTACGAGAAGCACGTGTGATATTAACATGATTTATATGTAGCCTTCTCGTGGTGGGTAAATCCAGTATGCCATTACTCCTAATGCATACCCATGTGTTAGACTTGATATCTCCAAATCAATCTACCCACGTACTAGTCTATAGTGATAGTCCTATTAATCAATATAATGGACTAGATATATTTAAGATAAACAACAATTGTAATACATGGACTTCGTTATATTAAATATCTTCATAAATAATAAATGAATATTCTAACCAAAATAATGTTCATACTAAATATAGATTGCCTCTAGGGCATCCAATCCAACGGTCTCCCACTTGCACTAGAGCAAATATGGTGCATCTCGTATGCCTATAGATCTAGTGTGCCATTCATCTTTTCGCTGAACTAGAGGCTTTGTAAGTGGATCTGAAAGATTGTCATTTGTTGGAATGTTGAATATCTTCACATCTCCTATATCGATGATCTCTCAAATAAGATGGAACTTCCTGAGTACGTGCTTGGATTTCTGGTGTGACCTGGGTTCCTTGGATTGTGCGATCTCCCCAGTTTTGTCACAATACAACACAATTGGATCCACAATACTAGGAACCAAACCCATCTCAGTGATGAACTTTCTAATCTAAACAGCTTCCTTTGCTGCAGCAGATTTAGCAAAGCACTCGACCTCAGTTGTAGAGTAACAACCGTCTCTTGCTTGGAACTCTTCCATCTTACAGTACCTCCGTTCAGGCAAAAGACAAACACCGACTGCGATCTGTAATCATCCTTGTTGATTTGGAAGCTTACATTAGTGTAAACTTTTACACTTAGATCTTCCTGCCCTTCATATATCAAGAATGCATCCTTAGTCCTTCTCAAGTACTTAAGGATATTCTTGACAACAATCTAGTGACTCTCTCCCGAATTGAACTAGTATCTGCTTGCCATAATCAACGCGTATGACACATCTTGTCTAGTACATAACATGGCGTACATGATAGATCATTTGGCCAATGCATATGAGGTCTTACTCATACAGTTCTTCTCAATCTCATTGAAAGGACAGTCAACCTTCAAATGGGTGGTTCCATGCGACATGGGCAAGAATCCTTTCTTCGAGTCATGCATGTTAAACCGTTTCAAAACCTTGTATATATATGTACATTGACTTAGGCCAAGCAGCTTCCTTGATCTACCACTATTGATCTTGATACCTAGTATATAAGCTGCATCCCCTAAGTCTTTCATTGATAAACACTTCCCCAGCCAATCTTTAACAGATTTCAAGAAGGGATATCGTTTCCAATGATTAGTATGTCATCCACATACAAGACCAGAAATACAACGGAGTTCCCACTAACCTTCTTGTAAACACAAGGTTCATCTTCGTTCTTGATGAAGCCAGACTCTTTGACTGCATCATCAAATGCATATTCCAACTCCTAGAAGCTTGCTTTAATCCATAAATGGATCGCTGTAACTTACACACTTTATGGGCATACTTTGGATCTTCAAAACCCTCTGGCTGTGTCATGTACACATCCTCAAGGATGTTTTCATACAGAAACGTTGTTTTGACATCCATCTGCCAATTCTCATAATCGTGATAAGCTGCAATAGCAAGTAAGATGTAAATGGATTTGGTCATCCCGACCGGGGAAAATGTTTCATCATAGTCGATACCATGAACGTGTATGAATCCTTTTGCCACCAATCGGCCCTTATAGGTAAACACATTTCCATCCATTCCGGTAGTTTTCTTGAAGACCCACTTGCACCCTATGGGCCGAGCCCCTTCGCGTGGTTCCACAAAAGTCCATACGTTTTTGGTATACATGGATACCATTTCGGATCTCATGGTTTCAAGCCACTTTTGAGAGTCTAGCCCTTTCATGGCTTCTCCATGGGTAGTAGGCTGATCATCCATGAGTAATACGTCACGGGGCTCAGTAAAAATAATTCCATACCTCTTTGGCTTTTGACGTACCCTACTCGACCTACGATGTGTTTGTGTTACTTGAGCAGGTTGCTCCACAACATCTTATGGTTCCTGCTCATGTTTTATAGTAGGATTAGTGGTCTGTGGTTCTTGAACTTCTTCAATTTCTACAGTCCTCCCACGGGCTTCTTTAGCGACAAACTCTCTTTCAAGAAACACATCGGTCTGAGCAACAAAAACATTGTTCTCCATTGGATTTTAGAAATAATATTCTTTCGTTTCCTTAGGATATCCCACAAACTTATAGTTATCCGAATTGGTTCCAAGCTTGTCTGATTGTAAATGTTTTACATAGACATCGCAAACCCAAATCTTCATAAAAGACACTATGGGACGCGTCCCAATCCATATCTCATATGGGGTCTTCATGACTGATTTGGATGGAACAAGGTTAAGGGTAAAAGTTACAGTTAATAGAGCGTGTTCCAAAAATGAAATCGGAAGATCAGTCTGACACATCATAGATCGAACCATGTCCAACAAGGTGGGATTCCTCCTCTCAGACACTGATAACTCTGTATTAGAGTTATATTTCTTTCACGTTTTATATCGTTTTGCGTGCTTTCCGGGTTGATTATATTGGTGTTACACTACGAATAGAGAGAAAACGTAGGAATTTAGCTTTGAGCATTTATGTCTAAATCCGGGCTTTTCTCGCATTATTTACATTTATTTTGTCACTTTTGATCGCACGAGTTGTTTTCGTGTTGTGTTGGACAGGAAACGGAGCTCATGGATCAAGAGGAGGAGGGAAACGAACTTCGGAACATATGTGGGAGCTTGAGAAAGAAGAAAGAAAAAGCGAAGAAAAAAATCCCCTGGTGATCGCACAACCACAATATTCTGTTCGTGCGATCAGAACAAAGACTTCGAAAATTCGTGGAGAAAAAGTGGGAAACTCACTGTATATCACGACTAGAGCTTGTGGTCGTAGGATCAGAGGTGATCGCAGGACCAAAATATTGTGGTCGTGCGATTAGGAAGTAGATCAGAAGCAAATGCAGAGGTGATCGCACGACCATAAAATCCTGGTCGTGCGATCAGAAGTCAGGACCTGCGCATGCACGTGAATTAAGAGGGGTTTTAGGGTTATTAATTAATAGTTACTTGGGATTAATTAATACACTCTAGACCAAAATAAAAGAGACCAACGTGAGAAAGAAAGGAGGAAGGGGAGACTCACGAAAGATGCCACATACGGGTTAGAGAGGAGGACTTCTCCTCCATTGAAGATCTAAGTTTCTATCTTCTCTTTCTTCTGCTTCTTATTCTTCTCTTTCAATCTTGTTATGGAGAACTTGTTAGTTTTGCTAGTTTGATAAAGATTAGCTAGACGTTTTGCTAGTCTTCTCTATGAGAGCCTAGGGTTTATGTAAACTGTTATTTTCCGGATTTCAGACTTTGTTTCAAGCGTTTGGATTTGATTCTTCAATTGAATGTTAGTTTCTTGAACTTTTTGTTTATATTAGTCTATTGACACGATTAGGGTATGATTCGATATTCAACGAAACTAGGGTTTATTTTGTGAATCATTTCCTTCCTTAAAGTTAATATTCGTTCTAGTTACACGTTCTTGTTCTATGCTTAATCTTTAGTACGAATGGAGTAGCTACCCGGACATGCTAGCTAATTAGATGAGTGCACGATAGTGACTCAACCTAATTGTGAAGAGAATTTGAACACAATCCTGAATCTCCGAGACCGAAAAGGAGAAGTGTTAGGATTGGCCTAGTGTGGGTAGATTCGGTAGGTGTATTTAGCTGTTCCCTGGAACGGTGGGCCGATAGGACCCGTTATCGTATGAGTAGATGACTTGCTAGAACGGACCGGTAGACAACATGATACTGAGAGGATATTATAGTTAACTGAGACGTAAAATGACATGAGGCCGACACGATAATGTCATAGTCTATTACCTGGCTTGATTAGAATAGGATTGACATGTTACATAGTTGAACCGAAATTTGTCTGCAGCCCTAGGTGATCTAGAGATTGCCTTGTTTCTCCATACCTATTTTATTAATATTAAAAAAATATAAAAATATTAGCTTAGTTGTTATTTTAATTCAGTCACTTGTTTGTGGGTGACGAACTATTTAAATATCAAATCTTCCTCCTTGTACCGTACTCTAAATTAAGTAACTAATTAAATAATCTGAAGTCTGTCCTCTTGGGATTGATAACTCAGGGTTGAAATACCACCCCTATATTACTTGACCGTGCACTTGCGCATACGCGTTAAGAAATCGCGTCAAGTTTTTGGCGCCGTTGCCGGGGGCAGCAGTAGATTATTTAGTTAGGAATTAGTTTAGAGTACTTTTCTTTTAGTTTAGTTTTATTTTGTTCTATTCTCTATCTCTGTGCTTCACGGGTGTCTTTCAAGTTTGTTTTCACAGGAACACAGGAAGCACGAGATTCTACTAAGCATGTGGAGCGAAGAAAATTATTCTCCCCCCTACTGTTTCTACTGCAGGGGTAACCATGAAGAAGATGAAGCATACATAGTTTGGTGTTATCATGCGGCAGTTGGCACGATAATAGAGACTCGTGCTGAGTTCATACACCCCAGCTTCATCGGCACCAAGAATACACAACAACCAGTATGGAAGAACGACGTATTATAATGGAGGACATCCAAGTGTGCTCCAACTTTTTTGTCCATAGCTGCACAATTACCACAAGAGGATTCAGCCAGAGGTGGGGAATACGTGAGGGAGATGATGGAGAGGATAAAGAAACGAGTAGAAAAACTGTCAACAACAGGCGAATCAAGTATTAAAGATCCACAAGAGGAGCCCTTGCCACATGACATTGAGCCTCATATTGAACCTTCCTCATCACCACCACAAGTGGAAGAAGATATACTTGAGCCGAGCAAAGACTGCAGTATCCAAGAACCATTGGTGGACTCTGCCATTTATGAGGACTCATACTCTGATTCAGACTGGGGTGGACCTGTGTGTCCAAGATGGGAGGATTTGCCTTATTACAAGCCAAAACTGTAGGCGCTCTTACATCCTTGGCATGTATGGGAAGAAACCAACATTGGAAGCCTGTGGAGTATTGAAGATGAAGATGGTGAAACACTTGTGCTCAGTGCTCTTGAGGTAAAAGCCCCAACTCTGATTAATGATGAATTCTCCATGTCCTATGTCACGCAAGTCTGCGAAGAGCTAGAACAATAACTGTATGGAGATTATTATGGGGAATAATGTGATGAGCAACTTCCAATCTCTTGTTCTATGGACGATTATATTGATCATCCATATGCCATAGTCAAGGAGTTGGAAGTCAGTAAGTGTGGGGGTATGGATGAATTACATGGTTCATTTGATGAGCATCTAGCACCAAAGAGGTATTACTGGGATGACTTTATGGAGACCGACGCATTTGAGCTCAGTGGTACTTGGTGGAAGCTGATGAAGAAGATAAATTGCAAGATGAAAAGAGTTAGCTTTCACAATTGTCCACCATCGCCAGAGCACAGGGGTGCTCGTGAGAAACAGCTTATCGAGAAGAGATGGTGGAAGAAGAAGAAGAAGTGGAGTGATAAAGCAGTCTCCACTTTCCTTTTCGGTTGAGGTAACCGGGTCGGGTCGTCGACCTTAAATTACAAGCGCTGCTTGGGAGGCAACCCAATGTAGAGTAGGATGAATTTTGTTTCTCTTTTTGATTTTACTTCTCCATATTTGATTTTGAGGGGTGAGAGAGAGAGTTTCTTTATTTCTTCCAATAAGTATGCAGGGACACAGGTACAGAAGACGCTCCGGGTTCCCCTTCTTGATGCGCGCGATAAAGAATGTTGAGTAGACGCATCATAATCCGGACGCGAGGTGAGACTTTTCCAGAAACTGTCAACGATCCACAAGACCCCTTTTTTTGCAGTTTTGCGGCAACGGTGCCCATGTAGGTCCGGGCACCACAGGTATCTCTAACTCTCTCTGTTCTACGTTTTGAGCCATAATTGTGTAGATCCCATCACATTTAAGCGAGGAAACCTCTTACTTGATCTCGAAATTCATTGAGGACAACGAAATGCTTTTCCCCAGCCATGTTTTGTCTTGCATAGCCTTGTTACATGTAGTTTGTGTAGTACTGTGTTAATGTTGTTAGTATAGAGCGGTGTTTTAGCGTCGTACTGTGCTAGTTTAATATTTTTGCATTGTTTGCACGTTTAATTATTGAGTCCCCAAATCTTCGACAAAACATGGTTGTATACTAACAACATTTAAGCGATGGATCCGTTTGGGGATTAAGATTGGACATATTAAGTGTTCGGCTAAGTTTCATGTGATAAACGCGAACACGACCTATCACATGATTATTGGGCGTGCATGGATACACCGTTTCGACGCGGTACCCTCTACAACACATTAAATGATGAGAGCGATCTGTAAGGATAGAGTGGTGGATATCCCAGCCTCGGTAAATCCAGTCAACTTGAATGATGCTCACTTAACGAAAGTTGTTTGGTTGACAGAGATGGGAGTTGAGGAAATGCTAGTGTAGATAGTGCTTTCTGAGCTGACAGATCTTGGCCACGTGGCAATCATATAGCACACCATATTGTGCTCCACACACACTGGATCACCAACCGCGCTGATCTATGTGGGGGCTGCGAGACAGGACCCTAGCATACCACTGCACGGGACTTGTAGGGACTTAGTGGTTTGGAGGCTAGAGTAAGTCCTGTCGCGTGCAAGCCAAGCCCGCGCGCGACCTTTAGTAACTGCTTTTGAGAGATTTATGGCACGAGCTCCATAAAACCGGTCAATCCGGTCAAACCCGGTCAACCCCATAACGGTTCCGGTATTCGCGCACAACGTGCTGTAACGGTCCCTATATGTGCGGACGAACGTGCCGTTGTGGTTAAGCTAATTAAGCCGCCATTGATAGGAGCATTAACCACACTACAACGGTCACATTCTCCGTTATATATAGGACGTTAACCTTTCCATACAAAGGAGGACACACCAGACATACGCGGAAGCTCTGCCAAACCCCTGTCTATCTCTCAGACATTAATACTGCCTTACTCTCTCCCTACACACAACCCAACTCTTCCTGTGCTATTTCCGATCCCCTACTTATGGTGTACACAGAGTACTCCCCGCCGGATTCTCTTGTGCACATTTTGGTGAACCCGACGTGAACCTACCATCTTAAGCAACCATGTCTCAGGAGGATGATGTCAGCAACAGATCGCCTTCCACGGAGGCCGCCTCAGGAGAGGAGATTCACCCTACTCCTGCAGCCCCCGGTGAAGCTTCGACGCTAGAAGCCTTGGACGCCACCATCCAAAGTCAGGAGAAGGCTCTCAAAGCTCAATCTGCGCAGCTAGAACGGATCATGGCTGTCTTGGGGACTCTTGCTCCAAACCCTGCACCAGCCACCGCCGTCTCTCAGGGGGGAGGAGTATCCACCGCTCAAGGATTGGGAATGTCAGCAACACCACCCAACCCTAATATGCAAACTCCACCGGCGACTACGCAGCTACCCTCGATTCAGGGGTCAACAGCTCAAATGTTGCCTCTCACTGCTCACACTCCTCAGCCTCCGACTTTGGTACCTAATCCAGCCTCACAGTATCCCTTGCCTCCCCCAACGGCAATCTGGGGTAACGTGAAATCGCAATACGTCCCTAGCCCTCCTGCGACGTATCTCTCGCCACCACCTGCGACAACTCCTTCTCTCGTTGCCGAGGGAAGTACTCCGGAGTGTATGACGTCACTCCAACGGCGCATAGATACCATTCTGGCTCACCAATCGTTCGCAGATACCATCATTCCGAAGCTCGACAACGATCCACCTATCCCACGAGAGATCTATCTCATGCCTAACCCTGTTGGGTACAAGGCTCCTAAATGGGATAAGTTCGAGGACGTCAACGGGAACGCCCATGAGCATGTTATGCGTTTCATTGATGTGATGGGTCCTTATGGAGCTGATCCCAAACTGCTGATGCGCGAGTTCCCGAAATCCCTGGGGAACGTGGCTTACAAGTGGTATGGGACTTTGGAAGCCGGATCCGTGAAGACCTGGGACGATATGGTCCAGAAGTTCTACACCAAGTTCTTCCAGATGGAGGAAAAGGTGACGATGATTCATCTCTCGCGGATGTATCAGAAACGCGAGGAGGACGGAATAACTTTCATCAAGAAATTCAGGGCCAAGTCCTTGGAATGCAAAGATGTGATACTCGAAAGTAGACTCGTAGAGATATGCTTGCAGTGCATGCGAGACGAGTACAAATGTATGCTTATTAACTTGCAAACGCCTACGTTTTCAAAACTAATCGAATGCACGAAGAACATCGAGCCTATAGTGGAGAGGCAGAAAAAGAGAAGCGCCCCTGAGCGACCCTTGGGTGGTACTACCTTCAAGATCGGGAGATTCAGCTACAAGAGGGGGCGCGAGGCTGAAGTGAATGTGGTCTCACTCCAAAAGCAGGCGAAGATTGTGAACTTTGATGCACCACCTCTGCCATGTTCGGTGGAAGAGACAAGCGACCTTTGCAGGCAATGGCGTAAGGATGGTTTCCTACCGCCGCTCGAGAGGGCACCTTCCAAAGAGATGGTGAGGGACCCGAAGTGGTGCGAATACCATGGCAAGGTCATGCATCCCACGGCGGACTGCAAGAAGCTCAGAATTGTGTTTAGCCAAAAGATGAAGAATGGCGAACTGATTGTTAGTGATCAAAGGCAGGATGTGCGCAACAATCCACTCCCTGCCCATGCGGAGCAAGAATCGAAAGGCAAAGAGGTCGATATGATCTCGATTGTGGATCTTGAAGAGGTCGCAGAAGATGGTCTACCCATCATTGCCGAGATCCAGGATGAAGACTACATCATTGACACGGAGGACGAACGCGCCGACCGGATGAAGGGGTCGCACGGGTTCAGTAGGTTCTTCGACGAGATGAACTTCTCCGAAAAATGTCGGACGGAAATGACAAAAGCGATCTTAAGGATAGCAAAAGATTACGAGGAGGATCTCGTAGTCTCCAATGGGAAAGTTGTTAGGGCGTCTCGCCCTGCAGAGAAGGTCATCACCTTTTCCGCAAGCGACAAGAGGACAGATGCGAGCCACCAGAGGCCTCTGTATGTGACGGCTATCATCAATGGCGTTGAGTTTAAAAGAGCGTTCGTTGACGGAGGAGCAGCAGTCAACGTTGTTTCGCTCCATACATTGAAGCTAGCGGGAATTCCAGAATACAAGATTGTCAAACGTCCATCTCCGCTGATGGGATTTGGAAGCGACTCCAGAATGACGATAGGATGGATCCGCCTGGGTATCCAGATCGGCAAGATCAAGTGCTCAGCGAAATTCTATGTCATAGCTGCGAACACTACGTATCACATGATCATAGGTCGAGCCTGGATTCATCGCTTTGATGCTGTCCCTTTAACAGCTCACCAAGTGATGAAAGCTATTTGGAATGACAGAATAGTCGAGATACCAGCTTCGACGAATCCATTCAACATGGATGAAGCGCATCTCAGTGAGGCGGTGTGGTTCACCGAGATGGCGGACGAGCAAACACCAGGACCCTTTAACCCCACTCCGTTGCCCCGATGGGAGGATATCAAAGATCAGTCACCTGCGGGAGTGATGATGACAAGAGAGGATGCCATGGAAGAGCCGCTCACGCGAGAAGAAGCGCCGCGGATTTCCTACCAGCGAAAGAACGTGTACACTTTGAAAAGAATAGCAAAGTATGACCCTGAGGGCAAGGAAATAGAGAGTTTCTACGCCAATGGGAAGAAATGCGATCGCATATGAAGGTGCGCGGGGGTGTCCTCACACGGGCATGGGGATATCCCTGAGCAAATCAACCAAATCGAGCAGGTTGCGAAGACAGAAAAACCAAAGCTAAGCACTCTAGAAGAGAAACTCAAAGAAGCGCCCGAATGCATGGAAGACAAAACCAGACCGCAAAAGCAGGAGCCGAAGGAGGTATTCCTAAGCCCGAGCGAAGAAAAGAAAAGGCCGGTCTTTCTAAGTGCGGACCTCACGAGCGAAGAGGAGGAAAGATTGCTATAGTTCTTGACCAAATACAAGGATGTATTCGCATGGGAGTACGACGAAATGCCGGGCCTCGACACGAGCATCACCATGCACCGGTTGGATGTGATACCGGGATCCAAGCCGGTAAAGCAGAGCACAAGAAGTTTTAGGCCCGAGCTCAACCTGAAGATAAAGCAGGAGATTTTCAAACTATTGGATGCTAAATTCATAGAGCCAAATCATCATCCCACGTGGCTAGCCAACATTGTGCCTGTGGTAAAGAAGAATGGGCAGCTTCGCATTTGTGTGGATTTATGGGATCTCAACCGTTTCCGCCCTAAGGACGATTTTCACTTCCCAGCATCGACTTGCTTATCGATTCGACCGCGGGACATTGCATGTTAGCTTCATGGACGGATTTAGTGGGTACAATCAGATCAAGATGGACCCCGAGGATGCATGGAAAACCGCATTCATCACCCCGGTGGGAGTATTCAACTATACAGTGATGCCTTTTGGCCTCAAAAACGCAGGTGCAACCTATTAGCGGGCCATGATGGCTCTGTTCCACGAAATGATGCACAAAGAAGTGAAATTCTATGTAGATGACCTGGTTGTAAAATCCAAGCAAGAGGCAGACCATCTGGCGGATTTACGGAAGGTGTTCAACAGGTGCAGGCGCTTTCAATTGAAAATGAATTCTATGAAGTGCGCATTTGGGGTAACATCAGGGAAATTCTTGGGATGCGTGGTGCATCGCCAAGGAATCGAGCCCGACCCTGCGAAAGTATCAGCCATCACTGGCATGACTCCACCGCACAACCAGAGTGCCTTGAAAACCTTCTTGGGAAAGCTATCCTATCTGCGAAGATTCATCCCAGCGATCGCCGAAATCACCTTCTGTTTCAGTGATCTTCTCAAGAAAGATGCTATATACAACTGGACCGCGGAACACGAAGCTGCGTTCAGGAAATTAAAGGAGCTGCTGACATCTTCAAAAGTAATGATCGCACCTCAGCTTGGGTCACCACTCTTGTTGTATCTGACGTCAACAAGGAGGTCTATAGGGGCTCTCCTCGCTCAGGAGTATGAGGGTCAAGAAAGGCCCATCTACTACATCTCCCGCATCGTGCAGCCAGCAGATTCAAGGTACACGGACACCGAACGTCATTGCCTTGCTATATTCTTCGTAATAGAGAAGTTGAGACACTATTTTGCTTCGCACAAAGTAGTGGTGGTCACAAAGAGCGATCCCATACGATATCTTCTGACTCACACCACTCCTGGAGGAAGATTGGCAAAGTGGTATATGACCATTTCCCAATATGACATCACATGCGTTCGGCCACGGGCGATCAAATCGCAGGCGGTAACGGATTTGCTGGCGCAGTTCCCCGATAACAGTCATGAGCCCGTGATTGAAGAAGAATTGGAGGGACCTGAAATCTACGCAGTCGATTTGCCTTACTGGACGCTTCATTTCGACGGCTCGTCCACAAGGAAAGGTGGAGGCATTGGGATAGTCTTGACCAAACCAGATGGGGAAGTCATACAGATGTCCGCAAAGCTTGACTTCGCAGTAACCAACAATGAAGCAGAGTACGAAGCTCTCATCGCGGGGCTCCGCGCAGCAAGGGCCTTGGAAGTAAGCAACTTGACGGTTATGGGGGATTCCAAGCTAATCGTCAAACAAGCCTCGGGCGAGTATGGTTTGAAGGAAATAAACTTATTGCCCTACAAGACCCTAGTGTAGAGATTGGTGCAACAATTCTGCGATGTGAGATACGAACACAAACCTCGAGCGGACAACAGGCATGCTGATGCTTTAGCTACCTTGGGGTCCAAGGTCAGTGCGGACAAATGTCCCACAAGGATCTTCATTGAAGTGCGAAAATCCTCGGCGTTGACAGAAGACGCGTGCGACGATGAATGCATGGACGATGCGGACTGGAGAAAGTCAATCTTACGCGCCATCGCAGAAGGCACGAGCAGCGAGAATTGGGCATCCACAAAGGGCTATTGCATACATGACAACACCCTTTACTACAAGGGCCCTGGCGGAATACTTATGCGATGCGTCTCTGAGCAAGAGGGACAACTGCTGTTAGAAAAGATTCACCGGCATGCTTGTGGGGAAAGTGAGGTGTCAATCTATCGGAAAGCTCAGAGGTATGGCATTCATTGGCCGGACATGTCAACGGCCGCAGCATTGATTCAAGGAAAGTGCGAGAGCTGTGCACTGATCAAAGACTATTTACTCATTGCTCTAACCGACGATGATGCGGATTGGAGGAAGCCCATCTTCGATTTTCTCACCCAGGGTACTGTACCCGAGTCGAGAAAAGAAGCCGAGAAGCTAAAGAGGAAAGCATCCCGATATGTGGTGCAAGAAAATCTGCTTTGGCGAAGGGGCCACGAAGGCAACTTGCTGCGATGCCTAGACAGCACAGAAGCACAAGAAGTGACGGATCTTTCTCATTAGGTAGAACACTAGGGGGGAGCGAAATTATGCAGACAACTCCTTTCAATTGGATATTTTTGGCCCACTATGGAGGCTGATTGCCGCACCAAAGTAAGACGCTGCCAGGAGTGTCAATTCAAGGGTAATCTAGTGCACGCCCCCGCTGTAGATCTACATGCATTGGGAACACCGTGGCCATTTCACACATGGGCTCTGGATTTCATCGGTCCCATTCGACCGACCTCGCACGGGAATCACTTCATTCTCACCGCGACCGAATTGTTCACCAAGTGGGTAGAAGCTATACCACTGAAGACAGCAAATGCGTTAGCTGTGGTACATTTCATACAAGAGAGCATCATATGCAGGTTCGGAATTCCTAACACCATCCTTTTGGACAATGGCACTCCTTTTGTCAATCGCCAGGTGGCCGCAAAGCTAGCAGAATACAACATCAGGCAGATATGCTCCACTCCATACTATCCGAAAGGGAATGGGCAAGCAGAAGCAACGAACAAAATGCTGTTGAGGATTCTGAGCAAAATGGTCGCAGATGACCACAAGAAGTGGGCTGATTCTTTGAGCATAGCCCTCTCGGCTTATCGGACTTCTCCGAGGACACCCACAGGGGTCTCACCGTTCCTTTTGTGCTATGGAGCTGAGGCTGTGGTACCAGCAGAAGTGAGGGTTAACTCCGCACGGTTGGCTTTTCACGCTTTATATGACAACCAACGCGATCATGACTTGGTACTACTAGAAGAAAAGCGGGAACAAGCCAAAAGGACCAATAAGCGCTACCAAGAAAGGATTGCTCGTGCGTACAACAAAACAGTCCAACGTCGAGATTTCGCAGTTGGAGATTTGGTCTTATGCGCATCTGATCATTGCATGCGAGAGGCGGCTCATCCAAAGTTCGCAGCCAATTGGGAAGGACCCTTTGAAGTCACGGAAGTCTTTGACAGTGGCTACTGCAGCATACGGAGGTTACATGGCACGACCTCACCCCCAAGCTCAGTCAATATGCGCTGGATCAAGAAGTACTATCCCTAACTTCTCTTATTTTACGCGTTATATTACAACGTTTGCTTTATGCTCCGTATTGCCATGATTCGCACATCTTCTCTCCCATATGAGAGAATTGTAATCTCATCTCTCCCACACGAGAGTTTTATAATAAAAGACTTCTCCCAAATGAGAAGAACTTTATACTTCTAGCTGTCTTTATCGCTTCATTTAGTTCATTATTACTATTAGCAAAAGCCTATCCGCCGTGATAGCAGCCTGTGCAAATGCGATCTTAACTGATCTTTAAAGCCTATCCGCCGTGATAGCAGCCCATACAAACGCGATCTTAACTGATCTTTTAAGCCTATCCGCCGTGATAGCAGCCCATACGAATGCGATCTTAACTGATCTTTTAAAGCCTATCTGTCATGATAGCAGCTTGCGCAAATACGATCTTAATTGATCTTTTAAGCCAATCTGCCGCGATAGCAACCCGTGCGAGAATGATCTTAAGAGATCTTTTTAAGCCTATCTGTCACGATAGCAGCTTATGCGAAAATGATCTTAACTGATCTTCTAAGCCTATCTGCTACGATAGCAGCTCATGCGAATATGATCTTAGTTGATCTTTTTTAAGCCTATCTGTCACGATAGCAGCCCATGCGAAAATGATCTTAACTGATCTTCTAACCCTATCTGCTACGATAGCAGCTCATGCGAATATGATCTTAGTTGATCTTTTTTAAGCCTATCTGTCACGATAGCAGCCCATGCGAAAATGATCTTAACTGATCTTCTAAGCCTATCTGCTACGATAGCAGCTCATGCGTATATGATATTAGTTGATCTTTTTAAGCCTATCTGTCACAATAGCAGCCCATGCGAAAATGATCTTAACTGATCTTCTAAGCCTATCTGCTACGATAGCAGCTCATGCGAATATGATCTTAGTTGATCTTTTTAAGCCTATCTGCAACGATAGCTGCCCATGCAAATATGATCTCAAATGATCTTTCAAAGCCTATCTGTCACGATAGCAGCACTACATGAATGGCAACTTAAAATGATGCTTAAGCCTATCTGTTATGATAGCCATATTATGCAAAATGATCTTAAGTGATCTACAAAAGTCTATCTGATGAGATAGCATCTGTATTTGAATCTAAGACAAGTCACAAGACTACCATTCAAGGTAGCTCAGCTGCGCAAATATGATCTCGAACGATCTAAAAACAGATCCGCGAATCCATCCAGCAGATAGCAAATCATACGCGACAATGCAAAAGTGTTTATACAACACTACAAAAGGTGAAATTTGTCAACACACGTGCGAAATCGCAATTTGTTGTAACAGGACAGCAAATCATACAAAGTGATTTATCATTATGAGTCAAAACGACTTACAATTTATCTGTCTAGATAACAGCTTACAAGCGAAAAAGCTCAGCTCAAGCTAACTACGCAGCCAACATAGCTTACAATGCATCTACATAGTAACTCGCATACAGAAGTTACTCATCGGGGAAATCCCAAATGGAAAAGGACCGACCTAACAGTCCTAACAGAGGCTATACGATACAAAGACTTGCGACCAAAGATCTGTAGCAAGTAGGGTGTTCCCGAGAGAAGAACAGCCCACAGCTCGCCTGCCATGTCTACAAGACCTATGCGATGCTATGTTCAGGATCTCAGGACCTGACAAGACCTCTGTCTGATCAAGATACATGCCAGAGGAACCGCCTGTTCCGGCGAATGCGGCTGTGAAGGACAGGCAAGCAGCAGTTCCAAAGGCCAGAGGCTCCTTGTCCACGGAGACGAGCGCACTGGCTCGCCACCCAGAGTTCAAGAACGAGGAGGCAAGAAATTATTCTCCGGGCATGCTGGAGGAGAATCCCGCCGTTCATTACGAGTCGGTAGCAAGGTCAGTACGGCGCTGCACCTCGCCGGGAGGCGGCCGGAAACATGACCTGCAAGCATAATAGACGAAGAAAATTCTTCGAACAAATATGAGGTATTATCTGCATCTTCTCTATGATAGTTATAAAGATCAATAAGCCTTATAAAGCGGATCTTGGAAACTATTTCTATAGCACAAAGCGCAAACTCAGGTTTCACAACTTGAAGTTTCCATGAATCAACGAAAAACAAGCGTTGAAGCCAGTAGTCGTGAGGACTCACGGCAAACCACATTGTGGGATAAACAACCCAAATAGCAAAAGCCAGGGTTTATATAGACCTTGTGAAGACTCTTCAGTTACCAAGATGAGTCAGCAGAATTTGAAAAGAGGGTAAGGCCAATCACTTATGCCTTGAAAAGCGGTAACAATCAATTACCCTACTAAAGGCTACAATGATTCGGTTGCGTATCCTAATTAATGGCGGATAGTCATGATACGGATGGACTTCCCAAGGAAGGCGTGCTTATCTAATGAGTAATTAGCGCGAAAATCAAGGCAGAGTACCAATTGCTGACGTCATAAATTGATATACACAGAGATATTCGAGCAAATCCCGGAAAGGGCAAAATGGGCACTTCAATTATTTTTGAAAAAAAAAGGGGGAGAAACCCTAGCAACATTACAGTAATGTTTTGCTACTTTTCAAAACAAGCCTTTGATCAAGGAATTGTTAGGAGTAAACTGACGGCTCAGGTTTTCTATTTGCTCCACTTCTTGTTTCAATTGCTCGCATTTGGCGTTCATCTCATGAAAGAGCTTCACAGCCTCTTTAACCTTTTTTCTTTGTTTCTCTACCTTATGCTGCTCAGCTGCGAGGTTTTGGTGGCCACGTTTCAGGGTCACAGCCGCGCGAATCAGGGTGACTCTTTTGACAAGAAACCCAAAACCTAGCCTGCCTTGAACTTTGGCAAGAAGGTTCTGGCACATACCAAAAAGCAATTCCGCGCTCTGTGGAGAAATGGTCGCAGGTGTGGCCGCGGATAGCTGCTCTAGAATCCAGATGGCTTCAGTCAGAAATAGCCTTCTATCAAAGGGGCCTATTTCCAAAGACCTCAAAAACGATCGGGGATAAGAGAGACGCATGCGAACTAACCAGTCCACATCGGCTTGCTTCAACCCTAAAGCAATGTTAAAGTCAAGGTTAGACTGAAAAACTCGCAAGCAAAGAATGCAAGATGCGAACAGTAAAACTATGACGTACCGGTTCCTTCAAGGATCTGGCGCAGAGAAGGAATGTGCATCGCTGGGGCAGTTGAAGACTGTCCTCGCTCCATCGCCCTTTTATCAGCTGCGAGCTTTAACTCCTCATAGTTGGGGGGAAGAGTATAAGCTACACCAGGTGCGATTGCTGCCCCGACCTACGAACGACAAAAGTTCCACGCAGGAAGAGATGCTGCAGGCTCAGTCATTGCCGGAGGCATGGCGGCAGCAGAAGTTGCAGTTGGAGGAAGGATACCTTCAGGTGCGATAGCATCATCAGCGTTCGTTCTTATTTCCTCAGCACCAGCAGGGGCATCTTCCTCCATCAATACAGTGTCAGCTTTGGCATCATTGGAGAGTTCAATGACGTCCTCGAGGGGCTCTCCTGCATATTCAGCAGCTGCGACAGGCTTCTCAGTATGAGAACTCGGCACCGGGACATAGGATGCAGAAGGTTGATTCCTTTGCTCCAACACGGTTTCATCAGCATGACCTGCGATACAAAATACGATGGTGTGAGGTAACTTGTATCGTATATTATTTTATCATTTTTGGTAAGCTAAGAGTGAGCACCTCCACGCGAAGGTGGGATCGTAGCGTTCTCGTCATATGCTAAGGACGTGGAGCCTTGCCCTATTAATGTATCTTCGTTAAGCATGTCTTTAAGGTGAGCATGACCTGGGGCGTGAAGAAACCAGTCATGATTATGTTTGGGTTGCTAAGCTAAGTGCACACGTATTGCTCAAATGATTACCTGAAGGTTCACCGCACTTGCCTACTAGCCAGCGGCGAATGTCAGCTTTTGACACACCGTGCTTTAGTGCACCTACAATTACATCTCGGTAAGTTACTGCGAGATTATAAATCTCACCTTCGTTACCACCTGCGATTTCTTCGAAGTCTACTTGGGCTTGCTCTAGAGCTGCTACGTCTTCTTCTTGAGCCGCTCCTCCTCTTCTCCTTGAGGAGCCACCTCTTCGGGAAGCACATCTTCCTCATCAGTTGGACGCACTAAGTAGTCGACGTGTTGTTCTTCTAGGCTCCTCTGCTTTACGCGTTCGAGCTCCTCTTCCTCTCGCTTCCTTCTTCTTTCGGCAGCCTCCGCAGCTGTTCTCCGGGACTCGGCAAGAATGTCCTCGCTTATGGTTTCATCAGAAACGCCAGCATGAGAACCTTTCTTCTGCTTCTTGTCCAAGAGACCACCGATGGTCTCATCATCATCATCATCTGCTAAGGAAACAATTTGTTCAAACCAGATTGCAAAAGAGTTAAGATAATGGGAAGAAAAGTACGATTGAGATACCTCCTGAGTCTTCCTCTTGTATCTCATCTCTTTCTCTGTCACCGACATCTTCGACTCCTTCTTCCTCATCTTCTTCTTTTGTTTCTCTTCTCTCCTCTTCTCCCTCCTGGCCGAATGGAACAAAGGTCTCCACTGCGAGCTCCTTTCGCGCTTTACTGGTCATGCGACCTTTACCTTTATCCCTGGCAGAAAGGGACCTCGCAGGGGGAGAATTTGGAGCGCTCCTAGGGGAAGAGATTGTAATTCCCCTTTGCCTAGGCCTCTTCGCTCTCGGTGGAGCAGTCGCTGGGGGAGACGGATCATACCTAGGAGGAGACAAGGCTGGAGTGTTGTCTATCAGCGAATCAGCAAAATCATTCATGATCTCGCGAATCCTGGTCTTGACCGCGGGATCCATTCTCGATGCCAGCCGAAACGGTTGTCCTTGTCTTCTTGCAGTAACAATGGTGGTAACCAGCGATTTGGAACGCTCACCAGATGCAAACCTCCGCACATGGCACTACAGCAGGTAGCGTAGTATGAGGTTTTCAATTTATTGAAGTAAAGAAGCTTAGCAAGAAAAGTTGCTTACCTTAGCAAAAGTTTCGCTATATCTGATGACATGCGAATCACCTTTTCTAACAACAGCAATCTTTTCATCTAGAATGATGGAAGGACAGAGATGATACTCGCGATCCAGCAACGAATAGCAGCCATATTCAGACTCGTCCAGGCTACAATTGGGACGAAAAGGGAAAGAATTCCTCTTGATCACAGGAGCTCTACTTGGCTGGGGGACCGACAGCGTCTCGAATCCCGTATGCTGGGCGTTCCAGTAAGCAAGCCAGTTTCTGGAACAGTCGCCTTCACGGTTACCTGCCGATTGTTCGAAGGGGAGATTTCTCATCAAGATTGTTTTACACTCCCTCGTCAATAACCGCTTGTAGCAGCCTCTGATGATGGACTGCGGCCAGATTGAGGGTGCCACTACATCAAAGCCAAATTGGGGAGAAACGCGAGTGGGATCAATATCCACGGTAATCCTCTCGTACCTCGGCGCGAGCTCGCGAACATGCTCTGCGAGAGCAGGAAGGGAGCCTCTCAGGCACCATCAGAAGAATTCACGATAGCGCTCGTGGAAATGCTCTCCACCTTCGAAGAGGAGCTCTTCCGAGAAGGCAACACCCTTAGAAGGATACAATTTTGGAAACCATCGCACGTTCTCAATGCGCATGGCATAGGGCCTAGCTATGAACACTTCCCGATTGTCGCATATCAGGCTCCAGACGCACTTGGGATAGTTAGTTCCGAACCACCTCGCAGCCCTGCCGCTGTTACGTTCCTCTTCCGTACCTGGGGGACACCATTTGCTGGGCTTGGAAGCGACTGGGGCATAAGAGGGCCATCGCTCGAAGACCCACATTGTCAAGAAAGCAATGTTAATGTAAGTCAGTACGTCGAGGCGACCACGCGACTCCTTCATCGCCACAACCAGCTGATCCAACCTGTAGTACAGTGTGCCCAAGACTAAGGGTCCAAGTGCGACCTTCTGACCAAGGGCCAACTTCACGGCAAGAGGCAGAACGTGGTAAAAGACTCCGTCATGTGGGTGACCGTCGATTAAGTACCTCGACAACCAGGCACAGAGGAAGGCGCACAGGGTCAAGTGATAAGCCTTGCCATTCACATAGTTCTTAGCCTTCGGGTTTCGACTCAGAAGCTTCTTGGTGATACTGCTGTTCGCATAGTCACGGAAAAAGTACTGACCCACTTGTTCCAAGTATTCTTCGCAGAGGTGTCAACCAACTGCAAGTCAGGAAGGACTTCTGTACGAGTCCATCGGGTGGAAATTTTCTTCACCTCGGCCAAGCACTCCTCCATCTGCGTGTATAGAGCTATCTCCGCATCCGTTCTCAAGGGACTCAAAGGATCCACCTCGCCCACGGGAGACAAATCATACAGCATATGCACATCTTCGAGCGTGGGAGCAGCCTCGAACTCAGCAAAATGGAACGTGTGAGTCGCAGGCGAGTAACGGGACAGAAGGTTTAGAAGCATGGACTGATCCAGCTTCACGGCAGCACCCTTCATAGCACGAACTGCGAAATATATTCCGGCATCGTTCAAAGTCACGGCATGATTGGTTAACACATGGTCAATCCTTTCATCCATGAAGTCCAATTTCTGAACAAATTCTTGAGTAGAAATTGCAGTGTATGGGAAGTACCCATTTTCGACTCCCAGTCGAACCAAATCTTCGGAATCGATCAATTCGAGCAACGCCGAGTTAACTGGAGGGGTTAACGTATGCAATGCTTCACCAGAGATGGTGATTGGCAATTTCTTCGCCTTAACACTGGCATGATAAAAGTCCTTGCCACCCAGATAGGGGGCTTTTCTCCATAAAGCCCGTGGAAGATCAGGTATTTCTTCGTCCTCCTTAGTGGGTCTAGTTCCTTTTGTCTTTGCCATTCTTGCGGAAAAGCAAGAAAAAAGGGGGGGGGGAGAAATACACATGCTTTAGTTCGAATTTCAAAATTCAGTTTAAGCATACGAGGGTTTATTGGAAGAAAGACGAACAGTCCAGTGGCAATTTTCAAAATTAGAAGATTGGAATCGTTTACAATATCAGGGATTTCAGAAACCCTACATTCAAGATCCTTATCATCTGGGGATTAAATTGGATTCAAAGATCAAGAGCTTCTTCATAAGTTGCAGTGGATAATATGTTATGGGTTTGCGAGATTCAACGCAGTTCAAAGCATATATCAGTATATCAAACGCAATTGAACAAGGCCAACCTTGTTTTGTTAAAGCTTGCTTGGATGTGCACAATTGAAGAAGACGATTGACCAGAGAGAACTAGTGATTGATTATCTGGATCTGCTCTTGAAGGCTTCCGGGTATCATTCACTTTAAGAGAAAGAAGTTATGCTTTGCAACAACGGAGAGTACAGAGTATTTATCCAAAAACAATGAAGGGTTGCGTCCTTTCAGTAGTCGAATCGCAACCGTCACCGTCGAATCGCGCAATCACAGGACAAGCTGACGTCACGCCTAAAACCCTAAAGGCCAGACGGCACGACTCTAGGGATTTTAGGTCATAATGGAACGCATGGGGGCTGGACCTGCATACATTTGAATTGGTGCGTGGCGGCGACGCGTGCGTTGGTTCCTGCGCATGGAAGTCTATCCGGCTATGAGTCTTCACGCGCAGAAAGGGGGCTAATGTAGATAGTGCTTTCTAAGCTGACAGATCTTGGCCACGTGGCAATCATCTAGCACACCATATTATGCTCCACACACACTGGATCACCAACCGCGCTGATCCATGTGGGGGCTGCGAGACAGGGCCCTCGCATACCACTGCACGGGACTTGTAGGGACTTAGTGGTTTGGAGGCTAGAGTAAGTCCTGTCGCGTGCGAGCCAAGCCCGCGCGCGACCTTTAGTAACTGCTTTTGAGAGATTTATGGCACGAGCTCCATAAACCCGGTCAGTCCGATCAAACCCGGTCAACCCCATAACGGTTCCGGTATTCGCGCACAACATGCTGTAACGGTCCCTATATGTGCGGACGAACGTGCCGTTGTGGTTAAGCTAATTAAGCCGCCATTGATGGGCGCATTAACCACACTACATCGGTCACATTCTCAGTTATATATAGGACGTTAACCTTTCCGTACAAAAGAGGACACACCAGACATACGCGGAAGCTCTGCCAAACCCCTGTCTCTCTCTCAGACATTACTACTGCCTTACTCTCTCCCTACACACTGTTGGAATAGATGCCCTAGAGGCAATCTAGTTTAGTATGAATTATTTGTGGCTAGAAATTCATTTATTATTTATTGGATATTTAATATAATGAAGTCCTTAGATTTACAATTGTGTTGTTTATCTTAAATATCCCTAGTCAAGTATAATGATTAATGGGACAATCATCTATAGACTAGTATGGGTTGGATTGATATGGAGATATCACGATCCAACACATAGGTGTGCATTAGTGAATGTTGCACTGGATTGACCCATCTCCGAGAAGGCTACATACACGTTATGTTGAGTCACAAGCGCTTCTCGCGGTACAATGGTATTGTCATCCTTAGACTTGAAGTCACTAGATATTCTAGTTGTGGATTATTGTGATCTTGGTAGCGTTAAACGCTACACCGTAACTGGGTAGTTATAAAGGCGTGTACTGGATACAATAAGAAGAAAGCTTAGAGATCGTAGTGGACGTAGATAGGATTTGTCCCTCCCACATAACGGGAGCAAATATCCTAGGCCACTCGAGGGATGGTGCTTATAGAATGTCTGGCCAGAATCAAATAAATCAATATGGGATATTGATGTTATTTGCACGAATAAGGCTATTCCCATGGAGCGAGAAACTATTGATTGGATATACGAGTGTGACTTGTATGTCTCGTGTCCAATCCGGATATAGAGACAAAGGTATGAGACAATTACTTGTACAAAGGTTGTCAATATGACTATTCTATTAGTTGGCTATAATGAATGTTTTGCTAGAGACCGCTCCATATTAGCAAATAGTTGCTACCAACTAGATAGAACCTATGGGGTCACACGCTATATAGAGTTGAACTAGATTTGGGAATTAATTAATTGATTAATTAGAAGGATCACTTTGCAAACCCTTGCAAACTTAGTAGGGACTAATTTGCAAGGAAGGGACTAAATTGAATTCTAGTAGGACTAGAATAAGTCCTTTAGGTAGTTGACAAGGAGTTGTTGGACTATATAAAGGACCTTCCTTCCTTCCTTCCCACATAACTTATGCTCATTAAGTGAATATAACAAGAGTGGGAGAGAACAAAAGGAGAGAGAGCAAGCAACAAGGAGGCCCGAACCGCCCCCTTGCCGCCGCCCCGTCCCCGTCGGCCAAAGGAGGCCGAGACCCTCCTTTGGGTCTTGTTTTGCGTGATTTATTCTTCCTCTTCCTCTTCCGGGCTAGCACCAAAGAGTTGGGAGATCTAGGATCAACTCTAGGCGTGGATCAACTATAGAGAACGTGACATAATTCGCGTTTGAAGTCATCAAGGAGAACCCAAAGGTGTGTTTATGATTTCTAACCCTTACCATCGTTATGTCTCTTGACTTGTGATCCTTGGAGGGTTTTGCATGGTTTTATGTTTGATTATGCTTCCGTTGTGCAATCCATGAATCAAAACCCTACAGTGGTATCAGAGCCACAGGTCGTAGAGCATAAACGTGGTTTATGTGTTACGTTTTAGTTGTTTTACACCTTAATTTGATTGTTTATTGCGTAAAACAAGACAAATCAAGCATGGGATGCAATTTGTCAATAATTAATCATAACAAGATCCAATTTTTGCATTAGTTGCATGAATTGGTGAGTTTGAGAAATTTTAGGATCTTAGATCTAGGGTTTGGGCATCCTTGGGGAAGAAGGAGTTCTCCCAAAACAAGGAAACAACCAAACTTGGGAACCAAGCAAGGGAGTTGTTTTGGAAACAACTCCCTCAAGGAGGTTCGGCCCCCCTAGGGACCGCCCCCTTGCTTGCCGTCTAAGCTTGGCCACCCTAGGGGCCGGGCGGCCCTAACCCGCGGGCCTAGGCTTGTGGGTTTTGGGCCGGGCCGGCCCTAGGGCCTTGTGGTTCACTTTAATGGGCCCGGACAATTTGATTGTTGGGCCCATGGACCGTTTTAACCCTAGAAATCCTAAAATCAATTAAAATTGACCAAGCGCGTTAAAATTGGATTTTAACTGTTTATGTCCAAATCGCATGGTGATTGGATATGGCCTTAGGATGTGGTTTGATGTGGATGTTTAATTTTGTGGTTTGGTTTTACGGCCTGCGAGCTGATCAATTAATTGTAATAATTAATTAGGGTTTTATGGCCTGCGTGCCATTTTTTTCTCAACTTGTGAGATTTATTTTATTTAGTATAGATATTAGCTAGTGCTAGATAAAGTAGATTTTTAGCCAAGATTGGAGAAAAGAATCCCAAAGCCAAAGAAGCCACAAAAGATGGAGCATGGAGCATGGAGCATTCCACAAGACTATGAAGGATGGACCAAAAGATCAAGACGCATGGAGATGTGTTTGTTTAGGGTTCATAGATAATTCCATTGGCTTGGAATTATCTTAGTCTAGAAAAGGCCATATCCACGTCACGTTTAATTTCTGTTTTGTGGTTGTTTATTTTATCGTCTTATTATTTGTGTGATTGGTGTATGGATGATGCATGCAATTAGGATAATAAGATAATTAGACAACCCGGATCTATTATTTGGAGTTGTGCCCAAACTCAAATAGATAGATTAGTTGATATTGATCAACAAAACAATTAAAATTGAATTTAAAATCCCTCAAAATTCAAATATTGTGTTCTTGCCTTCTCGTTATTTAAACACTCATTATCATCATTATTTATCAAGTTCGTGCGTGCCAAAGCATGGCGACTTGGTTCATAATGATGGAATGCGATGGCACGTAACAATGTGCAATTGTTTAGATAAGAGGTTGAACACAACTAGGCTATTAATTTGATTAAGAAACCTAGAGACAATCAATTGGGATTATCCATATGGATGGATAAATAAGGAGTTATTTGCCCAATTGAACCAAGAGTTGCATATGGGATGCAATTGGAATTTTTCCTACCTAAAGTAGTCAAATTATGGGTGACTTGCCAAAGCAAGCTCATAAGGAGATGAAAGATGGATCTTGGCCCACTAGAAAATATAAGGATATTTTTTGCATTAATATCTTGAGGGTTATTAATCCGAAGAAAAATAGTGGGAGCTATATTTGATAAACTAGACATTATTGAATATAGTCAAAAATTCACAAATACTAAAACTTGCGTATTTTCCTTTTGTAGAATTCCAAATGGCAAACAACTCATCGAGTTCACAACATTCCCTACGATCTATCCTTGAGAAGGACAAGCTCTCTGGAACCAACTTTCTTGATTGGTACAGAAACTTGAGAATTGTTCTCAAGCAAGAGAAGAAACTGTACGCAATAGAGGAGCATGTTCCAGAAGGTCCAGAGAACCAAACACCTGCTGCCTTAAAGCCGTATCAAAAGCGTGTTGATGACGCTAATGATGCGGCCTGCCTAATGCTTTGCACCATGACTTCTGAGCTTCAGAAGCAACACGAAAACATGAATGTTGTCGATATGATCGAACATCTAAAGCAGCTCTTCCAAGAGCAGGCAAGGGTAGAGAGGTATGAGGTCTCAAAGGCACTGTTCAAATGTCATCTGGCAGAAGGGAACCCGGTGGGACCCCATGTACTCCGAATGATCGGGTACTTGGAGAATATCGCCCGACTGGGGTTCCCGGTCGGCCAAGAGTTGGCAACCGATCTCGTGTTGCAATCGTTGCCCGAGAGTTATGGACAGTTCATTATGAACTATAACATGAACGAGATCGTTAAACCACTGCCAGATTTACTCAATATGTTGAGGACGGCTGAACAGAGCATCAACAAGGGTAAGGGCAAGGCCATAATGATGGTGTAGAAAGGAAAGGGCAAAAGGTTTTCCTCTTCCTCCAAGGGAAAAGGCAAGTCAGTTGCCAAGTCCAAGGAACCTGCCCTTAAGCTTGTTGGTGGCATTGCCAAGGCCGCGACTAAAGGTGAGTGTCACTACTGCAGCAGCCTGGACACTGGAGGAGGAATTGCCCAAAATATCTGGAGGACAAGAGGCTTGGAATAGTGATTCCACCACCACCAGGTATTTTTGTTGTAGATGTCAATTTAACTGTCTCTACATCATGGGTATTAGATACTGGATGTGGATCTCATATTTGTCGAAATATGCAGGATCTAAAGAGAAGTAGAAGATTGGCTAAAGGAGAGGTAGATCTGCGCGTTGGGAATGGAGCAAAGGTTGCTGCGTTGGCCATAGGCGTGTGCGAGCTATCTCTGCCTTCAGGATTAGTTTTAGAATTAAATAATTTCTATTTTGTGCCTGCTATGAGCAGAAACATTATTTCTATTTCTTGTTTGGACAAGGATGGTTTTATTATTTCAATAAAGAACAATTGTTGTTCCTTTTATTTAAATAATATTCACTATTTTAGTGCGCAATTATTTAATGGACTTTATGTCCTTGATCTAAGCAATCCTGTCTACAACATTAATACCAAGCGGATTAAAATAAATGATTTAAATCCTGCTTATTTATGGCACTGTCGTTTAGGCCACATAAATGAGAAACGTGTATCTAGACTCCATAAGGATGGATTACTAGACTCATTTGATTTTGAATCATATGAGACATGTGAAGCTTGTTTATTGGGAAAAATGACAAAGTCCCCTTTCAATAAGAAAGGTGAGAGGACTAGTGAGCAATTGGCACTCATAGATACTGATGTGTGTGGGCCATTTGCCACGCCTGCCAGGGGTGGTTATGTCTACTTCATTACTTTTACTGATGATTACAGTAGATATGGATTTGTGTACCTTATGAGGGCAAAATCCGAATCCTTTGAAGTGTTCAAAGAATTCAAGAATGAAGTAGAGAAGCAACTTGGCAAAAGTATAAAGGCTCTACGATCGGATCGTGGAGGAGAATACTTGAGCCAACAGTTTGACGACTATCTTAGAGAGTGTGGGATCGTGTCCCAACTCACTCCACCCGGAACGCCACAATGGAATGGCGTGTCCGAGAGGAGGAATCGAACCCTATTGGATATGGTTCGATCTATGATGTGTCAAACCGATCTTCCATTATCATTTTGGGGCTACGCTCTATTAAGTGCAGCTTTCACCATTAACCGTGTTCCATCTAAATCAGTCATGAAGACACCATATGAGATGTGGAGTGGGAGGCGTCCCACACTGTCGTTCATGAGGATTTGGGGCTGCGATGTCTATGTAAAACGTTTACAATCAGACAAGCTAGGGCCTAAATCGGATAAGTGTAAATTTGTGGGGTACCCTAAGGAAACTAAGGGTTACTACTTCTACAATCCAACGGAGAACAAAGTGTTTGTTGCTCGGACCGGCGTGTTTCTAGAAAGAGAGTTTGTCTCTAAAGAAGCAAGTGGGAGTAATGTAGAACTTGAAGAGGTTCAAGAACCACAAATCACTGAACCGATTATGGAACTTAACAGGAACCACAAGCAGTTGTGGAGCCACCTGTTCAGGTAACACAAGAGCTTCGTAGATCTAGTAGAGTGCGCCAGGAACCCGAGAGGTATGGACTTCTCGTAACCGATTCCGGTGACACGATGCTCATAGATGATGAGCCTACTACCTATGAGGAGGCCATGAGTGGCCCAGAATCTCAGAAGTGGCTGGAATCCATGAGATCCGAGATGGAATCCATGTACACCAACAAAGTATGGACTTTGGTGGAACCACCCGATGGGGCGCGGCCCATAGGGTGCAAGTGGGTCTTCAAGAAGAAGATCGACATGGATGGTAATGTGATTACCTATAAGGGTCGATTGGTGGCCAAAGGATTCAGACAGATTCATGGTATTGACTATGATGAAACCTTTTCACCAGTCGCTATGACCAAATCCATCCGAATCCTACTTGCGATTGCAGCATACCACGACTATGAGATTTGGCAGGTGGATGTCAAAAACAGCATTCCTTTATGGGAATCTCCTCGAGGACGTGTATATGATACAGCCGGAGGGTTTTGAAGATCCAAAGCAAGCCAACAAAGTCTGTAAGCTGCAACGATCCATTTATGGATTGAAGCAAGCTTCTAGGAGTTGGAATCGACGTTTTGATGAAGTGGTCAAAGAGTTTGGCTTCATCAGAAACGAAGATGAGTCTTGTGTCTACAAGAAGGTTAGTGGGAGCTCTATAGCTTTTCTGGTCTTGTATGTGGATGACATACTACTCATTGGAAACGACGTTCCCATGCTGCAATCTGTTAAAGATTGGCTAGGAAAGTTTTTCTCAATGAAGGACTTAGGGGAAGCAGCCTATATACTCGGTATAAATATTTATAGGGATAGATCTAAGACGTTGATAGGCCTAAGTCAAAGTACATATATTGACAAGGTGTTGAAACGGTTAAACATGCAAGATTCCAAGAAGGGATTCTTGCCCATGTCACATGGAATCACTCTTTCGAAGAGTGGTTGTCCATCCAATGAGATTGAGAAGGAACGCATGAGTAGAATTCCCTATGCCTCGGCCATAGGATCTATCATGTACCCCATGTTATGTACTAGACCAGATGTGTCATATGCCTTGAGTATGACAAGCAGATACCAATCCAATCCGGGTGAGAGTCACTGGATTGCAGTCAAGAACATCCTAAAGTACTTGAGAAGAACTAAGGATGCTTTCTTGATATTTGGCGGTGAGGAAGAGTTGCGTGTAAGGGGTTACACTGATGCAAGCTTCCAAACCGACAGAGATGACTTTAGATCACAATCGGGATATGTGTTTTGCCTGAATGGAGCAGCGGTGAGCTGGAAGAGTTCCAAGCAAGAGACGGTGGCTGATTCTACAACAGAGGCTGAGTACATTGCTGCAAATGGCGCAGCAAAGGAGGCTGTTTGGATCAGAAAGTTTGTTTATGAACTTGGTGTGGTCCCTAGCATTGCGGATCCAGTGGAGTTGTTCTGTGACAACACTGGGGCGATCGCGCAATCAAAGTAACCCAGATCGCACCAGAAGTCCAAGCACGTGCTCATGAAGTTTCATCTGATTCGAGATATTATCGATAGAGGAGACGTTCAGATATGCAAGATTCCTATAGATGATAATCTGTCAGACCCGCTTACGAAGCCTCTCACGCAGTGGAAGCATGAAGGACACAGTAGGAGTATGGGCATACGAGATGCGCCAGATTGGCTCTAGTGCAAGTGGGAGACTGTTGGAATAGATGCCCTAGAGGCAATCTAGATTAGTATGAATTATTTGTGGCTACAAATTCATTTATTATTTATTGGATATTTAATATAATGAAGTCCTTAGATTTACAATTGTGTTGTTTATCTTAAATATCCCTAGTCAATCATAATGATTAATGGGACAATCATCTATAGGCTAGTATGGGGTTGGATTGATATGGAGATATCACGATCCAACACATAGGTGTGCATTAGGGAATGTTGCACTGGATTGACCCATCTCCGAGAAGGCTACATACACGTTATGTTGAGTCACAAGCGCTTCTCGCGGTACAATGGTATTGTCATCCTTAGACTTGAAGTCACTAGATATTCTAGTTGTGGATTATTGTGATCTTGGTAGCGTTAAACGCTACACCGTAACTGGGTAGTTATAAAGGCGTGTACTGGATACAATAAGAAGCAAGATTAGAGATCGTAGTGGACGTAGATAGGATTTGTCCCTCTCACATAACGGGAGCAAATATCCTAGGCCACTCGAGGGATAGTGCATATAGAATGTCTGGCCAGACTCAAATAAATCAATATGGGATATTGATGTTATTTGCACGAATAAGGCTATTCCCATGGATTGAGAAACTATGGATTGGATATACGAGTGTGACTTTTATTTCTCGTGTCCAATCCGGATATAGAGACAAACGGATGAGACAATTACTTGTACAAAGGTTGTCAAGATGACTATTCTATTAGTTGGCTAGAATGAATGTTTTGCTAGAGACCGCTCCATATTAGCAAATAGTTGCTACCAACTAGATAGAACCTATGGGGTCACACGCTATATAGAGTTGAACTAGATTTGGGAATTAATTAATTGGATTAATTAATTAGAAGGATCACTTTGCAAACCCTTGCAAACTTAGTAGGGACTAATTTGCAAGGAAGGGACTAAATTGAATTCTAGTAGGACTAGAATAAGTCTTTTAGGTAGTTGACAAGGAGTTGTTGGACTATATAAAGGACCTTCCTTACTTCCTTCCCACATAACTTATGCTCATTAAGTGAACATAACAAGAGTGGGAGAGAACAAAAGGAGAGAGAGCAAGCAACAAGGAGGCCCGAACCGCCCCCTTGCCGCCGCCCCGTCCCCGTCGGCCAAAGGAGGCCGAGACCCTCCTTTGGGTCTCGTTTTGCGTGATTTATTCTTCCTCTTCCTCTTCCGTGCTAGCAACAAGGAGTTGGGAGATCTAGGATCAACTCTAGGCGTGGATCAACTATAGAGAACGTGACATAATTCGCGTTTGAAGTCATCAATGAGAACCCAAAGGTGTGTTTATGATTTCTAACCCTTACCATCGTTATGTCTCTTGACTTGTGATCCTTGGAGGGTTTTGCATGGTTTTATGTTTGATTATGCTTCTATTGTGCATTCCATGAATCAAAACCCTACACACCCAACCCAACTCTTCCTGTGCTATTTCCGATCCCCTACTTATGGTGTACACAGAGTACTCCCCGCCAGATTCTCTTGTGCACAGCTAGCTCCTTTCAATCCTTCACTGTTGCCCAAATGGAGAACATCAAAAATCAATCACCGGCGGGAGTCATGCTGATGAGAGAAACCAAATTAATATCAGTCTGCGAAGGAAGAATGCCAAAGGTGACATATCACAAGAAGAATATTTATTCTCTGAAAAGAGTTGACGAACATGATACTGACGGAAATGAATTCAGTAGCTTTTATCACAATGGAAATAAGTGCTATCGCATATGAAGGTGCACGGGGTCGTCTTCATGAAACTCTACTGAAGATGTCCCCGAGAAAGTTGATTACCAAGGAGATGAAGAAATGGAGAATGGTTTAGCTGGAATGCCAATTTATAAATTAAAAGAATCTCCAGAATGCATGGAGGATTCTTCGAAGACACAGAAGAAAGAGTTGAAAGAAGTACACTTGAGTCCAATGGAAGAGAAAAAAAGGCCAATGTTTTTATCTTCAGACCTTAGTCAAGAAGAGGAGGAAAAATTTCTATCTCTCTTAAGGGAATACATAGATGTGTTCGCATGGAATATGATGAAATGTCTGGATTGGATACAGAGGTCACGATGCACATATTAGACGTTATCCCAGATGCGAAGCCAATTAAACAGAGCACAGAAAACTTCCGACCAGAAATTGAGATGAAGATTAAAGAAGATATAGTCAAATTACAGAAAGCGAAGTTCATCAAACATGATCATCAACCTACTTGGCTTGCCAACATTGTGCCAGTTGTGAAAAGGAATGGACAGTTGCGGATCTGTGTTTATTTTTAGAGATTTGAATCAATTTTTCCCAAAAGATAATTTTCCTTTACCAAACATAGACCTTTTGATCGACTCAATTGCAGTTCAGCAAATGCTTAGCTTCATGAATGGCTTTAGTGGATACAACCAAATAAAGATGGATACTGAAGATGCAAAGAAAACTGCATTCATCACGCCTGTTGGTGTATCCCACTACACCATTATGCCTTTTGGTCTAAATAATGCAAGCGCGATGTACCAACGTGCGATTATGGCATTGTTTCATGATATGATGCATCAGGAAGTAGAATCTATGTGGATGATTTAGTGATAAAATATCTCAAGAAAGACGACCATCTACATGATTTGTGAAAAGTGTTCGAGAGATGCAGAAAATATAAGCTGAAAATGAATCTAATGAAGTGTGTGTTTGGAGTAACTTAAGGAAATTTTTTGGGATCCGTGATCCATCGACAGGGAATCGAACCTAATCCTGCAAAAGTATCTGCAGTCACAAGTCTACCAACACCACAAAATCAGAGTGAACTGAAAACTTTCTTAGGTAAGTTATCATACCTGCGACGTTTCATACCTGGAATTGCAGAATTGACATTCTGTTTCAACAACTTGCTCAAGAAAAAATACAATATACAACTGGACTGAAGAACATCAACGCGCATTTGAGAAGCTGAAGTCACTGTTAGCATATCCACGAGTCATGATGGCGCCTCAGCTTGGGCCTCCATTGATCCTTACTTGATTTTGACAAGGAATTTGATTGGGGCTTTACTAGCTCAAGAGTTTGAAGGACAAGAAAGGCCTATTTATTACATCTCTTGGGTAGTACAAGCAGCTGAGTCAAGGTATACTTACATCGAAAGACATTGCCTTGCACTCTTCTTTTTATCAACAAGCTAAAGCATTACTTCGCATCCCATAATGCTATAGTGATGACCAAAAGAGATCCCATAGATAATCCCAATTGATTCGAGGTATACTGACATCGAAAGTTATTTATTTAGGTAGGAACAATTTCCAGTTGCATCCTATACAGTTCTTGGTTCCATTGGGTAAATAACTCATTATTTATCTTCTCATAGATAATCCCAATTGCCTTGCCTCTAACCTTTCAATCTTACTGAAGTTGCTTAGTTAAGTTAGACCTTTTAGATAGAAATTGCATATTACTTGATTATGCCATCGCGCCACACTTCCGAGAAATAAAGGTGGCCTAAGCCCACACTTAATTAGTCGATTGTCATGACAAGTGCCACACACAAAAGAAGGCAATGACTTAATATTTACTTGTGGGATTTTTCTTGTCATTTATTTCTTGATCATATCAACTGTTGATCATATCAAATGATCTACTTATTCGGATTGGGCAAGTCCAAATAAATGATCCAAACTGTTAACTAATTATCTTGTTATCGTTTTGCCTGCATCAACCATACATCAAATAAAACAAGATAAATCTCTACTACTAAAAAGAGTGAAGGACCTCTTAGTGTTTAACCACTTTAAGTGTTTTTTCACTTGAAGTGTTTCCTACTTTTTATGCATTTCCAAAAATACCCCTGACTTTACCATTATACTATTGATTTAATTCCCCCCTCACATTAATTCAATTTCAGTATCTTTTAGCCAATTTATAACTAAAAAGTAACTATCATTTTCTTAATATGCTCAACTTATTCTCATATGCAGTCAATTGGGGCTAAAACAACTAAGTTTTGATTTTATCTTTTCCAAAATGCCCCTTATACTTTAATAAATATCTCTTTTTAGTAGTAGAGATTTTTACTTTGCCAATAATGCCCTTCTTAAAAATAAAAAATTTACACATGATGTAATGGTATTTAATTGACATCCGTTTAGTGACTAATACGTAACGGGCATCTCATAATTACCCTTTTAATCTGTAATACGTAACTGTCCTCCATAATTATTGCACTTCTATCTCACTAATACAAAAACGGTAGAATATTAACTAATAATTAAAACGATCTTATCAGTTACTTTTCCCAATCATTAATTTTGATAGAATGGCAAAATAAATATCAATAAGTACCATGATTGTGAAGCCAATTATAATTAGTTTTCTACATCATTATTTTCCATGGAGTGGCAAACGATGAGGTCCAACGAATCTACATCTTGAACCCATTCCGAACCCTCACATAGAAAGAAATTCTGAGAGGAAGTACAATCCACATATCTCTACAATATCTTATTGTTCTTGCAGAGTTCGGTTCGAGGTGTTGTATATCAGCCCCGTTGCAGAGAAACTGAAGAGAGACGCTTTGGGTAACCCTCCAATTCCTCGTCTCTTTCATATCATATACTTATTTCCGTTCTAACTGTGTTTATGCACATTTTTTCAGGTGAACTGTACTGAACCATAGTGTTAATGAAGTTATTTGTGTGCGCTTACAGGGAGGATTAAGGTCGATGAGCTGAGGTTGCAACCTGGGCTTGATTTGCTGCATAAGTTGAAGGATCTCAGAGGCGAGTGGGCCTTCTCTTGTGATTTCTACCCACAAAGTCTCTCTAGACGTACTTTCTATCTCAAAAGGACATATATTTTGATATCTTTAATTTTATACCAATATATCACTTGTAGTATGTGGTTTTTAGAACACAAATTGTTAATCTTTGATTATTCCGTCATAATGTAGTTTATATTCCCCCGCGATCTCATTTATGTGCTAGCTAGCACATAGATCCACTTCATTGAATTTTTATGAAACTTCATTTGCTTCATTGAGTACTAAACATCCGGCTCGTCAATCTTTTATGGTCTTACTATCAATTTGTATTATTTGGTTTTCAGAATAGATTTTCATTATCTGATGAAAACGACATATTTAGTAATTAATATTTTCGTCAGAATGCCATTCTGGTTCTAATTCAGGTGTTAGATAAAGGCAGCCTTCTATCTCGATCTCAGTTAAAACATATTATTTATGTTCACTCTTTTCTCATCGACGAGGGAGAGCAAGACTAAAATGAACGCGGGTAGAGACGACAAGACACAACTCAGTCAATTAAGCCTAAGAAAACAGAGGAGTTTGGACAGACGCCAATTGAAACACTTGATTCATGTAGCCGACCCAGTTTAACTGTGAAAAAGACTTCTTGATGTATTTACTAGTTACTAGTTTTAATGTACGTGCGGTGCACGTGAACTTTCTTTATATTTGTTTAGACTAAGTTGTTATCTCATCTATAAATATCACAATAACTCAATTTTTTAGCTCTCATCTATAAAAATCACAATAAATCATTTATTTAGCGAATCAAGTTTCTCAAAGTAAGATAGCTTGGATCCATTCTGATAACAAAAAGTTGAAGTTTTCGCGCTTGAGGGACACACTCTTGATTTAAGTGGAGACTGTTTTCCTACCCTCTGTGATGTAATATTTTATTTTATGTGCCAAAAACTGAGTTTGAATGCCAACATGAATGAGTTTGATTATGAATATAAGTTTGGACTCAATATTTGAGCAAAATGTCACCCGTCTTATAAGTAAAATTTCCCTTACAAAAAACAGTACAACATTAATTTAAGCTGAGGATGTACATTTTCTGTATTCTACTCTTTAGAAACACCGTTTTCTATATTCTAAACCTTTGTAAACCGAAGACAAAAAGTTAAGATACAGACATTGTGTCTAAGAAAGAGACATCAATCAAGATCTGTAAAGAAAAATGTCTGACTCCATAAAACAAACATTAATTTTTGAACCATAGTATTTTTCTCAACCAATATATTAATTGAAGAATGCTAAATCCATTCTTTAGTACAATCAACTTAAAGTAGATCTACCACAACTATGAGTAGATAGATCACAACTCTACAAAATCTTTCAAAACCTTCATGATGTCAAAATGAAAGCAATCTCCTTGTGCCTCCCAGTATTTCCAGAATAGAGTACTTCAAATATTCATTACTGGTTCCATATAAACTCTAAAAGATTATATTTTGTCCATTTTTATTTAAACATGCCATCGAGCTCCCTTAATGATCACTTATGACATCGGCTGCCGCAAAAGTAAAATCTTCTCTAAATTGACATATTTTCTTACCCATATTCAAAATTTTTTGTGCTTTGCCACCTGCAGAGATTCTATCCAACAACACGAAAATCTTACTATTGATGCCAGAAAACAAATAAACAACCATCATCGTGTGTTTCCTAATATACAAGCAACCATAAATGAGTAGTCCAATATTTTTAATGCCTAACGACTTTTGCAAGCAGCCTCATTAATTGTATAACCCTTCCTAAATCTGCTAAAACTCATGTAAGGGGCTTCGCTCTCACTCCCAATTCTCACTCCAACGCTATCAGCTTGAATTTGCTTATAATATTTGCTCACAAATATAATCTTTTTATCGCTTTCGCGCTCTCGCTCTTGCACCGGCTCTCGCTCCTGCTCCAGGTCACTTAGATTACCCACCTAGTATGGAAAAAATATTCTCAATATTAATATTGTTAAGGAGGACAAGAGAAGCACCTCAAACCTACTTAGCCATGGCATGTAAATATTTTTTTTATTCAACAAAAGATATCATCACAAGTGCATCTTCTGAATAGGGAATTCTGACTTTGGAAGGTAAAGTTGAGTGCCTTCAGTAACAGAACATTCCAGCTTGTGCTACCAGGCTCCGGCACCAAAATTGCTATAAGCTAACATGTTTTTGTTTTTTATTTTGAAACATTGTGGCCTTGTTTCATCAGACTTTGAGCAACAGCTATAGAAACTCGATGATACTCTAGTTTTTTTCAAATCCTTAATCACATCTACAAAGGTGGTTAAATACACACATTGTGGTCAATACAACATGTATACGTTCATGGAGAAAGTGTTACTTGATAATCAGATATATTTATAAATGGACAGAGATTTACCAATTGTAGTGCATTGGTTGAAGATCTCCACATTCTGATTTTGAAGTATTTTCCCAATACACACCCAGTTCTCGAACAATATTTCCTTTTGCTTGGACACGTTTTTTTTCCTTTGGTACCAAGTAGAGGGCTAATATATCAATCAGATAACACATTCCAAATATCATAATTTAAGGATACACCGTTACTACATTACTTTTTTTTAACAGCCATTACTACAAGCCTGAAATCATAATTACTACCACGAAGAACTAATAGCTTATCAATAATCGGCATCACATTTAATGTTATATTAGGACAAAGTGTTTTAGTAATGATCTTGAGATTGATAAAATAGACAAACACGGACTCACTTTATACAATGAGAGATATTCAAAATTCTGATATAAGTAGAGTGCATGCTATAATGTCATGCTAAATTAGTTACATAAAAGTCGTACAAAACTCTTATACTGTACTTTGTTTGATAGGTTTGGAAACCAGCACTTCTGCGCAAGAAACACCCATCCACAACTACGCCAACACATGGCATGCAATTAAAACTTATTATACAATACTTTCCGTGGCTACACTCTAAGGAAAATAAGTAAATTTAGGGTCTCGGTTATCAAATTTCATTAATAATTTAGGGGAGGTAAACACAGAACCATCACGTTCTTTAATTGTTCTTTTATGGACCATCTATAAGATACATGATGACATGACCAAAAATTATGAATTTTATCCTCTTGAAGCTAGAAATATTTTATTGAACTTACTGTATCGGCATGGGCGGATCTATATAATCTTGGGGGGGGGGGGAATATTGCCCCTCTCAACTTCTGAAAATTGTATTTTTATCATGTATTTGTTTATTAAATTCACATCAGCCACCACTGGAATTGAAAAGTAACCTCTATTATTTACGAGAATTTTTTTTAGTGCTCTACTTCCAATTACACTGCACCATATATACAAACTGTTGGTGGTTAGCACATGATCATTGGTTGTAGAGCACCACATGGGGCTCTTTCGGAGCACTAAAAAATTTCTCATGAAAACAATTAATTAACAGAAATTACTAAATAGGTAGCTAAAAAACTCAGTTCACTGAAATGGGAAACAAAATCAAATTGTTGAATTAGAGTAACAATATCAAATTACCATGAGTAAGTTACTTTATCACATAAGGTATGAATTCTGTTCAGTACAAGCTATTAATACGTTACATTAGTCAATTTGAACAGGAGCTCTACATAAAACTAATAGTTTTGACTTTTAGTGTGGAGACAAAGCAATCACTTACCGTCATATACCAAATTATTTTTGTACATAGACGGAACTGGAGAAGCGTAAAACGAACGAACCAAATGGAAAAAACCAGTAACGCTTAGTAGAGATAAGACAAATCAACCAAATAAAACACAGAGCAGCTGTAGAGACAAAATTTCACATACCGTTGAATACCATATAATTTGTACACAGCTTCAATTACCTGTTGAGACCAAATAAACTCGATTGGAACAAAGTAAAGAACACAAGGCCAGTTTTATGAAAAAGAAGAGAAAAATTCCGGTGTCTGATGCCATCAAAATAATTTTCACATTGGGAGACAAAATAAACATATTTAAAACAACTCAAATATGAGCATATGAAAGCCAAAATAGCACCTTATATAGTCTATCCTCCTGTTATAAAAGGTCAACTTGCTGGAAACACAAAATCAGAGTGTTATTTTGATTTTCAAGTATCAGCAAGGGCATCCATTAAAGTATCATCAGGGCACCCTTTAATAGTATGATATTCAAGTATCATCAAATTCGACCCTGTTGATGGTCGAGAGAGAGAGAGAGAGAGAGAGAGAGAGAGAGAGAGAGAGAGAGAGAGAGAGAGAGAGAGAGAGAGAGACCTGAAGTGGGAGGCTGGCAAGTGCGACGGCGTCAGGAGGTGGGCTAGACGGCTTCCGGTCGGCGTACTGCAACCAGCCGCTGCTGCGGCATAGAGATCTTCCAAATCAACAAAAATGGTGGGTCAACCAAAAATCTTCCAAGTTGAATATTGAGTGATGGAAAAAAAAAACGGCTTCAAGAAATCAATTGAGTAAAGGGTGGAGTTACTCAGCAATCAATAAAAATTGTGGGTTACCAAATATCATTCAATTTCTATTGAGTGATGGAAAAAAAAAACGGCTCCAAGAAATCAATTGAGTAAAGAGTGGAGTTACTCAGCAATAAATAAAAATTATGGGTTACGAAAAATCATTCAATTGCTCTGCAATAATTAGTTCAGGGGTATTGTTGGTATTCGAAAAAAAGAAGGAAACACCTCAAGTGAAAAAACACTTGAAGTGGTAAACACTAATAGCTCCTTCACTCTTTTTAGTAGTAGAGATTTTGATATGAAGCACCCTCCAACGTTTTTGTGCTTTGTTCATTTTTCTACCATGTTAAACCCTGGAGGCTTTATAAGAACTTACAGGATAATAATTTATTTAAAGGGGACCATTTTTTACGAAAAATAAGCTCATGTTAGTCATGTATTGAGTTCTGAAACATGGTTGATGCTTTGCTCCTATTTTTTCATTTTTTTCTGAATGAGGGAACACACTTTTTTATGAAGGGAGTAATAGTACACAACGTGTATTTTGTTAACAATATAGATATCAACGGACCATTAACTCATTAACGTAAAATTAATAAAGGAGTCATTTCTCAAAAAAAAAAAAAAAAAGAAGAAGGAAAAATGGAATCCAAGGTTCCTCAAAAAAATAATGGAAGCCAAAGTCAATTGAACTCCCAGGTTGTTTGTATGATTTTAAGTGAGTAATTCAATCCTTTGATATATCTAAGCCTTGAAAAGTATAAAATTGCATACATAGAATGTTTGCTCGATTTCAAAGCTCAAAGATTGGAATGATTACAGTTTCAAAGAGTCTGCTATACATACTAAACAATGGATGGCAATTATAAGGACTAAAATTGAAATGAATCGTCCATTAGAGCTGCGAATGAAGGAACCAAAGAACCGTCAGCTCCATAGCCAGAAGCAGACAATTTTGCCATTATTAATGTAGATGTTAGTTCTCGCAGGTTTTCATATGAGTTGGTTCAGGTTTTCGCAAGAGTTGGCGAAAGTCGCATGAGATGCATGCACAACTCGCACAAATATAAAATCCTCGTGCAACGCACGTGCTTCTAACTAGTACATATAAGTAATCTTACATAAGTGGGACGTTCTCGTTTTGATCTAAACACAACGTTTCTACTCTTTCTTTATTTCTCTTGTCATTTAGTTAGTTGGGTGTATTATTGACGGCTCATTATTTGAACCGGTCTGGTGTGAGGTTTAAGTACACCACATTTGCTTCTGTTTCTGTAATTATCACCTTCGTTTCTCCAGTCGTACTCAGCTACTACGAAAGTTCTTCTTTCATTTTATGTGCTTTGGTCTTTTTTGAATTAAAAATAAGCACTAAATAAATTTTCCTTTCCTTGATCAGTTCAGTTGGTGATCAAATTCAGACACAATATGAGAAAGAGTCCAAATCGCTTAGTCCCCACCGAGAGCATGATAATAATTCAGCTGGATAACCAATATAAATAACTCCAAGATATGTTATTTTCACAAGCTTGTACAAACAGCATTAATGATATGATTAACCGAAACTATACTTTGAATCAAATCCTGTGGGCTAGGCATACAACAGATATTACCTCCGTTTCGTCTGTTTCGTCTGCGTTTGACTTTTTAACCCGTAACTGAGTCACTTTGACTTAGTGATTTGTGTACCAAAACGATGTAATTTTTTAACAATTTTTTCATGGTATTTTAGAATAAACTTTCCTCTATAACACCATGCGAAGATTACCAAATTATTGTATCGTTTTGCTAATCAAATCACCGGATGAAAGTAACCCAGTGAATAGTGACAAAAAGTGAAGTAGGCTGAAACAGGCGAAACAGAGGTAGTACTTGCATAAAAACATGTCCAGAAACTTATAAAATCAATACATCGGCATCCCATCCAACAATAATTAATTATCAGCATTCAACACCCGACTGAGCATCTGCAAATAATAAATAAATAAATAATTGAAAAAGGGCTACACCGTGTTTTGCCTCAACATATCTTTTAACCTAAAACAATAAATTTTGCCTCAAAAGGGTAAAGTTCAAAATTCTTGAACAAATCTGTTAGCACAATTCAAATGAAATATCTTAAATATATCTTGACCAATTCTTCAGCACTAGATGTGGACATTGTGATCAGAACCCAGAGTAAACGTGAAAAATCCCCTAACGACAATCTTTAAAAACTAAGGTAGGGAAACGAAAGAAAAAGTAGAAAAGACGACAGGGGGGCTACTTTCAATCAATTATGATGATCTGGTTCCGTGGAGGTTGGTTCTTCTTTGCTGCCATTTTCTCTTTTGCTATCTTGCTGGTAGGATAAGGCGAAACAAGGCTCTCAAAGAAACTCCTAGGTGAATAGGTACGGATATTTTCAGTTGAGAGAACAGTTTTTGCTTTGCTGCGAGGATCATATAGCAAAAGCTCGAGATTCGGATCGGTTCCTCTTGCCATTAGAAACTTACCATTGATATTCATTATGGTGGAAGAAAAAATATGCGGCAGCGGTCCAATCGTCATTTTCTTAGCCCATGACTTGTCACAGTCATTCATCACCCATATATCAAATTTAGGAGAACAATTATCGTCACAGTCAGACAAAGCAAGGGAACCGTTGAAATCAAGAATATCCATGAGATAAATACTATAAATACGCCAATCTGGAAGGGCATCAGGCAGTGCAATCTCCGAGCAGAAACTTTCGTTAACCAAATCAAATGACATGATAGTCGTCGCACTCACCTTGTGTTTTTCCTCAATACTTGCCAACCAATACAACTTCCCCTTCACCGACACCCCTGTATGCGCTTTTGTATAACCGTAACCATAAGATTCTGCAGTCAGTATGACAGATCCGATTGAGATTTCTCTCCAACAATTTGTCTTCAAGCTCCAGCAGTGTAACCTCGATGTAGTAAACGATATCATAACAAGTTTGTAGTCATCAGATGTGGAATCATAACCGAAACCCATATGACTGTGAGGGCCAATGGGAGGACTAGGTAATGTCCTTTGCTCTCTAGTCGCGGGGTTCCACAAAACAATGGAGGTTATGTTTTTGAGAGCATCGAATACACCAATGCCTCTGTTGTGATAATTAGTGACGGTTTCATTGATGTCACTAAGTGTAGCACAAACTAAGCCGTTGGATGAACCAACCAAGAACATGAAGATATCATTACTACTGAACTCAGTGTAAACTTGTTGTAACGGGGCAGGAGATAGCAGATTAACTAAACTATTGACGCGACCATCTTTTGTCCTACCAACCACTGCGAGTAACTTGTGAGTCAAGCCAGCCCAATGATGGAGGTGTTTGTTGATAAAACTAGGGTTTTGTATTAAAGCATAATAGGGTTTTGAGAGGCACTTACATCGGACAACATGTTTCACCGGCAATCTCTTCAAGATTTCCTCCACCAAATCAATTGGAAATTCTGGCCTCCGATTGCTCCGTTTATTGTTGACCGATACGTTCCTGGAACGACGTTTTCCGTCTCTTCCTCTCATCTCACTCGGATTTGCTTCTTTGTTGATGAAAAAAACGTTTGTTTAACCCTTGACGGCAGATAGCGTGATGATGATTCCTGCGGAAGTAATCACCCTGGAGGGCTTCTAACTTACCGGGCCCAAATTCTTGGAAGCTGCAGCGAGGCCCAAAACTGCTTGGGGAAAGAGATTTTTTTTTTTGAAAAAATAAATAAAATAAAATAGATATTCTATTTTTAATACCATCAATACTAGTAAACAAGAAATAAACGTGGTATGGATGTGGCCTCTAAGACTAAGATATTCCCAAGCCTATGAGAATATCTATAAGCCCTAAAACAGCAAGCTCATCTCCATGTGCCTCTGTCTATAGTCCATGCGTCCTACCTTGTGGGTCTCCATTCTCTTGTAGTCTTTTGTTCTTTGATCTTCTTCTCCATGCCTTGACTATATTCTATCTATCTAATTCTAGCTAGCATCTATGTACTAAATAGAATAACTTGACAAGCGAAGGAGAAGGCGACACTCAGCCCGTGAAATTAATTACGTCAAAAACAAAACCAACCCAAAAAAATTAAACAACCACACAAGTAGGGCCACATCCAACCACCATGCGATAAATCACATAAAACAGTTAAATTCAAATTTTAACGCGCTTGTTAATGTTTAGTCAAATTGGGACACTAGGGGCGAAAATGTCAAAACAGTCGCGCCAGTCATACTGGCCGGACCGTAGTAACTTTCCAAACTTGTCCAACCCGGTTGGACCAGCCAACCCGGTCAAACCGGTCAGCTGGCCAAACCGGTTGGCCAGGTCCGGCGTGCACAAGGGTGGGGGGACGAAACTACATGGCCGAACCCCTCAAGGGGATAAAATCAAAAAATAAAAAATAAAAAATCCCTTCCTTGTGACCAAACCTCAATGTGGGACAAAAACATATTTTCTTCCAACATTGTGGCCAAACCCTACATTTTCATCACAAATTTCCATACATCATATGTATACGAAAATCACTAATTTTCACATCATATGTAAAATTAGCTAATTCTCTATTAAATCATATTCAAATCGTGTCATAATATGAAAATCGGTTTTACGCAAAAAATTACAGAACGGTGTAAACTGATAAAAACATATAACCACATAAATCACGTTTTGCGCTTCGACCTGTGGCTCGATACCACTATAGGGTTTTGATGCAGGTTACCTAGTGGAAATAAAAAAAATATTCTGCTCAAACCCTCCATGAATCGCAGGTGAAGCATCATAACATGATGAAGGAGAAATGTTACCTTAGTCATACCAGACTGGGATGAACACAAAGTAGAAATCATATCCACGTCTCTACTGTATCCACACGAATAGACCTCAGTTGGACTTCTTCTCCAATGGTTCTAGCAATCTTGAGAAGAATGAGGATCTTGTCATACAAGATGATGAATTGGACGTGCACGAGCTGGATCACATCCAACAACACGACAAGGAGGGAGAGAGGGGCGGCCAACACCTTGTCCGTGGGCTGTAGTGTTGGAATAGGTTCCCTAGAGGCAATCTATATTTAGTATGAACAATGTTTGGCTAGAATATTCATTTACTATTTATTGTGATATTTAATATAATGAAGTCCTTAGATACAATGTGTTGTTAATCTTAAATATCCTAGTCCATTATATTGATTAACGGGACGATCAACTATAGACTAGTATGTGGGTAGATTGATATGGAGATATCAAGTCTAACACATGGGTATGCATTAGGAGTAATGGCATACTGGATTGACCCACAAGGAGAAGGATACAATATATTATTTCAAATTCACAATCGCTTCTCGTAGTTCTACTGGTATTATAATCCTAAGATTTGAATTTACTAGATACTCTAGTTGTGAAATATCATACTTTGATATTATCAAACGTTGCACCTTAACCGGGTAATCATAAAGATAGTTATCGGGCATGATAGGAAGCAATCTTAGAGATCGTGGTGACGTAGAGATGATTTGTCCCTCCCAAATAATGGGAGTAAATATCCACGGGCCACTCGAGGGATGGTGCTTATAGAATGACTGGCCAGACTCAGATGAATCAATATGGAGATATTGATGTTATCTGCTCGCATAAGCATAATCCCAGGATCAAGAAACTATAAATTGGATATACGAGTGTGACTAATATGTATCGTGTAGAATACGGATATGGAGAGAAAGAGATAACACAATACATGAACATTGGACACAAGGTTTGCCGGGTCACTGACTATTTCTATTAGTTGGGTGGCATGGATGTGTTGCTAGACACCACTCCATGTTGGTAAATAGTTACTACCAACTAAGTAGAAACCTACGGGGTCACACACCGGATGGATTAAATTGGATATAAGTATTAATTAGTTAGACTAATTAATAAAAGGATCATAACACAACCACAAGAAAACTTAGTATGACTAATTTGCAAGTGGACTAATCAATGTAAGGACATGATTAGTATTGGGGATTTTATGTAGTTAATAAAGAGTTATTACTATATAAAGGAACTCCATCTTGTTATTTCTCAACACAAGTCATTATTGAGAGAGCATAACAAAGCAAGAGAGAGAGAGAGAAACAATAGAGGCCGAAGCCCCTATTGCCGCCCCTCACCCGTCGGCCACCAAAGGAGGACCGACTCTCCTTTGCCTCGTTTCGTGCGATCTGTTCCTCCTTCTTCTGTTTCTAGCACTACACGGCGGGAATGAATCCAATCAAGAATCCAATGTGTGGATATTCATAGAGACGAAGACACTATTCTTCGTGTGATCTCCCAAACTAAGGTACACATCTTTATGCCCTTATCATGTTATGATAGCTTGCCTGTGATCCTTGGAGGGATTGAGCAGGGTTAATTTTGTTATTCCACTACGTAGCCTGCATCAAAACCCTACATGTATAAGGGCGGCCACCATGGTCGTGACCTCCATGGAGGTGGACATATCCCATGTGGCCGAATCCTAGTTGGAGAGAAACTCTTTTCTCTCTTCCTCTTTTCTCTATAGTGTACTGTGTAGAGTAGGAATGAATCTAGAATGAATTTTCGTAGCCTACAAATCCTACTTATAGCAACAAAAATTCATCTTTGCCCATAAATCTAACAATGTGGGACTAGTGAACATTCTAGTTCACAATTTCTCTTTAGTCCAACTAATGAGCACATTTACACTTTAGTCTAATCAATTCATTATTGCTATTTAGTCCAACTAATTATTTCATCTTGATTTATTATTGTGTGTGACCCTGTAGGTTCCTAATTACGTTTGCAGTAATAACAATTATTGAAAGCATTGAGCGACATGTAGCAATACATCAATGCTCCCAAGTAATAGGAATGTCAGTTATCTGACTAACCTTTGTGACCAATGTTGTGATATATAATCCCTTTGTCTTATCTATCCAAATTGGACATAAGACATGGAGTGTCACACTTGTATATCCAATCCATAGTTTCTCCATCTGTGAGTAGACTTAGATAAAGAAATAAAATCAATATCACATATTGATTTATTTGAGCATGGCCTTGCGTTTTCCTAAGTCTCACTCATCGAGTGGCCGTGGATATTTACTCCCTTTATGTGGGAGGGAAAAATCCTCCTCTACATTACTACCATCTCTCAGCTTGATTCATATCATGTCTGATTATCGTCTTCCAAGTTACGACGCAACGTTTGACGATATCAAAACAAGATAATTCACAACTAGAGTATCTAATGACTTCAAGTCTAAGGATCACAACACTATTGTCACTATGAGAAGAGCTTGTGACATTCACATAAATCCCATGTAGCCTTCTCATGGCGGATCAATCCAGTACGCCATTACTCCTAATGCGTACTGAAGGGGTGTACAGTAGGTAGAAATACATGATCAATACTCTAGATGGGGGGGGGGTTGAATAGAGTATGCAAACTTCTGCTAAACTTGTAAGAATAGTGGTTTAAAAAGATTTGTAATGTGATTCAAGGTCTTGAAATGAGTTTCAAGCCCTTGGAAAGAAAACAATTAGAGTATAAAAAGAATAAGTCTATATTTCAAGCCTTGAAATAAGTTTCAAACCCTTGAAATGAAACAGCGTCGAATGCTGCAAAAGTTCTAAGCATGGAACTGAAAAGTAAATGCAAGAGACACAAGATATATAGAGTTCAGTCCACTTGGGCCTACGTCTCTACCTCAGGGATCTTCTCCCTTCAGTATTTTCAACACAATTATTATTAATCCACAGCTAAGCTCGAGATCTCAAGCACAGAGATTCCTTACTCTGTTACAGCTTGTGGTTCGCACTAACCTATCTAGTATCTGCTCTAGCAATCTAATTAACTAAGAATTAAATATTGTTCACTTTGAACAATCCTTGAGAATAAGAACTAGAAGTATTATCAAAAACATATACAAATGAAGTTCAGAAGAGAAGAACACAAGAACTGAATCTGCAGTGAGTGTGCAGTGTCCTTCATTTAAAAGCATTGTTCTAAGATAATTATAGAGGGCTTATGTTGGTTTTGAAATCATGCAGTTTACCATTACCTCAATGTTCTTTTCAAAAATTTCATCATGCTTGGCCATAAAGCATAGGTTGGCATGTTCTTCTTCAGATTCAGAGTCACTTGAGGTTTCTGAATCACTCAAGAAAGCTATCATAACTTTCTTTCTTCTATCATGATCTTTCTTCTTAAAGCTATTTCTAGTTTTGTGTAGAAAATCTCTGATCAAGTGTCCTGCATCACCACACTCAAAGCAATTCATGACTTTATGCTTATTACCATGTGAAGAGGATTTACCTTTGTAATCTTTTCTACTGGAGCATCTGTGATGTCTCTGCTGAAGTCCTTGTTTCCAAAGTTCTTCTTCATTTTAATAATTCTGGTCAAGGCTTTGGAAATCAAAGCAAATGGATCTTCATCACGATCTTCAGTTTCAAGTCTTTGAAATGGCTCATTCTCCTTTTCCTTGAGAGTCAGGTTCTTGACATCTTATGGTATTTCTCCATCAACTTCATTCATGGATATTTCATGTGTAAGGATCTTCCCTTTTAGTTCATTACGTTGAAGTGATGAGAGATCTTGAGCTTTCTCAATAGCAGTAGTCTTTGGTTCCCACTTTTCCTTTGGAAGACTTCTCAGAATCTTTCTAACCTTTTCTTCATTGGAAATGTGTTTTCCCAATGAATCTATATTGTTGACAATGTCACTGAATCTTTTGAACATGTCTCTGATTGACTGATCTCCATTCATCTTCAATAGATCATATTGCCTGAGATATATGTTGATCTTGGTTTTCTTGACTTGGCTGGTTCCTTCAAAGGTCACCACAAGCTTATCCCAGATCTCCTTGGCAGTCTTGCAACCTGAGATTCTGTTAAACTCATCTGAACTCAAAGCACAATATAAGAGATTCATATATTTATAATTTTTGGAAAATTTGTCTAACTAAGAAGAAGAGAGAGTGTCTTCAGATTTGGGAGTTCTAATCCCATCTTTCTCTGTGTAGAAAGTGTGAGGACCATTTTGAATGATAGTTCAGAGTTCCATATCTTGATCAATGATGAACATTTTCATCAATGCTTTCCAGTGGACAAATTTGTCTCCACAGAAGAGAGGAGGTCTGTTAACAGTTCATCCCTGAGAGAAACCACCATCACCTACAGTACTCATAATCACAAGATGGTTAAATATATGCATTGATACAAGCTCTGATACCAACTGAAGGGGTGTACGGTAGGTAGAAATACAGAATCAATACTCAGGAAGGGGGGGGGGGTGAATAGAGTATGCAAACTTTTGCTAAAATTGCAAGAATAGTGGTTTCAAAAGATTTGTAAGGTGATTCAAGGCCTTGAAATGAGTTTCAAGCCCTTGGAATCAAAACAGTTAGAGTATAAAAATAATAATCCTATTACATGGCCTTGAAATAAGTTTCAAATCCTTGAAATGAAAGTGTTTTGAATGCTGCACAAGTTCTAAGTATGGAACTGAAAAGTAAATGCAAGAGACACAAGGTATATAGAGTTCAGTCCACTTGAACCTACGTCTCTACCTCAGGGATCTTCTCCCTGCAGGATTTTCAACACAATTCTTATTAATCCACAACTAATCCCTAGATCTCAAGCACAGAGAGATTCCTTACACTGTTACAGCTCGTGGCTCTCAATAACCTATCTAGTACCTGCTCTAGCTATCTGATTAACTAAGAATTCTATATTTTTCACTTTGAACAATCCTTGATAATAAGAACTAGAAGTATTATATAAAATATATACAAATGAGGTTCAGAAGAGAAGAACACAAGAACTAAATCTGCAGTGAGTATGTAGTGTCCTTCTGATGATTGGATTGAGAGAGATGAATCTTCTTCTTTGTTACTTGTCAATCCTGTTGCAATACTTCATCTTTCCATATTTTTATAGAGAAGTTTGAAATGAAAATCTTCAGGATCTTCTCTTCAACAAACATCCGATATTGTAGCTTCAACTTTGACTTCTCTAACAGCTTCTCCAACGGATAGTTTGATCAATATCTTCGAGGATACTTGTTTGATATTGTATGAAAAACTGTTGGGAAACTTCCAAACACAGCAGGATTGATCACATAATCAATTCATCATATAATTTCCTTTCCTACAAAACTCAGGTTAGGAAACAAATACTGAAAATTAGGAAACAAATTTCCCTGCAAAAGTGAGTCAAATAGATGGTGTTCAATACTGCAAACTGTGTCAAAATACTCTGTCTTTCATCATCAAGTATCAGCTAATCATGCACAGGGGTTTAGGAGTTGAATCAAGTAAAGAAACTCCCCCTAAGTTCATGCAGATAAAGCTCAGTCAGTTTCAAGGCTTTAAAAGCTGTGTCAAGGCCTTGAAATAGACTAGCTATATCAAGTCTTGAACTGATTCGAACTTACACAATGCAAAAACTCTTGCTCCATTCCCTACGCGCAAGTCTATCTCCCTTTTATCCAGTCGTCTGCTTCTCTTTAGATTCTGAACATTTCGACGAATGTGAGATCCACATCCAGTAGCCAATACCTAAGATGAAGAGATAAACAGATTGATATCTATAACAAAAATACATGGTGGTGGTGAAATCACTATTCCAAGCCTTTTATCTTCCATATACTTTGGGCAGTTCCTCTTTCAGTGGCCATGATGCGCAAACTAACGTGCTATCGCAAGTGTACGAATCTCGTAGTACCGGGTGCAATTAGACTCGGATTATCGTCCCACGAGGACTGTTTCGGGTTTACTCAAGTTGTCAGTTTCGGTTTCCCAAGAATAGTAACCAGGAGGAGTAGATTGTGATTATAGTGACTAAACTAAAAACAGAATTTACGACTGTAAATATTTTTGTGACGTTTTCTGAAATAAGCTGATTTTGTTGTAACGATAATAGATGAGACTAGGTTCCAGGATCCCCTAGGGTTTCTACAGATTTTACGTTTTTCGGTTTGATATGAAAACACTCAGCAGTCTTGTTATCTGTGCAACGTACCAGTTGTGCAGTGACCTTTCAGATTCCACACGTAATCCCGATCCTGCAGACGTTCGGATTCCTGTTAAGCTGCCTAAGTCTGCAGTCTCGTTCTAAGCCTGTTAGGGTTTCTAACCTATCCTAATGGCCCGGGTCAGATTCTCCAACAGTTGGTCTCACGTTTTTCAATGCTAGCCCTATCTCCCTTTCTCTGGTCGGTCTATCAGGGTAAGGTACTAAATCCTGTCTTTTCTTCCTAACCCTAACCTGACGTTTTCACCTACAGGCTCGGGTCTATAGCAATTCTGGTTCGCGACTCCGATCATGCATATACGATAACAGTCAAAGACAGAATAACAGATAAAGCTGCTGAATTTAAGATAAATATCATGAATCCATAATCAAACATCTATAATAAAATCTGGATACGAAACCCTAGGTTCACCGAGAACCTAGGTAAAAGGTTTAGCTACTAAGTGACATAATTAAATAACAACGTTTCTGAATAAGAGAGATAGTGAAATCAAACGCGTGCTGTAGATTCTGAATTCCTGCTTCCGTGCTCACCGAGAGTGCTCTGCGATCTCCTTCGATTGTGCTGAGAATTGTGTTGTGTTTTGATGAGCACTGGACGAGTCTTTATATAGTGCTGAAGACGTTTCTGGAAACTGCCGAAATTACGAAACTGCCACTGGGCCGAAACCGCCTCGGGAAACGGGCCAACTGCCTCGGGAAACGGGCCAACTGCGCAAGATAGCTGCGTAGCTACCTGCGTAGTTGGCTGCGTAGCTGGCTGCGTAGGTAGCTGCGTAGCTACCTGCGTAGTTAGCTGCGTAGCTAACTGCGTAGGTAGCTGCGTAGCTACCTGCGTAGCTAGCTGCGTAGCTAACTGCGTAGGTAACTGCGTAGCTACCTGCGTAGTTAGCTGCGTAGCTAACTGCGTAGGTAGCTGCGTAGCTACCTGCGTAGCTAGCTGCGTAGCTAACTGCGTAGGTAGCTGCGTAGCTACCTGCGTAGTTAGCTGCGTAGCTAACTGCGTAGGTAGCTGCGTAGCTACCTGCGTAGCTAGCTGCGTAGCTAGCAGCGTAGGTAGCTGCCTCCTCGGTTTGCGTGCCAACCTTCTCGGGATGTCTCGGGATGCGTACCAGGCTCCTCGGGATGTCTCGGGATGCCTGCTGATCTTTTCGGAGTGTGTTTCGTCCGTCTCGGTTTGCGTGCCAAACTGCTCGGGATGCCTCGGGATGCGTGCTAGGCTCCTCGGGATGCGTGCCAATCTTCCTCGGGAAACGTGCCAATCTTCTCGACTTGCATGCTCGGCTTCTCAGCCTCCTCGGATCCTTCACCCGCATGCCTGCTTCATTTCCGGCTCCTGCACAAGTCCTGTCCCTGCATCAACGACACGAAACAAAACCCGTGATCATATCTCGATATGCGTGAAATAAAGCAGTTTATGCGTCTAGGAGATAAAAACAGCAAACCGTGAATTCCCGAGTCAAACGGGGCAGAAATCGACTAAAACGCTCATTTAGGACGAAAATACCCCTCAAATTGGGTAAACCGATGACTCCTAGTGAGGAGCTATCAAATTACCCCCACACTAACCTTTGCTCGTCCCGAGCAAACATCCTGAATACTGCCCTAAAATGCATACATAACTGTCTTGCAAATACCCCCTGCAAGTTCGACTCAAGACCTTTTCCTTTTCATCAGTTTGCATACTCTTCCTACCCGTCCATATAAACCAGACGACTCGATCAGAAACTGACTCAGAAAGAATATACACAGACTCAATACACACGACTCAAAAGTACTAAACAATTTATTTTATTTTTTTTTTTTTGGTGAGATTGGGCAATCTCAAAAACATAACCGAGTGTCCTCAAAACCTCATCCTTTTTCCAGAAAATACTTCCCTGCAATCGATCGGTAAGTCTGAACAGATTTCTTTGGTGGGTTTAAGCACTGGACCCGAGTACTGTTACTTTTGCTATCAACCTGAGCGAATCCCTAATTAACCGACCATCCGAGCTATTTCCGAATCAAGGTTCTAAGTCTAACAGGTGGGATATATAATGTATAAAGGTACGGCATGATCCTACTTGTTATGACATTCTCACAATTTCCCCAAACTCACACCCCTCACCGAGTTCCCGAAAAACTGCCTGAAACACCTAAGTTCCTGCCATATCAATCTTCCTGTCCCCCGGTGTGTCTTCGCCGTTCTCGCGGCCACAAATGTGAAGCGGTGTAACTGTCTCGAAAATTGTGCTACTCACTCAGCTTTTTGACTTGATAATAAAAACAATATAAATAGCTGAAAAACCGCAAAACTAGATCATTTTTTTTTTTTTTTTTTTTTTTTTTTAAATTTTTTTTTTCTCTTTTTCCTTTTCTTTTTTTTCTTTTCATTCATTTTTCTGTTTTTTTTTTTTTTTTTTTTTTTTTTCTTTCGACTCTATATACACATAAATACACGAATAACAACAAATAAACTGACTAAAGCTGAGTGAGTAAAAATACTGTCGTCGTGGGGTATGAAAGATGTCCTCATATGGAATACCCCCACACTAATCCTGAAGTGCTGATCCTGTAGTCGAAGTAATACTGTGCAGTCCCACCGAACCTCCTCATCACCAAAGATGTAGAAACCCGGCACAACCACCAATTAATCTCACAACCCCCCGGACCCCATTGTGTGCGGAAAGATGTCTCGCACGCGACTAACTCCTCCTGTGGTCACTATGTAATGCAGTGATCCACCTCCGCAAATTAATGCCCTGTCGCCTCTCACTCACCCTGTCCTTCCCTCGAAAAACGTGTCAATGTCAAAACTGTCCAAAACCGATATCTCATGAAGCTCTCCCATCCAAAGACCCACTCTACTCACTCCCTCCGTCATAACACGTAGAATAGCCAACTATCGACTGATGAGGTTTCAAAGAAGGCTGCCTAGGCTAAAGTGGCTACGAAGAAAGAGGGTAAATGGCTTCAAATGGTTTGACTAATTGGACCTAGGGGTAAGAAACAGGACGTGAGGTCCCTTGATAGCACGTCACTCCACCGAAAGATGCGATGACCGTGACGGCGCCCGTGGGCGGGTTGTCGACTACCTAGATGACGGCGGTGTGGCAACTAGTCGGATCCTTAGCTCAGATGATAACTACTTGCGGTTTCCAAGGGTCACTGGCTCTCACCTATCTACTATACCTCGGTACAAGCTTTCTTTTCTGTCAAAGGATTTAACCTCGATTTCTTCCCAGTTTCTGTTCTCTTGATTGCCCGTTCTCAAATTTTCTGATTTTCAAAATTTTTTTTTTTTTTTGGATTTTCTGAAAATTTTCGATTTTTTTTTCTTTTTTTAGATATACACAATGCATGGCCAGAAATTTGTGGTGGGTAGACTCAAAAATAAAAACGTGCTGACTCAATAAATAAACTCAAAACTGCAAATGAAGATGAAAAAACGTGCAGACCTGGTTAATGCAGACACGACCACCACCCCCACACTAAAGAGGTGGCATGCCCTCATGGCACTCACTCGGACTCGTCTGGAACATAAGGAGGGTCTGACCCGGTCTCGGAAGTACCGGACATGCTACTGACGGAACTGCTGGTAGACCGATACCTAGGACTGCTAGGCCCAGTGGGTCGCGGTCCACGGCCCCCTCGGCGCGCTGGCGCTGGCGGCGTCTGGTATGACTGAGTGTCCGGGGGTGGGCAGTATGGCCCGGAGTCGGACCAACTATCAGAATGTGCCGGGGCCGAAGCCGGGGCATCGTCATGGTGACTCGACTCCGCCTCGCCAGACCAACTAGTATCGAACTCACTGGAGTAAGTCGATGGAAAGAATAACGGTAGCGGGACCTGTCGGCCCGCGCTCCGGGCTGCCTCTCTCTGCTCCTCACGAATCGCGGTAAACGCAGCAGCCTGATCCTTTCCTCTCTTATCGTTGGTCCGCTGGTTGTGCTTTATCAGTCTCATCATCTTACCAAACTGCTTCTTGCACATGTCCTTAATGGACTTTCGGCCAGTCTCGGCCCTCTCATCAATCTGGGTCAATTTCTGCTCAAAGGCAGTCCACGGAGGAATGGTAGTGTCAGGAGCTCGGGCCGACCGACTACGGTCAGGGGCAGCAGCCCGGGATGGTCTAGAAGGCTCGGGAGCATCGGCCTGAAATGACCTGCTACGCTCAGGGGCAGCTGCCCTCGATGGCCGGGGAGGCTCGGGAACCGTGGTCCGGGGTGGCCGAGTAGGCCGGCTAGGCTCAGGCTCCGGAACAGGGATCCTAGTCGGGCGAGTGGGCCGGCTAGGCTCAGGCTCGACAGGCCCACTAGACTGACCGTGCTCATAAGTAGACCGTGATCGATGCAATCGAGTCGGAAACTCTCTCATGACAGGACGCTCCTGTGTGGAACGCCTCGCCGGGACAGGGGTAGGATCTGGAGCCATGTACTCCTGGGGCGGCCGGTAACTAGAGAGTGGGGTAGGGTCATGGACAGGGCTCCCTCTCGGTCGAGCTTCGCGCCTTCTGGGCGCGGGGGCGGGGGGCGGTCCAATGTCAGGGTCCGAAGAAGGGGCCTGCCCATCCTCGTCCATCGGGTCATCACCCGGCTCATCCTGGTCTAAGTCCACAAACGCATCAGCTGGCTCGGGTGCCCTACGGTTTCCCATGGCCCGTCTACCTACTCGCCAAAATGGCCGGAAAGAGGCAGGGTCTAAATCTCGCTCACCCTCGATGACAATCTCATTCAGGGCAGCCAATCGGGTAATAAGACTGCAAAACCCGAAACCTCGCCGGCTATGCGTGTTGGCTCTCTCTCTAATGTTCGCCCAAATCCGGGCCGGTAGGTCGACCCGGCGTCGGGTCATGAAGCAGTACACCAGAAGTACCACTTCGTAGGGCAGCTTAGTGATATGCTGAATCCCTACGACCCGGTTCGCTCCAAACTCAAACCACCACCGGGCGGGCGGACTCAAAAACGTACCATGCAACCTCCCGTTGGTCTCCCAACGGGCCTCAGCCGCCCCCTCACAGAGAGTCCTCAAGAGCTCCTCTTGCGGAGGAGAGTCCTGAACAAGCATATCGTATGCACACTGTCCCTCGAATTCGCCAGGTATGCCATACGCCCAGCGGATTGCGAGGGGCGTCAACCAAATAAACCCCCTACGGCAGTATACCCAGTTCGGGTACAACTCTGTCTCCCCGAACTCCTGATAGATTAGGTTACAGAAAAATTCCCGAGTGAGCGAGGAACTAGCCCTCTCGGGGAAGTTCGCTAAGGCACAGCCAAAGAGATCGGGACGTCTAGCATAATTTCTCATTGTTATCGGCATCCTCTCATCATCTACCTCGAACCTATAATCCGGTGTCAACCCTCTGTCTAAAGTCTCTAGATAGTGCAGATGGGCCTGGTAACTCACAAACCGGAAACTATCAAAGTTGGTCTCGGTAATCTGCTCATACGGGATGTCGATGGCAAAAGGCAAACGGAAATCAAACGCCACAGGTCTCTCAAGCCAGTCCATAACAGCAGACAATTCAGAATTTTAATTTTTTTTTTTTTTTTTTTTTTTTCTTTAAAAATGCAGAAAACGCTGTGTAGATGCAGGTACGCAGTCCAAACAGTTAATTACGCAATTTTTTTTTTTTTTTTTTTTTTATATCGCAGATAACACTGTCAAAATGCAGGTACGCAGTCCAAACAGTCAATTACGCAGCTTAAACAGTTAATTACGCTACCTTTTGCTAATTTGCAGTTTAACGGTCAATTACGTAAAAATTATGTTAAATACGCAAGTAACAGTTAAAAATGCAGAAAAACAGCTAAAAACGCAGTAAGAGTCAAAAACAGTCCAGTATGCAGCATGCTAAACCCGGGTACGGGTTGGTACCGAAAACTGAAAAAAATAGCGAAAGAAGAAATTTGTGAACCTGAGCACTCGGAGTGAGTCAACGAGTGCAAACAAACTGTCGCCGGAAAAAGTCGCCGGAAAATTTTTTCTCGCCGGAAAAAATTTCGACTTGGGCACCTTGTAGGCCTCGCCCTCCTCTTCGACGTTTCTCCTTTGTATTTTCTCAAATTTCGACCCGAAGCCAACGAATCTGGAGCTTTTCTTCAAATTTTTCACAAACTTTGACTTGACCCCCTCACCAATTCGGACACTGTTTTGCAGTTTCAACTACACCAAAATGATCCAGTTCTCACAAGGATCCCAAAAACGTGCTTGGTTTTTGATTTGGTGAAATTTGAACTTTTGAAGGTGGAGAGAAAAGGAAGAAGGAGAAGCTTCAAATGTTAACAATGGAGGCCTCTGCTGGAGTAACCCGTCCATATAGTTGGGTGAATAATTGACCCTTTTTGAAAATTGCAAAAACCTCCCCCCAAGTTTGGTGAAATTGCATTTTGGCCCCCTAAGGTTTCAGAAACTGCACTTGCCTCCCCCTGCTGCGTGGCCTTCTAGCTGGGCTGCGTAACTGGGCCGGCTGCGTGGCTGGGCTGCATATTTGGGCCGGCTGCGTGGCTGGTCCACTTCATTTTTTTTTTTTTTTTTTTTTTTTTTTTTTTTCTGGCCTGCATAGCTGGCTGTATGGGCCAGCGTATCTGGCCTTTTGGGCCAGCGTATCTGGCCTTTTGGGCCAGCGTAGTTAATTTTTTTTTTTTTCGTCATCTTGCGTAATAGGCCTGCTGGGCTGCGTAACTGGCCTTTTGGGCCAGTTTTTCTGTACTTCTTTAAATGCGTGTCGGACCTCTCGGTTTTGACCCGCACCTTTTTCTGCTTAAAATTTCCTGCACAAACTTGTCTACCCATTAACACACACTCATCTCGCCTCTCTCAAAATTCAGAACGTAAAAATAAAAACTGTGATAAATAAATAATTAACGTTATCCGATGGGTTGCCTCCCACCAAGCGCTTGTGATTTACGGTCGACGGCCCGACCCGGTTACCTCTCATGGGTCATCAAAGTAGACGGGGTCTACTTTGGTGACTTCAGCTGTCTCGAGATATGGCTTGATCCGGTTCCCGTTCACCCTGAAACTGGACTCATCTTTTGGATTCTCCAGCTCAAATGCTCCCCATGCAAATATCTTCTTGATGATGAACGGTCCCGACCATCGAGACCTCAACTTGCCCGGAAAGAACCGCATCCTCGTATTATAGAGAAGCACTTTGTCGCCTTCGTTGAACTGCTTCGGCGTGATCCGCTGATCATGCCACTTTTTCGTCTTCTCTTTGTAGATTTTAGCGCTCTCGAATGCCGTTCTGCGGAATTCCTCGAATTCCAGCAGTGCCATCTTCCTCTTATCTCCTGCTAGATTCTGGTCCATGTTGAGCAGTTTGATGGCCCAGTATGCTTTGTGCTCCAACTCAACCGGCAAGTGGCACGCTTTTCCAAACACGAGCTGGTATGGCGACATTCCAAGTGGTGTCTTGAAAGCTGTCCTGTAGGCCCAGAGTGCATCGTCCAGTCTGATGGACCAATCCTTTCGGCCGAGATTCACTGTCTTCTCGAGTATGCTCTTGATCTCTCTGTTCGAAACCTCGGCTTGCCCGTTCGTTTGAGGGTGGTAAGGCAGTGACACCTTGTGAACCGACACACCGTACTGTTTCAGAACTTTGGCAAAAACTCGATTAATGAAGTGTGATCCCTCGTCACTGATCATCGCCCGGGGCGTCCCGAACCGAGTAAAAATGTTGCGTTTCAGAAAACGCTCAACCGTAGCTGCATCGTTTTTCTGACACGCAATCGCCTCGATCCACTTCGTCACATAATCTACTGCCAGCAGAATGTAAAGATTTCCCATCGAGGACGGGAACGGACCCATGAAGTCAATTCCCCATACATCAAACGGCTCTACCTCCTGCCACACGGTCATCGGCATCTCGTCCCGATGTGACGTGTTTCCTGTTCTCTGGCATCTATCACATCCCTGCACGTAGTCGTGACAGTCCTTGAAGATTGTCGGCCAGAAAAAACCGGACTGCAGTATTTTATGCGCTGTGCGCGTTCCCCCAAAATGACCCCCACACTGTGATGAGTGGCAGTGTCGGATCACGTTCCAGGCCTCGTGGGTCGGGATACACCTTCTCAGGATGTTATCGGCCCCCTGTTTGAATAAGTACGGGTCATCCCAGAAATACTGTCGACTTTCGGAAACGAACTTTTTCCGCTGAGACGGGGTGAGATCCTCGGGAAGCGTGCCAGTTACCAAGTAATTGGCTATGGCATAGTACCACGGTCTCCCGATTTTCACTGCCATGATGTGTTCGTCCGGGAAGTTTTCCTTGATCGGCACCGGGTCCACCTTTACGTTCTCAAGTCTGGATAGGTGATCCGCCACCACGTTCTCAACACCCTTCTTGTCCCGGATTTCCACATCGAATTCCTGCATCAGTAGTACCCACCTCAACAGTCTCGGTTTTGCGTCCTTCTTGTCCAGCAGGTATTTCAGAGCACTATGGTCGGTAAAAACGATAACTTTTGACCCGACCAAATAGGGCCTGAATTTGTCCAGTGCATACACCACGGCCAGCAGTTCCTTTTCTGTCGTGCCATAGTTGAGCTGGGCATCGTTAAGTACCCGGCTCGCATAATAAATGACGTGGCATACCTTATCCTTCCGCTGTCCCAAAACTGCCCCGACTGCATAGTCGCTGGCGTCACACATCAGCTCAAACGGGAGTGACCAATCTGGCGTGGTTATAACTGGGGCTGTGGTCAGCTTCTCTTTCAAGTGGTCAAAAGCTTGCCGACATGCTGCATCGAAATCAAAGGGTACGTCTTTTCCGAGTAACGCACAAAGTGGCTTTGTGATCTTGGAAAAGTCCTTGATGAATCTTCGGTAAAATCCCGCATGTCCCAGAAAACTTTTGATCGCCTTTACGTTCGTCGGGTATGGAAGCTGCTTTATCACCTCGATCTTAGCCCTGTCCACTTCGAGTCCCTTGCTGGAAATTCTGTGACCCAGCACGATCCCCTCGGTGACCATAAAGTGACACTTTTCCCAATTGAGCACCAAATTCGCTTTCTTGCATCGGATCAGAACTTGACCCAAATGGAACAGGCAGTCTTCGAAACTGTCCCCGAATAGTGAAAAGTCGTCCATGAAGACCTCCAGATTTTTCTCGATCATGTCGGAAAAAATTGCCATCATACATCTCTGGAATGTGGCAGGAGCATTACACAACCCGAACGGCATGCGCCGAAATGCGAACGTACCGTATGGGCAGGTAAACGTCGTCTTTTCCTGATCTTCCGGGGCTATGCAAATCTGGTTGTACCCGGAGTACCCGTCCAGAAAACAGTAATAAGCGTGGTGGGCGAGCCGGTCCAGCATTTGGTCCATGAATGGTAGCGGGAAGTGGTCTTTCAGTGTTGCTTCGTTTAGCCTCCGATAGTCCATGCAGATCCGCCAGCCTGTAACGGTGCGCTGCGCAATCTGCTCCTGGTCTTTATTCTGCACCACCGTAATACCCCCCTTTTTGGGCACGCACTGGACCGGGCTGATCCATGTGCTGTCTGATATGGGGTATATGATTCCCGCTTCCAGCCACTTCATAACCTCTTTTCGCACAACGTCCTTCATGTTCGGATTCAGTCTCCGCTGGGGCTGAATCACCGGTTTCTTGCCTTCTTCAATTCGGATCTTGTGCATGCAGTAGGAGGGGCTGATCCCCTTGATATCTGCAATCGTCCAGGCGATTGCTTCCTTATGCTCTCGCAATACTTCCAGCAGTTTCTGTTCCTGTTCCTGAGATAAACGTGACGAAATAATTACGGGCAGAGTACTATTTCCACCAATATACGCATACCTGAGATGGCTCGGGAGCGGTTTCAGCTCCAGTGCGGGTGGCTCCTTGAGTGACGGGACCAGAATCATCTTTTGCCCGCCGTCTTCGTCCCGGTGCAAAGTGGTCCAATCCTCGGCTCTCATGGCGTGCTCGCACCGAGTCTTCTCCTTTTCTTCCCCGTACATGCTGTCGATCTCTTCCCATAATTGGTCCATCTCCTCGTTTTCCCAACCTTCATCAACCACGTCTATAGCAAAGATATCCTCGTGGTCGTAGTAATTTGGCAGTTGCAGATTTTTGAAAACGTTGAATTTCACCTTTTCCTCGTTAATCTGCATGGTCAGCTCCCCGCTCTTGCAGTTAATCATTGCTTCGCCCGTGGCCAAAAACGGCCTGCCAAGTATGAGCGGTACCTCCCCTGCCTCCATGTCCAGGATGACGAAATCTGCCGGAAAAATCAGCTCGCCGACCTTGACTAGAATATCTTCGATAACCCCGTAGGCCTGTTTTACGGACCTGTCTGCCATCTGCAGCATGATTCTGGTGGGTCGGGGTTCACCGACTTTCAAACTTTTGAAAATCGTCAAAGGCATCAGATTGATGCTGGCCCCTAGGTCACACAGAGCCTTTCCTGTGTAAGCGTTACCTAGGGTGACCGGTATAACGAAACTGCCAGGATCCTTTCTCTTCCTCGGTAGCCCATTCTTCACACAATTTCTCACTTCTGCCGTCAGGTTTATAGTCTCGAAGTCGCTCATTCGCCTCCTCCCATACAAGATGTCCTTGAGGAATTTGGCGTAAGTGGGCATCTTAGCCAAAGCCTCAGCAAAAGGTATGTTAATCTGCAGCTGTTTGAACATCTCGAGAAACCTGGCGTAGTCTTTGCTGTCATCCCTCTTTCGTGTTCGCAAGGGGTACGGGACCTCCTTGGAAACTGGTACAGTTTCTGCACCTGTCTCGTTCTGCACTGCACCCTGCTCAGCCGAGCCCTTCGGCTGGGGGCGTTCGACTGTGCTGTTATCCTGGCCCGACAAATTGCGTTCTACTTCTTTCGAATTTTCTGCACGTGCGTGGCTGGGATACGGTGGATCCTGCAGTGCCAATCCACTCCGAGTGGTGATAGCATTGATCTGAGCCCGTGGATTATTCACTGTATTCGAGGGTAGGTTTCCTGGCTGTCTTTCTGTTAGCTGCTGTGCTAACTGCCCCACCTGCACTTCCAAAGCGCGCAGTGACGTTTTGGTTGTCTGCATATCTGCCGTCAAGGTGTCCATGTGCTTGAACCGGGACTCCATGGTCTGGAACATGGACTTGATTTCTTTCATCTGGGCGTCATACTGCTGCGCAGATGGGACTGACTGAGCCTGCTGGGCCGGTGCAGCCTGCTGGGCTGGTGGCCTGTGCTGGAATCCCGGTGCATAAACTGCTGCGTTCGGGTTTCCGTACCGAAACCCGGGATGGTCTCTCGTACCCGGTCGGTACCGGCTCGGGTCCCACTGCTGCTGTACGTAATTGGTGTCTTCGGTCCTTAGCTCCTCAATGGCTGTGTCCAGATCAGGTTCTTCGACTGCTGCAACAGTCTTCTTATCCGAGTAGACTTTCGTGACCAAGTCATGAACGATCTTGCCCAGATTATCTATCCGGTCATCCTCTGTGGGTTCGGCTCTCGCTGCCATCGTGCGATCGTCAAACAGTCGGGTGTCCTGCTTGGCCAACTGCTTCATCAGGTCATACGCACCTTCTTTGTCCACGTGATACAGGAAGTTTCCCCCGGCCTCTCTGTCAATCCTGTCGGCGTTCTCCCTGTCTAGGGCATGATAGAAAACCTGCAGAATTTTTGCGTCTCCAAAGCCGTGGTTCGGGCACCGTTTGACCAATCTCATGAGCCTGTCCCATGCGTCCACCACCGTCTCCCCCATCTTCTGCCTGAATGACAGGATCTCACTCTGTAACTGTATGACTCGGGAGGCGGGATAGAACTTTGCCAGAAAATCTGCGACACACTCCTCCCATGTGGTGATGGATCGGGGTGGTCGGGATTCGAGTCAGTCTTTGGCTACTCCGTAAAGACAGTATGGAAATAAGATCAGCATGAGTGCCTCTGCTTCTACCCCCTTGTATCTGACCTTGTTGCAGTAATCTTCGAATTTTCCGATAAAATCGTTCGGGTCTTCGTCGGCCCTGCCATGAAACGGGCAGAGAGTTTGTACCGTCTGGATGGTGGATGGTTTGATGTCAAAGTGCTCGGCGGTGATCTCGGGCACCACAATAGCTCGCTCATGCCCCCCGGTGGGGACTTCGAAATTTTCCACCAACGCCTTCCCAGATCGGTTATATGTTCTCTGGTTGCTTCGGGCAGCAAGTCCCGCTGTGACAAGCTCCTCAATGTACCGAGCCATCTGGGCTGGGGTACGTGTCTCTCGTTCCTGTACACCGGCTTCGGTGTTCGTGGGTGGATCTCTCTCGTTGGTTGCCATCCTGCTTTCTCGGTTTCTGCGGTTCTGTTCGGTATACAGTTTTTCCGGGTTGTCGAGTGGTGACACCAAATCGCGAGGCAATCTGGGCATCAACTAAACAGTCCTGAAAACGCAGATTCAAAAACGCAGTGAGATAAAAAGAAAAATAACAAAACTGAAAATAAATAAAAACTCAGAAAACTAATTCTGACTACTAAATAGACCCTAAAAAGTCCCCGGCAACGGCGCCAAAAACTTGATGCGCAAACTAACGTGCTATCGCAAGTGTACGAATCTCGTAGTACCGGGTGCAATTAGACTCGGATTATCGTCCCACGAGGACTGTTTCGGGTTTACTCAAGTTGTCAGTTTCGGTTTCCCAAGAATAGTAACCAGGAGGAGTAGATTGTGATTATAGTGACTAAACTAAAAACAGAATTTACGACTGTAAATATTTTTGTGACGTTTTCTGAAATAAGCTGATTTTGTTGTAACGATAATAGATGAGACTAGGTTCCAGGATCCCCTAGGGTTTCTACAGATTTTACGTTTTTCGGTTTGATATGAAAACACTCAGCAGTCTTGTTATCTGTGCAACGTACCAGTTGTGCAGTGACCTTTCAGATTCCACACGTAATCCCGATCCTGCAGACGTTCGGATTCCTGTTAAGCTGCCTAAGTCTGCAGTCTCGTTCTAAGCCTGTTAGGGTTTCTAACCTATCCTAATGGCCCGGGTCAGATTCTCCAACAGTTGGTCTCACGTTTTTCAATGCTAGCCCTATCTCCCTTTCTCTGGTCGGTCTATCAGGGTAAGGTACTAAATCCTGTCTTTTCTTCCTAACCCTAACCTGACGTTTTCACCTACAGGCTCGGGTCTATAGCAATTCTGGTTCGCGACTCCGATCATGCATATACGATAACAGTCAAAGACAGAATAACAGATAAAGCTGCTGAATTTAAGATAAATATCATGAATCCATAATCAAACATCTATAATAAAATCTGGATACGAAACCCTAGGTTCACCGAGAACCTAGGTAAAAGGTTTAGCTACTAAGTGACATAATTAAATAACAACGTTTCTGAATAAGAGAGATAGTGAAATCAAACGCGTGCTGTAGATTCTGAATTCCTGCTTCCGTGCTCACCGAGAGTGCTCTGCGATCTCCTTCGATTGTGCTGAGAATTGTGTTGTGTTTTGATGAGCACTGGACGAGTCTTTATATAGTGCTGAAGACGTTTCTGGAAACTGCCGAAATTACGAAACTGCCACTGGGCCGAAACCGCCTCGGGAAACGGGCCAACTGCCTCGGGAAACGGGCCAACTGCGCAAGATAGCTGCGTAGCTACCTGCGTAGTTGGCTGCGTAGCTGGCTGCGTAGGTAGCTGCGTAGCTACCTGCGTAGCTAGCTGCGTAGCTAACTGCGTAGGTAACTGCGTAGCTACCTGCGTAGCTAGCTGCGTAGCTAACTGCGTAGGTAGCTGCGTAGCTACCTGCGTAGCTAGCTGCGTAGCTAACTGCGTAGGTAGCTGCGTAGCTACCTGCGTAGCTAGCTGCGTAGCTAACTGCGTAGGTAGCTGCGTAGCTACCTGCGTAGCTAGCTGCGTAGCTAGCAGCGTAGGTAGCTGCCTCCTCGGTTTGCGTGCCAACCTTCTCGGGATGTCTCGGGATGCGTACCAGGCTCCTCGGGATGTCTCGGGATGCCTGCTGATCTTTTCGGAGTGTGTTTCGTCCGTCTCGGTTTGCGTGCCAATCTGCTCGGGATGCCTCGGGATGCGTGCTAGGCTCCTCGGGATGCGTGCCAATCTTCCTCGGGAAACGTGCCAATCTTCTCGACTTGCATGCTCGGCTTCTCAGCCTCCTCGGATCCTTCACCCGCATGCCTGCTTCATTTCCGGCTCCTGCACAAGTCCTGTCCCTGCATCAACGACACGAAACAAAACCCGTGATCATATCTCGATATGCGTGAAATAAAGCAGTTTATGCGTCTAGGAGATAAAAACAGCAAACCGTGAATTCCCGAGTCAAACGGGGCAGAAATCGACTAAAACGCTCATTTAGGACGAAAATACCCCTCAAATTGGGTAAACCGATGACTCCTAGTGAGGAGCTATCAGGCCACTCTGACTACAATAGTGACATGCCCCTTTGACAACCCCACCAGCAGGTTTCAAGGAAACTTCCTTGGGTTTTGAAACTGCCTTGCCTTTCCATTTGGAGGTCAAACCAACTGGCTTGCTCTTTCCTTTGTTAAACATCAGTATGGCCTTGTATTTCCCCTTGTTAATACTCTATTCAGTAGTCCTCAACATATTGAGCAAGTATGGCATAGCTTTGTTGATATCATTCATGTTATAGTTCATGATGAATTAGCTACAACTGTCCGGCAATGATTACCATGATGAGATCAGTACCCAACTCTTGGCTAAATGGAAACCCCAGACGTGTGAGATTCTCCAAGTTAGCTACAACTGTCCGGCAATGATTACCATGATGCGGAGTACGTGAGGTCCCTTCGGGTTTCCTTATGGAAGATGATATTTGAACAGTGCCTTAGATACTTCATTCCGCTCATACCTTGCTTCCTCTTTGAAGACTTGTCTCAAATGTATGATCATATCATACGCCTCCATGTTCTCATGTTGCTTCTGAAGTTCAGAGTTCATGGTACAAAGCATTAGGCAAGTCACATTATCAGAGTCGTCAACGATCATATGATGTTCCTTCCTTATGGAAGCAGTAGCATTGGCAGGTGGTGGTTCTGGAATTGGCTCCACTATGATGTACAACTTCTTTTCTTGATTGAGAACAATTCTCAAGTTTTTGTACCAGTCTAGGAAATTGATTCCAGACAGCTTGTCATTCTCAAGGAATGATCATAGTGAAAGTGTCGATGTAGTTTGATTGTTTGCCATAGGAATTCTACAAAAAGAGAAATATACAAGTTTTTAGTATTTGTGACAAAATTAACTACATTTAACAATGGAAATATTATTAAATATAGCTCCCACTATTTTTCTCGGATTAAACGCCCTCACCATTAATGCGGGAAATATTATATACTTCTAGTGGGCCAAGATCCATATTCACTTCTTCTTGAGCTTACTTTGGTAAGTCACCTAAAAAATCAGTTATTTAGGAAGGAACACTTTCCAATTGCATCATATGAAATTCTTGGTACAATTGGGAAAATAAATCCTTATTTATCTATCCCATAGATAATCCCAATTGTCTTGCCTCTAAGCTTTCAGTCCTATTGAAGTATCTTTGTTGCGTTGAACCTCTTACCTCAACAATTTCACATTACTAGTTTGTGCCTTGCGCCATGTCTTGATGAATCGAATCGCCTTGCTTTGGCAAGCGCGAGTTCAGTACATTATGATTGTCACGAGTGATAAGCAAGAGAAGGAAAAACACAATATTTATCGTTGAGAGATTTCCTTGTCAATTTTAATTCGGGTAAAGACAAAAAACACCCTCCATTTACGGGGAAAATACATTTTGCCCCCTGATTTATGGGGAAAATGTGTCAGAGTTAAAAACTACAACCACACCAACGAGGGGTGAAAAGAAAAAAATACTCCTGACAATTGGCGAAATGACCTCACTATAAAGCCCACTCCCTTCCCTTATATCCTCAATTCCTAACCCTAGCCACCCTCTCCTTCTGTTCTCTTTCTATCCTTAGCCTCCTCACTCTCTCTATCATCTCTTTCTCTCTCTCGAGGTTGAATCGCCGTCCACCACCGCTGACGTTGTACCTGGCGCTAGCCTTCGAAATCCACCGTAATCGAAGCCACCGTCGTCCGAGAAGCTGCCGTCTTCTGAGAGGCCGCCACAGTCAAAGATAATTTTAAAAGGCAAAGCCGAATAAGCACACGGCCAAGGAGCTGGCGGCAATTCTCGACGCAGCAACCACCAAAAGTGGAGGAGGCAAGTATGAGCTCGTCGACCGAGCAGGGCGTGGAAATCTGAGAACTGGGGTATATGAAAACGGTTGATGTTAATCGGATTCAGGATTTTGTTCTCCAAGATTCGTCCTTAATTGGGTATGAGCAAAGTTAATTTCTACTTCTTCTTCTTCTTCTTCTTCTTCTTCTTCTTCTTCTTCTTCTTCTTCTTCTTCTTCTTCTTCTTCTTCTTCTTCTTCTTCGTCTTCTTCTTCTTCTTCTTCTTCTTCTTGTGTTGTTATTTTTGGTGTATCTTTACTAGTAATTCAAGTGAGATCTAGTATATATGTTTAAACAATTTCGCGAGTCAATTTTAAATGTTTCCTTTTCTATGCCCTCTTCGTCTTATTCATCATCATCCTCCTCCTCCTCCTCCCCCCTCTTATTCTTCTTCTTCTTCTTCTTCTTCTTCTTCTTCGAGTGGGGTGAGATATCTGGGTTTTCTTCGATCTGTTTTGTTTTGTTGAAATAGGGGATTTTGGTATTGGTGGTGTTTCTGCAACTTTGGCGGTGTTTTGATCGCAGTTTTGGGGTGATGTAGGTGGCTGTGGTTGTGGTGTATTTGGCTGCTATAGTTTGTTGGAAGAGGTGGATTTGTGATGTAGCAGTGGTGTTACTTGTAGGTCTGTTAGGTGGTTTAATGTATGGTGGATGGATTGGGGGTTTAACAGGAGGTTGTGAGGTAAACAAAGGAGGAGGTGGATCTGTGGAGTTTGGTAGTGAAGGAGGTGGTTCTAGCCTTGGTGGATAGTGGTAACAATGGTGTGTAGGAGGGAGTTTTAGGTGGGTTATGGTAGTTTATTGTGATGGTGATGAAGCCAGATTGTTGTTGTTGTTGTTGTTGTTGTTGTTGTTGTTGTTGGTGTTGGTGGTGGTGGTGTGGTGGTAGTGGAGGTGGTGCTCAAGAACACCAAGAACATGAAAAACATGATGAATTCAATAATAAACAAAAAGGGTGTTATATGTCCACAATTTGTAAGGGTAAAATGGTCACAAAAATTCAGTTTGCACCACCCACTAACCACCCACTAACGGATTATACCAGAAGGGTGGTATATGTCCACCCTCCATCACTGACTGGGGCGCAAAAGGTATTTTTCCCATAAATCAGGGGACAAATGTATTTTCCCCATAAATGGAGGGTGGTTTTTGTCTTTTACCCTTTCAATTTTTTTGTTGATCCTAACAACCGATCTACTTATTTAGATTAGGCAATCCCAAATAAAAGATCCAACTGTTTAATTATTATCTTGTTACGTTTTGCATGCATCAACCATACACCAAAAATAAATAACAAGACAATAAATAATTAAAACGTAATGTGGATGTGGCCTCCTAAAACTAAGATATTCCAAACCCAATGAGAATATCTATAAGCCCAAACACAGCAAGCTCTTCTCCATGTGCCTCCCTCTTTAGTCCATGCGTCCTTGCTTGAGGAATAACGTCATCTTATGGTTTCTTCAGTCTTTGATCTTCTTCTCCATGCCTTGACTAAATTATATCTATCTAATTATAACTAGCATCTAAATTAATAGAGGAACCTCACAGGCAAAGGAGAAGACGACGCGCAGGCCGTAAAATTAATTAATTATATTAATTATAATAAAACCAAACCACAAAAAATAAACATCCACATCATCCACATCTAAGGTCACATCCAATCACCATGCGATAAATCACATAGTGCAGTTAAAATCGAATTTTAACGCGCTTGGTCAATTTTAGTTAAATTTGGGATTTTCTAGGGTCAAAACGGTCAAACGGTCGCGCCAATCCTTATTGGCCGAAGTGTTTGGACCTGCCAAACCGGGCCAACACCAGTCGGGCCAGCTTGCACAGTCAAACTAGCGACTGGCCGAGCCCAGTGGGTGTTTTGGTCCGCGCGCCAAGGGGAGTGGCGGGTGGCACGATCGAACCCTATAGGGTCTGTTTTTTTCCCTTTCCTTGTGAGCGGATCCTCAATTGTAGGAAAAAACACATTTTCCCCAATTTTGCCCAAAGCCTAGCTTTTCAAATAACAAAAACTCACATCATATGTGAACGAAATTCACTAAACTTTACACGATATGTAAAATTAGCTTATTCTATACTTAATCATTTTCAATTTGCATAATTATGCCAATATTAGGTTTTCGCAAAAAATAATGATACGGTATAAAAACTGATGAAACGACAATACATAAATCACGTTATGCACTACGACCTGTGGCTCTGATACCAAGGGTTTTGATGCAGGTTACGCAGCGAAAATACGATAAAATATTCCTGATCAAGACCCTCCATGAACCGCATGACAAGCCAACATAACATGATAAAGGAAGACGATGTGTACCTTTTGGGTTTGTGTGATCACAACGAAGAATAGCGTCCACATCTCTACTGCTATCGACACCTTGGATTGCTAGTTGGAATCCCCTTAGCGTCTTGTGCTAGCTACGTCGAAGAGGGAGGCGAAAGAATCACTCAAAACAGACAAGATGTGGCCGAACCTGTAATACCCCGTCTAATTATAAGGGGTAAAATATTCATTTGAGAAGTTAAATAAGAAATATATTGAGAAAAGTAAGGCTGGGTAAATTATTTCAATGTCATAGCTAAGAAATTCGTGTGAGATTTTAGAAAAACATTATGTTAGCTATAGTGAATTAATTTTAGAAGACTAAAGAGAATGTTAGTTGCAAATAATATTTGAGTAAATTATTTGTGTGGGTTTATAGAAAATAATAGATTAGAATTATTGAATTATTACGTAAGAGTTTCTTTAATTTTTTGTTGATAACGCGTGTTCGACCACCGCGAAACTCTATAGATTTGCCGCACCTAATCGCACTATTATTTTATGTGCCCAACCACACCCAATCATCTAGGTGGCAAGTACCTCCACCTCACCCAATAATTTCTTATAAGCTCTTCTTCACCAAACAAAACAACCTTCGGGAAGCGTTTTTTCCACCGCCTTGGCATCCTTTGCCTTCATGGAAAAGTCGTTGAAGCCGCCCCAATCTCCACCGCCCTCACTTGCCTTGGCCTCCAAGTAAACTGAGCTATAAAAGCTCCTCACACCCCCACAGCCACCTGCAGACCACTCCAGCCACCCTCCATCACCACAACCACCGTCAACATCATCACCATCACCGCCACCTTCGGCAAAAGAGAAACAACCACCACCTTCATCACTTACACTCTCTACCTGTTCTCTCTCTCTCACCCTCTGTTTTGAAGAAAACAACAGAAGCAGCAAGACTGTGGTGGCAGCAGCCACAACTACCACCACGTCCACCATTGCTACCGGCGACCACCACCCGAGAAAGAACATAAACCACCTCTCTCTCTCTCAACTCTCTGCCCATCTTTCTGTCTCCCCCTCTATGTTTATCTGTTCTCAGAAACGAGCAGCAGCAACTTCGAAAGTTGCAGCAACCACCAACCCCGCCATTGCCGCCGAAGCTCTGGCGACGAGCACCTGAGAGAAAATCCACTGCTCAATTTCCCTATCTCTTGCTTCCATCTCTATGCTCTCTCATCACCCTACTCTATCCAGGAACAGAGTCTGAGAAGCCCCCAAGTAGCACCACCACCGTAGCAGGCCACTGCCGACGGCAAAACACCATGGAAACCGGCCTACTTTCCCGGCCAAGCTCCTAAGCACTAACCAGCACCCGAGCTGCTTCCAGTAGGATCCTAGGGCCCTAACCAAGGCAGTAGGAGGTTCAAACCAAGCCTGAGAAGCCATTAAAGCCGGCAACGAAGCTCAACTCTGGCGACTCTGACGTCGAACTCTGACACGAACCATTTCTTGACTGTTACCGGCCATTTTTGGCCTAGGTACGTTCTATACTCTCTGATTAGTTGGTATACATAGTCAAAATTGAAACTTGATAGCTTAAATCCTAGTTAGATTGATGAAATTGAATTTTGTTTCTATAAGGGGGTAAAAATGTAGTTTACATAAACTGTTATAGCATGTATAGGGGTGTTGTTTGTATTTTCAGAACCTGAATGGGTTGTTAGTGTACTATATCAATTCTGTTTTGTGAATATTTAGGGTGTTTGTGGACTTTTAATATAATTTGGGGGTTTATATGCCTTTTACTTAAACTTCACACCTTTCGTTAAAAATAAAAATAATAATTTTGAATTAGAAATAATTCCTAAATATATTAGTTTTCATCCTCGTTTCGGAAAAATAATTCGGGTGTCGAGATAATATCTCAATTGTTCGTTAAAAATTAAATAAGAAATGGTGTTATTGAAAAACTTAAATAAATTAAAATTACCTAATCACTTAGTTGATGAATTGAATATCTAACACTTGTAAAATTTGACATTTCACTAGCTTGTTAATACTATAATATTATAGAAATTTTATTAAATATATTAGTCGTTTAAAGTAGACGCGTTGTTTTAGAAAATTATAATTAAATAATAAAACGTTAGGAAATAACAAGTGGGTATTTGGGTTGATTTAAAAAGAGTCTTGTTAGGACCTATAGTATTCTATTTTGGATTTGTGTTAATTCGTGACGTGAGCTACAATTTGTGGGTGTTAATTTTGTAGGCAGGAGTAACTTCTAGAACGTGTTGTCGCTGTTAATAAGGTAAGTGAACATGCCAAGCCTTGCATGCCTAGCTCTTTTCGTGTCGTAATTTGATTTTTAATACCTGTCTCAAAATGTGTTTGCGATTTACATGTCTTATTTGAGGTTTTCTTACATTTTAAAGAAGTTGCTTTGATTTGATACTTTCACACAAAAATAATAATGCGTAATAACGTAAAGTGGAAAGAGTTGTGCCGGAGAAGCTTATTATTGTCGTGTGACTTCTGTCACGCGGCCCGTGGTTATTATTTAATATTGTCGAGCTTGACTCAGCCCGTGGTTATTATTTTATTATTGTCGAGCTTGACTCGGCCCGTGGTTATTATTTTATTATTGTCGAGCTTGACTCGGCCCGTGGTTATTATTGTCGAGCTTGACTCGGCCCGTGATTATTATTATTGCCCCATGTACTCACCTCTCTGGCCGCAAGAAGTCTTAGAGGGGTGCCGGCACTTAAGGTCTTGGAGTATGCGAGATGGATAGTAGATTCTTCCCCGTAGCAACACAGTTAATAATACAGTTCTCTGACATTTGGGATATTTCTGAAAAGAAAAGAAGAAAGAGATTGGGAATAATTCTCCCCTTTTGAAAGTTGAGAAAGGAAGATCAAAAGAATGAGAATTTTATAAGTATTCTTACTGGATGCATCAGGTTCACTTCTTACAGTTTTACAGTTTATATTTGAGTTCATGATTTACTCTGCATGTTACATTTTTTATAATTTATTTTCCTCTGTATACTTATTGTGAAAAGAAAGTTATGTTTCGTCTTCTGATTTACGAGCTTGGGTGTCACTTACTCAGTATTTCCATGCTGACTTTGAAAACTGCGGTTCCTGTTTTCCTTCCCACCGCAGGTTTAGGAGCTGAAGACTATGGTGTAGCTGGGTACGAGACTCACTTAGATGGATTTCATCACGAATAGAATCTAGTATGGTTAGCAGGAATAACGTTGTAGTTTTAAAAACACTTGTGTAATATCTAGAGACACTTTGTGATGTTTAATATTATGTAATAAATAAAGATTTTGGGATGTTATGCTTTTGATTTCCGCTGTTACTTTTAGCAGCGCCCTGCTAGGTTTTCCGGTCCGGAACGGATGGCTTGGGAATTCAAGGGTCGTTGCAGAACCACCTAGGCTGACGGGTATGGGGGGGACGGCTCTGAGGCTCTCTCTCTCTCTCCTTGCTCTCTTATTTCTTAATGAAGGCTCATTGTGAAATAATAGCTAGGATTGACCTTTTATAGTTAATAACTCCTTATTAACTACAAACTAGCCCCCATACTAATCATGTCCATACACGGATTAGTCCACTTTGCAAACTAGTCCTACTAACTTTTCATGTGGTTGTGTATTGATCCTTGTAATTAGTTAGTCCAACTAATTAATATCGAACTCCAATTTAATCCATATGGTCTGTGACCCTGTAGGTTCATATTTTATTCGTAGTAACAATTACAAACATAGAGCTGTGTCTAGCAACACATCTATGCCATCCAATAAATAGAGATAGTCAGTGATCTGACAAACCTTGTGCCCAATGTTACTGTGTTGTGTATGTCTCTTTGTCTCTATATCCGAATGGGACACGAGACATAATTGTCACACTCTTATATCCAATCCATAGTTTCTCGATCCTGGGAATAGACTTATTCCAAGCAGATAACATCAATATCTCATATTGATTTATCTCAGACTGGCCAGACATTCTATAAGCTCTACCCCTCGAGTGGCCATGGATATTTACTCCCATTATGTAGGAGGGAAAAATCCTATATACATCACAACCATCTCTCAGCTTGCTTCCTATAATGTCTGATAACCGCCTTTATTACTACCTAGTCACGGTGTAGCATTTGACGAGATTAAAACATAATATTCCACAACTAGAGTATCTAGTGACTTCAAGTTTAAGGACTACAACACCATTGTCACTACGAGAAGCACGTTTGACAGTAACATAATTTAAATGTGGCCTTCTCGTGGTGGGTCAATCCAGTATGCCATTACTCCTAATGCATATCCATGTGTTAGACTTGATATCTCCATATCAATCTACCATACTAGTATATAGTGATCGTCCTATAAGGAATATTGATATGTAAGATAAACAACAATTGTAATATAAGGACTTCATTATATTAAATATCTCCACAAATAATAAATTAATATTCTTGCCAAAACAATGTTCATAATAGATTGCCTCTAGGGCATCTAATCCAACAAATATTACATTACATTAAGAACAAGAGAGAAGGAAGGGAAGGCATGTTGGCTTTAATGTTGGATATGCTTAAGGCATTTGAAAGAGTAAAATGGGCATATCTAGAAAGGCTTATGTGGAAACTTGGTTTTTGTGCAAAGTGGATCAAATGGATAATGTCCTACATAAGCTCTGTATCTTTCAGAGTTGTGGTTAATGGTCAAGCCAGTAATTTTATTTCACCCTCTAGAGTTATCAGACTAGGTGATCCCCTGTCTCATCTTTTTTGTTGCGCATGTTTTCTTTCTTTTATCTTGAACTATTTTGAATCTTTCATGTGGTTTTGTGGAGCAAAAATAGCAAGAGACTGCCCTTCCATAAGTCATATTCTCTTTGCAAATGATTGAATCTTATTCTGCAAGGCAATATAATAGACTGTAGTGCTATCAATACAGTGTCAGAATTATATAAGAGAGCGTATGGTCAAACTATTAATAGGGGCACATCTCAAGTTCAATTCAGTCCCAACACAAGTGGTGTCTTGAAAGATTTGATTCAGTATTATCTCAGGATCGCTAAGGATTTCAAAGGTGGTAAGAATCTTGGTCTTCCCTCCCTTATTAGCAGATCAAAAACTGAAGTGCTGAAATATTTAAGGATAAGGGATGAATTGAAGGGATGATGACATCTCCTTGGGGTGACCCTTGGTCACCAAGAAATCACAGCTTCAAAATCACATCTCAAAGCCCTTCAAGTTGTTTTGTGTCCAAGGTATGTGAGCTCATTAATTATGATTGTATATCTTGGAATCGCATTTTGGTTAAGGATTTATTTAATGTTGTTGATGCCAATACTATCTTATCAGTTCCTGTGGCCGGTATCAATTGTGAAGACAAAAATTTATGGGAATTTACAAGTGATGGGCATTTAGTGTGAAATCAGCCTATAATCTAATCCAAATTCAGAAGAGGAAACTTTTTGGTGCTTCCAATAGCAGATTAGCTATTTGGAGATGTTTTTGGGGGATTTTTTAGTGTAACCCATAATCAAAGTTTATTTCGGAAATTGTTAAATGCTACCTTACCTGTCCATGCTTCAATTTTTGAAAAATACGTGGTTGATGATGAAATCAGTAGGGTCTGTGGTGAAGGATTTGAAATTGAGCTCCATTTGTTCAGATGTTGTCCTATTTATAAGATGACTTGGAAGCTCTCCCCTTTAAGGTTGGCTTGTGATGAGTTTGAATGTACCTCAATAAATGGCTGGCACTTATCATTATAGCTCTTTATTCTTAAGCCTTTTCCTTCAATTTGTTGGAACTTATGGAAAGCTAGAAATGATTGGGTATTTTTAACAAGAATAGATGGCAGCCATTTCAAATTGTCCAAAAAGCCATTGTAAGATGGAATGAGTATAGGAGTTGTTGTCGAAGTCAAATAATCCGGAAGCCTGCAAGTAGAGTAGAAGAAGTCATGAGCTTGCCTCTTGGAGTAGAGTTAAAATCTTCACAGATGCTGCAAAGGATTTGAAGAATCATAAAGGTGGCATAGAAGTTTTTATTGTTGAAAATGATAAGCTTCATATTCTGTTATTCCAAAAGCTTCTTAATGATTCTTCATTTTGGATGCTTTGGCAATAAGGGAAGCTATTCTTTGGTGCGAAAATTCGGGTTTTTTGGAGGTTCTATTGTGCTATGATTGTGAAGTGGTGGTTAACTATCTAAATTGTACAAGTGTTGCTAATATGAGCAAGATATGTTCAACTGGGGAGAATTCTCATCAGCTTTCAAAGTTTTTCTTCTGTTTGTAAGTTTGTCTTCATAGCAAGAGAGCTAAACTCTAATGCTCATTGTTTTTCTAGAAGTTTTTTGCAGTCAGATGCATAATCTAACCGCTATTTCTACACTTATTGGTGTTGATAGCCCTTAGTAATGAATACTTTCAGTTGCTATTTTTTTTTAAAAAAAAAAAGGGTACATACACCATTATAAAAATAAGTCTTGAGTACCAATTTTTGTACTTAATATTTCTAACTCTCTATCTCCCTCAGTTTCATCCAATATATGTTGGCTTCTTCAAAAAAAATCGGAAATATTTTGGTGATTATTCCATATCTTGGCTGAGTTCGCAGCTTAAGTGAACCGCATTGTCGGGTGTGAGTTATGAGTGAAATAATTATAACCGGAGGCTCTCTTCCACGTTCATATGCATACTGGGGGATATATGGCTCATTGAAATAATGTGTAAGTTAATGTTACTTCTTCTATTGCACCAGATTCTTCCAATCTTGTTGAATCTCATTTTTAAGGGTGTGATATTAAGTAAAAATATACCATTACTAAAGGGTACAAGCCACCAATTGGGGGGGGGGGGTGGTGAGACCCACTGCTGTGAAAAATCAATAAGTTGCTAAACCATTTCTGCCAAAAATTTAACAAAATTAATCCAAAAATAATTCAAAGATTGGAGCTTAATTGGTTGTCCAATCTGTTAGAGAATTCCCTAGAGGCAATTTATTTCTTGTGACATATATATGGATTTACTATTCATTATGTTATCGATATGGAGATATATTGACATGAATTTAGTCCTTAGAATATAAATTTTATATTCTTAAATATCCCTAGTCATATACTGCAGTTAATAGGACGATTGAATTGCATAAAGACTAGTATGTGGGTAGATTGAAGTCACTAGATTTTCTAGTTGTGGAATATTGTGTCTTGATATCGTCAAACGCTACACCGTAACTGGGTAGTAATAAAGGCGCATATCGGACACAATAGGAAGCAAGCTTAGAGATGGTAGTGATGTATATAGGATTTGTCCCTCCCACATAATGGGTGCAAATTTCCGCGGCCACTCGAGGGGTAGTGATTATAGAGTGTATGGCCACACTCAGATAAATCAATATGGAATATTGATGTTATCTATATGGATAAGACTATTCCCAGGATAGAGAAACTATGGATTGGATATACGAGTGTGACTTGTATGTCTCGTGTCCAATCCGGATATAGAAACAAAGGGATGAGACAATACTTGCACAAGGTTTGTCGGATTACTGACTATTTCTATTAGTTGGGTGGCATGGATGTGCTGCTAGACACCGCTCCATGTTATCAATCATTACTACCAATTAAGTAGAAACCTATGGGATCACACTCCCTATGGATTAAACCGAAATTCGAAATTAATTAATTAATCTGATTAATTAAATAGAAGGATCAATACGCAACTACTTGCAAACTTAGTAGGACTAATATGCAAGTTGGACTAATCCGTGTATGGACAGGATTATGAGAGGGGCTAATATGTAGTTAACAAGTAGTTATTAGACTATATATATGAACACTCCTAGCTTATTTTCTCCGAGAGTGTCATAATTGTTATAACACACGGAGAGAACAAAGCAAGGAGAGAGACAAAACACTAGAGGGCCGAACCCCCCTAGTGTCGCACCTCTATCCGTCGGCCTCAAGGAGGGGTGCTTCCCCCTCCTTTGTTATGGTTTGCGTGATTCTTCTTCTTCCTCGTTCATCCATATTTAGCACAAAGGTGTGGAGGATCCGGAATCAATCCTAGAAGTGGACTATTCGTAGAGACGTGAACACTATTTCGCGTACGAAGTCATCCAAGGAGACAAACAAGGTATTTAATATCACATCCTTTACTATCGTTATGATGTCTAGTCCTGTGATCCTTGGAGGGTCTTGTGCGGATATTTTTTTATTCCCCTGCGTAATCCGTTACAAAACCTTACAGTGGTATAAGAACCACAGGTCATAGAGCATAATGTAGTTTATGTGTTACGTTTATGTCAATTTTACACCTTAATTGTTGAGATTTTTCAATTTGGAAACAACTAAACTTGGGCAAAAAGGAATGAAGAAGTTGTTTTGGAAACAAATTCTAAAGGGGTTCGGCCCCTTGTGGGACCGTCCCCCTCTTCCTTGTTTCCCAAGCATGCCACGGCCAAGGGTCAGGCCTTCCTAGCGCACGGGTTGGCCGTGTGGGCTAGGGGCCAGCAGCCCCAAGGCCATGTGGGAGTCCTTTAGGGTTCGGACAAGAGTGTTGGTGGGCCCCTTGGACTGTTTTGACCTTAGTTCATCCAAAATCAACTAAAAATGACCAAGCACATTAAACTTGGATTTTAACTGTTAATGTACTATTCCCATGGTGGTTGGATATGGCATTAGATGTGGATGTTGTGACTATTTTTATTTTGTGGTTTGTTTTTACGGTCTGCGAGCCGGTAAAATTATTGTGATAGTTAATTAGGTTTTACGGCCTGCGCGGCGATCTTCTTCTCCACTTGTGAGATCTCTCTATTTAGTATAGATGCTATCTAGTATTATATAGAGTAGATGATAGCCAAGAAATGGAGAAGAAGCCTAAAGAATAGAAGAAACCACAAGATGACGGCATTCAACAAAGCTATGGAGCATGGATTAAAAGATGGAGGCACATGGTGATGAGCTTGCTATTTTTTTTAGGGTTCATATATATTCTTATTGGCTTAGGAATATCTTAGTTTAGAGGCCATATCCATATCAAGTTTAATTTTTGTTTGTGGTTGTTTAATTTATTGTCTTGTTATTTTATTGTTGTTGTATGGTTGATACAAGAAAAATTGGTGACAAGATAAAACAACCCGGATCTTTCATTTGGAGTTTGCCCTACTCAAATAAGTAGATTAGTAGATATGGTTCAACAAAACAATTAAAATTGAAAGGAAAATCCCTCAATTTTTAGATATTGCGTTTTGTCTTCTCGTTACTTAAACACTCATCATGATCATGCTTTACCAAGATCGTGCGTGCCAAAGCAGGGCGACGTGGTTCATCATGATGTGATGCGATGGCTCAAGTAATGTGCAACTATTGGAGTAACAGTTTGGACACAACTAGGAGCTCTTAATGGGATTAAAATCCTAGAGTCAACCAATTGGAATTATGTATGGGTTGAATAAAAAATGACTTATTTTGACAATTGAACCAAGAGTTGCATGGGGATGCAATTGGAATAGTTCCTACCTAAATAACTAATTTTTGGGTAACTTGCCAAAGCAAGCAAAAAAAGAAGTGAAATATGGATCTTGGCCCACTAGAAAATATAATGATATTTTTCGCATTATAATGGAGGGTTATTAATTCTAGAAAAATTATGGGAGCTATGTTTTACAATTTAAGTTTTTGTTGAATAAAGTACAACGTCACAAATTTTTGCATAATCATTTTATGTTGAATACCCATGGCATTAAACAAACAAAACACGACTTTATGTCCTTGATAAGGACAAGTTGTCTGGATTCAGTTTTCTAGACTGGTATAAATTGAGAATTGTTCTCAATTTAAAAAAAAAATGTGTACATCGTAGAACATAAAGTTATCTTCCCACCGACTACCTAAACACACTAAAACCTAATGGAAGGAACATAAAATAATGGTTCTTTGGATGTCACTTGCCTCATGTTAGCTGCCATGAACTCTGAGATTTGGAAGCAAGATAAGAAACATGGAGGAGTATGATATGAATTCATTAAAGGAAGCTCTTTCACATAGCGAGCTGGACATGAAAGGTTTGAATTGTTTCTCAAGTTTGCGCTCTCTTGCTTAGCACTCTTCATGATCAAGATGGAATGATTTCGGGCTTGCCAAAGCAAGGCGACTTGATCCATCGAGATATGAGGTGACGACACAAGCTATTAATGTGTGACTGCTGAAGCAAGAGCTCATACACAACTAAGCTATTTCAATATGATTAAAAGTTTAGGGACTGGAAGTTATCTATGAGATAGATAAAGGATAAAATTTATTCGCCCAAGTGGACCAAGAATTGCATTGAATGCAATTAAGGTTTTGTTCAAAGGTGATTTACTCAATTAAATTGATAACCAGTTAACAAAGTGCTCATAAGGGCTAAGGCAAACATGTTAATGGTTAATAGCATGGGTAAGGGCAAAAGGTTTGTGCTGACCCCATGGGTATAAAGTAAGCTTGTTGCTAATTCCAAGTTGCCTTAAAGTAACTAAAGTCGTGTAGAGGAAGAGAGACTGCCCAAAGTACCTGTATGAAAATAATAAATGAATTCTGAATTCTGAAGGGGTGTATAGTAGGTAGAAATACAGGATCAATACTCTAGAAGGGGGGGGGGTTGAATAGAGTATGCAATCTTTTCCTAAAATTGCAAGAATAGTGGTTTCAAAATATTTGTAAGGTGTCAAGGCCTTGAAATGAGTCTCAAGTCCTTGGAATGAAAACAGTTAGAGTATACAAAGAATAAACCTATTACAAGGCCTTGAAATGAGTTTCAAACCCTTGAAATTAAATTGTTTTAAATAATGAAAAAGTTCTAAGTATGGAACTGAAAAGTAAATGCAAGAGACACAAGATATATAGAGTTCAGTCCACTTGGATCTACGTCTCTACCTCAGGGAAGAACACAAGAAATGAATTTTCAGTGAGTGTGCAGTGTCCTTCTGATTGTAGGATTGAGAGAGATTAATCTACTTCTTCGTTGCTCGCCAATCCTTTAATGTTTTTGAGTGTCTCTACTTATTGTCCCGTTGCAATGCTTCACATTTCCCACTTTTTATAGAGTAGTTTGAAATGAGGATCTTCATGATCTTCTCTTTAACAAACTTCCTATTTTGTAGCTTCAGCTGGGAATTCTCTAACAACTTCTTCAACGGATAGTTTGATCAATATCTTCAAGGATACTTATTTGATATTGTATGAACAACTGTTAGGCAACTTCCAAACACAGCATAATTGATCACTAAAACAATTCATCATATAATTTCATTTCCTGCAAAACTCAGGTTAGGAAACAAATCCTGAAAAATAGGAAACAAAAATACCTGCAAAATTGAGTCAAACAGATGATGTTAGATACTATAAACTGTGTTAAAATACTTTTTCTTTCATCATCATGTATCAACTAATCAAGCACATGGGTTTAGGAGTTGAATTAAGATCAGAAACTCCCCCTAAGTTCATGCATATAAAGCACAGTCAGTTTAAAGGCTTTGAAAGCTGTTTTCAGGCCTTGAAATAGAGTCTTGAAATTAGATTTAACTTACAATCTCCCCTTGATGAAAGACAAAACCACAATCTGTTTGATACTGTGATTCAGCAAAAAATACTCATTAGCATATAGTCAAATATTGCACATGATATCCAAAATAAATCCAACTTATTAATTTGTTGAAAGTACCACATAACATCAAAATTCAAATAATTAAATCTACTGACCAAAAACCAAACCAGGTCAGATCTCCTATTAAGAAAATAAAACAAATAAAAAAAAATAAAATTTCTCCCCCCTTTTGACTTTCATCAAAAAAGAATGAGAAGATGTTGGATCAAAGTTTTTGGAAAGATTTGTAAGACTGTTTGAAAAGATGAAATTTTCAAGACTTTAAAAGGATTTCAAGGCCTTGAAAGGGAAAAGAAAGAGTAGGCAAGAGTTAAGGGGTTGGGTCTTCATTTCCTTGCTGATTTGCATCTTCTTCCTGACTATTTACCTCATCATCAGCAACCTGTTCTTCTTCTTGTTGAGTCACATCATTATCAGCTTCTGCTTCTCCCTTAAACAAATTAGCAGCAGTCACAATTTCTGGAACACTTGTCTTCTTTGATTTCTTCTTCTTGAGATCTATAAGTAGTGCTCCTGAATCAGGACTGTCCACTTCTTCCTCTTGATCTGCAGTTGGTTCATCAACCACCTGCTTTCCTTTATCTTTTACTTGAGCAGTCACTTTTTGAGTTGAATGTTCACTGAGAAGATCCTTTGCTGAATCAGCCTTTTTGGTACTCTTCCAGCTTGAGACACTTCTCCAGGCACATCAAACACCGACATGCTTCTGAAAATGTTTTCAACCATGTACTTCACTTGCCTAAGATCATTTTCAAATCCATGTTGATTCTCCTTCACTTCATCAATGTCCATCTGAAGTCCATTTAGCATCTAAAGAACCTAGGAGTTATCTTGAGGGTGAAAGGTTTGACTTGAAGTTGGGATCAAGGTCTTGGGTTTGAGAAATTTCTTGGTGCTCAACTCTTGCTCTGTTAAATCTGAGTATAGCTTCCAAGTCTTAGCACTGGTTTTCACCACTCCAATCTTACCAAATACCTTCTCATTAAGCATACCAAACCCAGTAGTGATAGTCTCGTCCCTATCAGTTGGAATTTCAAAGTGCTGGAAGAAAGAGGAGAGCAAATTGGCATATGGCATGGGGTGTTTTCTCTGTTTGGTTTGGCTATACAGCATGTGTTCCATTACAAGCTTTGGAAGATCAACTTCATAACCATGCATGACCAAATACATTAAGTGAAACACCCTATCAGTGATCAGCTCCTTTGAGTATTCCCTTGGTACCACACACCTCATCAAGATTGTAAACATAATTTTTGCTTTAACAGTCAGCACAGAGTGTGTTAACCGCTTGGATGAGGTAGGGGTATTAGGAAGAAATAACTCTGATAAGTCTGAAGCTCATGGACATTATGTTATGAAAATAGAAGCAGAGAGCTTAGCTCCTTGATGATGAAATCCAGAAACACAAGCATAAGAAATTGCTAAAGTACCAAAGCTTCAAAGATTTGAGTTACTGTAGCAGTTCCTATATGTTGAATTATCTAACTGTTTTGTGCAGGGTTTGGTTATGTTATGATGATGATGGTTCAGTTATATAATTCCATTCAGCAATCTATGTTCTAATTTGATCATTGCAGGACTGAGTTGGAATGAAAATCCAATGCTCATTTTGGTGAAGTTAGAAGGCAAAGCTTCAAAGCTTTGAGATATTCTAGTTGCTCTTTACTTCTTAGTTCTACTAACCATCTTTCTGTATGCAGATGGATTCACTATATCTTAGATATTATTACATGTTGTTTATTGTCTATTATAGTGGACTTTATAATTGATTACTTGATATATTCATGAGATTGAATATACTTGTTAACTCAGAACTGTCAGCAGACAATTCTAGCATAGTTTTCTCATTAGTTGTTAGCTGCTGTTTCAAGCAGATATTCTTGCTAGATTATATTGTTATTTGTTTGATCTTATTTACTAAGTATTTGCAGGTCTGTTGGACACTCCAACGTCCATAAACAGATCAGCAATGCATTCAAATTAAGTTGTTGACAGGAGCATATAAGAAAGGAGATATTTCAGGAATTATGTTCCTGAAATCTCTCAAGTCAGTTGCATACTCAGATCAACTACTTATATTTGAATTGCAGAGAATTATAAGAGATACAAAGGTCGTGGTTTTTAAGAGTGCAATGAACTGGGAAGATCAATTACATACAGCTCTTCAAATCATTCAGGAATTTAACTCAAGCAGACTGAAGATCATTCAATTCCAGAAGAACTCTTCCAGGCTTTAAACAGCTTATCTTTTCTGAGTTATTCTTTATGTACTCAATGGTATTATTTATTCTTCATATCTAAAACCTCACTAAACTTAGTAGTTTGGTTGTTTAAGTGAATAACAAGAGGTTCTTATTGTTTCAACAGGTTGTAGCCTGTAACTAGATAGGTTGGGAACCACAAGCTGTATAAGTGTAAGGTGGCTCACTTAGTCTTGAGATATAGGGCTAAATATGGGTGATTAATAAGAAGTTGTGTTTGAATCCTGGAGGGATTAGATACCTCAGGCAGAGACTAGGTCCAATTGTGACTGAACTCTGTAAAATCTCTGTTTTCTTGCTATTTACTTTTGCTGCATTTACTTACAGTTTATTTTGGAAGTTTCAAAGCTTCAGAGCTTTCCAAGTCTCAAAGCTTTGAAGCCTCTATACTCTGCTGCTATATCTTTAAGCTTATCAAATCCTTTCAAAGCTTTGAGATATCAACAATTTGATCTACTAAAGTTCCAAAAACTTGTGTTTTGGCAAAAGCTAGCATTCTCTATTCATCCCCCCTTCTAGAGTATTATTATACCTGTTTACACCTACATTACACACTTTCAAACTCTTATTTTGCTAGTTTCAGGGCTTCATTCTTTGGGGGATAGTTACTGGTATGATACCTCTTAGGACAACGTAGAACATTGGCAAACTCAGAGTGATCTAGTTCCATATCAATACCAGCAACTTTGGTCTGAATTTCCAGATTTGCAGTTTTCCTGAGTTGTTTCATGTTTAGGTAAAAGAATCTGGTGAGTCTGGGGTAAGCTAACTCTGGAGGGTTTAGAACAAAACCTAAGAGAGGTTTTCTTCAACATTTTGATACACTTCAGATTCAAACCATGTAACATAGGAAGACTGATCATACTACAGAATGCAACTGGTCTAGAAGCAAATCCATCTGGCCATTGACCTCTACAACATGAGTAATGAACCATGTATTATCAAGGGCAGATTTCTTACCAGTGGATTTCTTCTTCTCTGAATAGATATTTAGTGCCTTCTCAATGTTCTCTTCTAGTTCATCCTCTGGTTCTTCTTCTGTCACATTTTCTTTTCCTTTGTCTGCTTTGTCTTCCTTCTTCTTCACCTTCTTAGGGCTGCCAATCTGAATCCCTTTATGTTTTTCTTGAGAAGACTCCACTGTCTTCTTCTTCTTGCTGGACACTGGTGTCAGCTCTTTCTTTGCCTTCTTCTTGGGAGGAGGAGTGCCATGTCTTCTGCTGTTGGAGTCTTTGAATTGGAATCCCCACTGATGGTCTGAACCTCTTCCAAAGTGGCCTTTCTTTTCTTCTCTGCGCCAACCTTTGAACCACCAGCCATCTTAATTCTGTCAGAGGCTCTTATACTGCTCATTAGGGTTTGGGGAGAAGAAGAGAGAGGTAGGATAGATACGAAGGAGAGAAATAGAGAAGAAGATAAATAGAAGAGAGTTTCAGTTTGAAAAGGAAACTAAATATTCTTCCTAATCTTTGAATATCTGCTCAATCAAAAAGATTCAAATTTTGTGTGTGCCATTGGAAATAAAAGATATAATACTATTTTGGCTAAAAAGGGGTATTTAAAAAGTTGAGGGGCAACATTGAGCAATTATCTACAAAGATAACACCCAACATTGAAAGATCCAAATTATTGACTAACTAGCATACAGTCTTACTTTCAATGCTTTTTGGAATGGGTTTCAGGGCCTTGAAAAGTTGTATGAGGGAAAGCACATATACTCAAGTCTTTGAAACGATTTTCAAGGATTTGAAAATTAGTTCAAACCTTTGAAACACATAATACTTACCTGATTCTCCCCCTAAACCAATGCTTCTTAATTCCAATCTTAAGGCTGAGAATCTTTCATCGGGCAATGGTTTAGTAAAGATATCTACAAATTGCAAGTTAGTAGACACAAATTCAAGAACAATATCACCTTTTTCAGCATGATCTATGATGAAGTGATGTCTGACATCAATATGCTTTGTTCTTGAATGCTCAAATGGCTTATTTGAAATTGATATTCCACTTGTGTTGTAACACTTGATAGGTATATCATTGAAATCAAATCCAAGGTCTCTCATTTGTGCTATCCATAACACTTGTGAACAGCAAACTCCAGCTGCTATGTATTCAGCTTCTGCTGTTGATAGTTCCACTGAGTTTTGCTTCTTTGAATGCCAATTAAAGATGATCCAAGAAATTGACAACATCTTTATGTACTTTTTCTATCAACTTTATATCCTGCAAAGTCAGCATCTGAATAGCCACACAAAGAGAAGTTAGATTGTTTAGGATACCAAATCCCTAAGTCTTTGGTACCATTGAGATATCTATATATTATCTTAACTGCAGTCAAGTGTGGTTCTTTTAAGATCAACTTGAAATCTAGCACACATGAACATATTGAACATGATATGTGATCTACTAGCTGTGAGGTAGAGTAATGGTCCAATCATACCTCTGTACTCTTTCACATGTACACTCTTACCAGATTCATATTTGTTAGAGACAATGTAGACCTCATGGGGGTCTTAATCTCTTTGGACTGAGACATATTATACTTGCTTACCAAGTCTCTTGTATACTTGCTTTGATGTAGGAATATGCCTTTCTTGATCTGATGAATTTGAAGTCCAAGAAAGTAGTTCAATTCTCCCATCAAGCTCATTTCAAATTCCCTGCTCATAAGACTTGAGAATTCCTTGCACAAAAGATTATTAGTAGCTCCAAACAAGAAATCATCAACATATATTTGAACTACAAGCATGTCTTTATCATGTTTCTTTATGAAAAGGGTCTTATCTACTAATCCTCTTTTGAAATCATTTGCAATTAGAAATTTTAAAAATCTCATACCAAGCTGTTGGAGCTTGTTTCAAACCATAAAGAGCCTTGTCAAGTTTGTAAGCATGATCTGGAAACTTGTCATTTAAAAAACTTGGAGATTGAGGAACATAAACTTCTTCTTGCAAATATCCATTTAAAAATGCACACTTCACATCCATTTGAAATAGTTTCATGTTCTTGTGAGATGCAAATGCAAGTAGAATTCTAATTGCTTCTAACTTGACAACAAGAGCAAATGTTTCTTTATATCAATACCTTCTTCTTGATTGTAGCCTTGAGCTACCAATCTAGCTTTGTTCCTGATTACCTTTTCATTCTCATCTAACTTGTTTCTGAATACCCATCTGGTACCAATGACAGACTGATTTATTTGAGGAGGAACTAGATTCCAAACCTTGTTCCTTTCAAACTCATTGAGTTCACTTTGCATAGCTATAATCCAGTATGATTTTTTAATGCTTCCTTCACAATTTTAGGTTCTACAAGAGAGATAAAAGATTAAAAGCACAAAGATTTTTCAATCGTGATCTGGTTTGTGTACCAATTGTTGGATAAAAAATGATGTTATTAGCAAGATGAGATGAGAGATATTTAAATCTCTTTCTTGATGTCCAAGTCTCAGGCTCTCCAATTTGCTTTTCAAGTCTTTGAGAACTTGAAGTAGTAGCTTGTTCTGCTGTCTTCTCGGGAGATTATGTTTCAAGGCTTTGAACCTTGATTTCAAGGCCTTGAAAATGTCTGCTTTGTTCCTGTGACATTTCCTTGGACCCTTTTAAGGATTCTTCTTCAGTATCTGAATCATGCTTGTTCAGATTAAGATCTGCAAAACCATCACTCAAATAACCATCATAGCTTTCATCATATATAACATGAATGCTTTCTTCAACAAGCTTGGTTCTCTTCATTATAAACTCTATAGGCTTTGCTTGTCTGTAAATAACAAAGAAAAATACCTTCATCACTTCTTGCATCAAACTTACCAAGATTGTCCTTACCATTATTGTGGATAAAACAAGTACAACCAAAAGGTTTGAAGTAAGAAATGTTTGGCTTTCGTCCTTTGAACAGCTCATAGGGGGTCTTCTTCAGAATAGGTCTGATCAAGCACCTATTAAGAATATAGTTTGCTGTATTCACAGCTTCTGCTCAATAATGCTTTGGCAATTTTTTTTCCAGCAGCATTGTTCTTGACATGTCTTCAAGGGTCATGTTCTTTCTTTCAACAACTCCATTATGTTGATGAGTTCTACGAGCAAAAAAATTGTGAGAAATACCCTGCTTAAAACAGAATAAATCAAACTCTAATTCATCGAACTCTCTACCATAATCACTTTTGATTGAAGCAATAGGTAGGTTTTTCAGGGTTTGAAGTTCTCTACAAAGCTTTAAAATTCAGTGCGAGCTTTCGATATTTCTCTAAGAAACATAGCTCAAGTATATCTAGAAAAATCATTTACAATAACAAGCATGTACTTCTTACCCTTTGGAGTTGGAGTTCTCACAGGACCACAGAGATCCATATGCAATAATTCAATGGGTCTATTAGTACTTACAAAGTTCTTTGGTTTGAATGAGGATCTAGTTTGCTTGCCTTGTGCACATGCCTTGCAAACTTCTTCATCTTTGAACTTGATAGAGGGTAAACCTCTTACTAAGTTCTTGGAAATCAACTTGTTCAAGGTATGCAAGCTATTGTGTCACAAAATTATGTGCCAAAGATTTGAATCTTCTTTCAAGGCCATGAGACACTTCCAGTTTTCTCCAATACCAAGAATGCTGCATTTTCCTTTGTCACCAAGTGTAATTGATCCTTCAGATTGCTCTTTCAGTTCTGAGAACAGAGATCCCTTTCAACTCTTATTTCTTGAGCAACCACTGTCCATAAACCATTTTTGTTCCTTGATCTTGGTGACTGTTGGAATAGATGCCCCAGGGGCAATCTAGTTTAGTATGAATTTATTTGTGGCTAGAAATTCATTTATTATTTATTGGATATATTTAATATAATGAAGTCCTTAGATTTACAATTGTGTTGTTTATCTTAAATATCCCTAGTCCATTATAATGATTAATGGGACAATCATCTATAAACTACTATGGGGTTGGATTGATATGGAGATATCACGATCCAACACATAGGTGTGCATTAAGGATAATGACGCACTGGATTGACCCATCTCCGAGAAGGCTACGTACACGTTATGTTGAGTCACAAGCGCTTCTCGCGGTGCAATGGTATTGTCATCCTTAGACTTGAAGTCACTAGATATTCTAGTTGTGGATTATTGTGATTTTGGTAGCGATAAACGCTACACCGTAACTGGGTAGTTATAAAGGCGTGTACTGGATACAATAAAGAAGCAAGCTTAGAGATCGTAGTGGATGTAGATAGAATTTGTCCCTCCCACATAATGGGAGCAAATATCCTAGGCCACTCGGGGGATAGTGCTTATAGAATGTCTGGCCAGACTCAAATAAATCAATATGGAATATTGATGTTATTTGCACGAATAAGGCTATTCCCATGGATCGAGAAACAATGGATTGAATATACGAGTGTGACTTGTATGTCTCGTGTCCAATCCGGATATAGAGACAAAGGGATGAGACAATTACTTGTACAAAGGTTGTCAAGATGACTATTCTATTAGTTGGCTAGAATGGATATTTTGCTAGAGACCGCTCCATATTAGCAAATAGTTGCTACCAACTAGATATAACATATGGGGTCACACGCTATATAGAGTTGAACTAGATTTGGGACTTAATTAATTGGATTAATTAATTAGAAGGATCACTTTGCAAAACCTTGCAAACTTAGTAGGGACTAATTTGCAAGGAAGGGACTAAATCGAATTCTAGTAGGACTAGAATAAGTCCTTTAGGTAGTTGACAAGGAGTTGTTGAACTATATAAAGGACCTTCCTTCCTTCCTTCCCATAACTTATGCTCATTATTGATCATAACAAGAGTGAGAGAGAACAAAAAGGAGAGAAGAGAGCAAGCATGCTAGGAGCTTGCCGCCCCTAGCCCGCCGCTCGTCCCCGTCGGCCACAAGGAGGCCGAACACCTCCTTTTTCGTCTCGTTTTGCATGATTCTTCTTCCTCTTCCTCTTTCCGGGCTAGCACCAAGGAGTGGAATATCTAGTAATCAACTCTAGGCGTGGATCAATTATAGAGAACATGACACGATTCGCGTTTGAAGTCATCAAAGGAGAACCCTAAGGTGTGTTATTGATTTCTTCCTTTACCATCTTTATGTCTCTTGACTTGTGATCCTTGGAGGGTTTTGCATGGTTAATTATTGTTTCCGTTGCGCATCCATGAATCAAAACCCTAAAGTGGTATCAGAGCCACAGGTCATAGAGCATAAACGTGGTTTATGTGTTACGTTTTAGTTGTTTTACACCTTAAATTGATTTTTTATCGCGTAAAACAAGACAAATCAAGCATGGGATGCAATTTGTCAATAATCTTTCATAACAAGATCTAATTTTTGCATTAGATGCATGAATTAGTGAGTTTGAGAAATTTTAGGATCTTAGATCTAGGTTTTGGGCATCCTTGGGGAAGAAGTAGTTCTTCCAAAACAAGGAAACAACCAAACTTGGGCACCAAGCAAGGAGTTTTTTAGGAAACAAATCCCTATGGGAGGTTCGGCCTCCAAGGGGACCGCCCCTCTTGCTTTCCGCCCAAGTCTTGGCCGCCCTAGGGGCCGGGCGGCCATAGCCCGCGGCCTAGCCACGTGGGTTATGGGCCGGCCCGGCCCTAGGGCCTTGCGGTTCACCTTTTTGGGCCCGGGCAATTTGATTGTTGGACCCATGGACTGTTTTAACCCTAGAAATCCTAAAATCAATTAAAATTGACCAAGCGCGTTAAAATTGGATTTTAACTGTTTATGTGCAAATCGCATGGTGATTGGATATGGCCTTAGGATGTGGTTTGATGTGGATGTTTAATTTTTGTGGTTTGGTTTAAGCCTGCGAGCTGATCAATTAATTGTAATAATTAATTAGGGTTTAGTGGCCTGCGTGCCATTTTTTTCTCAACTTGTGAGATTTATTTTATTTAGTGTAGAAGTTAGCTAGTGCTAGATAAAGTAGATTGTTAGCAAAAGATTGAAGAAAAGAAGCCCAAAGCCAAAAGGAGACACAAAAGATGGAGCATGGAGCATGGAGCATTCCACAAGACTATGAAGGATGGACCAAAAGATTAAGACACATGGAGATGTGTTTGCTTTTAGGGTTCATAGATAATTCCATTGGTTTGGAATTATCTTAGTCTAGAAAAGGCCATATCCACATCACGTTTATTTTTGTTTTTGTGGTTGTTTACTTTATTGTCTTATTATTTTGTGGTTGGTGTATGGATGATGCATGCAATTAGGATAATAAGATAATTAGACAACCCGAATCTATTATTTGGAGTTGTGCCCAAACTCAAATAGATAGATTAGTTGATTTTGATCAACAAAACAATTAAAATTGAATTTAAAAATCTCTCAAAATTCAAATATTGTGTTCTTGCCTTCTCGTTATTTAAACACTCATGATCATCATTATTTATCAAGTTCGTGCGTGCCAAAGCATGGCGACTTGGTTCATAATGATGGAATGCGATGGCACAAGCTAGTAATGTGCAATTGTTTAAATAAGATGTTGAACACAACTAGGCTATTAATATGATTAAGAAACCTAGAGGCAATCAATTGGGATTATCCATAAGGATGGATAAATAAGGAGTTATTTGCCCGAATGAACCAAGAGTTGCATAAGGGATGCAATTGGAATTGTTCCTACCTAAAGTAGTCAAATTATGGGTGACTTGCCAAAGCAAGCTCATAAGGAGATGAAACATGGATCTTGGCCCGCTAGAAAATATAAGGATATTTTCCGCATTAATATCTTGAGGGTTATTAATCCGTAGAAAAATAGTGGGAGCTATATTTGATAAACTAGTCATTATTGAATATAGTCAAAAAAATTCACAAATACTAAAACTTGCGTATTTTCCTTTTGTAGAATTCCAAATGGCGAACAACTCATCGAGTTCACAACATTCCCTACGATCTGTCCTTGAGAAGGACAAGCTCTCTCGAACCAAATTTCTCGATTGGTACAGAAAGTTGAGAATTGTTCTCAAGCAAGAGAAGAAACTGTACGCAATAGAGGAGCATGTTCTAGCAGGTCCAGAGAACCAAACACCTGCTGCCCTAAAGGCGTATCAAAAGCGTGTTGATGACGCTAATGATGCAGCCTGCCGTATGCTATGCACCATGACTTCTGAACTTCAGAAGCAACACGAAAACATGAATGTTGTCGATATGATCGAGCATCTGAAGCAGCTCTTCCAAGAGCAGGCAAGGGTAGAGAGGTATGAGGTCTCTAAGGCACTGTTCAAGTGTAATCTGGCAGAAGGGAACCCTTTGGGACCCCATGTACTCCGTATGATCGGATACTTGGAGAATCTCGCCCGACTAGGGTTCCTGGTCGGCCAAGAGTTGGCAACCGATTTCGTGTTGCAATCGTTGCCCGAGAGTTATGGACAGTTCATCATGAACTATAACATGAACGAGATCGTGAAACCACTGCCAGATTTACTCAATATGTTGAGGAAAGCTGAACAGAGCATCAACAAGGCAAGTAAGTTGCCAAGTCCAAGGGCAAAGGAAAGGGTAAAAGGTTTGCCTCATCCTCCAAGGGCAAAGGCAAGTCAGTTGCCAAGTCCAAAGAACCTGCCCTTAAACATGTTGGTGGCATAGCCAAAGGTGTGACTAAAGGTGAGTGTCACTACTGCAGTCAACCTGGACACTGGAGGAGGAACTGCCTAAAATATCTGGAGGACAAAAGGTTTGGAATAGTGATTCCACCACCACCAGGTATTTTTGTTGTAGATGTCAATTTAACTGTCTCTACATCATGGGTATTAGATACTGGATGTGGATCTCATATTTGTCGAAATATGCAGGATCTAAAGAGAAGTAGAAGATTGGCTAAGGGAGAGGTAGATCGGCGCGTTGGGAATGGAGCAAAGGTTACTGCGTTGGCCATAGGCGTGTGCGAGCTATCTCTGCCTTCAGGATTAGTTTTAGAATTAAATAATTGCTATTTTGTGCCTGCTATGAGCAGAAACATTATTTCTATTTCTTGTTTGGACAAGGATGGTTTTATTATTTCAATAAAGAACAATTGTTGTTCCTTTTATTTAAATAATATTCACTATTTTAGTGCGCAATTATTTAATGGACTATATGTCCTTGATCTAAGCAATCCTGTCTACAACATTAATACCAAGCGGATTAGAATAAATGATTCAAATCCTGCTTATTTATGGCACTGTCGTTTAGGCCACATAAACGAGAAACGTGTATCTAGACTCCATAAGGATGGATTACTAGACTCATTTGATTTTGAATAATACGAGACATGTGAGGCTTGTTTATTGAGAAAAATGACAAAGTCCCCTTTCAATAAGAAAGGTGAGAGGACTAGTGAACAATTGGCGCTCATACATACTGATGTATGTGGGCCATTTGCCACGCCTTCCAGGGGAGGTTATGTCTACTTCATTACATTTACTGATGATTACAATAGATATGGATTTGTGTACCTTATGAGGGCAAAATCCGAATCCTTTGAAGTGTTCAAAGAATTCAAGAATGAAGTAGAGAAGCAACTTGGCAAAAGTATCAAGGCTCTACGATCAGATCGTGGAGGAGAATACTTAAGCCAAGAGTTAGACGACTATCTTAGAGAGTGTGGGATCGTGGAATGGCGTGTCTGAGAGGAGGAATCGAACCTATTGGATATGGTTCGATCTATGATGTGTCAAACCGATCTTCCATTCTCATTTTGGGGCTACGCTCTATTAAGTACAGCTTTCACCATTAACCGTGTTCCATCCAAATCAGTCATGAAGACACCATATGAGATGTGGAGTGGGAGGCGTCCCACGCTGTCGTTCATGAGGATTTGGGGCTGCGATGTCTATGTAAAACGTTTAAAATCAGACAATCTAGGGCCGAAATTGGATAAGTGCAAATTTGTGGGGTACCCTAAGGAAACTAAGGGTTACTACTTCTACAATCCAACCGAGAACAAAGTGTTTGTTGCTCGGACCGGCGTGTTTCTAGAAAGAGAGTTTGTCTCTAAAGAAGCAAGTGGGAGGACTGTAGAACTTGAAGAGGTTCAAGAACCACAAATCACTGAACCAATTATGGAACATGAACAGGAACCACAAACGGTTGTGGAGCAACCTGTTCAGGTAACACAAGAGCTTCGTAGATCTAGTAGAGTGCGCCAGGAACCCGAGAGATATGGACTTATCGTGACCGATTCCGGTGAAACGATGCTCATGGATGATGAGCCTACTACCTATGAAGAGGCCATGAAGGGCCCAGACTCTCAGAAGTGGCTAGAAGCCATGAGATCCGAGATGGAATCCATGTACACCAACTAAGTATGGACTTTGGTGGAACCACCCGAAGGGGCGCGGCCCATAGGGTGCAAGTGGGTCTTCAAGAAGAAGATCGACATGGATGGTAATGTGATTACCTATAAGGGCCGATTGGTGGCTAAAGGATTCAGACAGATTCATGGTATTGACTATGATGAAACCTTTTCACCAGTCACTATGACCAAATCCATTCGAATCCTACTTGCGATTGCAGCATACCATGACCATGAGATTTGGCAGATGGATGTCAAAACAGCATTCCTTTATGGGAATCTCCTCGAGGACGTGTATATGATACAACCGGAGGGTTTTGAGGATCCAAAGCAAGCTAACAAAGTCTGTAAGCTGCAACGATCCATTTATGGATTGAAGCAAGCTTCTAGGAGTTGGAATCGACGTTTTGATGAAGTAGTCAAAGAGTTTGGCTTCATCAGAAACGAAGATGAGTCTTGTGTCTACAAGAAGGTTAGTGGGAGCTCTGTAGATTTTATGGTCTTGTATGTGGATGACATACTACTCATTAGAAACGACGTTCCCATGCTCCAATCTGTTAAAGATTGGCTAGGGAAGTGTTTCTCAATGAAAGACTTAGGGGAAGTAGCCTATATACTCGATATAAAGATCTATAGAGATAGATCTAAGAGGCTCCTAGGCCTAAGTCAAAGTACATATATTGACAAGGTGTTGAAACGGTTCAACATGCAAGATTCCAAGAAGGGATTCTTGCCCATGTCACATGGAATCACTCTTTCGAAGAGTGGTTGTCCTTCCAATGAGATTGAGAAGGATCGCATGAGTAGAATTCCCTATGCCTCGACCATAGGATCTATCATGTACGCCATGTTATGTACTAGACCAGATGTGTCATATGCCTTGAGTATGACAAGCAGATACCAATCCAATCCAGGTGAGAGTCACTGGATTGCAGTCTAGAACATCCTAAAGTACTTGAGAAGAACTAAGGATGCTTTCTTGATATTTGGCGGTGAGGAAGAGTTGCGTGTAAGGGGTTACACTGATGCAAGTTTCCAAACCGACATAGATGACTTTAGATCACAGTCGGGATATGTGTTTTGCGTGAATGGAGCAGCGGTGAGCTGGAAGAGTTCCAAGCAAGAGACAGTGGCTGATTCTACAGCAGAGGCTGAGTACATTGCTGCAAATGGCGCAGCAAAGGAAGCTGTTTGGATCAGAAAGTTTGTTTCTGAACTTGGTGTGGTTCCTAGCATTGCGGATCCAATTGAGTTGTACTGTGACAACACTGGGGCGATCGCGCAATCAAAGGAACCCAGGTCACACCAGAAATCCAAGCACGTGCTCAGGAAGTTTCATCTGATTCGAGATATTATCGATACAGGAGACGTTCGTGAAAGTGTGTAATGTAGACTAAATAAAGGACCTAAATACTCTCGAAGGGGGGGTTGAATAGAGTACGGAAAGTTTTTGCAAAACTTAAAGTTTAACATGATAGATTTGTGTGAAACTTGAAATCTCAAGGCCTTGAGATTTTGTAAACTGTCTGAAACTCACTAAGGCAAAATTGTAAGCTTCAAGGCCTTGAGTTGTGAACAATACAAAACAGCTTTTAAACCCTAGTTGGATTTGAGTTGTGTGCAGCAGATAATAATCAAACAGAAAGGTAAATAACACAAAGCAATTTACAGAGTTCAGTCCCAATGGACCTAATATCTGTCCGAGGGATCTAATCCCACCAGGATTGGGCAAACACTTCTTATTACTCACACAGAAACAGCCCTAGATCTTCAAGCCTCAGTGATTTCCCTTACACCTATACAGCTTGTGGTTCCAAACCTATCTAGTTTAAGCTACTAACTGTTGAGCTAACAAGAACCTCTTGTTGTTCACTTGAACAACCAACCACTAGGTTAAGTGAGGTTTAAGATAATATAGAGATACACATATGAAGTACAAATGAAGAACACAGTATAAAGATAAGCTGTTGAAGTCTGGAAGTGTTCTTCAGGAATAACTGGATTGACTTGATCTTTAGAAGTCTGGAATGAAGCTTGAATGATTGTGTGTTTGAATGAATGATCTCCCAAGAATTTTTCACACCTCTCAGAGTACTCTGCAAGCTCTTCTCTTTTTAAAATTCAAACCAGTCTCTTTTATCCACAACTGCAACTGATTGAGAGATTTTAGGATCTCATTTCCTACAAATCCTCCTTCTGTTTTCAACTTAAATTCAAACAGCTTCAGGTGGATATCCGTTGGAGTTTGTTGAGATTTCTCCTGCACGTTTAAAAAACCTGCAAGAGCAAAGAAACAATGCAACAACACAATCCAAACAACTAGCAGTACTGAGACTGTTTGGTTATACAGTTTCAGATAAAACTGTTTAATAAACTCAGAATAATAATCTGCATATACTCTGAAACACATAAGTCATGAAAAACAAGTTTAAGACACTTAGAAGTGAGTAAATAATCATAATACTAAGAGTCATAACCTGCAAGAAATAATAAATCAAGTTCTGTAAAAACTGTCAGTAGCTCAAGGCATATCTCAAGGCCTTGGAGCTCTGAACCTGTTTCACACCATTTCAAAATTAAGCCCAGATAACTTTGATTCTTCCTGTTCTGATCATCTGCAATTGTGTTAGATGTATAAATAGTACAAACCACAAATACATACCATAAACCACTGATTTGCATAATCAGATATCCAATTCTGCAACACAAAGATGTTAGAACACATAGTAGAATAAGCAGTCTCAAGGCTTTGAAGTTTCTGTCAATCTCAAGGACTTGAGATGGCTAACAAGCCTTTGCTGCTAATGTCTTAGCCTTTTGTCTTTCATCACTCATAAACAATTACCAATCAAAGCACATTCAGGGATCTTGACTCAACAATCTCCCCCTTGATGAAAGACAAAACCTGCAGTCTTGTACTGATCTTCCTGCCACTCATAAGCAAAAATTAAATAACCACAATCTACAGATTAAATATATACTGAACCCAAACAGATAATACCACAGAATTACCACAGAAATAAAAATTAAAGGCCAACTCTTATTATTTACTGAATACTGCAAACAGATACTGCAACACAAATACATTCTCCCCCTTTTTGACTTTCATCAAATAAGGTTGAAGAAATGTAGGATCATTACTCAGAGTTAAAAAAAATAAACTTAAAACAAAAACTAGCTAAAAAGTCAAGGCCTTGAGACAGAAAAGATAGAAGGGAATGAGAAAGATGGTCAAAGCTTTGGCAGTCTCTGATCTTCACTTCTTCTTTGATGTCTGGCCTTTCTCTGAGCCTTCCCCAATTTCTTCCTCACTTGCAGCTTCCTCTGCAGACTTATTACCTTCTTGTCAGCTTCAAATTCAGTGACCACTTCTTGGATTATCTCATCTACTTTCTTCTTAGCCTGTGCTGAATCTACCTCTGTAGTTGCATCAACACCTGTGTCTTCATCAGCATCTTCCTCATCAGTTTGCTCTAACAAGTCTTTTGAAGCTAGCACCACTGGAATTGGATTCTTCTTCTTCTTCAGAAACTCTCCTAGCTTCTCTTCTGAATCCACACTGGTGTCATGACTAGTAGCAGAAGGTATCTTCTCCAGATTCAAGCCCTTAATGACAACATCTAACTTCCCATTCATAGTATTCATCAAACCCTTGAACTGATGAAATTCAGTTGACAGGTCAAACAACCTTTGCCTGAGATCCTCAATCTCAGCTTGCTGATCTTCTAATTTCTCAACCAGCAAAGTGTAATCCTCATTGGCTTGTCCTTTTCCAGATGTAGTCCCCTTAGGCTTCACAAACTCTTTCTCAGCAAGTTCCTCCTTTGACAAATCAGAATAGAATTTCCAATGCCCTTTCCCAGTCTGAACCACCCCAATCCTCTGAAGTGCAATCTCATCTATCAACCCAAATCCTCCAGTAATCTTTTCTTCTCCTTTAACAGGCACATCAAAATACTCAAAGAAAAGAGGTAACAGGTTGTCATATGGAAGAGGATGGTTTCTAGTCTTGGTTGCACAATAAATCATGTTCTCCATCACAACTGTAGGCAGGTCTATCTCAAAACCTTGAGATATCAGATACATCAAAATCAGAACTTTATCAGTTACCAGATCTCTTGAGTTCTCCCTGGGAACTACACTCATCATCAAAATAGTAAACAAAATCTTGGCTTCACAGTTGAGCACAGAGTGTGTCAACTGTTTTGGACCAGAGGGAACACCATCAAAAAAGAACATCTCCTTTGCCTTATCTAAACACTCCTTCCTATCAGGATAATCTCCAACATTGTATTTCCTAGGAATGCCCAAAACTTTGGCAAAATTCCTATGATCTAACCTCAAATGCACTCCAGCCACTTTAGATGTTAAAACCATGTTCTCATCACCTTCAGACACCAAGTTCAGATAAAATAACCTAGTTAACCTAGGATAAGCCTTTGAACTAGGATTTAAAACTTTCCAAACAGCAGTTTCCCTCAATTTTCTCATGCATTCTATGTCCAGTTTATCCAACAACTCATCAGAAATCATACTACAGAAAGCCACTTTAGATGATACATACCCTTGCATCCAAACTATTCTAACTTCAGAACTAATAAATCACTCAGTTGGAAGTACATTCTTACCTTGACATCCTTTCTTAGTTGCAGCAGCAACTTGCTTAACCCTAGTCTTCTTCTCAGAGGGTTTGACCTTCTCTTGTACTCCTTCAGTTGATTTCTTCTGGCTCTCCTGAGTTGACTTCCCTTTTTCCTCTTCAGTAGCCTTTTTCTTTTCTCCCCCTTTCTTCTTCTCTGACCTAGGTTGATCACCACCCTGAGTCTCCTGTTGTGGATCAACACTTGAACCTTCATCTCCCTTCTCCGTCCTTGAGAGGATTTGAGAGAGAATGTGAATGAGAGGATTTGACAGAGAGAGAGTAGTCGCAGAAAATCGGAAGAGAATGTGAAGAAAAAGCCCTGACTTTCAGCTTAATTAGGTTGAGAGCATGAGTCATAAAAGGACTCTGCAATATCTACATGCAAAAATAGAATCTTGAAAAATCTTTTTGGGATATTTTAGAAAATTCTCTGAGTAATTCAAATATTATACAGTTATCTAAAAAGATAAGATATAATATTTGATGATCCAATTTTTTTTAAAAAAATATTGCAGATATTATCAAGACCTGGAGAACAATCTCAAGGCCTTGAGATTTTCTGCAGTTTGAGAAACTTCAAAGCTTTGAGCTATACTTTCAAGGCTTCAGAAAGTATAATCTCAAGGCTTTGAGATTCCAACACATAAACACATATAGGTACTAATACTCCCCCTAAACCAATGCATTCTTGTTTAACATCCCCAATTCAAGCCTTAGAGATGAAAACCTATCATCGGGCAATGGTTTAGTGAAAATATCAGCAATTTGCATTGAAGTAGAAATAAAATTTAAAACAACATCACCTTGTTCTGCATGATCTCTAAGGAAGTGATGTCTCACATCTATGTGCTTTGTCCTTGAGTGCTGAACTGGATTCTTAGAGATTGAAATAGCACTTGTATTATCACAATGAATTGGCACATTTCTGAAGTTGTTGCCAAGATCTCTAAGTTGCTGAGCAATCCATAGCACTTGTGAACAGCAAGCACCGACTGCAATGTATTCAGCTTCTGCAGTTGATAGTGCTACAGAATTTTGCTTTTTGGAATGCCAATTGATCAATGAAGATCCAAGAAATTGACAGCATCCAGATGTACTCTTCCTGTCTACTTTATAACCTGCAAAATCTGCATCTGAATAGCCACTCAACATAAAATTAGATCTTCTTGGATACCAAAGCCCTAAGTCTCTGGTTCCATTCAAATATCCAAAAATTCTTTTAACTGCAGTTAGATGACTTTCCTTAGGATCTGCTTGAAATCTAGCACACATACAGGCACTAAACATAATGCCAGGTCTGCTAGCAGTTAAATACAATAGTGATCCAATCATACCTCTGTATTCCTTATGATTCACACTCTTAACAGTTGAATCTTTGTCTAAAGAGAGTGATGAACTCATAGGGGGTCTTAAGCACCTTGGACTGTGACATGTTGTACTTATTCAATAAGTCCTTGGTATATTTTCCTTGATGCACAAAAATTCCTTTCTTCATTTGTAATATATGAAGTCCAAGAAAGAAATTTAGTTCACCCATTAGGCTCATCTCAAACTCCCTGCACATCAGACTAGAAAACTCTTTTGAAAGAGCATAATTAGTAGCACCAAATAATATATCATCTACATAAATCTGAACTACTAACAAATCACTTTGTTGGTGTTTAATGAAAAGGGTTTTGTCTACTAGTCCTCTTCTGAATTTTTTTTCAAGTAGAAATTTTTTAAAGTCTATCATACCAAGCCCTTGGAGCTTGTTTCAAACCATAAGGAGCTTTATCCAGTTTATAAACATGATTAGGAAACTTTTCATCTTCAAAACCAGGAGGTTGTGCTACAAAAACATCTTCTTGTAAATATCCATTTAGAAAAGCACATTTGAGATCCATTTGATAAAGCTTTATGTGATTGTGAGATGCAAAAGCAAGAAGTATTCTAATAGCTTCTAACCTTGCAACAGGAGCAAAAGTCTCCTCATAATCTATACCTTCTTCTTGATTATATCCTTGAGCTACTAGTCTGGCTTTATTTCTTACCACTTTGCCATTCTCATCAAGCTTGTTTCTGAATACCCATCTGGTTCCAATAACTGACTTCTCTTTAGGTCAGGGAACTAAATTCCAAACCTTGTTCCTTTCAAACTCATTCAGCTCACTCTGCATTGCAATAATCCATTCTGCATCTTCCAGAGCTTCCTTGGTATTCTTAGGCTCAATTAAAGATACAAATGCACCGAAAGCACACAAGTTCTTTAACTGTCCTCTTGTCTGTGTTTCAGTTGATGGATCTGATATAATATTGTCAGCTGGATGGTCTGCAAGGTACTTAAATTTATTTCTTGGTACCCAGGAGTATTCTCCTTCAAGGCTTTGAGTCCTTGAAACAGTAGAGGGAGCATCATAGAAAGTTTCAACTTCTTTCTCAAGGCTTTGAGATTTTGGTGCAGCACGAGGTTCAAGGCCTTGAGATTCTGCCGATTGATTCTGTACATCAGTTTTGCTTTTGTCTTCTTTCACAGCATCATCATCTGATTCATGCTTATTCAAATCTAGCTCTGCAAAACTTTCACTCAGAGAATCCTTAGTACTTTCATCAAAAATTACATGAATGCTCTCTTCCACAATCTTGGTTTTTCTATTATAAACTCTATAAGCTTTGCTAGTTTGAGAATATCCAAGAAATACACCTTCCTCACTTCTAGCATCAAACTTACCAAGATTGTCTCTACCATTATTATGCACAAAACAGATACAACCAAATGGCTTGAAATAAGAAACAGTAGGCTTTCTCCCTTTAAACAGTTCATAGGGAGTCTTTTTCAAAATAGGTCTAATCAAGCATCTATTCAGCACATAATTGGCAGTGTTAACAGCTTTGCCCATAAAAACTTTGGCAAGTTACTTTCAAGTAGCATGGTTCTGGACATATCCTCAAGTGTCCTATTTTTCCTTTCAACTACTCCATTTTGTTGTGGAGTTCTAGGTGCAGAAAAGTTGTTTGAATGCCATGATTTGCACAAAACAAATCAAAATCAAGTTGATCAAACTCTCTACCATGATCACTGCTACCAGATTTGACAAAAGTAGTTTGGCCTTTCTTTGGAAAATTTGGATTATAGCTAATCCCACTTTTATGCATTGATTTCAGACTTCCTCCAAGAATGAGATTTAGATTATGTTCTGAGCCTGTAAACTTAGCTAGGACCTTCTTGGACTCTTGAAGTTTCTCAGTCAAAGTACAGATCTGTTGTTCTAAATTCTCAGAATGAGCTTTTAGATCAGCATATCTTTAAGTTAAAAGAGTGTTTTGATCAACAACCTCTTTTATCTGTGCCTTCAAGACTTTGAACCTGCTGTCCAAGGCCTTGAAGTCTCTTTCCATCTTTTTCTTAGAAACTTCAACAGTTTTGTTGAAAATACTAGGTCCAGGTTTTCTTTTACGTGCTCAAGAACTTTAATCTTTAAAGCAGAAATCTCATTTCTATAACTCTCTTCATTCAAAAACATACTTTTGAGAATTTCAGGAAGTACATCAGATGGACTAGCAAGTAATTTTTTTACCATGTCTCCAATGTGTCTGTCTGATGAACTTTCCTCATTATGCTATGCCATGAAGCATAAGTTTGCTTGCTCTTCTTCTGTGTCTGAATCACTTGATGAATCAGAATCACTCCAGGAAGCCATCATGGCCTTCTTCCTTCTCTTGTCACCATCTTTTTTCTGAAAGTTTCTGTTCTTCTTATTTTGTGGACAGTCCCTTACTAAATGATCTGCATCACCACACTCAAAACAATTCATTACTTTAGTTTTATGTGACTGTGATGAAGATTTACCTTTTTAATCCTTGCTGCCTGAGGGTCTTGATCTGTCTCTGTTGTAATCCCTGTTACCAGAGTTTCTTTTCTTTCTGAGAATCCTGGCCAAGGCCTTGGAGACCAATGCTAAAGCCTCTTCATCATCAGGTTCCTCCTCTGTCTCAAGGCTTTGAGATTTTTCACTGTCTTTTGCCTTAAGAGCTAGGTTCCTGATATTTTCACTCAGATAACCTTCCACATCCTTCATAGACATTTCATGAGTGAGCAGCTTTCCTTGTAGATCATCTAGCTGAAGAAGACTCAAGTCCTGAGCTTCCTCAATGGCTGTTGTCTTTGGCTCCCACTTTGCTTTTGGCAAGCTTCTCAGAATCTTCTGACCTTCTCTTCATTTGAGAACCTTTTTCCCAAAGACTCTAGGTTGTTCACCACATCAGTGAATCTTTTGAACATTTCTTTGATGGTTTCATCTAAATTCATCTTGAACAACTCATATTGCCTCAGAAGTATGTTGATTTTTGTCTGCTTAACCTGGCTGGTTCCTTCATATGTCACCACCAATTTATCCCGCACTTATTTGGCACTTTTGCAGTTTGACACTCTGTTGAACTCATCTGCATTTAAAGCACAATATAGCAAATTCATAGCTTTATAATTTTTGGATACCTTTTCCAGTTCAGTAACTGAGAGATTTTCCTCAGACTTGACAGTTCGGACTCCATCAATTGTAGTGTAATACTCATGAGGACCATTCTGAACTATTGACCATAGTTCCATGTCTTGATCTATGATGAACATCTTCATCAAAGCCTTCCAATGCATGAAATTGTCACCACATAACAATGGAGGTCTGTTTTCAGCCCTTGTGAGAATACACCATCTCCTACATTACTCATAGTCACCAGATTGTTAGATCTAAAAACAGTGACACAAGCTCTGATACCAATTGAAAGTGTGTAATGTAGACTAAATATAGGACCTAAATACTCTAGAAGGGGGGGTTGAATAGAGTATGGAAACTTTTTGCAGAACTTAAAATTTAACAGGACAGCTTTGTGTGAAACTTGAAATCTCAAGGCCTTGAGATTTTGTAAACTGTCTGAAACTCACTAAGGCAAAATTGTAAGCTTCAAGGCCTTGAGCTGTGAACAATACAAAACAGCTTTTAAACCCTAGTTTGATTTGAGTTGTGTGCAGCAGATAATAATCAAACAGAAAGGTAAAGAACACAAAGCAATTTACAGAGTTCAGTCCCAATGGACCTAATCTCTGCCTGAGGGATCTAATCCCACCAGGATTGGGCAAACACTTCTTATTACTCACACAGAAATAGCCCTAGATCTTCAAGCCTAAGTGATTTCCCTTACACCTATACAGCTTGTGGTTCCAAACCTATCTAGTTCCAGCTACTAACTGTTGAGCTAACAAGAACCTCTTGTTGTTCACTTGAACAACCAACCACTAGGTTAAGTGAGGTTTAAGATAATATAGAGATACACAGATGAAGTACAAATGAAGAACACATTATAAAGATAAGTTGTTGAAGTCTGCAAGTGTTCTTCAGGAATAACTGGATTGACTTGATCTTCAGAAGTCTGGAATGAAGCTTTAATGATTGTGTGTTTGAATGAATGATCTCCCACGAATTTTTCACACCTCTCAGAGTATTCTGCAAGCTCTCCTCTTTTTAAAATTCAAACCAGTCTCTTTTATCCACAGCTGCAACTGATTGAGAGATTTTAGGATCTCTGTTCCTAAAAATCCTCATTCTGTTTTCAAATTAAATTCAAACAGCTTCAGGTGGATATCCGTTGGAGTTTGTTGAGATTTCTCCTGCACGTTTAACAAACCTGCAAGAGCAAAGAAACAATGCAACAACACAATCCAAACAACTAGCAGTACTGAGACTGTTTGGTTATACAATTTCTGATAAAACTGTTTAATAAACTCAGAATAATAATCTGCATATACTCTAAAACACATAAGTCATGAAAACAAGTTTAAGACACTTAGAAGTGAGTAAATAATCACAATACTAAGAGTCATAACCTGCAAGAAAGAATCAATCAAGTTCTGTAAAATCTGTCAGTAGCTCAAGGCATATCTCAAGGCCTTGGAGCTCTGAACCTGTTTCACACCATTTCAAAATTAAGCCCAAATAACTTTGATTCTTCCTGTTCTGAATTGTGTTAGATGTATAAATAGTACAAACCACAAATATATACCATAAACCACTGATTTGCATAATCAGATATCCAATTCTGCAACACAAAGATGTTAGAACACATAGTAGAATAAGCAGTCTCAAGGCTTTGAAGTTTCTGTCAATCTCAAGGCCTTGAGATGGCTAACAAGCCTTTGCTGCTAATGTCTTAGCATTTTGTCTTTCATCACAAATAAACAATTACCAATCAAAGCACATTCAGGGATCTTGACTCAACAGTTCGGATATGCAAGATTCCTACAGATGAGAATCTGTCAGACCCGCTTACAAAGCCGCTCACGCAGTGGAAGCATGAAGGGCACGCTAGGAGTATGGGCATACGAGATGCGCCAGATTGGATCTAGTTCAAGTGGGAGACTGTTGGAATAGATGCCCTAGAGGCAATCTAGCTTAGTATGAATTTAGTTGTGGCTAGAAATACATTTATTATTTATTGGATATTTAATATAATGAAGTCCTTAGATTTACAATTGTATTGTTTATCTTAAATATCCCTAGTCCAGTACAATGATTAATGGGACAATCATCTATATTCTAGTATGGGGTTGGATTGATATGGAGATATCACGATCCAACACATAGGTGTGCATTAAGGGTAATGACGCACTGGATTGACCCATCTCCGATAAGGCTACATACACGTTATGTTGAGTCACAAGCGCTTCTCGCGGTGCAATGGTATTGTCATCCTTAGACTTGAAGTCACTAGATATTCTTGTTGTGGATTATTGTGATTTTGGTAGCATTAAACGCTACACCGTAACTGGATAGTTATAAAGGCGTGTACTGGATACAATAAAGAAGCAAGCTTAAGAATCGTAGTGGACGTAAATAGAATTTGTCCCTCCCACATAACGGGAGCAAATATCCTAGGCCACTCGAGGGATAGTGCTTATAGAATGTCTGGCCAGACTCAAATAAATCAATATGGGATATTGATGTTATTTGCACGAATAAGGCTATTCCCATGGATTGAGAAACTATGGATTGGACATACGAGTGTGACTTGTATGTCTCGTGTCCAATCCGGATAGAGAGACAAAGGGATGAGACAATTACTTGTACAAAGGTTGTCAAGATGACTATTCTATTAGTTGGCTAGAATCGATGTTTTGCTAGAGACCGCTCCATATTAGCAAATAGTTGCTACCAACTAGATAGAACCTATGGGGTCACACGCTATATAGAGTTGAACTAGATTTGGGAATTAATTAATTGGATTTAGAAGGATCACTTTGCAAACCCTAGCAAACTTAGTAGGGACTAATTTGCAAGGAAGGGACTAAATTGAATTCTAGTAGGACTAGAATAAGTCCTTTAGGTAGTTGGCAAGGAGTTGTTGGACTATATAAAGGACCTTCCTTCCTTCCTTCCCACATAACTTATGCTCATAATTGAACATAACAAAGAGTCGGAGAGAACAAAAGGAGAGAGAGCAAGCAACAAAGGGAGCCGACCGCCCCCTTTGCCGCCGCCCCGTCCCCGTTGGCCACAAGGAGACCGAGACCCTCCTTTTGGGTCTCGTTTTGCGTGATTCTTCTTCCTCTTCCTCTTCCGGGCTAGCACCAAGGAGTGGGAGATCTAGGAATCAACTCTAGGAGTGGATCAACTATAGAGAACGTGACACAATTCGCGTTTTAAGTCATCAAAGGAGAACCCTAAGGTGTGTTATTGATTTCTTCCTTTACCACCGTTATGTCTCTTGACTTTTGATCCTTGGAGGGTTTTGCATGGTTAATTATTTTTTCCCTTGCGCATCCATGAATCAAAACCCTACAGTGACAACCTGCAAACACCATTCACTGCCTTACCCAGCTGTTAGACCAAGTGCTGAATTTAGATTCATATTCAAGGTCAACCATGTTAGGTGGTCTAACCCTTTTAGGAGCCCAAATATGTCTAACTTGTCCTTTAAGTTGGAATGGAAAAGTATTCCTCATTATGTGAGGGTCTCTCTTCTAAAAGGACAAGTCATGTTAACATGACCAATCTTATAGAAGTAATGGCATTTAGAAGATGTTCTGCTTCCAGCTTTCACAAATCTGGTATCGTTCTTTTTGGGAAAATTTGGATTGTATCCAATACCAGTTTTGTGAACAGACTTTAAGCTACCTCTAGGAATCAAGTTCAAGTTGTGTTCTGAGCCTGCAAGTCTTGTTTTGACTTATTCAGATTCTTGAAGTTTCTCAGTTAGAGTAGTTTTTGTTTATCCAATTCATCAACTTAATGTTTTAGATTAACAATGCTGTCACTCAATAGAGAGTTTTCAGTGACAACTTCCTTGACTTGTGTTTCCAAGGCTTTGAAGCTGGTTTTCAAGGCCTTGAAATCACTTTCAGCTTTCTTCTGAGAGATTTCAAGATTCTGATTCAGGCAAACAAGATGCAATTTCTCTTTTGCTTGCTCATGAATTTTTCTTTCAAAACTCTAATCTCTTCCATATAGTCCTCTTCATTTAAAAGCATTGTTCTAAGATAATCAGAGAGGGCTTCTGTTGGTTTTGAAATCAAGCGGTTTACCATTACCTCAATGTTCTTTTTAGAACTTTCATCATGCTTGGCCATAAAGCATAGGTTGGCATGTTCTTCTTCATATTCAGAGTCACTTGAGGATTCTGAATCACTCCAGGATGCTATCATAGCTTTATTTTTTCTATCATGGTATTTTTTCTCAAAATTCTTACTCTTTTTTGTGTGGACAATCTCTGATCAAGTGTCCTGCATCGCCACACTCAAATCAATTCATGACTTTAGGCTTATTACCTTGTGAAGAAGATTTACCTTTGTAATCTTTTCGGCTCGAGGATCTGTGTCTGTCTCTGCGGAAGTCCTTGTTACCAAAGTTCTTCTTCATTTTAAGAATTACGGTCAATTCTTTGGAAATCAAAGCAAATGTATCTTCATCGCCATCTTCAGTTTCAAGGCTTTGAAATGGTTCATTTTCCTTTGCCTTGAGAGCTAGGTTCGTAACACCTTCTAGTAGTTCTCCACCAAATTATTCATGGATATTTCATGTGTAAGGAGATTTCCTTGTAGGTCATCAAGTTGAAGTAATGAGAGATCTTGAGCTTCCTCAATAGAAATAGTATTTGGTTCCCATTTTGCCTTTAGAAGACTTCGCCCAAGTGGACCAAGAATTGCATTGGATGCAATTAAAGTTTCGTTCAAAGGTGATTTATTCAATTTGATTGTTAACCACTTAACAAAGCACTCATAAGGGCTAAGGCAAAACATGTTAATGGTTAAAAGCATGGGTAAGGGAAAAATGTTTGTGCCGACCCCATGGGTATAAAGCAAGCTTGTTGCTAAATCCAAGTTGCCTTAAAGTCCCTAAAGTGGTGTAGAGGAAGAGAGACTGGCCAAAGTACCTGGAAGAAAATAATAAATGCTTTATGAAATCTTAAGGGGTGTACAGTAGGTAGAAATACAGGATCAATACACTCGAAGGGGGGGGGGGGTTGAATAGAGTATGCAAACTTTTGCTAAAATTGCAAGAATAGTGGCTTCAAAAGATTTTAAGGTGATTCAAGGCCTTGAAATGATTTTCAAGCCCTCGGAATCAAAACAGTTAGAGTATAAAAAGAATAAGCCTATTACAAGGCCTTGAAATGAGTTTCAAACCCTTGAAATGAAACTGTTTTGAGTGCTGCAGAAGTTCTAAGTATGGAACTGAAAAGTAAAAGCAAGAGACACAAGATATATAGAGTTCAGCCCACTTGGACCTACGTCTCTACCTCATGGATCTTCTTCCTGCAGGATTTTCAACACAATTCTTATTAATCCACAGTTAAACCCTGGATCTCAAGCACAGAGAGATGTCTTATTTTGTTACAGCTTGTGGTTCTCACTAACCTATTTAGTACTGCTCTAGCTATCTGATTAACTAAGAATTCTCTATGGTTCACTTTGAAAAATCCTTGAGAATGATAACTAGAAGTATTATCAATTGATATACAAATGAAGTTCAGAATAGAAGACCACGAGAACTTAATATGCAGTGAGTATGCAGTGTTCTTCTGATGATAGGATTGAGAGAGATGAATCTGCTTATTTGTTGAGTGTCTCTGCTTATTGTCCCACTGCAATGCTTTAGCTTTCCCTCTTTTTATAAGGTAGTTTGAAATGAGGATCTTCAGGATCTTCTCTTTAACAAACTTCCTATTTTGTAGCTCCAGCTTTGACTTCTCTAAGAGCTTCTTCACCAAATATTTTGATCAATATCTTCAAGGATACTGATTTGATATTCTATGAAAAACTGTTGGGAAACTTCCAAACATAGCGGGATGTTGGGTTTTGATGAAGGTTACGCAGCGGAATAATAAAATTAATCATGCTCAAATCCCACTAAGGAGCACAGGCAAGCCATCATAACATGATAAGGGCATAAAATATGTGTATCTTAGTTTGGTAGATCACACGAAGAATAGTGTCTTCGTCTCTATGAATATCCACACCTTGGATTCTTTATTGGATTCCTTCTCACCGCGATGTGCTAGCAACGGAAGAAGGAGGAACATATCACGCAAAACGAGGCACCACGCTGGCTCCTATGGAGGCCGACGGCAAGGGGGCGGACGGGCTAGAGGGCTTCAGCCTTCTTTCCTTTGTCTCTCTCTCTTGATTTGTTATGTTCTTTAAAAATGACTAGTGTAGAGAATTAACAAGCTATAATTCCTTTATATAGTAATAACTCTTTATTACCTACATAAAGGTCCCAATACTAATCATGTCCTTACATGGATTAGTCCACTTGCAAATTATTCCTACTAAGTTTGCTTGTAGTTGCGTTAAGATCCTTTTATTAATTAGTCCAACTAATTAATACCAATATCCAATTTAATCCATCCGGTGTGTGACCCCATAGGTTTCTACTTAGTTGGTAGTAACTACTTACTAACATGGAGCGGTGTCTAGCAACACATCCATGCCACCCAACTAATAGAAATAAGTCACGGATCCCGACAAACCTTGTGCCCAATGTTCATGTATTGTGTTATCCATTTGTCTCCATATCCGGATTGGACACGAGACATATTAGTCAAACTCGTATATCCAATCCATAGTTTCTCGATCCTGGGAATATGCTTATGTGAGAAAATAACATCAATATCTCCATATTGATTTATCTGAGTGTGGCCAGAAATTCTTATAAGCACCATCCCTCGAGTGGCCCATGGATATTTGCTCCCATTATGTGGGAGGGACAAATCCTCTCTACGTCACTACGATCTCTAAGCTTGCTTCCTATCATGCTTGATAACTATCTTTATAGTTACTCGATTAAGGCGCAACGTTTGATAATATCAAAGCATGATATTCCACAACTAGAGTATCTATTCAATTCAAGTCTAAGGATTACAATATCATTAGCACTACGAGAAGCGATTGTGACTTCGAAATAATCTAATGCATCCTTCTCGTTGTGGGTCAATCCAGTATGCCATTACTCCTAATGCATACCCATGTGTTAGACTTGATAGCTCCATATCAATCTACACACATACTAGTCTATAGTTGATCGTCCTATTAGTCAATATAATGGACTAAGGATATTTAGGATAAACAACACATTGTATCTAAGGACTTCATTATATTAAATATCACAATAAATATTCTAGCCAAAACATTGTTCATACAAAATATAGATTGCCTCTAGGGAACCTAATCCAACAGTCTCCCACTTGCACTAGAGCCAATATGGCGCATCTCATATACCTATAGATCTGGTGTGCCCTTCATGCTTTCGCTGCGCAAGTGGCTTTGTGAGCGGATCTGAAAGATTGTCATCCGTTGGAATCTTGCACAGCTTCACATCTCCTCTATCGATCATATCACCAATAAGATGGAATCTTGCACATGCTCCAGAGTTTCACAGTACAACGTCATGGGATCCACGATGCTAGGGACCACACCGAGCTCAGTGATAAACTTATTTATCCAAACTGCCTCTTTTGCTGCCTCAGCAGCTGCAATGTACTCAGCTTCAGTTGTAGAATCGGAAAATTTCTCTTGCTTGGAACTCTTCCAAGTCACATCTCCTCCATGTAGGCAGAACACATATCCCGACTGCGATCTGTAGTCATCCTTGTCAGTTCGGAAGCTCGCATCAGTGTAACCATTTACATTGAGCTCTTCCTTACCTCCAAATATCAAGAGCGAATCCTTAGTTCTTCCCAAATACTTTAGGATGTTCTTGACAGCAATCCAATGAATCTCACCTGGATTAGACTGATATCTGCTTACCATACTCAATGCGTATGATACGTCTGGTCCAGTACACAACATGGCGTACATTATGGATTCTATGGCCGAATCACAGGGTATCCTACTCATGGGATCCTTCTCAATCTCATTGGAAGGACAGTCAGTCTTAGAGAGAGTGACTCCATGCGATGACACGCTCTCTTACGTGCGCAAGTGCACAGTCAAGTAATATAGGGTGGTATTTCAACCCCGAGTTATCGATTCCACGAGGACAAACTTGAGATTATAAATTAGTTATTAAATTAGAGTACACTACAAGGAAGAAAAGATTGCGATTTAAACATTTGCCACCCTAAAACAGGTGATTGAAATAAAATGAACTACTAAACTAATATTTTTGGGTTTTTTTATTTACTAAACAAATATGGAGAAACTAGGCAATCTCTATATCAACTAGGGTTGTAGACGATTTCAGGATTAGCTATGTAACATGTTAATCCTATTCTCGTTAAGTCGGGTAATGGTACTGAAAATCTTCTATCGGCCTCATGTCGTTCTACGTCACGGTCTACTTGGTGTCCTGTCGGTCCACCAACATCTGCCGGTCCGTTCTAGTAGGCTAACGACATGCACGACAATCATGACCTCTCATTCCACGTTGAACTAAACAGTCGAATCTCACCTATCAAATCTACCCATTAAGGCCAATCCTACACACTTATCTTCTCAGTCTCAGTGATACATAATTGTTGTTCAGACCTCATCACAACTAGGTCTAAGTCGCTCTAACGCACTCGCTAGCCAATTAACAAGTCCGGTTAATTACTCCATTATTTTCAAGGAATTTAGCATAGCATATGAAAAATAACTAAAACAAAAATTAACATTAATCACGATTATAATCCAGGAAGAACACCTAATTCCGATGAATATCAATTCCTAACATAGTCGTGTCAATAGACTATGCTCATTAACAAGGTCATGAAATCAAACTTCATCCAATAGATAAAAATCCAAAAGCATCAGACAAGTCTAAAATCTGGAAAACATAACGTCTACATAAACCCTAGGCTCTCTACAAAATCCTAGCAAAACGTCTATCTACTACTTGAAATCGTAGAAACAAAACAAAGTTGCTCCATAAAAGTGATTAAAAGAGGGTAGAAGAGATCAAACGTTGAATCAAAGCTTCTGCGTCGTCCCATTCGTCCTCCTCCTTGCCTCGTGATGCGTGAATAGTGTGGAATTATGATTTTCAGCCTCCTAGGTCGTTCCTATTTCAATTCCCGTTATAAGACTTCAAAAATTGCGTTCTTACCCCAAAAATCGGACTTGAGTGTCAGAGCATTTCGGCTAGCATTTATGCCCGAAATGCTGGGCTTCTGCATTTGGTCTCTGACTTCTCCAGGCCATAACTTCTTCGTCCGATCTCCGATTAAGCTCTGTGACCTATCGTTGGAAAGATCTTTGAGTCTACTTTCATATGGCAGTGTTCTTGCTCCAAAATTAGTTGTAGAACTCAGGATATCATCAGATTAGTGCAGATTGGTCACTCCAGCTCCACCAACTTTGCTTCTCTTCGTTCCACTTGTGCTCCCGTTGTTTACGAAATTTGTTCCATGCCTCCTATCAACCGGTTCGCATCCGTTCCTTCCAAGAAAACATGAACAAACGTACCAAGCAATTATATTTGACAAATAACATCTAAATATGCATAGAAATGCCCGGACTTACAATAAAGCGCATATGAAGCATCAAGTATAAAACGCAACATATTCTCAACAATTAAGCTCAAATCTCTCATGATAGTGTGGCAAATTATGGTAATATATAGCTCCTAAAAGTCTCTATCAAACTCACCCACACTACCTTCTTGCTCGTCGCGAGCAACACTTGCTTCCAAGATTCGCATATATATTTACTTTGCCATAGACACAACGACTCAAACACTGGACTATGCAATCTACATGACTACAAACAATGCAACTCGATTATAAAAACTGCAACAAAGTAAAGAAAACTATTTTTTTTTCTTTTTAGTTAGAGATTGGGCAATCTCAAAAAGCAAACTGGCATGTCATAAGGCTCTCATATTCCCTTAGAGATTCTATAACTTTGGTGATCGGTAGAAATTGCTGCCAGTTTCGTCAGACAGAACGGTTACGAACTCTAAATAAGTTTCTTCTGCACACTCATCAAACGTATCCCTAGCACCTACTATCCGAGCTATTTATCCACGGGTTAAAATGTTGACGGCTTAGGACGGGTAGGATAAGATATTTCGAAGTGCAGTCCTAGACGTCATGATACACGTCACTAAACCCGATTCTCACACTCCCTCACACAAATCCAAGGAACCCCACCAAATCTAACTAATCCGGCCCTCATTCCCTCAATCTTGGTGCAACGACGTTCTCGCGGCCACAAATGTGAAGAAGTGATAAAAACTCATAGCTCATCTCCTCGGTCTTCATGAAGTTCAATTTTCAGCTCCCTATTCCATTTCAATTTCAACTTTCTTGTTTTTCTCTTTTTTTTTCAATTTCAATTTCAACATAGAAGCACATGGAGCCATCAATACGATAGTAATATCCGCGGAGATCAAATATCAAGATTGATAACGTGGGGGTGGAATGTGTCAAATCAATAATTTAATCAAATATACGTTGACACCCCCACACTCAATGTAAAGCAAATCACAAACCCGGTAGTCAATGTATAAACGTGTTATTTCCAACCAATCCTCCTCATCACCTAAGATATAGAGAATGTAAATGAAACCCAAGCACGTCCTCCTATAAGATCAACCAAACCCACCCCATATCATGTGGAACGAATATCACGTACTACGGTACTCCACCTGTGATCGCAGTGTAAGGACACGACTCACCGCCACACCGAAGTGTGCTACCGTCTCTAACTCACCCTCACATCCCCTCAAAATATTACATGTATGAGAATCCACTCAAGATGTATAATATCCGCTCACCCTCAACGAACCTCACTAACTCAACTCCCTCTATCATGACGCAAAGAAAGGGACTATTCTAACTAGTGATGAAAGCCACAAGGAATGGCTTCCTAGGCTAGAGGGTGTGAATAAAAGGGGTAGATGGATCGAAATGGGGTAACTAGTGGACCTAGGCGATGGAGACGGGACGTGAGGTCCCCATAAAAATCATTCGCAAAGTTGTTCTGTTGCCACTACGAGGAGGGTTGACGACTACCTAAGTGACGGTGGTGTAGCGCTAGTAGGATAACTAGTCTGAGAGACTACTCACAATTCTCAAGTGAATTAGCCCTATAGCCTTCCTACTCCAGATTCTCGCGCCTAACTCAACTTAGATTTTCATAATCCTAAGGAATTTCTTTCATTGAGCCCTCTCCACATTCACTCTCTTCAATTGCCCCTTATCAAAAATATTCAATTTTTAAGATTTTTCCCATTTTTCATTTTTTTTCTTTGTTTTTAATTGAATTTTCTAACATTGTATGATTGGGCCAACTCGATTAACAACACATATGGGTAGGTGGTCTCAATAAATAAAAGTGCAAAAAATATATACAATGAAATAATTAAACGTGCACATGCAATCCTAACTCTGACACCTACGTGCAACTTGACTCACTAATCTATATGTAACATGGTTATGCAAGTATAGAAAAGCAAAGACATGTGTACCCCCTCCCAACACTTGATATAATCATTGTCCTCAATGAATTTAGAGTGTCCTACCCCCCCCCCCCTCCCAAAGGATATGATCTCCAAGCTCAAGGAGTAAAGAGCATCAAGTGTTGCAGAGCACTTCGCCTAGAGTGACTACACCAAGTAACCCAGGGTACAAGTAAAGAGCAAGTACAATTTTTGTAAGAAAAATAAGCCCTAGGAGTGTTTAAGCAAGAATTTAAAGTGAGAGAGAGAAATTGTACCTACGGTCCCGGAGTACCGTTCTTACGGGACCGGTTTCGCAATAATTGGTCAAGAATGGACCGAATTGGTCGACCAATTTTTCTAAAACTCGAGCAATTTGAGGCGAGACTACCTCCTTGTACTTCCTCGATGTCCGCGTCAATAGTCCCTCTTGGAGCTTTGGCCGAATCCCCCTCCAATTTGATGAATCGGAATTTTTTTTGTTCTTGGAGCTCTTCCTCTTATTTCCCCCACACTCAAACCGTTAACTATCTCTCAAAAACCCAAGAGTTAATCTTTTAGTTGGGCTTGCAAGGAGAAAAACAAAAAAAAAATTCGTGATTTGGATGAGTTTTGAGTTTTGGGTGTGCGGGTGTTCTTGAGGTTTGAGGGGAAAAAGATGAAGAAAAGGGGTGTTTGATCCGAATTGGGGGTTTTGGAACCCTTCTTGGCCGGTTTTGGCTTTAAATACCCCCCCCCCCCCCAAATGTCGAAATTACCCCCAAAAATTGGGCAGCCCAACCATTTCGGGCCCTATTTCGGCCCGAAATAGAGGCATTTCGGCCTCCATTTAGGCCTGAAATGTTTCAAAATTTTCAAAACAGGTCGCTTGTTCCTATTCAGCCCAAAATAGCGCCATTTCGGCCAGCATTTCGGCCCGAAATGGTGCCCGAAATGCGTGGAACTCTCCCATCTTGTTTTTGCTCTAACTTCTACATTCGACATCCGTTTGGCGCGATTCTTGCATCGATGAACTCCATGATCAATAAGGAATCTATTTTTGACTAGAAAATTCCCAAACTCCGATGAATTTCCCGTTTCTTTTAAAATCCGCTCTCATATGCATGAATCTCGCCTCCTAAGCTCTTGAACCATATGTTGGAATAGATGCCCTAGAGGCAATTTAATTTTAGTATGAATTGGATAGAATAATCATTTTATTTTTATGGAGATATTTAATATAATGAAGTCCTTAAATTTACAAATCGTATTATTTATCTTAAATATGCCTAGTCAAATATAATAATTAACAGGACGATCATCTATAGACCAGTATGGGGTTGGATTGATATGGAGATATGACGATCCAACACATGGGTATGTATTAGGAGTAATGGCATACCGGATTGACCCAAATCCGAGAAGGCTACATACAAGTTATGTAAAGTCACAAGCGCTTCTCGCGGTGATAGGATATTATCATCCTTAGACTTGAAGTCACTAGATCCTCTAGTTCTGGAATATTGTGCTTTGACAACGTCAAACGCTACTCCATAACTGGGTAGTTATAAAATCACATGTTGGGCACAATAGGAAGAAAGCTTAGATATGGTGATGTAGATAGGATTTTTCCCTCCCACATAACGGGAAAAAATATACGAGGCCACTCGAGGGATGGCGCCTATGGAATGTCTGGCCAGACTCATATGAATCAATATGGGGATACTGATGTCATATTCATGGATAGGGCTATTCTTAGGATCGAGAAACATGGATTGGATATACGAGTGTGACTTGTATTTCTCGTGTCCAATCCGGATAATGGAACAAATGGATGTGATAAGGTCACAAGGTTTGTCAAGATGACTATTTCTATTAATTGGGTGGCATGGATGTGTTGCTAGACACCGCTCCATGTTTGTAAATAGTTACTACCAATTAAGTAGATACCTATTGGGTCAATCGCGATATGGATATTATTGGACAAGAGACTTAATTAATATAGATTCATTAAAGGGATCATATTGCAACAAGTTGCTAACTTAGTAGGACTAATTATAAAATAATACTAATCCATATATGGATATGATTAATATTGGACCCTTTATGGAAACAACTAGGAGTAGTTGGACTATATAAAGGAACTCATTCCTTCCCTCTCAATACATGTTATTCATAACACATTTTGAGAGGAGAGAAAAGAGTTGAGAGCAAGCAAGGCAAGAGGAGTCCGCCCCTTACCCGCCGCCCCAAACTCGTCAGCCACACAAGGAGGTCGAGCCTCTCTTCGTGGCTTCGTTGCGTGATTCCATTGTCTCCTTCCTCCGTTCTAGCTAGAAAAAGAAGGTTGGGAGGTCCAATTCTCTATCCTAGGTGTGGATCAACTGTAGAGAACGTGACATTATTCGCGTTTGAACACATCACAGGAGAACCCAAAGGTAAACACATATTAATCAATTACTATCGTTATGTGTTCTTGACTTGTGATCCTTGGAGGGATTTGAACGGAATAATTATCTTCTTCCGCTGCGATTCCATGTTCACAACCCTACAGTGATATAAGTGCCACAGGTCGTAGAGAATAACGTAGTTATGTGTTACGTTTTGTTGTTTTAACACTTTAAATTCATGTTTATCGCGTAAAACGAAAAATTAAGCATGGTAGATGCAATTCAATGGAGATTCAATCTAACAAGATCTAATTTAGCATTGAATGCAATAAATTAGTGCGTTTCTTGGTTTGAAGATTAGGGTTTGGGCACATGTTTGAAAAAGGGTTTTTCAACATGGAAACAACTTGGATTGGGCAACAAGGAAGGGTTGTTTTTGGAAACAACTCCTAGAAGGGATCGGCCCCCCATAGGGGACCGCCCCTTTGCCTTGCCGCCCAAGCCACGCACGGCCTAAGGGTCGGCCGGGCCTAGGCGCAACCGGGGGACTGGCGGCTTGGGCTAGGCCGGGCCCTAGGGCCGTGTGTGATCTAATAGGGCTTTGGGAAGTTCTTTTTGGATTGTTTTTGACCCTACTTCTTCCAAAACAATTAAAAATTGAACAAGCGCGTTAAAATTGGTTTTAACTGTTTATGTGCTATTCACATGGTGGTTGGATATGGCCATAGGTTGTGGTTTATGTGTGAATGTTTTTTTTGTGGTTTGTTTTACGGCCTGCAAGTTGATCAATTAATGTAATAGTTAATTAAGGTTTACGGCCTGCGAGTCGTTTATTTCTCAACTCGTGAGATTTATTTTATTTAGTATAGGTGTAGCTAAATAAAATAGATTGTTAGCCAAGATTGAAGAAAAGAATCCCAAAGACATTGGAGCCATGGAAATGGAGCATGGAGCATTCCACAAAATTATGAAGGATGGACCAAACGATGGAAGCGCATGGTGATGTGATCTATTTTAGGGTTCATATATATTCACATTGGCTTGGGAATATATTAGTCTAGAAAGGTCATATCCACATCAACTTTATTTTATTTTATTGTGGTTGTTTATTTTATTGTCTTATTATTTTGTGATTGGTGTATGGTTGATGCATGCGATTAGGATAATAAGAAAATTAGACAACCGGGATCTATGATTTGGAGTTTTTCCCAAAACTCAAACATATAGATCATGTTGATATGGATCAACATTACAAATTTAAATGAAAAGGCAAATCCCTCAATCAAAATATTGTGTTTATGCCTTCTCGTTATTTAAACACTCATCATGATCACTATATCACATGATTGTGCGTGCCAAAGCATGGCAACATGGTTTATCGTGATTAGATGCGATGGCACGTAACAATGTGCCATTGTTTAAAGTAAGAGGTTGGACACAACTAGGTAGATTTAGTAAGATTAAAAGAACCTAGATGCATACAATTGGGATTATCCATGGGGATGGATAAATAATGGTTATTTTCCCAATTGAACCAAGAGTTACATATGATGTAATTGGAATGGTTCCTACCTAAATAACCAATTTTGGGTGACTTGCCAAAGCAAGCTCGGAAAAGGTGAAATATGGATCTTGGCCCACTAGAAAATATAAGGATATTTTCCGCATTAATATGGAGGGTTGTTAATCCGAGAAAAATAGTGGGAGCTATATTTAATAATCTAGCCATTATTGAGTATAGTGAAATCATACTAAAATCTTGTATATTTCTCGTTTTTTAGAATTCCAATGGCAAACAATTCATCGAATTCATCACACTCCCTACGGGCTGTTCTTGAGAAGGACAAGCTTTCTGGAACCAACTTTCTGGACTGGTACAGAAATTTAAGAATTGTTCTTAAACAAGAAAAGAAACTGTACACACTAGAAGAATCCGTTCCAGAGGGTCCAGAGAATAATACCCCTGCAGCCCTAAAGGCGTATCATAAACGTGTTGATGATGCTAATGATGTGGCCTGCCTTATGCTTTGCACCATGTCTCCTGAGCTTCAGAAGCAACATGAGAGCATGAATGCAGTCGATATGATCGAACACTTGAACCAGCTCTTTCAAGAGCAGGCAAGGGTTGAACGGTATGAAGTTTCTCGGGCATTGTTCAAGAGTCACTTGGCAGAAGGGAACCCAGTAGGACCGCATGTGTTGCGGATGATCGGGTATCTTGAGAATCTCGATCGCCTAGGGTCCCCGAGTGGTCAAGATTTGGCCACAAATCTCATTCTGCAATCGTTTCCAGATAGGTATGGACAGTTCATCATGAACTATAACATGAATGAGATCGCCAAGCCTCTGCCATAGCTACTAATATGTTGAGGACAGCTGAACAATCCATCAACAAGGGAAAGGGCAGAGCCATAATGATGGTGCAGAAAGGAAAGGGTAAAAGGTTTGCCTCTACTTCCAAGGGTAAAGGCAAGGCAGTTGCTAAACCTAAGGACACCGCTCTTAAACCTGCTGGTGGCGTGGCCAAAGGCGTGATCAAGGGTGATTGTCACTACTGCAGTCAGCCTGGACACTGGAAAAGTAATTGCCCAAAGTATCTGGAGGATAAAAGGCTTGGGATAGTGATCCCAAAACCACCAGGTATTTTTGTTATAGATGTTAATTTAACTACTTCTTCATCATGAGTATTGGATACTGGATGTGGATCTCATATTTTTCGAAATATGCAGGATCTAAGTAGAAGTAGAAGATTAGCAAAAGGAGAGGTGGACTTGCGCGTTGGGAATGGAGCAAGAGTTGCTGCATTGGCTATAGGCGTGTCTAGGCTGTCTCTGCCTTCTGGATTAGTATTAGAATTAGATAATTTCTTTTATGTTCCTGCTATGAGTAAGAACATTATTTTCGTATCTTGTTTGGAAAAGAAAGGTTTTACTATTTCAATGAAGAACAATTGTTGTTTCATTTATTTTGATAGTATTCACTATTGTAGTGCGCAATTATTTAATGGATTATATATCCTTGATCTAGGCTATCCAATATATAACATAAATACTAAGAGGATTAAAATGAATGATTTAAATCCTTCTTATCTATGGCATTGTCGTCTAGGCCATATAAATGAGAAACATGTATCTAGACTCCATAAGGATGGATTTCTAGACTCATTTGATTTTGAATCATATGAGACATGTGAGGCTTGTTTGTTAGGAAAGATGACAAAGTCCCCTTTCAACAAGAAAGGTGAAAGGACTAGTGAGCAATTAGCACTCATACATACTGATGTGTGTGGGCCGTTTGCTACACCCGCAGAGTGGTTATGTCTACTTCATTACATTCACTGATGATTTCAGTAGATATGGATTTGTATAACTTATGAAGGCTAAATCTGAATCTTCGAGAAATTTGAGGAATTTAAGAATAAAGTAGAGAAGCAACTTGGAAAAAGCATCAAAGCTCTACGATCATATCGAGGAGAAGAGTACTTATCTTAGAGAGTGTGGGATATTATCCCAACTCACTCCATCCGGAACGCCACAATGGAATGGCGTATCCGAGAGGAGGAATCGAACCTTGTTGTACATGGTGAAATATATGTGTCAAACAGATATCCCGTTATCTTTTTGGGGCTATGCTTTAATGTGTGCAGCTTTCACCATTACCCGTGTTCCATCCAAATCATTCATGAAGACACCACATGAGATGTGGAGTGGGAGTCGTCTGCGATGTTTATGTAAAACGTGTACATCCTGACAAACTCGGGCCGAAATCGGATAAATGTAAGTTTGTGGGATACCCTAAGGAAACTAAGGGCTATTACTTCTAAAATCCTACCGATAACAAAGTGTTTGTTGCTCGGACTCGCGTGTTTCTAGAAAGAGAATTTGTCTCTAAAGAAGCAAGTGGGAGGACTGTAGAACTTGAAGAAGTTCAAGAACCACAAATTACTGATTTGGTTATGGAACATGAACAGGAACCACAACAGGTTGTGGAGCAACCTGTTCAAGTAACACAAGAGCTTCGTAGGTCGAGTAGAGTGCGCTAGGAGCCAGAGAGGTATGGACTTCTCGTGACGGAAACTGGTGACACTATGCTCATAGGAGATGATCCTACTACCTATGGAGAGGCCATGCAAGGGCCGGACTCTCAGAAGTGGCTAAAAGCCATGAGATCCGAGATGGAATCCATGTACACAAACCAAGTATGGAATTTGGTGGAACCACCCCAAGGGGAACGCCCTATAGGGTACAAATGGGTCTTCAAGAAGAAGACCGACATGGATAGTAATGTAGTTACCTATAAGGGCCGATTGGTGGCTAAAGGATTCAGACAGATTCATGGTATAGACTATGATGAAACTTTTTCCCCAGTCGCTATGACCAAATCCATCCGAATCCTACTTGCAATTGCGCCTTACTATGACTATGAGACTTGGCATATGGATGTCAAAACAACATTCCTTTATGGGAATCTTCTCGAGGATGTGTACATGACACAACCAGAAGCTTTTGTAGATCCAGAGAATGCAAATAAAGTCTGTAAGCTTCATGGATCCATTTATGGATTAAAGCAAGCTTCTAGGAGTTGTAATCGACGTTTTGATGTAGTTGTCAAAGAGTTTGACTTCGTCAAGAACGAAGATGAGTCTTGTGTCTACAAGAAGGTTAGTGGGAGATCCGTAATGTTCCTGGTCTTGTATGTGGATGACATACTACTCATTGGAAACAATATTCCTATGCTGCAATCAGTTAAGGATTGGCTGGGAAAGTGTTTCTCAATGAAAGACTTAGGGGAAGCAGCCTATATACTCGGTATAAAGATCTATAGGGATAGATATAAGAGGTTCCTAGGCCTGAGTCAAAGTACATATATAGACAAGGTGTTGAACCGGTTCAACATGCAAGATTCCAAGAAGGGATTATTGCCCATGTCTCATGGAATTACTCTTTCGAAGAGTGATTGTCCATCCAATAAGATTGAGATGGACCGCATGAGTAAGATTCCCTATGCCTCGGCCATAGGATCTATCATGTACGCCATGTTATGTACTAGACCGGACGTATCATACGCGTTGAGTATGGCGAGCAGATATCAGTCTAATCCGGGTGAGAGTCACTGGATAGTAGTCAAGAACATCCTCAAGTACTTAAGAAAAAACTAAGGATGCGTTCTTGATACTTGGAGGTGAGGAAGAGTTGCGTGTAATTGGTTACACGGATGCAAGCTTCAAAACTGACAGAGATTATTTCATATCACAGTCGGGATTTGTGTATTGCCTAAGTGGAGGAGTTGTGAGTTGGAAGAGTTCCAAGCAAGAGACGGTAGCTGATTCTACAACAGAGGCTGAGTATATTGCTGCAAGTGGTGCAGCAAAGGAAGCTGTTTGGATTAGAAAGTTTGTTTCTGAGCTTGGTGTAGTTCCTAGCATTGAGGATGCCACAATGTTGTATTGTGACAACACAGGCGCGATCGCTCAATCTAAGGAACCTAGATCACACCAGAAATCCAAACACGTACTCCGGAAGTTCCATCTTATTCGAGAGATTATCGATAGAGGGGATGTGAAGATATGCAAGATAATAATCTGGCAGATCCATTTACAAAGCCCCTTGTTCAACGCAAGCATGAAGACACACTAGGGCGATTGGCATACGCGATGCACCAGATTGGCTCTAGTGCAAGTGAGAGACTGTTGGAACAGATTCCATAGAGGCAATCTAATTTTAGTATGAATTGGCTAGAATAATCATTGTATTATTTATGGAGATATTTAATATAATGAAGTCCTTAGATTTACAAATCGTGTTCTTTATCTTAAATATCCCTAGTCAAATATAATGATTAACAGGACGATCATCCATAGACTAGTATGGGGTTGGATTGATATGGAGATAGCACAATCCAACACATGGGTATGTATTAGGAGTAATGGCATACCGGATTGACCCAAATCCGAGAAGGCTACATACAATTTATGTAAAGTCACAAGCGCTTCTCGCGGTGATAGGATATTATCATCCTTAGACTTGAAGTCACTAGATCCTCTAGTTGTGGAATATTGTGCTTTGACAACGTCAAACGCTACTCCGTAACTGGGTAGTTATAAAAGCGCGTGTTGGGCACAATAGGAAGAAAGCTTAGAGATGGTGAGTGATGTAGATAGGATTTGTCCCTCCCACATAAGGGGAGCAAATATCCGAGGCCACTCGAGGGATGGCGCCTATGGAATGTCTGGCCAGACTCATATGAATCAATATGGGGATATTGATGTCATATGCATGGATAGGGCTATTCCCAGGATCGAGAAACATGGATTGGATATACGAATGTGACTTGTACGTCTCGTGTCCAATCCGGATAATGAGACAAAGGGATGCGATAATAAGATCACAAGGTTTGTCAAGATGACTATTTCTATTAATTGGGTGGCATGGATGTGTTTCTAGACACCGCTCCATGTTTGTAAATAGTTACTATCAATTAACTAGAAATCTATGGGGTCACACTCCATATGGATGTAATTCGACAAGATACTTAATCAATATAGATTAATTAAAAGGATCATATTGCAACAAGTTGCTAACTTAGTAGGACTAATTAGCAAATAATACTGATCCATATATGGATATGATTAGTATTGGGCCCTTAATGGAAACAACTAGGAGTATTTGGACTATATAAAGGAACTCCTTCCTTCCCTCTCAATACATGTTATTCATAACACATTTTGAGAGGAGAGAAAAGAGTTGAGAGCAAGCAAGGCAAGAGGCGTCCGCCCCTTACCCGCCGCCCCAAACCCGTCGGCCACACAAGGAGATCGAGCCTCTCTTTGTGGCTTCGTTGCGTGATTCAGTTGTCTCCTTCCTCCCTTCTAGCTAGCACAAGAAGGTTGGGAGGTCCAATTCTCTATCCTAGGCGTGGATCAACTGTAGAGAACATGACATTATTCGCGTTTGAAGTCATCACAGGAGAACCCGGTAAACACATATTAATCCTTTACTATCGTTATGTGTTCTTGACTTGTGATCCTTGGAGGGATTTGAACGGAATAAATATCTTCTTCCGCTGCGATTCCATGTTCAAAACCCTACACTATATTCTCCACTCTGGATTCTGATGCGCACAAACCCGATATAACAACTTGCCCCTATGATCCTCACGAACAATAAGCTACTCCTCAACCTCGAGTAACCTCTCTATCATGAAAAAATTCTTCCGATTGGCTAGTTGTTCCTATTTTTGCGTGCAAAATCGTGCACATGCATCAAGAAGGGGAATCCGGAGGGTTCTCTGGTACCTGTGTCCTCCACACTCATAGAAAATATTAAAATCACTCTCTCTGTCGTCTCTCACAATCAAGTATGGAGAACTCAAAAAAAACTTAAACAAAATAGCAAATATCCTACTCTACATTGGGTTACCTCCCAAGTAGCACTTGTAATTTAAGGTCGACGGCCCGACCCGGTTACCTCAACCGACATGGATAGTGGATGAAGCTTTAACTCTCCATTTCTTCTTCTTCCACCATATTTTCTCAGTAGGCCTTTTCACACGAGCACCTATGTGCTCTAACGATGGTGGACCATTCAGAAGCCAACCCCTTTCATTTTGCAATGTTTCTTCTTAATCAGCTTCCACGAAGTACAAATGGGCTCAATCGAATCTCTAGCCATGAAATCCTCCCAGTAGTACCTCTTTGGTGCTTTATGTGTAGGGTTTTGATTCATGGATGCGCAACGGAAACACAAACAATCATAAAACCATGCAAAACCCTCCAAGGATCACAAGTCAAGAGACATAACGATGGTAAGGGTAAGAAATCAATAACACACCTTAGGGTTCTCCTTTGATGACTTCAAACGCGAATTGTGTCACGTTCTCTATGGTTGATCCACGCCTAGAGTTGATCCTAGAATCTCCCAAGTCCTTGGTGCTAGCCCGGAAAAGGAAGATGAAGAAGAATCACGCAAAACGAGACCCAAAAAGGAGGGTCTCGGCCTCCTTGTGGCCGACGGGGACGGGCGGAGGCAAAGGGGCGGTCGGCTCCCTTTGTTGCTTGCTCTCTCTCCTTTTGTTCTCTCCCACTCTTTGTTATGTTCAATTATGAGCATAAGTTATGTGGGAAGGAAGGATGGAAGGTCCTTTATATAGTCCAACAACTCCTTGTCAACTACCTAAAGGACTTGTTCTAGTCCTACTAGAATTCAATTTAGTCCCTTCCTTGCAAATTAGTCCCTACTAAGTTTGCAAGGTTTTGCAAAATGATCCTTCTAATTAATTAATCCAATTAATTAATTCCCAAATCTAGTTCAACTCTATATAGCGTGTGACCCCATAGGTTCTATCTAGTTGGTAGCAACTATTTGCTAATATGGAGCGGTCTCTAGCAAAACATCCATTCTAGCCAACTAATAGAATAGTCATCTTGACAACCTTTGTACAAGTAATTGTCTCATCCCTTTGTCTCTATATCCGGATTGGACACGAGACATACAAGTCACACTCGTATATCCAATCCATAGTTTCTCGATCCATGGGAATAGCCTTATTCGTGCAAATAACATCAATATCCCTTATTGATTTATTTGAGTCTGGCCAGACTTTCTATAAGCACTATCCCTCGAGTGGCCTAGGATATTTTCTCTCGTTATGTGGGAGGGACAAATTCTATCTACGTCCACTACGATCTCTAAGCTTGCTTCTTATTGTATCCAGTACACGCCTTTAAACTACCCAGTTACGGTGTAGCGTTTAACGCTACCAAGATCACAATAATCCACAACTAGAATATCTAGTGACTTCAAGTCTAAGGATGACAATACCATTGCACCGCGAGAAGCGCTTGTGACTTAACATAACGTGTATGTAGCCTTCTCGGAGTTGGGTCAATCCAGTGCAACATTCCCTAATGCACACCTATGTGTTGGATCGGGATATCTCCATATCAATCCAACCCCATACTAGTCTATAGATGATTGTCCCATTAATCATTATACTTGACTAGGGATATTTAAGATAAACAACACAATTGTAAATCTAAGGACTTCATTATATTAAATATCCAATAAATAATAAATTAATTTCTAGCCACAAATAATTCATACTAAACTAGATTGCCTCTAGGGCATCTATTCCAACATTATGCTCTTCAATTAACACATGCAGTTCATTCACACCCCCACACTTGACGATCTCCAACTACTTGACTATGGCATATATATCGTCAATAGGATAGCCAATAGAACAAGAAATTGGAAGTTTCCCATCACGTTCTTCCCGAAAAGACTCTCCATACACAAGTCTTTTAAACTCATTGTAGACTTGATTTATATGAGATATGGAAAAATCTTCAAAAATCTGAGTAGGGGCTTTTACCTCAACTGTAATGGACACTATTTCTTCGCCAGCTTCATCATAAGCACACCATAAGCTCCCAATGTTGATGTCATCCCAATCATGCCAAGGCTATGAGATAAGTGGAGGTTCCCTTTCACAAAGCATCGCCTCCTCCAATGTTGGAGACACAATTCCACCCCAGTCTGAATCAGAGTCTGAGTCCTCATAAATGGCAAAGTCCACCAATGGTTTCTGGACAGCGCATTCTTCGCTCGCCTCATGTACCTCTTCTTCCACAACTGCAGCTTGAGATGCTAGCATCTCTTGGAAAGCCGGTATCCAATGAGGAATGTCTGAATCGTCTTGTGATGGTGACCATAGAGGCTCAATGAATGGCTCAATTAGGGGTTCAATGTCTTGTGGCAATTGCTCCTCGTATGGATCTTGAGTATACAGGGACATCCGTGTGATGTGCGCTCGGATCTCCCCCATAATATTGTGCAAGTCTGCCATGCTCGCTAATGAGTCCTCTTGATTGTCCTGAAGCTGTGGTGGATCAAATTTGCATGTGTCTTCATACTTATGATCCCTCTTTCATTTGTAGCACCAAATTACTGAGCATTTATCATCCGTGTGCCAAATTTTGCATTTAGCACATAAGTAGGGGTAATCAGATATCCCCTCATAATCCTCGTCGCTCCACATGCTCATTACGTCTCTTACTTCATGTGTCCCTGCGAAAACAAACTCACAAGATACCCGTGAAGCATGGAGATAGAAACAAAATAATAATAAACTAAAAAAAAGTACTCTAAACTAACTCCTAACTAAATAATCTGCTGATGTCCCCGGCAACGGCGCCGAAAACTTTACACGCTTTCTTACGTGTATGCGTAAGTGCACGGTCAAGTAATATAGGGTGGTATTTCAACCCCGAGTTATCAATTCCACTAGGACAAACTTGAGATTATTTAATTAGTTATTAGATTACGGTACAATGAAGAAAAGATTGTGATTTAATTATTTGTCACCCTCAAACAGGTGACTGAAATAGAATAAACAACAAAAATAATATTTTTGGGTTTTTTTTTATTTATTAAACAAATATGGAGAAACTAGGCAATCTCTAGATCACCTAGGGCTGTAGACGATTTTCGGATTAGCTATGTAACCCATTAATCCTATTTTAGTGAAGTCTGGTAATGGTACTGACAATCTTCTATCGGTCTCATGTCGTTCTACCTCACGGTCTACTTGGTTTCCTGTCGGTCCACCTACATCTACCGGTCCGTTCTAGTAGGCTAAAGACATGCGCGACAATCATGACCTCTCAGTCCACGTTGCACTAAACAGTCAAATCTCACCTACCGAATCTACCCACTAAATCCAATCCTACACCCTTCTCTTCTCAGTCTCAGTGATACAGAATTGTTGTTCATATCTCATCACAACTAGGTCTAAGTCTCTCTCACGCACTCGCTAGCTAATTAACAAGTCCTGTTAATTACTCCATTCTTGCCAAGGAATTAAGCATAGCATATGAAAAATAACTAAAACAAATATTAACATTAAGCAAGATTACAATCCAGGAAGAACACCTAATTCTGATGAATATCAATTCCTAACATAGTCGTGTCAATAGACTACACTCATTAACAAGTTCATGAAATCAAACTTCATCCAATAGATCAAAATCCAAAAGCATGAGACAAGTCTAAAATCAGGAAAACATAACGTCTACATAAACCCTAGGCTATCTAGAGAAGCCTAGCAAAATGTCTAGCTACTACTGGAAATCGTAGAAACACAACAAAGTTGCTCCATAGAAGTGATTAAAAGAGGGAAGAAGAGATCAAACGTTGAATCGAAGCTTCTATGTCGTCCCCTTCGTCCTCCTCCTTGCCTCGTGATACGTGAATAGCGTCGAATGATGGTTTTCAGCCTTCTAGGTCGTTCCTATGCCAATTCCCGTCATAAGACTTCAGAAATTGCGTTTTTACCCCAAAAATCAGAGCATTTCGGCGAGCATTTTGGCGTAAAATGTTGGCCAAAATGCTGGGCTTCTGCATTTGGTCTCTGACTTCTCCAAGCCATAACTTCTTCGTCCGATCTCCGATTAAGCTCCAGGACCTATGTTTGGAATGCTCTTTGATTCTAATATCATATGGCACTGGTCTTGCTCCAAAATTTGTTGTAGAACTCAAGTTATCATCAGATTTGTGCAGATTGGTCACTCCAGCTCCTCCAACTTTGCTTCTATTCGTTCCACTTGTGCTCCCGTTGTTTCCGAAGTTCGTTCCATGCCTCCTATCAACCGATTAGCATCCGTTCCTGCCAAGAAAACATGAACAAACGTACCAAGCAATTATATTTGACAAATAATATCTAAATATGCATAAAAATCCCCGGGTTTACAATAAAGCGCATATGAATCATCAAGTCATAAAACGCAACATATCCTCAACATTTAAGCTCAAATCTCTCATGATAGTGTGGCGAATGATGGTAATATATAGCTCCTAAAAGTCGCTATCATGCGACATGGGCAAGAATCCTTTCTTGAAATCTTGCATGTTGAACCGTTTCAACACATTGTCTATATATGTACTTTGGCTTAGGCTGAGAATCTTTCTAGATCTATCTCTATAGATCTTGATACCAAGTATATAAGCTACATCCCCTAAGTCCTTCATTGTGAAACACTTTCCTAGCCAATCTTTAACAAAATGCAGAGTAGGAATGTCATTTTTAATGAGTAGTATGTCATCCACATACAAGACCAGAAACACAATGGAGCTCCCACTAACCTTCTTGTAAAGACAGGGTTCATCTTCGTTCTTGATGAAGTCAAACTCTTTGATCGCGTCATCAAAACGTCGATTCCAACTCCTAGAAGCTTGCCATAAATGGACCGTTGCAGTTTACAGACTTTATTGGCATTCTCTGGATCCTCAAAACCCTCAGGTTGTGTCATGTACATATCCTCGAGGAGGTTCCCATAAAGGAACGCTGTTTTGACATCCATCTGCCAAATCTAATAGTCATAGTAAGCTGCAATAGCAAGTATGATTCGAATGGATTTAGTCATGGCGACTGGTGAAAAGGTCTCATCATTGTCAATACCATGAATATGTCTATAAAATTTAGCCACCAATCGCCCCTGGTGGAAATACCTTGCCATACATGTCAGACTTCTTCTTGAAGACCCACTTGCACCCTATGGGACGAGCCCCTTCAGGTGGTTCCACCAAAGTCCATACTTTGCTGGTATACATGGATTCCATTTCGGATCTCATGGATTCTAGAGTCTGGGCCTTTCATGGCCTCCTCGTAGGTATCAGGCTCATCCCCCATGAGTGGTATGTCATCGGGCTCAGTTCTGAGAAGTCTGTATCTCTCTGGCTCATGACGTACCCTTCTTGACCTACGGTTTTCCTGTGTTACTTGAACAGGTTCTTCCACAACAACTTGCGGTTCCTGTTCATGCTCCATCATCGGTTCAGTGGTTTGTGGTTCTTGAATTTCTTCAAGTTCTACAGTCCTCCCACTTGCTTCTTTAGAGACAAACTCTCTTTCTATAAACACGTCTTTCCGAGCTACAAAAACTTTGTTCTCGGTTGGATTTAAGAAATAATATCCTTTTGTTTCCTTAGGATATCCCACAATGACATTTGAAGATCCGTTTGACACATCATAGATAGCACCATATCCAATAGTGTGCGATTCCTCCTCTCGGACACGCCATTCCACTGTCGCGTTCCGGGTGGAGTTAGTTGGGATACTATCCCACACTCTCTAAGATATTCGTCAAACTCTTGGCTCAAGTATTCTCCTTGACGATCCGATCGCAAAGCCTTAATACTTTTACCATGTTGCTTCTCTACTTCATTCTTGAATTCTTTGAATAGTTCAAAGTATTCGGATTTTGCCTTTATAAGGTATAAAAATCCATATCTACTGAAGTCATTGTTCGACAAAAATCCCAAGTATAGGATATCGTCTCAAGTAATAATCCGGTAAGTCCGGAGTCGAATACACAAGGAGAAGAGGGTTAGAAAATGACTTGCAAAACTAGCACTAGCGAGTAGAGAAACGACTAACTAAAGCAAGTAACAAATTCTCAATGGCTTTAGAGCTTGCTAAGCTATCAAATCCATCACTAGTGATGGAGCAAGTTTGAGAATTCAAGTAAGAAACAAAGGAAACGAACACTAATACTACTACGATTCAAAAGAGCTAGTCGATATGAAAGTGAAGTTGGGTCAATTGATTTCGCTAGAGAACTTGTAAATGAAGTTCAACACCCAAAACTTGTATTACGTGAAGAAACATGGATTCTAAAGCAAAAATGAATGTTTAGTTAATGAATTCAAGAGCGAAACCCAAGATCGAGTTATGTCAAGAATCAAGGATATGTACTCATCTAAGTGAGTCCACAAAAAAGATCAAGCCACAATTAGGATTTGTCTTTCGACACACGAATTCAATAACTCGACATCCAAACTGTGACAACTTGAAGAACAATTGAAAACTTCACAACAAGCCATCCAACTTCATCAAGTAACCCAAAAAAAGAACTAGCTACTCATGTTATTGAGTTGAAGAAGAGATTTCACCAACATACTCAAATAGATATCCATATATTTCAAGCTCAATACTCAAGAGTACACAAGTTAATCTCAAAATCAACCCAATACACAAGATTAAACTATAACTTCAAGAACTAAATCAAACTAACTTGAATCAAACTACAAGAAAAGGAAGAGAAATCAACTAAGCAGCTCAAATGCAGCTGCTAGCTACAGCTATTACTGCTGACTACTGCTGCTGCTGCAGTGCTGAAGACAGCAAGAACACTGCACAAAATAGAGCCAAAAACAGTGCACAACCAGCCCAAAATTGTCCAAAATCGGACTGAAATCCAACTGAATATTACCTCCTCTCTCCCTCTCTTCCTTTTTCTCTATTCTTGGCTTCAAGAACAACCCAGAAACGTAGAGAAATCGTAGAGAGAGAGAGGAGAAGGACGAACCCGAACAGAGCACTGTATAGCCGAATGGTGAGAGAGAGAGCCCGTCCAATGTCTTCAACCTCATGTTATATAGATGCTAGGGATTTGTTTCGTAGCCCCCAAGGAATCATCTCCACCCTTCAATTGATCTAAATGTCTCTCAATCGTTGATTTGAACTTCTTCCCCAAGAACCCTAGCTTTTGGGGCTTTCTTTGTTACTTCGTTTTGGGTCGAATTGAAAGGTGCAATGGAGAGGTCTTGGGCTGGGGATCGTTTTGGTACTGGTCTCGCTTGATTTGGTGAAGAAACGAGGCCGGGGTGGCCTTCGAAGAAGATTCGGACGACAACAATGGTGGATGCTCTGTTCAGTCCGTGTTCGATGGGGAGAGAGAAGGCAGCTCGCTTGTTTGTGAGCTGTTGTGGTGAAATTGCACCCGACTCCCCTTAGCTTGCTAAAACATTTTAAAATACCCCCGTCCCTTCCTTAAAACATTCTGAAAATGGAATTTAAACCCCAATGCCGCTATGTTATTCTATATTTTACCCTCAAAACGTTTAGAAATTCCATTTAGGCCCCCATTCCGTTAGGTTTTTCTCTATTTTTGCCCTCCACATCAACCTTTGACTCTCATTTTGACCTCTTTTATTCTAAATCTTCAATAACGGCCCCATATTCTTCTCTTGTCTTCTCAAATAGGTCTTCAAATCTTCACTAATCTTCCAATCAAGCGCTCTAAGTTTCTTTAATTCATCGTTTGGCCCTCCTAGGCTAGTCTCTTGCATTCCAAATCACGATTTTACCTACAAAATGGGAGAAAACAACCAAAACTACGAAAACAAGCATAAGTCTAGAAAGAGAGATGAAATAGATATATTACACATATTAGCAAGTTATGAAGAGTTCATTAACATACTAAAACATGCAATTTTATGTCGTTAACACACCCCCCAACTAGCCTTTTGCTCGTCCTCGAGCAAAGAGAGCGATATAAATAGTATTAGTGAAGAACCAATCATGAGAGACACACACTCAACTAGACAAGGTTTGACTCAATTCTAAACTAGACTCAAATATTTACAAAAGCGCACACACACATTATCTATCCTAAGTGAGAACCCAGAGAAAATAAAATCCTAAAGATTACTAGCTAATTTTAATTTTTTTTGGTGGGGAAAAAGAAGAATGCATAAATGTCTCCTCAAATAAATTCTCAAAGTCCAAGAAGATAGAGAAAGAAGCCTATAGACGTCTAAGCATATACTCATACAAATGTGGGCGGTTTTTGTTAGAAGGTGACTCATGCGAACCACAAAACTTGTTAAATTAAGTCCAATTTGCGACAAAGTATGCCTTCAAAAAGAAGGATCACATGAAACTAGTTATTCCCATACTTATTCAAAAGCACCCATGTAGGATGGACCTCCAAAGCTTTGAAAAAAAAGTTTTAAGAATGGGGGATGTGGTTGTGGGCTTGTATGATCCTTTCGTGGATTGGGAGGTAGTGCGAATTATTATAATTTCATTTTGTTTTTTGAGATTTATAGCATTAACATTTTTTTTCCACCTCCAATCCAAGGTCTCCAAGACCCACAACAAAACAGAGAAATATACAAGCGAGTGGGCTTTTTAAGCTAAACCAAGAGAGCTATCTAGGTGGTGACATAACATTATCCCCGGACACCCCTCTATTTCTTAGACATCGCATGGGGTGTCATTGGTAACCACCACTCAAATGGGCTACAAGTTTCCACCGCAAAAAGATTAGAATAAAATCTTTTTGTGAAGTTCAAATAGCTTTAGAAAATACACCCTTTATCAAAAGTAGTTAGACGTCAAAGTTTATGTGATCAACTTAGCTTGAAGGACTTAAACATGAAACGTAAATTTAGTGTGTCATTTTGTGAGAACGCATGATATCGCGGAAGGTCGGATATTGGTGTAGATGTATTGAGTATAAGCACAGAATTCCTTATTAAAATAAAAATAAAAAGAACATGGACTAAGAGATTTCATTCTGTGAAAACATCTAGTTTCCTAAAATTCCCCCTTTTCACTTTTTTTCATTTTTTTTCATTTTTTTTTTTCATTTCATTTTTTTCTTCTCTTTTTTTTTCAAAATAAGTGACTCAACAATAACTTCCTAAGACTCAAATAAAGCTATTAAATAAGAAAATAAAATCTAGACTCAAGATGAAAGGTTAAAATAAATATAACTACCAAATAAAGAAGAAAAAGAATCTATGGTTTGACATGGGGAAAGAGTGATGCTTCTCATGAAAGGTTCACACACATTTTTTTCAAATTTTTTATTTTTTTTTTAAATTTTTTTGATTTTTTCAAAAAAATCAAGAAATAAAATCTACTCCCCACCGCCCAACTAAAATATCACATTGTCCTCAATGTATGAGAACAATGGAAGAGCAAACAAATTCATATAAGAGTTAAGGTATAGATAGACCTCATTGTAGCTTTCTTGGCCACCAAGCACAAGTCCTCCTCCAAGAACAACCTACACAATGTTCATTGAAAAGAAAAAAATGCAAGAAATAGAGATAAACTAATTTATTTATTTACAACTAGGGAGGTGGAACAAAGAAAATGATGCTATCCCACCCCCAATCTTGGAAATTTCTTTCCATGCCATGCCCCTACTTTCATTCTTAGAAAAGTACTTCTCCTTTAAAAAGTTTAATTCATCAATTAGAATATAAAGGAGAAGTAGGGGCAAGACACAAATACAAGCAAAATCTAACAATAAAGCTAGAGCAAGTTGTTATATCATGCATCATCTTAAGAAAAGGGTTTGAAATCCTCAAATGAATTGAATCATAGAATGGTTCTTCATAAGTTGCCAAATTTTTACTTGAAATCACAACTTGAGAGATGGCGGCAACTTGTGAATCATCAATCTCATCACTTTTAAATAAGTCATATGGATTTGGGGATGGGGCTTCACAAGTTGGAGTTAAAATAAATTGAGAACTTGAAGCCTCATCCAAACCCTTAGGCACATCTTCCATAATGATAGAATCCAAGGGAGCATTCAAGTACAATTCAATTTCGTCACAAATACGAGCATAGCTCCCCGGATCTTCATTAGACATATCAATACTAACCGGAGTGCCTCCCAATAAAACTTCAATTTCGTCACAATCAAGATCATAGGAACTCCGGTAAGTACTAGGATCTTCTAGAGCACAAGATAAGTCTACATTCCCTTCACTAGTGGTAGCATCAAATTTGACCTCTAGCTCATCACAAGAGTGATTTTCATTTTGCGACTCCTCCTCACAAGTGTCACTATGTGAGTCATCCAAAATGGCTTCACTCATGTCATGGGTTGAAGAGTCATCATCAAAAATATCAATCTGACCACCAATATCACTATCACATGCTTCTTTGGAATGTGAAAATGATAAATGAATACAATCACCTATCCTAGTGGCAACAACTCCATCATCAAACACATCATCCAAAATTTGGTCATTAATATGTTCATGATGTGTGTGAATGGGAACTAGAGACTCGTGTGATGGTAAGTCTTGTGAAGAGTGAGAACTATAAGCAAGAGACTCATCATCTTGAGATTGTGAATTTAAAGATTCAACTTTGTCAACCAAGTGAGAAAATGATTCTACAAGTTCACTTTGTGATTCTCTTAGTTATTTTACGCCTTGAAAATATTTTTGCATTGTCTCCTCAAGAGAACTACTTATAGGCCTCTCTAGTTCCTCATTCACATAAGCTTCCCTCTCAAAATAATTCACTCCTAGACTTGATTCACATATCATATCATTATATTGATAAGTGCAAGAATCATGAGAGTTCGAAAATATGTAAGTGTGTGAGGGAGGTGATTGTGCACAAGAAGCATGAGATGTGTAATCTAGTGTCCCACTATCATGCCAAGAATAATCATTCTTAGGAAAATAATCACCATTTTTGTAAGTACGCTCACGTTTGGAACGCATTGATTCCTTAGAATGATTTTCATGTCTAGTAAATGCGTAGTAGTAAGGATGTGAATGGACGTTAGGCCTCTTACCAAGTCCAAAATGTTCTTGAGACATTTTTTTTTTCAAGCAAGTAGATGAGAGGTACTTGATGAATTTCACAAGCCCTCTTGAATTTCACAAGCTTAGCTAACCACAAGCAACTAGAGAAAATGTCAAGAAAAATACTAAGAAAGTAAAGCAAGTCAAATCTAAAGCCTAGCCTCTCCCCGGCAATGGCGCCAAAAACTTGTTCGACAAAAATCCCAAGTATAGGATATCCTCTCAAGTAATAATCCGGTAAGTCCGGAGTCGAATCCACAAGGAGAGGTGGGTTAGAAAATGACTTCCCAAACTAGCTCTAGCGAGTAGACAAACGACTAACTAAAGCAAGTAACAAATTCTCAATGGCTTTAGAGCTTGCCAAGCTATCAAATCCATCACTAATGATGGAACAAGTTTGAGAATTCAAGTAAGAAACAAAGGAAACGAATACTAATACTACTACGATTCAAAAGAGCTAGTCGATATGAAAGTGAAGTTGGGTCAATTGATTTCGCTAGAGAACTTGTAAATGAAGTTCAACACCCAAAACTTGTATCAAGTGAAGAAACATGGATTCTAAAGCAAAAATGAATGTTTAGTTCATGAATTCAAGAGCGAAACCCAAATTCGAGTTATGTCAAGCATCAAGGATATGTACTCATACAAGTGAGTCCACATACAAGATCAAGCCACAATTCGGATTTGTCTTTCGACACACGAATTCAATAACTCAACATCCAAACTTGTGACAACTTGAAGAACAATTGAAAACTTCACAACAAGCCATCCAACTTCATCAAGTAACCCAACAAAAGAACTAGCTACTCATGTTATTGAGTTGAAGAAGAGATTCCACCAATATACTCAAATAGATATCCATATATTTCAAGCTCAATACTCAAGAGTACACAAGTTAATCTCAAAATCAACCCAATACACAAGATTAAGCTATAACTTGAAGAACTAAATCAAACTAACTTGAATAAAAATACAAGAAAAGGAAGAGAAATCAACTAAGCAGCTCAAATGCTGCAGCTAGCTACTGCTACTACTGCTGACTACTGCTGCTGCTGCTGCAGTGCTGAACACAGCAAGAACACAACACAAATAGAGCCAAAAACAGTGCACAACCAGCCCAAAAATCGTCTAAAATCGGACTGAAATCCAACTGAAAATTACCTCCTCTCTCCCTCTCTTCCTTTTTCTCTATTCTTGGCTTCAAGAACAACCCAGAAAAGTAGAGAAATCAGAGAGAGAGAGAGAGAGGAGAAGGACGAACCCGAACAGAGCACTGTATAGCCGAATGGTGAGAGAGAGAGCCCGTCCAATTTCTTCAACCTCATGTTACATAGATGATAGGGATTTGTTTCGTAGCCCCCAAAGAATCATCTCCACCCTTAAATTGATCTAAATGTCTCTCAATCGTTGATTTTAACTTCTTCCCCAAGAACCCTAGCTTTTGGGGCTTTCTTTGTTACTTCGTTTTGGGCCGAATTGAAAGGTGCAATGGAGAGGTCTTGGGCTGGGGATCGTTTTGGTACCGGTCTCGCTTGATTTGGTGAAGAAGCGAGGCCGGGGTGGCCTTCGAAGAAGCTTCGGACGACAACAATGGTGGATGCTCTGTTTAGTCCGTGTTCGACGGGGAGAGAGAAGGCAGCTCGCGTGTTTGTGAGCTGTTGTGGTGAAATTGCACCCGACTCCCCCTAGCTTGCTGAAACATTTTAAAATACCCCCGTCCCCTCCTTAAAACATTCTGAAAATGGCATTTAAACCCCAACTCCGCTATGTTCTTCTATATTTTACCCTCCAAACGTTTAGAAAACTCCATTTAGGCCCCCATTCCGTTAGGTTCTTCTCTATTTTTGCCCTCCACTTCAACCTTTGACTCTCATTTTGACCTCTTTTCTTCTAAATCTTCAATCGGCCCCATATTCTTCTCTTGTCTTCTCAAATAGGTCTTCAAATCTTCACTAATCTTCCAATCAAGCGCTCTAAGTTTCTTTAATTCATCGTTTGGCCCTCCTAGGCTAGTCTCTTGCATTCCAAATCACGATTTTACCTACAAAATGAGAGTAAACAACCAAAACTACGAAAACAAGCATAAGTCTAGAAAGAGAGATAAAATAGATATATTACACATATTAGCAAGTTATGAAGAGTTCATTAACATACTAAAACATGCAATTTTATGTCGTTAACAGTCATCAATAAACGTAATGAAGTAGGTGTAACCACCTCTGGAAGGTATGGGAAACGGCCCACATACATCACTATGTATGAGTGCTAGTAACTTACTAGTCCACTCACTTTTCTTATTTGAAAGGGGACTTTGTCATTTTTCCCAATAGAAATACTCGCATGTCTCATATGATTCCAAATCAAATGAGTCTAGAAAACCATCCTTATGGAGTCTAGATATGCGTTTCTCGTTTATATGGCCTAAACGACAGTGCCATAGATATGTAGAATTTAAATCATTAGTTTGAATCATTTTAGTATTTATGTTATAGATAGAATTATTTAGATCAAGGATATACAATCCATTAGACAAATGCGCACTACAATAGTGCATACTATCAAAATAAATGGAGCATTACTTGTCCTTTATTGAAATAGACAAACCCTTCTCGTCCAAACAAGAAACGGAAATAATGTTTCTGCTCATAGCAGGAACATAATAGCAATTTTCTAATTCTAAAATAAGTCTAGAAGGCAAAGATAGATCATACACTCCTATAGCTATTGCGAAATTGTTGCTCCATTTCCGACGCGCAAATCTATCTACCCTTTAGCCAATCTTCTACATCTTTTCAAATCCTGCACATTTCGACAATGTGAGATCCACATCCAGTATCCAATACCCAAGATGAAGAAACAGATAGATTGACGTCTATAAAAAAATACCTGGTGGTGGTGGAATCACTATTCCAAGCCTTTTATCCTCCAGATACTTTGGGGAGTTCCTCCTCCAGTGACCCGGCTGGCTACAATAGTGACAATCACCTTTAGCCACGCCGCCACTAGGCTTTAAGGCTTCCTTGGATTTTTCAACTTTCTTGCTCTTTCCTTTAGAAGTAGAGGCAAATCCTTTGCCCTTCCTTTTATTGACCATCAGTATGGCCTGGACTTTGCCTTTATTTATGCTCTTTTCAGCTGTCCTTAGCATGTTCAGCAAGTCTGGCAGAGCTTTACTGATCTCATTCATATTATAGTTCATGATGAACTGATTATAACTTTCAAGCAACGATTGCAAAACAAGATTAGTTTCCAACTCTTGGTCGAGTGGAAACTCCAGCCTTGTGAGGTTCTCTATGTATCCGATCATCCGGAGTACATGAGGCCCAACTGGGTTCCCTTCTGCTAGATTTCTCTTGAACAATGCTTTGGACACTTCATACCGCTCATGCCTCGCTTATTCTTGAAACAAATGTCTTAAGTGTTCGATCATATCGTAGGCTTCCATGTTCTCGTGTTGCTTCTGAAGCTCAGAGGTCATGGTGCAAAGCATAAGACAAGTCACATCATTAGAATACTCCACATGTTTCTGATGTTCTCTCACGGCAGCTAGATCCTGGGGTGGTTCTGGTATAGGATTGTCTAAGACGTACAGTTTCTTTTCTTTCTTAATAACGATCCTTAAATTTCAGTACCAGTCAAGGAAATTTGTTCCAGACATTTTATCCTTCTCAAGGACAGATCGCATGGATGAAGTCGATGCGTGATGGTTTGCCCTTGGAATTCTACAAAAAAGAGAAATGTACAATTTTAGTATTTTGAACAGTTTAACTATATTCAACAATGGCTAGATCATTAAATATAGCTCTCACTATTTTTATCGAATTAATATCCCTCACCATTAATGCGGATGATATCATATATATTTTCTAATGAGTCCAAGATCCATATTTCACTTCTTCTTTAGCTTGCTTTGGCCTGTCACCCAAAAATAGGTTATTTAGGTAGGAACCCTTCCAGTTGCATCCCATGCAACTCTTGGTCCAATTAGGTGAATAATTTCTTATTCTTTATCTTTTAGATAACACCCAATTGTCATACCTCTAGGCTCATCAATCCAATTAACTTTGCCCAGTTGCGTCCAATCTCTTGCTTCAACAATCACACATTACTTGCTTGTGTCGCCCGCAAAACACCAAGGTGAATTAAAACGCCTTGCTTTGGCAAGCCCGAATTTAATAGACCTTGATCATGAAGGGTGTTTAGGCAAGAGAAGGCAAAATGCAATATTTCTATTGAAGGATTTAATATTCATTATCTAATTGTTTGGTTGATCCCGTCAACATGATCTACTTATTTGGATTGGCCAATCCACAATAAAAGATCAAACTTGTTTATTATTATCTTGTTAACGTTTTGCTTGTATCACCCATGCACACAAAATAAATAACAAGACAGAAATAATAAACATTCACAAAAGAAAAATTGGCGTGGCATGGATATGGCCCCTAGACTAAGATATTACCAAGCCAATGATAGTATCTATATGACCTAAAGTGAAAAGCTCATCTCTATGTGCTCCACCATAGTCGCGCGCCTAGGATGGGAGTCCTCATCTTCTTTGTGGCTTCATGGTCCTCCGGTCTCCTTCTCCATGCTCTTGGCTATTATATAATTAATTCTAGCCTAGCATCTAGAATAAATAAATAAATAAAACCTCACATGTTGAGAAGATAATCAGTTTGCAGGCCGTAAAATTAACTAACTATTACATTAATTTAATCAGCTCGCAGGCCGTAAACCAAACCACAAAAATAAACATCCACAACCTAGGCCATATCCATCCACCATGCAACAAAGCACATAATACAGTTAAAACCAAATATTAACGTGCTTGTTCAATTTTAGTTTGAAATTAGGCAACTAGGGTCAAAATAGTCCAAGGAGTCCACCATCCACCATGGCCGAACCGCCCAAGGACCAAGGTAAGGCCTTGGGGCGGTCAGCCGAGCCTCACGCGCGGCTAGGCCTCACGCTAGGCCGGCCCAACCCCTTGGCCGAGCCCTAGCTTGGGCGGCAAGGCAAGGGGGCATCCCAATAGGGGCCATTCCTCTTTTATGGAATTGTTTCTAAAATAATCCCTTGCCTTGTTGCCCAAGCTTAGTTGTTTCCTAGTTTGAAAAACTGCTTTTCCAAGCTTGTGCCCAAACACTAATTCCTACATCCAAAATTATTCACATCCTATGTTATCAAACTCACCAATTTTCACATCCAATGTTAAATTAGGTCTTGTTTGTCTTAAATCAAATTCAATTTGCATCTAATATGCCAATTAATTTCTGTTTTCGCGTAATATAAAAATATGGTGTATAAACTGAAATCATGACACATAAAATCATGTTATGCGCTACGACATGTGGCTCTTATACCACTGTTGGGTGTTGATGCAGGTTACGCAGCGAAATAATAAAGTTAATCCTGCTCAAATCCTACCAAGGATCACAGGCAAGCCATCATAACATGATAAGGGCATAAAAGATGTGTTCCTTAAATTGGGAGATCACATGAAGAATAGTGTCTTCGTCTCTATGAATATCCACACCTTGGATTCTTGATTGGATTCCTTCTCACCGCGATGTGCTAGCAACTGAATAAGGAGGAATAGATCACGCAAAACGAGGTGCCACGCCTACGGCAAGGGGGCGGACGGGATAGAGGGCTTCGGCCTTCTTTGCTTTGTCTCTCTCTCTCTCTTGATTTGTTATGTTCTCTCAATAATGAATAGTGTATAGAATTAACAATCTAGAGTTCCTTTATATAGTAATAACTCTTTATTAACTACATAAAGGATCCAATAATAATCATGTCCTTACATGGATTAGTCCACTTGAAAATTAGTCCCACTAAGTTTGCTTGTGGTTGCATTATGATCCTTTTATTAATTAGTCCAACTAATTAATATCAATATCCAATTTAATCCATCCGGTGTGTGACCCCATAGGTTTCTACTTAGTTGGTAGTAACTAATTACTAACATTGAGCGGTGTCTAGCAACACATCCATGCCACCCAACTAATAGAAATAAGTCAGTGATCCCGACAAACCTTGTGTCCAATGTTCATGTATTGTGTTATCCCTTTGTATCCATATCCGGATTGGACACGAGACATATTAGTCACACTCGTATATCCAATCCATAGTTTCTCGATCCTGAGAATATGCTTATGTGAGCAGATAACATCAATATCTCCATATTGATTTATGTGAGTCTGGCCAAACATTCTTATAAGCACCATCCCTCGAGTGGCCCATGGATATTTGCTCCCATTATGTGGGAGTGACAAATCCTCTCTATGTCACTACGATCTCTAAGCTTGCTTCCTATCATGCCTGATATCTATCTTTATATTTACTCGGTTAAGGCGCAACGTTTGATAATATCAAAGCATGATATTCCACAATTAGAGTATCTAGTGACTTCAAGTCTAGGGATTACAATGTCATTAGCACTACGAGAAGCGATTGTGACTTTGACATAATCTAATGCATCCTTCTCTTTCTGGGTCAATCCAGTATGTCATTACTCCTAATGCATAACCATATGTTAGACTTGATATCTCCATATCCATCTAGACACATACTAGTCTATAGTTGATCGTCCTATTAATAATATAATGGACTAGGGTTATTTAAGATAAACAACACATTGTATCTAAGGACTTCATTATATTAAATATCACAATAAATAATGAATGAATGTTCTAGCCAAAACATTGTTTATACTAAATATAGATTGCCTCTAGGGCCCCTATTCCAACACAGGATTGATCACAGAATAAATTCATCATATAATTTCCTTTCATTCGAAACTCAGGTTAGGAAACATATCCTGAAAAATAGGAAACAAAAATCCCTGCAAAACTGAGTCAAACAGATGATGTTAGATACTGTAAACTGTGTTAAAATACTTTTTCTTTCACCACCAAGTATCAACTAATCAAGCACATGGGTTTAGGAGTTGAATTAAGATCAGAAACTCCCCCTAAGTTCATGCATATAAAGCACATTCAGTTTCAAGGCTTTGAAAGCTGTTTCAAGGCCTTGAAATAGACTAGCTATTTCAAGTCTTGAAACTGGATTGAACTTACAAATTCCATTTTAAGTATTTTTTATAGAAGTCAATGTGTCTATCTCATCATCATGAGTATATGATACTAGATGAGGATATCACGTTATAAATTGTGGAGGATCTCAAGAGATGTAGACAATTGGATAAGGAAGAATAAACATACACGTGGGGCAATGAAGCAAGGGGTTGCTGAATTAGCCGTAGGGAATTATCTCTACCTTTCCAAAATCATTCATGAATTAGATAAAGATGATTATTTCCCTACTTAGAGTAGGAGGATTATCATAGTTTCTTGTTTGGACAATAAAAATATATTTTATTAAAATAATAGACAAATGTTGTTCCATTTATTTTGATAAAATGCATTATTGTAATGCACTTTTTTCTAATGGATCATATATTCTTCATCATGATAAATTGATCTATAACATTAATACCAAGGTATTTTCATATAATGATATGAACTTCACTTATCTTTGGCATTGTTGTTTAGGCAACATGAATGAGAGATACATATCTAGGCTCCATATGGATGGATTTCTGTACTCATTTGATTGTGAATCATATGAGACATATAAGACTTGTTTAATGGGCAAGATATCTTTGGGAATCATGCATATTGATGTATGTAGGTCGCTAAGCACAAATGCTAAAGGTGGTTTACATTACTTCATCATATTTACTAATGGCTTCAGCGAATATGCATTTCTGTATCTTATGAAGAAACAAATCATAATCCTTTGAAGAGTTCAAGGAATTCAAGCATGATGTAGAAAGCCATCTCGGCAAAAGTATTTAGTATCTACGATTGGATCGTGGACGATAACACTTAAGCCTAGAGTCTAACAAGCATCTATCGGAGTATTGGATATGATCTGAACTCGCTCAACCTAGAACGCCACATGTGTATGGCGTGTCTAAGAGGAGAGATCGAACCTTGTTAGGACACGATTCGGTCCATGATGCGTCAAAAGAACTTCCAGCTTTCTTTAGGGGCCATGTTCTAATTACAGTAGATTTTTCACTTAACCTTGTTCCATCTAAATCAATTATGAAAAAACCATATGAGATATGGAATAGGAAGTGTCCTAGTATGTCATTCATAAAGAATTTGGGTTATGAAGTTTATGTAAATATTTTACAGATAAACTTGAACCCAAGTCGGATAAATGTACTATGTGGAATATCCTGAGGAAACAAATGATATTATCTCTATAATCCATTTAAGAACAAATTGTTTGTTGCTCTAAACGCTGTGTTTTGAGATAGAGATTGTCTCTAAAAGAAACAGTAGGAGGACAGTAGAACTTAAAGGATTTCAAGAACCACAACAGAACATTGATCCTTTTGAATGGAACATGAGTAGGATCACAAGGTGTTGTGGAGCAACCTACTCAGGTGAAACAATAACCTCGTAGTTTAAAATTTTCAAGGGGCTAGAGAAATATGGATTTCTCATAACTCGTTGATGTGTTGCTCATGGAGATGATCCTATAATTTATGAGGAGGCCACGAGTGGGCCATACTCTCAGAAATGACTAGGAGCCATGAGATACGAAATGGAATCCATGTAGACCAACAAAGTGTGGACTTTGGTGGAACCACCTGAAGGGGTAGGACCCATAGGGTGCAAGTGGGTTATGAGGAAACCAACATGGATGGTAATGAGATTACTTATAAGGAACAATTTGTGGGTAAAGTTTTCATGTGAGTTCATAGTTTAGACTATGACGAAATCTTTTCCCCAGTTGCAATGTTTAAATCCATTCGCATCTTGCTTGAAATTGTAGCCTACACAATTTGACATATGGATATAGAAACTTCCTTGATGTGTATGACACGCCTAAAGGGTTTTGTCGATCTAGAGCGTTCTCAAAAGACGTGTAAGTTGCAATGATCCATTTATGGATTAAAGTACGCTTTTGGAATAGGAATCGTCGATTAATGATGAAATCAAATGATTTCATTCCATCAAGAAAGAAGATGAAGCTCGTGTTTACAAGAAGTTTAGTGGGAGCACAGTTATATTTCTGGTCTTGTATGTGGAGACATACTAATCATTGGGAATAATGTCTCTACTCTACAATCTGTGAAATATTGGCTAGATAATTGATATTTAATGATAAACTTGGGAGAAGTAACTTATAAAGATCTAGGAGATAGATCAAGATAGTTTTCCATCTTGAGTCATGGTACATATATTGACAAGGTGTTGAAATGGTTCAACATGCAAGAATATGGATTCTTACCCATGTCACATGGAATTAGTCTTCGGAAGACTAATTGTCTTTCCAATTAGATTGAGAAGGGCCGTATGAATAAGATTCATGAGATACGCCATGATATGTACTAGGCCAGACATGTCATATGGTATGACATAAAGAACTAGTCAAATCCGGGTGAGTGTCACTGGATAATTATTAAGAATATCCTTAAAGTAATTGAGAAGACCTTAGGATGAATTCTTGGAATATGGAGGATTGGAAGGGTTCACGGTAAAGGGTTACACTGATGCAAACTTCCAATCTAACAAAGATGATTTCAGATTATGGTCAAGTATTGTGTTTTTCCCTTAGTGGGAGGAGACTGTGAGGTGGAATGGATTCCATGCAAGATACAGTTGCTGATTTTACCACAGAGGAATGATTATATTAATGCACGGGATGCACGTACTCAGAATATTCATTCTCAATAAATTGTTGATAGAGGAGATGTGAATATATGCAAAAGTTCCAGCAGAGGTCTCGCCTACCACGCACCTTGCACAGTGTAAGCGTGAGGGCCGCTCTAGATCAATAGGCATATGATGCACCAGATTGAATCTAGTGCAAGTGGAGACTGTTTTAGAATGCCCTAGAGGCATCTATTTCTTGTGACATTTATGTGGATTTACTATTCATTATGTTATCGATATGGAGATATGTTGACATGAATGAATTCCTTAGAATATAAATGTTATATTCTTAAATATCCCTAGTCAAGTACTACAGTTAACATGAGAAATGTATTGCATAAAGATAAGTATTTGGGTAGATTGATATGAGGATATCAAGTCTAGCACATGGGTATGCATTAGGAGTAATGTCATACTGGATTGACCAACAACAAGAAGGATGCATACAAGTTATGTAAAGTCACAAGTGCTTCTCGTAGTGACAACGGTATTGTCATCCTTAGACTTGAAGTCACTAGATCCTCTAGTTGGAATATTGTGTTTTGATATCGTCAAACGCTACACTATAACTGACTAGTAATAAAGGCGCATATCGGACACAATAGGAAGCAAGTTTAGAGATGGTAGTGATGTAGATAGGATTTTCCCCTCCCACATAACGGGAGCAAATATCTGCGGCCATTCAAGGGGTAGTGCTTATAGAATGTATGGTCAGACTCAGATAAATCAATATGGGATATTGATGTAATCTGCATGGATAAGACTATTCCAAGAATCAAGAAACTATGGATTGGATATACGAGTGTGACTTGTATGTCTCGTTTCCATCTGGATATAGAGACAAAGGGATGAGAAAATACTTGCACAAGGTTTATCGGATTACTGACTATTTGTATTATTTGGGTGGCATGGATGTGTTTCTAGACACCGCCCCACGTTAGTAATCGTTACTACCGACTAAGTAGAAACCTATGGGGTCACAATCCCTATGGATTCAACTGGACTTAGGAATTAATTAATATGATTAATTAAATAGAAGGATCGGTACGCAACTACTTGCAAACTTAGTAGGACTAGTTTGCAAGTTGGACTAATCCGTGTATGGATAGGATTACGAGACGGGCTAGTATGTAGTTAACAAGGAGTTGTTATACTATATATATGAACGCTCCTAGGTTATTTTCTACGAGAGTGTCATAAAGGTTATAACATAAGGAGAGAACAAAGCAAGGAGAGAACAAAGCAAGGAGAGAGACAAAACACTAGAGGGCTGAACCCCCCCCCCCCCCCTAGTGTCGCCCCTCTACCCGTCGGCCTTAAGAAGGCTTCCGCCCCCTCCTTTGTTCCGGTTTGCGTGATTCTTCTTCTTCATCCTTCATCTCTAGCTAGCACAAATTTTTATTTTTTTTGGTATTGAACTTTAATATATTTTTATTTAAGTTCATCATTGAGTTCGTAGCAGGGACATTTTATGAGGAGCAACAAATTACTAATGCTTATTACTGTTATTAGGCTGATAAGAACTCCCCCACACTTGTTGTATAGGAGGTCCCATGTAATTCACATCTTCAGTTTTACAATCGTACCCTTGGTTCTACAAGTTTATTGGCCCATAGTCTTCACATGTGCATGCGAATTTTGTGTGTAGAATATTGGGGCCAACACCGCCATCTCCTAATTTAGTGTCTCCATCTGACTAACCATAGCTTAATCCCCTGAAGATTTATCTCTCCTACGAATATCGAATCTCATATTCTATCTTTTAGCCGGACTATGAAGAAAATCTTCAGCAGTGCGCTCATCTACGGCCATGAATCCAGCATGCATATCCAATTTCTCCATATATTCTTTGTATAAAGTTGTGTAAAAGTAACAGTTTGTACCAAGGCTCTCATGATTGGGACATTTGCGCATCGGTTAAATTCATACACCTATCTCCTAGTGAATCTCCATCCAACTGAGTGAACCGAATTATGTCCACCATCAACTATATAACCTTAGACGGTGGATGATATTTACTTAGATATTATGTGATGAGCTCGTACCATGTAGTGATTGAACTTGTAGGGAATTCTTTAAGCCATTGTATAGCATCTCCAAGTATGGAAAAGGGAAACAGTGTCATCTTTATTGTTTCTTATGGAACTCTCTGATAATAACATGTTTGACGAATCTGAGTAAGAGTATCTAGGTAGGAATTTGGATCATACCTTTCAGCTCCACCAAACCTGTAGTCATTATGCACCATTTGAATAATTGAGCTCCTTAGCTCGAAGTGAGCAATAGTGATGGGTGGCACCACAATTGCTGGTCGATACGTGGCCTCAGTTGGCATGTACATGCCAACCATAGATATCCCCCTATGTGCATTGTTCTGTGGTTGTTCTTGTTCCTGTGCCACATTTTATCTATCCGTTGGAGGTGGCGGTGGAGCCCGAGCTGCTTGGAGAGCAGCTAACTGTGCCCGGAGCTCATCATTCTCCTTATGGGCCCTTTCCTTCTCGGCCATATCATCCGCTAAATCCTGACAAATGCTCGCTCCCTCTGCTCTCAGTGCGTCGTCCATGTAAGCTATGCGCGAATTAGTACCTCTTGGTCTTCTAATTGTGGGTACAATGACTATTTTTGCAAACTGGTCATGCATTGGACGAGTAACCTGAAAGCACACTGAAAACGAAAAATGCAAGTGAGTAAGATGATAAAATAGGAGAGTAAAATCCCTAAGGCTAAAAAATTTGACTAACAAAAACGTAGTCCCTGACAACGGCGCAAAAAAGTTGACAAGCTTAAACTGCAAGTGCACGGTTGTCCATGCAGAAATAAATCGGTAAAACCAAATTTGTCTAAACTAAAGGACTTTGTAGTTAATTAATATATATATATATATATATCCTCAATGTGGGTCAATATTTTGATTTGGTTTACTAACATACAAATTAAAAGTAATGAAAACAAGAGAAAGGTGAACTTAATGAATTTTTAATAATTCAAATAACAGGGAAAACAAACAGGATGCCTTGTTGGGAGTTTACTAGGGTTTATTAGCGATAGTTGAGTATAATTAATCATACGAAGTGATTACTATGCTAGACAAGCTATAACGAATCGAGTCACCAAATACTTACTACTATGTGGCAAATACTAACCGCATATAGGTGTTTATTAACCGCACGTGCACGACGTCTATCGTAGTTTTCCTGATAAGTACCAGGTTTATGTCCAACCCACAAGACTGGTGGTTGGAGGTTAATTGAATTAGAGTTATGGTGTTTTGTTTGTTATAGTTACTAATAACTACTTGCACAAGAGTAAAACGCTAAAAATAAATAGTTAATTAAACAATAAATGAAAGGCGGTTATGGCGCCTTTCTGGGTTTCATGAACATGGTGTACATTTATTCGTGTAATTACCAATAACAACCCTCTTATGAACTCTCGAGACTCATATTAACCTCATGCTAGTTCTTTGATTTAGTTTTGCCACGTATTGTTATGTGCGCGATTGCCACGGATTCTAAGGGTTGCCAGTCCGTGTTGCCAACTATCACGTAGTCCGCAGGATAAACAAAATCAATTTATCTAACTGGTTGCATGATCGCAACTCAAAAACAACCATTCATAAATATTTATTCTAACGATGTACGAATGCTAAAAATCAATCAATCACATAGATAAAGACATGTCCATGTCATCCAATTTAGGCCATAATCTGATGATTTTAGCTACTCAAATAGAATCAAACATAGCAATATTCGTAGAAAGATTCATGGTAAATAAATGTTAAAGGAAGAGAAATCAAATTATTAATGTTTTGGATAAGTCGATAGCCTTCTTTGTCTTCTCCAAAAGCTGCTCAAATCTTCGATCTTCAATCTTCACACACGAATTTGACGAACTTATCTCTTCTTCACTCGGTACCAAGGAAATGAGTGGATAACGAATAATGGAGGTTAGGGTTCCTTTCAACGTGAAAATAATCGTAATAAGGAAGAAGTCTTCACAAAAATTCTTAAAAATATCCTTTTTGGCACCCCTTCCTTGCATCATATGTTGGTTGCCGCCGTGATGGGGCCTCTGGCTTGTCGTTGTGGCGGATGTCTCTTCTTTTCCCGTGAGTTGCTGCCTTTCTTCCAACATGGTGGCGTGGTGCTCCCACCGCGGTGTGTGTTCTGCGCATTTTCTCTACTTCCACCATGGTGGCGTGATGCTGTCTCCATTGTAGGCACGTGTTGGCTTCATAAATTTTCTATCTTATTCTTCTAGCTCTTGCTCCAAAGCTCCTAGATCCATTCATTTTGTCCTATTTTATTTCAAAGGTCGTTTCCATGCATTCACCTCCTCGATTATACTCCTTTCCTCCACTTGTATTCCTGAAAAGCACGAACACACCCAAGATTATATGGTGAAAGAAATTTTTCCTAAAATAAAGCAAATTAGGCACAAAATAGGTGAAAAAAAATACCAAAACGCTCTCCTACTAACACAGATGTGAAATTATGCCAAATCAAATATAGGGAAAAATGCACCGAAACAATAACAGAAGCTACGTAAAATAGGGCATAAAACAGTACCGAAGTGAGTGATGTCAACTCTGAAGGGAGGCGAATTCTAAGACCAAATTGACTGCATGTCTAATATACGGATTAAAAAAAAGTTTACCAACAAGAACGTTATAACCCCAATTAGGCGGAATTAGGATTTATACATGCGTCCTAACTAGCTGATGTAAGTCTAAATCATTGCAGATCTTCTCTCGTATTCTTGAAGTTTCTCTTGGCTGCAAGTGTGAGCTCGCTGCTTCCAGATGCCTTCTTGGCCTCCAGACATATTGCTCTTATTCTCAAAACCCAAGATTTCGGTGTGTAGCTCAAGCATACAAAATTCTGAAAACTAATGCAACTTATATAGGCTACGGAAGGGACATGGAGAAGAAAATATGAATCATGCTCCCAACTTTATTGGGACTTTTGGTTCCACCCAAATCTAGCCAAAATAAAGTCAATAACAGTTAGCACCACCAAATAACTGTTGTTGCACTCAGGTCCATATTCTCAAAAAATAATATTTCGAACTCCTGTTATTAAATATTTTTAGTCTCCCCATGTTAAGATTACATACATTCTTTGATTAAATTAATCACTAACTAATTCATTTAATCGACCTATTTCTAGTTCGTTGATCCTTACCACTTAATTTATTTGACATGTCCATATTATCAAGTAATCTACTTGCATGGTTTGAATAAATCAAAACTTATAAGCTTCATTAAGGGGATATCATCAATCACATAACCGTTAAATGGATTCATTTGATACATCAATTTAGACCATTGACTCAGTATAATTATCCAACTCATTGAAATTGTTGACTCAATAAGAATCTCACTCACTTTACTTGTCAAAGCATCAACTACCAAATACATGTGCACATTAACTCACTAAGGAGTAAGATCATAAGTAATAAAATAACCTTGAGACATAACTTGTGTTGTTATGTCAGTACAAAACAATGATCTCAACTGGGTCATATACAATATACACAAAGTATACTAGCGCATTAAGTTGAAACTATGGTATGAACTATACTGTTTTTTGTAGCCAAGACATACCTACTAAAACAATGTGCTACGGTTGTTTCAATGGTTTCTCTAGTTCCATCTAGATTGTGAACTCATAACTTTCATTACACAAGAATCAAAGATATAATCTTCTTTGTGTAAGCTAGACTTTACACACCAGATTTATACAATGTGGAATAATAGACAACTATGCAAATAATAACATAACGCAACAACATTGCCCAAAATCATTCTCATAAATGTCAAATTTAAATATTCTAATACAAAAGGTGTGGCTTTTGGTATTCAACCTAACAAACTCCCCCACACTAAGGTATTGCTCGCCTCGAGCAAACTCCGGCAATAATCTGAATCATGAATATAATATAGAGCTCTTCTTCCCCCCCCCCCACACTTTGCACAAATCATCCTCTAGCTAGGACTACGAATCCCTAACTAAAAGAGAAAATGACTCAAACAAATGAAAAATAAAACTAAGTAATCTGCTAATAATAAACATAATCTAATAAACTACAATCTTTTTGTGAATTTTTTTCTTTCCTTTGAGATCGGGCAATCTCATATAAGTTAGTGCTGAAAATCATCAAGTTCTCACTTACCTTCTTAGAGATTTGGTCTACAACAATTCAAGACTCACTTGTCCGCGTCTAAGCTCCCGTTGACGGATCTCAACCAAGATCAATAACCTCAAGAACACGCTAAAGTATCCAAATGCACCATCCGAGATAATTCAAGGGATAAAATTGTTGACAGTTTAGGGACAGCGGGATAAATATCTTGATAGTTGTGTTTTCCAAAACGTGGTAGTCAAAACATCTCACAATATCACAACCCTCACCAAAGTATGGCTAAATAATGATGGTGTCCTTAGAATCTGTAATATTCCTCCAAACACCGGTGCATAACCACTGCTCTCTGATCAACCATGTAGTGGGTCGTCTGAAATAATCGTTGAATGTGCCTTCTTGATCTCAAGATAAACTAACTATCTAAATAAACCATAACTACTTACACTAACCGAAGAATGGAAATAACCCAAAATATATTTCTGAAAGTAAACATGACTCCATGTGCCGCTATTTTATTCGGTTTTTTTGTTGCCCACGCGAGGGGCGTACAATCTGTATAATCACAAAAATTCTACTGAAAACTGAAAATGATAAAAAAAAATGTTACTAAATAAACTGGAAATAAATCCTAAGACTCGAGTGGCATGAAAAAATGTGGGGATGGATAAAATCTAAAAATCTCAATCAAGTGTTCATGTCGACACCCACACACTCGTCTTCTATAGTAGATAGAATGATAGATAAGTACGTTTCTATTTATCCGAACCTCTAAACTCTAAAACTTGAAAAAATATGACACCTCCACCAGTTAAATCCTTCTCTTTCACTCCCATAACCCATGTGGTATAGATGAAGCACAACACAATGATCATGGTGCATGTCTAAATATTGATGCTCTTTATAGCAGATTTTGAAGTAAATTCATTAAAAACGATTTGGAGTTACCTCATTGACCACAATATCTTTACCCTCTTTCCAGATCTTCCGAAAGAGCTCCTTCATATCCCACACGTTGAAGTTGATCGGGTAGAGAAAGAAGCCGAACAAGCAAGGTCCCATATTTCTCAAAGCTTCACGACACTGTTCTTCTCCTAAATATTCTATATCTTCCTCTTCCGTCTGTAGCACCGGCGTAGATCGCTGCCTTCCAGTTTGTAACCTCGGATGTCATCAACTTCTTTGGATTTGTTGCCTCCATACCTTCTCACGTCGGGTCGTTTCCTTCTTCGTCGCCGATTAAGCAAATGATATTGCTCAACACTAATGGCTAATCATCAGTATTGTCACTAAGAAAACACCTAGAGAAGTTGCAGAAAACTGAATGAACTTTGCCAAACCCTAGTTCGAAATTGTCTCACTTGTGAATCGCCCGTGGGTCTTCAAAACTGATAGTTCAAGCTCTTGAGCATGAATGTGTTTAAAAACTCGGGGGGAGTTTGACCTTTGATGATGAAAGACAAAAGGATCAGAACTGTCAAAGTCTTAAAGTTTCAAAGCTTTGAGATATTGTTTTCTTGTGCTAACTCGCTATTATTCTTAACAGTTTCTGTGATTGCAGGCTTGAAGACTTAATTGAATGGTGATTTAATCATTCACTATTAACTTTAACAATTATAATTTATTTTGTTTTGTCATTGAATTGGTTTTGCAGAATGCAGGGTTCAGTTCTAAAGTTCATTCATATGAACTGGCAATCAAAGCTCCAAAGCTTTGAGATTGCTTTTATGCTTAGAACTTCTTAACTAAATTTTGTATGCATGATGAGTTTGATGGATTCATGATTGGATTGGGAGTTAAACTAACTTCTTATTGTGTTATATATCTTGTCTTAAAGTTATACATACATGTGATTATTTATATTGGATTTTATCTAAGGTAAAATCAGCTAGAGTTTACGCAGGAACTGACTGTCTAACAGATCAGATTTTGTGTGGCTAATTTGTCTGAATTTTGTTTGATCTTTGTGGCTGAGATTGTGCAGAATAGTTTATTGTCCAAACGGCTATCAAAAAATTCAAAAATCTAATCAAACATAGCTGTTGAAAGAAGCATCTCAGGGGAGAGGATTTGTAGGAATTCAGTTCCTAAAATATATCAAGTTGTTGCAGATTGTTGATAAAAGCTGGAATTTGAATTTCAAACAAGAGAGACTTTTGAAGAGAGGTTGATCTACAGAGATTAGAGAGTTTCATAAACGGGATATTTAATTTACACAAATCTTCAAATCAATCAGGTCAATCAAGAATGCAAGAGGAGGAGATCATTCATCAAATCTGAAGAACACTTCCAAGCTTCATCTGCTAACATCTTCTGTGTTCTTGAACTTGTATTGAATCTTGTATATTAATTCTAGTTTCTAAACCTCACAAACTTAGAATTTTAGTTGTTAAAGTGAACAACAAAGAGGTTCTTATTGTTTCAACAGTTTGTAGCCGGTACTAGATAGGTTGGGAACCACAATCTGTATAAGTGTAAGGTAGCTCACTTAGGCTTGAGATTTAGGGCTAAATCTGGGTGATTAATAAGAAGTGTGTTGAAATCCTGGAGGGATTAGATCCCTCAGGCAGAGACTAAGTCCAATTGTGACTGAACTCCGTAAAAATTATTGTGTTCTTAAGCGTTACTTTACTGATTTTCATATCTACTAATCCTCAGTTCAGAACAATTAAGTCCAAAGCTTCGGAGAATTTCCAATCTCCAATATTTGAAGCTACTGTTTTCTGCAGTTGTATCTCTAGCTTCTCAAATCTTTTCCAAAGCTTTGAGATTCAACTGCACATCTACTTGAAGTTTCAAAAGACTAGTTTCTAGCAAAAAGTTTCCATACTCTATTCACCCCCCCCCCTTCTAGAGTAATAGATCCTCTCTATTTACTTGCATTACAAACTTTCAATTGGTATCAGAGCTTGGGTCACTGCTTAAAGATCTAACAATCTAGTGACAATGAGTAATGTAGGTGATGGAGGATTCTCATAGGGAAGAGCAGCCAACAGACCTCCACTGTTATGTGGTGATAACTTTTTGCTGTGGAAGGCACTGATGAAAATGTTCATCATAGATGAGGACATGGAGCTGTGGTCAATTGTTGTTAATGGACCAAGTACATTTTATACTACCTCTGATGGAGTCAGGACTGTCAAATCAGAAGAAGATCTCTCAGCTACTGAACTTAAAAAGGTATCAAAGAATCACAAAGCTTTGAACTTATTATATTGTGCTCTTAGTGCAAATGAGTTCAACAGGATATCAAACTGCAAGAGTGCAAAGGAGATCTAGGACAAATTGACAGTCACTTATGAAGAAACTAGCCAAGTCAAGCATACTAAAATCAATATCCTTCAGTATGGACTGTTTAAGATGAATTCTGATGAATCCAGCAAGGACATGTTCAATAGGTTTATTGATATAGTGAACAACTTGGAATCCTTGGGAAAGGCTTTCTCAAATGAAGAGAAGGTCAGGAAGATTCTAAGAAGATTTCCAAAAAAACAAATGGGAGCCTAAGCCAACTGCAATTGAAGAAGCTCAGGATTTGAGTATCATAGAGCTAGATGATCTGCAAGGAAAACTTCTCACTTGTGAGATTTCAATGAAGTAAGTAGTGACATGAGTGACAACATCAAGAACCTGGAACTCAAGGCAAAGGCCAATGAGAAATCTCAAAGCCTTGAACTGGATGATGATGATGATGATGATGATGATGATGATGATGATGATGATGACGACGACGATGATGAAGAAAAAGAGCTTTGGAAACAGGGACTCTAACAAAGAAAAATCCAGATCCTCATGCAGCAAGGACCAGAAAGGTAAATCTTCTTCATATCCATATAAACCTAAAGTTATGAGTTGCTATGAATGTGGAGATGCATATCACTTGGTAAGAGATTGTCCTCAAAATAAGAAAAGTAAGCTTTTTCCCAAAGGAAAATGACAACAGAAGGAAGAAAGCAATGGTTGCTTCACGGAGTGATTAAGATTCTTCAACAGACTCAAATCATGATGAAGAACATGCAAATCTTGTTTTAATGGCTGAGCATGATGAAGAAAAGGGCTCATATAAACATATTGAAGAAATGTAAAGAATATTCTTGCTAGTCCATCTGATGTTTTACCTGAAATCTCAAAAGTATATATTTGAATGAGGAAAGTTATAGGAACGAGATTGATTCTTTGAAGTTAAGGCTCATGTGCAGGCAAAGGAAAATTTAGATTAGATTTTTCAATAAATGTCTTGAAGCAAATTGAAAATTGATAGTGACTTCAAAGCCTTGGACAGCAGATTCAAAGATTTGAAGACACAAGTCAAAGAAGTTGTTGATCTTAACTCTCTTTTAACTGATAAGTATTTTGATCTAAAGAATCATTCAGATGATTTAGAGCAACTAAAAACTTCATTGACTGAGAAGCTTCAAGAATCTAAGAATATTTTGTCAACCTTTGTAGGCTCTGAAAACAAGCTAAATCTCATGCTTGGAGGAAGTAGGCATTATGTTTACAAAAGTGGAATTGGTTACAATCCAAATTTTCCAAAAAGAAACCAAACCACATTTGTAAAATCAGGAAGCAGACGTTCTCCAAAATGTCATTACTGTGGAAAAATTGGACATATGAAGTTGACTTTCCCGTTTAGAAGGACAGAACCTCACATATTGAGGAACACCTATCCTTATCACCTTAAGGGACAAGTGATACAGATTTGAGTTCCGAAAGGAGTTAGACAACCCAACATGGTTCATTCTGAGTATGAATCCAAATTCTACACTTGGTCTAATATCCTGTTAGGCATTGATTTAATTTTGCAGGTTGTCACCAATGCCTTGAAGGATGAGAAATGGTTTCTGGATAGTGGTTGCTCCAGGCATATGAGTGGAAAGCAGTCTCTGTTTACAGAACTCAAATAATATTCAGGAGGAACAATCACACTTGCTCACAAAGCTAAATGCAATATACTGGGTATTGCAAGTATTGGTAATGATTGCGCAATTTCAAATTCTAATGTTTATTTGGTTAAAGGTTTAAAGTATAATTTTCTTAGTATATCTCAGCTATGTGATAGAGGTAATAAAGTGGTTTTTAACAAGGAAAAATATGTGGTGCAAGATGAGAATCTGGAAATTGCATACTCACAGCTCCTAGGTCACATAATATTTATGCTTTTAGTACTAACAAAGTTGCACGTGAAAGTCTGAAGTGTCTCAAAGCTTTGAAGGAAGAATCAAAGCTTTAGCATAGATAGCTTGGGCATATTAGCATGCATACAATGAACAAGCTCATCTCAAAAGACTTGGTAAGAAGTTTACAAAACTTGAAATTCAAATATGATGAGATTTGCAAGGCATGTACCCAAGGTAAACAGACCAAGAGTTCATTCAAGTCAAAGAACTTTGTAAGTATTTCTAGACCTTTAGAATTGATGCACATGGACTTGTGTGGTCCTATGAGGGTTTATGATGATCACTCTAGATTTAAATGGGTTATGTTTAATTAGAGATAAGTCTGAAGCATTATTTGAATTCTCAAAGCTTTGTAAAGAGCTTCAAACTTTGAAAACTTTACCTGTTGCATCAATTAGAAGTGATCATGGTAGAGAATTTGATCAGATTGATTTTTATTTATTTTTTGCACACCATGGCATCTCACATAACTATTTTGCACCTAGAACTCCTCAGCAGAATGGTGTTGTTGAGATGATGAATATGACACTTGAAGACATGTCTAGAACCATGCTACTTGAAAGTAATTTTCCAAAGTATATATGGGAAGAAGCTGTTAACACTGCCAATTATGTGTTGAATAGATGTTTGATTAGACCTATTTTGAAGAAAACTCGTTATGAACTTTTCAAAGGGAGAAGGCCAAGTGTTTACTATTTTCAGCCTTTTGGTTGTACTTGTTATGTGCATACTAATAGTAAGGATAATCTTGGTAAATCTGATGATAGAAGTGATGAAGGTGTATTTATTGGTTATTCTCAAACTAGCAAAGCATATAGAGTTTTCAATAAGAGAACTAAGATTGTGGAGGAGAGCATTCATGTAATTTTTGATGAAATTACTGATGATTCCTTGAGTTAAAGTTTTGCATATCTCAACCTAAATAAGTATGAGGCTGATGATGAGTTTGAGAAAGAGACAAGAAGCAAAACTAACATGCAGGAACAATCAAAAGAATCTCAATGCCTTGAACATCCTGTTGAACCAAAATCTCAAAGCCTTGACACTGAGGTTGAAAGAACTCAAGTTGCTCCTACTACTTTGTCAAGTTCTCAAAGCCTGGAAGGACCACATACTTGGACACCAAGGAAGAAGTTCAAGTATTTATCAGATCATTGCGGACAACATTATCTCATATCCAACTACTGGAACACAGACAAGAGGACAGATAAGGAATATATGTGCTTTTAGCGCTTTTGTCTCACTCATTAAGCATAAGAATGCAAAGGAGGCACTGGAAGATGCAGAATGAGCTTAATGAGTCTGAAAGAAACAAGGTTTGGAACTTGGTTCCAAGACCAAAGACTCGGTCTGTTATTGGAACCAGATGAGTATTCAGGAATAAACTTGATGAAAATGGTAAGGTTGTGAGAAACAAAGCCAGACTTGTGGCACAGGGGTATAATCAAGAGGAAGGAATTGATTATGAGGAGACATTTACTCCTTTTTCTAGGTTAGAATCTATCAGAATACTTCTTGCATTTGCATCCCATAAACATATAAAGAATTTTCAAATTGATTTTAAATGTGCATTCTTAAATGGTTATTTGAAAGAAGAAGTATATGTTGCTCAACCACCTGGTTTTGAAGATGATAAACTCCCTGATCATGTTTAAAAATTAGACAAAGCTCTTTATGGCCTTAAGCAAGCTGTAAGGGCTTGGTATGACAGACACTCAAAGTTTTTACTTGACAATGGTTTTAAGAGAGGACTGGTTGACGAAACTCTTTTTATTAAGTCATGAAAAGGACTTGTTAGTAGTACAGATTTATGTTGATGATATAATCTTTGGTGCTACTAGTGATGCTCTTTCAAAAGAGTTTTCAAGTCTAATGCGCAGGGAGTTTGAAATGAGCTTTATGGGAGAACTCAATTTCTTTGTTGGACTTCATGTTCATCAAATGAAGAAAGGAATATTTGCACATAAAATACTTGTTGAATAAGTACAATATGTCTCAGTCCAAGATATCAAAGACTCCTATGAGTTCATCTTTTTCTTGGCGAGGATACAAGTGGTAAGAGTGTGAGTCAAAAGGAGTACAGAGGTATAATTGGTTCACTTATGTATTTAACTGCTAGTAGACTTGATATTATGTTTAGTGTATGTATGTGTGCAAGATTTCAATAAGATCCTAAGGAAGCCATTTGATTGCTAAAAGGATTTTTAGATATTTTAATGGAACCAAATACTTGGGGCTTTGGTATCCAAGAAGAACTAATTTTATTTTGAGTGGTTATTCAAATGTAGACTTTGCAGGTTACAAAGTGGATAGGAAAAGTACCTTAGGATGTGGCCACTTTCTTGGCTCATCACTGATTAGTTGGCATTCAAAGAAGCAATACTCAGTAGCCTTGTCAACTGCAGAAGTTGAATACATTGCAGTCGGTGCTTGTTGCTTACAAGTACTTTGGATTGCTCAACAATTAAGAGATCTTGGATCTGGAATTCAGAAATGTGCCTATCAACTGTGAAAAACTAGTGCCATTTCAATATTAAAGAATCTAGTACAGGATTTAAGTACTAAGCATATAGATGTGAGACATCATTTTATTAGAGATCATGCTGAGAAAGGTTTAACTTTTATTTTAAATACTATGAAGATAGCTGATATTTTCACTAAACATTTTCCAGATGAGAGGTTTTCATCCATAAGGCTTGAATTGGGTATGTTAAACAAGGATGCATTGGTTTAGGGGGAGTATTAGTTCTTAATTGTATTATGTGTGAAAATCTCAATACCTTGAGATAATGCTTTCTTAAGCCTTGAAAGTATGTTTCAAAGCTTTGAAGTTTTCTAGCAGCCTTGAAATTTCTCAAAGATTTGGGTAATTGTTTCAAAGTTGTGAGTAATATGTTGTGTATTTGAATTTAAAAATTGGATAACGAAATATTATGTGATATCTTATTAGATAATTATATAATATTTTATGAGTTCAGAGGATTTGATGAAAGTATCCTAAAATATCTCAGAATATCTTTCAAATTTTATTTGCATGCAATCCTTCTTTCAATCAAACTCTTCAACCTACTTAAGCCAAATTCAGGGCTTATTCTTCACCTCTTTCTCTCTTTCTCTATCTCTCTCTATATTTATTTCTCAACTCAATGAAACCCTAAACCCAATGGAGCGCAAATTAGAGAGGATCAAGCAGCAAGGTCAGAGCTCTGCTAAGAGGATGAAGAGAAAGGTAACAGGAAGATCACCATTCATGGATCCGATTCAGTTGAAAAAGCCAGTATTCCAGAGTTTTCTCCACCTTCAAAGAAGATCAAGAAGGGAAAATAAGTTCAAGAAGAGGTTCAAGAAGAAGGTTCTGAATCTGAGACTGCAACAGAGGAAGTGGAGAAATCTAAGGAACATGAGAGTAAGAATCAAGGAGATCAGTCAAGAAAGAAGAAGAAAGAGCCTAGTGCTGAGAAGAAAGCATATGAGAATAAAAGTGCTTCATATAAATAGGAAAAGAAGCCAGAGGATAAGAAGGTTGATCCACCAACAGAGAAAAAGAGGGTTAAGAATAGTGCAGTAAAAATCAAGAAATCTTCTGGTTTTGGTAAGCATCTTTTACCTGGATCTTGTTTTATAAACCCTGAGGTTAAATATGTATGGATGGATGGATATGCATCTTCTAAGGTAGCATTTTGTACTCTTATAAGTGATGAACTGTTAGACAAATTGGACATAGACTACATTAGGATGTTAAGAGATTATTTTGTTGGTAAATTGTTGAATCCACCTTCTGAGGCATATCCTAGGCTAACTAGGTTATTATATTTGAATTTGGTTCAAGAAGTTGGTGGTAATGATGGTTTTATCCTTACTTATAAGGTGGCTGGGGTGGATATTAAGTTAGACGACAAAGTGTTTTTCAAAGTTTTGGGAGTGCCTAGGAAGTATAAGGTACATAAGCATCCAGATAGAAAAGAGTGTTTGGAGTTAGCCAAAGATATGTTTTTCTTGGAGGGAACCCCAACTAGACCAAAGCAGTTAACACATTCTTTGTTTAACTATGAAGCCAAAATTCTTTTCTATATTATCATGAGGTGTGTAGTTCCCAGAGAGCATTCCAAAGAGTTGGTGACAGCTAGGGTTTTGGTACTGATGTACTTGATATGTCATGGCTTTGAGATTGATTTGCCTACTGTTGTCATGGGACATATGGTGTACTGTGGTACTAGAAGTAGGAATCATGCATTGCCTTACGCCAATTTGTTTACATTGTTCTTTTAACACTTTGAAGTACCCTTGGATGATGAGGAGAAGTTTACCACTGGTTTTGGGTTGGTTGATGAGGCTTCACTACAAAGGATTGGTGTGGTTCATACTGGGAAAGGAAATATAGTGAGTTAACTGCAAAAGAATTGAAGGATAAGGAGACTATCAAACCTAGAGAAGCTACAACATCTAAAGCCCCTGGTAGGTTGGATTTGTCTCAGGTTTTGGATAGATTTGAGGTTCTGGAAGATGGAATTGAAGATCTTAGACAAGGGTTGTTTGACTTGTCTACTAATTTTGTGAAGTTCAAAGGTTTGGTGAATACAAAACTGGATGTAATCATCAAGGGTTTGGACTTGGAGAAGATACCATCTGCAGAGAGTAAAGATACAAGCATTGATTCTGGTGAGAAGAAGAAGAAGAAGAAGAAGAAGAAGAAGAAGAAGAAGAAGAAGAAGAAGAAGAAGAAGTTGCTTCAAAGGAATTATTTGAATAATCAGATGAGGAAGCTGATAATAAGGAGACTGTTGAAGGAGGAACTGAGAAGAATACTGCTACTGTTGAGGAAATGATTGTTGAGGTTGTTGCTGATTTGGTTGCTAATGAAGAATATGAGGATGTGGAAGCACATAGTGAAAATGCTTATGAACAAGATAAGACTGTATAAGATTCAGATGATGAAGCAACAGAGGAAGAACAGGTGGAGACTGAGGAAAAAGGCAAGAGCAAAGCTGAAAGTGGGAAGTAGACTACCACGAAAGGTGTTGGAGCTGGAAGCTCAAAGCCTTGAAGCCTTACATTTCTTTCCTTCTTTCTTTCTTTCTTTCTAAGTCCTGAATTCTTTTGTTTTTCTTTTGAAAACCTTTGAACTTGATCCTACATTTCTTCTACATCTTTGATGACAGTCAAAAACGGGGAGAAGTATTTGCTATTTGATACTATTTGCTAGTTTTCTGAAGTCTTAGTCTTTGTAATAATTTTCGGACTATGTAGGATGTGTTGAAGTTTTTATGCTATCAATTTCTTTTTGGATATCTGTAGTCTGCTTGTTCCGTTGTATATGTGAAATAATCCTGTTAAGTTTTAATAGTTACTTTGAGTTGTAGGAAATCCTGGAAAGAAATATTTTTTTTTTTTTGTCTTTCATCAAGGGGGAGATTGATAGTTTAAGATATTGAGCATGAAAGTTTTTACAAACTCAGGGGGAGTTTGATCTTTGATGATGAATACCAAAAGGATCAGAACTGTTAAAGTCTCGAAGTTTCAAAGCTTTGAGCTTGTGCTAACTCGCTATTATTCTTACCAGTTTCTGTGATTGCAGGCTTGAAGACTTGATTGAATCATTCACTATTGACTTTAACATTTATCATTGAGTTTGTGTTGTGATTGAATTGGTTTTGCAGAATGCAGGGTTCAACTCTAAAGTCCATTCATATGAATCGGAAATCAAAGCTCCAAAGCTTTGAGATTGCTTTTATGCTCAGAACTGCTTAACTGAATTATGTATGCAGGATGAGTTTGATGTATTCGTGATTGGCTTGGGATTTAATATAACTTCTTATTATGTTACATATCTTGTCTTACATTTATATATACATGTGATTATTTATGTTGGATTTTATCTAAGGCAAAATGAGCTAGAGTTTATGTGGAAACTGACTGTCTAACAAATCAGATTTTGTGTAGCTAATTTGTCTAAATTTTATTTAATCTTTGTGGCTGAGATTATTCAGAATAGTTGGTCGTCTAAATGGCTATAAACGAATCCAAAAATTTATTCAAACATATATGTTTAAAGAAACATCTCAGGGGAAAGGATTTGTAGGAATTCAGTTCCTAAAATCTCTCAAGTTGTTGCAGGTTGTTGATAAAAGCTGGAATTTGAATTTTAAACAAGAGAGACTTTTGAAGAGAGGCTGGTCAACAGATATTGGAGAGTTTCATACGTGGGAGATCTAATTTACACAACTCTTCAAATCAATCAGACCAATCAACGCTGCCAGAGGAGAACAACATTCATCAAATCTGAAGAGCACTTCCAAGCTTCATCTGCTTATATCTTCTGTGTTCTTCAACTTGTATTAAATCTGTTATATTCATTCTTGTTTCTAAACCTCACAAACTTAGAAGTTCAGTTGTTCAAGTGAACAACAAAGAGGTTCTTATTGTTTCAACAGGTTGTAGCTGGTACTAGACAGGTTGGGAACCACAAGCTGTATAAGTGTAAGGTATGTCACTTAGGATTGAGATCTAGGGCTAAATATGGGTGATTAATAATAAGTGTGTTGAAATCCTAGAGGGATTAGATCCCTTAGGCAGAGACTAGGTCCAATTGTGACTGAACTCTGTAAAAATCTTTATGTTCTTGTGCTTTACTTTACTGATTTTCATATCTGTTAATCCTCAGTACAGAAAAATTAACTCCAAAGCTTTGGATAATCTCAAAGCTTTGAAGCTAATGTTTTCTGCAGTTGCATCTCTAACTTCCAAATATTTTCCAAAGCTTTGAGATTTCAACTGCACATTTACTTGAAGTTTCAAAAGACTAGTTTTGAGCAAAAAGTTTACATACTCTATTAACCCCCCCCCCCCCCCCCTTTGAGAGTATTAGATCATGTCTATTTGCTTGCATTACAAACTTTCAGAAACTCTCAGAGAAATTTTACTCCGTGAAATATTGCTTATTATGTATCCCCTTTGTGGTTATTGGATATAATGATGTTGGAAGGGCAAGTTTGTCATATAGTAGTAGACAAGATTAATAAGTGACTTTGCAAGAATCAATTTTTACTCTGTGAAAATCAACTCTCATTTAATAACTTACTAGTTTTGCCCCGCGCACGCTGCCGCCGGTCGGCTTTGCTTGCGGGTGTATACTATACAATGCGTTGACATAACTGTATGTAGAAGTTGATACCGATTTTACTTACCAAATTAGCATAACGATGTGTTGGAACAAAGCTATGGAGATCGATTGATAAAACTAATACTTTGTTGTGTGTAATGCTAAATGTATTGGTCTAATAGATACGGATTAGTATCACGAAATTGGGCGAGTGAAAACTGGGCGGAAGAAAGTAATAGAATTAAAAGTAATAGAGAGATACTACAGTTTCGTAATTTTCATGTTGAGGTGGGAAGTGTATAGAGATCAGGTCTCTGAACTGCAGCTAAACTCAACTGTGTGAAAGAAATTTTGAACGTACAAAACTAAAATAGATTATGTTGGATTGGAAGGTTGAAATGTCGTGTCGGGAAGTTTTTTATGCAGCTCCGTTTTTACAACTACAGGGCAACAATGACTCAGGGTACTACCTTGTTTGAAAAAATACTATGTTGTGTATAATGCTAAATTTTTTCAGTCTAATAGATACAAATTAGTATCACAAAATCGGGTGAGTAAAAAAAGGGCGGAAGAAAGTAATAAAATTAAAAGTAATAGAGAGATACTACAGTTTTGTAATTTGCATGTTGAGGTGGGAAGTGTACAAATATCAGGTATCCGAACTGCAGCTAAACTCAAGAGTGTGAAAGAAATCCTGATCATGCAAAACTAAAATAGATTTTCTTGGATTGAAAGGTTGACATGCCGTGTCGGAAAATTTTTAGTGTGGCTCCTTTTTCAACTGCATGACAACAATGAATCAGGGTACTACCTTGGTTTCACACCATAAGCCTTCATTTTTTGGTGAAATCCAAATCAGTTCTTTCAGTGAGATAAAACGGCATCTGAGATGTTGCAACGGTCGAGCATATGGGTAATTTTTTAACTATTCAAGAATTGGTAACTGGCAATGGATTTTGTAAGCCAGCATTATATTGCTAGCCTTGATGTTTCCTGAAATCATGCACAATTATTAGAGTAGGCGAATCTGTACTAACTCTCGACTCTTTCTCTTCATAGGCTGGCCGATGTTTTACTATCTATAAAGGCATGCAATCCATGGCAGTGAAGGGATAATTTTAACCATGCCAAAAAACAGGCCATCAAAGAAAGAACGGCATATGAAGGCAGAAAGAATGGAAAAAGCATCGTTCGAAGAAGATAGTGAGAATGAGGCGAGCGCGGAAGAAAAATCTGAAAAATAAGATCCATACGAAACAAGAGTGAAGACTCAGTCAAAATTGCATATTTGGTTGAAAAGGAAGAGAAATCCGAAGAAGAACGAGATTGGAAATTTGAAAAATCATAAGAGTCGTTATCATATGGGAAGCCCTCTCCTCCGCCAGAAGTAGATACGTATGCAGTGAGTAGGTAACACATGAGATATGCGGCTGAACATGATACAAGTAAGTTCATTTCATGGCTTCTCCTTTTTCTTCGATATTGAATGCGATGTTGTATCTTTTTCCCAATTGAGTCGTCTTGTAAACCTCAATTCCTGGTGCCACTTGGTTGTCAACAATCAATAGGAACAATTAGATTTTTGGACAGATATCATTTTGGCGAAGAAAGTCTTATGGCACCCAATGCTAGCAGATTATAAAAAAAAACATGATATGCAGCATTAAATAAACACACAGATAGAAGCAAACCGACATGCCAACGTCACATCAAAACCCTTACATCAAGCCCTCTCACGAAGCATAAGTGGGTATTTAGCATGCGGATCCCCACTTGCAAAACATTACTGGGGATTTTGCCTAATTTAACAACGCAAAATCTCCAATTTTAGCATCTATTTGTAATCCATGTTACAAAAAAATAGTAACATATGATAATTAGCTTCGGTGGGAGGGTAATGCATCATACCATCTCATTATTTTACAATCTTAGCATGAGTAGGTGGAGGAGAGCCATCATATCTTTTGCTTTTGGCACCAGTGTTCGCTGGCGATGCACCCTCATCTTTGAAATATGTTTCTGAAAGTGTGTACAATAGGTAGTAATGCAGGATCAATACTCTAGAAGGGTGGGTTGAATAGAGTATGCCAACTTTTGCTAAAACTTGCAAGAGAAGTGGTTTCAAGAGAGTTTGTGAAGAGTAAGTGTAGTTCAAGGCCTTGAATTGAGTTTCAAGCCCGTTGAACAAAAAACAGTTTAGTATAAAGAGAATAAACCTATATCAAGGATTTGAAATGAGTTTCAAACCCTTGAAATGAAACTGTTTGAATGTTGCAAATAAACTAAATATGAAACTGTAAAGTAGATGCAAGAGACACAAGATATATAGAGTTCAGTCCACTTGGACCTACGTCTCTACCTCAGGGATCTTCTCCCTGCAGGATTTTCAACTCAATTATTATTAATCCACAGCCAAGCCCTAGATCTCAAGCACAGAGAGATGCCTTACTCAGTTACAGCTTGTGGTTCTCACTAACCTATCTAGTATCTGCTCTAGCTATCTGATTAACTAAGAATTATCTATTGTTCACTTGACCAATCCTTGAGAATAAGAACTAGAAGTACAACAGAAGATATATACAAATGAAGTTCAGTGCAGAATAACACAGAGTAGGAAATTGCTGTGAAAGTGAAGTGTTCTTCTGAGAATGGATTGAGAGGATGATTTGATTCTAAGTTGCTTTGAACTCCTTGAGTGTGTCTCTGTTTTTTTTTTCGTTGATTTGTGTCTCTAAATGCTTCAAAAGAAGCTCCATTTATACGGTACACATGATCTACAGATCTCCCTGGTTTCAGCAACAAACTTTCCTGTATTGTAGGCAACAACTTTGACTTCTCTAACAGTCTTCTCCAATGGATAGTTGATCAGTATCTTCAGAGATATTGAGCTGAAGTTGTTTTTAATTAGGTAGAGAAGCTGTTATAAGTGTTTTATTGATCACATGATCAATTCTTCTCAGTATTTCCTTTCCTGCAAAACTCAAGTTTGGACATGAATCCTGTAAAATAGGAAACAAAATTTCACTGCAAAACTAATTCAAACAGATTGATTAGATGGAGTAAATACATGTAGTAATTCCTTGTCTTTCATCATCAAGTAGTAATAGATCAAGCATAGAAGATTAGGAGCTCAATCAAGATCAAAAACTCCCCTGAGAATATGCAGTTGAAGCTCAGTCAGTTTTAAGGCTTTGAAAGCTGTTTCAAGGCCTTGAAATAGACTAGCTATTTCAAGTCTTTGAAACTTATGAAACTGAGTTGATCTTACAATCTCCCCCTTGATGAAAGAAAAAACCTCTGTTTGTTTTATGCTAAGTTTCGGCAAAACATACTCATTAGAATGTATCAAAGTATAGCAGTAACACATGTTTTCCAAAAGAGATCCAACTTATTAAGAAAAAATAGTAAAGTGCAGAAATAACAAATAAGTTCAGAAAAACCTAATGAACAAAAGACTAGGTCATCTAAAATCATAAATAGAACTCCTAATTTTCTCTCCCTTTTTGACTTTCATCATAAGGAAAGAGAGGAATGTTGGATCAGCGTTTTTGGAAAAATTTTGAAAAGCTATTTGAAAAGAAGGAATTTTCAAGACTTTGAAGGGGTTTTCAAGGCCTTGAAAAGAAGAAGAAATAGTAGGCAAGAATTAAGGGTCTGGTTCTTCATCTCCTTACTCTTCTTCACCTTCTTCCTGACTATTCCCATCATCTTCAGCATCAGCTTGTTCAACCACATCAATTTCCTGAATTATTGAACCAATTTTCTTGATAACACTATTGAACAAGAAGGTGAGCCATCTTAAAGCTTTCCATCCATGCCTTAGTTTCTTCTTCACATACACCTTTTTCTTCAGTGCAGAGGAAATATTGTGATGACCTTTTCTCCCAGCTTTTAAGCTTGACTCTGACTCAGTTTCTGGAAGTTCTTTCTCATGTTTTTCCTTCCTGGATACAGAATACATTCCATAGGAACCTGAAGTAGTATCTGAATCCGAGTCTGGAATGTAGATCTCTTTTCCTTTTCCCTTGTCTCCTGTGTCTGCCTTCTTCTTTGTCTTCTTAGGGATTCTAATCTGGATTCCCTTCTGTTTATCTTGAGTTGCTTCTACTGCCTTCTTATTTTTTCTTGACACTAGGGACTGGTCCTTCTTAGCCTTCTTATTTGGAGGAGGAGGAGTCATGTCTTCTGCAGTAGGAGTTTGAGAGCATGAGTCTCCACTGATGGTTTGAACGTCTTCCACAGTGGCCTTTATTTTCTTCTCTGCGTCAGCCATTTTTATTCTATCAGAGGCTCTTCTTGTGCTCATTAGGGTTTCGGATAAGAATAGATAGGTAGGATAGATACGGAAGAGAGAAAGATAAAGTAAGATAAATAGTGAAGAGTTTGAGTTTGAAATGGTAACTAAATTATTTTTCTGATCTCAGAAGATTTTAAGTGATCAGAAAAGAGTCAAAATCTTTGAGGTCGTTGGAAAGAAAATAATATAATACTCTATTTGGTTAAAATGAAATTTTGGAAAGTGAGGGGCAACATTCAGCAAATATCTACAAAGATAGCACCCAATATTGAAAGATCCATATTTATTGACGAACAGATATACAAACTGATTTTCAAGGCTTTGGAAAGAATTTCAAGGCCTTGAAAAGTTTTTTTACTGAAACACATATACTCAAGGCTTTGAAGAGATTTTCAAGGCTTTGAAAATCAGTTCAAAACTTTGAACCACATAATGACTTACGTGATACTCCCCCTAAACCAATGCATCTTTGTTTAGCATGCCTAACTCCAATCTTAGAGTTGAGAATCTTTCATCTGGCAATGGTTTAGTGAAGATATCTGCAAGTTGCATGTTAGTAGAAAAAAATTCAAGAACAAGATCACCTTTTTCAGCATGATCTCTGATGAAGTGATGTCTAACATCAATGTGCTTTGTTCTTGAATGCGGAACTGGATTCTTTGTAATTGATATTGCACTTGTATTGTCACACTTGATAGGTATATCTTTGAAATCAAATCCAATATCTATCATTTGTTGTGCAATCCATAAAACTTGTGAACAGCAAGCTCCAGCAGCTATGTATTCAGCTTCTGTTATTGACAATGCAACTGAATTTTACTTCTTTGAATGCTTGCTGATCAAGGATGATCCAAGAAATTGACACCATCCTTATGTACTCTTTCTATCAAATTTATATCCAGCAAAATCAGCATCTGAATAGCCACTCAAAGAGAAGTTAGATTGTTTAGGATACCAAAGCCCTAAGTCTTTGGTACCATTGAGATATCGGAATATTGTCTTAACAGCAGTCAAGTGTGATTCTTTAGGATCATCTTGAAATCTAGCACACATGCATACACTAAACATAATATATGGTCTACTGGCTGTGAGATATAGTAATGATCCAATCATGCCTCTATATTCCTTCACATTCACCCTCTTACCAGATTCATCCCTGTCTCGGGATAATGTAGAACTCATGGGGGTCTTGATTTCCTTAAACTGAGACATATTGTACTTGCTTAGCAGGTCTCTTGTGTACTTGCTTTGATGTAGGAATATGCCCTTTCTCATTTGATGTATTTGAAGTCCAAGATAGAAGTTTAATTCTCCCATCAAGCTCATTTCAAATTCCCTGCTCATAAGACTTGAGAATTCCTTACATAAGAGATCACTAGTAGCTCCAAACAATATATCATCAACATAAATCTGAACTACAAGCATGTCTTTCTTATGAGTCTTAATGAAAAGAGTATTATCTACCAAACCTCTTTTGAAATCATTTTCAAGGAAGAATTTTGACAACCTTTCATACCAAGCTCTTGGAGCTTGTTTTAAGCCATAAAGAGCTTTGTCAAGTTTGTAAACATGATTTGGAAACTTGTCATTTTCCAAACCAGGAGGCTGAGCAACATAAACTTCTTCTTGCAAGTATCCATTTAAGAAAGCACACTTCACATCCATTTTAAAGAGTTTCATGTTCATGTGAGATGAAAATTCAAGTAAAATTCTAATTGCTTCTAACCTGACAACAGGAGAAAAAGTTTATTCATAGTCAATACCTTCTTCTTGATTGTAGCCTTGAGCTACTAATCTTGCTTTGTTCCTGATTACCTTTCCATTTTCATCTAGCCTGTTTCTGAATACCCATCTGGTACCAATGACAGACTGATTTCTTGGTGGAGGAACTAGATTCCAAACTGTGTTCCTTTCAAACTCATTGAGTTCACTTTGCATTGCTATGATCCAGTCTGCTTCTTGTAAAGATTCCTTCACTGTTTTGGGTTCTACAAGAGAAATAAAGGCATTGAAAGCACAAAGATTTTTCAACTGTGATCTAATTTGTGTACCAGTGGTTGGATCAGAAATGATATTGTCAACAAGATGAGATGAGAGATATTTAAATCTCTTTCTAGGTGACCAGGGCTCAGGTTCTCCTGGTTGTTTTTCAGGTCTCTGAGAGCTTGAAGCAGAAGCTTGATCTGCAGCTTTCTCTGTAGATTCTCTTTCAAGGCTTTGAAGCTCTGTTTCAAGGCCTTGAAAATGCCTTCTTTGATCATGTGAGGTATCCTTGGAACCTTTTGAGATTTCTTCTTCAGTATATGAAATCATGCTTGTTCAAGTTAAGATCTGCAAAACCATCACTCAAAGAACCATCATAACTTTCACCAAATACAACATGAATACTTTCTTCTACAAGCTTGGTTCTTTTATTGTAAACTCTATAGGCTTTGCTTGTTTGAGAATATCCAAGGAAAATACCTTCATCACTTCTTGGATCAAACTTACCAAGATTGTCCTTACCATTATTGTGAACAAAACATGTGCAGCCAAAAGGCTTGAAGTAAGAAATGTTTGGTTTTCTTCCCTTGAACAATTCATAGGGAGTCTTCTTCAGAATAGGTCTGATCAAGCACCTGTTCAATATATAGTTTGCTGTATTCACAGCTTCTGCCCAATAATATTTTGGCAACTTGTTCTCCAGCAACATTGTTCTTGACATGTCTTCAAGAGTCCTGTTCTTTCTTTCTACAACTCCATTTTGTTGAGGAGTTCTAGGAGCAGAAAATTTGTGAGAGATACCATGCTTGGAACAGAAAATATCTAATTCTAACTGATCAAACTCTCTACCATGATCACTTCTAATTGAAGCAATAGGTAGGTTTTTCAATGTTTGAAGTTCTCTACAAAGGTTTGTAACTTCAAAGAGAGCTTCAGATTTTTCTTTAAGAAAAATAACCCAAGTATATCTACAAAAATCATCTCGAATAACAAGCATGTACTTCTTACCCTTTGGAGTAGGAGTTCTCATAGGACCATAGAGATCCATATGAAGTGACACAATAGGTCATGTAGTACTTACAAAATTCTTTGGTTCGAAGGAGCTTCTGGTTTGCTTGCCTTGGGCACATGCCTTGCATGATTCTTCATCTTTGAACTTAATGGAGGGTAGACCTCTTACTAAGTTCTTTGAAACCAATTTTTTCAATGTATGCAGACTGATGTGTCCCAACTTCCTGTGCCAAAGCTTGAATCTTCTTTCAAGGCCTTGAGACACTTCAAGCTATTTCCTGCAACTTTGTTAGTTTGAAAAGTATAGACATTGTTTGACCTAGAGGCAGTGAGGATGCAATTGCCTGATTTCTCATTTTGCACCACACATTTTCTATAACCTTATTACCATTATCACAAAGCTAAGATACAATAAGCAAGTTAAATTTCAAACCAGCAACTAGATATACATCAGAAATAGAGTTTTCAGAATATGTACCAACTTTACCAATACCAGGAATGTTGCATTTGCCTTTGTCACCAAGTTTAATTGAACCTTCAGATTGCTCTTTCAATTCTGAGAATAAGGATCTCTTTCCACTCATGTGTCTTGAGCAACCACTGTCCATAAACCACTTTTGTTCTTTGATCTTGGTGACAACCTGCAAACGCCAATCACTGTCTTACCCAGTTGTTAGACCAAGTGTGGAATTTGGATTCATATTCAGGATCAACCGTGTTGGGTGGTCTGACCCATTTAGGAACCCAAATATGTCTGACTTGTCCTTTGAGTTGAAAGGGGAATGAGTTCCTCATTATGTGAGGGTCTCTTCTTCTGAAATGACAAGTCATCTTAACATGAACAACTTTGTCGCAGTAATGGCACTTAGGAGAAGTTTTTTTCCAGCTTTCATAAATCTGTTATTGTTCTTTCTTGGAAAATTTGGATTGTATTGGGAACAGACTTTGAACTTCCTCCAAGAATCAAGTTCAAATTGTGTTATGAGCCAGCTAGCTTGGTTTTGATTGATTCAGATTCCTGAAGTTTCTCAGAGATGATTTCTCAGTCTTCTTCTGAGATATTTTAAGGTTCTAATTTAAGCAAACAAGCTGCAAATTCTCTTTTGCTTGCTCACGAACTTTTTCTTTCAAAACTCTAATTTCTTTCAGATAGTCCTCTTCATTTAAAAGCATTTGTTATAAGATAATCAGAGAGGACCTTTGTGGGTTTTGAAATTAAGTAATTTACCATTACCTCAATGTTCTTTTCAGAATTGTCATCCTGCTTGGCTATAAAACATAGGTTGACATGTTCTTCTTCTGATTCAGAGTCACTTAAATTTTCGGAATCACTCAATGAAGCAACCATAGCTTTCTTTCTTCTGTAATGATCTTTCTTCTGAAAGTTCTTGCTCTTATCGTGTGGACAGTCTCTGATCAAATGTCCAGCATCACCACACTCAAAGCATATCATGACTTTAGGCTTATGTGATGAAGATTTACCTTTGTGTTCCTTGCTACTGGAAGATCTATATATTTCTCTGTTGGAGTCTTATTTTCCAAAGTTACTCTTCATTTTGAGAATCCTGGTGTTACACGGTGGTAACCTATGGTACCGGGGAACTGACGAGAGAGCGGGAGAGAGAGAGAGGAAAGACAAAAATTTAGGGCTGAAGAAATTTTCTCATTCTACCCTAAGAAAATTTGCACCCCTTTTTATATCTAGACCCTGACGGTTCGACTTAGTACCTAACCCGAGCAAAAGAACCGTTGAGAAAATCCCGGGTACAGCTAGCAAGATACGACTCCATAATTTTAACGTTTCTAATCAGCCACAAAAAACAACAACTACTAACAAGATTAAATAACGTCTGAAAACAACAAGAAGAACAATTAACGCTTCAACCGTGGTTGAACATAGTCCTTTAGATACTTGGGTGGTCCGACGCTACGCCTCGGTTTATCCGTTGACAACTTGGTGGAATCATCATCGTCATTAGCATCATCCCCCACTGGCGTCGTATCAACTCCCCCGGTCTTGGAAAGCAGCTTGTCCTCAAGCTGTAAATTAGGAAAAGCATCATGAATCTCACGTGCCGGCTCCCATGTAAGCGGAGACCCATCAGACCAAGAGACATTCCACTATTCTTGAGCAGAGCCTGAAACCAGAACAACCCGTGGCTGACTAGCTGTTGTAGGGACCGAAATTGAGCGACCCTTGAAGAAATGGGCGGGCAGATTACCCACTCGGGTCATCGCACTAGACGGCACAAAGGGTCGAAGCAGGGACACGTGAAAAACGTCATGAATCCAAAAATCTGGCGGAAGATCTAAACGGTAAGCAACAGGTCTGACGTGCTCAAGGATAGCAAATGGACCATAATAACGACGAGCTAGTTTGGCAGCCAACGGCCTAACCAAAGAACGCTGACAGTATGGGCAGAGAAGCAACAACACCAAATCCCCGACGGAAAAAGAGACCTCACGACGATGCTTGTTGGCCTGGTCTTGCATCCGTTGCTGCATCTTTTTCAAATGACGTTTTAAATCCTGTAACAAGTTAACACGTTCCACCAGCAATTCGTTAACAGTCGGAGACTTTCCTACAGCAGCTATAGTAGGAAAAAGGGAAGGTGGTTCACGGCCATACAAGGCCCTGAATGGAGACATATTAATGCTGGTATGGTGACTGCAATTCATGGCCAATTCCATCCACGGTAAAAAAGTAACCGAACGGTGAGGACGCTCAGAAACAAAGGCCTGTAAATATTGCTCCAAACCGCGGTTCATAACCTCCGTCTGTCCATCTGTATGTGGATGATAGGTCGTGCTAAACTTCGGTTTCGTGCCACTGAGCTTCAAAAGCTCACGCCAAAATGTACTCATGAAGATAGGGTCACGGTCCGACACTAACTGTTCAGAGAACCCATGGTGTTTGACCACCACATCAACAAACACTTTGGCGACTCGCTCTGCATCAAAATATGTAGGTAATGGCCTGAAGTGTACATATTTAGTCAGACGATCAATGAAAACTAGGATTGCTGTGGAACCGTGAGACGATGGTAAACGCGTAATGAAATCCATTGATGTCGCCGCCCCAACACGATCTGGTATGGGAAGGGGTTGAAATAACCCACTAGGCTTCTGTGTGGAGTATTTCGTCGTCTGACAAACCAAACAGGACGAAAATAATGATGCACATTGGTACTCATATCAGGCCAGTAGAATGTTGCGGATAAGCGACGGTAGGTGCGATCAATGCCTGGATGACCTGCAGTTTGAGAACTGTGGAACTCCTATAACAACAACTCACGAACAAGGGAAGTACGCCCCACATAGATATGAGTTCTATAATATACAATGCCATCAACCAACGAGAAGTTCATAAGAGGTGTACCTGACTGTATCGCTGTCACAAGTGCCCGTAAATCATCCAATTGTGTTGTCTCTCGACGAAGCATGTCTAGCAGCAAAGGCTGGGGCTGGATAGCGGAAGCCAACAAGGAGGGCGAATCGTCGTCCTTGGCACGATGGGATAAAGCATCTGCCGCTGAATTGGCTGATCCCGGCTTGTATTCAATTCTAAACTGAAATCCCATAACTTTTCGGATGTAAAACTGTTGGTTTGGTGTCTGAATAATCGGTGACAAGAGTTTCTTCAAGATGCACTGATCGCTGCGAATAACAAATTCACGACCCAGTAAATACTATCGCCACTTCTGTATGGACTCAACCATAGCATATAGTTCCTTGTGATATGTAGAAGCCGAACGGAGGCGCGGTCCTAGCTTTTTGCTGAAAAAATCTAGAGGATGGCCCTGCTGAATTAAAACAGCTTGAATCTGATGCATCAGTCTCAATTATAAACGTGTACTCAAAGCCTGGCAGCCGCAGTACTGGCGCAGAAGATATGGCGGCTTTTAGAGCCTCGAAACTCTTACTAGCCGAATCAAACCACGTAAAAGCATCCTTCCGAAGGAGGTCAGTCAAGGGTGCGGTGATGGTCGCATAATCACGAATGAAGCGATGATAATAGCCACTCAATCCAAGGAATCTGCGTAGCTGTTTGACGGTGGTAGGAGTGGGCCAAGCTATCATGACGTGAATCTTCTCAGAATCATCGCGAACCTCTCCGTCAGAAATGATTTATCCCAGGTACTCGACGCTAGTTTTTCCAAAGGAGCATTTGGACAACTTAACGTAAAAGTGATGGCCAGATAACAGGGTGAGGACCTGGTGAAGATGCTGAGAATGCAATGCTAAAGTCGTGTTGTTGACCAATATGTCATTAAAGAAAAAATGACAAATGAACGGAGATATGGTCGAAATACCCGATTCATGGCAGCCTGAAAGGTGGACGGAGCGTTTGTAAGTCCAAATGGCATGCCTAAGAACTCAAAGTGCCCATAATGACTCTGAAAGGCTGTCTTGCCGATGTCATCCGCATGCATCCTGATCTGATGGTAGCCCGACCGTAAATCCAGCTTTGTGAAATAGCGCGCAGCACCAAGCTCATCAAATAATTCATCAGTAGTGGGAATAGGAAAGTGATCTGGAACGGTTGATGCATTGAGAACCCGATAATCAATAAAAAATCTGTAAGTACCGTCCTTCTTGCACACCAAAGGTACTGGAGAAGAAAAAGCAATGTTGCTGGGTTGAATAATTCCCTGATCAAGCATATCACGCACCTGACGTTCAATCTCAGATTTCTGAAAATATGGGTAGCGATAGGGACGAACATTAACATGTTTACTTCCTGTCTGAAGATGAATACGATGGTCCCACTGGCGAGACGGAGGTAACCCTGTCGGAACCGAAAACACTTAACGATGTTGCTGAAGAACGTCAAGAACCTTGGGCTGAAGCTCGGCTGGAAATGAATCAAGGTCTGAAACCTTCGAGGGCTCGGTAGTGATGGGGCATGGTACGAGATCAAAGAGCTCCATATCAGATCGCGGAAACTCTAGAGCAGCCAGCGAATGAAAAGAGATGGGTCTTGGCCCTTGCTCCGTTCCTGTCAACACCAACTGCTTACCTTCCCACATAAACGCCATTGTGAGTTTGTTGTAATCATGTGAAATTTCCCCCAAAGTTTGTAACCACTGAACTCTGAGAACAGCGTCAATCCCATGCACAGCAAGGACATACAAATCAACCTCGAACTCTGTACCCTGAATAGTCAACGATGTTTTGGGGAAAAAATAAGCACAACGAAGAGATTCGCCATTACCCACATAAACAATAAACGGGGAAACTGGGTGAAATAACAAAGACAAGTGCTCAGCCACTGTCAATCAGGACCTGCAATTGCACCCCCGCAACAATACCAGATAATTTAAGTGAGAGAAGGTGCGGGTTACCTGCCAAAGAGTGAAGGTGGGAAAGATTGTCCATAATCATGCCTGAATCATCGTCATCAGGTGGAGGGGTAGCAGCCCTCGTATCCTCTTCGTATGTGCATAAAAATAGAAACTTTGGTTTACACTTATGCCCGCGTGTACTTCTCATCACAGTTAAAACAAAGACCGAGACGTTGGCGTTCATCATGCTCGGCTGGTGTAAGCCGTTTGATTGGGGGTCGGGCCGAAGTTGAAGATGGGGCTGCCGAAGTAGGCATGGTCGTGGTGGAGGTCGCTGCTGTGGTACGGTTCTGGGACGCGGTCCAGGTCCATTTGGCAACGTATGTTTGGATGAGCTCATATTTTCCAGCCGAAAATTCATGCGCCAAGGAGAATGCCTCCGGTAATGTAGTGGTATTACGCAAGTTCAGCTCGCGCTTAATCGGCTGTTTGAGTCCGGCTTTGAAGAGTGACACGAGTACAAATTCCACAACACCCGAAACCTTGTTAAGAATCGTCTCGAATTTCGACTAATACGCCATAATCGTCGTCTGTTGTTGAAGCTTTGGTAACATACCCAAGTAATCAACATAATGACTGGGGTCAAATCGTTATTTGACGGCTCGTAGAAAATCCATCCATGTACTTGTCCGGTTATTCGACTTGTATTAGAGAAACCATTCAGAGGGTGGATGATCAATTAACATGGCCACAATTTCAAACCGATATGCGTCGGCTATTCTGTAGTAGTTAAAGTACTTTTGGATTCAGAAAATCCATCCCACAGCGTCTTCTCCATTGAAACGAGGAGAATCCACCCTCATTCTAGGATTCGAGTCACCAGTACCACTGGCGGTGAGCAGCGAAGGGGGAGGTTGCCAAGCCGTGATTTGGCCGGATGAAGTGCCAGCTGTAGCAATTGGACTGGCGACTGGCGGCAGAGGTTCCAGCGGTGGTGTACTTGGGGTTTGATTTAGCAACTCCCGAAGTGAATCTCTAATCTCTTCAAGTTCTGTGTCGCGAATTCTGTCTCTATTGGTCGGCTCTGAATTTGGCGGCCTCCTCATTGCGATCTCTGTCTCGGGCGGTTACATGTCGCTACAAACTATTGAAGGAGGTAACAATGGCCGCTTGTGACAAGGGCGGCGCTGTTCCCGTCTTAAATCAGTGAGTTCGACCATGATTGGATTGGCATAAGGAAGTCCGGTTTTCGTCGCGTAGACGACCGGCGAACAGAACGAAAGCACCAAGGTGTTACACGATGGTAACCTCTAGTACTGGGGAACTGACGAGAGAATGGGAGAAAGAGAGGAAAGACAAAAAGTTAGGACTGAAGAAATTTTCTCATTCCCCCCTAAGAAAATTTACACCCTTTTTTATATCTAGACCCTGACGGTTCGACTTAGTACCTAACCCGAGCAAAAAAAAACCGTTTAGAAAATCCAAGGTATAGCTAGAAAACTACGACTCCACAATTTTAACGTTTCAAATCAACCAAAAAAAACAACTACTAACAAGATTAAATAACGTCTGAAAAAACAATAAGAACAATTAACGCTTCAACCGTGGTTGAACATAGTCCTTTAGATACTTGGGTGGTCCGACGTTACGCCTCGGTCTATCCGTTGACAACTTGGTGGAATCATCATCGTCATTAGCATCATCCCCCACTGGCGTCGTATCACCTGGTCACGGCGTTGGAAATCAAAGCAAATGGATCTTCATCATCATCTTCAGTTTCAAGGCTTTGAGCTGACTCATTTTCTTTTTCCTTGAGAGCTAGATTCTTGACACCATCTGATAGTTCCCCATCAGCTTCATTCATGGATATTTCATGTGTAAGAAGCTTTCCTTGCAGATCATCAAGTTGAAGTGATGAAAGATCTTGTGCTTCTTCTATAGCATTGTTCTTTGGTTCCCATTTTGCCTTTGGTAGACTTCTGAGAATCTTTCTAACATTTTCTTCATTGGAAATGTGTTTTCCCAAAGAATCAATTTTGTTGAAAATGTCAGTGAACCATTTGAACATGTCTCTGATTGATTCATATGCATTCATTTTGAATAAATCATACTGCCTGAGATAGATGTTGATCTTGGTTTGCTTGACTTGACTAGTTCCTTTAAATGTCACTACAAGTTTATCCCAGATCTCCTTAGCAGTCTTACAGCCTGAAATCTTGTTGAATTCATCTATACTCAAATCACAATACAAGAGATTAATATCTTTGAAATTTTTAGAGAATTGTTCAAATTCAGAGGCATAGAGAGAGTCTTCAGATTTAGGAGTTCTAATACCATCTTTCTCTTTGTAGAAAGTGTGAGGACCATTCTCAATAATAGGCCATAGCTCTATGTCCTGATCAATGATGAACATTTTCATCAGAGCTTTCCAGTGAACAAATTTATCTCCACCGAAGAGAGGAGGTCTGTTAGCAGCTCTTCCCTGTGAGAAACCACCATCACCTGATGTACTCCTGATCACAAGATGGTTAAATATATGCAGTGATACAAGCTCTGATACCAATTGAAAGTGTTACAGTAGGTAGTAATGCGGGATCAATACTCTAGAAGGGGGGTTGAATAGAGTATGCCAACTTTTTCTAAAACTTACAAGAGAAGTGGTTTCAAGAGAGTTTGTGAAGAGTAAGTGTAGTTCAAGGCCTTGAATTGAGTTTCAAGCCCTTCGAAAAAAACAGTTTAGAATAAAGAGAATAAACCTATTTCAAGGCCTTGAAATGAGTTTCAAACCCTTGAAATGAAACTGTTTGAATGCTGCAAATAAACTAAATATGAAACTGTAAAGTAAATGCTAGAGACACAAGATATATAGAGTTCAGTCCACTTGGACCTACGTCTCTACCTCAGGGATCTTCTCGCTGCAGGATTTTCAACTCAATTCTTATTAATCCACAGCCAAGCCCTAGATCTCAAGCACAGAGAGATGCCTTACTCTGTTACAGCTTGTGGTTCACTAACCTATCCACTATCTTCTCTAGATATCTGATTAACTAAGAATTCTCTATTTTTCACTTGAAAAATCCTTGAGAATAATAACTAGAAGTACAACAGAAGAGTTATACAAATGAAGTTCAGAGCAGAAGAACACAGAGTATGAAATTGTTGTGGAAGTGCAGTATTCTTCTGAGAATGGATTGAGAGGAAGATCTGCTTCTAAGTTGCTTTGAAATCCTTGAGTGTGTCTATGTTTTTTGTTCGTTGAGTTGTGTCTCTGAATGCTTCAAAATAAGATCCATTTATACAACACACATGATCTGCAGATCTCCCTTATTTCAGCAACAAACTTTCTGTTTTGTAGGCAACAATTTTGACATCTCTAACAGTCTTCTCCAATGGATAGTTGATCAGAATCTTCAGAGATATTGAGCTAATCTTGTTTTTAAATAAATAGAGAAGTTGTCATAAGTGTTTGATTAATCACATGATCAATTCTTCTCAGTATTTCCTTTCCTGCAAAACTCAAGTTAGGACATGAATCCTGTGATATAGGAAACAAAATTTCACCGAAAAACTAAGTCAACTAGATTGATTAGATGGAGTAAAAACATGTACTAAAGCCTTTTATTTCATCTTCAAGTAGTAATAGATCAAGCAAAGAAGAATAGCAGCTCAATCAATACCAAAAAATCCCCTGAGAATATGCAGTTGAAGCTTAGCCAGTTTCAAGGCTTTGAAGCTATTTCAAGGCCTTGAAATTGATAACTCATTAATAAGAGTTATCTTACGTACACTTTATATTTTCATTTGTGTGCGTTTCGGTACAAAGTGACGAGATTTGAGCCAGAATATGAAGAAAATGCACATTTGGATGTTTTTGAGCTTTAAAGTACAATTCGGGCGTTTCTTAATGGTTTTGAGTATGATTTTGAGAATTTATCACATTTGATCTTCGCGGTAGTGTTCGTGTAGTTGTTTGACAGGAATTATGTATGCGGGAATCAAGTTGAGAGAAGAAACGAGCTTCGGAATAGAAGAAAAAGGCAAAGTTGGCGCGTTTTGGATGTTTTCGCCAAATTTGGGCAATAATTGAGAAAAAAGAGAAAACGGTACGGAAACGGAGATTTCTCTACAGGGTCGAATTCTACGACGCAAAGGGAATCTAAAGGTGCAAAAATCACATTCATCGGAGATCGGGATCAAAATCAGGGTCCTTATATGCTTTTCAAAAAGCGTAGTTGCTTTTCCAGGATGTTTTAGAGCAAATTAAGGATGTTTTGGACGGTATTTTGAGTTATACAATGAATATGGAGGTAATACCGGTGGAAAATGAAAGTAGACTCGAAGAGCTTTCTAACGGCAGGTCACGGAGCTAAAACGGAAGTTGGTCGAGAAAGTTATGGCCCAGAGAAATTCTGAGAGAAAAAGCTGAAAAAATTGGCTAAGGAAGTAGGTCGCACGACCTACTATACAGGTCGCACGACCTACTTTCGGCGCGAAAACTTCTGAAACGTTTGGGGCTCGTTTGTAATTACTCCTAACTTTGTCTAAACACTATGGAAACGTATTAGATCAGTTTAGGGCACGTTTTTGAGGTAGTTATCACGCTGGAGAACGTCTTGGAGAGCTAGGAACGATTGGAGAAGCATGGGAGCACTTGGATCACTCGTTTGGCTTCTCAAACTTTGTTTCTTCTCTAGTTTTGTTATTTTGATCATGAAAACTTGTATTGTGATCATGTTTTGGAGTAGCTAAACCTTTTAAATCAGGACCCGAGTTTGGGGTTATTGTGTTCATGTTAATTACGCGTTTTGTGATGTGAGATTCATGTTTTGATAAACATAATTGATGTTTTTACGTTTGCTATGATTGTTTTGCGATCTTCATCACATCTGGTTAATTGGAGACGTCTTGTTAGCTAGAACTCAGTTTGCAATCATTTGGTAACTCGGTACTTGTTCAAATTGGAAAAGCAAACAATCACCCGTTCTTAGTGAAAGCAAGAATTGGGATCGTTAGAGTAGATTTCAACGTTAATGCATGTTTAGGGATAGTTAGAAATTGGTAACTCAGTTTTAATCTAACATAGGCATAGGATGCTCACTTGGTAACTGGTGGGTTATTATTGCTCGATTATCAACATAAATTCGTCTGTGTTTCACAAATCATAGAACGTCGTCAACAAGAGAATCCTAGCAATTCCCCAAACGAGGTGTCCTGGTTGTTCCACCCATATTCAATCTCAATATATAAATACTTGTTTTGTAAGTTAATAGCATTAATTGGTTCACGACAAGTCCTTTAGGTTCGATAAACCCGGATTTCCGGATATTACTATACACGACGGCCATACACTTGTGGTTGAATCGTGTCAAGTTTTTGGCGCCGTTGCCGGGGACTTCGGTTGAATTAATTAGAATTGTTAGCTTTAGGAATTTTATTTTTCAGTTATATTCTTTACTCACCTGCGTTCTAGTGTTGTTGGTATTTTTAGGTGATTCTCTTGGTGCATGACCCGTTCTCAAAATGAGCCATTGTACCCCCAATCTAGAAGCACTATTTTGTAGAGACTCGAGGAAATCAGTTCCAATGGGTGACCAACAGGGAACCGAGTTGAAAAGACTTCGCAAGCCTGCGGAAGATGCAGAGACCGCTAGAGTCGCTGCCGAGGCCAGAGTGGCCAATTCATTGAGGGAAACTGAGTTGCTCAGAGCTCAGTCAGCTGCTGCACAGGCTTTAGTTGCTAACCCTCCTATTCCTCCGATTCCACCTAATGGAGTCCAGCAAGTGGTTCAAAGGAACAATGTGGCACAGGAAGATGATCGTCCTTTGGTGGACTATTTCAGAACCACGCCAGCTGGATACCAACCTACCATTGTGAGGCCACAGATCAATGATGCTCACTTGCGTTGCGCCACCAGCTGATTGATATGGTGCGTACTGAGTGCCTATTTACAGGAGCTCCGGGAGATGATCATGAATGCCCACTTGCTTAACTTTGGGCAAATTACTTCAACATTTCATAATGAGCAAGTTCCAGATGAAACAGTGAAGTTGATGTTGTTTCCTTTCCCTTTCTCTGGAAAAGCTAAGACTTGGCTCATGGAACTACCAGCTGGATCAATTACAACATGGGCAGAGTGTTGCCAGGAGTTTTTGAGAAAGTATCTACCGCCATCCAAAGTTGCTCAGCTCATGGCTGATGTTAGGAATTTTATTCAGAAAGAGGATGACTCTTTAGGAGATACATGGAGGAAATTCAACCAACTTCTTCGCAGATGCCCTACTCATGGAGAGTCGTGGTATAAACTCTTTAATTATTTATATAATGCTCTAGACAGGGAAACAACACATGAACTAGATATGTTAGCTGGAGGCAATTTTATGGGCTTGAGAGTGCAGCGATGTCAAGATCTGCTAAACACTGTGGCGAAGAGTGAGTCTACGAGGTCTGAGACTCGTAGATACTCGGAATCCGATGCAGCTCTAGTCAACAGGATTGAGTCAATGGTGGAGCAAAAATTTGAACAGCAAATGGCAGTCATGACCTCAGCTTTTAACAGCATAAATCCATCAGCACAGGTGAAGTCTGTGGGAGAAATGAACGCGGAAGAGAATCAGATATATGGATCTGCAATTGAAGACGCGAGTTACATGGGTTCACCACGACAACAACAGTGGTCAAACATTTATCAGCCCAACAACCTCAATCACTCTAACTTCAGCTATAGCAATCCAAACAGTGGGTTATATGCAACTGGTCAACAGCCTAATCCTCCATATCAGGCTCAGAGACAAGCCACGCAGCCACAGGCACAACAACTACAGGATCTGGAAATGAAAGCCTTGTTGAGACAATTGGTTACTCAACAACAACAGACAAATGAGAAGATGGATAGGATGGAGCACAAGTTTGTAGCCATGGAAGCCACTATTAAGAGCCATGAGACACAGATTGAGCAAAATGCCAACCAGCTTACTAAATCTTCACATGGCATGCTTCTTGTTAATTATATTATTCCTACTGAGCAGCTCAAAGCTATTACTACTCGCAGTGCTACTACTACTCAGGATCCTCCATATCCTAGCCATGTGAGAGCGGAAGCTACTAAAGCCACACAGAAATGATTGAGTGAAGAGGTACCCAAGGTCGTGAGTCCCCAATCAAAGGACACGGCTGAGAAGAAAGAAGAGCCTAAGAACACCCTAAATATGGATAATTTAGTGCCAAATGTGCCGTATCCGGCAGCAATAAAGAGGAACGAGGAAGATCATTATGGGAGATTTTTGGAGATATTTAGACAACTTCACATTAACATCCCTCTTGTGGAAGCACTTTCTCAGATGCCCAATTATAATAAGTTCTTGAAGGAAATTTTATGGGGTAAGAAGAGCATAGACCCTTATGCCACGGTGAAGCTGACAGAGACATGTAGTATTGTGATACAGCGAGATATTCCCAAGATGAGAGATCCAGGCAGTGTCATCTTAGCCTGTACTCTTGGGGGTGGATATCTGTAGGGTTTTGATTCATGGATGCGCAACGGAAACAATAATTAACCATGCAAAACCCTCCAAGGATCACAAGTCAAGAGACATAACGATGGTAAAGGAAGAAATCAATAACACACCTTAGGGTTCTCCTTTGATGACTTCAAACGCGAATTATGTCACGTTCTCTGTGGTTGATCCACGCCTAGAGTTGATTCCTAGATCTACCACTCCTTGGTGCTAGCCCGGAAAGAGGAAGAATAAGAATAATCAAGCAAAACAAGACGAACCAAAGGAGGTTTCGGCCTCCTTTGGGGCCGACGGGGCGGCGAGCTAGGGGGCGGCAGCTCCTCTAGCTTGTTGCTCTCTCTCCTTTTGTTCTCTCCCACTCTTGTTATGTTCAATTATGAACATAAGTTGTGGGAAGGAAGGAAGGTCCTTTTATAGTCCAACAACTCCTTGCCAACTACCTAAAGGACTTATTCTAGTCCTACTAGAATTCAATTTAGTCCCTTCCTTGCAAATTAGTCCCTACTAAGTTTGCAAGGTTTTGCGAAGTGATCCTTCTAATTAATTAATCCAATTAATTAATTCCCAAATCTAGTTCAACTCTATATCGCGTGTGACCCCATAGGTTTTATCTAGTTGGTAGCAACTATTTGCTAATATGGAGCGGTTTCTAGCAAAACATCCATTCTAGCCAACTAATAGAATAGCCATCTTGACAACCTTTGTACAAGTAATTGTCTCATCCCTTTGTCTCTATATCCGGATTGGACACGAGACATACAAGTCACACTCGTATATCCAATCCACAGTTTCTCGATCCATGGGAATAGCCTTATTCGTGCAAATAACATCAATATCTCACATTGATTTATTTGAGTCTGGCCCGACATTCTATAAGCACTATCCCTCGAGTGGCCTAGGATATTTACTCCCGTTATGTGGGAGGGACAAATTCTATCTACGTCCACTATGATCTCTAAGCTTGCTTCTTATTGTATCCAGTACACGCCTTTATAACTACCCAGTTACGGTGTAGCGTTTAACGCTACCAAAATCACAATAATCCACAACTAGAATATCTAGTGACTTCAAGTCTAAGGATGACAATACCATTGCACCGCGAGAAGCGCTTGTGACTTCAACATAACGTGTATGTAGCCTTCTCGGAGATGGGTCAATCCAGTGCAACATTACCCTTAATGCACACCTATGTGTTGGATCATGATATATCCATATCAATCAAACCCCATACTAGTCTATAGATGATTGTCCCATTAATCATTATACTGGAATAGGGATATTTAAGATAAATAACACAATTGTAAATTTAAGGACTTCATTATATTAAATATCCAATAAATAATAAATGAATTTCTAGCCACAAATAAATTCATACTAAACTAGATTGCCTCTAGGGCATCTATTCCAACAGTCTCCCACTTGCACTAGAGCCAATCTGGCGCATCTCGTATGCCCATACTCCTAGTGTGCCCTTCATGCTTCCACTGCGTGAGCGGATTTGTAAGCGGGTCTGACAGATTCTCATCTGTAGGAATCTTGCATATCCGAACGTCTCCTCTATCGATAATATCTCGAATCAGATGAAACTTCCTGAGCACGTGCTTGGATTTTTGGTGCGACCTGGGTTCCTTCGATTGCGCGATCGCCCCAGTGTTGTCACAATACAACTCAACTGGATCCGCAATGCTAGGAACCACACCAAGTTCAGAAACAAACTTTCTGATCCAAACAGCTTCCTTTGCTGCGCCATTTGCAGCAATGTACTCAGCCTCTGTTGTAGAATCAGCTACCGTCTCTTGCTTGGAACTCTTCCAGCTCACGGCTGCTCCATTCAGGCAAAACACATATCCCGACTGTGATCTAAAGTCATCTATGTCGCTTTGGAAGCTTGCATCAGTGTAACCCCTTACACGCAACTCTTCCTCACCGCCAAATATCAAGAAAGCATCCTTAGTTCTTCTCAAGTACTTTAGGATGTTCTTGACTGCAATACAGTGACTCTCACCCGGATTGGATTGGTATCTGCTTGTCATACTCAAGGCATATGACACATCTGGTCTAGTACATAACATGGCGTACATGATAGATCCTATGGCCGAGGCATAGGGAATTCTACTCATGTGTTCCTTCTCAATCTCATTGGAAGGACAACCACTCTTCGAAAGAGTGATTCCATGTGACATGGGCAAGAATCCCTTCTTGGAATCTTGCATGTTGAACCGTTTCAACACCTTGTCAATATATGTACTTTGACTTAGGCCTAGCAGCCTCTTAGATCTATCTCTATAGATCTTTATACCGAGTATATAGGCAGCTTCCCCTAAGTCCTTCATTGAAAAACACTTCCCTAGCCAATCTTTAACATATTGTAGCATGGGAACTTCGTTTCCAATGAGTAGTATGTCATCCACATACAAGACCAGAAAAGCTACAGAGCTCCCACTAACCTTCTTGTAGACACAAGACTCATCTTCGTTTCTGATGAAGCCAAAATCTTTGACAACTTCATCAAAACGTCGATTCCAACTCCTAGAAGCTTGCTTCAATCCATAAATGGATCGTTGCAGTTTACAGACTTTGTTGGCTTGCTTTGGATCTTCAAAACCCTCTGGATGTATCATATACACGTCCTCGAGGAGATTCCCATAAAGGAATGCTATTTTGACATCCATCTGCCAAATCGCATAGTCGTGGTATGCTGCAATCGCAAGTAGGATTCGGATGGATTTGGTCATAGCGACTGGTGAAAAGGTTTCATCATAGTCAATACCAAGAATCTGTCTGAATCCTTTAGCCACCAATCGGCCCTTATAGGTAATCACATTACCATCCATGTCGATCTTCTTCTTGCAGACCCACTTGCACCCTATGGGCCGCGCCCCATCGGGTGGTTCCACCAAAGTCCACACTTTGTTGGTATACATGGATTCCATCTCGGATCTCATGGCTTCTAGCCACTTCTGAGAGCCAGGGCCTTTCATGGCCTCTTCATAGGTAGTAGGCTCATCATCTATGAGCATCGTGTCACCGGAATCGGTTACGAGAAGTCCATACCTCTCGGGTTCCTGGCGCACTCTACTAGATCTACGAAGCTCTTGTGTTACCTGAACAGGCTGCTCCACAACCGCTTGTGGTTCCTGTTCATGTTCCATAATCGGTTCAGTGATTTGTGGTTCTTGAACCTCTTCAAGTTTTACAGTCCTCCCACTTGCTTCTTTAGAGACAAACTCTCTTTCTAGAAACACGCCGGTCCGAGCAACAAACACTTTGTTCTCGGTTGGATTGTAGAAGTAGTAACCCTTAGTTTCCTTAGGGTACCCCACGAACTTACACTTATTTGATTTCGGCCCTAGCTTGTCTGATTGTAAACGTTTCACATAGACATCGCAGCCCCAAATCTTCATGAACGACAGTGTGGGACGCCTCCCACTCCACATCTCATATGGTGTATTCATGACTGACTTAGATGGAACACGGTTAATGGTGAAAGCTGCACTTAATAGAGCGTAGCCCTAAAATGATAATGGAAGATCGGTTTGACACATCATAGATCGAACCATATCCAATAGGGTTCGATTCCTCCTCTCAGACACGCCATTCCATTGTGGCGTTATGGGTGGAGTGAGTTGGGACACGATCCCACACTCTCTAAGATAGTCGTCAAACTCTTGGCTTAAGTATTCTCCTCCACGATCCGATCGTAGAGCCTTGATACTCTTGCCAAGTTGCTTCTCTACTTCATTCTTGAATTCTTTGAACACTTCAAAGGATTCGGATTTTGCCCTCATAAGGTACACAAATCCATATCTACTGTAATCATCAGTAAATGTAATGAAGTAGATATAACCACCCCTGGCACGTGTGGCAAATGGACCACATACATCAGTATGTATGAGCGCCAATTGCTCACTATTCCTCTCACCTTTCTTATTTAAAGGGGACTTTGTCATTTTTCGTAATAAACAAGCCTCACATGTCTCATATGATTCAAAATCAAATGAGTCTAGTAATCCATCCTTATGGAGTCTACATACACGTTTCTCGTTCATGTGGCCTAAACGACAGTGCCATAAATAAGCAGGATTTAAATCATTTATTTTAATCCGCTTAGTATTAATGTTGTAGACAGAATTGCTTAGATCAAGGACATACAGTCCATTAAATAATTGCGCACTAAAATAGTGAATATTATTTCAATAAAAGGAATAACAATTGTTCTTTATTGAAATAATAAAACCATCCTTGTCCAAACAAGAAATAGAAATAATGTTTCTGCTCATAGCAGACACAAAATAGCAATTATTTAATTCTAAAACTAATCCTGAAGGCAGAGATAGCTCGCACACGCCTATGGCCAACGCACCAACCTTTGCTCCATTCCCAACGCGCAGATCTTCCTCCCCTTTAGCCAATCTTTTACTTCTCTTTAGATCCTGCATATTTCGACAAATATGAGATCCACATCCAGTATCTAATACCCATGATGTAGAGACAGTTAAATTGACATCTACAACAAAAAATACCTGGTGGTGGTGGAATCACTATTCCAAGCCTCTTGTCCTACAGATATTTTGGGCAGTTCCTCCTCCAGTGTCCAGGCTGACTGCAGTAGTGACACTCACCTTTAGTCACACCTTTGGGAATGCCACCAACAGGCTTAAGGGAAGGTTCCTTGGACTTTGCAACTGACTTGCCTTTGCCCTTGGAGGATGAGGCAAACCTTTTGCCCTTTCCTTTCTGCACCATCATAATGGCCTTGCCCTTACCCTTGTTGATGCTCTGTTCAGCTGTCCTCAACATATTGAGTAAATCTGGCAATGGTTTCACGATCTCGTTCATGTTATAGTTCATGATGAACTGTCCATAACTCTCGGGCAACGATTGCAACACGAGATCGGTTGCCAACTCTTGGCCGACCGGGAACCCCAGTCGGGCGAGATTCTCCAAGTACCCGATCATACGGAGTACATGGGGTCCCACCGGATTCCCTTCTGCCAGATGACACTTGAAAAGTGCCTTAGAGACCTCGTACCCTACCCTTGCCTGCTCTTGGAAGAGCTGCTTCAGATGCTCGATCATATCGACAGCATTCATGTTTTCGTGTTGCTTCTGAAGCTCAGAAGTCATGGTGCATAGCATAAGGCAGGCCGCATCATTAGCGTCATCAACACGCTTTTGATACGCCTTTAGGGAAGCAGGTGTTTGGTTCTCTGGACCTTCTGGAACATGCTCCTCTATGGCGTACAGTTTCTTCTCTTGCTTGAGAACAATTCTCAAGTTTCTGTACCAATCAAGAAAGTTGGTTCCAGTGAGCTTGTCCTTCTCAAGGACAGATCGTAGGGAATGTTGTGAACTCGATGAGTTGTTTGCCATTTGGAATTCTACAAAAGGAAAATACGCAAGTTCTAGTATTTGTGAATTTTTGACTATATTCAATAATGGCTAGTTTATCAAATATAGCTCCCACTATTTTTCTACAGATTAATAACCCTCAAGATATTAATGCGGAAAATATCCTTTTATTTTCTACTGGGCCAAGATCCATGTTTCATCTCCTCAAGTCACCCATAATTTGACTACTTTAGGTAGGAACAATTCCAATTGCATCCTCTATGCAACTCTTGGTTCAATTGGGCAAATAACTCCTTATTTATCCATCCATATGGATAATCCCAATTGATTGACTCTAGGTTTCTTAATCAAATTAATTGCCTAGTTGTGTTCAACCTCTTATTTAAACAATTGCACACGAGGTGTGCCATCGCATTCCATCATTATGAACCAAGTCGCCCTGCTTTGGCACGCGCGAACTTGAAAAATAATGATGATCATGAGTGTTTAAATAACGAGAAGGCAAGAACACAATATTTGAATTTTGAGGGATTTTTGAATTCAATTTTAATTGTTTTGTTGATCAAAATCAACTAATCTATCTATTTGAGTTTGGGCACAACTCCAAATAATAGATCCGGGTTGTCTAATTATCTTATTATCCTAATTGCATGCATCATCCATACACCAACCACAAAATAATAAGACAATAAAGTAAACAACCACAAAACAAAAATTAAACGTGATGTGGATATGGCCTTTTCTAGACTAAGATAATTCCAAGCCACTGGAATTATCTATGAACCCTAAAACAAACACATCTCCATGCGTCTTGATCTTTTGGTCCATCCTTCATAGTCATGTGGAATGCTCCATGCTCCATCTTTTGTGGCTCCTTTTGGCTTTGGGCTTCTTTTCTTCAATCTTGGCTAACAATCTACTTTATCTAGCACTAGCTAACTTCTATACTAAATAAAATAAATCTCACAAGTTGAGAAAAAAAATGGCACGCGGGCCATAAAACCCTAATTAATTATTATAATTAATTGATCAGCTCGCAGGCCGTAAACCAAACCACAAAAATTAAACATCCACATCAAACCACATTCTAAGGCCATATCCAATCACCATGCGATTGCACATAAACAGTTAAAATTCAATTTTAACGTGCTTGGTCAATTTTAATTGATTTTAGGATTTCTAGGGTTAAAACGGTCCATGGGCCCATCAATCAAATTGCCCGGGCTAAAAAAACGGCTAGGCCGCGGGCTAGGACCGCCCGGCCCCTAGGGCGGCCAAATCTTGGGCGGCAAGCAAGAGGGGGGCGGTCCCCTAGGGGGCCGAACCTCCTTGAGGGAGTTGTTTCCAAAGCAACTCCCTTGCTTGGTGCCCAAGTTTGGTTGTTTCCTTGTTTTGGAAGAACTCCTTCTTCCCCAAGGATGCCCAAACCCTAGATCTAAGATCCTAAAATTTCTCAAACTCACTAATTCATGCATCCAATGCAAAAATTAGATCTTGTTATGATAGATTATTGAAAAATTGCATCCCATGCTTGATTTGTCTTGTTTTACGCGATAAACAATCAATTTAAGGTGTAAAACAACTAAAACGTAACACATAAACCACGTTTATACTCTACGACATGTGGCTCTGATACCACTGTAGGGTTTTGATTCATGGATGCGCAACGGAAACAATAATTAACCATGCAAAACCTTCCAAGGATCACAATTCAAGAGACATAACGATGGTAAAGGAAGAAATCAATAACACACTTTAGGGTTCTCCTTTGATGACTTCAAACGCGAATTATGTCACGTTCTCTATGGTTGATCCACCCCTAGAGTTGATTCCTAGATCTCCCAATCCTTGGTGCTAGCCCGGAAAGAGGAAGAGGAAGAAGAATCACGCAAAACGATACGAACCAAAGGAGGTTTCGGCCTCCTTTGGGGCCGACGGGGACGGGGCGGCGAGCTAGGGGGTGGCGGCTCCTCTAGCTTGTTGCTCTCTCTCCTTTTGTTCTCTCCCATTCTTTTTATGTTCAATTATGAGCATAAGTTGTGGGAAGGAAGGAAGGAAGGTCCTTTATATAGTCCAACAAATCCTTGCCAACTACCTAAAGGACTTATTCTAGTCCTACTAGAATTCAATTTAGTCCCTTCCTTGCAAATTAGTCCCTACTAAGTTTGCAAGGTTTTGCGAAGTGATCCTTCTAATTAATTAATCGAATTAATTAATTCTCAAATCTAGTTCAACTCTATATAGCGTGTGACCCCATAGGTTCTATCTAGTTGGTAGCAACTATTTGCTAATATGGAGCGGTTTCTAGCAAAACATCCATTCTAGCCAACTAATAGAATAGCCATCTTGACAACCTTTGTACAAGTAATTGTCTCATCCCTTTGTCTCTATATCCGGATTGGACACGATACATACAAGTCACACTCGTATATCCAATCCACAGTTTCTCGATCCATGGGAATAGCCTTATTCGTACAAATAACATCAATATCCCATATTGATTTATTTGAGTCTGGCCAGACATTCTATAAGCACTATCCCTCGAGTGGCCTAGCATATTTACTCCCGTTATGTGGGAGGGACAAATTCTATCTACGTCCACTACGATCTCTAAGCTTGCTTCTTATTGTATCCAGTACACGCCTTTATAACTACCCAGTTACGGTGTAGCGTTTAACGCTACCAAAATCACAATAATCCACAACTAGAATATCTAGTGACTTCAAGTCTATGACAATACCATTGCACCGCGAGAAGCGCTTGTGACTTCAACATAACGTGTATGTAGCCTTCTCGGAGATGGATCAATCCAGTGCAACATTACCCTTAATGCACACCTATGTGTTGGATCATGATATCTCCATATCAATCCAACCCCATACTAGTCTATAGATGATTGTCCCATTAATCATTATACTGGACTAGGGATATTTAAGATAAACAACACAATTGTAAATCTAAGGACTTCATTATATTAAATATCCAATAAATAATAAATGAATTTCTAGCCACAAATAAATTCATACTAAACTAGATTGCCTCTAGGACATCTATTCCAACAATATCATACACATGGGCTCTGTGATTTAGGAGCGAGTATTAATCTCATGCCATTTTCCCTATTTCAGAGATTGGGCATTGGTGCGCCAACCCCAGTGAAGATGGGTCTACAACTTGCAGACAATTATATTGTTACAGCAAATGGGGTGATTGAGAACTTTCTTGTCAAAGTAGGTGCATTTGTCTCTCCAGCTGAATTTGTGATTGTGGACATCAAGGAGGATCGCGATGTTCCACTTATCTTTGGAAGACCTCTTTTGAAGACAATGCACGCAAATGTGGATTTAGAGACTGAGGAGCTCACTATCAAAGCTCTAGATTCATCACTTGTGTTTAAGGCATTTGTTCCTGGCAAAGGGAAGAATAAATTGGTAATGATCAAATTTAGAGAGAAGATGTGGACCCTACACCTGGGTTGTCTACAGTTTTGCAACCCGATCCACCCGATTCAGAAAAGAAGCCAACTATTTTCGGTGCGCATGATGTGGTGCAAAAGATCAAGCGCAAGAAACTGAAGGAGGAGGCACGTCGTGCTAGACCTCCTTCACATTTTTGAGGTAACTGGGTCGGGTCGTCGACCTTAAATTACAATGCGCTTGTTGGGAGGCAATCCAACCTATTTATTTGCATTAGATTAGGGAGTTTTTTTTTAATACAGTTATGTTTTGTGTTTTTAGTTATTAATGTTGAGGGATTAGAGAGAGATAGGGACTAATGATGTTTCCTAGTGACATACATGAGCAGGTTATGGTAGAATCGACCCCGGTGTGCCATGGCACACATGACCTTCACTGGGGCTTGCATTGGCGAGTAGGGGATTCTTCAGACATGGATTTTAGCAGAGGAGACAGTCGACCCTGGTGTGCGAGAACACATTGACTTTTTGGGAGCATGGTGGCGCCACTACTGTGCTTGGGGACTGCTTGGCGCGATTTCGTCCCCACCCTTGAGGTGACTGTGAGTATCTTTTCTCTTGCTAAATTTTGTGTTTCTTTTATATAAGTATTTCATAGCTCCATCTCATCTACTCGCCTACGCATTTGATTGCTGAGTCCTATGTTTGATCTCTAAATTTGTTGAGGACAATGAAGCATTCAGTGTGGGGTGGTTTATCTGTCTATTAGCCAAAATATTTGCATAGCCAGTTACATATTGGGTGTTTATAGTGTATTGTGAGTTCGCGTTGTGGTTTATGTTTAGTTTTAATTATATTGTCGTATTGTGTAAGTAGATTTATATACTGTTTGCACGTTTACATAATTGAGTATACCCACCAAAAAGTTGAGTTGTGTTGTGTCTAATTTTTTTCGAGTCTAAGCCTTGCATATAGAGTTAGGATATTATGAAAAATACAAAAAAAAGTGAGAAAATAGAAAATCCATAAAAAATAAAAAAAATAAAAAATTCGGAAAAGGCAATTGAGAGAAGCTTAGACTTGGTTGATTTAGTGAGATGTGAAGACTTTAGGCATAGGGTGTGAATTTGACTGAGAGTGACATTTATAGTTCCCCCTAGTACGTATAGAGAGAATCTCATTACGGGAATGTCTACCTATTTTTAAACTAAAACTTATTTTAAAAGCTAAAGTGTGTGCTATTTTTCTCTACAAGAGTTGAGCTTGGTGTTTTCCAAACAAGCCGAACATTCATGTTGTCTGTCTTAGGTATTCGCCAGCCCGCCTCGTAGTGGCTCACAGAACAGCTGTGCGAGGATGTGTATTAGAGCACTCAATGTTTTTTAGATCTTACCTTGTAGGAACACTAGATAACGCTAATTGATCCTTGAATTCATTGTTAGCCTCTATGACCTAGGGAGACGATTCTTGGCCTTCATCATATCTCGTTTAGAATTACCTTTCTAGAGCGTCACGAGGGAGCAGTAGTTGAGGGGGTTCGTTGAGGGAGTGCTTCATTTCACATTAATGTGAGTCCTATTGTTCTCATGTGCTTCATTAGATATCTTTGAGGGGATGTGAGGGTGAATGAGTCGGCTTGCACACTACGGTGTGGCGGTGTTCCATGTCATTACATAGTGGACACAGTAGTGGAGAGCCTAAGTGCGTGACATCTAATCTGCACGAAATTGGGGTTGGTTAAACTTAATTGGTGGATTGTGCTAGGTTTCGATTCCTTTTATCATCGTGGTGTAGGAGGATCGGTTGGATTATGCACGAGACATGCACCTTATTGACTACTTGAGAGGGGGCGTGACTACATTTTAGTGCGGGGGTGTCGACTTTTGAATACGGACATCGAGATTGTGCTTTTGACGACTCTATCCCCACACATATGCTTTGATTGGTTTGCGGTTTTGTTTGGTGCCATCGGTGCTTCATTAAGTTAGGGGGAGACAAATTTTATATGTGATACTCATTCATTGGATTGTTTATTTCCTCCCCCCTAACGTGTTTATAATTTCTTAATTCTTGGAGGACCGCTCGTGTATTTTCGCTATTATATTGTGGATGCATTGTTAAGAGAGAGAAAAAAATTTAAAAAAAAATAAAAAAAAAATAAAAAAAAAAAGAGAAAGAAAGAGAGAAAAAAAAGGAGAGGAATAAAGAAAGAACTATAGTTGTGCTTATTGAAAATCGAGTGGTGAAAGTTCCTAGTTCCAGCTTGAAGACAAAGATGAGTTTTGCATATCATTTGCTTTGATGGCCACGGGATTGACATCGTACCAGTGTTTGAGGGGATTGAGGGCCGGAGTCGGTGAGATTCAGGTTGTGGATTCCTATCATCAGGGTGAGGGTGTGTGAGATATGTATGGTGTTTGGTGAGCTTATGTGACGTTTTAGGATTTTTTGCTTCATACAAGTTATATCTTTTTTTTTCTTAAGCCACATCATATTTGACCATTAGCGAAACAGGAGCTCGGACTATGAATGGGGCTTAGCCTCGGTTAAACTCTTATTTTTATCAGCACACATGAAGAGGTATGTTGTTCTTTATAGTAAAGTCAAGCTTTCTATACTACTATGGGGAATTACTGGTTGTCGAATTTAGTTGCGCTTCACACCTCTTGCCTAACTTTTCATCACTCCGGAACCACCGGTCTATCGTGGATTGAAATTGCCTGATTCCCAAAAAGAATGCAATTTGTGTTTTATGTTTTAAGACAGACTCTATATTTGCATTTGCATCATCTTGCTGCATTAGTTGTATCGTGAGTCGTGTTAGAGTCCTTGAGTCTGGTCGGCTAGTAGACAATGGAATGCAGTAGATGAGACTTTGCTCGGGACGCGCAAATGGCAAGTGTGGGGGTATTTGATAACTCCTTAGTAAGAGTTATCTTACTTACACTTTATATTTTCATTTGTGTGCGTTTCGATGCAAAGTGACGAGATTTGAGCCAAAATATGAAGAAAATGCACATTTGGATGTTTTTGAGCTTTAAAGTACAATTCGGGCGTTTCTTAATGTTTTGAGTATGATTTTGAGAATTTATCACATTTGATCTTCGCGGTAGTGTTCATGTTGTTGTTTGACAGGAATTACGTATGCGGGAATCAAGTGGAGAGAATAAACGAGCTTCGGAATAGAAGAAAAAGGCGAAGTTGGCGCGTTTTGGATATTTGGCCAAATTTGGGCAATAATTGAGAAAAAGGAGAACATCGGAAACGGAGATTTCTCTACATGGGCAAATTCTACATCGCAAAAGGAATCCAAATGTGCAAAAATCACATTCATCGAGTTTGGGATCAAAATTCGGGTCCTTATTTGCTTTTTAAAAAGCTTAGTTGCTTTTCCAGGATGTTTTAGAGAAAATTAAGGATTTTTTGAGGATATTTTGAGTTCTAAAATGAATATGGAGGTGATACCGGTGGAAAATGAAAGTAGACTCGAAGATCTTTCTAACGGCAGGTCACGGAGCTCAAAACAGAAGTCGGGCGAGAAAGTTATGGCCCGGAGAAATTCTGGGAGAAAAAAGCTGATAAAATTGGCTAAGGAAGTAGGTCGCACGACCTAATCAAGTAGGTCGCACGACTTACTGGGAATCTTCAACGGATTTAAGTAGGTCGCACGACCTACTATACAGGTCGCACGACCTAGTCTGCGTAAACAAGTAGATCGCACGACCTACTATACTGGTCGCACGACCTACTTTCAGCGCGAAAATTTCTGAAACGTTTGGGGCTCATTTGTAATTACTCCTAAATTTGTCTAAACACTATGGAAACGTATTAGATCAGTTTAGGGCACGTTTTTGAGGTAGTTATCACGCTGGAGAATTTCTTGGAGAGCTAGGAACGATTGGAGAAGCTTGGGAGCACTTGGATCATTTGCTTGGCTTCTCAAACTTTGTTTCTTCTCTATTTTTGCTATTTTGATCATGAAAACTTGTATTGTGATCATGTTTTGGAGTAGCTAAACCTTTTAAATCAGGGCCCGAGTTTAGGGTTGGGGTTTTCAAGTTGATTACGTGTTTTGTGATGTGATATTCATGTTTTGATAAACATAATTGATTTTTTACGTTTGCTATGACTGTTTTGCGATCTTCATCTCATCTAGTTAATTGGAGACGTCTTGTTAGCTAGAACTCAGTTTGCAATTATTTTGTAACTCGGTACTTGTTCAAATCGGAAAAGCAAACAATAACCCGTTCTTAGTGAAAGCAAGAATTGGGATAATTAGATTAGAATTCAACGTTAATGCATGTTTAGGGATAATTAGAAATTGGTAACTCAGTTTTAATCTAACATAGGCATAGGATGCTCACTTGGTAACTGGTGGGTTATTATTGCTCGATTAGCAACATAAATTCGTCTGTGTTTCACAAATCATAGAACGTCGTCAACAAGAGAATCCCAGCAATTCCCCAAACTAGGTGTCCTGGTTGTTCCACCCATATTCAATCGCATTATTTAAATACTTGTTTTGTCTATTCAATTATTTAGTTTAGAAAATTCTCTCAAATTGCTTGCCCAAACGAACTTAATTGCACTAATTGGTTCACGACAAGTCCTTTGGGTTCGATAAACCCGGATTTCCGGATATTACTACACACGACGGCCATACACTTGTGGTTGAATCGTGTCAAAAATAGACTAGCTATTTCAAGTCTTTGAAACTTATGAAACTGATTTAATCTTATAGTTTCTTCCCAGGATTCCATACTCGCTATTAGCCTCTTCTCCACAGCAACTTTTTTTTTCATCCAGCGCGAGTTTTTTTTCCAGCAACTGCACCTTCTCCTTTTCTATTTGTAGTTCCTCCCGTTTTAAAGCAATATCCCTCTGCAGCAGTGTGACCTTCCTCCTCGCTCGCTGAACTTCCTTGTCTGCCAGCCTTCTCATATCATCCATAGATTGTGCAGCAGCAACCTGTTGTCGCAAACTTGTCTCCCCACCCGTGCCAGTGGTGCCTGTTGAGGATGGGTCATCAGCGGTAACATGTCCAGCTGTGTTTTTTTCCTCCTTTGCCATTGCATCTCTGTAGCAATCATAGTACAATTTAGAAGGCATTTGGGCATAGGAGAAATCCTCGGTCTTAACCAACGAATAAGGAGTTTTCCACAATCAAAAGTCACATCAGCTGATTTATTACAAATAAGCAAAATGTATCGAACAATGGATGAGCATTCCAGAACCAGGCAAAAAAGTTGGCAACATATCTAGGGGCATAAAAAACAAGAACAATCTATTTCATGGAAATTACAGTAACGAGAGATATTATCTCTACTCCAGGGAAATAGCCAATAAACAAACTAAAATATCGTCTTCTACAGAGTACGCAGACCCAAATGCATGCATTTTTCCTGAATTTCAAATTGTCTATGGCAAAATTAAAATGGCTGACAGAATATGTAAAATATAGGAGGATGAACGATGCCATAAGTAGATTATTGAAATGGAGAATGCACACGCCCATTTAGAGGTCATCTTCCAAAAGTTATCTGTGTACCCTTAAATTTGGAGCACGACCGAATTATTATCATTTGTTTTTTGTCCATAAAATTTATGTATAATATAATTGATGAACATGGAAAAATAAGGTTATTTGGCACCATATAAAGCATACATTAAGAATAGCCAACTTGAGAAAAGATTATTTTGGGAACAGGTGCATATATTGTGACGACCCATACAGTCAACCCGTCTGACACTTTCAGACGTCCAAACCTCAATCAGGAGGACACACGGTCAACCAGACAACATTTTTAACAATATTTCTGAAAACAGGTACGTGACTGAATTCATCAAAAATGACATATTTATAAATAATCTCGTCAAAACAATTATTTACAACAATACACTAATAACAGCTAAAAGCAACATATTCACCGCTTAGACATGGCCGCGACTCACGTCGAGCAGCTGCAAGGCAGAGTCGACATCCTCTCATTTGCCAACACCGCGCTCCAAACTATGTGGGCTTTTGAAATATGGCCTGCATATGCTCTGGTTCCCTCAGAAGTGGAGGTATGGAACACGCCTAATGGCAAACACAAACACCACTGTCCCCGGGCGTGGCGCTGGTATAACACTAAGAGTGTCCGTCGCACCTTTTCCTTAGTGTGCGACGATGTCAGGTACTTCGTGGTTAGGCCCTATGTCACCCAGTTGAATAACATTGTTTTTCTGGAAGACATGTACCCAGCAGAGGACACCGAATTCGAGCCCGAGCACATAACCACAGGGTCCAGGGCCTATGGGAGATTCGTCAACTCGTATTGGAGAGGGTATCTACCCGCCCTTGCTGAGTACGTGCCTGGCCCCGAAACCTCCAGCTATGAGCGCATAACAGTTCACTATGATCCTGTTCGCGTGAGCCCTCGGGTAGCTTTTGACGCCCTCGCGCTGCCTTTGTGGTATGACTTAGTTGTTAAGGGCTGCTACGATGGGATTTTGTACGGGAATAGAAATGATATGTTCATTGCTGAACTTCCGTTAACTCAACCCTCCAGAGAAAGGCAAGGACGGAACACACCATGCTGGATTGCTTTCTGGAACAACCAGGTTCGCCGTTTGGTGAGGTCTCAAGCCCAGCTCCAGGCCAACAAAGCTCCTGCGCTCTTGAATGAGGAGTATCCCTTCAAGTCTACTCGCTCTCGTCACGCGATGCAGTATGGCTATTACTCCCTGCTGGATAAAAACCACCATTTATGCGCATCGCTGATCCTTGATGAGAAGATTGCCATAGTCAAACAGGTTTCCCTAAATGCAAGGACTCAATATGCAGCAGACTTCAAACAAGTTTTCTAAGCACCTTTGCTTCTTCCTTCCTTTATAAGTAGTACCAAAATTTTAACTCGTTCATCCCTTATATGTTAATAGTGCTGTTTGAGGCGCTTCACATCTGGGGACCGTAGTCAAAGTTTCCTTGATTTTTTTTGTTCCACAAAATCCGTCAAACATAAGGAACCCATTACCCCTAGTTTTTCGATGCCTTCAGAGGTCCAAAGGGTAGTCTCCGATGCGCTCGAGACCTTCCTCGCGCCACCTTCTAAAGGGAAGAAGAAAAGGGTTGCATACGAGCCCGCGACCAGTAATGTGGTAGCTCAACAATCAAAGCTTCCGCGAAGCCAGGCGGCTGCTAAGGAGGTCGTTACTCAAGCAAGGAAATCCCCTGCGAAGAAGGCAGCCCCAAAGGAGAAGGCTACCGATGGCGCGTCTTTTATCGCAAGAGAAGAAAGTGAAGGAGGTACTGTAATTGTACTCTTGCTGATATCGTAATGAGCTAAAGTCTTTATACTCGTTTCCCCTTCTTTTACCTTTCCTTTTACAGCAGATGTCGATAGCCCAATCAAAGGGCCAACAGTTATGACTGAGGAAGAAGCGATTGAAGAATCAAGACATATGGCTAAAGAGAGAGCCTTGCAAGAAAAATTAACAGAAGAGGAGCGAATTGAGATAGCGAAAAAGAGAAGTCTCGAAGAGCAGAGGCAACGTCCGCGTTCAATGCGTTCGGCTGTGAGTCAAGGGCGACTGTGAACCAAGGGAAACATTCACGCTTGACTCCGAGTGAGCTGCATCAAGCACAAATAAACTTCCACGAATTCATTGGTGACGAAGGTGAAGAAGGTACGCTTTTCCAATTTGCTTTACCGCACCAAGAGCTTATCTTGTGGGCATTATACCATGGGGTTTCTAAAAGCAATATTCGCAAATGGTTAATAGATCAGTGTGGAGAGACCTCAGATAAGTAAATCCCTGATCAATGTGATGCTCCACTCTGCCCTCTTCAAATAATGATTAATACTTTGAACATAAGCAGGTCATGCTAAGTTAAAACGGTTTGATGATAACCTGCAACATGACTCTTGCACAGATATCTCCTATAAGTGGGGAGACGCCGCCCCATATGCATGTGGAGGTATTTTCATCACAATTCCTTTTGTGCTTTCATATCGTAATAGCTCGGGCGCGAGAATAACACGCTATTTTTGCAGAACCTGATCCTCATCCACTGAGGAGACGTATTCGCAGTGCCATATTGGTTCCTGAGTCCCCTCGCAAAATTTCTGATGCATGTGCATCGGAGCAAAATCAAGTAAGGCAGGCTCCAGCAGCTCCTGTCCCTGAATCTGTACGCGAACGCCATGCTAATGCAAATGCGACTGCGGCAAATCAAGCAAGGCAAGCGCCTCCGTCGACATTCACGCTCCTGAGGAAATTTTCGAGGCCAACATGGAAGAGGCCCCTGCTCGGGACCGTCTCGAGTTCATCATTGAGCAAGAAGATGAAGAACTCCGCCTAGAACGACATGGCGTTGATCATGTTGCTCAAGGCGCGAGCCGTGAAGAAATACCCATTTCCTCCTCAGAGGAACGTGCTACCTGATAGCGCGACCATGCGCACGACCCTGGTTGAGGAAGATGACTTGGAGCAACTCCAGGGATTCCGTCCAGTACTCCCGCACCTAGTTTTCCAACTGCAACTCCTGGAGCTGAAGTTAATGAACGAATGGTCGCTTCGAATGTCGCTCCCCAAGACATGGACATGGCAGAGGCCAAACAAGTGCCAGCTAATGGGGGGAGGTTGAGCATGCGTTGAACGCGAGTTCTGAAGCCCTTGGTCCAAGTCAAAAGGCATCAACTTCTACATGTGAAGCTCTAACAAATGTCTCTCCTGCAGTAGTGTTGACCACTGAGGCCCCTCTTGGAAAAGTCGAGCGAATTGAGGTTTCTCGAGAAGGTGTGATTTCAAGTCCCCCACCTCCAGTTAACGGAGGATCTAGGCGCGAGTCTGACATAAGTGGCATTACGCCTGCTCAAGACATGGGCAATGCTCCACAACCAACTCCTGAGGCTGATATTGCTGCAACTCCTGGAATGCATTCTAGTGTTGCAAATGAAAGTGTGCCAGAAGCTCCGGAGTCTGCGCCAGATGTAGTTGAAGCAAAAGAAGATGATGGCGAAGACGCATTTATGACTGAACCTCACCAAGATGCAACTTCAAAAACTAATACTCCAGTTGTCGCGATCGAGGCACCAGCAAGAACTCCACTTGTGCCGACTCCAAATGTCTCAAGAATTGCTGCTTCCTCAGAGGGACTTAGCGAAAACTTGTCGCTTCCTGACATTATTGCAGGAGATCCTCATTTTGGGGAGGGTTCGTCTAGCTTTGACCTGCGGTCTGGGCCACGTCAATCGTTGAGACTGTTGCTACTCAGAGAAACAACATGATCCCTGAAGAGTATTTCACGCGTGAAGCTCTTGCAGATCAGAAATTGGCTGAAGTGGTGACTTCTAGTGATCAAACGATGGCTCCCATCCCTTCACTTCAGCAGATCGTTGAGGGAACCGGTAAGCTTATCTATGAACATGTTTTTTTTTCCATACGCATGCTTTCTTCACAATTGAATAACCCATTATTGTTTTGAAAATATAGGTATAATCCAAGCTTTCCTGGAGTGGATTATGAAAATTCGCATTTCATTTCCAGTCACGTTCTTTGGAGTGTTGGAGTTAGTGCATAAATATAGGGAAGATCTTCTTACGGAGATGACAGACCTGCAGGAGAGTATAAATAGAATGACTCCCACAAGCATCACCTCCGTCGCCAATGCTCAATGATTGCTGACTAGGGCTTACGGCATCCAACAGGTTTCGGGGGGAAAGTTGAACCTTGACTTTCTCGTTCAGAGATTAGTGAAGATTAACAACTCTGTGAACTCAAGTTTGGCTATGCCAACTACAATCTGGAGAATGTTGCTTTGAAGGCACGAAAAGAATTACTCGACAAGGACATCAAGGAGTTCATGGAGGCCGTCAAGAAGCACAAGAGCAACAAAGCGTGCTTAGACCGATTGGCTGCTAATTCCACAAAGCTGTCAGCTGAAGCCTCGCTCCTAAAAGACTTCCTCGAATATTAAATGGATGGCACTGTAATATTTTTGAATTGCTTTTGAAAAAATGACATGTATAAGTTTTTGCACCATCTCAATCGCAGTTGTGGACTTTTGTTTTAGTTCTTGTCTGTTAAGCATCATAACAGTCAACTAATCGCGCATCACCACTATCTGAAGGAGATTTGGGTTAAAACATAGTTGTTTTTTAAAACAAACTTTACGCTATTTTAATAAATAGGCTCAGGTTTGTTGCTGTTTAGACGAAATTGGGCATCATGTATTGCTGCTGCTATTTTGCCAAAGTAGGGCTGAGTGTGAATGACTTTACCTTAACAGATAAATGTAGACCCGCACGCCAACTCTATGAGAGCATGTGAGATTAACTTTTTGCCATTATACATAGATGGGCTTGTTTTTCAATTGCCATTATACACAAATGGGCTTAATTAAGAAAGCTGCTATCTAAACAAACATGCTTATTTTCGCGTATTACCGCTACCTAGAAAGATAGGCTTTGATTTTGCTGCTATGTGAACATATAAGCTTTTATTTTCGCGTTTGGCTGCTACCTAGACATATAGGCTTTAGTTTTGCTGCTATCTAGACAGATAGGTTTTAATTCGCATCATGTTGCTATTTAGACAGAAAGGCTTAGTCTCGCGTTTGGCTTCTATCTAGACATATAGGCTTTAAATTTTGTGCATTTTGGCTGCTATCTAAACAGATAGGCTTAATCTTGCTGCTATCTAAACAGATAGGCTTAGCTTTGCTGCTATCTAGACAGATAGGCTTAGTTTCGCGTTTTGTTGCTATCTAGACATATAGGCTTGGGTTTGCGCTTTGCAGTTATCTAGATACATATGCTTAGATTTGCGCTTTGCTGCTATCTAGACAGATAGGATTAGGTTTGCTGCTATCTAAACAGATACGCTTTAAAACTGCTGACATCTAAACAGATAGGCTTTAAAATTGCTGCTATCTAAATAGATAGGCTTATAATTTGCGTTTGGTTACTATCTGAACAGATAGGCTTAATTAGCAGTTTTGACGATCAGTCGTGCAAAGTAGAGTAGAAACAGGAGTTGTTAAAAGAGCTCTCATATGGGAGAGTTATTGTGATTAATAAGATCATTGCAGGAAGATTAACAAAATACAGCGTATGTAAGTAATGTTTCAGGACTCTTACTTTTTATTCATTGCAAGTTGATTTGTTTGGTGGCTATTGCAGCTTTACGACCTCGCAGGATCATGCATTAATCACTTCCTTTCCATTTGGCTCCTGCTCCAAATGGGATGGCAACGGATTGCTGCGTACATTTTTAGTTGGGTCGTCGATTATCAATTGCCCTTCCTTGATTTTCCTGTCTACCAGCCATTCAGCTTCTTGCATTCTTTGGTAGGATGCGAGATTTGACCATGGCATTCACGCCATCTTGGATCACGCAGCTACTCCCTAGTGGGTTTGTACTCTAGTTCCGGTAGAATTCCATATTTTCTCCATTGCTTGCGCAATATTGTTATGTCCTCAATCGAACATGGCAACGGGGGTGCCTCCCTTAGTGTGGATTGTTGCTGCTTCTGAGGGGAAGAAACCGCACTCACTTCAGATTCACGTACGCGTTTGTAGTTGAACCTCCCAATTATGAAGCTAGAACATGTTGGCGTGCGAGTGCTCGCATACCTCTTTTTCATCTTCTCCACCAGTGGCTCGATGTTCCTAGTGCAGTCAATCGACTTTGAAAAGGTAGGCAGATTCAAATTGATTAACATACATTTGTATTCGTTGCGCATGCCCTGAAGGCATATCTCCACGAGGCGACTCTCAGAGACTTCATCAATGCATTACAGAGACTTGGTTCTGAATTTCTTGATGAAAGCCACTCCTTCCTTGCCGTGCTTCTAGTGCATACGAGATAGGTTTATGGTTGTGACCCTCTCTTCGACTTAGAAGAATTTGGTGTAAAACTTCTTCACCATGTCCTCCCAGGTCTTGATCAAACCAGCCTCCAACATTTTGTACCATTTTTACGCGACAGTTCCTAGGGATTTAGTGAATTCGTGCATCAGTAGACGTGTATCAGCTCCATGTGGACCCATCAGATCAACGAAACGCATGACATGTTCATGCGCGTTTCCGCTGACCTCATCGAACTTGTCCAATTTTGGTGCTTTGTACCCAGCAGAATTGGGCATCAAATAAATCTCTTTGGGAATTGGCGGAGCACTATCAACCTTGGGGATGACTGTGTTCGTGAAGCACTGATTCGTCAGAAAGTTGTCCAAACGTTGTTCCAAAGCTGACATACTTGCTGGCGCGCTTCCCCATGGGGTTGATGATGGTGTTGTAGCAAGTCCAGGGATGTAGGGCATGCTGGGATCATACGGAGGTGGAGGCACGTAGTTACCCTGGATCCCTATCGCGTATGACGACAACGCAGGGTAAGAAGGGTTCCCAGCAGATGCATGTTCTGGCTGGTAAGTTGGAATCAAATGACATTCTGAAGATCTTGGTTGTGGCACATGCCCATTAGGCAGAGATGCCTGAGGGTTTAGCGGAGCAGCTGTGGGTGCAACAGTGGCTCTTGGCAGAGTCAAGGTCCCCTGAACACCAGGTGCCGCAGTGGATCCAGGTGGAGCTAAAGCTCCTTAGGCAAGCCCTCCCAAAAGAGCCATGATTTGAGCTATCTGGGTAGACTGAGCTTGCATAACCTCAGCTTGGTTTTGGATTGTAGCCTGCAACATCTCCAAAGAGGGATTGCTCCCAGTGGCCGTTTGAATATTGGTGTTGTTATTGGTGTTGGTGTTGGTGTTGGGGTCTCGTCTCTATGGGTTTCTTCCGCTAAAGGAGACTGATCACCATCACGAAGATTGGCCTCAAGAGACATGGCTACTGGTTTAATTGAAACTTTGAAGGTGGATGTTTTCAAGTCGGGTTCACCAAATTGTGTACAAGGGAATCCTTGAGATAGATCCAAGTGTAAACATCAAGTAGGGATAAGCTCAAGAACAAGAACACATAGAAGTGCAGGGTAGTGAGTATGAAGAGAGTAAGCAATGGTTCACTGTGAGAGAGATAGACAAATTAATGACAGAACTTCGGTGAATCCAGAAGATCAAGAAGTCCAAGAAGAAGTTCCATGGAGGGCTAACGATCCTATAAATAGTAGGGAAGTGACCGTTGTGAGGGGTTAATGCGCCCATAAATGATGGCTTAATGATAGCCCCGTAACGGCATGTTCGACCGTATATATAGTTAACGTTACGCACCCGTCCGCATATACTGGAGACCGTTATGAGATCGACCGGGTTTATAGGACACATGGTCATTAAATCTCTCAAGTCAGTTACCAAGGGTCGCACGCAAGCGTGGTTGTTTCTCTCGCACGACGGACCTTACTCTAGCCTCCAAACCACTAAGTCCCTACAAGTCCCGTTGTAAACAACGCGGGTGTCCCTGTCTCACAGCCCCCAAGTGGGTAAGTATGAGCTGTGATTGGGTGTGTATGGAGCACAGTCAGATGTGCTGGACGGCCGCCACGTGGCTATGAGCTGTCTGTCTGGAATGCACCATCTACACCTGGATAGGAAGATGGAAAAATAGAGATCCAAAATCCACCACATCGCCGCAGCCATATGGCCTTGTCATCCTTCCGGCAAAAAAATCCATCTAACATTCCAATAACAGGCTGATAAAGCCAAATATTGGGCTAGCATGCAGATTTACATGAACATTGCTGTGACCAATTTGAATATACAACACACACATATTCAAATTAGGCTCTGCATCCCCACCACCCACTAATTGCTCTCAACAAGTAGCGTATATATCTAATTAACACTACATATATTATCTATAATCAAACAATAAAGGAGAAGATCCTTGGTTCTTGTACAATTCTTTACAGTGATCAACCTAATTCACAAGATCAGTTAACACGTTGATCAATCATTTTCTTTGCGATTCATAAGATAGCCTTCTTATATACAATCACATAGACTAAAGCATACATATCTACCCATATATGTATAAACACACACACACACACACGGCATGTTCAAGTTACATAGCATAAAATATATAGATATGTTGCATCCATTCACATACATAACACATATTTCGACAATATCATACTTCACATCCATATGCCTGCACTCTACCACTACGAATCTTCTACATCTTGAGCATTCCATCGGTTCATCCACTGCACATTTGAACTGGTTGCTGGAAATAAATGTAGGAAATATTTTTTCTTATTGCCCTCCTGGTTTAACTTCTCAAGCATCACTTTGTGCTCCTAAAATATACAGGTACATGGGTGAACTAAGTTACTTGCGAACAGACAAGCGTGCACGTGTAACACAGTCACAAAACGAACGCAACCGAAATGAAACAATACCATAAAATAACATACAAATATGAGAAAAAAAAACAACATAGAGAATAAAAAGCAAGCGTAAATCCATGTGTGGACGCAATCAAGACCTCACTTGTAAGGCCACAACAAATGAAGAAAAACATTAACCATATTATTTAACAACTGGCGTAAGATTACCTTCGTAGTCATGGCACACAAGGCTGTTGCACTCTTCTTAATACAGCTTCCACCGGAGGCCCAAAAATTGTGATATCCAACTTACCACTATCATCTACCAACAGTAGACTCAATCGCGGCCTGGAAACCAAGGTCAATATTTGCATTAGATAGAACTGGGAAACGGAAAAAATATAAAAAATAATAACCCCCCCCCCCAAGCACTACGAATGCAGTCTTCGTTAAATTACAAATTCCTTAACAACTATTAACACTTACCAGGGGGCTACCTTAGAATCGGCCTTATTGCACCGGCCACGAAAGCTTTGCCAACTTGATGTCCCGCAGAACGGTTACAAGAGTTGCACGCAGGATACCATGGGTGTTGTGAATCCGGAGCTACAGTTATGATGGCGTTGATCCATGTGTCCTCCTTCTACCAAATCAATTAAACAAACATAACCCAAGATAAATACCCAAAATGCAGCTAGGTAGCACAAATAATGTATCACTACTGCAGCCACAAACATATCAGACATTCAATAAACATTGTAAGAGCATTGGTATTAAGCCGATAAGATAAGCATACAAAACTGCACCGGAACTGCCGGGAGATCCACAATTCTCATTAGCATAAACTCTGAATTCAGTTTGTTGAACGCTCTCTTCGATAGAAACAACTTTGGATCACTTAAACAAACAATGTTTTTGAAATTGCAATCATGCTTGCAAACTCCGCGCACAGACGCCGTAAGGAAACTTATCCATCCCAATGGGAAAATAAAACGCACAGAAGTTACGACTCCTACCACTCAGACAACGTATCAACTCGAGAATCATGTGCTTCAAAGATAAACTGGGTTGAACATGTAGTCCTCAGAGAGAAATTTGTACGCAACCCATCCAAAATTATACAATTAACTTAAACAGCATAACATATTCATGAAATGTATCCACACCCCTACGCTCACAAAACGTTAGCACATCAAACTACGTTGCGCGGAATGACAAATTAACGAACCCAAATATTTCGTCGCTAACACATTAGTCACAATTATAAAAGGGTACGTCGACGCAAAAAGAGTTAGCCTCCCACCATCCACCGTAGCAGCATCATCCTAAGAAGAAACACAGACAGTGGTTAACCTGTAGACAATTTGGACAATTACAGACGCAGGAATATAGTCCTCATAAATACGAAGTGGCTGGGATAACTCAATAGAATATTATTACAGAGTTATAATCACAATTCATCCACCACAAATATGTCACGAACATCAGTTCGACCATTACCATCCTTGCGAGGCACCTTGTAACACCCCCAAAATGACCAAGCCGGAAGCCCGGGGGTGTCAATCCGTACCAGAGATTTAACCCAAATACAAGGAGATTCAAATAGTGGATCCAAAGTAAAACTTTATTAAAACTTCAACCTTTGTGCCTCAAACACAGGCATAAAGTCCAACTAAAATCTAATGATACTAAAAGAAGTTCTAAGAAATTTAAATGTGATATTGCTAATCATCTAAGTGATGATTCGCGCCCCCGCTAAGCTATGCTCCCGTCATATAGACATGTGGTGCAGAAAACAAAAGAGAACACCATAGTTTCCAAAGTCAGCAAAAATACTGAGTAAATAAACACCTAGACATGTAAACAGATTATGAGGCATGATTTTAAATAAGACGACCACAGTTTCAAAAGAAAGAGATGAAGTATGAGTATAAGTGCAAAACAATAATTCACCAAATTTTCCTTTTAGCATTTCTATTGGGGAAAGATTCCCAAACTCTCTTCATTGTCCAATCGGGACCTCGAAATTTAAACAATAAAATTTCATCCTTAGAAATTCACATTTATTATCATGTTGACACGGGGAAGAACCAACCATCACAACCTACCAAGACCATAAGTGTCGACAGCCCCCTAAGAATTCTTGTGGCCAGATAGGTAAGTGTAGGGTTTTGATTCATGGATGCGCAACGGAAGCATAAAAAAACATAAAACCATGCAAAACCCTCCAAGGATCACAAGTCAAGAGACATAACGATGGTAAGAGTTAGAAATCATAAACATACCTTAGGGTTCTCCTTTGATGACTTCAAACGCGAATTGTGTCACGTTCTCTATGGTTGATCCACGCCTAGAGTTGATCCTAGAATCTCCCAAGTCCTTGGTGCTAGCCCGGAAGAGGAAGAGGAAGAATAATCACGCAAAACGAGACCCAAAAGGAGGGTCTCGGCCTCCTTTGGCCGACGGGGACGGGGCGGCAGCAAGGGGGCGGTCGGGCTCCCTTGTTGCTTGCTCTCTCTCCTTTTGTTCTCTCCCACTCTTTGTTATGTTCAATTATGAGCATAAGTTATGTGGGAAGGAAGGAAGGAAGGTCCTTTATACCGTCCAACAACTCCTTGTTAACTACCTAAAGGACTTATTCTAGTCCTACTAGAATTCATTTTAGTCCCTTCCTTGCAAATTAATCTCTACTAAGTTTGCAAGGGTTTGCAAAATGATCCTTCTAATTAATTAATCCAATTAATTAATTCCCAAATCTAGTTCAACTCTATATAGTGTGTGACCCCATAGGTTCTATCTAGTTGGTAGCAACTATTTACTAATATGGAGCGGTCTCTAGCAAAACATCCATTCTAGCCAACTAATAGAATTGTCATCTTGACAACCTTTGTACAAGTAATTGTCTCATCCCTTTGTCTCTATATCCGGATTGGACACGAGAAATACAAGTCACACTCGTATATCCAATCCATAGTTTCTCGATCCATGGGAATAGCCTTATTCGTGCAAATAACATCAATATCCCATATTGATTTATTTGAGTCTGGCCAGACATTCTATAAGCACTATCCCTGGAATGGCCTAGGATATTTGCTCCCGTTATATGGGAGGGACAAATTCTATTTACGTCTACTACGATCTCTAAGCTTGCTTCTTATTGTATCCAGTACACGCCTTTATAACTACCCAGTTACGGTGTAGCGTTTAACGCTACCAAGATCACAATAATCCACAACTAGAATATCTAGTGACTTCAAGTCTAAGTATGACAATACCATTGCACCGCGAGAAGCGCTTGTGACTCAACATAACGTGTATGTAGCCTTCTCGGAGATGGGTCAATCCAGTGCAACATTCCCTAATGCACACCTATGTGTTGGATCGTGATATCTCCATATCAATCCAACCCCATACTAGTCTATAGATGATTGTCCCATTAATCATTATACTTGACTAGGGATATTTAAGATAAACAACACAATTTGTAAATCTAAGGACTTCATTATATTAAATATCCAATAAATAATAAATGAATTTCTAGCCACAAATAATTCATACTAAACTAGATTGCCTCTAGGGCATCTATTCCAACAGTCTCCCACTTGCACTAGAGCCAATCTGGCGCATCTCGTATGCCCATACTCCTAGTGTGCCCTTCATGCTTCCACTGCGTGAGAGGCTTTGTAAGCGGGTCTGACAGATTATCATCTGTAGGAATCTTGCATATCCGAACGTCTCCTCTATCGATAATATCTCGAATCAGATGAAACTTCCTGAGCACGTTCTTGGACTTCTGGTGCGATCTTGGTTCCTTCGATTGCGCGATCGCCCCAGTGTTGTCACAGAACAACTCAACTGGATCCGCAATGCTAGGGACCACACCAAGTTCAGAAACAAACTTTCTGATCCAAACAGCCTCCTTTGCTGCGCCATTTGCAGCAATGTACTCAGCCTCTGTTGTAGAATCAGCCACCGTCTCTTGCTTGGAACTCATCCAGCTCACCGCTGCTCCATTCAGGCAAAACACATATCCCGATTGTGATCTAAAGTCATCTCTGTCGGTTTGGAAGCTTGCATCAGTGTAACCCCTTACACGCAACTCTTCCTCACCGCCAAATATCAATAAAGCATCCTTAGTTCTTCTCAAGTACTTTAGGATGTTCTTGACTGCAATCCAGTGACTCTCACCCGGATTGGATTGGTATCTGCTTGTCATACTCAAGGCATATAACACATCTGGTCTAGTACATAACATGGCGTACATGATAGATCCTATGGCCGAGGCATAGGGGATTCTACTCATGCGTTCCTTCTCAATCTCATTGGAAGGACAACCACTCTTCGAAAGAGTGATTCCATGCGACATGGGCAAGAATCCCTTCTTGGAATCTTGCATGTTGAACCGTTTCAACACCTTGTCAATATATGTACTTTGACTTAGGCCTAGCAACCTCTTAGATCTATCTCTATAGATCTTTATACCGAGTATATAGGCTGCTTCCCCTAAGTCCTTCATTGAGAAACACTTTCCTAGCCAATCTTTAACGGAATGCAGCATGGGAATGTCGTTTCCAATGAGTAGTATGTCATCCACATACAAGACCAGAAAAGCTACAGAGCTCCCACTAACCTTCTTGTAGACACAAGACTCATCTTCGTTTCTGATGAAGCCAAACTCTTTGACCACTTCATCAAAACGTCGATTCCAACTCCTAGAAGCTTGCTTCAATCCATAAATGGACCGTTGCAGCTTACAGACTTTGTTGGCTTGCTTTGGATCCTCAAAACCCTCCGGCTGTATCATATACACGTCCTCGAGGAGATTCCCATAAAGGAATGCAGTTTTGACATCCATCTGCCAAATCTCATAGTCGTGGTATGCTGCAATCGCAAGTAGGATTCGGATGGATTTGGTCATAGCGACTGGTGAAAAGGTTTCATCATAGTCAATACCATGAATCTGTCTGAATCCTTTAGCCACCAATCGGCCCTTATAGGTAATCACATTACCATCCATGTCAATCTTCTTCTTGAAGACCCACTTGCACCCTATGGGCCGCGCCCCATCGGGTGGTTCCACCAAAGTCCATACTTTGTTGGTATACATGGATTCCATCTCGGATCTCATGGCTTCAAGCCACTTCTGAGAGTCTGGGCCGCTCATGGCCTCCTCATAGGTAGTAGGCTCATCATCTATGAGCATCGTGTCACCGGAATCGGTTACGAGAAGTCCATACCTCTCGGGTTCCTGGCGCACTCTACTATACCTACGAAGATCTTGTGTTACCTAGACAGGTTGCTCCACAACTACTTGTGGTTCTTGTTCATGTTCCATAATCGGTTCAGTGATTTGTGGTCCTTGAACCTCTTCAAGTTCTACATTCCTCCCACTTGCTTCTTTAGAGACAAATTCTCTTTCTAGAAACACGCCGGTCCGAGCAACAAACACTTTGTTCTCGGTTGGATTGTAGAAGTAGTAACCCTTAGTTTCCTTAGGGTACCCCACAAATTTACACTTATCCGATTTCGGCCCCAGCTTGTCTGATTGTAAACGTTTTACATAGACATCGCAGCCCCAAATCCTCATGAACGACAGTGTGGGATGCCTCCCACTCCACATCTCATATGGTGTCTTCATGACTGATTTAGATGGAACACGGTTAATGGTGAAAGCTGCACTTAATAGAGCGTAGCCCCGAAATGATAATGGAAGATCGGTTTGACACATCATAGATCGAACCATATCCAATAGGATTCGATTCCTCCTCTCGGACACGCGATTCCATTGTGGCATTCCGGGTGGAGTGAGTTGGGACACGATCCCACACTCTCTAAGATAGTCGTCAAACTCTTAGCTCAAGTATTCTCCTCCACGATCCGATCGTAGAGCCTTTATACTTTTGCCAAGTTGCTTCTCTACTTCATTCTTGAATTCTTTGAACACTTCAAAGGATTCTGATTTTGCCCTCATAAGGTACACAAATCCATATCTATGTAATCATCAGTAAATGTAATGAAGTAGACATAACCACCCCTGGCAGCGTGGCAAATGGCCCACACACATCGGTATGTATGAGCGCCAATTGCTCACTAGTCCTTTCACCTTTCTTATTGAAAGGGGACTTTGTCATTTTTCCCAATAAACAAGCCTCACATGTCTCATATGATTCAAAATCAAATGAGTCTAGTAATCCATCCTTATGGAGTCTAGATACACGTTTCTCATTTATGTGGCCTAAACGACAGTGCCATAAATAAGCGGGATTTAAATCATTTATTTTAATCCGTTTGGTATTAATGTTGTAGACAGGATTGCTTAGATCAAGGACATAAAGTCCATTAAATAATTGCGCACTAAAATAGTGAATATTATTTAAATAAAAGGAACAACAATTGTTCTTTATTAAATAATAAAACCATCCTTGTCCAAACAAGAAATAGAAATAATGTTTCTGCTCATAGCAGGCACAAAATAGCAATTATTTAATTCTAAAACTAATCCTGAAGGCAGAGATAGCTCGCACACGCCTATGGCCAACGCAGCAACCTTTGCTCCATTCCCAACGCGTAGATCTACCTCCCCTTTAGCCAATCTCCTACTTCTCTTTAGATCCTGCATATTTCGACAAATATGAGATCCACATCCAGTATCTAATACCCATGATGTAGAGAAAGTTAAATTGACATCTACAACAAAAATACCTGGTGGTGGTGGAATCACTATTCCAAGCCTCTTGTCCTCCAGATATTTTGGGCAGTTCCTCCTCCAGTGTCCAGGCTGACTGCAATAGTGACACTCACCTTTAGTCACGTCTTTGGCAATGCCACCACAGGCTTAAGGGCAGGTTCCTTGGACTTGGCAACTGACTTGCCTTTGCCCTTGGAGGAAGAGGCAAACCTTTTGCCCTTTCTTTCTGTACCATCATTATGGCCTTGCCCTTACCCTTGTTGATGCTCTGTTCGGCTGTCCTCAACATGTTGAGTAAATCTGGCAGTGGTTTAATGATCTCATTCATGTTATAGTTCATAATGAACTCTCCATAACTCTCGAGCAACGATTGCAACACGAGATCGGTTGCCAACTCTTGGCCGACCGGGAACCCCAGTCGGGCGAGATTCTCCAAGTACCCGATCATTCGGAGTACATGGGGTCCCACCGGGTTCCCTTCCGCCAGATGACACTTGAACAACGCCTTTGAGACCTCATACCTCTCTACCCTCGCCTGCTCTTGGAAGAGCTGCTTTAGATGTTCGATCATATCTACAGCATTCATGTTTTCGTGTTGCATCTGAAGCTCAGAAGTCATGGTGCAAAGCATAAGGCAGGCCGCATCATTAGCGTCATCAACACGCTTTTGATACGCCTTTAGGGCAGCAGGTGTTTGGTTCTCTGGACCTTCTGGAACATGCTCTCTATTGCGTACAGTTTCTTCTCTTGCTTGAGAACAATTCTCAAGTTTCTGTACCAATCAAGAAAGTTGGTTCCAGAGAGCTTGTCCTTCTCAAGGACAGATCGTAGGGAATGTTTGTGAACTCGATGAGTTGTTTGCCATTTGGAATTCTACAAAAGGAAAATACGCAAGTTTTAGTATTTGTGAATTTTTGACTATATTCAATAATGGCTAGTTTATCAAATATAGCTCTCACTATTTTTCTACGGATTAATAACCCTCGAGATATTAATGCGGAAAATATCATTATATTTTCTAGTGGGCCAAGATCCATCTTTCATCTCCTTATGAGCTTGCTTTGGCAAGTCACCCATAATTTGACTACTCTAGGTAGGAATAATTCCAATTGCATCCCATATGCAACTCTTGGTTCAATTGGGCAAATAACTCCTTATTTATCCATCCATATGGATAATCCCAATTGATTGCCTCTAGGTTTCTTAATAAAATTAATAGCCTAGTTGTGTTCAACCTCTTATCTAAACAATTGCACATTGTTATGTGCCATCGCATTCCATCATGATGAACCAAGTCGTCATGCTTTGGCACGCACAAACTTGGTAAATAATGATGATAATGAGTGTTTAAATAACGAGAAGGCAAGAACACAATATTTGAATTTTGAGGGATTTTAAATTCAATTTTAATTGTTTTGTATCTATTTGAGTTTGGGCACAACTCCAAATAATAGATCCGGGTTGTCTAATTATCTTATTATCCTAATTGCATGCATCATCCATACACCAACCACATAATAATAAGACAATAAAATAAACAACCACAAAACAGAAATTAAACGTGATGTGGATATGGCATTTTCTAGACTAAGATAATTCCAAGCCAATGGAATTATCTATGAACCCTAAAGCAAACACATCTCCATGCGTCTTGATCTCTTGGTCCATCCTTCATAGTCTTGTGGTATGTTCCATGCTCCATGCTCCATCTTTTGTGGCTTCTTTGGCTTTGCGCTTCTATTCTTCAATCTTGGCTAACAATCTACTTTATCTAGCACTAGCTAACTTCTATACTAAATAAAATAAATCTCACAAGTTGAGAAAAAAAAATGGCACGCATGCCATAAAACCCTAATTAATTATTATTATTAATTGATCAGCTCGCAGGCCGTAAAACCAAACCACAAAATTAAACATCCACATCAAACCACATCCTAAGGCCATATCCAATCACCATGCGATTTGCACATAAACAGTTAAAATCCAATTTTAACACGCTTGGTCAATTTTAATTGATTTTAGGATTTCTAGGGTTAAAACGGTCCATGGGCCCAACAATTGAATTGCCCGGGCCCAAAAAGGTGAACCACAAGGCCCTAGGGCCGGGCCGGCCCAAAACCCACAAGCCTAGGCCCGCGGGTTAGGGCCGCCCGGCCCCTAGGGCGGCCAATCTTGGGCGGCAAGCAAGGGGGGCGGTCCCTAGGGGTGCCGAACCTCCTTAAGGGAGTTGTTTTGGAAACAACTCCCTTGCTTGGTGCCCAAGTTTGGTTGTTTCCTTGTTTTGGGAGAACTCCTTCTTCCCCAAGAATGCCCAAACCCTAGATCTAAGATCCTAAAATTTCTCAAACTCACCAATTCACGCATCCAATGCAAAAATTGGATCTTGTTATGATTAATTATTGACAAATTGCATCCCATGCTTGATTTGTCTTGTTTTACGCGATAAACAATCAAATTAAGGTGTAAAACAACTAAAACGTAACACATAAACCACGTTTATGCTCTACGACCTGTGGCTCTGATACCACTGTAGAGTTTTGATTCACGGATGCGCAACGGAAGCATAAACAAACATAAAACCATGCAAAACCCTCCAAGGATCACAAGTCAAGAGACATAACGATGGTAAGAGTTAGAAATCATAAACACACCTTAGGGTTCTCCTTTGATGACTTCAAACGCGAATTGTGTCACGTTCTCTATGGTTGATCCACGCCTAGAGTTGATCCTAGAATCTCCCAAGTCCTTGGTGCTAGCCCGGAAGAGGAAGAGGAAGAAGAATCACGCAAAACGAGACCCAAAAGGAGGGTCTCGGCCTCCTTTGGCCGACGGGGACGGGGCGGCGGCAAGGGGGCGGTCGGGCTCCCTTGTTGCTTGCTCTCTCTCCTTTTGTTCTCTCGCACTCTTTGTTATGTTCAATTATGAGCATAAGTTATGTGGGAAGGAAGAAAGGAAGGTCCTTTATATAATCCAACAACTCCTTGTTAACTACCTAAAGGACTTATTCTAGTCCTACTAGAATTCAATTTAGTCCCTTCCTTGCAAATTAGTCCCTACTAAGTTTGCAAGGGTTTGCAAAGTGATCCTTCTAATTAATTAATCCAATTAATTAATTCCCAAATCTAGTTCAACTCTATATAGCGTGTGACCCCATAGGTTCTATCTAGTTGGTAGCAACTATTTACTAATATGGAGCGGTCTCTAGCAAAACATCCATTCTAGCCAACTAATAGAATTGTCATCTTGACAACCTTTGTACAAGTAATTGTCTCATCCCTTTGTCTCTATATCCGGATTGGACACGAGACATACAAGTCACACTCGTATATCCAATCCATAGTTTCTCGATCCATGGGAATAGCCTTATTCGTGCAAATAACATCAATATCCCATATTGATTTATTTGAGTCCGGCCAGACATTCTATAAGCACTATCCCTCGAGTGGCCTAGGATATTTGCTCCCGTTATGTGGGAGGGACAAATTCTATCTACGTCTACTACGATCTCTAAGCTTGCTTCTTATTGTATCCAGTACACGCATTTATAACTACTCAGTTACGGTGTAGCGTTTAACGCTACCAAGATCACAATAATCCACAACTAGAATATCTAGTGACTTCAAGTCTAAGGATGACAATACCATTGCACCGCGAGAAGCGCTTGTGACTCAACATAACGTGTATGTAGCCTTCTCAGAGATGTGTCAATCCAGTGCAACATTCCCTAATGCACACCTATGTGTTGGATCGTGATATCTCCATATCAATCCAACCCCATACTAGTCTATAGATGATTGTCCCATTAATCATTATACTTGACTAGGGATATTTAAGATAAACAACACAATTTGTAAATCTAAGGATTTCATTATATTAAATATCCAATAAATAATAAATGAATTTCTAGCCACAAATAATTCATACTAAACTAGATTGCCTCTAGGGCATCTATTCCAACAGTAAGAACAACGAGCGACACGGGACTGTTGCGGCCGAGTAAAATAAAATGAAATGGGTCGAGAGGCCGTAGTCAACATCGACCAAACCCAAAATAAAATGTTCCCCGGTACAACTATTCCACTTTACTATGTCTTATTAATTTCTCATGTGATAGTTGTGATAACATCACTTTAGTAAAATCCACCAGATGCTAAAATAAACACTTAAAGCAGATATTTTTTTTTGAGACGATAAATCATAAAACAGAGTTTTGACACGAAAGAAGGAATGGGCGCTAGGCCTGGCACGTTTACTTACCTTGAATCTCAAACAAAAACAAATCACTTCCTAATAATACTCGACGTATCATTCGTTGATGAAATCGTAATATTCTAATCAACATATTGCACACAAAGTCCTATATGTAAATGCAAACAATCCCTTACTAACTTTCCCTAACATTTGCTAAGGTGAAAACCACTTTTACTTAAAATATAGTTTATAAAACTAGCTTTTATTATTATAACCACATGATATAATATATATATATATATACATCTTATAAGGTAATAAAGTGAAAAACAACTTTTATTTCAATATATAATAGTGTTTATCATTACAAAAACATACCATAATATAACATAATTATATGCATAAAGTTGTAAGATAATGTACTCTATTTATTTTTCCTTTTAGACTAAAGAAACTAATTAACTTTATTATTACTATTAAATAGTAAAACACACAATAATTTTAGTCCAAGAATTATTTTATTTTAAAAATTACGGATAGTTGGTTAAGTAATAGATAAACAAACTTTCATAAAAAAACTCATAATTTGATATAGTTGTGTTACAAAACAACCTAAACAAACAACCCCTAACATTTCTTGAAAAAGGTCTAACACCACCCCCCACAAGTTCCATAATGAACTAAAATAACCCCCAAGGGTTACACCAATTTCAACCCCCTTTCTCTCTCATAAAAGTAAACTCGCTTGGAGCTTCACTTCTCAGCCCAACAATGGATTTTCAAAACAACCTATTTACAAATCAACAAAGAAGAATTGAAAAAAAGGAAGAGGACGGAAACGACGGCGACAGCGGCAACTAGAGACGGTTGCGGCGGTGGTCGAGCAATGGCGTCGTGAGAGAGAGGGTGTGATTGAGAGGGCGAGATTGCTTGGTGTTGGTGTGAGTCAAAATCTGAGTTTGATTGGGTTTATATAGGCTTTTAGGTGAAAAATCCGGCGAGAATTAGGGAACCCACCGGCGACAAATTCGATTTCGAATTGGGACATACATTGGGCGAAATTGGTTTTCTTGGAGCCAAAGATTTGGTCTTTGCCAAGTTTGTAGTTGATTAGGATTGTATTTGGGTGAAAAGAAGATAAAATTTGAAGAGTTGGAGTTGGGTGTGAAGAGGTGGTCGACGGCAATGGTGGTCTCCCGCTAGGAGAAGAATTTGGGAAGAAGATGACGTAAAGTTTAAGGAAAAGACACTTGACTCCACACGTTTAGTTAAAAAGACAAGTAACACCCCCAGTTTAGTTAAAAGACACTAATTAAGTTAGGAAAAAGGCACAAAACCCCCCAAGTCCTTAAAAACTATAAAAATTAACTCCCAAATAATAAAATTAACACCCAACAGTTACAATAATATTATATTAACACCCAATAATATCATTAAATACCCATATCTACAAAATGGGGTATTTCACACATTTTTTGCTGACAACACTATAAGAACAATAAAGACCACATCTGTACGCAAAAGAAAACGTATCAAAAAAAATTATTCAAATCCCATATGGACAAACGCAACGCTGATTATCAAATCACATTATTATTGTCAAAAAACTAACCGAACTTTGATCGAGGATCTATAACAACTCGTGCCTCCTCAAGCGACTTCAAACTGAAGAGGCTTCTGACTTCATCAACAGCAACATCTAGACATCTTCAACCTTAAGAGAACTGTTGAGAACAATCTAAAAGTCATTGTCAACATACCAATGCGCAGGAGCAACACGACGCACATCCCCATTGCTAAACCAGTAGGATGAGTACACATGCAGCCTCATATCAAAGGTAGGAATGTCAGTCCCAAAAGTCGTAGCCTGTATCTTATTGCCCTGCAAATTGCATTTTAGAAACGAATGCACACTCACAGACTCAAATCCTCGTATGACCACTACAAATACCGCTATTACAGTATGATAACAAATCTTATATCACATCAAATTGCTACCTAGTCCACTTAACCAACATATTATCTTGTACAAAGCGAAATCTCACATGATCATCGCACAAAACTTAGCGGTGATATTTCGTGCCACTCGCTCTTGCAGTAAATATCCGATATTTCTCGGCCACACGCAGCCGAATCTTCCAATCCTTTTTATTATCCGCAAGTTCCGATAATCTAGATACGACCTCATCCACCACAACATTCCCTTCCTGCACATACAAGCATAAGAAAACAACAGGACATGCCTGATTGCACACGTGTGGAGATATGGGATAGCTCTCCCCCAGCAGGGGTATATCAAATATTAAATTTGCCTAGCGGACATGGTTCGAAATGCATTTCGTAAACAGTGGTGGTAAGTTGGATGTCGCAGCTACAGATAGTTGCCACTTTAAAAATCCGTCAATATTTAGATATTCACAAGGTGATGGAGGAGAGAAAACAAACTGTAAAGAAGGCAACAAGACTATAGCAAAGAAAGCGCGAGAGCATTCGCCATGGTACGCGCAATGTTGCTACACAACCAACATTCACATGCACCACCTCAACCATGTCACCAAAATGGATACAATGTAAAATCATACAAGCTATGGTTTAAAACGACGTCAAACAGCAATGCAGTACGAAAAAATTACACTACCTAACCCTGGTCCTAAAACATGTGTGTCCCCGTATAGAGGAACCAAATATCATATAAAAAACTTACACCCACACAACAAACCAAATCATACATAGGAAAAACAACAATAAATACAGAATAACCAGAGAAGCGAAATGGATACGGCCACACACGACAACGGAAAAACACCCAGGTGCAATACCATGCACAGAAACCGCATGCAAAACTCTGCATGTGTAGCAATATCCCTAAGCAAAGGCAGCAGTATACACCAACACAAAAATATTATCCCCATATAGATAACAAAAAGAGAATTATACCAGTCATTGAAACCCATATATCTATATTAATACGAGATCACATATGAATGTAGCACATATGAAATTTTGAACATAATAGCATGAACCTGAAAGGAAAATTAAAAACAGCAAAAGCACAATTAGACAATACGTAAACATAAACCACCACGAAGACAATGCCGCATCAACGGAAATCCACCATGCATGACAGGAGAAATTGATTTACATCACGAATTTAAATCTACATAGATATATTAATTCGGCAAAAAAATAGAGATATATCACTCATTGAAACCCACAACTCGATATTAATACGAGATCACATATGAATGTAGCACATAAGAAATTTTGTACGTAATAGCATGAACCTGAAATGAAAATTCAAAACAAAATAAGCACAATGAGACAATACGTAAACATAAACCACAACGAAAACAAGGCCACATCAACGGAAATTCACCATGCATGACAGAAGTAACTGATTTACAGTACGAATTGAAATCTACATATCACCTATGAATGTAGCACATAATTTTTTTTGTACGTAATAGCATTAACCTGAAATGAAAATTCAAAACAAAATAAGCACAATCAGACAACACGTAAACATAAACCACAACGAAAACAAGGCCACATCAACAAAAATCCACCATGCACTACAGAAGTAACTGATTTACAACACGAATTGAAATCTGTATATCACATATGGATGTAGCACATAAGAAATTTTTACGTAATGGCATGAACCTGAAATGAAAACTCAAAACAGAATAAGCATAATCAGACAATACATAAACATGAACCACAAAAAAATGTCACGTCAACGAAAATCCACCATGCATGACAGAATTAACTAATTTACAGCATGAACTGAAATCTACATTATACATATGAATGTAGCACATAGGAAATTTTGTACGTAATAGCATGAAACTGAAATGAAAATTCAAAACAGAATAAGCACAATCAGACAATACGTAACCATAAACCACAACGAAAACAAGGCCACATCAACGAAAATCAACCATGCATGACTGAAGTAATTGATTTACTGCACGAATTGAAATCTACATAGCTATATTAATTCGGCATCACATATGAATGGAGCATAGGTGAATACAACACACAATACAACTCTAAAATAATGGGCTCGAAGCCATATTAAGACGCAGGGAACAATACCGGTAAAGCCATCTGAAGAAGTACTAGACAAGTTTCTCTCAACGAAAGTGCGCTGCATGCAAATGGAGATCAATGACATAGAACAAGGGGTTAGATAACGAATAAAGAGAAACAGTAGTGGGGAAAAGGGAAATAGTAGAGCAAACAAACCAACAGAGAGAGAAATACCCTTCGAGAAACCAAAAATAAATGAACAATTAAATAACAACATAACACACCACTCCTATAAAGGGAGATGCCGCCATCGGATTGCGCCTCAAGGATGACCAGCACGTGGAGGGCCAAAAAAAAGAAGAAAAAAATAGAGAAATTTTGGGGGAAAAAATGACCGTAAACCCGAACATTTTACAGTAACGGCAAAATATTGGAAGGGGCACCACATTCATTGCCACTAACAAATGCGACGTCAGGTTTGTCCGTCGGAGAACCCAACAGAACCTGAATAATTGCGGGCAGACCAACGCAAGATAACCCAAATCCCAACAAACGAAGGGCAATAACGTAATTGCAAACTCATCAGCCGAGGACGCACCAAATGACGGGAAAAGCCTATACAGTTGACATTAATTGCTTCATCACAAAACTATAATGAAAGAATACAGACAGGGGCACAATCATTATCCCTCTCAAATTTCTTAAGGTTTCTCCATCAAACAACCCTCTAGATTCCCAATAATTACGAACATACCAACATCACATACACAAAATCCGAACTAAGAGAGGACAAGAACGTCAATTTGCAATCAAAATGAGACGGAGTACACCTAATCGACGGGACGTAAAACTCCCCACGAATGAAGACAGTTAACATTCCGCAAAACTACGGTGGCATGAGGAGGCCAAGGGCAACGACGTCATTCCGCAAAAGAACCACATGAGAACGCCCACAACAACCACAGTTATTACGAAAATACCACAGCCAATACGCAAATCAAAGAGCAAGACAACGGAGGGCAGCGAGGACAATCCTCCGCCAAAAATCATTCAGCCACTTTTAGTATAGCAAATAGATTTATAAAAATCAAATTTATAATGAACTTTTTTCTTTGAAGGATTATAATTAACTTTTAAAGTTAATGATTGTGTTCCTTAAGAACATGAGCAAACTTGGAGGGTAGAAAAGGTATAACAATCCCGGACATTTTTTCTCTTCCACCGAGTGAACTCGCGCTTCTATTGTTGCAATCGCGTTGACTCGTCGTCGTCCCTCTCGCTTGGAGTCGCAGGCCTCTCTCTCGCTCGCCCTCCCTGAATGTTGAGCCGGAGGCATGAATAGGGCAACGACCACGACACGAGCTCTTTTCTACTCTCAGCCGAACCCTTCAAATTTCAGGGCCGCTCTTTTCCATTCCACTCCTGTCCTGGAACGCAAGAGGCGCAACACCTGGAATGTTGTCAGTCCCTCTTATTCTCTCCCTATCTCTCTATATCTATATGCATACAATGATTTCTAATATTTTTATTTCTGCAATCTCCGGTGGAATTATTGCAATTTCTGTTGAAAGTTGCGTTGTTTGTGTGCAAATGCTCTGTTATAGCCAAACCTGTGACTCCTTGAGGATTTCCTAACCCTAATCAGTTTCCTGGAAAAAAATCTACACACACACACACACACACACACACACACACACACACACATATATATATATATATTTGCCTAACCCTAAAATATCTCTAATGTGTAAAATAAAAGAAATTCATATGAAAATGAGACGTGGAGTTATAGTTTGCTGTGGCACCGAATAGATAGGCGCATGAGGATCAGGAGGAACTAACCACTGTAGATAAGAAACTATATATTCAATTTCGCCGGATATTAAAGAACCTTGCAGAGTTTATAGAGAAACTTGACTGCGGAAGGGGGATAGGAAAAGCATTGTTAGAATCCTACTTGGGCTGGTGATGTTGGTATAGTTGAATCTACAATGTGAGGGCTCCCTTCTCTAGCAAACCGGTTGTTCTAGGTTGGGTAGTACCCAATATGCTTTTAAGCATGTCAACTGCTTGAATTTTTCGTGCACATAAGCTAAACTAAAAGCAAGCTAGGCAGTGAACGGGTAGGCAAGCTGCTGAAACTTTGAAAAGCGACAGGAAGTCTTAGGCAAGCTGAATAGACTCGTAGCTAATACGACCATTATTAGAAACCAACTTAATGCCTTGTGGAATCCGAAAGTCGCAGCTGAATTCTTGGTTATCAAGTTTTAGTACTCGTACCTTCTCAACTCATAAGCCTGGAATAAAACCATCAAAAATACCCTTATTTGATTAAGATGCCTATCTTCTTGTCCTTGTCTGATTGTGCTAAACTAAATCAAGCTCCTCATTTTCATTTATGTAGGGTGGAGGCTCTTATAGAAATTCATCCAGGGTATGATTTGTGGTAATTTCTTTTGTATTGGTTGGTTCGTGGTCTGCATAATTGTTACAGATAATAGTAGTTGTAGTTTCTGGTTATGTTCCCTGACATAAATATTGTATTTCAAGTCATATGTATGATTGGCATTTCTTGGTGGGTTACTAAAGCATCGCTGTGAAGTATCTGATATAATTTGTTTATGAGGTTTCATATTAGGTGGTTCTAAAAAGGCTAATAGTTTGTAATGACCACATCTGTATTTAGGCTGACACCATTTCTAATATTTTGCACTTAGGATGCATTCATTGCATTTGCATATGTAACATGCTGAAATAATTAAGACTTTAAATCTCTATAGAAAATAGGAATTTTTACTTCATGGAGAGGTTGGTAACGTAAAAGTTATTTTATAATATTTTGGGCAGAAATGTTGACTGGTTAGCTCTAGCAGTATCGGCATCTTAACTTAAAGAATACTTCTCCTGTGATTTGCCAAGATAAGCTAAAGACCAGTCAAATAAAATACCTTTCACATTTTCGTGAGTATCAATTTCGCAACCAAAACAGTGGAGAAATCGATTTTTGCTGAACCTGAGCAAGGGCAAAGAGTATACAAAAGAATCACCCTCCAAGACTCCAAGTATTTCTTAGAAGCTTCCATTTGAGGTTCCATGAAACTCTGGCAGCCTTATACTGTTTGTACTCAACATTGAGCACTTGATTCCTCCTTAAGACCCAAGTTACCCTGACTTTACATGGATGGCGACTTGGCGCTGCACCTGTGCTGACATGACACTTCGCAGATAAGGGTATGGGATCTGTGTTGGATCTTATCTCCACCCATCGTATACTCCAAGTTTGTTGACCATTGTAGGACAGCAAGTTGGTGGTTTGGCTTCCCCTTACCCCTCGCCGATTTCTCGTTCAGTTCATTGTCTCGACCTTGCTTTAAGTTGTTGTGGGGTTATTGTCACCTAAATCTCACTGGTCATCAACCAGGATTTTCTGATATAAAGACCCTTCTTTAAAATGGTCGTTGACTTGATAAAAGGTGGTCCTCAAACTCCTCACTTGTACTCAAAAGACAAAGACTGAATGCATGATTACATATTGATAGGACATAAAGTAGAAAGTATGGCATATCCCCGCTCCCTTGTTCAAACTTTGGATCCTTTGTAACCAAGTCCCCAAATCTTGGTAAAAAGGCAAATCAAATACGCAGCAGACATGACACCTCACCAGATTCTAGGTAGCTTAATGCATGACATGGATTGACACCTTAACTGGGCAGTCTAATATTGCATCTCTTAGGGTTGTTGACATTCCAGTATAGGATTCTAATTCAACATTTGCATACTGAATGCCTTCTCCAAAAGAAACGAAAAGTAGATTAACTAATCTTTTTGATGCAATACCCTACTGTTGATGTAAATGTGAACTTCATAAAAACGCTGGAATCACTTTGAGTTAAACATTGCAGTAGCAATTAAGTTGATATTTATTCTCTTGGTACAATCCAATGGCTCTAAGTGCAAAAATCTGGAAGCTATGCATTTGCCCGTCAAAAAGTGGATTATATCTTAAGCTATATAAATGACCTCTTTGGTCACAGTGTAGACAAGCAGCAATTTTTGATTGAAGATAATGTGTTCTTCGAGTTTACTCGAATTCATTTGATAAGGAATGTAAGCTATACAAATCTCAGTTATGAAGGGTATAAAGTAAAGCTTTGGTTGGTTTACTTGTGTTATATATTACTTACCTTGGCTCTCCATATTCATCTGTTTTAGTTGTTTTAGGGCATTATCTTCTTCCAATATTATTAGTCATCTCCTTATTTCCCTATATATTACTGTTCTTGAACAAGATAGCCGAATAATGCCCACAATTTTATTTTTTTTTTTTTTTTTTTGCGATCTTAAAACTGTGCCATGTATATTGGTTCAATCTCATTGCAAATTAACTTCACTTCCAATCTATGCCCTCGTGCTACTTCCGTAATGATAGGCCAACAACTGTGATACCAATGACTAGTCCCATCGTTCCAGAAACATAGTCCATTTGGCGTTTGTGTGAATGTTTTGCCTATTTAGATTTCCAGCATGCAGAGTAACTATAGTTGTTTTGGAAAATGAGAAAGAAATGGTACTTTTGGAAGTATCAGTTGGTTGAGCAAAAAAACGAAGTATCAGTTGAAGACTTGGACTTCAGTGCAAGAGACGCATGCTCCTTCAGAAATTAGGCCCATAAAGTGGACATTTCTGTATGGTAGAGTCGTTTTCTGGCCATTCTCCACCTTGGTCTACAGGTGGTAAGTTGGTATATCGTCTATGTGGTCTATGGTCTAGAGGCTTTCTGGTTCACGGAAGAGGTTGTCATCGAGGTAACATTCCTGTGAGTTGAAAGGAGGTGTCTTCTTTCTTCTAGATCCTTATAGAAGTACCAGTTTTTCATTAGAGAGATTGATCGATCCATTCACACCAACTCAGTTATGCATTTACATAAATCAATGTACCTGCACTGATATACTGAGGTTCCATCCATGTAAAATTTGTGAATTAGTTGACAATGATCTCTCTTTTCACTAGACATATTTATTAATTAACATAATTACTGAGAGATTCAAGGGGATAGAGGGAGAGAGGCTGTGAAAGTAATCTTGCCAAGGGATTGGATTATCTTGCATGTGCTGTTAGATAGTAGTTTAGTGAATTGAGGCAAGTGTGAACTGCTCATACTCTGACAGGCTCTGATGACTGCTATGCTACAGAATACCTAAATACTGATGGTATTCAATAACTTGTCACAATACCGTTAGATGAAGTGGCTGCATTAAGCTGTTCCATGTTTGTTGATCTTATCATCTTACAGAAACAAGTAAAAGGCATCTCCTTTTCCTAGTAAAAGATTTATCGAGTGGATGGATTTCCGTAATTAAATAGTTAATCGATTTGAGAGGAGGCATCCGCACAATGGGAAATTCAGGAACACAGTTGTTGCAGTTCTCCAAATATCAGAAGGAAGATGTTTCCAATCTTACCTTTGTTGGGGAGACTAACTTCACATTTCTAATAGTGGATACTCTATTGACAACATCACTGACATGTTCATTGCTCGAGTTTCAATCTCTATTACACAGATCAACCAATTAATAGGAAAAGAACATTGTTATTCTTAGTACACTGACATTGCCCCCGCTAAAGGAAATTTATATGCCAGTTCTTATAGCAGAAAGAGCTTTTTCATCCAAACAAGTCATTTAAAAATCTGGGATTTAGAATTCCAAGTTTACTAAAATTTAAGTCTCCATTCCGCATCCAAACACACCATTAGTGAAATAAGTGAAATACATTTTGTTTACCATAAAAGACTTTCTTCCCCCATTCTTTACTGTACACCAAACTTGACCGATCGGTATTGATCATGTCAGTTATTTAATGTAGTATGCAAACGTATGAATCTGTTATGGACTACAAAATTTATCATATAACAGTAATAAACGAAATAGGAAGTAAGCATCTTATTCGGCAAGGGATAGAAAAAGTAGAATATTTTGAAAAGAGTGTTTAAATTTAATTAGTTCAATCTTGCATACACAAAGGTAGTAAAGTCTGCCACATGTGTCTGAAAGAAACACATTCATGGCGGTGAATTATATCAGCTTCCTCCTGGTACCTTATGCCTGTGCATCTTGATAGTGGACGGGAGCTTTTTCCATTCTGCTCTAGAAAATTAGTGGGAGCTTTGAAGTCTGATTGGCTCAAAGCAGCTGGCTGCCAGAGTGTAGCACAATAATGATGCCAGCTTGAGCATGTGTACAAAGGTATTGGCAGACATGAAATGAAATGAGGTACCTTGGCAGTGCACTTTCCAGCGTAGGAGAAGTATGTTAATGGTTGCAACATATGGTGTCGCCTTGGTTTAAGATGATGAAACATTGTATCTTGAGTTTCTTGACCAAGTAGTTCAACCTTTACTTGCCAGGTTATCCAATGTACTTACAATTTAACACCCTCGGAATTGTTGGGTGTCGAATATCTACCTTGCGATTAGATCGCATAGAAGGAAAACTTAAATATACCAAGTATGTGAGGCATATAGCAATGTCTAGAGATGGAAAAGCACCTCGAGAGCCAGTAGTCCACATAAGCAAATTATCTTATAGGAGTAGCAAATGCGAGAAACTTAGTATGAGAATATTATTATCGTACTTTTCCTGAATTTTATATTAGCAGACTCTTGGAGCACTGGGGATTTTACCCTGTAAATTCATTTTGACAAGTTTCCACATTGTGGGAATTGCTGAAACCTTATGTTGTAAGTTATAACAGTGGTCTATACAGTCTTTCTCTACCAGCCCACATGATGAGTTAACACTCTACAATGTCAATGGAAAGTCCCATGTAAAAGAATCTAAAAGGGCAGCCAATACATGGGCATAGTTCCTAAGCACCAAAGCCAAATTTTATGTCCTGCATACATCATAAACATGTGTTTACATTAATAAGTTTATTTTTGAACCTGCGCCTAACAAGCATACACTGCAAAAATAACTTGTCCAACATTATCTCTGCAACACTAACATTGAAGTTTTAGTTCGTAAAAGACAACTTCCAGGCTTGGGAGATAAAAGCACATCAATGCAGCATTTATAGTCCCCTAAGAGACCTATATATTCTGGATCCAAGGAAGCCAACTCTTACCAAAATTCCTCATCTGACTGAGATAAATAGGAACTCCCAAATAAGATGGTCGCTCACCTTTCCATTACCAAAGGCAGCATAGCACTGCCCTCACAAGTCACGTCTGAAATTCACTCACCATTTCAGCACTAGACAGCGGTTTAGTTTGGATTTTGTTTATTTTTATGAATATGTGGTTGAGGTAATAGATAATATGAAGCATCTTCTCTCTCTTTACCTCAACCACGCACCCCAAAGAAAATAACAAACCAAAAAACCTACTACTATCATAACTAGGCCAACATCTTACCTTTGTTTACCTGCGACAACTGCAAACCAGAAGTTAGAAAGTTAAAATGTACAAACAAGAATTATACCTTTAAACACTTGACAACAATGCTTAAAGAACTAACCCACATGAGCATGGACACTCCAAAATAGGGGCCAAATCCGTGTCAGACGCTTGGGACACTTGGACACTCGTACGACATTCCAAAACACGTGTCAGACACTCTGGCTAGCGTAGCTGGGTACTTTAGAGATATTAGACTTAGCAGTCGCCTCTTTGTGTTAATTAGACTTCCACACGGGCTGTTTCATGAAATAATCTAACTTTAGATGGGCTAAAATGTAATTAAGCTATAGTAGATATATATTATATATGATTAATTGAGGGCTCAATATATGAAAATGTTGCCCTGAGAGTTTTTGGTGGAACCAATATTTTGTCATCTGTTAGTATAGAAATTAAAATATATATAAAAGTATAACGATATACCAAGTATGTTGACATATCCCTGCTGTGCGTATCCTCATTTTTGTAGACAATGACGTTTCCCGTGTCTGTTCCCGTATCGTATCCGACAACCGTATCCAAATCCGTGCTTCTTAGCAAAAAAAAGCATTCAATATTCTGCATACTAAAAGTAATTATTAACACTCTTCTTGAATATACCTATTCTACAGTTTATAGTGAAGGTATTAATCAAGTTCCCATTCTTTTTTAACTACGATTGATCTAGTAAATCAGGCCTGTTGTTGCCGAGTATACCAATGCACACAAAGCACTATATGAGGAGACGCCCTTAAAGCCCAATACTCTAGAGCAAAATACTCAGTCAGCAGCTGGTCAGGGGCAAGATCTTAGACTAAGTGAAAAAATCACAGCCCTTTGTGGAATTCCCTCTCTCTAGTGTAGCTTCAACCACAGTCCATCAGCATTCCTGCAAGTCGTGACACATCATACAATGGGCTTGTTTGGGTGACAATTATCTGGACTCATTATAATCTAGATTTTGAAATGCGTGGTTGAGATGTGGAGATAATTTTCAATCTAAATGATTTTGTTCACACAAACCCAATACGTCATGACTAGTTCGCCTCTAAACAAACCTCTCGGTAGAAAGATAAAGAACATACACCATGTCAAATTCAAACTAATTACATCGAAAAGTTTAAATAAAAATTCATTGCAACGATCCTCACCTCAGCATGCTGCACCTCACAGTTTGTTGTCCTTGTATCCAAGGTAATCTTGGCTTAGCTTAAAAATGGCGAACATGATCTTTATATTGGAAGGTATTGCGATGCGGCTGTTTTTATCATATTTTCTGTCAGACTTTTGGTTGCAAACCTGTGTATATATCACAAGTAAACTATGTATACCCTCAATGTTTGTTATTCATAGTACTTTCAATGTCTAATGATGAGTTCTTCTCTTATCGTTTGATGTGTTGGAGAAACATAATAATGATTCCGTGTTACTGCTTCTCTGTCTTGATTCTTTGCAGAGACACAATCAACATCCGAAAAGGTCGTCAAAAGAAAGATTCTTTGACTTTGACGTTTTCTCAGCACACCTATTTCGGGTATTTACAACGGTCTCAACTTTATTTATTTTTTAAGGCCATGAATTCATCATATGATCTCTCTATAGTTATTAAAAATAATTCTCTGTGTTCTATTGTTTCAGTTTACTTTATATTTTTTGTGATGGATGGAAATCGTATCATGTATTTAAATGAAGTCATGCAAGCAAAAGGGCAAAACTAGCATGCCTCTTCATTATCAATTAGTTCTTTCTCTTCTTTTCGTTTCTACTGTTACTGTACAAGGAAGCATTTACATTAGGGTTCTGTTGGGTTGGTGGACAAATATTTTCCTGTAAAATATTTCCCCTTTTCTAGTGTTTGGTTCACAATTTATGTCGTCAAATATTTTACCGAGTAAAGTAATTTCAGTTAAATGATGTAAAATGATTTTATGTTTAAAATCCGTAAGCCATTTTCTGGTGAGTGAAGGATGGTGACACCGCCGCTGCCCACCATCGCTGCTGCCGCCACCACCATCACCACCAGTCGTTACCGCCGCCGCCACCACCACCACTCATAATTTTAACATGAAAATTGCATGTTTCAAGATTTGAACACATGACCTTAAAGATAATGACTTCGAACTCATAACACAAATCCGTAACCATTGGATCAACTAATTCAATTGTTAAAGGTGAAGAAAAATGTTTTTCATATATTAACCAAACTCAAGAAAATGAATGTGGAAAAAACCTTTTCACGAAAAACATTTTACCTTGTAAAACATTTTACTGCCAACCAAACAGAGCCCTGTCGAGGAATGGATCGGATCACTATCCAATCAGGAGTTGATAATTTTGTGTGCTCATCTGGTATTTCAGACTTGGCACAACGGTTTTGATGAACAAGGCCCTTCTTCAAGTCAAGAGAATTCTTGGTTTCGGCGTGAACATGGTGGTAAACGCTACAGAGGGAGCTTCAGCGGCCAAAGAGGAGCAAATTCTTCGGGTAGAAGTAAGACTACTTTGATTTTTGCTCTCAATTATTGACTATGTAAATGTTCCCCCATGAAACTAGATTGATATAGTAGAATTTAGTTGCCTTGTGTTGTCAGTTGGTGTACATGATAAATTTGGAACATGAAGTAGGATACAAAGTAGGAGTGACAATGTTCCTTTCTCTGATATTTTTGAAAGAAAACCAGTCGCAATCTAGCATGTTCCTCGCGGTCCACTGATCTTGAACTGGTGATGAAAAGAACCTGTTGAATAGAAGATACCAGAAGACCTTTTGGAATGACGTTATTAATGAGCAAGGAAGTAAGGCGGGCCAGAGGTAGCTTGGAGTTCTTGAATTGGTTTAGAAGTTCAAACCCATTAAAAACTGTCATATAAACTGTTTGCTTTCTATGGTAATTCTGGTTGCCTAGCCTCAGATTTATTTATTATTATTTTTTTTCCCTTGTTTGTGGACTTCTAGCATGTTGGTTTCCATTTTTCCTGAAGATTTCCTTACCATGCCTTTTTTTCTCAGAGAATCCTGAGCACTTCCATGTGTAACCACCTTTTCTGGTCGTGGAGTAGTAGGCTAGTAGCATTAGCAGCAATTCCAAGCAAAGTCAGGAGTATTGTTTTTTTCAGTCTCATTCAACTGAATACTAGTCCTTACTCCTTACAATAGGTTCTCTTACTTTCATCCTTCTGAAGCTCTAAAAACTTTTTTTTAGATGAAATTAAATGTTTGCTTCCCAAAGATTCACCACAGAGTTCTATTCCTTAATTAGGCTAGATAGAAACTGTAGGAACCACACATAGTTTTCAATATTTATACTATTGCCCTTAGGGAAACTATTGTACTTTGTATATACAAACGTGTCCTGTGTGATTAGCCATCGTTCTCTTCGTTGGCTACCCTTCCTCTCTCTCTTCCTCTGGTCAGCGACCTCATCTCCCTCCCAATTTTCCTCTGTTCGCACCACAGCAAGCCGGGCAGCAACCGCTGATCAATAACGCACAGTTCGGAAAGAAAAAAAGAAGACCAGTCACTGCCGCAGAACTACATCGCAGACCTGGTCTGCTACTTCTCTGATCGACAAACCGCTGCAACATCACCTTCAGCAGGTTCTGCCTCATGTCGATTCCCCCCACTTTGCTCCCAGATCCTTTGGATGCCGCCAAGCACCTCATCGTCATCAATACACCCCTTTTGTCCACAAATAGGATCCCAAAAACTTTCTCGCGTGGAAGCTACATGTTCAAGCTACGCTTCGTGGTCATGGGTTAATCGGGTATGTCGATGGTACAGTATCCCCTCCCTCCAAAGTTACTGCAGCACAACCGCCGCCGCCGCCTGCCGGCGTAACGGCTATGGTCACAGCTGACTCCGCTGCGTCTTCTCTCGTCAATGATGATCCCCAGCTGGTTCCCAACCCGGCCTATCAATCATGGTATAGACAGGACCAACTGGTGTTTGCCTTTCTAACCCTGTCACCCACTGTGCTTTCTCATGTATCTCGGACAGAAACCTCCGCGCAGATTTGGACCACTCTCCATAACATCTATGCCAAGCCGTCCCGTAGCCACATCAGTCAGATCAGAGAGCACCTGCGACGCCCTTTGCAGGGCAATCGCACCATTGCTGAATTTATGCATTTCGTCAAGCAGAAAGCTGACGAGCTGGCTTTGCTTGGCCAACCCATGGATGAGCTTGATCTTGTTGATCGTATCCTAGACGGGTTAAATGTCGTACCTACCTGTTGTTGAGGCTATCAAGGCCAGGGAAACGGACATCGGTTATGAAGAGTTGTTTGAGAAACTGACACACAAGGAACTTGCCCTTGCTGCGCTAAACCTCCCACCGCATCTCCTACACCCGTCTCTGCCCATCCCACTTTTGGTCCGCCTCGTGGACGTGGACGAGGCCGTGGTACTTCTCAGTCGGCTCCTCCACTGTCTCATCCTCTCCCTCGCTCCGCATCTGTTCTAGGCCGACCCCCCACTTGGCCCTCGGTTCCCTCTCAGCAGGCGCCTGCTCGTCCGTATCTAGGCCGCTGTCAGGGGTGTGGAGTTCAGGGACACCACATCAGACAGTGCCCACAGTTTGGTTGGCTTATTAAGCTGTCTGGTGCTCCTCCCCATTGTCAGAATGCTACTCCGTCTTGTTATAGACCACCGAGAGCACATGTTGCCACCGCACCTCAGGCAACACCACAACCTCCGTCTTGGCTTCTTGACAGTGGTGCCACTCACCACATTACTGCAGATATGGAGAATTTGTCTTTGCACCAGCCTTACAACCTCCGTCTTGGCTTCTTGACAGAGGGAAAGTTAACAGGCTTTAAGAAAGAGAGCTCTTTAAAATAAAGGAAGCGAGTTTTTTCCGTGCATCTGCTGGTATGTGAAGTCAGAGGTATTTTGATAGTTCCTTCAAGGTACTATCGAGTATAGAGCTTTGAATACTATAGTTGATATTCTTTTCAGCTCTCGAACTTGTTGCGTAATAATTGAAAAGAGACTTAGTTGCTGCATTCAAATATCTGCAGTTTCCCGACACAAACATACAGATGCATGAAATTTTTGGCCATTTGCTTTATGTTTTGTGGTGAGGGGAAGAGTGCCACCAACAATCAGCACCATCTGTTGTGTCTTTTGTAGCTGAACTGACATCTTTTGGGCAAAGCTTATTTAAATGTCATAGATGTCTCCAGAAACACCAAGTACTGATTTGGGAATACCCTGAAATTCTTCTGGCAATGAGGGTTGACCTTAGCTCTGATAAAAATATAAAAAAGTTTCTCATTAACATATAAAGATGGCCTTACAAAATCTCACCCTTTTCTCTGTTCATCAGGATCTTTTCACTTCTGTGAAGATGACGACGACATAGAGAATATCTTCCGATCTTCATATGGTGGTGGAAACCGATTCTTCTATTGGTCTTTTGTTGACGAAGACAATCCTCGATCGAGAAGCTCGTCAAACTACTACAATAAACACAAAAACAGATGGAGAGAAAGTGATGAAGAAGATTATGACTCATCAGAGTCGGATGGTTCAGAGTCAAATTTGGCTTCTGACCGGTTGGCCCTAGGATTAAGTTCTTCTGGTCCATTAAAGATGGAAGATGTGAAAAATGCGTAAGTTTCAAGCATTAAGACATAACGGACATTATACTTGGCAGCATCACTGTTTCTTGCTATCATTTTACATTTGATATGAGCATTTAAGGTTATTAAATTACTCCAATTATTTGTTATTTGATTGATATTTTATGTGTACTTATAGATACCATACATGTGCTATGAAATGGCATCCAGATCGTCACCAGGGCTCTTCCAAGGTATTAACAATGCTCTCAGCCGTGCTTCTTGTTTATTACCCCATATATTGTTTTCTCTTGCACTACCCATAGATTGTTTCATTCACAGCTAAAGAAACAATATGCTTGTGTTCCAGAATGTTCTCATAAAAAAATTCAGATTCTATGAACTAAAAGCAAATGGAAAAAAGTTACGTGGGCATCTATTTTTCTCAAACAACATTTCTGAAGCCATTATTTGATTGTTTGTTTGAAGAGCTGATTTTTATTTGGTAGCTTTTCTTTGTTTTGTTTATTGCTCTTCAAAGTAACAAGTTATATATATGATTGACAGGCTGTTGCAGAAGAGAAGTTTAAGGCTTGCAACGCAGCTTATCAGTCTTTATGTGACAAGCTGGTTCCAAATTGACAAACAAGGATTACAACATGCTAGTCACGATGGCAGATTGGTTTCCCTCTGTTCCTTGTGAATGTCTCCAGAGTTTGGTTGATACTGATACCTAGATTAAGTTATGTACTAATTCCTAGTCAGGGAAGATGCTGCTGAAGTTGCACTAACCATTCCTTGGTGCAACAGCCATCCCAAAAGTGGCAATAGCAGAGTAGATCAGCAAGAAGCTGTGACTTATTTAGATTCATATTTATGTTTCTTGAGATTCCAAGTGTCTGTGAAAGAAAGCTGTACTGTATCAAATAAGATAGCGGGCACGCCAATATGTCAGCCCTGCATTTGTATCTTGGTTCTAGGAGCTTATAAGCCTTGAACTATCCCGTCTTGATTTTTATAAAAGAAACAGTGTTTTAGCCATGTCTTGTACGTTTCGGCGTTTTAAGTGATTTGTTTTGGGATCATTGTTTATGGAATGTGTGACCGGTAGATAATTTGCTTACGGTAGGGTTTTTGTTTCCCCGGCCCTGTTTGTGTTTTGTTTTTTTGAGAATTACATAATATAGCCGGGTTTGAACCCAGCAAGGCTTCAGACGCTCTACTCCTGAGCTAGCACCCATTTGTGGCCCTGTTTGTTTTTGTTCTTACTCAGGAATTGGAGTGATTAATGGTGAATCTCAATGGCGCAAGTTGTTAGGTGCAAACGTTTGTTAAGTCTTAGTTAATCTAGGCCCGCCTGCAAGCTCATATCTAGGACTAATTTATTGCAAAAAGTTGGTAAAGTCTTGGTAAATATTTTTTTATTATTCAGGATTAATGTACAGTAAAGTCCTTCTAAAGTTATATTCTTGGATTTCAAAAAGAATATCACTTTAAAGGGTTATTAGGGACTCGCCCGTGCCCGATGACACTATACCTAAAATTATATATAATTTTTTGGGAGTTATCCAAAATAATATTTATAATTCTGGTAAAAAACAACTTTCGAGGGGATGAGGATGGATGTGGGAATCACTCACAATCTCTCTCTTAGGGATGTAGTTTTGATGTGAAAAACATCTCTCCTGTTAGTTAGGGATGTCTTAAAAGAGCGAGTGATCTAAGGGTTGGGGTCAATTTTTAAAGCCTAAAAAGAGTCAACTATTACTATTTTAGAATATAGATGAGGGATTAACCACTTTTCCCTCCAAACTGATTATAATTTGCTTTTAAGAACGAAATATATATACATAGAATGTTTAGAATTGGCTTACACTTGTGGTTCTTTTCTGGGTTGAAGATCGACAAAACCAGAAGTAGAAAGTGCCTTCGCCGAAAAAGCTAAAGTGCAATTTCGATCCTGCATGTTGATGTTGCTCAAGCTCCAAATTAGCAACTGGATATGCAATTATCATAAATTTAAGTGGGCAATTTGTAAGAGCATGGTCATATCCGATTCCTTACAACTCGGATTCAACTGTTTTGGAAGCAGAATCGATGAAAAGAGATTAAGATTGATTTCTTCTTTCTGATTTATCTCGATAGAAACGAACTCGCAGCAGCTAATGAAATATCTGAAACGATTGATGAATATGGAGAATTCTTCGGAGCTTCATCGTCTGCCAACGTTTGGGTCTGAAATGTTCTCCGAGAACTCTCGAGAAGACAGTTCTTATTCAATGTTAAGTGTGCGGTTGGGTGTCTCGTGTTAGAATTCAAGTAGCTGATAGGATTTGCTATAATACTCTTGGCACACCAAATGTAATTACTTGGTGTGTGGTTTGTCCCAGCTTTATGTGTACTGAATATTTGACAGATAAATATCTGGCTTAAGTTTAATATAAGTATTTATCTTTCAATATATACACACACACATAACTTACCAAAATTGAACGGTCATCTATTTTTCTCTACATTAGATAGAATCCATATAATCCAATATGTATATAAGAAAACATATATGTATTTTATCTTTAATATAATTTTATGCGTATGTTAGGACTCGAATTTATTACTATTAAAGTTTTCTGAAAAAGATATTAATTATCACGATAGACAGGTTATTAAAATTTAACACTGGTCCAATTCGTGACTTTTTATCAATTTAGAGAGGTTATCACCGTAGAACAGATTGCTTTATAGATATTTTACTGTATTAAGGTGCAATTTGGGTGGACTGAGTCTGAAGAAATTTTTGTTTGCTCTAAGAGTAAATACACGTGGTGCTCTAATCAATACAGCACATGACACGTCAGGAAGAAAGAGAATGAGTGGCAGACAAACGAAATTGGATTCATACATGTTCCTGACGTGTCCTGTAATGTATTGATTAGAGCACCACGTCATATTTGCTCTTGGAGCAAGCAATAATTACTCGTCTGAGTCTGAGCAACTAGTCTCTACCCCGAAAGGAAGCGAGGTTTTTTGGTGCTCTTTTAGGGAAAAAAATTAGGTAGGGAGGATGTTTGTAGAAATAGATAGGTACCCTAATCAGAGCTTGACATGTGGCAAATAAAAATTAAACGCAAATCCGATTTAACAAACGGAAAAATCAACCTTGCGGTTACAATTAGGTTAACCCTCCGTTTCCCCCTCTCTCCAACTCTCCGTTTCCCCCTCTACCTCCATCGCGATCCTTATCTCCCTCCACAACCCTTATCTCTATCTCCATCTCTCTCGGTCTTCAATCTCAATCTAATTCTCCAATTTTCTCTCTCTCATGGCTGAATATACAGTTCCACTCTCTTGTTCTTGCATGTTTGGTCCAATATGAATGGCTTTTCACTTAGGATCCCAAGAACAAACCAATTCAGAATTTGACCTCTAAGCGGTTTTCGCTCGTCTGGACGATACATTCAAACAGTGATCAAACAATTTCTTCATACAACTTTCCCTTCTTAATCAACAATTCTCTGTTAATCCACTCCCAACGCGCGATATCACCGTAAGAGGAGTTTGGCATTGCTATAATTTCGTAAGAAGATACCACAAAGTTTTGGTGAAATCTTTGGTTTAAACCCTTCAAAGAGAAATGAAAAAAAGAACAACAATCATAACTGAAAGGCGTGTACAATTAACTTCATCTTGTTTCCAGTTACTTTATGATTTCCAACGGAATTGTTGTCTAATGCAGCTACCTGTTTTGGGAGCTTTGGGTGTTTTTTATTTACAGATGACTTTTTGTTTAGAGAACTTACAAGATGCTAGAAACTGGATATGAAGCCCAAAACAATATTAGTTTGTGTACCACATCAAACACCAAACTTGAACAAATTATTGTAACTGTGACTGAGGACATCACTTTGTGCTATTGATTTTTTGCCAAAACAATTTCAGAGGAAGCTGTTTCAGCGGATACTGTGCTAAGGATTGATGTTTTGTCTAGCTGGTGCACAGCACATTATCAGCTCTTGAAACTTTTTAAACTATTGGTATTGATGTTTTTCATTTTCTGGCTTGGACTAAATTGCAATCACATCCAAACTGATGACATGAAATATCATGCAGCAGTTACCGTTGGATGTGATTGCATATGCCTCATCTCTGCCGTTGATTGTTTCTTACACAAAACTGTGTCGTTTTAATAATGACAGGGTTAGTTAGGGTAGGAGCTCTCTGATTAGTTGAATTTTGATTAGTAGTTTTATTCGGTCATATATGAGACCTTTTGTATTTCTTTTTCTGTATGAATGAGAATTGAATTTTCTCTCTTCATCATCTCTATCTTCTTCTTCCTCTTCTTCATTTTAGCTGGTAACAGCAAATTAGGGTTTCTCTGGATATTCAATATAAACTTGGCCGAGGAGAACCAGAAAATCTTGAATATTTTACATGAAGCCAAGCATCAATAAGTACTCTTGCTCATGTCCCTGAAGCGTATTTGTGAATGCCTCTGTTCTCTTTTCTTCTTTACCCGAGTAAGTCCAGCTATGGAGATGTGCACGGTGATACTATTGGTAGCTTTGCTCATAGAAACATCTACCTTCGAGTCTGTAATTAGCCCTCCAAGTCACGAATTTGTCAAGAAGAATCTCCATACTGACCTTGAAGTTCACATAACTTGCTTTAAGCTAGTGAAACTTCCATGAAGGCGCTCATGGCGAAGGCACATTGTTATACCATCCAATGTAATCACTGACAACAAAGCGACAATTTGTATTCACACAAAAATGTAATGCTTGAAAGAATGAACATTTTACAATATAGCTTTCCAATTCGTAGGACTATGAAAGATTTTGAATGGATCTATAAATCATCTAGACAACAACAAAATGCTCTATACTAAAAAAAATCATCTGCAGCAGTATCCAAAGGTAACTGACAGCTCCAAGAATCTGCTCCACTTGAGACATCATCCATAACGGGGTTGTAGAGCATAATATCCTTCCATGTTGGACGAGATAGTATGCTTCTAAGAAATAGTACTTATAAGTTATAACTAATCCATTCATTTTTCATGTACATGAGTAAAACTTACAATTCATATGATACAGTGAAGAAATTGAACAAGAATGTTCTACTATTATACAAATAGCTAAAAAAATGAAGTACGTTATACCATCCCAACCTGATACGTTAAATGTCCAAGTGACAGGGATTACACCCGAGCATCCCTTACCATCTAACATACCAGTATCAGCCATATGCACCCCCTTATTTGATAATCTAAGAACTAAACAAAGGTATATTTTCTTTCTGCCAAATGTATTTTTCCTCCATTTCATAATCAGCATACTCAATAATACTGGACACCTTGTCGAAAACAAGGTCCACAACAATCCCCATTTGCCACTTCCAGATTGTCTCAAACAATCCCTATTTGTGCATCTCTATGGATAGACTTCTTCAAGTAAAGAAGAAAAAAGAGGATCTTTGTAGAAAGAGGTAGGTATAAGCAGAGCTACCAATAGTATTATGGTGCGCATCTCCATAGTTAGACAGACTTCTTCGGGTAAAAAAGAAAGAAAATGGAGGAAGAGAGTAGAACTGTATATTCAGCCATGAGAGAGGGAATTGGAGAATTAGATTGAGAACGAAGACAGGGAAAAAAATTAGGTAGGGAGGATGTTTGTAGAAATAGATAGGTACCCTAATCAGAGCTTGACATGTGGCAAATAAAAATTAAACGCAAATCCGATTTAACAAACGGAAAAATCAACCTTGCGGTTACAATTAGGTTAACCCTCCGTTTCCCCCTCTCTCCAACTCTCCGTTTCCCCCTCTACCTCCATCGCGATCCTTATCTCCCTCCACAACCCTTATCTCTATCTCTATCTCTCTCTGTCTTCAATCTCAATCTAATTCTCCAATTTTCTCTCTCTCATGGCTGAATATACAGTTCCACTCTCTTGTTCTTGCATGTTTGGTCCAATATGAATGGCTTTTCACTTAGGATCCCAAGAACAAACCAATTCAGAATTTGACCTCTAAGCGGTTTTCGCTCGTCTGGACGATACATTCAAACAGTGATCAAACAATTTCTTCATACAACTTTCCCTTCTTAATCAACAATTCTCTGTTAATCCACTCCCAACGCGCGATATCACCGTAAGAGGAGTTTGGCATTGCTATAATTTCGTAAGAAGATACCACAAAGTTTTGGTGAAATCTTTGGTTTAAACCCTTCAAAGAGAAATGAAAAAAAGAACAACAATCATAACTGAAAGGCGTGTACAATTAACTTCATCTTGTTTCCAGTTACTTTATGATTTCCAACGGAATTGTTGTCTAATGCAGCTACCTGTTTTGGGAGCTTTGGGTGTTTTTTATTTACAGATGACTTTTTGTTTAGAGAACTTACAAGATGCTAGAAACTGGATATGAAGCCCAAAACAATATTAGTTTGTGTACCACATCAAACACCAAACTTGAACAAATTATTGTAACTGTGACTGAGGACATCACTTTGTGCTATTGATTTTTTGCCAAAACAATTTCAGAGGAAGCTGTTTCAGCGGATACTGTGCTAAGGATTGATGTTTTGTCTAGCTGGTGCACAGCACATTATCAGCTCTTGAAACTTTTTAAACTATTGGTATTGATGTTTTTCATTTTCTGGCTTGGACTAAATTGCAATCACATCCAAACTGATGACATGAAATATCATGCAGCAGTTACCGTTGGATGTGATTGCATATGCCTCATCTCTGCCGTTGATTGTTTCTTACACAAAACTGTGTCGTTTTAATAATGACAGGGTTAGTTAGGGTAGGAGCTCTCTGATTAGTTGAATTTTGATTAGTAGTTTTATTCGGTCATATATGAGACCTTTTGTATTTCTTTTTCTGTATGAATGAGAATTGAATTTTCTCTCTTCATCATCTCTATCTTCTTCTTCCTCTTCTTCATTTTAGCTGGTAACAGCAAATTAGGGTTTCTCTGGATATTCAATATAAACTTGGCCGAGGAGAACCAGAAAATCTTGAATATTTTACATGAAGCCAAGCATCAATAAGTACTCTTGCTCATGTCCCTGAAGCGTATTTGTGAATGCCTCTGTTCTCTTTTCTTCTTTACCCGAGTAAGTCCAGCTATGGAGATGTGCACGGTGATACTATTGGTAGCTTTGCTCATAGAAACATCTACCTTCGAGTCTGTAATTAGCCCTCCAAGTCACGAATTTGTCAAGAAGAATCTCCATACTGACCTTGAAGTTCACATAACTTGCTTTAAGCTAGTGAAACTTCCATGAAGGCGCTCATGGCGAAGGCACATTGTTATACCATCCAATGTAATCACTGACAACAAAGCGACAATTTGTATTCACACAAAAATGTAATGCTTGAAAGAATGAACATTTTACAATATAGCTTTCCAATTCGTAGGACTATGAAAGATTTTGAATGGATCTATAAATCATCTAGACAACAACAAAATGCTCTATACTAAAAAAAATCATCTGCAGCAGTATCCAAAGGTAACTGACAGCTCCAAGAATCTGCTCCACTTGAGACATCATCCATAACGGGGTTGTAGAGCATAATATCCTTCCATGTTGGACGAGATAGTATGCTTCTAAGAAATAGTACTTATAAGTTATAACTAATCCATTCATTTTTCATGTACATGAGTAAAACTTACAATTCATATGATACAGTGAAGAAATTGAACAAGAATGTTCTACTATTATACAAATAGCTAAAAAAATGAAGTACGTTATACCATCCCAACCTGATACGTTAAATGTCCAAGTGACAGGGATTACACCCGAGCATCCCTTACCATCTAACATACCAGTATCAGCCATATGCACCCCCTTATTTGATAATCTAAGAACTAAACAAAGGTATATTTGCTTTCTGCCAAATGTATTTTTCCTCCATTTCATAATCAGCATACTCAATAATACTGGACACCTTGTCGAAAACAAGGTCCACAACAATCCCCATTTGCCACTTCCAGATTGTCTCAAACAATCCCTATTTGTGCATCTCTATGGATAGACTTCTTCAAGTAAAGAAGAAAAAAGAGGATCTTTGTAGAAAGAGGTAGGTATAAGCAGAGCTACCAATAGTATTATGGTGCGCATCTCCATAGTTAGACAGACTTCTTCGGGTAAAAAAGAAAGAAAATGGAGGAAGAGAGTAGAACTGTATATTCAGCCATGAGAGAGGGAATTGGAGAATTAGATTGAGAACGAAGACAGATAGAGATAGAGATAGAGATAGAGATCAGGGTTGTGGAGGGAGATAAGGATCGTGATTGAGGCAGAGGGGGAAACGGAGAGTTAGAGAGAGAGGGAAACGGAGGGTTATGTAATTGTAAACGGAGGGTTTTTTTTGAAATGAAACGGAGGGTTGAGTTTTCCGTTTGTTAAAATCAGATTTGCTTTTAATTTTTAAATGCCACATGTCATGTTCTGATTCGCATACCTACCTATTTCTACAAAGATGCCCTACCTAATTTTTTTCCTCTTTTATCTTCTCACAATTTTTGTTCAATAATATAAAACGGCACCGTGGTGAAGTTGTCTACAAAAAGCTGCTTGATCAATTCAATAAACTGGATAAAACTAAAATGTAAAAATCAATTACCTGCCCCCTTCCTCCTCATCAGTCTTCTCCACAATCCAGTAATCGATTTGCCGATGTTGGTTGTCATTGACCCTGTAGATACACGATAATGCTCAAAGCTATACAAATCATTGGTTCTTCATCTGGGTTTGTCTCGCATCGTTTGAAACCTCATGGCATTTCTCTGGTTTCGATCTCTACCAAGTCGTCGCCTACGTTGAGTTCATCTCTATTCATACCCGCTGCTCCGTCCCGAGGTGCTCGTTGTTTCAGACAATTTCGGGCTTCTCGTGTTCGTTCTGAGTCAAACCCTGGCATGGCTTCTTCTCCACCGTCGCCGGCACCGGCACCGTCGTCTTCGGTGGCGCAGTCGACTGTGAGTTTAATTCAATGCTGTTGATGCGCATTTTCTTAGATTTCTTCGTTCCGGTACAAATTGAGGCGATTGATTGCATTTGTTGTGTATGTTTGTGTTGATCATTGGCATGTTCTTCTCATCTTTTGAGTTAATTATAGTTTACTTCTACAATATATCCTGGCGTGGCATTTCTCAATTCTTCACTGAAATGTATTGCTATGAGATTTTATGCGCCTTTCCTGCAATATCCTCTTGCTAACTGTTGTTTCCGAGATAAAATCTATGAAACACTGAAACCCATATTAATCACGAAGAAGAAGGACAGAAATGTGAAGGCAACACAAATGAGGGAAGGGCACAACTGCCAAAGCAGACCAAGGAATTAGAATAAAAGCGGTTTGTTAAAATTTGGACTAAAGACATCCTATTACCATATTAGCTTTGTTTATCTTATGCCTTCTTGATCTATAACCTGCAAAAGACACAGTAACTACCTCTGGAACATGGTAATTTACACACACATCACAAGCCGAGACAAGCTTCTTGAGACTGATAGTTAATCATACCCGTCTCAGTTTGAAAAGGAAACCCATTGGCTCATTGTATCCATGCCTCTTTAGTAGTAAAACAGTAGCATTCACACTCTTCTCTAAACTACCAAATGAGCGGAACTCCTGCAACATACAGATACCTCCATCCTTCATTCTTCCTAATTCATTGGAAAATAATGCAAGTATATTTCCTAAGAGCCAAAGCCGTTAACACCTCATACTCCTGAAGTGGAGTATCCAACAATTATGGTACTTCTCGCTTAGAGGTGTGGACCATAACTTCAGGTTGTTGATTCTATTGCTCATGAAAAGGAATATGATAAAACCCTGGGATGGCGTCTTCTATGTCAACTATACCTCAAGTGTTCCAGCATCCCAGCTCGCTGCACATATGTTACAATGGTTACAGAAGTGTCTTGACCTAGACCTAGACCTGTGAATTTGACCTATGAGGTTGCACTAATTTCCTTTGACCATAACCTTACTTGCAATCACGGTCTCAAACTTAATCCCCCTGCCGTCCCGTCGTACCTGCCATATCAAATTGGAGAATACTCCCCCCCCCATCGGCAAGGAAGTTGCATCTATATATCTGTTTGAGGGTCTCTCGGAGGGAAGGTTGAGAGGGGACGACTGAATCAGAGAATAATACTCAGGAGTCAGAGAAAGGACCAAAGAAGTGCAGAGGAAGGGGATGGAACTTGGAAGGAAGCCAATCACACATAGAGAGAGAGGCGGCTCAGTAGGTACCTACAGTACCAAGGGTTTGTGTGAGGGGGTACAAAATACAATGTGTAGAATTGTGCTTTTCATCCCTAAAGGGGGTCCTTATATAGGCAGAGATTATGTGGCATTGGCCCCCATTGATTCCGGAAATCAAGGGAGACGGTTAGCTCACGTGAGAGCGAAAGCTGTAACCGTCTGTGCGGACCCACGTGCCAACACGAGAGTCTCCGCTATGGACCTCGGGTGGTGGTGTCTCTCTCTCTCTTTCTGTGACCTGGCCCAGGGTACCCCTCGCAGGTACCTCGACAGACCTTGCTCCAGCCTCCAAGCCACTGAACTCCCCTTAGTTGTGGTGAGGTGTCAAGCCACGGTGGTATGGCACCGCGACTAGGTAACTCACCCTCGAGGTAGGTGTAGGGCCTATGGCTCACACCTCGCGATGGCTTTTCAGCACAATTAGTGCTCAGTTGAGTATGGAGATGGTGTGGAGGGATATTATCCCCTGCTCTGCAGTGTCCATTCGTGGTCTCATTTCCCTTGCAAACCATTCGTTGCAAGGCCAGATTGGCCTATCTACAATATCCCATAATGGTCCTAGTCACAAAATGTTGTCAGCAGGATCCCTTCGCTGTCCACAAGATCAATTTAACCTCTACCTAAAAGGCAGTTCAACTAACTGCAATTTCCCACTGTAATGCTATCTCTATAAATAATTCCCAATATAGAGTTGATCTGACAGACTGCCACGTTGGAAAACAAATTAAGTAAATTTGTGAACTGTTCCTATGCCCTTAGGCTCATGGTTGTCAGGATCGTGATCCGGATCGTCCTGAGGGCGAGTGGCGATCCGGATCGGTTAGAAAATCGTTTTCTGATAGGATCGGATGGGATCGCGCGTAGGATCGGTTCCTACGATTCTACGATCCTACGATCCTACATTTTTTTTAAAAATATTTTATTTATTTATTTATTTATTTATTTATTTATTTATTTATTTATTTATTTTTATTATTTTATTATTTTTTACTTCTCATGGCTTCATCATGCAGCAAAAATGTTTATTGAAGCCTAATATTGTACGCCTAATTTTGAAACTTCAAATATTCAACACTATATGCAAGGGCAGAGATTGATGTGAAAATTAGCAGGGAGATTGATGTCCTAAATGACCCAAATGATATGTCTCTATGGTATATTAGGTCTTGAGTTTGTGTATTAAAACTTTTATGACATTAAGAACCTTAAAATAAGTCATTTAAGTAGTAACAGTATTAATACAAAAATAAAATTACACTTTTGTTACGATCGGATCCTACGATCCTCGATCCTATGGGCCACTCCACGATCATACATAGGATCACGAGCCTGAAAACCTTGCTTAGGCCACGATGAAACCATTTCATATCATTATGATTTGCTTAGTAAATTACATCCAATTATACATCTAATGTGTAATGAAACGACATTTAGATCACTTTTCTCAAAAAAAGAAAGCAATCTAACTGCCAGCCATTCAAGTCCTACTAACTCCATTGAATCCCACAATCAAAGTTGAACTCAACACATCTGAGACCACTGGCCTACCATCGCCTACTAGAAGTAGGTCTGCGATCAGGACGAGGAGCATGAGTTGGTTCTAAAAATCTTCTGACTTCATTGGTTTGATTTCACAAGCAACCACGTAAACTAGGCCAGGAAAGGAAGATCTTGCAAATCAATGTGTTGTTCAATTATTTCGATCAAAGCTTAGGATCAGTATATTCGTGACAGCTCGAGACATGCCCTCCCGGTAGTAATGGCAGAGAAATCTGGAGAACTTTTATATCCATGTTTGTAGGAGGTCATAGTTTGTAGGGTCATCGTTTTTTTAAGTTCATGGAAGTTGAACCTAGGATTACAAGATAATGGAAGATTAAAAAAAAAATTGTTTAGGTAACTTGTAAGAAGTAAATTGCAAAAAAATTGTAATGAACCATTAAATTGTCCGGGGCTATTGTTAGTAAATATGGAAATTTGGGAAGTTATAAATAATTGGCCCATCGTAGACGACTTCTAGAGTTTTAGATGTCGCTGCCAATTACTAGAAAGTCTAACCATGAAAGAATCATTCTTTCACTGCCAATAACCAGAAGGCTACTCTCCTGGATTTCTGTTAATGTCATACTGAGATTTGATATGAAGCTCAGATACCAACTAATGGATTAGCTTTGACAAGTGAGGAAGGCAACCAGTGGCCTGTTGGAATGATTTCTGGAAAACAAAAAAGCGTGGGAAAAGCAAATTCAATAAGAAAATATGATATATATATATATTTATATTTAAATATAAATATTATATACATGCATACCGAAAAAGATTATACTATGTGGCATTGATATGGTAACACAAACCTCATTTTGAGAAATTGCTTACAAAGTACTCTACATTGGAAATTATATCCGCATCGAACATTATTGGGTTTAAAAATTCCCAATTGGACTTCTTTAATTAAATTAGAACTTTTTAAAACCCTCAATGCTCCAGGATTTTGACTCATGGTGCATTTTGATCCGACACAATTCTGATAAACTGCTTGCTAACCCTACTGAACTGAGGCTGCCTATATGTTGAGTTAAGTCTTGTTTAGATTAATCATGCATTGAATTGATATTTTGACTAATTGAGTATTAACTAGTCATCAGAAAACTTTGGTGTCTAAACCATCCCTTACTCCTTGAAAAAGCCATGAAGTGGAAAGCAACTTTCCCAACAGTGCTATCTGTGTATGGATCTCAGTTCCCAAACGCTCTCAACTCTCCACCACCACCAAACTGCTTACCTTATGTCTCTCTTCGTCATGCCGATATCTGTGGTTAGGCGGGCGGAGAAAATTCAGTGGTTTTCTTGTGGGGTGAGGTCGGGAATGAGTTCAAGTTCCATTTGATAGTTTGGGGTATGGTGTGTAGTGCAGTGGAGAGTGGTGGGTTGTGCATTTGACATCTGACTCTGTTTAATCAGGCTTTGTAGGATGTGGCTATGGAGGTTTGGGTGATAGGGTGAGTCTGTGGCGGTGATAGGCGCTAGGTTCAGTACAGGCAGGGACTGTTGGTGTTCTAGGGAGGTTGTATGCCCTTATGGTTGTGGTATGTGGAAGGTATTAGAGCAGGGTTGGACAAGTTTTTCGATAATATCTGGTTTATGATTGGCTTAGGAAATCGCTGTTAGTTTGGGACTTGGGAGGATCATTGGGTGGGGGAGGAGTCGTTTTCTCGTCAGTGTCTTTCTCGTTACCGCCTTGCTCAGGAACCTAAGACCCTTGTTAATCAGTGTCTTTTCATTAGGAGTGGTGAAGGCGTGGAGGACGGGAGTGTTGTGTGGGATGTGTGCCTTAGGCGAGGCTAATAGACTATAACAATTTGGAGATTCTGGGGTTTGGTGTGCAGCTCATCACATGATCTTAACTATTGGCAACTTGGTTCACTGCCGTAAGGTGTTAGTAAATTGGTGCTGTTTGTGCATATCTAGCTCAGAGTCGGCAAACCAACCTTTGCATCATTGTCCTGCTATGCTGTGCGATCCTTCTGGGGTCTGGTCCTATTGACCTTTAAATTTTGTTAGGCTGCCCCAGCTACGATTCCATAATTTTTGATTGCAAGGAGTGGAATACACATGGACAGAGAGACAGAGAGTCTGGTTCTGGTATTTGGCTCCTTTGGTTGTTATGTGGATCATTTTCAGGGTGCGGAACATGCATACCTTTGAGGTGATTAGCATGTCTGGTTCTTTCATTGGATGACTTAGTCTTCTATTGCTTTTGGAGTGGTGTACTCGTATGCCGCTCTCGGTAGACAATTTGTTTTTTTTTTTTTTTGGATTTGTCGTCATGTTTTCATGTTTTCTCTTTCTAGTTTCCTCTTTCACTGAGTTATGATATTATGATCTATCAGTTCCTTTGTGAACTTTTTTTTTTTTTTTTTCATTTTTCAACTTTTTATTACCTATAAGAAAAAAGCATCTTCCAGTCCTCTCGAGTATCTTGCAATAAGTTTGCACCACTTTCCTCAGCTTCACTGCATTCCGACACTTCTGATTCTAAACACTATTGTTAACCCATGAAGGCGCCACACAACCATCGCCTTTTGCCCATGTTAGATACATGTGCATTGCAATAGAGCTTCAACACTCTGTAATAAAAAAATGTTTAATTTGGGTTTTGTTACTGAACAGAATGATTTAAAACCTGTAGAAAGAGAGACAGATTTGGCGGCCGTGATTATGTGATGTTGGTCAGTTTAGTAATTACTGGGGTTAGGATTCACTCATCCCAAAATTATCTTGCTTTAGGTGGTTGTACAACATACTAAAGAGTGCTGATGTGGTGTGAAACTACTTTATTATGTTTTAGACTGATAGTTAAACTCATTGATGCACACCACAATTTGTAATATGAAGAGTTCTCATTTCATAATATGCGGCTGATGGAACCCATCAAATTGGTTATGCAAGGACTAAAATGGCTTGGAAGTGAAGTTTATAATTTACCGCTTGTGGGTAATATCTAATATGACACTAGCAGAAATATGACATAAATCTGTGCTTTTTACAAACTGAAGACTAGCTTCTTCTTGCTAGTAGTTGCAGCCTCTATTGCCTAAGAGTGAATGAGTCACTGCAGCTTTTTGTTGGGGTGAAAAATATTTTGACCCGGTTTGACCCGTTTGGGCTTGGATCCGGCCCGGTTTAATAGGTAGTCTATTTATAGAGTTCTTAGGGTTTGAGCAAGTATGTTGATTGTTCTGATTTCGCTTGTAAAGTTGTAATTCTCTCTGAGACGTTTCTTCTGTTTTTAGTGAAATCTCTGCAACTCCGTGGATGTAGGCTGTTTTGCCGAACCACGTAAATCTGTGTGTTCAGTTTCTTTCTTTATGCATATTTCGTTTTTTTTCATAACACTTTTGACATGTTCATGTGCTTCATAGCCGTGTTCCTTTGGTCTATCTTATTGGTCTTATCCTGAATTAGGAGCTTCTAGTTTGTTTGTGCTTTTATTTTTTCTTCCTATTCTTCAATGTAGATATTTAGTAGTCTACTTGTTGAATCCAGGGGCATTCACGCAAGATCAACTTCTGTCAGTCGTGTGGTGGCGCTGTAAAGGATGAGATTCCGGATGGGGATGAGAAGATGAGAGCTGTTTGCACGCTTTGTGGGAGAATCGCTTATGAAAACCCCAAAATGGTATGTTTATTTAGCGGAAGCCTATATATTAAACAGAAGGTTCTTTCCTATATGACAACAAAACTTGCATAACCCACTACTTTACATCTAAAATCTTATTGAGAAGGATGGCCAATACTTTTTAAGTTCTAGGTTGTGCAAATAAAAATGGAACTCCCTCTGTCCCGCAAAGATAGTCCAGTTTTCCCTTTTAGGATGTCCCAAATTAGTTGTCAATTTTCATTTTAACCTACAAATTATAATGAAGGTCCACTATCGCCCATCAATATGTATGTTGGCCACAAAACCCCCATTCGAAGAATTCCTTCCAATGATGCATTTTCGGAGTATGTGATCTCATTGTTTCTAAAGCCAGCCCTTTTAAAAGAGATCATGCCTTCCTTCAAATTCGTCAATCAAAGATATCAATTCCTTAACTTCTGGGATCATCCGAGCAATATAACTAGAAGTGAGAATACACCTGCAGAAGTTGTAGAAGTAAAAAAACAAAAAGCTCTTCATAACCACTGACCTCCTGTTAGTCCAGGTCAATTGTAAATGCTTTGAATGCTGCCGGAGTTACTATCTTCATGTATTATCACTATTACAGATTTTGTAGTCCATAATCACTGAATTCTTTTTAGTCTTTTTGTTACTTTTTTGTTTACACCCATTAATCATTGAAGGGCTTTTTGCTATGGTAGGCGGGTTGTTTTTGTCATTTGATAATATCATAAATATAATACTAATAAAAGACTGGCTCAGCTTTCACATTTCTTTTAGTTACTCTCTCAGTCTCTCTCTCAACAGAGGCGTTGACTGGGTAGTGTGATTTTGTTTTCGGTTGTTGATGAGTCTGGACCAATAACACCAGATTCAAGGCATGTCCATTCTAGGTTAGTCTGTTGATGGGTATCACAGTTGAGCATTTGAGCTTTTTTTAGCGTAATAGATAGTTAAGAGAGGGTGGTTGATTTGTTTGAAGGAAGAGAAACGTGAACTTTGATTAGGTAGCTGGATGGTGGTGTTGGTGAAGAAGAGAGAGGGTTGGTTGTGGGGATGGTTGCTGCTAGGGTTAGAGGAGATAGTGAAGAAGAAGAACAGGAAGGAGAAGAAGAGGGATGAAGTTGGTTTGTAATTTTTCTGAATTATAGTGGGCAATATTTTCTTTTAACAAGCTCCGTTAGACTCCATCAGCTAAAGAGGGACCAATGTGGCTTTATTCAAAACTCAGGGGGCTATGTGTCTTTTTGCCTAAAAAACAGGGGTTCAAATGTGTCTTTTACCCTACATCTTTTGATAATGTTGTCGAGTGATTGTAGTTCTACAACATTAGAAAAGATTAAGCTCTTGTACCATTTAATAACATCATGCTTCATAAACTTGCTAATAGGACACATAAAAAAAGACAGATGGAGTACTAATTAAAGATGATGTTTGACTCCACCTGTTACACATTTTTCATCTCCTCAACCTAATTTTGAATCTTGTCTCTTGAGTTTCTGCCTAATGAAAGATCTAATGGAATCTCCAAGGTCTTTTTCATTTCTAAATAGCATGTTTGTCAATTCGGAAATATTTATCTATTTTGGTGGTCGTGTCATTGTTTGCCACTCCCTAGCGTTTGGAATTCTCTTTCTTTGTTCGATATATGTTCTCTTAGATCATGCCCAGGGACTCTGCGGCTGCATAACCAACCAGTTTCTGCTCACACGGCTTTAACATCAAGCTAGTGATCGGCCTTTCATAGAAGTACGAGGCTCTTGGAATGCTTGTATCTCGCTCCCAAACAAGTAACTGTAGTCAGTTTTCTAGAAGTATTTGGTGAGATTGGAGCTTCATCATTGAATTCTTTGAATTTTAGTTGGACGGGTCTAGAACTTAAATGTATGGCAGCTGAACTCGTCTTCAGTACTGTGCTAGAGTCTAGACCTAGCAGTCATTTGTAACTTAATGGTATTCCTCAGATGTATATACTATATACAAACAATTTTACCCTTTCTCTCTGTAGAGAATTTGGGATTTTATTAGTCCTGGTTTCTTGCTGTTTATCACAGTATATTGACTCAGTCAATATACTGTAATTAAGGAGATTTGATATCTTAATTTTATTTTCTAGATTAGAGATAATATTTTCTATAGTTCATAATCATATCCCTCATCTATGGAAGATTGGGTGGTATTTGCTGTTTATATATCCTTGTAGTATTCTCATTCTTCTCTATACTTCTTCATGGTATCAGAGCAAGAACCCTAAATACTTCAACTCATCACGGATGACTTCAAATAAGTCAAATCCACTCCCTAAAGTGATTTTAATCATGGAGGTATGATCCCCAATCAAATTGGAGGATGTGATAGCTCTTGCCTACCCACTACTGGCCATGAACTGAATAGGCATAATTTGTTCCAGTGCTTTGAGTCCGTCATTTGGACTGGCTCTTATGTCACACAGAAAGGCAAAATTCTTCATGCTTTGCACGCAAAAGGGATAAATACAGTTTCTGGATTGTGGACTCTGGCAGATTTAGTCATGTTTTGGGGACCGTCTAGAGGCAATAATGTTCAGGAGTTAGATGGTTTGTATCCTTTGTGGATGGTCACACTAGAGTCATATGGATATACCTCATGGAAGAAAAATCAGAAGTGGGTGAGATTTTCAAAAGCTTTCATAACATGATTCAAAATCAATAAGCAAAAATACAAATTACGAGATCTAACAATGCCAAGGAATATTTCAAATTTGTCCTGGAAGATTACTTTCTGAAAGAAGGTATAATCCACCAGAGTTCACATGTTTACACACCCAACAAAATGGGGTTGCAGAGAGGAAGAATAGACGCCTTTTAGAATTTGCTCGCTCACTTATGTTTTCTACTAATGCCTTCTCGGGTTTTGAAATTCCAAACACCTTGTCATGTTCTTATCAAGTCATATCCTTTAACTCGCCTCGTCACTTATATCCCTCCAAAAAGCATTTGGCTGCTCCGCTTTTGTTCATACCCAGCAGCAACATAGGAGCAAGCTTGACCCAAAATCAATCAAGTGCATATTCGTCGGGTACTCTCCAAATCAGAAGGGATACAAATGTTATTCTCCAGTGAACAAAATATTTAATTGTTCCCTTGATGTCACATTTCAGAACATCAGCCTTACTATCCCAAAACTGATATTCAGAGGAGAGTTCTGGTCTCGGATATCAGGTTCAAGGACCTAAAATCCTTTCCCCATCATTATGCCGGTTTACACCTTTTGAGTCTCAAGCTTGTCCTAGCCTACCTCAAGCTTGTGCTGATCCTCAAATAACATGTCCTACCTCTCAAATATATGATTCTAGTTGTCGGAGTGATTCTATGAACTCAGTGTCAGATACCCTAAATCCTTCTCAGAGCCCAACTAGCCCGACTCACACATAACATGCAGATTTGCGCGAACTTAACAAGACTTAGAGAAACAAACACATTTTCAGCCATACTTTGAATCCATGTTCAAGGGAAATTCCTCCATGCAACACAAGTAATGAACTGCAATAAAAGGAGTCAGGTCAGGCACATAGCATCCAATTGGTAATTTTGTCTCTTATGATAGATTGTCGTCCGGTTTTCGAGCCTTTGTTACAAACCTTGCAGCTGTGAAAATTCTCAAAAAATATTCAGGATGCTCTTAAAGTACCAGAGTGAAGGGGAGCCATTTTGGAAGAAGTTCAAGCTCTAGAAAAGAATGGAACATGATTTTTTTGATAGGAGATGAGAATACTATTCCTTAAGGATGGAAAATTAGACTGCCGGGTTTTGTCAGTTAGGTTCCAATCGAATAGACAAGACGGGTCTTAGGCGTTATTCATTCGCTTCGAGGCCTAGGGTAATCCCTGATAATTGCGTCGTTGTGCCTAGGCTGTGAAGCTCTTAGCCACATGGATAGTTCAATGTGCTCATCAGCGCTTGACCCTGAGATCTGGATCATCCAAGGCTGCTTAGGAGGACTAAAATGAGTAGTTGGCCTGTCACTCGTATGTCTATGTTACCGGATTCAGAGGTGGAAGCTACCTGGCTGGCGGAACACCGGCAAATAACACAATCACAGGGGATCAAAGATTCCTTTGCCACTCAAGTTTATGACATCTGCCGTGCTTAGGCCCCTTCTTCCCTTCCGAGTGGTGCTTGCCAAGGAACTTAAGAAAATACCCTCTTGGCTAGGAAGCCCTCCAAATTGTTGAATTACCAAAAGGCAAGAAACCATTTGGACGTAGATGGATTTTCAGTGTAAAACACCAGCCAATTAGACGTGTGGAAAAATTCAAAGCTAGGATAGTCGCAAAAGGGTTTACTCAGTCTTATGGCATTGACTATCAGGAGACGTTCACACCAGTTGCAAAACCCAACACCATACGCGTCTTACTATTAGTAGCAGCCAATTTTGACAGGCCTTAACCGACGTTACCTGGACTCGTCAGAAATGGCCGAGTACCCGGGTCGACACGACCCGACCCCGGTACGGGTGCGAGATCTGTAGCGGGTATGGTAGTTGAATCATGGGACGTGGCTTATTCGACGGTCATCCACGACCCAAACAAGCCGTCGTCCACCTAACGTCCGGCGAAGTTCAGGGTCGACTGCAATGGATCTGTGTCGGTATCATGGTTCCTCGAAGTTTCCGTCTGATTTTTTATTTCATCTTTTCTCTTTGTCCATTTATTTACCTTTTATTTTCTCTTTCTCCGGTTCTTACTAGGGTTTCCTCTTTCCGACAGTTGACATAGGTTGGCATTGGGCCAGCTTAACTACCTTTGGGCTTTATTTAAAGTTGTATTGATGGGCCCATTTTGAAGTAGTACTTTAAAGCAAGCTATGAGATTTACTTTTTTACTCTATTGGGCTTTAATTTAATAATTTTTACAACAAGGTCACCATAATGAACTCAAGGACAAGGAGGTACGAGCCTATAGAACAGATCCTGTTCAAGTAAGGTCGTTCACCATAATGTGCAGATCTATCACATAAAATCCCCAAAAATCGACTATGAAGTATGAAGGACAAACACAGATAGAACCCTGAAAATATGAAAACAGCATAGTCGAAGCAATTTGAACATTTCCTTACATAACATCGACTAGATATAGCATTTGAATATATAAATTTAAATTGCATAGGTATCCCCACACCCGTATCCAAATTTTGGATACTTTTTAGCCGAGTACCCGTATTGGAAAATTGGAAGATTAACCGAATCCGACTTCCGGATACACACCGGATATGACACCCGCACCCGAGTCTGGGTAATGTAGGCCTTAACATCGGCTAGACATAAAGAATGCCTATTTAAATGGCAATCTTGAAGAAGAAGTTTACATGGACATTCCGCCTGGTCTCAAAACAAATGAGAATACCAACAGGGTGGGCAAGCTCAAGAAGTCTTTATAAGGTCTGAAGCAATATCCACATGCTTGGTTTTCGAGATTTACAATGGTGGTAAGAAAAAGTGTGGGTATTCCCAATGTCAGGCTGATCATGCACTATTTGTCAAAAGTTCACTAGTAGGGAAAATATCAATTCTCATTGTATACGTGGATGATATTATTCTAACAAGAGACGACGAAGGGGAAGCTCGGAAACTCAAGACTTTCCTAGCAAAAAAGTTTGAAATCAAAGACTGGGGAACTCTCAAATACTTTCTTGGTATCGAGGTGGCTCGTTCAATAAAATGTATTGTTGTTTCCCAACAATAGTATGTGTTAGACTTATTGAAAGGGACGGGCATGATTGGTACCCCTATCGACCACACAAATAAGTTGGGTTTAGCAGAATGCAGTACTCCAGTGGTAAAGGTAGGTACCAACGACTTGTGGGTAAACTAATATGAACAATCCTATTCCTACGGAGGAACACATGAAAGCAGTTCATCGGATCTTACAGTACCTAAAGATGGCATCACGCAAAGGACTTTATTTTAATAAGACATCAAACATAAATATGGAGATATTCTCTGATGCTGATTGGGCTGGCTCCAAAAGAGATCGAAGATCAACTTCTGGATATTGCTCCTACGTCTGGGGGAATTCGGTTACGTGGAGAAGCAAGAAACATTTAGTGGTAGCCGAAGCAGTGCTGAAGCTGAATTCAGAACATTGGCTCATGAATTTGTAAAGGAATATGGCTGAAACGATTACTCACCAAGTGAAAGTTCGTACTGAGAAGTGCATGAACATGTTTTGTGATAATTAAGCTGCATTAAGCATTGCAAAAGTTCCTGTTCACCACGATAGGACTTAACATGTGGAGCTTGATCGCCATTTCATCAAAGAAAAGATCGAGGAAGGAACAATAAGTCTGGCATACACGCCAACCAATTTTCAATTAGCAGAAATCCTCACCAAGGCTCTACCATAAACTAAATTTGAAAACTTTACTTCCAAGCTGGGGACGATCAATATGTACAACCCACCTTGAGGGGGAGTGTAGAGTGGATTTATTAGTCCTGATTTCTTGGTGTTTATTACAGTATATTGCTTCAGCCAATATACTGTAATAAGGAGATTTGACATCCTGCTTTTATTTCCTAGATTAGAGATAATATTTTCTATAGTTCATAATCATATCCCTAATATATAGCAGATTAGGTGGTGTTTTGCTGTATATATCCTTGCAGTTACCCTACATTGAAAAGTATGAAGAAATTGTATTTTGACTATTTTCATTCTTCTCTATGCTTCTTCACTCTTACAGGCATATGCATGTTAAAATGCAATTTTTTGCAAGGCCCAACTCTCAAGAAAAAATATTCAACCTATGTGATGGTTGATCGGTCCAATCCCACCACAAAATCAGCAGTCCAAAAGAATTGGAATATGGCATGTAATAATAGTATATGACATATTATACAAGATCATAAGTGGGGTTTAACTATTAATTCATAAAACAGGTGTGTAACAGCTTGATTACCCAAGGGTTATGGGTGGAGATATTTCATCAATTTGTCTTGGAAAAGGATTATGTATCTACTGCTAAGATGCTGGCGTTAGTAGCGAGTTCTAAAAATGCGGAACTATGACTATGCTACCAACATTCAATTTTAAAAATGCAGTAATTAATGCAGTAATTAAACTGGTTGATAATTAATATTTTAAGCTGTGTGGGGTTAGTGAATAAGATGCATCTTGTCTTATCATAGTGACCCTATGCCTACTGAAGAACAAACTTCATAAGTTTTAAACAAATACCATAGTGCTGCGTTTTCAAACTATTTTCACATGAAAATGTTCAAATTTATGACGATTGCCAATGTACATGTATGTTGAGTTTTAACTCTGTCACATGATTCGATCTGTCACTATAATTGATGGTTGTTTCATCTCATCCTTGCAGGTTGTTGGTTGCCTCATTGAGCATGATAACAAGATCCTTCTTTGCAAGCGGAAAATCCAGCCATCTTATGGTCTTTGGTAGGTTTTTGAAGCTTTGAATGGTTAATCCGGGGGACTTCAGTTTAGTCCAACTTAAAGTAACTCATCCAAACATTATTATGGAAAAGCTAGTCAAAAATTATGTAGGTGGAATTCAACTATTTATATCTTATTTAGGTAACTTAGTTTTAGCTCCTCAAATGTTATCTGTACCTTCAGTTTCATTTTTCTCGGCTCTTGTTTGAATAGGACTCTTCCGGCTGGTTACCTGGAGATGGGTGAATCTGCTGCTGAAGGGGCAGCAAGAGAAACATGGGAGGAGGCTGGTGCAGAAGTGGAAGTGCTGTCTCCTTTTGCTCAGCTGGACATTCCTCTTATAGGCCAAGTGAGGGGAAATATCTGCATCTACACCTTTATTTCAATGTTCATCGTGATTTCTGAAAAAGATGTTAGCTTGTTGATTTTTCTCTTGTTTGGAGCAGACATACATAATATTTTTAGCAAGGTTGAAGAAGCCTCACTTCTCCCCGGGCCCAGAATCATCAGAGTGCCGCCTCTTTTCACCTGATGACATTCCTTTTGATTCTTTGGCATTTTCTTCAATGGTTGTTACATTAAATCTGGTTAGAACAACTTTCACCTTATAGTGTATTTTCTCTTGAAATTCCATGTGTCCCTATCGTTCTTATGTTTATGTTGTCCTTTTGCTCTGTGATTGTAGTATATCAAAGGAAAAGAGAGTGGAAGGCCCAAGTTTCACTATGGCATCATCAATAAAAGGTAACGTCAGTCTTGAATTGAGGAATATGTTATCACAATCTTGGGTTGATAGTTTTTTGTAAAAATAGAAAACTGTCTTTTATCTAGGTATTTTGATCTGGTTTATACAATGCCATTGAGATGCAAACAAATTGTAATGTTAAATTCCTTTTGCTTTGTCTAAGAAATATTAATGATATGACTTCTCATTTGAACTTATCATACTGTTCGCTTTCAAGGCCATGCGTAGTGGTATACCATACACCTTGATAGGCCTGGCGGCTAGAACAAACTATTCAAAATTGTTCGCACCGGTATCTAGGGTATCTATCTACCCGTTCGCCCGCCCAGCGCACGCATACATTTTAAGGGACCGGGTAGATTATTTCCGTCCACAGGGACGGGCTTGGCAAAAAAAGTTTAGGTAATAGGCAATTTCACCCCTCAAGTTTGACACAAATGCACTTTCACCCTGTCCAGTTTGAGAAAGGACACTTTAACCCCTTCAGTGTGCCAAACTATAAGTCACTCACACCCCCTAATTGTGACACCATTAGTCTGGGGTGGGGTCCGTCACTGACAGTAGGTTTGGGACAAATTTTCCCTCTTAAGGTATGCAATGACCATTGGGGCCCTAATGGATGTATAAATTACGACTCAATCAAGCATATATTCATTAATTTTATGAGACAACTACAAGTGGTAGTACTGTCCTAAAGTTAATGAATAGGTTTGGTTGAGTTGTAATCTATGCATCCAATGGGGCTTCAGTGGTCATTCCATACTCCAAGAGGGCAAATTGGTCCCAAAAACTACTATCAGTGACGCACCCCACCCTGGACTACCAACCTCATAATCAGGGGTGCAAGACTGCAAGGGTCCTGAAATTTGGCACGCTGAAGGGTTGAAAGTGTCTTTTTTCAAATTGGAAGCGGTGAAAGTGTCTTTCCGTCAAAGGAGAGGAGATGAAAGTGTCTTTTGCCCATTTGATAAACGGGAAGGGCTTGGGAATAAAGTAGTTAGAGGTTAAAACAGTACACTCTCTCTCCTCACCTCAACCACTCATTCCAATAATCTTCAATCTCATAATCTTAATTAAGCTCATCCAAACAGGGCCACTATAGGAATAAATATCATATAGACAAGTGAAATCTTGAACTAGTAATCTAGGTAGGAAAAGTCTAAATATATATAATTATTTATATCCAGTCTTAAAAATGGTTCCTAATTACTACTGTTAGTAGCAAAGGGAATAAGGAGAAGTAAAAGAAATCAATCACATTTATGACTACTCTATAAGACTATATGTGTGTGTGTGTGTGTATTAGAACTATTGATTAATGATGTATCCTCATTATGAAAATTTAATGAGCCCAATCTATGGGATTGAGATTACAAAATATATTGGTGGGAGGGCTTGGGTAACAGCAATCAGGCCCAATACAATTTTGGGCAGGCTTAGGCAATGGCATGCGTTGTAACTATGCTGTGTGAGTTCGTCCCGATCCCCGCCCAGCCTGGTATTTGGACAGCCCTACTGGTATCTAAATCGGCGGCAGCATAATGGGAGTAATTCATAGGGGCAGTTTGTGATGGGTTAATGAATGTTGAATTCCTTCTGGTAATCTTGTTTTGGTGGAAGTATGGGGTATTGTCAACCACTGCAGATTAGGTTTGGTGCAGATTGAGGGTATGTTTCACATGAGGAATGTCTAGGCTGTGGACTTGGCAATTTGCTTAGAGGTGTGGTGTTTGGTTGATAAAGTTCAAGAGTACAGAGATATCTCGAAGGTCTATTTGCTAACTATCAGAAGCTTAGGCTGTAATAGTGCTGAAAGGTACACACTCGAATTACCGTTCCATCTATTAACAGAAGGAGATATTCTCTAGAATCCAGAAGGGGATGAATCTGATAGAAATGGGTAGCTGTAATTTGTTCAAACTGCTGGGAAGTGGAATTTGATCTCACTCTTAGTCAGTTAATCTATTCACACACAATGACTTTGTATGGTGCTCGTTCTTCTTTTGTGTTTGTTCTTTTTTGTTTCATTTCATTTTGTCATGTTTCGTCAGTCATCAGCTCTTCCAATCATCTTCCCTTTACTGATTTAGTTTTATCTTTCTGCAAATATAAACTTACCATTTCAGCGCAAGGTCGCTGAGAGGTTGTGATCTGTCTCTTTGAGAGCCATAAGGAGGGGATTACATGTAGGCCTCCACCAATGAAAAGGCTCTCCGAGCCCTACACCCCACATCCTCTTCCCTTGACCCTCCTCCTGTCTATTGTGAGGTCTAATCAAGTTCCAAGCTCCCAACCTCCTCACCACTGGAGATGGCCCATAGATGAGAAAAGGGTGAAGTTTTTTGGGGGTGGAAAAAAATGTTAGGTTCACTCTGTGCGAATCCAGCTAAAGAGAAACGGAGATGTCAGACATGTGTTTAAATCTTACGATTGTGTTGGGGGTCTCAGATCTTCTGGGTAGACTGGAGGCTATAGTTGGCCCAAAAGTACCTTGTCCCTAAAAGGTTAAGATTCTTTTGAGAGCGAATGACAGTATTCTGATACACCGCCACCTGAGGACTGTATACAAAATTGACGATATATGTACTGAGATATGTAACCTAAATATATGACTGTAAACTTAAGACGTAAATGTATGCTTCATGTTGGTGTGTCTGTGTGCCCATGTGTGTCTTTGCTTCTGCACTATGTCCTTGGATGTGGAGCTTATCAGTGTGGGGGCGAAGGATATATTGCTTTGTAATACCAAGGTCTGGAGGGTTATAGAGGGACTTAGATTGTGTGATGCTGGTTGGTGGTTGTGGTGGAGGTTTGTGCTAGTGAAAAGTAGAAGAATAAGGAGGTGTTAGTATTTTTTTGCAGTGATCATTGGTGTGGGTTCCTGCAGGCTGGTCTCTCAGTGGAGGTCATCTCTTCCAGGGATGTATTTGGAGATGGTGCAAAAATGAGAGGCATATACAAGGGGTCGATCTGGCAGTGGTGGTTGGTGGTTGTAGACTCGTAGTGGTTGCTTTTATTTCAAATGACCAGTATCAAGGAAATATGAGTCAAGAGGTTGCAACGTTTTGTGAGAGAGTGGAGAATGCTTCTGGACCTGGTGATGGTTTCTTTGAAATGCTTATACACAGTAGAAGTCCGGTTCAGCAAAGAGAAATATTAATGGGGGGGCCAAGAAACTCAAAGGGGGCTCCTTTCTTGAATGAACGTTCGGAAAATTCTTGAAGCAGCATGGTTCTAAATATTAGCAATACTGTTACACAATGGTATCATAGAATTCTGATACCGTTACGGCCGGTACCTGCCAAGAATCATATATATTCAAGAATCTGCTGATTCGGCCATTTCTGGCTATGGGTTCTGTTGAAAGTCCACCACTGCATCTTTCAGCAATTTTGGTTTATGATTCACGTATGCGGTTGGGGATTCTGTTACAGTGTGTATTGTTACTTGGGCTGTTACCGTTATTTAGATTTGAAGCTTTTAACAATCTGTTGAGCTTTTGAGAATATTTCAGTTGTGAGACTACACTTTTTTATAGTGGGTAGCTCCTTTTTGTATTTCTCCTATTAGTTGTATAATAATGGGTAAATGACATAAACTACCCGAGGTATGGTCAATTACTAAGTTACTACCCTGTGGTTTGGATAATACCACAAACCACCCTTCTGTTAGCCTAAACATGTGACAAAAACCACCCCTCCATCCAATTCCGTTATTTTTACATGTCTGGGCATTTTTCTGGACCATTTTGCCCTCTCTTGTTCATCGTCTCTTCTTTGCATCTTCATACCCCCGACACTACTCCTCCAGCACCACAATGTCGCCACCACCTTAAAAACACATATTTGAAACTTTTTACACTGATAACACACTACCGAAGCCACTACCCGCTCTCCAGACCACTCACCGCCACTGTCACCCTCCTTGTAGACCCAAAACCACCAACACATCACAACCCAACCTTCAACTCTCGGCCTCGGTTGGGTTGTCATTAGCTTCAGATGTAAACTTTGAAAAAGCAAGAAGGGAAATGAAATCCACGCGACAAACAACAAGCAACAACCTGAACACCACAACCAGATTAAGCTCCAATATATCAAGAAAACCTGAACACCACACCAGATTCACCCAATTCTAGCCAACACCACATGACCGAGCAGCTTCTGTTAAACTTCAATTTGATCCCCAATTCCTCCAATAAACAACCTACCAACTTCATTCTCCAACCACAACCCCACTGTTGAGCTAAACCATAGAAACCCAGAAATTGCTTCCTTCCAATACCCAACAGTGCATAATCGAACTAATACAAAACCCTACCCTAGTACCTTAAGCGAGCATTGAAAGTCTCGATTCCAGGAGAGGATGAATTGAATTCAGCCAAGCAAATCTAACCCATCGGTGGAGATGAATTGGGTGTCAGAGAAGAAGAAGAGGAAGAGAGAGAAACAACCACCGATTGGGTTTTTTATGGTGGTTCGATTCAATAGATGGAACTGGTGGTTTGAATCGAGAAGAAGATGAAGGATAAAGAGAAAGAGATTGGTGATGCAGTCTGGGTTCGATTGTGTAGGAAGGAGAGAGAGAGAGGGGGGTGGGGAGAGAGGTGGTGGTACTGGTGGTTCGATACGAGGGACAGGGAGGGAGTTCGGTTGGGAAGAGAGGGAGAGCATGGGTCTTCACCTAGGTTTGAACCGGAGGTCCTTGGACAGGTGCGTGAGTGATGGGTTGGTGGTGGTAGAGGCGCCTGAGTATGTGGCTGGAAAGGGGCACATAGATGGGGAGAGAGAGAGAGAGAAAGAGATAAGTGTTGGTGTGGGTTCGGTATTGCAGAGGAGACGACATGATGAGAGGGCAGTTTTGTGTTTTTTTTTTTACCTTTTCATTTAAAAAAAAACATGGTGTGCAAATTTTGAGTAGCAAGAGGGCCAAAACCGTCTTTCATTTTGTTCCGTTAGTCAATGTTGATCACAAGGGTGGTTTGAGGTATTAACCAAACCATAGGGTAGTAACTTGGTAATTGACCATACCACAAGGGTGGTTTCTGTCATTTACCCTATAATAATTGTTGGATGTAGCCACTTCCTGAATGTAAAATTCTCGCATTCTCAGACTTGTGTTTCTTTTCTGATACTTGTCGCAGGCCGGGCACTCGTCCTAATGATATTCACGCATACACCCTGGATTATCACTTACAAACTTGACCAGATATGAGTCCTTTGACGTAACTTCCTGTAGTAAAGAAGAGCGCACACAGGTATTCCGTAAAGAAGAAAGCAGAATGAAGAGTGATGTACACGAGGACTGTATTAGTCTCTGCTGCGACATAATTTGATGATTGAGAGAGAGCTCATTACGCCTCAATGATTCAGATGTGATGAAGTCATTCTTAGTTGGCCGCCCAACTTTATTTACTTCATGGCGACATTCATTTGTTTTCTTGTTTCAAAAATTGTGTAATATTTGATGAGTTCTAGTGACATGTATAGTTTGTCTGTGTCTTCCCTTTCTTTCCTATGATTTCTGTAACTTTATGGCATGGTGGTTGGCAAGTTCAGGTGATGTGTAAAATTTGTAAATTGCAAGGGCGTTGTATTTCTAAAATGACTGCCGAACTTGCGAGATTCTATAGGAAATTTTAAGGTTGTTGAAAAGAACAGTTTGATTTCCAGGAGGAGGTCGAAGTACCTGATTGTTTTATGAATATTTTATCCGATTGCGAGTTGTATCCCAGGAAGAAGATCTTTATCCCCTAAAATAGGTGTCACAGACAAAACAACTTTGGGTTAGCTTAGAACTAATATTTCTTCAAATTCACATGTAGATCCAATGCAGTACTTGTAATGATAACGTATGGTTTTTGATTGAATTCGGTATAGAGCAATGATATATCCCTACATGGGTTATAGTTAAATTCCTGCACGCAATCTCCCTAGCACATGAAGGCAAGCCGAAAAATTGGTTAGCCTTTGAACAACGTTTACAGGAAAATTTGTTCTGCCAAATAAGTTTGTCCAAGTGATTCGGATGCGTAGCTACAAATGGTTGGTATTTGATGGTAATATTCTGATGACAGATAACAATCACAAAGAAACTGATTAGTGATAAATTGGATAGTAGAAAATGACGTCAGTGTCATGAGAATTAAGAAGGGACGACGGGGTGTTTCTATATACAGGAAAATGTGATTGCCTGAGGAAATCCAACTTTAATCCTTTTTCTTAATTCTTTTTTATGACTCAAGTAATATATACAAATCCAACTTGAATCATTTTTAATTCTTTTTTATGACTCAATAACCTATATCTAACACATAATTTTACCATTGAGTTATTTAGAGAGCTAATAGTGTAATTGCTCCAACACCCTAATGTTTATGTATGACAGTTATAGTTGAAATAACTGTAGCCAGGGCCGGCTCTAAGATTTTTGGTGCCCTAAGCGAACGACGAAACTCATGCCCTTTATATAGGTACATGTAAACTAGAAAATTTAGACATTACCTCAAAATTTTATCAACGTCCACATTGTAATTACATAAAAGAGAAGCACAATTGATAGGCGAAAGTTGGCTATCAGAACCAAAATTACGAATGAGATTCGGATTCTCCATACAAGGTAAAAGAGAGAGCAACATCATTCCTAACACAATTGTGAGCTAAAGAAATAGAAATTTCTATTGACAAAACATGGGATAACACATCAAACGATTAAATTATTAACATATAATTTTTATGACAGTTTTTTTTCACACGATGGATATATAAAGTTTTTCTCTTACTTTTTCTCTCTCTAGAGCTCTCGCTCTCTCTCTCTAGGGAAAGTGCCAGGTTTTCTTCCACGCGATGGATACGGGTCGATCGGAGCCGGTGGATTTGAATCAGTTAACGATCAAGGAAACTCAACCGATCCTGATCAATTCAGAAATCACAAAGAAGGCAAAGGAGGGATGGAAAAATAGCTTGGTGGGAATGTTTGTTGGTCCCAAAATCATTGAAGGTTGGCAAATGAAAGAAGTATTCCAACGTCTATGGTGCCCCAACAATGATTTACGGGTTATGAAGATGGGTTCGAATAGATTCGTCTTCAAATTCGATAATGGCAAAATAAGGGACAATGTTCTTAAAGGGGGTCCTTGGAATTATGACGACCAACTCCTCCTCCTCCATCCATGGGATCCAAAAGAGAAGGTGGAAGAAGTCACTTTTACGGACATCCATGTCTGGATTCAAATCAGGGGTGTTCCGTTACATCTTATGCATGAAGACGTTGGTCTTATGATTGGTGCGTCAATTGGAGATGTCAACAGAACCCTGGTGCATCTTGATGGGGAGGATAAGGATCGGTGTATCCGAGTCCGAACCAGGATTAAAATAGGGGAACCTCTCCGTAGACGAGCCAACATTATCACAGAAGATGGTGAAGATTTTTGGGTGGACCTCTTCTATGAGCGGATCCCAACCATCTGCTCTTGGTGTGGTAAGATCGACCATTCAACGGGAGACTGCCATGAAAGAGCAAAGGCGATTGACCACAATCTCTTTCCGGGCTACGGTGACTGGATGCTAAGGAAACCAAACCATTTCCGGAAAAACCCCGCTGGTACAAAGGGCTCTGGCCACCGCCCAGACTCGGCGGCAGAGAAGAATCCGGGCGAGCCAGGGGCCACAAAGGGTACGAAGGCAAATTCCAAAAGTTTGGGGGATCATTCCCGCAAATTAGGAAAATCAACGAAAGATATTGATGCGGCATCAAAGGGAAAGGGGATATTGACTGATTTTCCAAGTCTGGGGGATATCAATCAACCACCTAAAGATAAGGAGAAATCTCGAGAAGAAGGGGATAATGCCTATCAACAAGGATCTGGAGGGATTGCCAAGTCACTTTCTCCAATAAATTTCGGAGCTAGCAAAATCCCCCGGAAAAAGTCAAATATCAAAGCACGTGCGAGAAACAAGGCAAAATCAGTGGCGGAAAAGGAGAATGAATTTGTCCAAGGAAAGAGGAAGTCTAATGGACTACCCCTTATCACCCCAACAGAGGAGGGGCTGATCATGGGGGGAGGAAAGCGTAACTGTAAGGAGATTGACCCTTTCCTGTCCTCCAATTCGACTGATTCGGTAACTATGGACTAGGACGCGCCTTCTAGGGGGGCACTGGCTGATATCACAAACCTAGCTAAAGAGGCGGAGACTGCTCAGCAGCTCTGCCTAGAACAATGAAAACCCTAAGCTGGAACGTACGAGGGCTTGGCAACCCTCGTAACGTTACCGTCCTCCACGATTTAGTGAAGGACACCCGTCCCAATTTGGTTTTTCTCATGGAGACCAAGTTGTATTCACATGAGATGGTCCGAGTTATGAAGAAGCTGGATTATGAGCATGGAATCTTTGTTGACTGTGATAACAGGAAAGGAGGACTTGCTCTTATCTGGGACAATGTATGCAATGTTAGCCGAATCTCCTCGGCGCACCACTACATCCACTGCTGGGTTTCTCTCTCGGGGGAGGATGCAAGGTGGCTGTTAACCGGTTTCTACGGGGACCCGGTTAGAGAAGAAAGGCACAACTCGTGGAAACTCCTTAGCAGACTTCGACCACATGGGGATGCCCCGTGGTGTGTGCTAGGAGATTTTAACCAGGTTATAAACCAAGTAGAGAAGGAAGGGGGAAGAATGGTAAGTCTCAACCAGTCACAACCCTTCCGAGAGACTCTGCAGGTGTGCGGTCTCTCGGACTTAGGTTTCTTCGGAAACCCCTACACGTGGAACAATCACCAAGAAGAGGAAGACAACATTAGGGAACGTCTCGACAGAGTGGTTGCAAACCTAAAATGGAGATTGCTATTCGGTAATGCCCGTGTGGATCACGCCGTAGCCTCTATCAGGGATCACTCCTCGATTTTACTTACGATTGCTGAAGAAAACCAGGGTACCCCAATCGATGGGCCAAGACGTTTCCACTTCGAATCCAACTGGATTCAACACGCGGAGTGTGAAGATACAGTAGTGCAGAACTGGACCTCTGTAGATCACAGAAGAACGGTAAAGGAGAAACTCCAACAAAATGCTGAAGCTCTAAGAGTTTGGGGCAACAAAACTTTCGGTAGCATCAAGAAGCAAATTCGTGATCTCAAAAAGAAGATCAGAATTCTGGAAGGACTTAATCAAACAAGGGAGAATGTGAGGAAGCTTAAAAAGGTCAAAGATGAGATCAATTCCCTCCTCCTCCAAGAAGAAAAGTACTGGAAACAGAGATCCAGGATTACTTGGCTTAAGAAAGGGGACCGTAACACGAGCTATTTCCATCGGAAAGCGTGCTCGCGTCAAGCCAGGAACACCATAAGGGGCCTTGAAGATGCTCAAGGCATATGGCACACGGAGAACAGTAAGGTATTAGAGATACTTACTACACATTTCTCTGAAATTTTTACTTCTTCTAACCCAAGTGAGGAGTCAATAATCTCCTCACTTGGAGATATCGGATCTGGTATTACGCAGGCCCAAAAGGATTTCCTAGAATCTCCCTATACTATGACCGAAGTGACGGACAGTCTAAAACAGATGGCACCTTTAAAGGCGCCAGGAGAAGACGGCTTTCCGGCTCTATACTTCCAGAAATATTGGCATAAAATTGGTGACGATGTGGGAGGTTGTGTTTTGCAGATTCTCAATGGGGAAAAGAGTGTAAAAGAGTTCAACCACACTCTCCTAACTCTAATCCCCAAGATTAAACAAGTTCGGAAACCATCGGATTTGCGACCGATCAGTCTCTGCTCGGTAATTTACAAGCTCGTGACCAAGACAATGGCGAACCGTTTCAAGACAGTTCTACCCACAATCATTTCAGAAATTCAAAGTGCCTTCGTCCCGGGTAGGCTTATCACGGACAATATCATTGTGGCCTTTGAGTTATTGCATACGATGAAGAACCAGATTCGTGGTAAGGATGGCTTCCTAGCTCTAAAGATGGACATAAGCAAAGCCTACGACAGGGTTGAATGGGTTTTCATCTACAAGATGCTAGAAAAGTTGGGCTTCGGCCCTAAATGGATTAAGTTGGTGAGTGACTGTATCTCTACTACCTCTTTTTCCTTTAATTTTAAAGGGCGTATTGTGGGTCATATTATGCCCGAGCGCGGGCTTCGTCAGGGATGCCCAATCTCACCTTATTTATTTTTGTTATGTGGTGAATTTCTCTCACGAGCTCTCACGAAGGCTTGTACTAGTAAAGTTATTACAGGATTAGCGGCGTCGAGAGGGGGACCGAAAGTCTCCCACCTCTTCTTCGCGGACGACAGCCTCCTATTCCTAAAAGCTAATCCGACGGAAATCACCTACCTAGCAAATCTACTACAAGTATATGAGTATACAACAGGCCAAAAGGTTAATCTTGAGAAATCAGCAGCCGTGTACTCTAGCAATGTGTCGACGGCAAGAAGAGAAGAGTTGAGCGCCATTCTCGGGGTCAGGACGGACTCCCTCCACGATAAATACTTGGGCCTCCCCACTGATATTGGAAGAAAGAAGATGGGTAAATTCCAACACCTGGTGGAAAGAATACAAGACAAGTTAAAGAGTTGTACAGGGAAATATCTCACTTTCGCAGGAAAAGAAGTCCTAATTAAAACTGTTATTCAGGCAATACCAACTTACACCATGTCATGCTTCATCCTCCCTGACGGCCTCCTAAACAAAATTGAGGCAGTGACAGCGAAATTTTGGTGGGGTGGCGATGCTGATACGAGGAAGATTCATTGGATGTCATGGAACCGACTCTCTGAAAACAAACACAAAGGCGGTATTGGGTTCAAAGATCTACAAAGTTTCAATAAAGCTATGCTTGCAAAGCAATTTTGGCGACTCCTCATGAACCCGAGCGCACTCCATGCAAGAGTTCTAAGGGAAAAATATTTTGCAAAAACAGGTCTGCTAAATGCTTCTGAAAATAAACAGTGTTCTTACCTGTGGAAGAGTATCATGGCTACAAAAGATTTAATCAAGCAAGGTTGTCGATGGAGGCTGGGGAACGGCCAATGTTTGAAAGCCTTCTCGGACCCTTGGCTTCTGAGGCCACACAGATTCCTCCCAATCTCCCCTGCAAACGGAAATGAGAATCTGAGAATTGCTGACTTGTTCACAGACGACAGACAATGGGACAACACAAAACTTCAGATCTTCTTTCGAAGTGAAGATATTGAAGAAATTAAGCGCATCCACATCCCAAGTATCGATATGCCAGATAGACTAATCTGGCACTATACTGAGGATGGGAAATACTCGGTAAGAAGTGGGTATGATTTATTTGTAGAAATCAAGAGAAGAAAAGAAAAGAAGCAACTCGGTTCCAGCTCTGGTCAAACAGTCAACCCATGGAACAATATATGGTCCTTGAAAAACCCAAAGAAAGACATTTACACTTTCTGGAGGAGTTTACAGAATCTCTTACCGCTAAGAAACAATCTCAGAAGAAGAGGCATGCCAGTTGAAGGTGGTTGTAGTCTCTGCAACTTCCCAGCAGAATCAGAAGATCATCTCTTCACAAGGTGCGATTATGCAAAGAAGATCTGGACCTCTCTCTTGGGTACCCACTACCCATCTTCTGCTCAAGGAGACTTCTCAACTTGGGCTCTTGACCTGATCTGCAAGATGAAGAAGGAGGAGAGAGAGAAATTAATCATGGGTACAAATTTGATTTGGAGACATCGAAATAAATGGGTGTTCGAAGGAAAACTCTCAGATCCGAATGAAGACATAGACGAAGGTCTTCGGTACTTAGCTATTTACAAAAATTATCAGTCGGAAGAGACCGATTCTGCTCCAGATCCAACATGCAAGAGCCCGTTGAAGAGGAGAGCTAAACCACCAGAGGGGTGGACAATCGTCTCTACTGATGCAGCTTGGAACAGTAACAAGAGGAGGGCAGCGATTGGGGCAGTTTTAACAGAGGGAAGGGGAAACCTCATCATCGGGGTAGCAAAGCCGACGCCTTTCCGGTCATCGGCGACGGAGACGGAGGCGGAAGCAGTAAAGATGGGAATTGGAGAGGCTCTCTCTAGATCTATCTCCAAGCTATGGATAGAAACCGACTCAATAATGGTAGCTCGGGAACTGAAGAGGCTCCTTCACCAGCCTCAAGAGCCAGCTGTGGCCTCGGAAGCAGGGAAGGTACTCGAAGAGATAAGAACTGTCGTGGCGCTCGAGCAAGAAGTAAATGTGGTACACGTGCCACGCGTATTCAATAGTTGCGCGCACCACCTGGCAAAACAGGCACTCGAAGATCAGACGAAACGAAGGTGGACCAACCAGCTGCCGACACGTATGGCTAACATGTTGCAAAATGATGTATCAGGCTTTATTTCTAGCCAAAATTTCAGCAGTTAATAAAAATTTCTGCTTTTCCTCAAAAAAAAAAATAACATATAATTTTTTTTTTGAGGAGATTAACATATATTCTGTGATGATGGTTAATACAGATGAGAAAAAAATACATTATTTCAATTAAATCAACCTACTATCGTTGTGAACACAGAGTTTTATCTTCAATATCGAGAGTTAAAACAATCCAATGTCCACCCGATTAACAAATAATTTCGAGATATGTATTTGCTAGAGTTGTAGGTAATAGATAAAATGTAATATTGATTCTCAAAAAAGAAGGAAATATTTATCAGTTATTTTAGAAGAACTTTGGTAAAAAATAGGAGTAAACAAACATTTTGGAGAGATTTTAGGAGAAATTTCGAAGAAATAGAACAAGAAGAACCATATATAAGAGAATGACGGAGAAAATTTTGGAGAAAGATAAAGATCACAACCTTGACGATAAGACTTACTCGTACAAAATTTGGAATCGGAGAATGATTGATTGATAATTGCTATATTTCTATTAATTACATTAACATATCTTATTGATAATATTAAATGTAAAGAAATTACTAAATATTACTACTCTGAAAACTTGATGCCCCCTAAAATTTTGGGGCCCTAAGCAGCCGCTTCAACGGCTTACCGTTGGAGCCGGCCCTGACTGTAGCACTTTCATATCTTTAAGTACTCTATTTGGTAAAAGAATCTCATTATGCAGGTATTGAACTCGAGCCTTCTTACTCGAAATTAGAAGCATGCATTCTCTCAAAAAAAAAGAAAAAAAAAGAAAGAAAAACAAAATAGAACCATGCAGTAGAAAATTGCCCATGCCTAGGGTATAGTACTACCCAAAATATTTTTTTCAAATAAAAAGTACTACCCAAAATAAATGACGAATTCAAAATCAACTTCTAAAACAAACATGTGTTTCAATGCAATACATGGAACGTAAATGAAAAAATAAAATAAAATTGTCTCTCGTGTTTTGCAGTAGTCTCTACTCTCTTGTAAGATAAAGTGCTAGCTAACAAATTTGGTTCACAACTTTTCGAAAATGTATGCAATGTCAAACAATTGTGTTTCAAAACTTGACTTAAATATTTCGCCACTACACTATTTTAAAAAAAATCCTTAAATACATTCAATGCTGGTTTCGGGTGTGTCTTGATATAGTTGGATTTCTTGGTTTTTGATTGTCCTTCTAGGTAGTTTGATGAATGATCTTAATGTAACAATTGTGCATGGTAGGTTTTGTACGTTCATCCGGTTGGTTTTAGTGTTATGTTCACTTTGCCAAAAAAAAAAAAAAAAAAAAAAAAAAAAAAAGCTCATTAATAGCATGAATTCAATTGTTGACATCGAAACAAGCATATTTTTGAAAAGACATTTAGGCACTCGAAAATTGCACTGTCGTAGTGTGATATATATATATATATATATATATATATATATATATATATTTACACACACACATACACGCATTTACGTTGTTTCAAAAAAAGCAAACGATAACTCTATAACTACACTCAATGCATCTTGAGGATTATAGATAGCTTATACGGTTAATTTTAGAGCTCCATGAAATAATTGAGCACGACATCTATCCGGTACTCGTTTATGCAGTTTTCATGTGGTTTAAAAACAACGGACTAGATGTTGCCACGTGTTAAGGAGTAACAAATAAATGATAGACGCATTCATAGAGACATTTGTAGGGTTTTGATTCATGGATCGCGCAAACGGAAGCATAATCAAACAAACAACCATGCAAAACCCTCCAAGGATCACAAGTCTATATGCATAACGATAGTGAAGGTAAGAAATCATAAACACACCTTTGGGTTCTCCTTGATGACTTCAAACGCGAATAGTGTCACGTTCTCTATAGTTGATCCACGCCTAGAGTTGCTCCTAGATCTCCCATCTCCTTGGTGCTAGCCCGGAATGAGAGGAGGGTGAAGGAATCACGCAAAACGAGACAAAAAGAAGGGGCTCGGCCCTCTTTTTGGCCGACGGGATGAGGGGCGGCGGCAAGGGGCGGCGTCGGCCCTTGTTGCTTGCTCTCTCTCTCTCCTTTGTTCTCTCCCACTCTTGTTATGATCTCTAAAGAGCATAAGTTATGAGGAAGGAAGGAAGGAGGGTCCTTTATATAGTCCAACAACTCCTTGTTAACTACCTAAAGGACTTATTCTAGTCCTACTAGAATTCAATTTAGTCCCTTCCTTGCAAATTAGTCCCTACTAAGTTTGCAAGGGTTTGCAAAGTGATCCTTCTAATTAATTAATCCAATTAATTAATTCCAAATCTAGTACAACTCTATATAGCGTGTGACCCCATAGGTTCTATCTAGTTGGTAGCAACTATTTGCTAATATGGAGCGGTTTCTAGCAAAACATCCATTCTAGCCAACTAATAGAATAGTCATCTAGACAACCTTGTACAAGTAATTGTCTCATCCCTTTGCCTTCATATCCGGATTGGACACGAGACATACAAGTCACACTCGTATATCCAATCCATAGTTTCTCGATCCATGGAATAGCCTTATTCGTGCAAATAACATCAATATCCCATATTGATTTATTTGAGTCTGGCCAGACATTCTATAAGCACTATCCTTCGAGTGGCCTAGGATATTTGCTCCCGTTATGTGGGAGGGGCAAATCCTCTCTACGTCCACTACGATCTCTAAGCTTGCTTCTCATTGTATCCAGTACACGCCTTTATAACCACCCAGTCACGGTGTAGCGTTTAACGCTACCAAGATCACAATGATCCACAACTAGAATATCTAGTGACTTCAAGTCTAAGGATGACAATACCATTGTACCCGAGAAGCACTTGTGACTCAACATAACATGTATGTAGCCTTCTCGTTGATGGGTCAATCCAGTGCAACATTCCGTAATGCACACCTATGTGTTGGATCGTGATATCTCCATATCAATCCAACCCCATACTAGTCTATAGATGATTGTCCCATTTAATCATTATACTTGACTAGGGATATTTAAGATAAACAACACGATTGTAAATCTAAGGACTTCATTATATTAAATATCCAATAAATAATAAATGAATTTTCTAGCCATATACAAATTCATACTAAACTAGATTGCCTCTAGGGCATCTATTCCAACAGTCTCCCACTTGCAGTAGAGCCAATCTGGCGCATCTCGTATGCCCATACTCCTAGTGTGCCCTTCATGCTTCCACTGCGTGAGAGGCTTTGTAAGCGGGTCTGACAGATTATCATCTGTAGGAATCTTGCATATCCGAACGTCTCCTCTATCGATAATATCTCGAATCAGATGAAACTTCCTGAGCACATGCTTGGACTTCTGGTGCGATCTGGGTTCCTTTGATTGCGCGATCGCCCCAGTGTTGTCACAAAACAACTCACTGGATCCGCAATGCTAGGGACCACACCAAGTTCAGAAACAAACTTTCTGATCCAAACAGCCTCCTTTGCTGCGCCATTTGCAGCAATGTACTCAGCCTCTGTTGTAGAATCAGCTACCGTCTCTTGCTTGGAACTCTTCCAGCTCACCGCTGCTCCATTCAGGCAAAAGACATATCCCGACTGTGATCTAAAGTCATCTCTATCGGTTTGGAAGCTTGCATCAGTGTAACCCCTTACACGCAACTCTTCCTCACCGCCAAACATCAAGAAGGCATCCTTAGTTCTTCTCAAGTACTTTAGGATGTTCTTGACAGCAATCCAGTGACTCTCACCCGGATTGGATTGGTATCTGCTTGTCATACTCAAGGCATATGACACATCTGGTCTAGTACATAACATGGCGTACATGATAGATCCTATGGCCGAGGCATAGGGAATTCTACTCATGCGTTCCTTCTCAATCTCATTGGAAGGACAACCACTCTTCGAAAGAGTGATTCCATGTGACATGGGCAAGAATCCCTTCTTGGAATCTTGCATGTTGAACCGTTTCAACACCTTGTTAATATATGTACTTTGACTTAGGCCTAGCAACCTCTTAGATCTATCTCTATAGATCTTTATACCGAGTATATAGGCTGCTTCCCCTAAGTCTTTCATTGAGAAACACTTTCCTAGCCAATCTTTCACAGATTGCAGCATGGGAATGTCGTTTCCAATGAGTAGTATGTCATCCACATACAAGACCAGAAAAGCTACAGAGCTCCCACTAACCTTCTTGTAGACACAAGACTCATCTTCGTTTCTGATGAAGCCAAACTCTTTGACCACTTCATCAAAACGTCGATTCCAACTCCTAGAAGCTTGCTTCAATCCATAAATGGATCGTTGCAGTTTACAGACTTTGTTGGCTTTCTTTGGATCCTCAAAACCCTCCGGCTGTATCATATACACGTCCTCGAGGAGATTCCCATAAAGGAATGCTGTTTTGACATCCATCTGCCAAATCTCATAGTCGTGGTATGCTGCAATCGCAAGTAGGATTTGGATGGATTTGGTCATAGCGACTGGTGAAAAGGTTTCATCATAGTCAATACCATGAATCTGTCTGAATCCTTTAGCCACCAATCGGCCCTTATAGGTAATCACATTACCATCCATGTCGATCTTCTTCTTGAAGACCCACTTGCACCCTATGGGTCGCGCCCCATCAGGTGGTTCCACCAAAGTCCATACTTTGTTGGTATACATGGATTCCATCTCGGATCTCATGGCCTCAAGCCACTTCTGCGAGTCTGGGCCACTCATGGCCTCCTCATAGGTAGTAGGCTCATCATCTATGAGCATCGTGTCACCGGAATCAGTCACGAGAAGTCCGTACCTCTCGGGTTCCTGGCGCACTCTACTAGATCTACGAAGCTCTTGTGTTACCTGAACTGGTGGATCCACAACTGCTTGTGATTCCTGTTCATGTTCCATAATCGGTTCAGTGATTTGTGGTTCTTGAACTTCTTCAAGTTCTACATTCCTCCCACTTGCTTCTTTAGAGACAAACTCTCTTTCTAGAAACACGCCGGTCCGAGCAACAAACACTTTGTTCTCGGTTGGATTGTAGAAGTAGTATCCCTTAGTTTCCTTAGGGTACCCCACAAATTTACACTTATCCGATTTAGGCCCTAGCTTGTCAGATTGTAAACGTTTTACATAGACATCGCAGCCCCAAATCCTCATGAACGACAGTGTGGGACGCCTCCCACTCGACATCTCATATGGTGTCTTCATGACTGATTTAGATGGAACACGGTTAATGGTGAAAGCTGCACTTAATAGAGCGTAGCCCCAAAATAATAATGGAAGATCGGTTTGACACATCATAGACCGAACCATATCCAATAGGGTTCGATTCCTCCTCTCGGACACGCCATTCCATTGTGGCGTTCCGGGTGGAGTGAGTTGGGACACGATCCCACACTCTCTAAGATAGTCGTCAAACTCTTGGCTCAAGTATTCTCCTCCACGATCCGATCGTAGAGCCTTAATACTTTTCCCAAGTTGCTTCTCTACTTCATTCTTGAATTCTTTGAACACTTCAAAGGATTCGGATTTTGCCCTCATAGGTACACAAATCCATATCTACTGTAATCATCAGTAAATGTAATGAAGTAGACATAACCACCCCTGGCAGGCGTGGCAAATGGCCCACACACATCGGTATGTATGAGCGCCAATTGCTCACTAGTCCTCTCACCTTTCTTATTGAAAGGGGACTTTGTCATTTTTCCCAATAAACAAGCCTCACATGTCTCATATGATTCAAAATCAAATGAGTCTAGCAATCCATCCTTATGGAGTCTAGATACACGTTTCTCATTTATATGGCCTAAACGACAATGCCATAAATAAGCAGGATTTAAATCATTTATTTTAATCCGCTTGGTATTAATGTTGTAGACAGGATTGCTTAGATCAAGGACATAAAGTCCATTAAATAATTGCGCACTAAAATAGTGAATATTATTCAAATAAAAGGAACAACAATTGTTCTTTATTGAAATAATAAAACCTTCCTTGTCCAAACAAGAAATAGAAATAATGTTTCTGCTCATAGCAGGCACAAAATAGCAATTATTTAATTCTAAAACTAATCCTGAAGGCAGAGATAGCTCGCACACGCCTATGGCCAACGCAGCAACCTTTGCTCCATTCCCAACGCGCAGATCTACCTCCCCTTTAGCCAATCTTTTACTTCTCTTTAGATCCTGCATATTTCGACAAATATGAGATCCACATCCAGTATCTAATACCCATGATGTAGAGACAGTTAAATTGACATCTACAACAAAAATACCTGGTGGTGGTGGAATCACTATTCCAAGCCTCTTGTCCTCCAGATATTTTGGGCAGTTCCTCCTCCAGTGTCCAGGTTGACTGCAGTAGTGACACTCACCCTTAGTCACGACCTTGGCAATCCCACCAACAGGCTTAAGGGCTTGTTCCTTGGACTTGGCAACTGGCTTGCCTTTGCCCTTGGAGGAAGAGGCAAACTTTTTTGCCCTTTCCTTTATGCACCATCATAATGGCCTTGCCCTTACCCTTGTTGATGCTCTGTTCAGCCGTCCTCAACATGTTGAGCAAATATGGCAGTGGTTTAACGATCTCGTTCATGTTATAGTTCATAATGAACTGTCCATAACTCTCGGGCAACGATTGCAACACGAGATCGGTTGCCAACTCTTGGCCGACCGGGAACCCAAGCCGGGCGAGATTCTCCAAGTACCCGATCATTCGGAGTACGTGGGGTCCCACCGGGTTCCCTTCTGCCAGATGACATTTGAACAGTGCCTTTGAGACCTCATACCTCTCTACCCTCGCCTGCTCTTGGAAGAGCTGCTTTAGATGTTCGATCATATCGACAGCATTCATGTTCTCATGTTGCTTCTGAAGCTCAGAGGTCATGGTGCAAAGCATTAGGCAGGCCGCATCATCAGCGTCATCAACACGCTTTTGATACGCCTTTAAGGCAACAGGTGTCTGGTTCTCTGGACCTTCTGGAACATGCTCCTCTATTGCGTACAGTTTCTTCTCTTGCTTGAGAACAATTCTCAAGTTTCTGTACCGATCAAGAAAGTTGGTTCCAGAGAGCTTGTCCTTCTCAAGAACAGATCGTAGGGAATGTTGTGAACTCGATGAGTTGTTTGCCATTTGGAATTCTACAAAAGGAAAATACGCAAGTTTTAGTATTTGTGAATTTTGACTATATTTAATAATGGCTAGTTTATTAAATATAGCTCCCACTATTTTACTACGGATTAATAACCCTCAAGATATTAATGCGGAAAATATCATTATATTTTCTAGTGGGCCAAGATCCATCTTTTCATCTCCTTATGAGCTTGCTTTGGCAAGTCACCCATAATTTGACTACTTCTAGGTAGGAACAATTCCAATTGCATCCCTTATGCAACTCTTGGTTCAATCGGACAAATAACTCCTTATTTATCCATCCATATGGATAATCCCAATTGATTGCCTCTAAGTTTCTTAATCAAATTAATAACCTAGTTGTGTTCAACCTCTTATCTAAACAATTGCACATTTTTACGTGCCATCGCATTCCTCATTATGAACCAAGTCGCCATGCTTTGGCACGCACGAACTTGATAAATAATGATGATAATGAGTGTTTAAATAACGAGAAGGCAAGAACACAATATTGAATTTTGAGGGATTTTTCAATTCAATTTTAATTGTTTTGTTGATCAATATCAACTAATCTATCTATTTGAGTTTGGGCACAACTCCAAATAATAGATCCGGGTTGTCTAATTATCTTATTATCCTAATTGCATGCATCATCCATACACCAACCACACAAATAATAAGACAATAAATAAACAACCACAAACAGAAATTAAACGTGATGTGGATATGGCCTTTTCTAGACTAAGATAATTCCAAGCCAATGGAATTATCTATGAACCCTAAGCAAACACATCTCCATGCGTCTTGATCTTTTGGTCCATCCTTCATAGTCATGTGGAATGCTCCATGCTCCATGCTCCATCTTTTGTGGCTCCTTTGGCTTTGGGCTTCTTTTCTTCAATCTTGGCTAACAATCTACTTTATCTAGCACTAGCTAATATCTATACTAAATAAAATAAATCTCACAAGTTGAGAAAAAAAATGGCACGCAGGCCATAAAACCCTAATTAATTATTACAATTAATTGATCAGCTCGCAGGCCGTAAAACCAAAATACAAATTTAAACATCCACATCAAACCACATCCTAAGGCCATATCCAATCACCATGCGATTTTGCACATAAACAGTTAAAATCCAATTTTAACGCGCTTGGTCAATTTTAATTGATTTTAGGATTTCTAGGGTTAAAACGGTCCATGGGCTCAACAATCCAATTGCCCGGGCCCAACAAAGTGAACCATAAGGCCCTAGGGCCGGCCCGGCCCAAAACCCGCAAGCTAGGCCCGCGGGTTAGGGCCGCCCGGCCCCTTAGGGCGGCCAATCTTGGGCGGCAAGCAAGGGGGCGGTCCCCTAGGGGGCCGAACCTCCTTATGGAGGTTGTTTCCAAAACAACCTCCTTGCTTGGAGCCCAAGTTTGGTTGTTTCCTTGTTTTGGGAGAACTCCTTCTTCCCCAAGGATGCCCAAACCCTAGATCTAAGATCCTAAAATTTCTCAAACTCACCAATTCATGCATCCAATGCAAAATTGGGTCTTGTTATGATCTAATTATTGACAAATTGCATCCCATGCTTGATTTGTCTTGTTTTACGCGATAAACAACAAATTAAGGTGTAAAACAACAAGAATGTAACACATAAACTACGTTTATGCTCTATGACCTGTGGCTCTGATACCACTGTAGGGTTTTGATTCATGGATCGCGCAAACGGAAGCATAATCAAACAAACAACCATGCAAAAACCTCCAAGGATAACAAGTCTAGATGCATAACGATAGTGAAGGTAAGAAATCATAAACACACCTTTGGGTTCTCCTTGATGACTTCAAACGCGAATAGTGTCACGTTCTCTATAGTTGATCCACGCCTAGAGTTGCTCCAAGATCTCCCATCTCCTTGTTGCTAGCCCGGAATGAGAGGAGGGTGAAGGAATCACGCAAAATGAGACAAAAAGAAGGGGCTCGGCCCTCTTTTTGGCCGACGGGATGAGGGGCGGCGTCGGCCCTTGTTGCTTGCTCTCTCTCTCCTTTGTTCTCTCCCACTCTTGTTATGATCTCTAAAGAGCATAAGTTATGAGGAAGGAAGGAAGGAGGGTCCTTTATATAGTCCAACAACTCCTTGTTAACTACCTAAAGGACTTATTCTAGTCCTACTAGAATTCAATTTAGTCCCTTCCTTGCAAATTAGTCCCTACTAAGTTTGCAAGGGTTTGCAAAGTGATCCTTCTAATTAATTAATCCAATTAATTAATTCCAAATCTAGTACAACTCTATATAGCGTGTGACCCCATAGGTTCTATCTAGTTGGTAGCAACTATTTGCTAATATGGAGCGGTTTCTAGCAAAACATCCATTCTAGCCAACTAATAGAATAGTCATCTAGACAACCTTGTACAAGTAATTATCTCATCCCTTTGCCTCCATATCCGGATTGGACACGAGACATACAAGTCACACTCGTATATCCAATCCATAGTTTCTCGATCCATGGAATAGCCTTATTCGTGCAAATAACATCAATATCCCATATTGATTTATTTGAGTCTGGCCAGACATTCTATAAGCACTATCCTTCGAGTGGCCTAGGATATTTGTTCCCGTTATGTGGGAGGGGAAAATCCTCTCTACGTCCACTACGATCTCTAAGCTTGCTTCTCATTGTATCCAGTACACGCCTTTATAACCACCCAGTCACGGTGTAGCGTTTAACGCTACCAAGATCACAATGATCCACAACTAGAATATCTAGTGACTTCAAGTCTAAGGATGACAATACCATTGTACCCGAGAAGCACTTGTGACTCAACATAACATGTATGTAGCCTTCTCGGTGATGGGTCAATCCAGTGCAACATTCCATAATGCACACCTATGTGTTGGATCGTGATATCTCCATATCAATCCAACCCCATACTTGTAATACCCCGATATTTTAGGGGGTATTTTAGGGAGTTTAACGAATTTTTCGGACCATTATTTGAAATTAAAAAAGTTGTTTTCATGCACTAAAAGTTGTTTTTCATTATTATTATCATTATTATTATTATTATTATTGTTATTATTATTATTATTATTTATATTTTATCAAAAGTTTTTTTTTATATTTTTAAGATGTCATTTTTTTTATAGTTAGTTGGGTGTAAATTAGTGGGTGAAGTGTAGTGGGTCGTGTAACGTTATAGCGTGCCCAAAACGTGTCTTTTAATAACTTTTACGTAACCAACCACCGCGTCACACCGTGTGCCCGCAACACCCTAACCTTCCTCCCTTCATCTTCTCCATCAACATTGAAGAACAGGGGATGTTTCTTCCCCAATTTCCGGCGACCACCCATGGCAAGAGCCAATATTTTGACCTCCCCTCTCCTAATCTCCGCCATGATTTCCGCCAATCAAAGTCAAGATGAAATCTTTGCATCAATTTCACTGATTTTGAACATCCAATTTTTCCGATTTGGGTTTACAGTACCCACACCTCAATCTCTCGCTCGTCTCTCTCTCTCACGCTCTGTCTCTCTCTCTCTCTCTCGCGCTCTGTCTCCCCCTCGCCATCTCCCTCTTCTCTCTGTTGGCGCCGAGCGAAAACCCAGGCCGACGGCACCAGGCCCGAAGCCCAGAACCGCCGACGGAACCCAGGCCGCCCGACGCCGCCGCCCTCTGCGCCGTCGCCCTTCTGCGTCGCCGAGACCCCCGACGCCGCCTCCCTCTGCTTCGCCGCCATCACCACCACCGTTCGCCTCTCTGTCCCGGCGAACCCCAAGCAGCGGCAGGAACCCATCACCGCCGCTGCCTTCTTCTTCGGGCGTTCTTTTCAATCGGTAAACCCCCCTGTTTTGATTTCATTCCAATCTCAACTCTTGCTCTACCCTTTAGCAATGAATTTGGTTGTTTGGGATTTGAAGATTTGTTGTGGGTGAAGGTAGAATAGTTACAGATGGGTTTGTTGGAGAAGATGAATTGGACTGGTTTTGTTTGTAAAAGCAGGGGGTGTGAAAGTGTCTTTTTACAAAAATGGGGGTAGGCTTTTGTATGAAGTGAAACTGTTTAGGGGGCTGATTGTATATCAACTAATTGTAATTTTAAGTTATTTCTTTATCATAATATAAATTAGTATTTCTTATGTGTATACATATTTATCAATTGTAAGTTAATTATCGTTTTCAAAAAAATAAGTATGCAACTTTATAATCAAATTAAAATAGTATTTTATAAGTGTATATTAATTATACTATATTCTCTTAAACAACTAAATAATCATGTTTTCGATTTTATCGCAAAATAAATTCTTTTCACTTATAACATAGTTTTCGTTAATATAACTTTATAATAAAAATAGTTAAGCTTTAACTTTAGTTTAAGCTTCCATTTTCACTTATCTAAACTTTAAATTTATATAGCTATCTTTGTGTATATAATTTCACCTTAGTAATTTAAATAATTATTCTAGAACATCTAATAAAGTTTTCTTTACCTCAAATATTACTTTTATAATTATAAGTCACTATTTTTCTTATTTTAATTTATATTCTAAACGTAAAATTATAGCCAGTGTAATATATTTTGTTTGTGGAATTAATTGGGGATTTCACTTGCATTTCATATAGGACAATTTAATTGCAATTTGTTGTGTGATGTATATGTGTTAATATAGGATTATGTGATTATTGTAGATACCGAGTTCGTAGGAGGCGAGTTCATCGAGGACCCCTACTACTAGTTCAGTGCTAGCTTGTGTGTGTGAAGTTCTCACCTCATTTCCAGGTAAGTTTATGCGCACAATACTTTAACTATCAAAATATGTCTTGGCGTGTGTACTTGTGTTTCAAACAATGGTTTAAAGTCTTGAAATTGGAGAATCTCTCTTGCAAATATTCTTTTGAAAGATATGTGGTTACTTCTGAATTTCGAACCGATGTTTCTAAAATGATCTTGTGGAATATAAATGAACGATAAATGATATGGGGCGATGTACAGAGGATATGTGTGAAGGCTACGGCCGGAGGCGCACGTGAGACGACCTCCTAGGGTTTCATACCCTACCCTATACGGGTTTATAAAATTGTGAAAGCTATAGAGTACTACCTATGCATGTGTGGGTCACAACTGTATAGGGGTGTCGACACTTAAGGTCCTTTAGCTACGTGATGGGCGGGGTAGTGTCGGGCTACCTACAAACGCCCTGGGTGAATTGGGATGGACTGTGATATCCCAAGAGGTACCTGTGTCATGATATTATTGCATCGTGACCTCTCTGTGGGCAATCGTTACCCGCTGGGCTCTAATACGCCTCAGCTCAACTAATAATTTAAATTGTGGAATCTCTTCAGTTACATTCTTTTCATTATTTCAGCCAAAACTCTGTTTTACATATTGTGGTATATTTCTTACTCAGTTTTCACTGACAAATGTTTTTCTGCGTCGGCTTTTGCCATTTGAAAACCCGAAGGTTATGAATAAAGGTGGGGGAACGTGCACACGTAGCTGAAGGCGAATAAGAAGCTAGGAATCACCTAGTTAAATTGTTAACATTTAGTTGAATTTTTTTTTGAGAATTCAAACTTTGTCATCGTTGTTTCCTTTTTAAAACTTTGTAAGGAGGGTTTCTCCTTTACTTTTATGTCAATAAAGCACTCTTGGATATCGTTAAGTTGTACTAGCAAGGAACCGTAGGTTCCGGGTTGTCAAAGTTGGTATCAGAGCCGACGGTTCCAACACTAGTACGACTTCTCGATTTCCATTAAATAAAGATTCAAAATAACTGGAAGCTTTTCAAAAATTTAAAATGGATATAGGATAACTAAAACCGGAAATAAAATTTGAACAAGCCGGGGTTGTGGGATAGTACAATAGGGTTCCTTGTTATTTGTGATTCCTTTGCTACTTGGATGTGAAATTTGTTATGTGCTACATGTATACCTCAATGTGTGTCATTACTGGATAATTGTTCTACGCATGTGATTTCTTGATTACTTAGATTATCTGAAATTAGTTCCGTTGAGATTATGAGTGTATACGCGGTCTAGTACACTTCCGAGACTCCTTTTCTCTTCTTTCTGAACATGGACTTGGACGAGGACCAAGGATATGGGCAAGACCAAGTTGAAAACCAAGATGAGGACGCATAGGAGGAGCTTATAGATTGGGATGCCGATATGGATGAGGTCGATGAGATTGACGAGAAGGAACATGAAGGAAACAATGAGGCGGAAGAGATTAGATCGACGCTGCTGATAGCGAGCTCATGCTCCCCACTGATGACGAAGAGTAGTTCCACACCTATCCCACCCTTAGGATTGTCATCTACTGCATTTCTTTTATCACGAGAGCGAACGTTTAGCTTACTTTAGGAGTTACTATTTACTTTATAGAATTGAGTAGCTCCTTACCATTTAAATGTTTATGTGGATTATTTGATGGATGGATAAATGTATGCTTAATTATTGAAACTTATAGGCTGCATGTATGTGAACTAGAAGTAGAATTCTTTTCGACCTATATTAAGTAAAGTTATATATTTAAACAAAGGTACAATGCAATATTATACCAGGAGACGTGCAAGAGAAGTAGGAACAATGAACCAGGGAGGTCAGCAAACCCATGGCGGCCAAGTTCCACCCGTCGACCCCATTGAATTTCAGGAGATGCGTCAGGCAACCCTAGCTCTCACCCAAATTCTACAAAACACCCACAATGGAGGGGGAAATGTTATGAGTAGGGTAGCTGAACTCCGCCCGGACTTCTTTTATGGGACGGATGACCCCACCACCTTGGAAAACTGGATTAGGCACTTTGGAAAGGTCCTAGTATCTGCGCGCTGCCCTGAAGATCAGCGTGTCGAAGTAGCCCTCTACTACTTCAAGAAGGAGGCTGACAACTGGTGGTCAGCCAAGGGAGAAGAACTTCTTGCCCAGCAGGGATTTGGCTGGGAACAGCTGAAAGCAGCGCTACGAGAACGTTTCTATCCTGAACATGTCAAGGATAGGAAGTTCAAGGAATTCATGAACTTGAAACAGGGAAGTGACAACCCTTATGATTATCATCAGAAATACATGGAGTTGATGAGGTTTGGAAGGGAACTGGTGCCGACTGAGGCAAAGAAGATCAAGAGGTTTGTAGGAGGTTTAAACTTCCAACTCCGAATGGCCTTGATTGCGACTCGATTTGACACCCTCATGGACGCTTATGGGGCAGCTCAGGACGCCCAGAATTTGATTGATGAGAATAATGAAGAAACTAAGAAGAGGAAGTCTGAGGCACTGGCAGGGACAGGTTTCCAGAATCGTGGTTCGGGAAACAATAGCGGAGATAAAAGGTTTCGTCCCAACCCAGCCCCCACCAATCAATTTGGAAACCAAGGCCAGGTACGAATCTACAACTGCAAACAATGCGGCATGAACCATCCAGGAGTGGACTGTCGGGGGAACAAAGTTAACTGCCTCAATTGTGGTAATCTAGGCCATCGAAGGTTTGAATGTCGTTCAAGACCCTCAGGGAACAACAGCGGTGGAAGCTTCAACAACAACAACTTCAATAACTCCGGGAATAACAATGGTGGAGGATATGGAGGAAACAATGTGGACCGCCAAGGGGGAAATGGAGGATACAACCGTGGAGGAAACAACTACGGAGGGAATAACAGCGGTTATAATCAGGGAGGCAATAACAACCGTGGGAATCAGTATGGGGGAAACAACAACAATGCCGGCAACAGAAACAACAATGGAGGAGGCTATAACCGAAGTAACAACTGGCAGGGAGGAAATGGTTACAACAACCGACCCCAAGGAAACAACAATGCTACTTCGGCAACCACAGTAGCAGGCGCACCTGCACCTGTAGCCACAGCACGCAGCGCAGCTGGAACCATCAATGTGATGAATCAGACTCAGGCAGCACAGGCCAACGTGGTGACTGGTACATTCCTAATCCATTCTACCCCTGCTTTTGTGTTATTTGATTCTGGAGCCACATTCTCTTTCATTTCATCTACTTTTGCTAAGAAGTTAGACTTACCAAATCCTACCCCAATATCTATCTCAATCTCTACCCCTACTGGAGAAGTCACACCCTGCAATACCATGTACCCTGGAGTCAACCTAGAAATCTTAGGAGCCAAGCTACCTTCTGATCTAATTCTTTTCGATCTCGGCAACCTAGATGTCATCTTAGGTATGGATTGGCTTAGCAAATACAAAGCAACAATAGAGTGTGCCACCCAAAAGGTTAGGTTTCGTGGGCCGAAAGGTGAACGTCTATCCTATAGAGGTATAACCACTGGACCCAAGATCCAAATCGTGTCAGCCTTAACCATCCTCTCCGATGTGAAGAAAGGGCATAGGGCATACCTCTGTACGATCCATGATCAGGAGAAAGAAGGGGAGAAATTAGAGGATATCCCAGTTGTGAACGAATTTCCAGATGTCTTTCCCGAAGAGCTTCCAGGAATGCCACCTAAGAGAGCCGTGGATTTTGCGATAGACTTAGTACCAGGAACTGGACCAATCTCGAAGGCACCATATAGGATGGCACCAGCCGAGTTAAAGGAACTTCAGGAGCAACTCAAGGAGTTATTAGACAAGGGTTTCATTAGACCTAGTGTTTCACCATGGGGAGCACCTGTTTTGTTCGTGAAGAAGAAGGATGGTAGCCTAAGACTTTGCATTGACTACCGTGAATTGAATGGAGTAACCGTTAAGAATAAGTACCCAATTCCAAGGATTGATGACTTATTCGACCAGCTACAAGGAGCCGATACCTTTTCGAAGATCGATTTAAGGTCTGGATATCATCAGCTTAGGATAGCTGAAAAGGATATTCCTAAAACGGCATTTCGAACTCGCTATGGCCACTACGAGTTTACGGTAATGCCATTCGGTCTCACTAATGCTCCAGCAGCATTCATGGAGTTGATGAACCGCGTTCTTCAGAAGTACCTAGATAAGTTTGTTGTCGTTTTCATCGATGACATCCTAATCTACTCGAAAGGGAAGGAAGAACATGCACACCATTTGAGGGAGGTGTTAGAAACTCTAAGGGAAGAGAAGTTGTATGGGAAGTTGTCAAAGTGCGAGTTTTGGTTGGATAGAGTGCCTTTCCTAGGGCATATTATATCCAAAGAAGGTGTGTCTGTAGACCCTGGAAAGATATCAGCAGTAAAGGACTGGCCCACACCAAAGAGCGTAACGGAGATAAGAAGTTTCCTAGGATTGGCGGGTTACTATCGACGATTCGTGAAGGATTTCTCCAAGATCGTGAAACCCATGACAACGTTAATGAAGAAGACAAGCAAGTACGTATGGGACAAGAATTGTGAGGAAGCATTCCAAACCCTAAAGGATAGGTTAACGTCGGCACCTGTGTTAACGTTACCTACTGAAGGAGGAGAATTTGAAGTCTACAGTGATGCGTCCAAGCACGGGTTAGGATGTGTTTTGATGCAAGATGGTAAAGTGATTGCGTATGCTTCAAGGCAACTAAAGTCCTACGAGGAGAATTACCCCACTCACGATTTGGAGTTGGCGGCCATAGTGTTTGCATTAAAGATATGGAGGCATTATCTTTACGGTACGACGTGCAAGATCTTTACCGATCACAAGAGCCTAAAGTACATATTCACTCAAAAGGAGCTGAATATGCGACAAAGAAGGTGGCTAGAATTGGTGAAAGATTATGATATCAAGATCCAATACCATGAAGGGAAAGCCAACGTAGTAGCGGATGCATTGAGCCGAAAGACGGAGCATACGGTAAATGCAATGTGGGTTTTACCACCTAAGCTTTGCGAAGAGTTTCGAAGACTGGAGATTGAAGTCTGCACGAAGGGAACAACGAACATGTTGTGTAATATGACGATAGTACCGGACATCTTCGAAGAAAAAAAGAAGCACAGAAAGAAGACGCTTTCCTACAAAAGATTAAGGAGAAGATCAACAAAGGCGAAGCACCCGATTTCAAAGAGGAGGAAGACGGAAGCGTGAAATTCAAGGGAAGATGGTGTGTACCAATAAAATGCGCGGAAGTAAAGGAGAAGATTATGAGGGAAGCTCATAACACGCCTTATTCGGTACATCCAGGAGGAGACAAGTTGTACAAGGATTTGAAAAAGAACTTCTGGTGGAAAGGTATGAAGAAGGAAGTAGCTGATTTCGTATCTCGATGTTTGACGTGTCAAAAGGTTAAGTTCGAGCACAAGAGACCAGGTGGGATGTTACAACCATTGGAGATACCGGTATGGAAATGGGATTCCATCTCAATGGATTTTGTTACGGACTTACCTGTTTCAACTAATGGGCTGAACCAGATTTGGGTGGTAGTCGATAGATTGACGAAAACTGCAAGATTCATTCCCATGAAGGACACGTGGGACATGGAAAAGAGGGCGGATGCATACATCAAGAATGTAGTAAGACTACACGGAGTACCTAGCTCGATTATTTCTGATAGGGATCCAAACTTCTTATCACACTTCTGGAAGGAGCTACAAAAAGCCATGGGTACCGAGCTAAGGTTCAGCACAGCGTTTCACCCAGCTACGGATGGACAGACCGAAAGAACGATTCAAACGTTAGAAGACATGCTACGAGCTTGCATTTTGGACTTTGGAGGTTCATGGGTGGATAAGTTACCACTTATCGAATTCTCTTATAATAACAGCTACCATGCTAGCATAGGGATGGCACCCTACGAAGCACTGTATGGGAGGAAGTGCAGGACACCGCTGTGTTGGAGTGACATCAGCGAGACTATCATTCTTGGGCCACAAATGATCGAGGACTCGACAAACCAGATTCGAATGATCCAGCAAAGGATGAAAGCGGCCCAGGATCGACAAAAGTCTTACGCGGATTTAAAGAGAAGGCCATTGGAATTCAAAGTTGGTGACAAAGTGTTCCTAAGGGTTTCGCCTACAAAGGGGGTTATGCGTTTTAATCAGAAAGGAAAATTAAGTCCCAAGTTCATTGGACCTTACGAAGTACTGGATCGTATAGGAGAGGTAGCCTATCGCCTGAATCTTCCTAACAGCCTAGGTAGAGTCCATAACGTCTTTCATGTGTCCCAACTCAAAGCTTATGTACCCGACCCGAGCCATATCATTGATCCCGAGCCTGTTGAACTTGATCCCTCTCTTACCTTTGAACAACAACCAATCAAAATCCTTGATACAAAGACCAGGAACACCCGTACCAAGTCCACCACGCTGGTCAAGGTTCTTTGGTCAAACCACCAAACGGAAGAGGAAACTTGGGAAGCCGAGGCAGACATGAGGAAACGTTACCCACACCTCTTCGACCAGGTATGAGCCGAGTGACGGGGACGTCACTCCTTTTAAGGGAGATGTGATTTAACAGCCGTATATTTAATTACCTGTCTTGTCTTGTTATTATGTGCACATTAGAACTGCATACCACATACTTGCATTGGGAGATTCGATTTACTTTAAGCTTCGGGGACGAAGCTTTGTTTTAAGGGAGATGTGATGTAATACCCCGATATTTTAGGGGGTATTTTAGGGAGTTTAACGAATTTTTCGGACCATTATTTGAAATTACAAAAGTTGTTTTCATGCACTAAAAGTTGTTTTTCATTATTATTATCATTATTATTATTATTATTATTATTGTTATTATTATTATTATTATTTATATTTTATCAAAAGTTTTTTTTTATATTTTTAAGATGTCATTTTTTTTATAGTTAGTTGGGTGTAAATTAGTGGGTGAAGTGTAGTGGGTCGTGTAACGTTATAGCGTGCCCAAAACGTGTCTTTTAATAACTTTTACGTAACCAACCACCGCGTCACACCGTGTGCTCGCAACACCCTAACCTTCCTCCCTTCATCTTCTCCATCAACATTGAAGAACAGGGGATGTTTCTTCCCCAATTTCCGGCGACCACCCATGGCAAGAGCCAATATTTTGACCTCCCCTCTCCTAATCTCCGCCATGATTTCCGCCAATCAAAGTCAAGATGAAATCTTTGCATCAATTTCACTGATTTTGAACATCCAATTTTTCCGATTTGGGTTTACAGTACCCACACCTCAATCTCTCGCTCGTCCCTCTCTCTCACGCTCTGTCTCTCTCTCTCTCTCGCGCTCTGTCTCCCCCTCGCCATCTCCCTCTTCTCTCTGTTGGCGCCGAGCGAAAACCCAGGCCGACGGCACCAGGCCCGAAGCCCAGAACCGCCGACGGAACCCAGGCCGCCCGACGCCGCCGCCCTCTGCGCCGTCGCCCTTCTGCGTCGCCGAGACCCCCGACGCCGCCTCCCTCTGCTTCGCCGCCATCACCACCACCGTTCGCCTCTCTGTCCCGGCGAACCCCAAGCAGCGGCAGGAACCCATCACCGCCGCTGCCTTCTTCTTCGGGCGTTCTTTTCAATCGGTAAACCCCCCTGTTTTGATTTCATTCCAATCTCAACTCTTGCTCTACCCTTTAGCAATGAATTTGGTTGTTTGGGATTTGAAGATTTGTTGTGGGTGAAGGTAGAATAGTTACAGATGGGTTTGTTGGAGAAGATGAATTGGACTGGTTTTGTTTGTAAAAGCAGGGGGTGTGAAAGTGTCTTTTTACAAAAATGGGGGTAGGCTTTTGTATGAAGTGAAACTGTTTAGGGGGCTGATTGTATATCAACTAATTGTAATTTTAAGTTATTTCTTTATCATAATATAAATTAGTATTTCTTATGTGTATACATATTTATCAATTGTAAGTTAATTATCGTTTTCAAAAAAATAAGTATGCAACTTTATAATCAAATTAAAATAGTATTTTATAAGTGTATATTAATTATACTATATTCTCTTAAACAACTAAATAATCATGTTTTCGATTTTATCGCAAAATAAATTCTTTTCACTTATAACATAGTTTTCGTTAATATAACTTTATAATAAAAATAGTTAAGCTTTAACTTTAGTTTAAGCTCCCATTTTCACTTATCTAAACTTTAAATTTATATAGCTATCTTTGTGTATATAATTTCACCTTAGTAATTTAAATAAATATTCTAAAACATCTAATAAAGTTTTCTTTACCTCAAGTATTACTTTTATAATTATAAGTCACTATTTTTCTTATTTTAATTTATATTCTAAACGTAAAATTATAGCCAGTGTAATATATTTTGTTTGGGGAATTAATTGGGGATTTCACTTGCATTTCATATAGGACAATTTAATTGCAATTTGTTGTGTGATGTATATGTGTTAATATAGGATTATGTGATTATTGTAGATACCGAGTTCGTAGGAGGCGAGTTCATCGAGGACCCCTACTACTAGTTCAGTGCTAGCTTGTGTGTGTGAAGTTCTCACCTCATTTCCAGGTAAGTTTATGCGCACAATACTTTAACTATCAAAATATGTCTTGGTGTGTGTACTTGTGTTTCAAACAATGGTTTAAAGTCTTGAAATTGGAGAATCTCTCTTGCAAATATTCTTTTGAAAGATATGTGGTTACTTCTGAATTTCGAACCGATGTTTCTAAAATGATCTTGTGGAATATAAATGAACGATAAATGATATGGGGCGATGTACAGAGGATGTGTGTGAAGGCTACGGCCGGAGGCGCACGTGAGACGACCTCCTAGGGTTTCATACCCTACCCTATACGGGTTTATAAAATTGTGAAAGCTATAGAGTACTACCTATGCATGTGTGGGTCACAACTGTATAGGGGTGTCGACACTTAAGGTCCTTTAGCTATGTGATGGGCGGGGTAGTGTCGGGCTACCTACAAACGCCCTGGGTGAATTGGGATGGACTGTGATATCCCAAGAGGTACCTGTGTGATGATATTATTGCATCGTGACCTCTCTGTGGGCAATCGTTACCCGCTGGGCTCTAATACGCCTCAGCTCAACTAATAATTTAAATTGTGGAATCTCTTCAGTTACCTTCTTTTCATTCTTTCAGCCAAAACTCTGTTTTACATATTGTGGTATATTTCTTACTCAGTTTTCACTGACAAATGTTTTTCTGCGTCGGCTTTTGCCATTTGAAAACCCGCAGGTTATGAATAAAGGTGGGGGAACGTGCACACGTAACTGAAGGCGAATAAGAAGCTAGGAATCACCTAGTTAAATTGTTAACATTTAGTTGAATTTTTTTTTGAGAATTCAAACTTTGTCATCGTTGTTTCCTTTTTAAAACTTTGTAAGGAGGGTTTCTCCTTTACTTTTATGTCAATAAAGCACTCTTGGATATCGTTAAGTTGTACAAAGGAACCGTAGGTTCCGGGATGTTTCAATACTAGTCTATAGATGATTGTCCCATTTAATCATTATACTTGACTAGGGATATTTAAGATAAACAACACGATTGTAAATCTAAGGACTTCATTATATTAAATATCCAATAAATAATAAATGAATTTTCTAGCCATATACAAATTCATACTAACCTAGATTGCCTCTAGGGCATCTATTCCAACAACATTACCTCTGACGCGAATCGTTCTGTTTCTTTGTTCACCTCTCTTCTTTTGTTCGACCTTTTGACTTTGCAATGTTTTATTCTACACTTCAGCTTCTACAGGAATTGATTCAACCAAGCACCAATAAAAATAAATACTAACTAATCCTCGTAAAAAATGACACATGTTTCGAAACCAATGGTAGAATTAGAATCGCGTTCACACTGTTCTTAGCGAAGTTATGCCGATTTAGAGAATGTTAGCGAATATAATTAGCAGCTTCATTCACAACTGGTTTTCGATGTCGAAGGATCAAGAAACCCCATGCCAACTCAAAAACTTAGATTTACTCTCTTGGAATATTCATTTTACGAATTTATGCTTTAAGTATTTAAACTGGACAGAACACAGTAGCTCCTTACCGAAAGCAATCAAAGACACTATGGTTGCATACCTTCACTGTTACAACAAGAAGGAAGAGGAAATAGAGATATCCAATAGATATGCTCAGCGTGGAGATATAAGTCAAGCGGAGGAGAAGACGAGAATATGACATGGAAAGAAGGATACTTGTCACGATGATGTCTCTGTGGAATGCATCTATCACTTTTTCGTTACTACTTCACGTTGTGCATGATGGAAGTGTTATTGTCAATTTAACAAGGCAAAAAGTAGGAGATATAGTAGAATTTACACTTAATTTTACGTGATTCGACAAGTTAACTACGACCGCGGTGCAAGAAGGCTATTTTGTAATCACTTCATGAGATAAAGAAACATTACACGTTAGCTACTCTGCAATACACGAATTCTCTATTAGCGGGACCGAACCATACCATGCTTAACCGCCAATGGGGGCGGACTCGTGCTGTCTCTTTTTCTCTATCCTTAAATCTGTGTGAACACTCTTTTCTGGTACTCTCTGGCACACATAAACACGTATGAGCATGCACCTATTTATAGGTATATTGTCATCATCCTACTAAGGCAGAAATATCTTGAATATATCTCTAAAGTATAAATTCACCAATCAGGAAAGAGTCCAGTCTTTGACCACATCTTCTGATTTATCTTCATGCATGAATTCTAGCGAACGATGTCCATGTGTCATTGCTTGATCTCCAAGCTAGGATCTCCCAACATACGTTGACAAAATATTCACCAAATCTCCATAGCAAATTTTGAGCCAATTAATTATGAATAGAATAGTCAAACAACCCAACCCAAGAGGGCCTGTCACAATATCACGCCGAACCCTAGTGGACCGGCCTCGCCAACACTTCACACATGGTAACACACATGGTAACACAGAACGATACCGGATGAAAATTGTGTCCGAATAAATTCAGGTGCACATAAGTTGGTCGGACATGAGGCACCATGTTATAGCAGTAGTAAGAAATACTTTTTTGTTGAAAAACTAATGTTTTTCTTTTCCTTTATGACCTAATTTCCCCCATAAATGAATAAATAAAATAACATAAAATATAATATAATATGACGTAATCAATTTAGGAAAATATCCACAGTTCCAGTCTCGGATGGAGTATACAAGTCAACATAAAAGGAAGACTCCGTTTCTTCGTCAACAAAACGGCTTCATCAGTCTCCTCTCTCAGTCATCAGTTTAGTTTCGCCGACGACGGACTTGCCAACGACGAAGACAACTCTCCAGTCTTCACCTCCATACATATCTATCTACAATCGCCATCCACATCTACGTATTTCAACATTCTAATCAAATACTTCACTTTCCTCTCTCTCTCGACTTTAGGAAGAATTAGACTCTTCAATCTGAAATCCGTATCTTCAGTATGGAGAATTCTAGGGTTTCCGATCGGTACGACTCTAGATCCCATTACTTGAGCAGCAAATCGTTCAACTATCAGAAACTCGATAACACCGAATCGTTGAACGGCGAGTTCGGATTCGGAGACCGGAGATTCGCCTTCTCACGGCAGACCTCTTTCCAGCAATCAGTCCAGCCTCAGAGTCCAATTTCAATACTCCAGAACCATTCTGCTAAGCCTTTGCTGTCTCGGACGGTGTCGAGCATAGACATACCACCAGGGGTTTGTCATCATGATGATGAGAGTGAGAGCTTATGGGGAGAAGATAATAAGTCTTTTTCTGGACAAGGGAAGGGTTCGGATGAATTGTCGTCGGTTTTAGGGTTTTTGACATCGGCTATTAGAGCTGTGAGGTCTGGTAACAGACCTATGAGGAATTTACTTGTGTTGATCTCCCTCAATGTAGCTTATTCGACTGCCGAATTGTGCATAGGCCTTCTTACCGGCCGGATAGGTACATCCAAGCTGACACTCCAGTTCTTTTATTGGTTTGCTTTCATGAATTTTATTGGAGTGATAGGTTGTTTATTTTGGTTGATTGGGTTTCAGGTTTAGTCTCTGATGCATTTCATTTGACGTTTGGATGCGGGCTATTAACATTTTCATTGTTTGCGATGGCTGCATCGAGGAGAAGCCCTGACAAAGTCTATAATTACGGGTGAGATAAAAAACTTCTCCATTGTGGGAATGATAATGCATCTTTTCATGCTTACATCCAATCTTCTCATGTCTAATCTCATCACATAAAATGCACAGATTTGTGAGTGATACTAAATCACCAGTCCTTATATAGCTATGGGTATAGTGAAGGTGTTTATTTCCTATACTCGAGAACCAGTCAAGTATCTGTAGTTTAAATGATACTGAAGAACTGCAGGTTCAATGTTTACAGTGTGTAAATAAGTTATAGTGATCTTGCTTTGTTCTTTTACCTGTAGGTACAAGAGGCTGGAAGTTCTTTCGGCTTTCACTAATGCTGTAAGTAAACCACATTTCTTGACTTAATGGTTCCATTTCTTTGAAAATATGAATTCAGTAGTATTGTGCCTTGTCTAATCTCGAACTAATCTTTCCTTGTTGAACTTGGCCATCAGGGAATACACTTGAATTCAGAATCTTCCCATTTTGATGCATAGTGCCCTATGAACTTTCTTCTTGTGCATAAATTGATTTCAGAATTAATCGGTGCACTAGTCAGTACAATACCTGCTATATTGACCCTCACTATCTGTGAATGGTTTGTTTCAGATTTGCAGTAGGAAGTATTAATATTATTATAGTTGACACGGCAAAATTAGTAGTCAATGACTAGAAAGGTTATGCATATAATATATATTTTTGGTTGAAGATATAAGGACAGGAAACACTAACCATTTGCTACCATTCCACTTTGTTTTAACAATCCTAATAGAACTCAACTAGCTTTAGTTCCAATAGTGAAGGAAGAACACATAACAGATCACATTAGGCCAGCAAAGAAACAATTCATGCCATTCTTATCTATAGTAACAATACTCATGTTGCAGTGTTTCACATAGCAAATTTCGATCCAAGAAGACGAGCACTTTAAGGCACAGTTCATGTTATTGAGGCTGTTTGGCACAGGCAGTTTATTTTATTTTATTTCATTTATTATTATTTTTTTTTTACGAACTAAATCTAGTTTTTAGGGTTTCAAAAACCAAAAATGTCTGAATATACCTCTTAAGAGTCCGGCACCCAGAATTTATATAACCAGTACCCAGGTGTGCTAAACTGGGCACTGAATAGTGTGCCACGTGGCGCAAAGTGTGGCGCTGGCAAGTACTAAGTACTTATTTTCTTGATCACCCCAACTGGTCCACTGGTCTTGTGACCAGGGCACCGGTCACAACCACAAAAGTCCCATTTTGATGAAAAAAACTATCCTGTGTCCAGTTTGCATGACCCGTCCCCTAGAAAAAAAAAAAACACTATCAACCAAACAACCAAGTTTTTTGTTAAAAATAACCAACAACCGTTCAATCCCAATATAGCCATTATTTTCAACTTGTAGATCGAGAGTAATACAAAGTCGGAAAAGCATCAACCAAGAGAAAAAGAAGCAAAAAGCTAAAACATCCAACACATTCCAGTTATTAGAACAGATTTACATATTTGTTTTGATAAGCTACACGATATAAATAATCCGTGTTGTGGAAAATCTAGAAGAATAAATTTGAAACAGTGAGATTCTTAGGCCAATTTTGAATAGAAATAACTGAAAGAGAAAACTTTGTCGACGAACAGAAAGCAAGGTTAATAAAGAAATAACGGAAATAAATTATAAAATCTGTTTTGTAGAAAATCTTGAAGAATAAATTTAAAACAGTGAGATTCTTAGGCTAATTTTGAATAGAAATAACTGAAAGAGAAAACTTTGTCGACAATTCAAACAGTAACAGAAAGCAAGGTTAAGTGAAGATAACTGGAATATGAGATGGAAACCGGAAAAATTGATGTGCTAATGGAGCTGAAGAAAAAGAAGATGGGTTAATGAAGAAGCACTGGAGCTTTTGCCTTGAAAACCACTACCTCTTTCCGGGTGTTCTGTCCCCTCTGAAAAATGAGGAAAGCTGTTAGAAATTTGTTCAGTCGTGAGCGTTATCTAGAATGTGATAAAAGTAATTACAGTTTGAGGGTACAAGGTTTGCTTTGATTTTTAATATTTTACTGGTTAACGTGTTTAAAAGAACATTTTTTTTACTTAGTAGTATATGCTGACTAAATTGGACAAGATGAAGCTTTAACCCTGACAGATATTAACAAAAGTGGTTCTTCTATTGTGGGTTGAATTCACATGCTAGAATAGACACAATATATGTTTTCCACTTTCTCTATCATATTAATTTTTAGTTAACTCATTTTAACAAAATGTTATATATGGTGTCAAACTGATGCAGAGAGATAGTGAGATGAAACTTTTTAGGACGTTTATGACCGGTTTTGAGGCCCCAACAAGCATAGTAATATTCTAGAATACGAATTAGGAGTTCAATGAAGAAACCACCGCACATGTTGTCCCCTAAATGTGCAAGAAGATAATGGAAGGAGGTCGTATGATTTTCCCCATGTATCATCTGGCATCATGACATAGATACATGGAAGTATTACAGCCTGTTAGCGTTTCATCTTGAATGCGCATTCTCACAATACCAGTGTCTCTGGATATGCTTAATGTCTTTTCTTGACTTTGACCTGGCAAACCTGCTGACACTCACCCCTTCAATGTGGTGTTGCATAGTGATATATGCCACTCACTATTTATGCACGAACGAAATTATGTCTCATTCGATTCTTTGGAGGAACCATTGTATTAATGATTATAATTTAGAGTTCTATTTTCTATTTTCATTGTGTTGGTTGCTCTTTCTGTGTTATATTTTCCTCGCCTAGTTAATTCCATGTCCCGAGTTAACATGATTCTGTTTTCTTTGTGCTGCATATGTAGACAGCTGTTTCTTTTATTCATGTCCTTCTCCATAGCCGTGGAAGCACTTCATGCTTTTATTCAAGATGAATCTGAGCACAAGTAAGTTTCTTTCTCACTTATTTGCTAACTTCTCATATAACTTTCATAGAGTTGTCAGTATATTGAAGGATCATTATCTAGTGGATAGTAATTAGTTCAGTTTCTAACTTTAATGGGAACCTGAAACAAATTAAATTCCTTATCTCCTTGGAGACAAATGCAAAAAATACTGCCATAAGATGGTGCTTTCATATCGTGCATTGGTAGGGTTGTTAATCAATATAGCACATATTTGACGTGTCCAGTATTATTCTATATGGTTGAGTCGACCTGACTTCATGATTTATGCACAATCCTCATGATGTTGCACATGCATGTCCTTACTGGCATGTTATGTTTCTGGACTCCCGGGTTGGGATTAGGCTGATTAGATTCGACTAGATGGACTATATTTAATACTATGTTTTTTTGTTGTATAAACTTAGTATTACTCCATAAACAGTCAAATCCCTTCACGTGGGAGGGGGGGGGGGACTAAATCAGGATTATTAATTATTAAACACCACATTTTCACCATTCAGTATGGGTATTAAAAATAGTCTAGACTTACTGAACTAAGTATGAATCAGTAACGGGCCATACTTAGTCCAGCTTGTCCATGATTCCATGTTTTGTGTACTTGCAGTTTACTCACTTAGCTGAGCAAGGGCTCTTCTTGTTTCCTATGCTTTGACTTAATTTCAGTTATCATTATATTAATCCTTTTTTATTTTGTCAATTTCAGGCATTACTTGATTGTTTCAGCAGTCACAAATTTATTGGTGAATCTTATTGGCGTTTGGTTCTTCCGAAACTATGCTCGCATTAGTCTTGGTTAGCCCTACTCATACTTAGCCTTTATCCTTTTCTTTTGTGTTGTTTTTAGCAGTTTGAGATGCTGAAAACGTTGTTTCAGCAGTCACAAATTTAGTGATCCTAGAGAATGGATAATCTAAAACTGAAAAGGAAAGTCAGAATTCGCGAAAGACAATGCTGGTTTTCCTCATTGGTGTACCAACATTTTAGGAGCTCTTTCATACTAAAAAATGACCGACTCGTGAATAATCAGCATGAAAAGTTTTACGTGTTAAATATCATTTTTTGAATGGGTGCACATGAGTAGTCATGCACCATGGACACCAGTGACACCCAAATGCTTCTGAAAAGCTATACCAATCCAGCCAGTTTGATTGGTGTACCACTGGACGAGTTTCCTGACCTAAGTCGTCGCAGAACACGGGACGGGAATGGGGACACGGAAGCGGCGGAACGTAATACGACATGGTGCTGGGTGCTCTGGGGGTAAGCTTCTGCCGATTGATCCATGGAGTGAGAGATGGTTTTACCTATTATACCTTGGCATAACTACACTTATAATTTGCTCCAATGACAAATACACAAAACAAGTCTTAGCAAATTGATAAAATACTCAAATAAATATCGTATGTAGTGCAATTGTGATTGATTAACCAAAACTATTGTCGCCTAGAGGAAGAAACCCTCAACAAAAGTAATCAAATAGGCAGGTAAACTAGCAAATAGTCTTGCGATCATCGAACGTAAAAGGTTTTCTTCCCGATTATGTTAAAGCTTCTGGGTTGCACTAATTGCTTTCCAGATCGCAAACCTACTCGTTTCGTGTAACCCCGGAACGGGATATGCGCCCAATTCAGCGTTTCCGGTACTATAGTTCCTTACTGGTCCAAATCCTTAAATGGGTTGTTCAAGTGACCAAATAGGAGTAACCCATTTGAACCAAGAGGTTCAACTATCAGAACCATTGAACATTTAATAAAACTGGTGACAGGTGAACAAATTCAATTGCAACTCGCAAAAGCAAATATATGGCTTAGATAGAGAATTGATCCCAGAACATGGTTGGTGAATCGTAAATTGGATCAGGAGTTCGAAATATGGTTCACTAGTGCCCTGGAACGGTGAATCTGATGATCCAGCAAATGATCACTATTTTCACCATGATCATTTCCCTATGAGTGGAAATTGAAGTCAAATCTGCGGAAATATGTGCAGTGCTAGTGTTTTGACTTGAAACTAGTACAAAATTTGGATTGTTCAATATTATATTCCAGAGGCTTTTTGGTTCAATTGTAAATAATTGTTGATGCATATTATTATCGCTCGGTCCCTTTTTTACGTGAATATAAGTCATCAACTTGTTACTGCATTTTTTAAAAATGTTTCAAGACTTTCTTACATTTAATTTATTGTATATCTAAGTGGCCCACCAGTTTGGACTGTGATCCATTGGTTGAACCAGGACCTGACCCTACCCATTTTAACGACCACGACCAAACTGGATTACTATAGTTCATGTTTTATGTTGAATTGCCTTTTTAAGGAGGGTATCACACAAGCCATAAAACCATGTTCTAGAAGCTCTTTTTTTTGTCAAATGTTATAGAAGCGCAAAATGCTACCTTTCTAACCTTCTCCATGTAAAAAAAACATTGTAGTATATTATAATCCTCATGCTATATGCACAGTCCTTTTGACAGAACAAATGATCTGTGTTCCTAATCAGATTGTTAACTTCGGTTGACATTTGATTGATTGTGGATGCACTCTTACCTTTCTGACTGGGGCAGTGTCTGTACTTGTATAACTGACGTTGATGTGGTTACTTCATAAGGTGGCTGGTGGCACATATTCTTAGATGAATACATTTTTATCCATAATGTGTTGCTCTTGAATGAATAGACTTACCTTTTAAGTGGTGGAAGCTTTTCATTGCCAATTGAAGTGATATGAACTGCAGTTTCTTATGTGGTTTGGCTACTTGCAGTGTATAGGAAAGCAGAAGATATGAACTACCATTCAGTTTGCTTGCATGTTCTTGCTGACTCTATTCGCAGGTGAGAATTATACTAGCTTTATCCTTCTACTGCATCCATCTGTTCACACAGATAGAAAACAAGTAAACAAAGAAAAAGAGATGGGAGTAATAATTTACGAGCTGATTCATTCTGTGTATCTGAACTTACGTCTTGTTTATATGCTAATTATTCAGTGCAGGTTTGATCTTGGCATCTTGGCTTCTGACCCTTGGGTAATCTTCATTTGACTTTAGATTATATGACACATTTTTGTTTTCCACTACCCAAGTTATTTTCTTGTGTTTTAGGGTTAATAATGCCGAAGTTCTGTGTCTGGGACTAGTTTCCGTCACAGTTTTCATGCTTGTCATGCCTCTATTTAAGACTACTGGCGGTATACTGCTCCAAATGGCACCACCTACTATACCATCTTCAGCTTTGAGCAAGTGCTGGAGACAGGTATTACTTTCTTTTGAATGAGGATTTGGTGTTCTTTATTTAGAATAAAGAATCCGTGTTCTTGTTTTGTTAATTCTCGCTAACGTCACTTTAATTAGGTAACATCTCGAGATGATGTGTCTGAAATTTCCCAAGCCCGTTTCTGGGAGTTGGTACCAGGTCGGGTAGTTGGTTCGCTCTCACTGCAGGTAATTCGATTGCCACTTGTGTATTATCTTCCTTTTACTATAACAATGTTTGGGTAGAACGATTTGTGGTGGGAAGAATAATGGGGAGGATTTGAAATTACTTTTTGCGCTTGGTGTCTTTCTTTTATTTATATTTTCCATTGAGATTAACTAGTTGCATATTATTCAAGTTTAATATCTTAATCCTGTCCCCAGTAAAAAAAAATTTAATCCTGGCCCATCATAAAAGCCACAATGTAATTTGACTACTTTAGGGTTGCGGCACATGACATTCAATCTGCTTTAAATTTAGGCTAAAATCAGTTTCCAGCCTCATAGTTTGAGGCAATTCTCAAAATGCTCCTCCAAGTCCGAAAATTTCCAGTTTACTCCTTCACCTTTACTTCGGTTAGAAATTCCAAATTAGGCCAATCTGTTCTATTAAGATCCTAGTATATCTAGTCACGTAACTTTTTTCTTTTCTTTTCTTTTCTTTTTTATTTATTTTTTTAAATTTGGAGTTAAGGTAATAAACTTTGACATCAAATGTACTCCACCCTTGGTGTTTTCCTTACTTTTTCTCTAACCTTGTCTCATCTACCACCTAAAATCACGGATACACAATCATGACATTATCTGAACGCCACCATAGGTGAGCAGAAACAAGCACAAGCACAAGCACATTGCTTTTTAAGTTCTCTCTCTCACTAAACCAGCAAATACTTTGCATCCGATGCTCGCCTGTTCTCTTATGCTAAACCAACATACAAGTGCAGCTGCACATACTCAATCGATGACTTAAACCCAGTCTTCGCAAGCAATAGATAGCACATAAAGTCTGAGGAGATTTACTATTTTTAAAGTCCCAACTACACGACGGATCCAATATCTGCCGATCCAGCTAGGCTGGCAGCCTCTTGCTTCAAATCCGCTATATGACGGGTAGAAACGATTTCAGATGACTCAAAGGAAACCCTATCCCAATATATTGTTAAGGGCCCAAGTTGAATTTTTTAATAGAAAGACTACAGAACTTGAAATCAAAATTCTAGGACGATCAAGGCCACGCCCTTCCACTATGTTAGGTAGGCAGGGAAACGGCTTTTTTTGGAACGCTAGTCAAATCAAAACATAGCAACCCGTGGTACTACCGTACTACAAATAAAAAGAACCTTTGAACCGAGCACAATCGTTGCTTCAGAGACCCCATAACTGACTAAAGAGGGAGGGGCACAAAACAACTCGTTGGTTATGCCATTTTGGGTTCGAGTTCAAACCTGGGGATCGGCATCTTTTTAACTGAATCGATGGGTGGGGAATCCAGAATAGGAATTAAGAAATTGGAAGGAGTGGCAGTGAAGAATGAAATGGGTCTCTTAGGGGGCTTTGGGAGCTAAGAGTTGAGTTCTTCACGAGGGCTATTCATATAACAATTGTACTTGTTGGTTACACCCCCTATAGGTTGGTCCCTTATCTGTTTATTGCTAACTACCTTCTCTGCCACAAATGCCAAGCCCTGGCTTTCGCCTGCCCTAGGCTTATAGGATGGCAAATGAGGCTTAGCATCCATAAAATGGCCAAAGAAAAGGCTGGTTCTCCTGACGGCTTTGTTTTGGTTGAATCGATAGGCAATTAAGTGGGCTAACCGAAAGGTAAGGGCTAGGACGGGAGACAGGAGAGCACATGTGATCTAGTTAGTCCTAACCCTGGCTTTTGCCTGCCCTAGGCTTCTAGGATGGTAAATGAGGCTTAACATCCAATAAATGGCCAACGAAAAGGCCGGTTTTCCTTTCGGCTTTGTTTCGATTGATTCGATAGGCAATTAAGTGGGTTAACCGGAGGGGAAAGGCCTGGACGAGAGACGGGAGCATGGGTGATCTAGTTGGTCCTAGCCCTGGCTTTCGGCTGCCCTAGGCTTCTAGGATGGAAAATGAGGCTTAACCTTTAGTAAATGACCAAAGAAAAGGCCGCTTCTCCCGACGGCTTTGTTCCGATTGATTTGATAGGCAATTAAGCGGGCTAACCGGAAGGAAAGGGCCAGGACGGGAGACAGGGGAGCACAGGTGATGTAGTTGTTCCGTAGATGACAGCAGTACCCTCTCTAGTTTTCCATTGTGTGCTTATTTCGGCCTGATTGCCCAAGTTCGTATTGATCTGGAATGGGGGTCTAGGTTTTTTATTGGATATCATTATTGTGGGTGTAAGAAGTAATCTCTGGACGACTGAACCTCTTATGAGGGGTGTAAGTGGTTGAGTGATGGATGGTGTAGGTTTTGAGATGGCTCGTCCAGACACTGGTGGTAGCACCCTTAGACGTGTTAGTGGTGGTAGCTGCTCCTGCTTGGATGTGAAGACGAAATGCACACACTTTTTTGTTAGATTTGGTTAAAGACGAAGAGAGAGATAGAGGGGCAGCATTGTCCATACAAAGGAAGAGAACAATTGTTTGATTTATCGAAACGGAGTGGTTTGTTAGATTGTGACACACGGTAGCAATCTACATCATCATGTAGTAATCATATGCGTATTGACACAGAAATTTGACTGAGAAATGAATTGTTGACAGAACTAAAGACCAGGGATTAAATTGAGAACTTTCATACTTCATGGAGGAACATTATGAGAATAACCCAAACCATTAGGGGTGTGAATTGATCTTTCTTTTTCCTAGAATTTATAAAAACAGTTAATAATTCACAATTCTTTAAAATGGAACTTGGAATATTGAAATATTGATTGATAATGCAACTTTAGAATTCAGAACAGGCAGTCAAGAATAATGCCGATTTTACTTATATTGTATTGCATTTTATCAGATAATCTTGATTATACATTTTATTATATTTAAAGACCTGTATGTTATCAGTGAGTAGCAACAATGTCTGTCTTTCGGGCAATACAACTATACTAGACACTAAAAATGAAAAGAAAAGAAAAAACATCACAGTGAGTATCGATGGATTGACTATTTTCGCTGGTGTATGTTGTTAGGCAAGTCAACATATCTGTTAATTTCTTCCAAACTGGATGCGCTTTAGTTGTTTGTTTGAAATCTGAACCTTTCCGTTGTTTAAAGTGGGGTTTTGCATCTGCTGGATATCAACAGGTGAAGAAGGGGATGGATGATCGTCCAGTTCTACAGTATGTGCACGGGTTGTACCATGATTTGGGCATACAGGACTTGACGGTACAAACTGATTATGTATGAGACACACCAATTTCGTCTATGGTCTCCTTCATAGAAAAACTGGAACAGCTCTTAAAATACCGGATTCTTGTTATGGTTTATAGAATTTATCCTGGATAGTTACCCTTTAAATACAACAAGCAAAACATGTTAATAGTTAATAATACTTCCTGTTACGTGATAACGTTGAAATTTTGACTGAATTAATTGAATTGTTGTTATAGGAACATTGTTTGTCACATGTTGCCCCTGCATTTCCTCTTTAGATGAGTTTGGGTTTGAACTGGTTCCATCTATAGCTGCTTAAGAATCTACAAAATTGTTTATCGAGTGCTGAAATAAGAGTGAGTCTATGAATCACAAGTATACACTCCTTATCTAGTCTCTTGGGTGTAACGGGACTTAAAGATTGCCCCGCAAGGCAGCAGTATCTGTAGTGGAATATCAGAATATATTTTCAAGCTGTAAGTTAGGGGTTCAAACAAGTATGTATGTCATTAGGCGTCACACAAAGAAAGTTCAGGGAGAAAAATAGATATCCCTCTTTCTGCCATTCTGGTATACAAAGGTGGCATATAGTAGGTTTGAATCCGACACTTACATCAGATGTTAGTGCGTTTTGATGCTGGTTCTTCCCATAGTTCAGATAAGTTGTATTGCTTCATGGGAAGTCACGATGACAGGTTTACCACTTTGTTGGTGTTTGAATCTTGTGCCATCTGTGATCAGTCAGGATCTCTAGCGAGTTCTGTGAGAGAAGGTAATATCTTAACATCATTCTCTTCATAAAAGCTACTCAAATTAACCTTGTTCCAAAGCATAGCATCGCAAGCACCATTGTCAACTACTCGATCTTGTTCCTTCATTTTAGTCTATTACTTGCAGCCTCACCAGAGGGAGATGCTGACAAAAGATAGATATAAACAAATGAAAAAGAGAGAGTAGATACTTCATCATCACTCGAAAAGATGAATATTAGCCCTATTTTTGAACTGTACAAGCATCCTAAATAACTACCTAGACCTAGAGGTGCGATTTCGGTTCAACCGAACCGGAACCGAACCGACCGAAGCCGGAACTGGTCGGTTTCGGTTCGGTTCGGCGGTTCGCTGCCGGCTTTCGGTTCGGTTGAACCGGAACCGGAAAAAAAGTATTACTAGAACCGAATCCGACCCGGTAACCGGAACCGGGTCCTACTTCGGTTCGGTTATCGGTTCGGGTCCGGTTCTAGAACCGGTCAGCTTATTTTTTTTTTTTTTTTTTTTTTTTTTTTTGTAAGTGTTAGGTATTAATTAAGTGTTAGGTATTAATTAATAAGTGTTAGCTATTAATTAAGTGTTAGGTATTATTTAAAAAGTGTTAGGCATTAATTAATAAGTATTAGGGTTAGGTTAGGGGTTAGTAATTGTTATTAATTAATACTACTCTTTTTTAATATTAATGTATATAGGGAATGTTTTCACAAATATTTAAAAAAAAAAGCAAAACTTGACAAATAAGTGGAAAAAACAAAGTAAACTTTTATTATTGATTAAAAGTAAAACATCAAATGTTAGAAAAAATTGCATCACTATAGTTTAAGTACATCCCAACTAGGTTGGCACCTACTTAACTAACAATCATTTGCATTTTTTCTAACTTACATACAAATTTATTGAAATTAACAAAAATACCCAATAATAGTCTTCATTTTTCAACCCCTCGTCGTTGGCAATTGGTCTACATCAAGGGGAGTGTCCGGGTCTATTCCCAATTCTTGGTAAAGCTCGTTGACCATAACGTCCAAAATGTGTAGGTTTTGTGTGCGTTTGTTGGCGTCGCTCCAATCCTTCGAGCATATGAGTACCTCCAATATCTCCGAGGTTAGGCACGATCTTTTCTCCGACAAAACTCGTTTACCTGCACTAAAAGTAGATTCGGAAGGGACTGTAGAAGCGGGAGGGGTTAGTAAATCACGTGCCATTTTAGAAACAATTAGATAAGTTCTTTCATAATTTTTCCACCAATCAAGTATATCAAAATTTTCTATGTCTCTCTCCGACACGTTTATGAAATAATGTTGGTTGAGAAACAACGTTAATTCCGAGACGCAACTAGTCCCGGTGGGTGTGGCTTGTGTACCCTTAAATAAAGAACCAATAGCGTACTTACTCTTACCCTTGCCCTTACCCTTCGGATCGCTCGATGATTTTTGAGAACCACCACTAACACCAAATTTAGCAAGATATTTATCGTACATAAGATTAAGCTCTTGTTTAACTTGTTCAATAGTTGGTGATATCACTACGGGTCTATATGTGGTAGTCATGTTTTCTTGTATTTGGCCTAGCATAAAACCTACGGAAGCATCCTTTTGTCTTGGGTCCAAAATACTTGACAAACAAAAAATCATAGGGATTGTTTCAAAATATTTGAGAAATTTTTCTTCCATGTCGCTAATTGCTTCGTATAAAATTTCATTCATCCTATACTGTTGAAAAGCCGACGATATAAACAATAGTTGTGGAATAACGTTGTTAGTAGTAGGATAATAAACACCCGAAAGAATAGTAGTGGCGTCATAAAATGGTTCAAGAAACTCTCTTAAGACACTTGCGGCGTTCCATTCATTTTGTGTAACGGATCCGGGATTGCCATTTTCATTCAAAAATCGTGTGATTGTGGTCTCATAACCTTCAACACTTTTCAACATCAAATAAGTGGAGTTCCATCTAGTCCTACAATCTCCCCCAAACCTTCTTTTTTTCTTGCCTATTTTATCACAATAATCCCCAAAAAGTTTTTGTCTTTTGTTTGAAGACGCAATAAAGAGAATAGCATCACGAATAGGAGAAATATACTCTTCTAGTTTTTTCAATCCAACTTGCACAATTAAATTGATAATGTGACATACACAACGAACATGGTCGATTTCTTCGCGAAATGGTGTTTGTATCAAAGTTCGAATATGATCTATCGCACTATCACATGACGATGCATTGTCAAAAGTAATTGATGTAATTCGTTGATCAATTCCCCACTCCTCAACAATATCGATTATGGCTTCTCCTATGTTTACACCGTTGTGAGGATATGCAACTTCTTGAAATGCAATAACACGTTTTTGTAATGTCCAATTAGTGTCAATGTAGTGTGCGGTGACGCAAATATATCCCTTGTTATTTCTACCCGACCACATATCCGAAGTTAAACCAACTATGAAATTAGAATCAAAAAATGTTTGCAATAGTTCCGCTTTCCTCTCACTATATGTTGCCATTATATTTTTTCTAATAGTGTGTCTACTAATATGCTTATAACCCGGACAAAAAGCGGATTGTACTAACGTGTCCCACTCCTTGTCGTCGGTCATATTTAGGGGTTTTTCGGTGGCCATGATATAATGAGATAATGCATTTATTGCCCTAGTTTCATCGTAGACAAAAGGAACTACGTTGCCTTGTGCGTCGAATCCTAGTTGGGTTTGGAGCATCGCGTCGCCTACGGCGGGTGTATCTTTCAAAAGTCCGTGTACATTTTGTAAGTGTTTTCTAAGTGATCCTAATCCACCGGTTTTATCCAACACAAAACTTTTTTGACAATGTTTGCATTTAGCCCTAAATTTTGGTGTACCGTTGGCGTCTACACCATCGGGTATTTTATCCATATGTTCCCAAACGGGGCTTTTTTTAGGTTTTTCCGCCTTACGTGTTCTTTTATTACCTACATTCGGCTCATTTTCCTCTATACCGTCAAAAGCGTTAGCGGCACCTTCGCCAAATAAAATGTCCATTTGATCATCAATATCAATTTCTTCGATTATGGGTACGTATTGGTTGTTTTGGTCATCAAAATTTGGACGAGAAGAAGAAGCCATTTTTTTCTTATGGAAATGTGATTAAAAAAAATTAAGTTTTACAACTAAAGCGCAAATAATAACACAATCAAATTAAAAACAACAAAAATTAAAACTTACAAACTCCAAGAATAATTCTTGGAGGTGAAGCGAAACGGCGAATGTTGAAGATGCGTTGCCGAATATGGAAGATGCGTTCCTCTTGCTTGTCGAATTTTGAAGACGAGAGCGTATGACGATTTTTGAGTGATTTTGATTTTTGAGAGTGTGTGTGTGGAAATGGAATTGAGGATTGAGGAATATGGAGATTGGAGAATGAATTTTGGAGAGTGTAGGATGATTTTTGAGTGAAGAATTGTGAGAAGTGTTGAGAGAGTTTGTTGATGAAGTGTGAAAAAAATGGTAGTGTGGGTTGGGTATTTATAGGTAGAAGGATGAAGAGGGGAAGTGAAAAAAGAAAAAAAAAAAAAAAAAAAAACAAAAATTCAGAACGGTCATGCAACCGTTGCAAAGCAACGGCTAGTTGGTTCAAAATTTCGACCGTTGGTTCGGTTACCGGGTCGGTTCCGGCCCGGTTCCGGTTCCGGTTCTGCCGGTTCCGGTTCCGGGTCGGTTCCCGGTTACCAAATCTCATAAAACCGAACCGGAACCGACCTACCCCTGGAATCGGTTCGGTCCGGGTAGTCGGTTCTCGGTTCGGTTCCGGTTCCCCTTCTCCCGGTTCGCATTCTTCTCGGTTCGGGTCGGTTCTCGGGTCAACCGACCCGAATTCGCAGCACTACCTAGACCTAACACAATAATAAATTGACCCCAATACTTTACATATCGCAAGTTCGTAACAATTACTACGCATATAAAGGAGCTAAGCCGAATAGTTTCAGGCTCGAATCTCAGAATCATATTGCAGCCTAAAAGGGATATAAACGAGTGCAGACTAGTGATCTAAGTAATCCATTCTCAACTATTTATCTTGTGTAGTACAAATAGCAGCTTACTCAGCTCTGGGCCTCCACCTTTGGAGTCATCCATAAACTTGTTACCTAAAATAACGTAGTCAGATTCCCTCGGAATCAGACAAACCAGATATTAAAGAACTTAAATAAGCAAGCGATGTTCAAAACGAGCAGTATAGCTTTATTACGGAGACAATTCGAATCCAAACAGGCCAATTTTTAGTCAGTGTACAGATACCAAGGTCACATCTAGCATATTCTACTACTACAGTTAGTACATTTGTAAATTGTATGTTGATAGTTCATAGTTTATGCAAGTAGTACTAGGGATCTTTTCGGCAGCAGTTGAAAAACCAGAAAAAACAGCTGACTTGTTTATTAGACGGCCGTTTTCAGTACAAAAAACAGTCTATTAAATATGTAGAAAAGCAAAAATTGAAACAAAATTCTGTTTTAATACAGTGTTAGTTCAACAAATCTGTCTAAAAAGTCCATCTAAGCCAGTTGTTGGATCACAACTATCAATGTCCATTATTGTTAAATACTGAAATTAGATCTGATAAGAATAAGGTGGAGATTTAAATATCGTCCTCTGCTAAAGGAAGATGAGACCATCTAGCTATAGCATTTCTCTTTCCGTTGTTACATAGCAAGACGAGAGAGGTAAATAGAGAGTTTGACCTGCAAGGGCATCAACCCGAGTTAGTTTTGATAACAAGGAAGATGGTGATCATGGTGAATTTTTCATCTACACAACCTATGTAGGTGAACATCACAACTTATTTAGCTACTATTATCTGAAGGTAGTGGTATCACCCTCTTTGGGTTATTACATAGTTGCAGAAGTTGTGATTTTTACCTACAAAAGTTGTGTGCCAGGTTCCCAAAAAGTAGTCCAAAGTGCACAGCTGAATCTCTAGCAATGAACCACAGAGATCACCCTTCTTCCACAGCACTAATTCCAAAACACAGCCTTGTTTAAGTGACATGCTTTTCATTTATCCTCACCAATATGTAGTAGATATGACAATGACAGATGTTACAAGAACAATCGTTGGGGTGCCAAGTAGGCCGCTCTACGATGTCTACAAAATGTTAGCATCTTCTATTCTCCATTGCATGCTTTGGTTAAATTCTACTTTTTTCCATGTTTGGTTACATAAATTGTAGTTTTACTTGCAATGATACATCTTCAGATTACGAAATTGTGTAAAATCTGAGCCCCCTGGCCCTATTTGCTCAGTATCTTCACAGCTCTGAGAAGGGAATGCTACTGTACACCGTCGGTGCTCGAGTGTTATTACTTCATATCTACTGTGCTTGAATTAGTATTGATGCCTCTTTATTCTCCTCCTTGGTTGAAAAGTGAAGTTCAGTCGTCTTTTTGATAGAGTAGGTTTGGTTAGCAGAAGACCACCCGCAATTCTAACCTCGCGACAGGTCAGGAAAAGTCCACTGGTTTTATTCCTGTGATGCATGAATTCAATGGATCATGTATCAACTGCTCTGCTGCAGCGCTAATGGCAGAGGACGTCAGTGACTCTGTTCTTGGCAAATCACAAATTACCAAACTAGTAAATGTTTTCTTTTTTCTTTCTCTTTCAATGTTGTGCTTTTTTGCCGCATACATACAGCACAACTAATGACGATGATGATGATGATGAAGTTCAATTGACATTGATATGGTGCAATTATTCCAATTGCCGGTCTCTTTTAAATATCATGATCTTATGAGCCTGTTAATGGAGAACATGAACCTCCCTGGTGGAAAAAGAAAACAATGAGAACTTGACCAAACCAGTAGCACTAGGTATGTACTATTTCTCATTTATTTACACACCACCTCTAAACCTTTGCTAAGCACAAAGCCTCATTCAACCGTGGAGACAAGAATTGACAAACTATGCAATGTTGGTGTGATAACTACGTTGACAACACAGATCATAATATCTGCAGTGCATGCAACGACTATTTTCTCCACAAGTTGTGTTTCGAGCTTCCTGGTGATGAACTGCTACACCAATTTCAGTAGACTTCTTTACTGAAATTGGTGTTGCAGTTAAACAACTATTCCGTGAGCAAACTGGTTAAAAAGAATATCGAACAAGAACATACATGACACTGATTATGCCAAGGAGCAGAGTAATAGCGAGAACAGATCAAACTTAAAGTAAGAACGGCATAAATTCCACAACCAGAGAACGAGAAAAAGAATGTTGACAGAACACTTGATCAGGAAAATTAGGCACAAGTCTGCAACAGTACATTAAACTGAAGCAAAAGATGTCAGATTGACCAAAGGAGAATCTATACAGACATGTCAACGTTGATGGTATATCACAACGCAGATTAAGAGAACAGTGTACAGATCGAAACACAATACTAAAAAACTGGGCAGGTATCGAACACAGAACAATCTACAATCTGACAGAGATTAAGGTGTCAGAATGATAAAACAGAAAGATAACAATTAACAGGAAAAAAAATTCATTCTCATGCTTACAGAATTACGAACATAAACTGGAGCAACAGAAAGTTTCAGAAGCTTCAGACAGTTCCAGCAAATCAGATTGATGAGATTGTTAAGCATCACGGACAGATTCATGATCGATCAACAACTTGACAAAACTCGGAAGCAGATTAATTCATACAAAAAACAACTAGCTAGGCATAACGTACCAAGTTAACTCGAATACCCGAGGACACTTCGAGGGCTTATATTTTCAAGGGTTTCAACCCAAGGGAGGCGCGTATCCTGTTTGCCTCTTCGATTTCTGGATCCGGATGGTCCGTCTTCTTTCCTTTCTTCTTCTTTGGCTCCTGATCTCCATTGTTTCTATCCTCATCTGCTCTGTCCCCACGCCTTCTACTTGGTGGGCTTGCACTACCACGAGTATGCCTCTTTCGAGGGTCATCTTTGCGGTCTCCACTCCTGCTCCTCCTCCTCCTTGAGGGGCTTCTCCGCCTCGTGCCCCTCTCCCTTTCTCGCTCCCCCTCACAACCATAATAATCCCTATCATGATCTCTCAAGCAATGGCGATGGCGACCCCTTTCTCTGTCCCTCCTGTCCCTATGTCTGTCTATGTCACTTTCGCTGTCCATGTCTCGATCTCTATCACGCCTCCTTCCATATTCTCTGTAATAGTCTCCATCCCTGTATTTGTGACCATCGCGTCTTCTATGAGTGCCAGCACCAACTTCCTCCTCCTCCTCCTCTTTGTCTTCCTCCTCTTCAAAGTCGTCTTCAAGAACACTTTTTCTAGGTTCCAATGAACCGATAGATTCGAGAGTCCACCTTTTCTTAATCCGCGGCAGCGCAACATCACATGCAGAATCCTTTGTGAGAAGTTCATCAATAATCTCATCAACGCGAGTCAAACTGAAACGTCCGTCACTTAACTTCAGCTTTAGCTTGCGATAGTCATTATACAGTGGTTCTAAGTAGCGATAAATATCCACGTCTGTCCCCGTAAGGCGTAAATAAAATGCTCCGAGCATGCGTACGTATTTGTAGTCGTTGTTCTTGATAAACTCAAGAATGATTTCCTTCTCCGGCTGAATTTGAAGCATCTTCATGATGAGACACATGAATGGAGTGGGTTTGCGGTTCCCTCCGAAGGTACAGCCAAGATGGTTTAGCTCTATAGCTTTGTCCACCAGTGTTTCTGCAGTCAGACCGAAGCATTGCTTCTTCCAGTAGGTGCTCTGCCATATTTTGAACCTTAGAATCTTCTCAACCAGGTTCTGCGGGTCTGTTCCCCTGATGGTTTTCGCCGCCGGATCGGTGCGGTTCGCCATTGTTGCAGAGTCTCTGTGAGAAAACTAGAGCCGAAACCCTAAGAGCGTCTAAAACTACCTTGCTAATTTCTCTCGTTGCCTTTCTCTGCGAATTCCGCTCGGGAGGTTCTTAAGATGTGTAGATATATTTTATATTCCCCGCACAGTGATGTTAAATAGTTGAAGTACAAAATTAAGCGGCGGTGTAGCCTAATTGAGTAAGTCGGCTGTGTACTTCCTTGTCCAAGTAGGAATATTTCCATATGATTCCACCGCCTGAAAGGATTGCCTCGCGTCTAGCAACGCGAGAAGAAAAGCCGGAGTACCGTGATGTGATTGTTCCTGATGACGTTTTCGGCAGCTAATTCCGGATAATTCGTTCGTGACGAGGTTTTGATTTACCCATTTATTAGCTTTCAGTTTGTTTAGCCACATTCTTGTGGAAGATTGAATACACCAGTAATTGCTATCAGTGGCGGACCTAGGCAGGCCGGGTGGGGGGCGCGGCCCTTGCAAGGTCGTAAATTTCGTAATTACCCCTCTTTATTTCACATGTATTTAGTTTCAAATAAGGGGGATCGGTGCCATAAAATTTGGAAATCTCAACTATACCCATCTAATGATTGTATTTATAACTTGATTATTCTTATGATACTCTGAGAAGAAGATTGACTATGTCACTCTCTCCAACATCTCGTAAAAACATCTCATGAAATATCTAATTGCGATTTATAAGATTCGTCAAAATTGTTGCAACATCATCGTTTTTTTTTGAGGAATATTACAACATTATCTTAAAAGTAGAGAATTATGTTGAAAAATAATAGAAAAAATAATTTTTTTTTAAATTAAAGGTCGGCCCTCACTCGACCCACATCATGTGTCTGTCACTTATTGCTATAGTAGAAGTTTTGTGAATTTTTAGTTCCCCGATTAGAGGGTTTTCCCACATTAAATTCTCATGTCCTACACTCTTCTACTTTTTCACATTCTACTCGGCCGACTTTCCCCCTTATCCAACAAAAACGACATTAGAGGCTAGGTTCAATGGGGGAAAATCAACACATTCTACCAACTACTTGATATGAAAGCATATTGCAAAAAAAAAAAAAAAAAAAAAAAATTGATGCACCCAACTCTTTTCAAAGGGGTCAAGCCATTCAAAGTTAAAGATGATGTGTTGACCAAGATGAATATGAAGACAATTGATCATTGAAGACAAGGAAATGGGAGAGCTACAGTTGTAGCCTAATCAATAGTGTTCAGATTATAGATAATCATAGCTAACAATCTTATAGCAAGTATGCAGATGAATCGGAGGGCCAATGAGAGATAGAGGAACGGGTGGAAATAAGCAGTATTGTACCGTGAAGGGAAGAGACAATTTGTTGGAAGCAATCCGGTAAATCACCGGGAATAAAATCACTTGTGAGTTACAGAAATGACCGTCCTATTTATACTAGTCAGACTAGGAAAACCAATGGGAGACAGATGGGCGTAGGAACGACCCACAACCCATTATGATGGCGGCGTACCTTAAATTCCTGGAGGATGATAGAACAAGTTGGCTTCGTTACATAGTACTGGTCGCATATGGGACGAAACCCATGTGCGACGGGCCTTATTTTAGCCTCCAAGCTTCTAGAACCCCTGGTTCTTGTGAGAGGTGATAGGTGCGAGGGACCCTGTCTCATGGTCCCTCCAAGTGCGAGATGGCATGATCTGGTGCTTCTGGAGTACGATGGTGAGGGAACATGTTGGCTGCTGATGGTTCCACATGGAAGTGACGCGATGGCTCATTCTCGACTGTCTACATTTAGCCCCCTTCCGCATTGGCTGAGTTTCGCGAGGTCCATGCGCATCTTGAAGCCTATGGTCGCGTCTTTAAGGTTTTTTCAGTGACTAGGTGCGATTCGTAGCCCCCTAATGGTGACGAGTCAGGAAAAGCTGTTGTCGTAGCGTTTTGGTGGAGTAGCAATTACGACAATGGTCGTAGGGAAATTCGTAGAGGAAACGTGTCTTTTTTATTTTGATCCGGCGCCGAGGAAGATTGTTGGTAAGCACTTTTGATGGTACAAATGAGCTCAGGCGTTCGTCGAAACTACTGTTCTCTGACAACTGGAGTCAAAAGGAATTTTCGAAGTTAGATCGTTTGAACTTCTCTTTGGGATTTCGGGTTTCTTGAGATTTGGGCGTCTAGTATATAAGCCAAAGCCGTCTTTCTTGGTAGAACTTTTACAGATTTTGTGAAGCATTGCCTTTGGAGATAAGAGGAGTATGCTTTTTTTTGGCAAGATCTGCTGCAAAGAGGTATTTATTCAATTTTTTTCCACTTCTTCTTTTTGAAGAGTAGATCGGTGTTCCAGATCTGGTGGCATGACTAGGGTTTTATTTTTCGAGGTTGCTTTTTTGTTTGAATTTACGGTTGATTTGGCAGTGATGACTTCTCGGGATGAAACTTCAGAGACTGTTTGGACTATAAAGGGTCCCTTGTGGGGCAAGTCACCGTTATTTGACGGTTGTGACTATTATCAGGCCATCATAGGCTGCCCCTCCTTCGGCCGTTCGAAGTCTCACCATTGGAAGGCCTGTTCATGTTGTACTCGCTGGAGGGGCGATAAGGCTCATACTAGGCCGCAACGAACACTTGTTGCGCGAGAAATACTTGGGACAGGTGGGTCCGCTTATTTTTTGAGAAATTATTGCGGTCGCAAAGTTGAATCGCGTCTGAAACACCAAAATGTACGCACTTATGTTGCGTGGGAAGTAGAAGAATTTTTATTTCGCCTATCTGTGCATGTGGTTTTCTCGTGTCCTTATTGATGGAGTCCCTGAAGGAGGAGTGCTATGTCGTGTTTTAGCAATTGCAGTGCGTCAATTTGCGTGCTGGTAGTCAGACTGGTCGTACTACCAGTCATATTGGTCGTACGACCAGCAGAAGGTTGGCTCTCGACCAGCTTTTTGACTCCTAACTTTAACGGGCCTTAACTTCTTTGTACGATCTCCGTTTTAGCTCTGTGACCTACCGTTGGAAAGCTCTTTGCGCATACTTTCATTTGCCACCGGTATTACTCCACAATTTAATGTATAACTCAAGATGGAATCAAAATGGTGAAGCTTGGTCACTTTTGCACGTCCAACTTTGCTTATCTTAAGCATGCTTTATTTCCGAAGTTCGTTACATGCCTCCTAGCAATTGTTTAGCATCCGTTCCTGTCAACACAACATGAACAACCATACCACGCGATTATATTTGAAAAATAACGTCGAAATATGCATAGAAACGCCCGAACTAACAAATATGCCTCAAAACTCAACTTTCACAATTTCTTCATGTTCATAGTACATATCTCTCAGTATACACCCGTAAATCACGCAAAGCGATAGTAAAATGTGTATGAATTATAACTCTAATACAGAGTTATCAAATCCCTCACACTACCTTTTTTCGCGTCACGAGCAAAATCGATCCAATCCTCACACTACGATTCTCAATCCACCGAATTGCATACAACGTCACTAGCCATGTGACACAAACAACACACACACACGACTATGAAAATCTACATGAACTATACAATGCAACTCGATTATGAAACAATGCAAATATTAAAACTAAACACAATTTTTTTTTCTTTTCTTGTGAGATTGGGAAATCTCGCTATCACTAACCAAAATCATCAAGCTCTCACAAGTCTCTTTTGCAATTCACACAACCGCACCAAGGAATTGAAATATGATGTCCCTACGCACAAGCTCACTAAGGGGTCCCCAAACATCCACCGAACGCAATCCATGATCTGGGCACGTCCTTTAGCTCAGAAGGTCTAGGTACCCTTAGTCTTACGACATTCTTTCATCGCCAAGTCATATGAGGTTTTCAGACCCTCTTAGCCGTTATTGCATTGAATGCAAATCGTCCCAGTTATGGGAAACAAAACTCCATGTAATACGGCTTAACTTTAATTTTTCTTAGACGCTCTATTTGATTTGAATCCAACTACCCCTCACGAATGGGGGCACATTAGGCTTTTCACCGTATTTAGTCCCAGAGAATATTTTGATTTCTTTTTATTTCAAAATCAAAATAAAAGGTTTTCAGACTCTTCTTTTTATTTCAGCCGTGCAGTTAGAGCAACTAAGTGTTTCCTTTTTTCGATTAGCTCTTGAAACCGCCGTAAGGGATGGTGGTGTACACTCCCTAACTTCACTTAGGCTAAGGCAGTGTACCACAAGGAACCAACTCAACACGAAGGTCCACCCCAGATTTCAAGAGGCCACAAGTTTCCACTCGAAAACAGACTATTCGACTACCCCAAAGACCAAATCTTCCTAGCACACTAAAAGAACTAAAGGTATGCCCTCGTCTTCTTTCCACTTTTCCCTGAATACCTGGGACTTCCTTTCGTGAAACCGGTGGGAAGGATACTAAAACTTAAGGTTATCCCTACTACAGTGCTTCCTATTCATTGAGACTCTTTCACTCTCTCTGATTTGAAGCTTCATCAATTGCCCTTACCTAAAAAAAAAAAATTCAAATTTGTATGGATTTTAAATTTTATATTTTTTTTCAATTTTCTCATATTTGCCTAGCCTCTATAAGGTTTTGGCCAACTCAATTAACCACACATATGGGCAGCAGGACTCAATAATGTAAAAGTGCAAAACAATGCAGAAGTTCAAAACTAGCATAATACGACACTAGCACACATTTCTAGCACAATACTACATGTAACAAGGTTAATGAAAGACAAAACATGGCTAGTGAAAGTAGACACAACCCCCCCCCCCCCACACTTAAGCGATTCGTTGTCCTCGACGAATTTAGAGATCAGCAGAAGGTTTCCTCTCTTAAATGTAAGAGCGGTGGATCTCAACAAGTATTGCTCAAACGTAGAAAAGAGAGTAAGTAAGAGATACATGGGTGCCCGGACCTACATGGGCACCGTGTCCGCGAACTGAAACAAGAAGGGGTCTTAAGGACCGTTAACAGTTTCTCGCTGATGAAGCTCCCTTGAGCAACCCCCAAGCTACATCATGCTACAATGTAGCTCCCCTAAGGTCATGTGTGCCTCGCACACCGGGGTAGATTGCTCCATGTTGCGAGCAATGCGCAAAAAAAATCCCCAACTCCCTCACGAGTCCCCATGTGGGTCAGATGTGCCATGGCACACTGGGGTAGATATTTGCTAAACATAACCTACTAACACTAGATGATTCATCAGTTCCTTTCTCTCTCACCTCTCAAAATCAGGTACAGAGAACTAAAAACATAAATAGAACAAATAACATCCTACTCTACATTTGGTTTCCTCCCAAGTAGCGCTAGTAATTTATGGTCGACGGCCCGACCCAGTTACCTCAATCGAAAAGGATTGTGGAGGCTGCTTTATCCCTCCCCTTCTTCTTCTTCCACCATCTCTTTCCAAAACTTCATGCGAACCCCTGTGCTGTGCTGATTGTGGAGAGTTTTAGAAGCTGACTCTTTTGATTTTGCATTTATCTTCTTAATCAACTTCCACCAAGTTCCACTAGGCTCAAATGAATCATTCTCCATAAAGTCATCCCAGTAGTACCTCTTTGGTGCTTGATCCTCATCAAATGACCCATGCAATTCATCCACTACCCCACACTTCTTGATTTCCAACTCTTTGAATATGGCATGTATATCATCATTAAATGGACCATAAAACAAGAATTTGAAAACTGCCCATGTCGTTCTTCCCCATATGAATCTCCATATAGTAATCGTTCCAGCTCATCGCAGACTTGCATGACATAGGATATAGAGAATTCATCAATAATCAAAGTTGGGGCTTTTACCTTAATTAGTTGTGTGATCACAACGCAGAATGCTGTCCACGTTTCTACGAGTATCCACACCTAGGATTGCATGCTGGAATCCTCCTTATGTCTTAGTGCTAGCTACGCAAAGAAGGAGGCAAAAAGAGATCATGCAAAATGAGGCAAAAAGGGCCGCGCCACTAGTTGGCCGACGACTATGGGGTGGACGGGTTAGGGGCTTCGGCCTCTAGCTTTGTCTGTGATAACTCCGTTTTCGGAGTTATTTTATGCCTCTTATTTCTACGTTTTGCGTGCTTATAATGGAGAATTCGTCGTCTTTTGAGTGAATTGAGCATAAATGTGATAATGTGAGTTCACATGCAATACTTGTTAAATCCGGGCGTTTCTTTAGATTTTTGAGCTTTTATTGTGATATGATCGCGGGTTGTGTTTTCGTGTTGTGATCCGCAGGAAAACAGGGCTTGGAGGATCGTGCGGGATATGGAAGCGAACTTCGGAAACAAGGAACTCAAAGACAAGTCAAAAGGAAGGAAAAAGTCAAAGGAAATCAACGGAAAGTCAAGGGAAGAAGGAAGGAAGAGGAAAGTCAAAGGAAGGAGGAAGAAAGTCAAAGAAGGAGGGCTGAACACAGAAGTCTTCGTGCGAAGACATTTGTCTTCGTGCGAAGACATTACACTTAGCCAAAATTCAGCTCGGCCAAAGTCTCTTCTTATACACCCTTGCAGTATCTAAATGAGAAGGCCTTCGCACGAAGAGCAGAAGTCTTCGTACGAAGACTCTTCGTGCGAAGACAACTGTCTTCGTGCGAAGAGATCGCTGGACAGTGCAGAATTTTTGGGGCTTTTTTCGTATTTTATCCAAACTTTGTAATATGATTATGGGAACGTATTTAAGCCTTTTAGGTCGACTTTTTCAGTAGTTTTTGACATTAAAGACATCTTTTGGAGATCAAGAAGCCTTTGGGAGAGCTTAGGAGCTTTTGGATCATTCGTTTGGATTCTAAACTCTCGTCTTTCTTGATTTTTATGTTTAAACTCATTATAATCGTCGTTTTGATTATGAATATGAGTAGCTAAACACTTTTTGCTGGGAATTCTCGTTTGGTGTAGCTAGGGTTTGATCTAAAGTGATGTTTTGATGATTGTAATGCATGCTTTAGCTTAATCTCACGTGTTTATTCGTTATTATGGATTATTTACGTTCTTAATCTTATTATCTTTGCGAGTAGCTAACGTAGAGATAAACTCAATTAGTTTTCACGCGGTAACTCCGTGAGATTAGTCGGTAAATTGAATAGTCCACCTAGTAGTATCAATGTTTGGTAACTCGGCATCGTTAACTAGGATTGTTAAAGTAGAAACACGGTTTTAATGCATACTTGAAGCTAAATTAGACTTGGTAACTCGGTTTGGTTTAGTTAAAGTATAGTGAACTTGCTTGGTAACTCGGTAAGTTTAACATTGCTTGATTAATAGTGAATAACACGTGGTTGTTTTACAAATCAAAATATAAATTTAGATCAACCTAGTGAACCTAGAGAATTCCCGGTACTTTTCCCTTATTTGATAAAAACCCAATTATTCATTCTTTATTAATCGTGAAATATTTCACTTGGTTAATTGAGAACTTCGCGTTTAATTTTTTAGAATTAGATAAAAACACAACTTGCGACTTGCCCACATAAGGTTTAGAATAGTAATTAATTTGCACAAAGTCCCTTGGGTTCGACAACCCGGATTTCCGGTTTATTACTACACACGACAGCTGTGCACTTGCAGTTAGAGCGTGTCAAGTTTTTGGCGCCGTTGCTGGGGACTTCGGCTAAATTAGTTATAATTCCTAGCCTTAGGGATTTTAATTTATTGTTTATATCCGTTACTCACCTACGTTTTGTGTGTTTCGTGATTTCAGGTTGATTTACACGGTGCATGACCCGTTCTCGAGACGAGCCTTTGTATCCAACGTTTGAAGACCCGGAATCCTTATTAAAAGCACAGCGTAGAGACAAGAGGAATTCAAGCTCAGTAGTTATGGATGAAGAGACGAGAGCTGAATTTGAGAGGATCCGCAAAGGTATGCAGGATGCGGAAGCAGCTAGAGCTGCAGCTGTAGAGGAGGCTGCACAAAGAGCCGCAGAAGCTGAGGAGGTGAGAGCTCAAATGGCTGAGATGCAGGCAAGGATGGATCGCATGGCTCCCCCAAATCCACAACCACGTCATGGTGTGGGGGCACAAGTGCCGAACATCGGTGGGAACAACAATGGGAATAATGGGGAAAACAACAGGCAGAACAATGCTGAGGTTGAAGAACGCCCTATGGTGGATTATTTCAGGACTACTCCAGCATGTTATCAGCCTACCATTGTCAGGCCACAGATCAATGCCCAACACTTCGAGTTGCGCCAACATATGATCAATATGGTTCGTGATGAGTGCGCATTCAACGGAGCTCCAGGAGATGACCCCAATCACCATCTGCTGGTATTTGAGCAAATCACATCAACCCTGCACGACCAGCGAGTTCCAGATGAAACAGTTAAGCTATTACTATTTCCCTTCTCCTTATCTGGAAAAGCCAAGAAGTGGCTTATGGAGCTGCCAGCTGGTAGCATAGTGACATGGGCAGATTGTTGTCATGAGTTTCTGAGGAAGTATTTGCCACCATCCAGAGTCGCGCAGCAGATGGCTGAGATTGCAAAATTCACTCAGGATGAAGACAGCTCGTTGGGAGATGCATGGAGGAAGTTCAGTCAGATTCTCCGTAGATGTCCGAATCATGGAGAGCCATGGCACAAGCTCTTCCATTACTTCTACACTGCGTTAGACAAGGAGGCAGCTGACCAGTTAGATATGCTAGCTGGAGGTAATTTTATGGGACTTGGAGCACATCGAGCTCAAGATCTGCTGAACAACGCGTCAAAGAGAGAAACTACACGATCTGAAACGAGTAGGTACTCCAAACCGGGGGATACATCCTTAGTCAACAAGATTGAATCGATGGAACAAAAGCTGGAATCCATGACTTCAGCATTTCACGGTATGCACCCTCCAACACAGAAGCCCATGGGTGAATTACTAGCAGATGAAAGCCAGGGATATGATAACAGTGTTGAAGATGTGAATTTTATGCGACAGCAGCAATGGCCTAACACCTATCATCCCAACAATCGTAATCATCCCAACTTCAGCTATGCCAATCCGAACAGTGGATTATATGCACCCGGACAGAGACCCAATGTCCCATATCAAGCGCAAAGGCAAGTTCCACAACAGCAGGTTCCACAAAAAGAGGAGCAAGAGACGAATGCTCTATTGAGAAAGCTCCTAGCTAATCAAGACAGGATGGAGAGCACGATTGTCTCAATGCAAGCCACAATGAAAAGCCACGAGACTCTGATTGGGCAGATCGCCAATCAAAATATCAAGCTTCCACCAGGTATGCTTCCGGCAAATACCATCACTCCTAATGAGCAGCTAAATGCCATCACAACTCGCAGTGGCATCACTACTGAGGACCCCCCATATCCTAGCCACGCACGAGCTGAGGCGACTAAGGCCACTGAGAAAGCTTTGTATGAAGAGATTCCCGTGCCTACCGTGAGTCCCCAATCAAAGGACACGGTGAGGAAGTCGGATGAGAAACAGAAGCCTAGGGAGGAATACAGTGTACGAGTGCCATACCCGCAAAGATTGAAGAGTCAAGAGGATGCCAAGCATTTCAAGAAGTTTGTGGATATCTTCAGGAAACTGCACATTAATATACCTTTTGCGGAGGCCATTTCACAAATGCCTAAATATGCCAAATTTCTCAAGGACCTCCTTTCTAATCGGAGGCGCATGGATGACTTTGAAACCGTAACTCTGAATGAGGAGTGTAGCGCAGTTGTGCAAAAGGCGCTACCAAAGAAGATGAAAGATCCGGGCGGTTTCATCATTCCTGTTACATTGGGAGACGCATTTCATGGGAGGGCATTATGTGACCTTGGTGCAAGTATTAATTTGATGCCCACATCGGTTTTTGAGCAACTTGGTGTGGGAGATCCTAAACCTACCAGGATGTGCTTGCAGATGGCTGATCGCACAATAAAGCGCCCCAGGGGTGTTTTAGAAGATGTATTAGTGAGAGTTGAAGGACTCATCTTCCCAGCGGATTTTGTGATCTTAGACATGGAGGCCGACGATGATGTTCCTCTTATTTTGGGCCGTCCATTCCTGGCCACTGGGAGAACTATCATTGATGTGGCCAATGGGGAGCTGACTATGCAGATCAACGATGAGAAGGTGGCCTTCAATGTATTTGAGGCTATGAGGTTTCCCGCATACGCAGTGAGCGAGCAGTGCTTTGGGGTGGAGGCATATACACTGGACGAGGAGGACGATATTTTGTTGGAGCAACTATATGAGGAGCTTGCTCTATTTGATTCCAGCGAGAAAGAGCAAGCCTTAGATGTTCATTGGCGCCCACCATTACCCCTCTTTAATGAGGGAAGCAGGAAGATTCTTACTCCTTCTCTTATTACTGCTCCTGTTTTAGAATTAAAACCTTTACCTGTTCATTTGAAATATTTATACTTGGGATCTAATGATACGTTACCTGTGATTGTATCTGCATGTTTGGACAGGGAACAGGAGGAGCAGCTTCTCGAGGTACTACAGAAGAGGAAAGCAGCTATGGGATGGACAATAGCAGATATTAAGGGGATCAGCCCCACAGTTTGCCAGCATAAGATCAGGCTCATGGAAGACAAGAAGCCGGTAGTTCAATTTCAGCGCCGCCTCAACCCTCACATGCAGGAGGTGGTGAAGAAAGAGGTGCTTAAATGGTTGGAAGCAGGTATCATCTATCCGATTTCCGACAGCACGTGGACTAGCCCGGTACAATGTGTTCCCAAGAAGGGAGGTATAACTGTGGTGGAAGGGGAAAAAGGTGATCAAATTGCCACACGTACCGTTACTGGGTGGAGAGTTTGCATGGATTACCGCAAACTCAATGATGCCACTTTGAAGGATCACTTTCCCCTCCCATTTGTGGACCAGATGCTTGATAGGCTAGCTCACCATTCACACTATTGCTTTTTGGATGGATATTCTGGGTATAATCAGATAGCGATTGAGCCAGCTGACCAGGAGAAGACGACATTTACTTGTCCATATGGGACTTTTGCATTCAGACGCATGCCCTTCGGGCTATGCAATGCCCCAGCTACGTTTCAGAGGTGTATGATGTCTATCTTCTCAGACATGATGGAGCAAAATTTTGAAGTCTTCATGGATGATTTTTCGCTTTATGGTGATGGGTTCGAAGACTGTCTCCAGCAGCTAGCTCGGGTACTGGACAGATGTATTGACACCAACCTAGTGCTCAACTGGGAGAAGTGCCATTTCATGGTGACCGAGGGAATAGTATTGGGGCACAAGATCTCCAGTAAAGGTTTAGAGGTAGACCGGGCGAAGATCGAGGTGATTGAGAAGCTTCCTTACCCTACGTCTGTCAAAGGGGTACGGAGTTTCTTGGGACATGCAGGTTTCTATCGGCGCTTCATTAAGGACTTTTCGAAAATCACAAAGCCTTTATCTGGTTTGCTTGAGAAAGATGCCGTGTTTGATTTCAATGAAGACTGCAAGACAACCTTTGATTTGCTCAAGAAAAAGCTGATTAGTTCTCCCATTATAGCCACTCCAGATTGGACCCTACCGTTTGAACTTATGTGTGATGCCAGCGATTACGCGGTGGGAGCAGTGCTGGGACAGCGGAAAGACAAGGTAGCTCATGTAATTTACTATGCTAGTCGTACTCTTAATACTGCACAGGTTAATTATGCCACCACGGGGAAAGAGATGTTGGCTATTATCTTCGCATTGGACAAGTTTCGTCCATATCTTGTGGGTTCTCAGGTGACTATTTTCACGGACCATGCAGCCCTCAAATATCTTCTTGCAAAGAAGGATGCGAAGCCTAGATTGATCCGATGGGTGTTGCTAATGCAAGAGTTTGACATAGTGATAAAGGACAAAAAGGGTGTAGAGAACGTTGTTGCAGACCATTTGTCAAGACTGGATAACGAAAAACAAGAAGATGTGCCGATTAGAGAAGATTTTCCAGATGAACAACTTATGGTAGTGGTAGCAGCTGTGCCTTGGTTTGCGGATTTGGCAAATTTCAAGGCGCTCAAAATTGTCCCGAAAGACATGTCTTTTCATCAGAAAAAGAAATTTTTCGCAGATGCACGACACTATTTCTGGGATGACCCTTATTTGTTTAGGTTGGGAGCTGACAATGTGTTAAGAAGATGCGTAGCTGAGCCAGACACTTTGGACATTCTTAGACACTGCCACGAATTGAATTGCGGAGGACATTTTGGCAAAACGCGTACTGTGGCAAAGGTATTTCAAAGTGGATTTTACTGGCCTTCTCTACATAAAGATGCTCATCTATTTGTACAGCAATGTGATCGATGTCAGAGAACCGGCAATATCTCCAACCGAAACGAGATGCCTCAAAATTTCGTGTTGGAAGTAGAGCCCTTTGATGTCTGGGGCATCGATTTCATGGGACCATTCCCGTCTTCACTTGGCAATCTTTATATACTGTTAGCTGTGGATTATGTGACCAAGTGGGTGGAAGCAATGGCTTGCCCCAAAAACGATGGAGCTACTGTAGAGAGATTCGTGCGGAAGAGCATTTTTACACGGTTTGGAACTCCCAGGGCCATAATCAGTGATGAAGGATCGCATTTCGTGAATAAAGTCTTTGCCAATGTCTTGAGCAAATATGGGGTAAAGACGCATAAGATATCACTGGCCTATCATCCGCAGTCGAATGGGCAAGCAGAAGTTTCTAACCGAGAGATAAAAGGAATTCTGGAGAAGACAGTCAACCCGGGACGCAAGGATTGGTCTCTGCATTTAGACGATAGCTTATGGGCGTATAGGACTGCTTACAAGACTCCTTTAGGCATGTCTCCCTACCAGTTAGTGTTTGGGAAGTCATGTCATCTTCCGGTGGAACTTGAGCACAAGGCATTCTGGGCCTTGAAGAAGATCAATTTGGACGCTAAGCTCTCAGGTGAGCTACGAAAGCAAGCACTACTTGAACTTGAAGAATTTCGATTGATGGCGTATGAAAGTGCGAGAATCTATAAGGAGAGGACAAAACTGTGGCACGACAGGCACATCATCCCGAGAGACTTCAAGGTAGGACAGAAAGTATTGATCTTCAATGCCAGACTAAAGCTGTTTCCAGGGAAATTGAAATCTAGGTGGAGTGGTCCCTACACGATTACTGCAGTTTATCCATGGGGATCTCTTGAGGTAGAGGATGCAAATGGGAACAGGTTTAAGGTGAATGGCCAGAGAGCCAAACCGTATGTGGACGGGAATTTCATTGGAGTCATTGAATGGCTTCATGCAACTCCCGCAACTTGAGAAATCTCTGAGGTAACTGGGTCGGGCCGTCGACCTTAAATTACAAAGCGCTTGTTGGGAGGCAACCCAACCTATTTATTGCTTTAGGATAGGTTTTAATACTGTTTTGTAAATTTTTATTCGATTCGATTTTATTGAGAGGTGCGAGAGAGTGGATTTAATATTTCCAATGAGTATGTGCAGGAATACGAGGTGAAAGGCCTATTTCGGATCCCCCTTCTTGATGCGCGCGTGCGAAACAGAGTAAAAAATCCAGATTTGCAGCTAAATACGCGTATCGGGATCCGAAGTGAAGGAATTGAAGATAGAAGCCATTTCTGTACCTATTCAACACACGCACCTGGAGAAGATCATGTTCCCGGACTCCCCGTCTTGATTTGCGCAAGAATTTAATTAGTGAACGGAGAAAGCTAGCACGCCGGCACGGATTACGAGGTGAAATTTTGAAGGACAGACTGAAATAAGAATTGAACAATGCCAACGTGTGGGGGTGGTCGAGAGCTTTCTGTAGACAGGTGGATCGCGCAAATCGGAGTCCGGATGAAGAAGTTACGCCAAAAAGGATGTTTTAGCGAGTAAAACGAGGCCAAAAGCATCCGGAAATACAAAACGTGCCTTGGAACGCGTGAAATTGACAAATGAAATATTCCCCGGATTTTGGGAGTGTTTTAAGGTAAAAAGGGAGTCTCGAGGTCGAGGAGATCCTTCGGAAAGCAAAGGCACGATCGGATACGCGAAAATTTGACGAAAAGGATGTTTTTGGCAAGCTCCAGCATTGTCTTCGTATGAAGACAATTGTCTTCGTAGGAAGACTTCATACTTAGAAAAATTTTCAAAGCTCTGAATTGTCTTCTTATAACCAAGTGCAGTATCTATGTGAGAAGACCTTCGTGCGAAGACAAATTGTCTTCGTACGAAGACTCTTCGCACGAAGAGAACTGTCTTCGCACGAAGACATCGGGCGGAATGTCAGTTTAGTCCACGCACGGACAGAGGTTGGAAGCTAGTTACTAAGGGAAAAGTTGACCTTTTGCACAAGCTTGAAGCTTCATCAGCTGGGCATCGAGGCTTTTCTTCATTCTTCATCTTCAAACACAGTTCTTCTCCTCCATAGCCGCACCTCACACAAATCGCCTCCCCCATTGTTTCTTCACCAAATTCAGCAACCAACCTAGGGTTTTGTTCGCGAATCAAAGGAGAACAAGATTTCAGAGGAGTTTTTGAGTGAGAGTGAGAGACAAGAGAGAAATCAGAGGAGGAAGAAGCTAGGGTTTGAAGCAAGAATTGAGAAATTGGACTAGTTGGAGCTTGATTCAGCTTACGGACGAGAAGGCAACGCTAACGGGGACTACACAAGGAGTACGGAGCATCAACAAATTCGAAGTTTCGACAAATTCTTCCGGCGACATCAAAATCAGCCCGGGTTTGTCAAATTTTGAATTTTTTTTTTTTGCGTCCGTAAGACTTGCTCCGGACGCGTAGGTACAATCTAAACTTTGTATTTCGATATTCGAGTCCTAGGCACATTGAGTAAAAGCCCAATTATATTTTGTTGCGCTTAGTAGCGTATTTGGGGGCGATTGCGTAAAGTCCTAGGAATTACTTGCTTACGTGCCTACGTGTTTCATTCAATACACACTTCTTGCTCACGTGCACAAATAGTTGAATTTCTCGTTGTTACTTGAAATTGCATTCTAAATGGCGGGTGGAAAGAAACGGAAGACGGGAGAGGGTTCTTCGCAAGAAGCATCGGGGTCGGGCGATCCTCAATTAGAGATACCGCCCACTCCCCAATATGCTATCTTGAATGCCCCTTTTCCGGCTAAACCGGGCATTGTAGGCCGACGAAAGGCCAAGGCTAATTTGAAGGAGAGAAGTATTGGGCCCGGATACTATGACAGTTTCCGGTTCGTCACTTATGAGGCCCATATAGACTCTCGTAAAGATACTTATTTGACCAAGAACGGGCAGCCCGAAAAGGCATTTCCATTGCACGAGGACATGCCTCAAGCAATTAAGGAAATTTTTGAGCGCGAGAAGCTTACCAATTGGTTTAAGCTAGTAGGGCAGTCTAGTTCGCATATTGCGCGAGAGTTTTGTTTCAATTTGCGTTATGCAAAGGATGGTGAGAGCCAAGACCCTCGTCTTGTTTACTGTCGGAACGAGTGGATAGTCTTCACGCCAGAGACTATCGCTCTAGCCATGGGTTTCCTCGCTTTGAAAGAGGGTTGTGGGTTAGAGACTGTTCTTCGTAGTGAGAACCTTTGGTCTCGTTTAAATGCTTTTTGCTTTGCGAAGGGGGTTGATCCATGGGACAGGAAATGGGAGGTGCTTCATTGGAAGGCCGAAAAGAAGTTTTATAGGCCGGAGGCTAGGTGGTGCTGTGAATTGTTAGAAAACTGGGTTTTGGGAATCACACGAAACCCTAGTTACACTTTCCGCCTATCGGTCTGGGCTCTTTGTCTTTACACCGGGGTTAGAATCAACATCCCCAAACTGATTTGGGAGAATTGTCTTGAGAGGGTGTCGAGGACGAACAAATTGGGCCCCGGTCATACTTGCTTGCTTACTCACCTAGCCAAAACTGCCGAAGTAGTCATAGGGAGAGATATGGATTTGAAAGCGTTTACTGCTAGGAAGTGGCATAGGTTTGATGAGACAGCGAGGAAGAAGGGCAAGGGTAGGAGGATGAACACCTCTAGGTTTGATAAACAGGTTGCTTATGACCACCTGCGAGAGGAGATGGCCCGGGATAGACTCGAGAGAAGACGCCAGTTTGCCCACACTCGGGACAATCAGGCGAAGCTGGGGGGATTAATCCAGATGGTGGGCCAGTGGGTCATACAGTCTAGTGGTCAGGCGGCGGGGGAGTTTGTTCCACCGGTTCCGACGGCGGATCCGTGGTTCCAGGAGGATGAATTTGAGTATCCGGTTCCGCCGAGTGAGGATGAGGGAGAAGAAGAAGATGATGAGGAAGAAGATGATGAGGATGAGGAAGACGACGAGTAGTGGAGTGTGCCCTCGTGCTAGAATTGTTGAGTCCTCGTGTTATCGTTGAGGACAACGATGCATTCTAGTGTGGGGGTGGTTGAGTCCTTTTTGCTAGTCAGTGTTGAGTCTTTGCATCGCCCGTGTCTGCATGTAGTTAGAAATTTTTGGTTATGTCCTTATTTTTCTTTTTATTATTCATCTTTTTGCGTGCACGTTTTGGTATTTTTGAGTCAACCCACCATTGTTGAGTCATTAGTCGAGTTGGCCGTGCATATAGTGTAGGTATATATATATATATAAAAAAAAAAAAACTAAAAATGTGAAAACACCAAAAAAAATTAAAAATATGAGAAAGGGCAATTGAAAAAAGCTGAAAATTCGGTAAAATCGAGAGGCGTGAGACTTTTAGGCATAGGGCGTGAATTGCGATCGAGAGTGACAATGTGAGTTTCCCTTAGTAAGTATAGAGAAACTTTATTTACGGGAATGCGTGCCTATTTTACACACGAACTTAATTCTTTCGAATCTAAAGTGTGTGCCTAATTTTCTTACAAGAGTTGAGCTAGGTGTGAGCTAAACAAGCCGAACGTTCTTGTGTACGTCTTAGGTAGTCGCCAACCCGCGTCGTAGTGGCACACAGAACAGCTGTGCGAGGTGTGTATTAGAGCACTCACTGCTTATAGAACTTACCTTGTAGGACCACTAGTAAACCCGTATTTGAACCATGGATTCTTTGACAACCTTTGGACTTAGGGTGACGATTCTTGGCCTTCAGCATTGATTGGTTAGAATCACCGCTTTAGTGCGTCACGAGGGTGTTGTAGTTGAGGGGGTTCGATGAGGGAGTACTTCATGCTATATTTGTGTGAGTCCTGCATATCGCATGCACTTCATTTGTGATCTTCGAGGGGAATGCGAGGGTGAGTGAGAGTAGGCTTGCGCACTTCGGTGTGGCGGTGTCCCATGGCATTACAACATGGACACGAGTGAGGAGAGCCGTGAGTGTGTACCATCCAATACACACAAAACTTGGGTTGGGGGAATTTAATAGGTGGATCGTGCTAGGTACCGGATCTTACTCATCGTGGTGTAGGAGGTTTGGTTGGATTAGGCACGAGACAGACATTTGATTGACTACTTGAGAGGGAACAGGATTACATTCGAGTGTGGGGGTGTCGACATTTGACTTCGGACATCGAGATTGCGCTTGCGACGACTCCATCCCCACACGTGCTTTTATGTTAGCGGCTTTGTTGGTTACACCGAGGATTTCATTGAGATAGGGAGAGACATTGATTTGTGATTTATACGTGTTGATTTGGATATTGTCTCTCCTTACGATTATATGTTAGCTTGGCACTTGGAAGACCACTCGTGAAAGATATTGAAGAAATTGTGCAGGATTTTGAGAGATTAAAAATAAAAAAAAAAAAAAGAAAAAAAAAAAAGAAAAAAAATCAGAAAAAAAGAAAAGAGAGAAAAAAAAGGAGAGATGAATAAAGGTAGAATGAGAAGCTTTGTGGAAGAACGAGTGGAAAAGCAACTAGTTCACGAACGGGAAATTTTGGCTTATACATCATCCATGACAATAGCCGCGGAGATCGTAATTGTACCGGGGTGTGAGGGGATCGAGGGCCGGAGATGGTGAGTTTCGGGCTTGGTTTCTATCATTGTTGTGAGGGTGTGTGAGCTATGGTATGTGTGAGAATGTGACGCCTTAGGACTTGTGTTTGATTATTATCCTATTTGTCCCTAAAGCCTCATCATTCTAAACCCGTTAGCGGATTAGGAGCTCGGACCTTGAACGTGGCTTAGCCTAGCGTAGCCTCTTATTTTGTGGCACACATGAAAAGGTATTGCATTCTTGTACTTAGTAAAGTTAGGTTCTCTATACTAGCTAGGGGAGATTCGTGTTGTCGAATTTGATTTCGAATCATTCCTTGTGTCTAGATTTCTCATCGCTTCGTGTGAACCGGTTTAAGCTAATGGAGATTGCCCAATCTCACAAAAAAAAAAAAAAAAAAGAAGAAAAAAATTTGTATTTCAATACTTGCATTGTGAATATTGCATTTGCATATAGGTGCATTGTGTATAATCGAGTCGTGTCGACTAGTAAAGAGGATGGTTGGTGAATGGTTCTACTCGGATTAGTATGCAAGTGTTCATGGTTTTGTATGCAATGTGAGGTGATAGTATGCAAATGGCGTAGGGAAGTTATGCAATGAGTAATTAGGTTAGTATGCAAAGTTGGATGACTTGCGGGAAAGCAAGAGAAAAGTTTTGACTTGAGAGAAATGGAATTGACTTGTGAGATTTGCTCGGGACGAGCAAAAGGTAGTGTGGGGGTAGTTGATAACTCCGTTTTCGGAGTTATTTTATGCCTTTTATTTCTACGTTTTGCGTGCTTATAATGGAGAATTCGTCGTCTTTTGAGTGAATTGAGCATAAATGTGATAATGTGAGTTCATATGCAATACTTGTTAAATCCGGGCGTTTCTTTAGATTTTTGAGCTTTTATTGTGATATGATCGCGGGTTGTGTTTTCGTGTTGTGATCCGCAGGAAAACAGGGCTTGGAGGATCGTGCGGGATATGGAAGCGAACTTCGGAAACAAGGAACTCAAAGACAAGTCAAAAGGAAGGAAAAAGTCAAAGGAAATCAACGGAAAGTCAAGGGAAGAAGGAAGGAAGAGGAAAGTCAAAGGAAGGAGGAAGAAAGTCAAAGAAGGAGGGCTGAACACAGAAGTCTTCGTGCGAAGACATTTGCCTTCGTGCGAAGACATTACACTTAGCCAAAATTCAGCTCGGCCAAAGTCTCTTCTTATACACCCTTGCAGTATCCAAATGAGAAGGCCTTCGCACGAAGAGCAGAAGTCTTCGTACGAAGACTCTTCGTGCGAAGACAACTGTCTTCGTGCGAAGAGATCGCTGGACAGTGCAGAATTTTTGGGGCTTTTTTCGTATTTTATCCAAACTTTGTAATATGATTATGGGAACGTATTTAAGCCTTTTAGGTCGACTTTTTCAGTAGTTTTTGACATTAAAGACATCTTTTGGAGATCAAGAAGCCTTTGGGAGAGCTTAGGAGCTTTTGGATCATTCGTTTGGATTCTAAACTCTCGTCTCTCTTGATTTTTATGTTTAAACTCATTATAATCGTCGTTTTGATTATGAATATGAGTAGCTAAACACTTTTTGCTGGGAATTCTCGTTTGGTGTAGCTAGGGTTTGATCTAAAGTGATGTTTTGATGATTGTAATGCATGCTTTAGCTTAATCTCACGTGTTTATTCGTTATTATGGATTATTTACGTTCTTAATCTTATTATCTTTGCGAGTAGCTAACGTAGAGATAAACTCAATTAGTTTTCACGCGGTAACTCCGTGAGATTAGTCGGTAAATTGAATAGTCCACCTAGTAGTATCAATGTTTGGTAACTCGGCATCGTTAACTAGGATTGTTAAAGTAGAAACACGGTTTTAATGCATACTTGAAGCTAAATTAGACTTGGTAACTCGGTTTGGTTTAGTTAAAGTATAGTGAACTTGCTTGGTAACTCGGTAAGTTTAACATTGCTTGATTAATAGTGAATAACACGTGGTTGTTTTACAAATCAAAATATAAATTTAGATCAACCTAGTGAACCTAGAGAATTCCCGGTACTTTTCCCTTATTTGATAAAAACCCAATTATTCATTCTTTATTAATCGTGAAATATTTCACTTGGTTAATTGAGAACTTCGCGTTTAATTTTTTAGAATTAGATAAAAACACAACTTGCGACTTGCCCACATAAGGTTTAGAATAGTAATTAATTTGCACAAAGTCCCTTGGGTTCGACAACCCGGATTTCCGGTTTATTACTACACACGACAGCTGTGCACTTGCAGTTAGAGCGTGTCAAGTTTTTGGCGCCGTTGCCGGGGACTTCGGCTAAATTAGTTATAATTCCTAGCCTTAGGGATTTTAATTTATTGTTTATATCCGTTACTCACCTACGTTTTGTGTGTTTCGTGATTTCAGGTTGATTTACACGGTGCATGACCCGTTCTCGAGACGAGCCTTTGTATCCAACGTTTGAAGACCCGGAATCCTTATTAAAAGCACAGCGTAGAGACAAGAGGAATTCAAGCTCAGTAGTTATGGATGAAGAGACGAGAGCTGAATTTGAGAGGATCCGCAAAGGTATGCAGGATGCGGAAGCAGCTAGAGCTGCAGCTGTAGAGGAGGCTGCACAAAGAGCCGCAGAAGCTGAGGAGGTGAGAGCTCAAATGGCTGAGATGCAGGCAAGGATGGATCGCATGGCTCCCCCAAATCCACAACCACGTCATGGTGTGGGGGCACAAGTGCCGAACATCGGTGGGAACAACAATGGGAATAATGGGGAAAACAACAGGCAGAACAATGCTGAGGTTGAAGAACGCCCTATGGTGGATTATTTCAGGACTACTCCAGCATGTTATCATCCTACCATTGTCAGGCCACAGATCAATGCCCAACACTTCGAGTTGCGCCAACATATGATCAATATGGTTCGTGATGAGTGCGCATTCAACGGAGCTCCAGGAGATGACCCCAATCACCATCTGCTGGTATTTGAGCAAATCACATCAACCCTGCACGACCAGCGAGTTCCAGATGAAACAGTTAAGCTATTACTATTTCCCTTCTCCTTATCTGGAAAAGCCAAGAAGTGGCTTATGGAGCTGCCAGCTGGTAGCATAGTGACATGGGCAGATTGTTGTCATGAGTTTCTGAGGAAGTATTTGCCACCATCCAGAGTCGCGCAGCAGATGGCTGAGATTGCAAAATTCACTCAGGATGAAGACAGCTCGTTGGGAGATGCATGGAGGAAGTTCAGTCAGATTCTCCGTAGATGTCCGAATCATGGAGAGCCATGGCACAAGCTCTTCCATTACTTCTACACTGCGTTAGACAAGGAGGCAGCTGACCAGTTAGATATGCTAGCTGGAGGTAATTTTATGGGACTTGGAGCACATCGAGCTCAAGATCTGCTGAACAACGCGTCAAAGAGAGAAACTACACGATCTGAAACGAGTAGGTACTCCAAACCGGGGGATACATCCTTAGTCAACAAGATTGAATCGATGGAACAAAAGCTGGAATCCATGACTTCAGCATTTCACGGTATGCACCCTCCAACACAGAAGCCCATGGGTGAATTACTAGCAGATGAAAGCCAGGGATATGATAACAGTGTTGAAGATGTGAATTTTATGCGACAGCAGCAATGGCCTAACACCTATCATCCCAACAATCGTAATCATCCCAACTTCAGCTATGCCAATCCGAACAGTGGATTATATGCACCCGGACAGAGACCCAATGTCCCATATCAAGCGCAAAGGCAAGTTCCACAACAGCAGGTTCCACAAAAAGAGGAGCAAGAGACGAATGCTCTATTGAGAAAGCTCCTAGCTAATCAAGACAGGATGGAGAGCACGATTGTCTCAATGCAAGCCACAATGAAAAGCCACGAGACTCTGATTGGGCAGATCGCCAATCAAAATATCAAGCTTCCACCAGGTATGCTTCCGGCAAATACCATCACTCCTAATGAGCAGCTAAATGCCATCACAACTCGCAGTGGCATCACTACTGAGGACCCCCCATATCCTAGCCACGCACGAGCTGAGGCGACTAAGGCCACTGAGAAAGCTTTGTATGAAGAGATTCCCGTGCCTACCGTGAGTCCCCAATCAAAGGACACGGTGAGGAAGTCGGATGAGAAACAGAAGCCTAGGGAGGAATACAGTGTACGAGTGCCATACCCGCAAAGATTGAAGAGTCAAGAGGATGCCAAGCATTTCAAGAAGTTTGTGGATATCTTCAGGAAACTGCACATTAATATACCTTTTGCGGAGGCCATTTCACAAATGCCTAAATATGCCAAATTTCTCAAGGACCTCCTTTCTAATCGGAGGCGCATGGATGACTTTGAAACCGTAACTCTGAATGAGGAGTGTAGCGCAGTTGTGCAAAAGGCGCTACCAAAGAAGATGAAAGATCCGGGCGGTTTCATCATTCCTGTTACATTGGGAGACGCATTTCATGGGAGGGCATTATGTGACCTTGGTGCAAGTATTAATTTGATGCCCACATCGGTTTTTGAGCAACTTGGTGTGGGAGATCCTAAACCTACCAGGATGTGCTTGCAGATGGCTGATCGCACAATAAAGCGCCCCAGGGGTGTTTTAGAAGATGTATTAGTGAGAGTTGAAGGACTCATCTTCCCAGCGGATTTTGTGATCTTAGACATGGAGGCCGACGATGATGTTCCTCTTATTTTGGGCCGTCCATTCCTGGCCACTGGGAGAACTATCATTGATGTGGCCAATGGGGAGCTGACTATGCAGATCAACGATGAGAAGGTGGCCTTCAATGTATTTGAGGCTATGAGGTTTCCCGCATACGCAGTGAGCGAGCAGTGCTTTGGGGTGGAGGCATATACACTGGACGAGGAGGACGATATTTTGTTGGAGCAACTATATGAGGAGCTTGCTCTATTTGATTCCAGCGAGAAAGAGCAAGCCTTAGATGTTCATTGGCGCCCACCATTACCCCTCTTTAATGAGGGAAGCAGGAAGATTCTTACTCCTTCTCTTATTACTGCTCCTGTTTTAGAATTAAAACCTTTACCTGTTCATTTGAAATATTTATACTTGGGATCTAATGATACGTTACCTGTGATTGTATCTGCATGTTTGGACAGGGAACAGGAGGAGCAGCTTCTCGAGGTACTACAGAAGAGGAAAGCAGCTATGGGATGGACAATAGCAGATATTAAGGGGATCAGCCCCACAGTTTGCCAGCATAAGATCAGGCTCATGGAAGACAAGAAGCCGGTAGTTCAATTTCAGCGCCGCCTCAACCCTCACATGCAGGAGGTGGTGAAGAAAGAGGTGCTTAAATGGTTGGAAGCAGGTATCATCTATCCGATTTCCGACAGCACGTGGACTAGCCCGGTACAATGTGTTCCCAAGAAGGGAGGTATAACTGTGGTGGAAGGGGAAAAAGGTGATCAAATTGCCACACGTACCGTTACTGGGTGGAGAGTTTGCATGGATTACCGCAAACTCAATGATGCCACTTTGAAGGATCACTTTCCCCTCCCATTTGTGGACCAGATGCTTGATAGGCTAGCTCACCATTCACACTATTGCTTTTTGGATGGATATTCTGGGTATAATCAGATAGCGATTGAGCCAGCTGACCAGGAGAAGACGACATTTACTTGTCCATATGGGACTTTTGCATTCAGACGCATGCCCTTCGGGCTATGCAATGCCCCAGCTACGTTTCAGAGGTGTATGATGTCTATCTTCTCAGACATGATGGAGCAAAATTTTGAAGTCTTCATGGATGATTTTTCGCTTTATGGTGATGGGTTCGAAGACTGTCTCCAGCAGCTAGCTCGGGTACTGGACAGATGTATTGACACCAACCTAGTGCTCAACTGGGAGAAGTGCCATTTCATGGTGACCGAGGGAATAGTATTGGGGCACAAGATCTCCAGTAAAGGTTTAGAGGTAGACCGGGCGAAGATCGAGGTGATTGAGAAGCTTCCTTACCCTACGTCTGTCAAAGGGGTACGGAGTTTCTTGGGACATGCAGGTTTCTATCGGCGCTTCATTAAGGACTTTTCGAAAATCACAAAGCCTTTATCTGGTTTGCTTGAGAAAGATGCCGTGTTTGATTTCAATGAAGACTGCAAGACAACCTTTGATTTGCTCAAGAAAAAGCTGATTAGTTCTCCCATTATAGCCACTCCAGATTGGACCCTACCGTTTGAACTTATGTGTGATGCCAGCGATTACGCGGTGGGAGCAGTGCTGGGACAGCGGAAAGACAAGGTAGCTCATGTAATTTACTATGCTAGTCGTACTCTTAATACTGCACAGGTTAATTATGCCACCACGGGGAAAGAGATGTTGGCTATTATCTTCGCATTGGACAAGTTTCGTCCATATCTTGTGGGTTCTCAGGTGACTATTTTCACGGACCATGCAGCCCTCAAATATCTTCTTGCAAAGAAGGATGCGAAGCCTAGATTGATCCGATGGGTGTTGCTAATGCAAGAGTTTGACATAGTGATAAAGGACAAAAAGGGTGTAGAGAACGTTGTTGCAGACCATTTGTCAAGACTGGATAACGAAAAACAAGAAGATGTGCCGATTAGAGAAGATTTTCCAGATGAACAACTTATGGTAGTGGTAGCAGCTGTGCCTTGGTTTGCGGATTTGGCAAATTTCAAGGCGCTCAAAATTGTCCCGAAAGACATGTCTTTTCATCAGAAAAAGAAATTTTTCGCAGATGCACGACACTATTTCTGGGATGACCCTTATTTGTTTAGGTTGGGAGCTGACAATGTGTTAAGAAGATGCGTAGCTGAGCCAGACACTTTGGACATTCTTAGACACTGCCACGAATTGAATTGCGGAGGACATTTTGGCAAAACGCGTACTGTGGCAAAGGTATTTCAAAGTGGATTTTACTGGCCTTCTCTACATAAAGATGCTCATCTATTTGTACAGCAATGTGATCGATGTCAGAGAACCGGCAATATCTCCAACCGAAACGAGATGCCTCAAAATTTCGTGTTGGAAGTAGAGCCCTTTGATGTCTGGGGCATCGATTTCATGGGACCATTCCCGTCTTCACTTGGCAATCTTTATATACTGTTAGCTGTGGATTATGTGACCAAGTGGGTGGAAGCAATGGCTTGCCCCAAAAACGATGGAGCTACTGTAGAGAGATTCGTGCGGAAGAGCATTTTTACACGGTTTGGAACTCCCAGGGCCATAATCAGTGATGAAGGATCGCATTTCGTGAATAAAGTCTTTGCCAATGTCTTGAGCAAATATGGGGTAAAGACGCATAAGATATCACTGGCCTATCATCCGCAGTCGAATGGGCAAGCAGAAGTTTCTAACCGAGAGATAAAAGGAATTCTGGAGAAGACAGTCAACCCGGGACGCAAGGATTGGTCTCTGCATTTAGACGATAGCTTATGGGCGTATAGGACTGCTTACAAGACTCCTTTAGGCATGTCTCCCTACCAGTTAGTGTTTGGGAAGTCATGTCATCTTCCGGTGGAACTTGAGCACAAGGCATTCTGGGCCTTGAAGAAGATCAATTTGGACGCTAAGCTCTCAGGTGAGCTACGAAAGCAAGCACTACTTGAACTTGAAGAATTTCGATTGATGGCGTATGAAAGTGCGAGAATCTATAAGGAGAGGACAAAACTGTGGCACGACAGGCACATCATCCCGAGAGACTTCAAGGTAGGACAGAAAGTATTGATCTTCAATGCCAGACTAAAGCTGTTTCCAGGGAAATTGAAATCTAGGTGGAGTGGTCCCTACACGATTACTGCAGTTTATCCATGGGGATCTCTTGAGGTAGAGGATGCAAATGGGAACAGGTTTAAGGTGAATGGCCAGAGAGCCAAACCGTATGTGGACGGGAATTTCATTGGAGTCATTGAATGGCTTCATGCAACTCCCGCAACTTGAGAAATCTCTGAGGTAACTGGGTCGGGCCGTCGACCTTAAATTACAAAGCGCTTGTTGGGAGGCAACCCAACCTATTTATTGCTTTAGGATAGGTTTTAATACTGTTTTGTAAATTTTTATTCGATTCGATTTTATTGAGAGGTGCGAGAGAGTGGATTTAATATTTCCAATGAGTATGTGCAGGAATACGAGGTGAAAGGCCTATTTCGGATCCCCCTTCTTGATGCGCGCGTGCGAAACAGAGTAAAAAATCCAGATTTGCAGCTAAATACGCGTATCGGGATCCGAAGTGAAGGAATTGAAGATAGAAGCCATTTCTGTACCTATTCAACACACGCACCTGGAGAAGATCATGTTCCCGGACTCCCCGTCTTGATTTGCGCAAGAATTTAATTAGTGAACGGAGAAAGCTAGCACGCCGGCACGGATTACGAGGTGAAATTTTGAAGGACAGACTGAAATAAGAATTGAACAATGCCAACGTGTGGGGGTGGTCGAGAGCTTTCTGTAGACAGGTGGATCGCGCAAATCGGAGTCCGGATGAAGAAGTTACGCCAAAAAGGATGTTTTAGCGAGTAAAACGAGGCCAAAAGCATCCGGAAATACAAAACGTGCCTTGGAACGCGTGAAATTGACAAATGAAATATTCCCCGGATTTTGGGAGTGTTTTAAGGTAAAAAGGGAGTCTCGAGGTCGAGGAGATCCTTCGGAAAGCAAAGGCACGATCAGATACGCGAAAATTTGACGAAAAGGATGTTTTTGGCAAGCTCCAGCATTGTCTTCGTATGAAGACAATTGTCTTCGTAGGAAGACTTCATACTTAGAAAAATTTTCAAAGCTCTGAATTGTCTTCTTATAACCAAGTGCAGTATCTATGTGAGAAGACCTTCGTGCGAAGACAAATTGTCTTCGTACGAAGACTCTTCGCACGAAGAGAACTGTCTTCGCACGAAGACATCGGGCGGAATGTCAGTTTAGTCCACGCACGGACAGAGGTTGGAAGCTAGTTACTAAGGGCAAAGTTGACCTTTTGCACAAGCTTGAAGCTTCATCAGCTGGGCATCGAGGCTTTTCTTCATTCTTCATCTTCAAACACAGTTCTTCTCCTCCATAGCCGCACCTCACACAAATCGCCTCCCCCATTGTTTCTTCACCAAATTCAGCAACCAACCTAGGGTTTTGTTCGCGAATCAAAGGAGAACAAGATTTCAGAGGAGTTTTTGAGTGAGAGTGAGAGACAAGAGAGAAATCAGAGGAGGAAGAAGCTAGGGTTTGAAGCAAGAATTGAGAAATTGGACTAGTTGGAGCTTGATTCAGCTTACGGACGAGAAGGCAACGCTAACGGGGACTACACAAGGAGTACGGAGCATCAACAAATTCGAAGTTTCGACAAATTCTTCCGGCGACATCAAAATCAGCCCGGGTTTGTCAAATTTTGAATTTTTTTTTTGCGTCCGTAAGACTTGCTCCGGACGCGTAGGTACAATCTAAACTTTGTATTTCGATATTCGAGTCCTAGGCACATTGAGTAAAAGCCCAATTATATTTTGTTGCGCTTAGTAGCGTATTTGGGGGCGATTGCGTAAAGTCCTAGGAATTACTTGCTTACGTGCCTACGTGTTTCATTCAATACACACTTCTTGCTCACGTGCACAAATAGTTGAATTTCTCGTTGTTACTTGAAATTGCATTCTAAATGGCGGGTGGAAAGAAACGGAAGACGGGAGAGGGTTCTTCGCAAGAAGCATCGGGGTCGGGCGATCCTCAATTAGAGATACCGCCCACTCCCCAATATGCTATCTTGAATGCCCCTTTTCCGGCTAAACCGGGCATTGTAGGCCGACGAAAGGCCAAGGCTAATTTGAAGGAGAGAAGTATTGGGCCCGGATACTATGACAGTTTCCGGTTCGTCACTTATGAGGCCCATATAGACTCTCGTAAAGATACTTATTTGACCAAGAACGGGCAGCCCGAAAAGGCATTTCCATTGCACGAGGACATGCCTCAAGCAATTAAGGAAATTTTTGAGCGCGAGAAGCTTACCAATTGGTTTAAGCTAGTAGGGCAGTCTAGTTCGCATATTGCGCGAGAGTTTTGTTTCAATTTGCGTTATGCAAAGGATGGTGAGAGCCAAGACCCTCGTCTTGTTTACTGTCGGAACGAGTGGATAGTCTTCACGCCAGAGACTATCGCTCTAGCCATGGGTTTCCTCGCTTTGAAAGAGGGTTGTGGGTTAGAGACTGTTCTTCGTAGTGAGAACCTTTGGTCTCGTTTAAATGCTTTTTGCTTTGCGAAGGGGGTTGATCCATGGGACAGGAAATGGGAGGTGCTTCATTGGAAGGCCGAAAAGAAGTTTTATAGGCCGGAGGCTAGGTGGTGCTGTGAATTGTTAGAAAACTGGGTTTTGGGAATCACACGAAACCCTAGTTACACTTTCCGCCTATCGGTCTGGGCTCTTTGTCTTTACACCGGGGTTAGAATCAACATCCCCAAACTGATTTGGGAGAATTGTCTTGAGAGGGTGTCGAGGACGAACAAATTGGGCCCCGGTCATACTTGCTTGCTTACTCACCTAGCCAAAACTGCCGAAGTAGTCATAGGGAGAGATATGGATTTGAAAGCGTTTACTGCTAGGAAGTGGCATAGGTTTGATGAGACAGCGAGGAAGAAGGGCAAGGGTAGGAGGATGAACACCTCTAGGTTTGATAACCAGGTTGCTTATGACCACCTGCGAGAGGAGATGGCCCGGGATAGACTCGAGAGAAGACGCCAGTTTGCCCACACTCGGGACAATCAGGCGAAGCTGGGGGGATTAATCCAGATGGTGGGCCAGTGGGTCATACAGTCTAGTGGTCAGGCGGCGGGGGAGTTTGTTCCACCGGTTCCGACGGCGGATCCGTGGTTCCAGGAGGATGAATTTGAGTATCCGGTTCCGCCGAGTGAGGATGAGGGAGAAGAAGAAGATGATGAGGAAGAAGATGATGAGGATGAGGAAGACGACGAGTAGTGGAGTGTGCCCTCGTGCTAGAATTGTTGAGTCCTCGTGTTATCGTTGAGGACAACGATGCATTCTAGTGTGGGGGTGGTTGAGTCCTTTTTGCTAGTCAGTGTTGAGTCTTTGCATCGCCCGTGTCTGCATGTAGTTAGAAATTTTTGGTTATGTCCTTATTTTTCTTTTTATTATTCATCTTTTTGCGTGCACGTTTTGGTATTTTTGAGTCAACCCACCATTGTTGAGTCATTAGTCGAGTTGGCCGTGCATATAGTGTAGGTATATATATATATATAAAAAAAAAAACTAAAAATGTGAAAACACCAAAAAAAATTAAAAATATGAGAAAGGGCAATTGAAAAAAGCTGAAAATTCGGTAAAATCGAGAGGCGTGAGACTTTTAGGCATAGGGCGTGAATTGCGATCGAGAGTGACAATGTGAGTTTCCCTTAGTAAGTATAGAGAAACTTTATTTACGGGAATGCGTGCCTATTTTACACACGAACTTAATTCTTTCGAATCTAAAGTGTGTGCCTAATTTTCTTACAAGAGTTGAGCTAGGTGTGAGCTAAACAAGCCGAACGTTCTTGTGTACGTCTTAGGTAGTCGCCAACCCGCGTCGTAGTGGCACACAGAACAGCTGTGCGAGGTGTGTATTAGAGCACTCACTGCTTATAGAACTTACCTTGTAGGACCACTAGTAAACCCGTATTTGAACCATGGATTCTTTGACAACCTTTGGACTTAGGGTGACGATTCTTGGCCTTCAGCATTGATTGGTTAGAATCACCGCTTTAGTGCGTCACGAGGGTGTTGTAGTTGAGGGGGTTCGATGAGGGAGTACTTCATGCTATATTTGTGTGAGTCCTGCATATCGCATGCACTTCATTTGTGATCTTCGAGGGGAATGCGAGGGTGAGTGAGAGTAGGCTTGCGCACTTCGGTGTGGCGGTGTCCCATGGCATTACAACATGGACACGAGTGAGGGGAGCCGTGAGTGTGTACCATCCAATACACACAAAACTTGGGTTGGGGGAATTTAATAGGTGGATCGTGCTAGGTACCGGATCTTACTCATCGTGGTGTAGGAGGTTTGGTTGGATTAGGCACGAGACAGACATTTGATTGACTACTTGAGAGGGAACAGGATTACATTCGAGTGTGGGGGTGTCGACATTTGACTTCGGACATCGAGATTGCGCTTGCGACGACTCCATCCCCACACGTGCTTTTATGTTAGCGGCTTTGTTGGTTACACCGAGGATTTCATTGAGATAGGGAGAGACATTGATTTGTGATTTATACGTGTTGATTTGGATATTGTCTCTCCTTACGATTATATGTTAGCTTGGCACTTGGAAGACCACTCGTGAAAGATATTGAAGAAATTGTGCAGGATTTTGAGAGATTAAAAATAAAAAAAAAAAAAGAAAAAAAAAAAGAAAAAAAATCAGAAAAAAAGAAAAGAGAGAAAAAAAAGGAGAGATGAATAAAGGTAGAATGAGAAGCTTTGTGGAAGAACGAGTGGAAAAGCAACTAGTTCACGAACGGGAAATTTTGGCTTATACATCATCCATGACAATAGCCGCGGAGATCGTAATTGTACCGGGGTGTGAGGGGATCGAGGGCCGGAGATGGTGAGTTTCGGGCTTGGTTTCTATCATTGTTGTGAGGGTGTGTGAGCTATGGTATGTGTGAGAATGTGACGCCTTAGGACTTGTGTTTGATTATTATCCTATTTGTCCCTAAAGCCTCATCATTCTAAACCCGTTAGCGGATTAGGAGCTCGGACCTTGAACGTGGCTTAGCCTAGCGTAGCCTCTTATTTTGTGGCACACATGAAAAGGTATTGCATTCTTGTACTTAGTAAAGTTAGGTTCTCTATACTAGCTAGGGGAGATTCGTGTTGTCGAATTTGATTTCGAATCATTCCTTGTGTCTAGATTTCTCATCGCTTCGTGTGAACCGGTTTAAGCTAATGGAGATTGCCCAATCTCACAAAAAAAAAAAAAAAAGAAGAAAAAAATTTGTATTTCAATACTTGCATTGTGAATATTGCATTTGCATATAGGTGCATTGTGTATAATCGAGTCGTGTCGACTAGTAAAGAGGATGGTTGGTGAATGGTTCTACTCGGATTAGTATGCAAGTGTTCATGGTTTTGTATGCAATGTGAGGTGATAGTATGCAAATGGCGTAGGGAAGTTATGCAATGAGTAATTAGGTTAGTATGCAAAGTTGGATGACTTGCGGGAAAGCAAGAGAAAAGTTTTGACTTGAGAGAAATGGAATTGACTTGTGAGATTTGCTCGGGACGAGCAAAAGGTAGTGTGGGGGTAGTTGATAACTCCGTTTTCGGAGTTATTTTATGCCTTTTATTTCTACGTTTTGCGTGCTTATAATGGAGAATTCGTCGTCTTTTGAGTGAATTGAGCATAAATGTGATAATGTGAGTTCATATGCAATACTTGTTAAATCCGGGCGTTTCTTTAGATTTTTGAGCTTTTATTGTGATATGATCGCGGGTTGTGTTTTCGTGTTGTGATCCGCAGGAAAACAGGGCTTGGAGGATCGTGCGGGATATGGAAGCGAACTTCGGAAACAAGGAACTCAAAGACAAGTCAAAAGGAAGGAAAAAGTCAAAGGAAATCAACGGAAAGTCAAGGGAAGAAGGAAGGAAGAGGAAAGTCAAAGGAAGGAGGAAGAAAGTCAAAGAAGGAGGGCTGAACACAGAAGTCTTCGTGCGAAGACATTTGTCTTCGTGCGAAGACATTACACTTAGCCAAAATTCAGCTCGGCCAAAGTCTCTTCTTATACACCCTTGCAGTATCCAAATGAGAAGGCCTTCGCACGAAGAGCAGAAGTCTTCGTACGAAGACTCTTCGTGCGAAGACAACTGTCTTCGTGCGAAGAGATCGCTGGACAGTGCAGAATTTTTGGGGCTTTTTTCGTATTTTATCCAAACTTTGTAATATGATTATGGGAACGTATTTAAGCCTTTTAGGTCGACTTTTTCAGTAGTTTTTGACATTAAAGACATCTTTTGGAGATCAAGAAGCCTTTGGGAGAGCTTAGGAGCTTTTGGATCATTCGTTTGGATTCTAAACTCTCGTCTCTCTTGATTTTTATGTTTAAACTCATTATAATCGTCGTTTTGATTATGAATATGAGTAGCTAAACACTTTTTGCTGGGAATTCTCGTTTGATGTAGCTAGGGTTTGATCTAAAGTGATGTTTTGATGATTGTAATGCATGCTTTAGCTTAATCTCACGTGTTTATTCGTTATTATGGATTATTTACGTTCTTAATCTTATTATCTTTGCGAGTAGCTAACGTAGAGATAAACTCAATTAGTTTTCACGCGGTAACTCCGTGAGATTAGTCGGTAAATTGAATAGTCCACCTAGTAGTATCAATGTTTGGTAACTCGGCATCGTTAACTAGGATTGTTAAAGTAGAAACACGGTTTTAATGCATACTTGAAGCTAAATTAGACTTGGTAACTCGGTTTGGTTTAGTTAAAGTATAGTGAACTTGCTTGGTAACTCGGTAAGTTTAACATTGCTTGATTAATAGTGAATAACACGTGGTTGTTTTACAAATCAAAATATAAATTTAGATCAACCTAGTGAACCTAGAGAATTCCCGGTACTTTTCCCTTATTTGATAAAAACCCAATTATTCATTCTTTATTAATCGTGAAATATTTCACTTGGTTAATTGAGAACTTCGCGTTTAATTTCTTAGAATTAGATAAAAACACAACTTGCGACTTGCCCACATAAGGTTTAGAATAGTAATTAATTTGCACAAAGTCCCTTGGGTTCGACAACCCGGATTTCCGGTTTATTACTACACACGACAGCTGTGCACTTGCAGTTAGAGCGTGTCAGTCTGTCTCCTTGCTTTGTTATGTCTCACAATAATGAATCTTGTGTAGAATTTATAAGCTAGGACTCCCTTTGTATAGTTAATAACTCCTTATTAACTGCATATTTGCCCCAATACTAATCCAGTCCATACACGGATTAGTCCACCTTGCAAATTAGTCCTACTAACTTTGCTTGTGACTGCGTTTTGATCCTTTTTCTTAATTAGTCCAACTAATTAATATCCAAATCCATTTTAATCCATAAATTGTGTACCCCATAGGTTTCTACTTAGTTGGTAGTAACAATTACAAACATAGAGCGGTGTCTAGTAACACATCTATGTCATCCAACTAATAGAAAGAGTTAGTGATCCGACAAACATTGTGCCTAATGTTATCGTTTTTGTATCTATCCCTTTGTCTCTATATCCGTATTGGACACGAGACAAAATTTTCACACTCGTATATCCAATCCATAGTTTCTCGATCCAGGAAATATGCTTATCTATACAGATAACATCAATATCCCATATTGATTTATCTGAGTCTGGCTAGACATTCCATAAGCACTACCCCTCCAGTGGTCGTGGATATTTACTCCCATTATGTAGGAGGGAAAAATCCTCTCTACATTACTACCATCTCCCAGCTTGCTTCTATCATGCCCGATTACTATCTTTATAGTTACCCAGTTATGGTGTAACGTTTGAAACTATCAAAACATGATATCTTACAACTAGAGTATCTAGTGACTTCAAGTCTAAGGATTACAACACCATTGTCACTGCGAGAAACACTTGTGACGTTAACATAATTTATATGTAGCTTTCACGTTGTGGGTCAATCCAGCATGCCATTACTCCTAATGCATACCCATGTGTTAGATTGATATCTCCATATCAATCTACCACATACTAGTCTATAGTTATCGCTCTATTAATCAATATAGTGGACTATGGATATTTAAGATAAACAACAAATTGCAATGTAAGGACTTAATTATTTTAAATATCTCCATAAATAATAAATGAATATTCTATCCAAGCAATGTTCATACTAAATATAGATTGCCTCTAGGGCATCTAATCCAACAGTCTCCCACTTGCACTAGAGGTAATATGGTGCATCTCGTATGCCTATATATCTAGTGTGTCCTTCATGCTTGTGCTGAACAAGCGGATTTGTAAGTGGACCTGAAAGATTATTTTCCGTTAGAATATTGCATATCTTCACATCTCCTCTTTCGATGATTTCACGAATGAGATGGAATCTCCTAAGTACCACTTGGGTTTCTGGTGTGACCTGGATTCCTTGGCTTGTGCGATCGCCCCAGTGTTGTCACAATACAACGCAATGGGATCCACAATGCTAGGAACCACACCAAGCTTAGTGATGAACTTCCTAATCCAAACAGCTTCGTTTGTTGCGCCTGACACAACAAGTACTCAGCTTCAGGATTAGAATCAGCAACCGTCTCTTGCTTGGAACTCTTCCAGCTCACAGCTCCTCCATTCAGGCAAAACACATAACCTTACTACGATATATAGTCTTCCTTGTCGGTTTGGAAGCTCGCGTTAGTGTAACCTATTACACTGAGTTCTTCCTCCCCTCCAGATATCAAGAGTGCATCCTTAGTTCTTCCCAAGTACTTAAGGATATTCTTGACAACAATCCAGTGACTCTCACCTGGATTGGAATCGTATTCGCTTTCCATACTCAACGCGTATGACACATCTAGTCTAGTAAATAACATGGCTTACATGATGGATCCAACAGCCGATGCGTATGGGATCTTACTCATGCGGTCCTTCTCAATTTGATTGGAAGGACATTCAGCCTTCGTAAGGGTGACTCCATGAGACATGGGCAAGAATCCTTTCTTTGACTCTTGAATGTTGAACCGTTTCAACACCTTGTCTATATATGTACTTTGGCTTAGGCCTAGAAGCTTCCTCGATCTATCCCTATAGATCTTGGTACCAAGTATATAAGCTGCATCCCCTAAGTCTTTCATCGCGAAACACTTCCCTAGCCAATCATTCACAGATTTCAAGGTAGGAATGTTGTTTCCATTGAGTAGTATGTCATCTACATGCAAGACCTGAAACACAACAGAACTCCCACTAACCTTGTTGTAGACACAAGGCTCATCTTTGTTCTTTATGAAGCCAAACTCTTTGACCGCGTCATCAAAACGTCGATTTCGACTTGTAGAAGCTTGCTTCAATCCATAAAGAGATCGTTGCAACTTACAGACTTTGTTGGTATGCTCCGGATCCTCAAAACCCTCTGGCTGTGTCATGTACACATCCTCAAAGAGATTTTCATACAGAAACGCTGTTTCATCCATCTGCCAAATCTCATAGTCGTGATAAAGATGCGATATCAAGTAAATTACTAATGGATTTGGTCATTGTGACAGGGGAAAATGTTTCATCATACTCAATACCATGAATCTGTCTGAATCCTTTTTGCCACCAATCGGCCCTTATAGGCAACCACATTGCCATCCATGTCGGCCTTCTTCTTGAAGACCCACTTGGACCCTATGGGCCGAGCCCGTTCAAGTGGTTCCACCAAAGTTCATACTTTGTTGGTATACATGGATTTAATTTCGGATCTCATGGCATCAAGCCACTTATTTGAGTCTGGCCCTTTCATGGCCTCTCCATAGGTAGTAGGCTAATCATCCATGAGTAGTACGTCACCATGATCATTCACGAGAAGTCCGCACCTCTCCGGATCCTGGTGTACCCTACTCGACCTACGAGTTCGTTTGTTGCTTGAGCAGGTTGCTCCACAACAGCTTACGGTTCCTGCTAATGCTCCATTGTATGATCAGTGTTTTGTAGTTCTTGAACTTCTTCAATTTCTACAGTCCTCCCACTGGCTTCTTTAGAGATGAACTCTTTTTCTAGAAACACACTGGTTCGGGCATCAAACACTTTGTTCTCGATTAGATTGTAAAAATAACATCCTTTTGTTTTCTTAGGATATACCACAAACTTACACTTATCAAACTTGGGTTCGAGCTCGTCTGTTTGTAAACGATTTACATAGACGTCGTAATCTCAAATCTTTATAAACGACACTATGGGACACCTCCCAGTTCATATCTCGTATGGCGTTTTCATGACTGATTTGGATGGAACACGACTAATGGTAAAAGCAGCTGTCATTAGAGCATGTCCCCAAAACGATATCGAAATATCTGTTTAACACATCATATACCGCACCATGTTCAACATGGTGCTATTCCTCCACTCGGACACGCCATTCCACTGTGGCGTTCCGGGTGGAGTGAGTTGGGATAAGATCCCACACTAGTTAAGATAGTCATCAAACTCTTGGATTTAGTATTATCCTCCACAATCCGATCGTAATGCCTTAATACTTTTTCCAAGTTGCTTCTCTACTTCATTCTTGAATTCTTTGAACATTTCAAAGGATTCGGATTTGGCCTTCATTAGGTATACAAATCCATATCTACTGAAGTCATAAGTAAATTTAATGAATTAAAGATAACCACCTCTGCAAGGCGTGAGAAACAGTCCACACACATCAGTATGTATGAGTACCAATAACTCACTTGTCCTCTCACCTTTCTTATTGAAAGGGGAATTTGTAATTTTTCCTAATAAACATTCACATGTATCATATGATTCATAATCAAATGAGTCTAGAAATCCATCCTTATGGAGTCTAGAAATGCGTTTCTTGTTTATATGGCCTAAACGACAGTGCCCTAGTTAAGTAAGATTCCATCTTTAGGTCAAATCCTCTTGGTATTTATATTATAGGAGAAATTATTTGGATCAAAGATATACAATCCATTAGACAAAAGCGCACTACAATAGTGCATACTATCAAAATAAATGGAGCAACAATTGTCCTTTATTTTAATAGAAAAACCTTTCTCGTCTAAAAAAAAAATAGAAATAGTGTTTCTGCTCATAGAATGCACATAATAGCAATTTTCTAATTCTAAAATAAGTCCTGAAGGCAAAGATAACTCATAAGCGCCTACGGCTAATGCATTAAATCTTTCTCCATTCATCACACACAAGTCTATCTCCTCTTAGCCAGTCGTCTACTTCTCTTTAGATCCTGCACATTTCGACAAATGTGAGTCCACATCCAGTATCCAATACCCAAGATGAAGAGATAGGCAAATTGACATCATAGCAAAAATACTTGGTGGCGGTGGAATCACTATTCCAAGCCTTTTATCCTCCAGATAATGTGGGCAGTTCCACTTCCAGTGGCCTGTCTGACTATAATAGTGACAAGGCCCTTAGAGACGCCACCTGCAGGCTTTAAGGCAGTTGCCATGGATTTTGCAACTTGCTTGCTCTTTCCTTTGGAGGTAGAAGCAACTCGCTTGATTTTCCCTTTGTTGACCATCTTTATGGTATTGCCTTTGCCTTTGTTAATGCTCTTTTCAGCGGTCCTCAACATATTGAGAAGGTCTAGCAGAGCTTTGTTGATCTCATTCATGTTATAGTTCATGATGAACTATCTATAACTATCCGGAAACGATTGCAGGATGAGATCAATGGCCAAACCTTGGCTGAACGGGAAGCCTAACCTCTCGAGATTTTCGATGTATCCGATCATACGGAGTAGATGAGGCCCGATCGGGTTCCCCTCTGACAGGCTGTACTTGAACACAGCTTTGGATACTTCATACCGCTCATGCCTCGCCTGCTCTTGAGAGAGCTGCCTCAAATGTACGATCATATCGTATGCCTCCATGTTCTCATGTTGCTTCTGAAGCTCAAAGTTCATGGTGCAAAGCATGAGACAAGTCACATCATTAATGTCATCCACAATCTTTTGATGTGCCCTCAGGGTATCTAGAACAGCATCCTCAGCTGGTGGTTTTTGGAACAAGAGTGTCTAAGATGTACAAATTCTTTTCTTGCTTGAGAACTATTCTCAAGTTTTTGTACCAGTTGACACGATCCAACCGCAAGTGTACGGGTGTCGCGTGTAGTAATATCCGGTAATCCGGGTTTGTCGAACCCAAGGGACTTGTCGTGAATTAATTAGGATGATTAACTTTAATGTGGGCAAGCAATTGAGATTGTTTGACTAATTTAAGAAATTAAATAACAAGCTAATTATTAAAATTGAGATTAATACGAGGGATAAGTATCAGGATATCTCTTCGGGTTCACTAGGGATCTCAACCCACTTATGATTTATGTTCTTGTAACACGAACGTCTTTTACTTAGCCAAACGAGCACCTATGCTTTGAAGATTCCTCAACCAAAGCCTATATTCAAACTCGTGTACCTGATTCCTCTAGCCTACTCAAGTTCAAATAAGCATTATGTTGTTGTGGTCTACTCTTAGTTCTAGCTAACTAGCAAGATTCCTCAACCCTAGATACGGCTAGTGCTTGATTCAAGTTTCCGGGTAGCGAATGTTGATTCCTCTAACATCCTCTACCTATAATCATCCTATTGAGAGCTCAAACAATAGAAACGATAGAATTAAGTACATAAATCAAGCATAGCTAAGAAAAACACATTCAATTAAGCTAAAAGCATGAAAAAGATCCATAAATCACCAACATGGTGTTCAAACCCTAGCTACCTATGAGATATCCCGAATAGAAAGTTTAGCTACTCATATTGGGAATACAACGAAGAATTTCCAAGTATTCATCAAAAAAACAAGAGAGATAGAGAGATCAAACGATGAATCCTTGATCCGACGGGAATCCGAGCTTTCCAATGGCTTGGGAGCTGTATCCTCCCTCTTCCAGCAGCGTTCTTCTTCGTTCTAGGTCTGAGAAGTCGTTTCATAAGGCCTGGGCACGTTTTTTAATGAACTTTGGCCGAATTTGCACTTCAACCCCTCCAGTTTGTAATTCCCGGACATATTTCATAAGCTGATCTTGCGCGGGCCTTTTCTACCTCATCCGGACTCCTTTTTGGGCCTATCTTATATCGTTGGAAAGCCCTGGATGTCTACTTTCTAATGGCGTAGGCCTTGCTCCAAAATTGTATGTGTAACTCCAGATACATCCAGAAGAGTGCACACTGGTCCAGTGAAACTTTACCAGCTTTTCTTCGTTTTTGTGTCAACTTCGCCAGACCATATCTTTCTCGTCCGACCTTTGATTGAGCTCTGTGACCTACCGTTGGAAATATCTTTGAGTCTACTTTCATATTGCACCGATCGCACTATAGCAGGTTTTGTAGAACTCAAGATATCATCAAAATAGTGAAGGATGGTCAATTCTGCTCCTCCAACTTTGCTTCTCTTGCTTCTTCTTGACTTCCGAACCTCGTTTCTTCTCTCCAATTGCTCTCCTCATGCAATGTTCCTATAAATCACAACACGAACACTGCCGCAAAGATCAAATGTGACAAAATTATACAAATCATAAGTAAAACTATTCAAGAAACGCCCGGATTGTACGTTTAAGCTCTAAAACATCATAAAACTCATTTTCTTCTCAAATAAGCCCGAAATTTGTCACTTTGCATTGAAACACACACAAATAACAATATAAAGTGTATATAGGATGACTCTTATTAAGGAGTTATCAAATACCCCCACACTTGCAATTTGCGCGTCCCGAGCAAAGTCTCATCTACTGCATCTATCTCTCATCTACTGCATCTATCTGCTTACTAGCCAATGAGACACAAACGACTCAAACACGACTCAAGACACCACTAATGCAGCAATATGATGCAAATGCATATTCTAGAATCTATCTTAACACAACACACAAAACGCTTTAAATCTTTCTTTTTGGTAAGATCAGGCAATCTCCCTCTCATCAACTGAAAATCATCAAGCTCTCACTAATCCTTTTTGAAATTCATATACACGTAGCAAGAATTTAAAATAAAAATTTGATTCAGTGCAAAAGCTCACTAAGGAGTTCCCTGTCCTCCACCAATTCAAACCAAGACACAAGCACGTCCTAAGCGTCATTGGGTCTAATTAAGCTCAAATTTCACTGTAGCCTTTCTTCGCCGAATCATCTGAGGTTTTCAGACCCTCTTAGCCTTTATTGCGTTTGAATACAAATTGTCCCAGTGAAGGGAGTCACAACTCCTGTGAAATAAGACTTGACTCTAGTTTTCCTCTCTAAGCTCTACTTGGATAGAATCCAAATTTTCCGTGTGACCGGAAGCACATTAGGTTGTTTCTCCTTGAAGCACATTTTTTTTTTTTTTTTTTTTTTTTTTTTTTTTCAGATTTACTCATTTTTCTTTTCTTTCCTCCTCTGTTTTTACAACCGTGCAGTAGAGCATAAAGAGCGTGAGATTTTCGGTTAACTCTTGTGACCACCGTAAGGGATGGTGGTGTACGCCCCTCAACTTCACTTAGGCTGAGGCAACCGTACCACATGAAACCAACTCTACACGAAGGTCCACCCCAGATCACAAGAGACCACAAATTTCCACTTGAAAACAGAATATTCAGCTACAAGCAAAACTCAATCTAATTAGCACACTATAGGAAACTTAGGTATACTTTACATGTCATTCTTCACAATTGCCAAAAATCCTCGGGACATCCTTAGTGAAACATCTACACTGAATACTCATGGAAATATATTTATCCTACTATGGCACTTCCTACTCAAAAGGATTCATTCACTAAACTCTCTTCAGTTTCAAGATCCTCAATTGCCTTTTCTCAAATTTTTAAATCGTTAATTTTTTATGGATTTTCTAATTTTCTCATTTTTTTATTTTTTATTTTTTAATATCCTACCTCTATATGCAAGGCCTTTGACACGAAAAAAAAATTGGACACAACACAACTCAACTTTTTGGTGGGTTTACTCAATCATGTAAACGTGAAAACAGTATATAAATCTACACTACACAATACGACAATATAAGTAAAAAACTCAACATAAACCACAACACTAACTCACAATACAACCTAAACACATCCTACATGTAACTCGATATGCAAGACAATATGGCTAGCAAACAGATAAATCACCCCCACACTGAATGCTTCGTTGTCCTCAATGAATTTAGAGGTTAAACATAGGACTCAGCAATCAATGCGAAAGACCAGTAGATGAGATAGAGCTATGACATACTTATATAAAATAAACACAAAATTTAGCAAGAGAAAAAGATACTCACAACCACCTCAAGGGTGGGGAAGAAATCGTGTACAGCAGTCCCCAAGCACAGTGTGGCACCACTTGTGCTCCCAATAGGTCAGTGTGTACTCGCACAACGGGGTCGACTGCTCTCCTCTGCTAAAATCTGTGTCTTGGAGAATCCCCAACTCGCATACACGAGTCCCTGTGAAGGTCATGTGTGCCATCGCACACCGGGGTAGATTCTCCCATAATCTGCTCAAATATGTCACTTGGAAAAACACCATTAGTCCCTCTCTCTCTCTCATCTCTCCAAATAACATAATAAAATAACTGAATTTAAAAACACAACTACACTAAAGCAAATAAATAGGTTGGGTTGCCTCCCAACAAGCGTCGTGTAATTTACGGTCGACGACCCGACCCAGTTACCTCAAAAGATGTTTAAGGAGATTTTTCTCTCCACTTATTCTTCTTCCACCATCTCTTCTCGATCTTTCTCTTCTCAAGTGAACAAGAACAAATTCTCACAAGACGCGCAAATCTCAATAATGATGAACCCGGGTTGCAAAAGTGAAAGCTCTTCGTAAACTTTTTCTTCTTCTTCTTCCAATTCATGAAAACTGTCATCATAACCATTTCAACAATAAGCTCAAGTCTCTCATGTGGTGGAAATCTATGAATGCCTTCTTTTCCCGTTTTCTCAATTTGCGATATCTTCATTGAAATTTCAAACGGCAACACATAAAATATGAAAGTTTGAGTACCTTCATCACCTTCGTTTGAAACACCCGAATCATCAACAATTTCAATCTCAGCATTTTTTGTATCTTCAATGAGCTCAAACGTGAGAGGCTCCAACAAATTTGCAACCAGAAAGTCAAGATCATCAATATTAATTCCATGAAGAATGCCATCAAGCTCACCGAAAATTTCATCATGCTTGACCCTCATATTAGACTCAATCCATGGTTCAATGTTTGGACAACTGGGAATGCACAATGGCTCATCATCCTCTTCTTTAAGAGTTGGAAAGGTTGGAGCATCCTCTTGATTTGAATGAAGAACGCATTGTGCGTCCATGTGTGTTGTATCCATTCCCATTCTTGTTGCTCGTTGTCGCCATTCTTCCACATTAGGAATCATCTCCTCAAGCAAGCAACCAAGGAAGAAGAGTAACTTAGTGGGAGGGGTTGATTCATTAGGACGAAAGGTATAACGTTGTATTTCCATGGCTACCCTCTCTCTAATGCCATTCACATGGCACTCCTTCACGAATTGCTCATATGCAAGGTTGCATGCTTCAAATATGCTCGCAAAACGGCGATATTTCTCATCCTCCATGCTTAGAGTTGAATGCCTGCACACATAAAATCTCAAGTAATACCGTGAGGTAATAAGAATATAAAATAACGAAAAAAATAAAATTCCCTAAAGCTAATAATTCTAACTAATTCAACCGAAGTCCCCGGCAACGGCGCCAAAAACTTGACAAGATCCAACCGCAAGTGTACGGGTGTCGCGTGTAGTAATATCCGGTAATCCGGGTTTGTCGAACCCAAGGGACTTGTCGTGAATTAATTAGGATGATTAACTTTAATGTGGGCAAGCAATTGAGATTGTTTGACTAATTTAAGAAATTAAATAACAAGCTAATTATTAAAATTGAGATTAATACGAGGGATAAGTATCAGGATATCTCTTCGGGTTCACTAGGGATCTCAACCCACTTATGATTTATGTTCTTGTAACACGAACGTCTTTTACTTAGCCAAACGAGCACCTATGCTTTGAAGATTCCTCAACCAAAGCCTATATTCAAACTCGTGTACCTGATTCCTCTAGCCTACTCAAGTTCAAATAAGCATTATGTTGTTGTGGTCTACTCTTAGTTCTAGCTAACTAGCAAGATTCCTCAACCCTAGATACGGCTAGTGCTTGATTCAAGTTTCCGGGTAGCGAATGTTGATTCCTCTAACATCCTCTACCTATAATCATCCTATTGAGAGCTCAAACAATAGAAACGATAGAATTAAGTACATAAATCAAGCATAGCTAAGAAAAACACATTCAATTAAGCTAAAAGCATGAAAAAGATCCATAAATCACCAACATGGTGTTCAAACCCTAGCTACCTATGAGATATCCCGAATAGAAAGTTTAGCTACTCATATTGGGAATACAACGAAGAAATTCCAAGTATTCATCAAAAAAACAAGAGAGATAGAGAGATCAAACGATGAATCCTTGATCCGACGGGAATCCGAGCTTTCCAATGGCTTGGGAGCTGTATCCTCCCTCTTCCAGCAGCGTTCTTCTTCGTTCTAGGTCTGAGAAGTCGTTTCATAAGGCCTGGGCACGTTTTTTAATGAACTTTGGCCGAATTTGCACTTCAACCCCTCCAGTTTGTAATTCCCGGACATATTTCATAAGCTGATCTTGCGCGGGCCTTTTCTACCTCATCCGGACTCCTTTTTGGGCCTATCTTATATCGTTGGAAAGCCCTGGATGTCTACTTTCTAATGGCGTAGGCCTTGCTCCAAAATTGTATGTGTAACTCCAGATACATCCAGAAGAGTGCACACTGGTCCAGTGAAACTTTACCAGCTTTTCTTCGTTTTTGTGTCAACTTCGCCAGACCATATCTTTCTCGTCCGACCTTTGATTGAGCTCTGTGACCTACCGTTGGAAATATCTTTGAGTCTACTTTCATATTGCACCGATCGCACTATAGCAGGTTTTGTAGAACTCAAGATATCATCAAAATAGTGAAGGATGGTCAATTCTGCTCCTCCAACTTTGCTTCTCTTGCTTCTTCTTGACTTCCGAACCTCGTTTCTTCTCTCCAATTGCTCTCCTCATGCAATGTTCCTATAAATCACAACACGAACACTGCCGCAAAGATCAAATGTGACAAAATCATACAAATCATAAGTAAAACTATTCAAGAAACGCCCGGATTGTACGTTTAAGCTCTAAAACATCATAAAACTCATTTTCTTCTCAAATAAGCCCGAAATTTGTCACTTTGCATTGAAACACACACAAATAACAATATAAAGTGTATATAGGATGACTCTTATTAAGGAGTTATCAAATACCCCCACACTTGCAATTTGCGCGTCCCGAGCAAAGTCTCATCTACTGCATCTATCTCTCATCTACTGCATCTATCTGCTTACTAGCCAATGAGACACAAACGACTCAAACACGACTCAAGACACCACTAATGCAGCAATATGATGCAAATGCATATTCTAGAATCTATCTTAACACAACACACAAAACGCTTTAAATCTTTCTTTTTGGTAAGATCAGGCAATCTCCCTCTCATCAACTGAAAATCATCAAGCTCTCACTAATCCTTTTTGAAATTCATATACACGTAGCAAGAATTTAAAATAAAAATTTGATTCAGTGCAAAAGCTCACTAAGGAGTTCCCTGTCCTCCACCAATTCAAACCAAGACACAAGCACGTCCTAAGCGTCATTGGGTCTAATTAAGCTCAAATTTCACTGTAGCCTTTCTTCGCCGAATCATCTGAGGTTTTCAGACCCTCTTAGCCTTTATTGCGTTTGAATACAAATTGTCCCAGTGAAGGGAGTCACAACTCCTGTGAAATAAGACTTGACTCTAGTTTTCCTCTCTAAGCTCTACTTGGATAGAATCCAAATTTTCCGTGTGACCGGAAGCACATTAGGTTGTTTCTCCTTGAAGCACAATTTTTTTTTTTTTTTTTTTTTTTTCAGATTTAATCGTTTTTCTTTTCTTTCCTCCTCTGTTTTTACAACCGTGCAGTAGAGCATAAAGAGCGTGAGATTTTCGGTTAACTCTTGTGACCACCGTAAGGGATGGTGGTGTACGCCCCTCAACTTCACTTAGGCTGAGGCAACCGTACCACATGAAACCAACTCTACACGAAGGTCCACCCCAGATCACAAGAGACCACAAATTTCCACTTGAAAACAGAATATTCAGCTACAAGCAAAACTCAATCTAATTAGCACACTATAGGAAACTTAGGTATACTTTACATGTCATTCTTCACAATTGCCAAAAATCCTCGGGACATCCTTAGTGAAACATCTACACTGAATACTCATGGAAATATATTTATCCTACTATGGCACTTCCTACTCAAAAGGATTCATTCACTAAGCTCTCTTCAGTTTCAAGATCCTCAATTGCCTTTTCTCAAATTTTTAAATCGTTAATTTTTTATGGATTTTCTAATTTTCTCATTTTTTTATTTTTTATTTTTTAATATCCTACCTCTATATGCAAGGCCTTTGACACGAAAAAAAAATTTGACACAACACAACTCAACTTTTTGGTGGGTTTACTCAATCATGTAAACGTGAAAACAGTATATAAATCTACACTACACAATACGACAATATAAGTAAAAAACTCAACATAAACCACAACACTAACTCACAATACAACCTAAACACATCCTACATGTAACTCGATATGCAAGACAATATGGCTAGCAAACAGATAAATCACCCCCACACTGAATGCTTCGTTGTCCTCAATGAATTTAGAGGTTAAACATAGGACTCAGCAATCAATGCGAAAGACCAGTAGATGAGATAGAGCTATGACATACTTATATAAAATAAACACAAAATTTAGCAAGAGAAAAAGATACTCACAACCACCTCAAGGGTGGGGAAGAAATCGTGTACAGCAGTCCCCAAGCACAGTGTGGCACCACTTGTGCTCCCAATAGGTCAGTGTGTACTCGCACAACGGGGTCGACTGCTCTCCTCTGCTAAAATCTGTGTCTTGGAGAATCCCCAACTCGCATACACGAGTCCCTGTGAAGGTCATGTGTGCCATCGCACACCGGGGTAGATTCTCCCATAATCTGCTCAAATATGTCACTTGGAAAAACACCATTAGTCCCTCTCTCTCTCTCATCTCTCCAAATAACATAATAAAATAACTGAATTTAAAAACACAACTACACTAAAGCAAATAAATAGGTTGGGTTGCCTCCCAACAAGCGTCGTGTAATTTACGGTCGACGACCCGACCCAGTTACCTCAAAAGATGTTTAAGGAGATTTTTCTCTCCACTTATTCTTCTTCCACCATCTCTTCTCGATCTTTCTCTTCTCAAGTGAACAAGAACAAATTCTCACAAGACGCGCAAATCTCAATAATGATGAACCCGGGTTGCAAAAGTGAAAGCTCTTCGTAAACTTTTTCTTCTTCTTCCAATTCATGAAAACTGTCATCATAACGATTTCAACAATAAGCTCAAGTCTCTCATGTGGTGGAAATCTATGAATGCCTTCTTTTCCCGTTTTCTCAATTTGCGATATCTTCATTGAAATTTCAAACGGCAACACATAAAATATGAAAGTTTGAGTACCTTCATCACCTTCGTTTAAAACACCCGAATCATCAACAATTTCAATCTCAGCATTTTTTGTATCTTCAATGAGCTCAAACGTGAGAGGCTCCAACAAATTTGCAACCAGAAAGTCAAGATCATCAATATTAATTCCATGAAGAATGCCATCAAGCTCACCGAAAATTTCATCATGCTTGACCCTCATATTAGACTCAATCCATGGTTCAATGTTTGGACAACTGGGAATGCACAATGGCTCATCATCCTCTTCTTTAAGAGTTGGAAAGGTTGGAGCATCCTCTTGATTTGAATGAAGAACGCATTGTGCGTCCATGTGTGTTGTCTCCATTCCCATTCTTGTTGCTCGTTGTCGCCATTCTTCCACATTAGGAATCATCTCCTCAAGCAAGCAACCAAGGAAGAAGAGTAACTTAGTGGGAGGGGTTGATTCATTAGGACGAAAGGTATAACGTTGTATTTCCATGGCTACCCTCTCTCTAATGCCATTCACATGGCACTCCTTCACGAATTGCTCATATGCAAGGTTGCATGCTTCAAATATGCTCGCAAAACGGCGATATTTCTCATCCTCCATGCTTAGAGTTGAATGCCTGCACACATAAAATCTCAAGTAATACCGTGAGGTAATAAGAATATAAAATAACGAAAAAAATAAAATTCCCTAAAGCTAATAATTCTAACTAATTCAACGGAAGTCCCCGGCAACGGCGCCAAAAACTTGACAAGATCCAACCGCAAGTGTACGGGTGTCGCGTGTAGTAATATCCGGTAATCCGGGTTTGTCGAACCCAAGGGACTTGTCGTGAATTAATTAGGATGATTAAATTTAATGTGGGCAAGCAATTGAGATTGTTTGACTAATTTAAGAAATTAAATAACAAGCTAATTATTAAAATTGAGATTAATACGAGGGATAAGTATCATGATATCTCTTCGGGTTCACTAGGGATCTCACACCACTTATGATTTATGTTCTTGTAACACGAACGTCTTTTACTTAGCCAAACGAGCACCTATGCTTTGAAGATTCCTCAACCAAAGCCTATATTCAAACTCTTGTACCTGATTCCTCTAGCCTACTCAAGTTCAAATAAGCATTATGTTGTTGTGGTCTACTCTTAGTTCTAGCTAACTAGCAAGATTCCTCAACCCTAGATACGGCTAGTGCTTGATTCAAGTTTCCGGGTAGCGAATGTTGATTCCTCTAACATCCTCTACCTATAATCATCCTATTGAGAGCTCAAACAATAGAAACGATAGAATTAAGTACATAAATCAAGCATAGCTAAGAAAAACACATTCAATTAAGCTAAAAGCATGAAAAAGATCCATAAATCACCAACATGGTGTTCAAACCCTAGCTACCTATGAGATATCCCGAATAGAAAGTTTAGCTACTCATATTGGGAATACAACGAAGAATTTCCAAGTATTCATCAAAAAAACAAGAGAGATAGAGAGATCAAACGATGAATCCTTGATCCGACGGGAATCCGAGCTTTCCAATGGCTTGGGAGCTGTATCCTCCCTCTTCCAGCAGCGTTCTTCTTCGTTCTAGGTCTGAGAAGTCGTTTCATAAGGCCTGGGCACGTTTTTTAATGAACTTTGGCCGAATTTGCACTTCAACCCCTCCAGTTTGTAATTCCCGGACATATTTCATAAGCTGATCTTGCGCGGGCCTTTTCTACCTCATCCGGACTCCTTTTTGGGCCTATCTTATATCGTTGGAAAGCCCTGGATGTCTACTTTCTAATGGCGTAGGCCTTTCTCCAAAATTGTATGTGTAACTCCAGATACATCCAGAAGAGTGCACACTGGTCCAGTGAAACTTTACCAGCTTTTCTTCGTTTTTGTGTCAACTTCGCCAGACCATATCTTTCTCGTCCGACCTTTGATTGAGCTCTGTGACCTACCGTTGGAAATATCTTTGAGTCTACTTTCATATTGCACCGATCGCACTATAGCAGGTTTTGTAGAACTCAAGATATCATCAAAATAGTGAAGGATGGTCAATTCTGCTCCTCCAACTTTGCTTCTCTTGCTTCTTCTTGACTTCCGAACCTCGTTTCTTCTCTCCAATTGCTCTCCTCATGCAATGTTCCTATAAATCACAACACGAACACTGCCGCAAAGATCGACAAAATCATACAAATCATAAGTAAAACTATTCAAGAAACGCCCGGATTGTACGTTTAAGCTCTAAAACATCATAAAACTCATTTTCTTCTCAAATAAGCCCGAAATTTGTCACTTTGCATTGAAACACACACAAATAACAATATAAAGTGTATATAGGATGACTCTTATTAAGGAGTTATCAAATACCCCCACACTTGCAATTTGCGCGTCCCGAGCAAAGTCTCATCTACTGCATCTATCTCTCATCTACTGCATCTATCTGCTTACTAGCCAATGAGACACAAACGACTCAAACACGACTCAAGACACCACTAATGCAGCAATATGATGCAAATGCATATTCTAGAATCTATCTTAACACAACACACAAAACGCTTTAAATCTTTCTTTTTGGTAAGATCAGGCAATCTCCCTCTCATCAACTGAAAATCATCAAGCTCTCACTAATCCTTTTTGAAATTCATATACACGTAGCAAGAATTTAAAATAAAAATTTGATTCAGTGCAAAAGCTCACTAAGGAGTTCCCTGTCCTCCACCAATTCAAACCAAGACACAAGCACGTCCTAAGCGTCATTGGGTCTAATTAAGCTCAAATTTCACTGTAGCCTTTCTTCGCCGAATCATCTGAGGTTTTCAGACCCTCTTAGCCTTTATTGCGTTTGAATACAAATTGTCCCAGTGAAGGGAGTCACAACTCCTGTGAAATAAGACTTGACTCTAGTTTTCCTCTCTAAGCTCTACTTGGATAGAATCCAAATTTTCCGTGTGACCGGAAGCACATTAGGTTGTTTCTCCTTGAAGCATATTTTTTTATTTTTTTTTTTTCAGATTTTCTCATTTTTCTTTTCTTTCCTCCTCTGTTCTTACAACCGTGCAGTAGAGCATAAAGAGCGTGGGCTTTTTCGGTTAACTCTTGTGACCACCGTAAGGGATGGTGGTGTACGCCCCTCAACTTCACTTAGGCTGAGGCAACCGTACCACATGAAACCAACTCTACACGAAGGTCCACCCCAGATCACAAGAGACCACAAATTTCCACTTGAAAACAGAATATTCAGCTACAAGCAAAACTCAATCTAATTAGCACACTATAGGAAACTTAGGTATACTTTACATGTCATTCTTTCACAATTGCCAAAAATCCTCGGGACATCCTTAGTGAAACATCTACACTGAATACTCATGGAAATATATTTATCCTACTATGGCACTTCCTACTCAAAAGGATTCATTCACTAAGCTCTCTTCAGTTTCAAGATCCTCAATTGCCTTTTCTCAAATTTTTAAATCGTTAATTTTTTATGGATTTTCTAATTTTCTCATTTTTTTATTTTTTATTTTTTAATATCCTACCTCTATATGCAAGGCCTTTGACACGAAAAAAAAATTTGACACAACACAACTCAACTTTTTGGTGGGTTTACTCAATCATGTAAACGTGAAAACAGTATATAAATCTACACTACACAATACGACAATATAAGTAAAAAACTCAACATAAACCACAAAACTAACTCACAATACAACCTAAACACATCCTACATGTAACTGGCTATGCAAGACAATATGGCTAGCAAACAGATAAATCACCCCCACACTGAATGCTTCGTTGTCCTCAATGAATTTAGAGGTTAAACATAGGACTCAGCAATCAATGCGAAAGACCAGTAGATGAGATAGAGCTATGACATACTTATATAAAATAAACACAAAATTTAGCAAGAGAAAAAGATACTCACAACCACCTCAAGGGTGGGGAAGAAATCGTGTACAGCAGTTCCCAAGCACAGTGTGGCACCACTTGTGCTCCCAATAGGTCAGTGTGTACTCGCACAACGGGGTCGACTGCTCTCCTCTGCTAAAATCTGTGTCTTGGAGAATCCCCAACTCGCATACACGAGTCCCTGTGAAGGTCATGTGTGCCATCGCACACCGGGGTAGATTCTCCCATAATCTGCTCAAATATGTCACTTGGAAAAACACCATTAGTCCCTCTCTCTCTCTCATCTCTCCAAATAACATAATAAAATAACTGAATTTAAAAACACAACTACACTAAAGCAAATAAATAGGTTGGGTTGCCTCCCAACAAGCGTCGTGTAATTTAAGGTCGACGACCCGACCCAGTTACCTCAAAAGATGTTTAAGGAGATTTTTCTCTCCACTTATTCTTCTTCCACCATCTCTTCTCGATCTTTCTCTTCTCAAGTGAACAAGAACAAATTCTCACAAGACGCGCAAATCTCAATAATGATGAACCCGGGTTGCAAAAGTGAAAGCTCTTCGTAAACTTTTTCTTCTTCTTCCAATTCATGAAAACTGTCATCATAACGATTTCAACAATAAGCTCAAGTCTCTCATGTGGTGGAAATCTATGAATGCCTTCTTTTCCCGTTTTCTCAATTTGCGATATCTTCATTGAAATTTCAAACGGCAACACATAAAATATGAAAGTTTGAGTACCTTCATCACCTTCGTTTGAAACACCCGAATCATCAACAATTTCAATCTCAGCATTTTTTGTATCTTCAATGAGCTCAAACGTGAGAGGCTCCAACAAATTTGCAACCAGAAAGTCAAGATCATCAATATTAATTCCATGAAGAATGCCATCAAGCTCACCGAAAATTTCATCATGCTTGACCCTCATATTAGACTCAATCCATGGTTCAATGTTTGGACAACTGGGAATGCACAATGGCTCATCATCCTCTTCTTTAAGAGTTGGAAAGGTTGGAGCATCCTCTTGATTTGAATGAAGAACGCATTGTGCGTCCATGTGTGTTGTCTCCATTCCCATTCTTGTTGCTCGTTGTCGCCATTCTTCCACATTAGGAATCATCTCCTCAAGCAAGCAACCAAGGAAGAAGAGTAACTTAGTGGGAGGGGTTGATTCATTAGGACGAAAGGTATAACGTTGTATTTCCATGGCTACCCTCTCTCTAATGCCATTCACATGGCACTCCTTCACGAATTGCTCATATGCAAGGTTGCATGCTTCAAATATGCTCGCAAAACGGCGATATTTCTCATCCTCCATGCTTAGAGTTGAATGCCTGCACACATAAAATCTCAAGTAATACCGTGAGGTAATAAGAATATAAAATAACGAAAAAAATAAAATTTCCTAAAGCTAATAATTCTAACTAATTCAACCGATGTCCCCGGCAACGGCGCCAAAAACTTGACAAGATCCAACCGCAAGTGTACGGGTGTCGCGTGTAGTAATATCCGGTAATCCGGGTTTGTCGAACCCAAGGGACTTGTCGTGAATTAATTAGGATGATTAAATTTAATGTGGGCAAGCAATTGAGATTGTTTGACTAATTTAAGAAATTAAATAACAAGCTAATTATTAAAATTGAGATTAATACGAGTGATAAGTATCAGGATATCTCTTCGGGTTCACTAGGGATCTCACACCACTTATGATTTATGTTCTTGTAACACGAACGTCTTTTACTTAGCCAAACGAGCACCTATGCTTTGAAGATTCCTCAACCAAAGCCTATATTCAAACTCTTGTACCTGATTCCTCTAGCCTACTCAAGTTCAAATAAGCATTATGTTGTTGTGGTCTACTCTTAGTTCTAGCTAACTAGCAAGATTCCTCAACCCTAGATACGGCTAGTGCTTGATTCAAGTTTCTGGGTAGCGAATGTTGATTCCTCTAACATCCTCTACCTATAATCATCCTATTGAGAGCTCAAACAATAGAAACGATAGAATTAAGTACATAAATCAAGCATAGCTAAGAAAAACACATTCAATTAAGCTAAAAGCATGAAAAAGATCCATAAATCACCAACATGGTGTTCAAACCCTAGCTACCTATGAGATATCCCGAATAGAAAGTTTAGCTACTCATATTGGGAATACAACGAAGAATTTCCAAGTATTCATCAAAAAAACAAGAGAGATAGAGAGATCAAACGATGAATCCTTGATCCGACGGGAATCCGAGCTTTCCAATGGCTTGGGAGCTGTATCCTCCCTCTTCCAGCAGCGTTCTTTTTCGTTCTAGGTCTGAGAAGTCGTTTCATAAGGCCTGGGCACGTTTTTTAATGAACTTTGGCCGAATTTGCACTTCAACCCCTCCAGTTTGTAATTCCCGGACATATTTCATAAGCTGATCTTGCGCGGGCCTTTTCTACCTCATCCGGACTCCTTTTTGGGCCTATCTTATATCGTTGGAAAGCCCTGGATGTCTACTTTCTAATGGCGTAGGCCTTGCTCCAAAATTGTATGTGTAACTCCAGATACATCCAGAAGAGTGCACACTGGTCCAGTGAAACTTTACCAGCTTTTCTTCGTTTTTGTGTCAACTTCGCCAGACCATTTTTTTCTCGTCCGACCTTTGATTGAGCTCCGTGACCTACCGTTGGAAATATCTTTGAGTCTACTTTCGTATGGCACCGATCGCACTATAGCAGGTTTTGTAGAACTCAAGATATCATCAAAATAGTGAAGGATGGTCAATTCTGCTCCTCCAACTTTGCTTCTCTTGCTTCTTCTTGACTTCCGAACCTCGTTTCTTCTCTCCAATTGCTCTCCTCATGCAATGTTCCTATAAATCACAACACGAACACTGCCGCAAAGATCAAATGTGACAAAATCATACAAATCATAAGTAAAACTATTCAAGAAACGCCCGGATTGTACGTTTAAGCTCTAAAACATCATAAAACTCATTTTCTTCTCAAATAAGCCCGAAATTTGTCACTTTGCATTGAAACACACACAAATAACAATATAAAGTGTATATAGGATGACTCTTATTAAGGAGTTATCACCAGTCTAAAAAATTGGTTCGAGACAACTTGTCATTCTCAAGAATAGAACACATGGATGCTGTCGATGTTTGTTGATTGTTTGCCATTGGAATTCTACAAAATGAGAAATATGCAATTTTAGTACTTCTGAACAATTAACTACATTTAACAATGGATAGATTATTATATATAGCTCCTACTATTTTTCTCAGATTAACAGCCCTCACCATTAATGCGGAAAATATCATATACTTTCTAGTGGGCCAAGATCCCAATTTCACTTCCTCTTTAAGCTTTCTTTGGCAAGTCACCCAAAAATCAGTTATTTAGGTAGGAACAATTTCCAATTGCATCCTATGCAACTCTTGGTTCAATTAGGTGAATGACTCTGTAAGTTCACAGGTTTCACAAGCTTGAGCTATTTCAAGGCCTTGAAACAGTTTTCAAAGCCTTGAATTATCACAGGTTTCACAGGCTCTGCTATTTCAAGGCCTTGAAATAACTTTCAATTGGCCTTGAAATTGTCTATCCTGTATGCATATTCTATGGGGGAGTTTACTGAGTTCTTCTGATCTTACTATAACTCTCTCAACCTAATATTTGATCTTTTATTACTTGATGATGAAAAACAAAAGCTTTTGATTCACTTAGACTTCATCTGTTCTCTACTTAAACTCTATTTCACTTCAAAGGATTGAAACTGTTTCAAGGCCTTGAACTTCATTATTCTCATCTTTGCAAGTTTTACAAAAAGTTGGCATACTCTATTCAAACCCCCCGCCCCCCTTCTAGAGTATATGTGTTGCATTTCTTCGTGTTTACTCCCCTTTCAACTGGTTTCAGAGCTTGTATCACTGTATAGATTTAACCATCTGGTGATCATTATTACTGCAGGTGATGGTTTCGCAAAGGGAAGAGCTGCTAACACACCTCGTCTCTTTTGTGGAGATAATTTTGCTCCCTGGAAAGCCTTAATGAAAATGTTCATCATTGATCAAGACATAGAGCTATGGGCCATCATTCAGAATGGACCTCACACTTTCTACACAGACAAAGATAGGATTAAAACTCCCAAATCTGAAGACTCTCTCTCATCATCTGAATTAAAATAATTCTCTAAGAATTTCAAAGCTATTAACATCTTGTACTGTGCTTTGAGTACAAATGAATTCAACATGATTTCAGGCTGTAAGACTGCTAAGGAGATCGGGGATAAGCTTGTGGTGACATTTGAAGGAACCAGTCAAGTCAATCAAACCAAGATCAACATCTATCACATACAATATGATTTATTCAAGATGAATGAAAATGAGTCAATCAGAGACATGTTCAAAAGGTTCACAGACATCGTCAACAACCTTGATTCATTGGGAAAGCATATTTCCAATGAAGAAAAGGTGAGGAAGATTCTGAGAAGTCTTTCAAAGGCAAAATCAGAACCAAAGACTACTGCTATTGAGGAAGCTCAAGATATATCATCACTCCAACTTGATGACCTACAAGGGAAGTTGCTGACACATGAAATATCCATGAATGAAGCTGATGGAGAGCTACAAGAAAGTGTCAAGAACTTAGCACTCAAGGATAAAGAGATTGAGAAAATTCAAAGCCTTGAAACTGAGGATGATGATGAAGTTCCATTTGCTTTTATTTCCAAAGCCTTGACCAACTTAAGATGAAGAAAAACTTTGGAAACAAAGACCTCAACAGAGAAAGACACAGATCATCCAGTAGCAAGGACTACAAAGGTAAGTCTTCTTCAAAAAATAAATAAAAATTCATGAATTTCTTTGAGTGTGGTGATGCAAGACACTTGATTAGAGACTGTCCACACAAGAAAAGCAAGACCTTCCAGAAGAAAGATCATGACAGTAGAAAAAAAGCTATGATAGATTCATGGAGTGATTCAGATACCTCAAGTGACTCTGAATCTGAGGAAGAACATGCCAACCTATGCTTCATGGCCAAGCATGATGAAATTTCTGAAAAGAACATTGAGGTAGTTGTAAATTGTTTGATTTCAAAACCAAAAGAGGTCCACTCAGATTATCTTAGAACAATGCTTTTAAATGAAGAGGACTATCTGAAAGAAACTAGAGTTTTGAAAGAAAAATTTCATGAGCAAGCAAAGGAGAACTTAAACCTTATTTGTCTTAATCAGAATCTTTGAAATCTCTCAGAAGAAAACGTACAGTGATTTCAAGGCCTTAAAAACTAGTTTCAAAGTTTTGAAAACACAAGTCAAGGAAGTAGTCACTGAGAACTCTCTCTTGAGTTATAGCCTTGTTAATCTGAGACATCAAGTTGATGAATTAGATAAACAGAAGACTACTCTTACTGAGAAACTTCAAGAATCTAAATTAGTTAAAGCCAAACTTGCAAGCTCAGAAAACAATTTGAACCTGATTCTTGGAGGAAGTTCATAGTCTGTTCACAAAACTGGTATTGAATACAATCCAAGTTTTCCAAGAAAGAACAATACCAGATTTGTGAAAGAAGGAAACAAAACTTCTCCTAAGTGTCATTTCTTCAACAAAATTGGTCATGTTAAGATGACTTGTCCTTTCAGAAGAAGAGACCCTCACATAATGAGGAACACATTTCCATTTCAACTCATAGGACAATTCAAACATATTTGGGTTCCTAAAGGGGTCAGACCACCTAACATGGTTGATCCTGAATATGAGCCCAAATTCCAGACTAGGTCTAACAGCTGGGTAAGACAGTGATTGGTGTTTGCAGGTTGTAACCAATGTCAAAGAACAGAAATGATTTATGGACAGTGGTTGTTCAAGACACATGAGTGGAAAGAGATCTCTGTTCTCAGAATTGAAAGAGCAATCAGAAGGTTCAATTACACTTGGTGACAAAGGCAAATGCAACATTCTTAGTATTGGTAAAGTTGACATAGATTCTGAAAACTCAATTTCTGATGTATATCTAGTTGATGGCTTGAAATTTAACTTGCTTAGTGTATCTCAGCTTTGTGATAATGGTAATAAGGTTATCTTTGATAAAGAGAATGTGTGGTGAAAAATGAGAAATCAGGCATATGCATTCTCACAGCCTCTAGATCAAACAATGTTTATACTTTCGAGACTAACAAAGTTGCAGGTGAAAGCTTGAAGTGCCTCAAGGCCTTGAAAGAAGATTCAAAGCTTTGGAACATAAAGCTTGGTCACATTAGCTTGCATACCTTGAACAAATTGATCTCCAAAGATCTGGTAAGAGGATTACCATCTATCAAGTTCAAAGATGATGAAGTATGCAGAGCTTGTGCTCAGGGCAAGCAAACCAGAAGCTCATTCAAGACAAAGAAGTTTTTAAGTACTACTAGACCTATTGAATTACTTCACATGGATCTCTGTGGTCCTATGAGGACTCCAAATCCAAAAGGTAAGAAGTATATGCTAGTTATTGTAGATGAATATTCTATATTTACTTGGGTTATGTTTCTTAAAGAAAATCTGAAGCCCTCTCTTAATTTTCAAAGCTTTGCGGAGAACTTCAAACCTTGAAAAACCTACCTATTGCTTCAATCAGAAGTGATCATGGTAGAGAGTTTGATCAATTAGAATTTAATTTATTCTGTGTTAAGTATGGTATCTCTCACAACTTCTCTGCTCCTAGAACTCCTCAACATGATGGAGTTGTTGAAAGAAAGAACATGACGCTTGAAGATATGTCAAGAACAATGCTTCTAGAATACAAGCTGCCAAAACACTATTGGGCAGAAGGTGTGAATACTGCAAAATATATCCTGAACATGTGCTTGATCAGACCTATCCTGAAGAAACCCCCTATGAACTTTGCAAAGGGATAAATCCAAACATTTCATATTTCAAGCCCTTTGGATGCACATCTTTTGTCCACAACAATGGAAAGGACAACTTGGGTAAGTTTGATGCAAGAAGTGATGAAGGTATCTTTCTTGGTTACTCTCTGACTAGAAAAGCTAATAGAATTTATAATAAAAGAACCAATCTAGTTGAAGAAAATATTTATGTTATTTTTGATGAAAGCTATTATGGTTCTTTGAGTGAAAGTTTTGCAGACTTGAATCTGAACAAGAATGAATAAGAAGAGGAAGCTGAAAACTCACTTGGTTTTAAGAAAGGTTCAGAAGGACACATAATCAATTTGCAAGACCTTGAAAATAGAGATCAAAGCCTTGATAAGGATGATCAGAAAGATATGAGTGATCAAGCTACTACTTCGAGACCAGAGAAGCAATATGGAGAGCCTGAACCACGGTCTCCAAGAAAGAGATTCAAATATCTTTCATCTCATCTAGTTCTTTTATTTATCTCATCTCATCTCAACCACTGGTACACAAACAAGATCACAGTTGAATAACCTTTGTTCTTCTAATGCTTTTATTTATCTTGTAGAACCCAAAACCGTGAAGGAAGCATTACAAGAAGCAGTCTGGATTATAGCTATGCAAATTGAACTCAACGAGTTTGAAAGAAATAAGGTGTGGAACCTAGTTCCTCCACCAACAAAGCAGTCTTTCATTGGTACCAAATGTGTGTTCAGAAACAAATATGATGAAAGTGGCAAAGTGATCAGAATCAAAGCAAGGTTAGTTGCTCAAGGATACAACCCAGAAGAAGGTATTGATTATAAGGAAACTTTTTCTCCTGTTGTCAGGTTAGAAGCAATTATAATTTTACTTGCCTTTGCATCTTACAAGAACATGAAACTATTTTAGATGGATGTGAAGTGTGCATTTTTGAATGAATACTTGCAAGAGGTAGTTTATGTTGCACAACCTCCTGGTTTTTGAAAATGACTAGTTTCCAGATCATGTTTACAAACTTGACAAAGCTCTTTATGGTTTGAAACAAGCTCCAAGAGCTTGGTATGAAAGATCGTCAAAGTTATTACTTGAAAATGATTTCAAAAGAGGATTAGTAGACAAGACCCTTTTCATAAAGACTCATGAGAAAGATTTACTTGTAATTCAGATTTATGTTGATGATATATTGTTTGGAGCTACTAATGATCTATTGTGCAAAGAATTCTCAAGTCTTATGAGCAGGGAATTCGAAATGAGCATGATGGGAGAGTTGAACTTATTCCTTGGACTTCAAATACAACAGATGAAGAAGGGAATCTTTCTACATCAAAGAAAGTACACTAGGGACTTGTTGAACAAATACAATATGTCTAAATCCAAAGAGATCAAGACCCCTATGAGTTCTACACTGTCCTTAGACAAGGATGAATCTGGTAAGAGTGTCAATGTGAAAGAGTATAGAGGTATGATTGGATCATTACTATACCTCACTCCTAGTAGACCCGATATCATGTTCAGTGTATGTATGTGTTCAAGATTTCAAGATGATCCAAAGGAATCAGACTTAAGTGCTGTGAAAAGAATTTTCAGATATCTAAATGGTACCAAAGACTTAGGGCTTTGGTATGCAAGACATTCTAAATTTTCTTTGTATGGATTTTCAGATGCTGACTTTGCAGGTTACAAAGTTGATAGGAAAATGACTTCAGGAACATGAAATTTTGTTGGGTCCTCCTTGATCAGTTGGCACTCCAAGAAACGAAACTCAGTTGCATTATCTACAACTGAAGCTGAATACATAGCTGCTGGAGCTTGATGCTCACAAGTCTTATGGATTGCTCAACAGTTGAGAGATATTGGATTTGATTTCCGAAGTATACCTATCAAATGTGACAACACTAGTGCAATATCAGTTACAAAGAATCCATTTCAGCATTCAAGAACCAAGCACATTGATTTCAGACACCATTTCATCAGAGATCATGCTGAGAAAGGTGATATTGTTCTTTAATTTATTTCTACTAACATGCAACTTGCATATATCTTCACTAAACCATTTCCAAATGAAAAATTTTCAGCTCTAAGGCTTGAATTGGGGATGCTAAATAAAGATGCATTGGTTTAGGGGGAGAGTTAGGTAAGGAAGGTATGTTATTATGTGTTTCAAAGGTTTGAACTGATTTTCAAGGCCATGAAAATCCTTTCAAAGCTTTGATTTTATTTGTTTCAGTATTATAGCATTTCAAGACCTTGAAACTCTTTTCAAAGCCTTGAACATAAGTCTGATAATTGTTTAGTCAATAACTCTTGGATCATTGAATATTGGGTGCTATCTTTGTAGATATTTGCTCAATATTGCCCCTACCTTTTTCTCAAAATCCTTTTTCAGCCAAGTATAGTATTAAAATATTTGTTTCCAACGGATTCAAAGATTTGATTATTCTCTGATCATTACAAATCATTTGAGATAAGAGAGAAATTGTAGTTTCCTTTTTAAACTCAAAACTCTTTTAGTATTTATCCTCTTCTCTTCTCCTTCTCTACGTATCATTCATAACTCTCTCTATTCTTCTCCCAAAACCTAATGAGCACAAGAAGATCCTCTGAAAGAATCAAGATGGCTGGTGATTCAAAGTCTAGTGTAGAGAAGAAAAAGAAGACTCCTGTAGAAGAGGGTGAAGCCACCAGTGAAGACTCAAAGTCAAAGGCCTCTACTGATGAAGAATTGGAATCTCCTCCACCCAAAAAGAAGACAAAGAAGGACTAGTTTCCAGTTACAGAAAAGAAGAAAAAGAAAATATACACTTCACAAGAGAAGCAGAAGGGAATCCAAATGGGAAGCCCTAAGAAAGTAAAGAAGAAAGAAGACACATGGATCAAGGGAAAAGGAAACGGAAAAGAAATACACATTCCATTCTCGGATTAAGATACTACTTCAGGTTCCTATGGAGTGTATTCTGTATTCGAAAAGGAAAGACATGAGAAAGTTCTTCCTGAAACTGAGTCTGTGTCAAAAACTGGAAGGAAAGATCATCACAAAATTTCCTCTGCACTACAGAAGAAGGTGTATATGAAGAAGAAACTAAAGCAAGGAAGGAAAGCTTTCAAAGGACTCACCTTCTTGTTTAACAGTGTTATAAAAAATATTAGTTCCATAATTGAGGAAATTGATGTGGTTCAACAAGAAGCACATGTTAATGAGGAAGTCAGTGAGGAAGAAGAAGGAGAACAAGAAGGAGATGAAGACCCAACCCCATAAACTCTTGCCTACTCTTTTCGTATAAAAATTTTCCAAGGACTCTGATCCAACATTTTCTCATTCTTTTTGATGAAAGTCGAAATGGGGGAAAAATCTTTGGTTTTTTTTTATTTTTAGGAATTATCTGATACTTATGTGTTTTTCTACTTAAAGTTTGTTATTGAATAAGTTGGATCTTTTTGGAACTTATGTGTTAATACCCTTTGTACTATAAGTATTTTTTTTTGCAGAAACTAAGGTTCAGACAGATTGAGTTTTTGTCTTTCATCAAGGGGGAGACTGTAAGTTCACAGGTTTCACAGGTTTCACAGGCTTGAAGGCCTTGAAACAGTTTTCAAAGCCTTGAATTGTCACAGGTTTCACAGGCTTGAAATAGCAGAGGCGGCCTTGAAAATATCTGTCCTGTATGCATATTCTAAGGGGGAGTTTTTCTGAGTTCTTCTGATCTTACTCTAACTCTCTCACCCCTACATTTGATCTGTTATTAATTGATGATGAAAAACAAAAGCTTTCACTTAAACTTCATCTGTTTTCTAGTTAAACTGTATTTCACTTCAAAGGCTGGAAACCGTTTTCAAGGCCTTGAACTTAATTACTCTCATCTTTGACGGTTTTACAAAAAGTTGACATACTCTATTCAACTCCCCCCTGCTAGAGTATATGTGCTGCATTTCTACCTGCTTACTCCCCTTTCAGACTCATTATTTAACTATCCCATAGATTACTCCTTGCATTGCCTCTAAGTTTTCAATCATATTGAAACAACCTAGTTGCGTTCAACCTCTTACTTCAACAATCACTTGTGCTGCCGCATCACACCATGATGAATTAAACCACCATGATTTGGAAAGTCCGAATTTAATAGACCCCGATCATGATGGGTGTTAAGTAAAAGAAGGAGAAACACAATATTTATCGTTTGAGGGATTTCCTTGTCATTATTAATTTTTTTGTTGATCCCATCAACTGATCTACTTAGTTGGATTGGGGAATCCCAAAGAAAAGATCCAGCTTGTTTATTATTATTAACTTGTTACGTTTTTCATGCATCATCCATACACCAAAAATAAATAACAAGATAATAAATAAATAAATAATAAATAAATGTGGTACCGATATGGCCCCTAAGACTAAGATATTCCCAAACCAATGAGAATATCTATATGTTCTCCATCTGTTAGAATTGTGCGCTAGATGCAATCAATTTATCGTGACAATTATATGGACTTACAATTCATTGTGTTATCGATATGGAGATATGTTAACATGAATGAAGTCCTTAGATTATAAATGTTATATGGGTTAAAGACATTTTACACCCTCGTGGTTTGGGTTATATACAAAAATAACCCTGCTGTTTGGGGATATACAAGAACCACCCCTGTCAGAGACAAAAAGCCCCCTGTCAGTGACGGACGTTGGAAAAATACCACCCTTCTGTTAATGTCAGTTGACAGGGGTGCAATCTGACCTTTTTTAAGACAATTTTACCCTTATTTTTGTGTTTTTTTTTTGTTTTTCTTTGTTCTTGTTCTTGTTCTTGGTGTTCTAGGTATTCTTTGGCCACCACCACTGACACGCTCCAACTGCAAGTGTACAGCTGTCGTGTGTAGTAATAAATTCTGGAAATCCGGGTTGTGGAACCCAAGAGACTTCGTCGTAAATTAGCTATTAAATTAAATCTTTGTGTGGGCAAGGAGCAGTTGTTTTGTTCTATTGACCCTACTAAAATTAAAGACAAATGTCTCGATTAATCAATTGAATTGCTTCACGATTAATAAAGATGAATGATTATAATATTTCTCAAAGTTTGGAAAAGTCAGGATATCTCTACGGGTCACTAGGTATTTCTCGCGATTTTGGATATATGTTTTGTTAACATGATGATTTATTATTCTAGATAAACGAGCATGAATGTGTTGAAGATGTCTCAACCAACACCAATACTTAAACTAGCAAAGCCGATGTCTCTAGCCTAAACGAGTTCAAGTATGCATTAAGATTCATTAATCTACTCTTTGTTCTTAGCTAACTAGCAAGATTTCTCAACCCTAGATATGGCTAGTGTGTATTTCAATTATTCAGGCAATGAATATCGATGTCTCTAACATTCATAACCTAGCTCTATCCTATCAACACGTCTATTGATAGGAAAGATGAATTAAACAGATAAAATACACATAGCTCGATAAAAAGTTCATCAATTAAGCCAAAAGCATGAAATCAAATCCATAAATCACAAATATCGTGATCAAACCCTAGCTCCCTACAAGATACCCTGAGAAAAGTGTTTAGCTACGCAAAAGCATGATTCACGTACAAAGTTTCGTGATCAAATAAAAAAACTAGAGAGAAAACGGAGTTTTAGAAGTCAAACGAATAATTCCATGCTTCTTTGATCGTCTCCTAGCTCCAAGTCTTCTTCTCCACCGTCTCTAGCCTCCAAAAAGTGCTCTGATACCTTAGAATCACGACCTAAGACTCCTTAATACGTTTCCATAAAGTTATGACAAAGTTTGCAAAAATTACAGAAAACCGCCGCCAAAAACGCTCCTGACAGCACTCTCTTCGTACTAAGACATTTATGCTCTTCGTACTAAGACCTTCTCAAAAAGGGGCAGATCGTCATTCTGGGAAGACTTCTGACAGCAAGAATTTTGTTAAGTCTTTTTTTCTCTTAGTACGAAGACAATTGTCTTAGTACTAAGAAAACTTCATTCCATCTTCTTTTGGCTCTTCTTTGAGTTCTTTGACTTCTCCTTTGAGTTCCTCCTTTCCGAAGTTGGTTTCCATCTCCCGCATGATCCTCCAAGCTCTATTTCCCTGCGAATCACAATAAGAAAACACAACCCGCGATCATATCACAATAAAAGCTCGAAATTACACTAGGAACGCCCGGATTCAACAATAATAGAACATGAACTCATTTTCACAAATAATAGCATAATTCACTCAAAAAACGACAAATTCTCCATGTTGAGCACGCAAAAACGTAGCAAAATAAGGAATAAAATAACTCCGAAAACAGAGTTATCAACCACCTCCGCCACCACTGCCACCACAACCACCTCCATTACATCACCTCCTACTTCCTGCCATTGTACCATTAAATCACCAACTGCTCCACCTCATTGCCCTCCATTTTCACCACAACCAACCACCATCATCCCTGCCAATTCAACCTCAAATCTACTCCATAACCAACTCATCACCAAGCCAACAAAAAACCCCTTATCCTCCATAACCCACAGCCGTGATAACCTCCACAACAAACCCAGTACCAAACCAATTTGTCAGACCACCATTTCTCCAACATAACTAAACTCAAACCGCCTCTTCACCATCCACCCTCCACTCCATTATCACCTACAACCATAATCAACACCTCCACCTAAAACCTTCACTTACCATCACCAGCAACATCCATAATCAAAACAACTGCCATGACCTCCACCACGACCAAATACCACAGCAACTTACATCACCAATTCCCCACAACACGTACCCAATTCCGAAGCCAAACCCAGCAGAATCCTGACCAAACACACCACACGTATTCAGTTCTGTTCAACAAGAAACACCCCCAAAATTTCCTCTTGTAAAACACACACACACTAATACCACCACAAGACTCCAATAATATCAGCAGCAACGTTCAACTCACATACACTCATCTACTGAGAGAGAGAGAATAGAGCAGCAGCTCTGCGAGTTAGCAATTGACGGCGACCGCCGATCCCAAGACTCAATCCTCGCCAAAGACGTCCTCATCCTAGACAAATTCATCGCCGGTTGTTGCATCGCCTGTCCCCTCCACGTCGCCGCCTCCAACGGCCGCACCCATTTCCTCAAATACCTTCTCCGCCTCAACCGCGAGCTCGCCGAAGTCCTCGATCCCCAGCCCCGATCCGCCCTCCACTTGGCCGCCGCCAAAGTCCATGTCGACGCCGTCCAAGCCCTCGTCGATTCCTGTCCCGAGATGTGCCTCGCTCGTGAGAGGGACGGCCGAAACTCGCTCCACATTGCGGCCATCAAGGGGCGGATCGGGGTGTTGCGGGTTCTGGTCTAGAAGAGGTCTCCGCTGCCAGGAATCGTGTGGTCTGTTTGTTGTTGTGCCGTGAGTGAGAGAAGAGAGAGGGGGAAGAGATAAGGTTGTGTTTAGGGTTAGAAAATAGGGAAGAAGAAGGGAAGGAAATTGTATTTATAGTGGGTAATTTCTTAAAAGTTTAGGGATATTTTTGTCTTTTAATCCCTCCGTTAGTGTGCCGTTAGATGATAACGGAGACAGGGGTGGTTTTTGTATATCACTGAACAACAGGGTTTTTTTTGTATATAATCCAAACCACGAGGGTGCAAAATGTCTTTAACCCATGTTATATTATTAAATATCCCTAGTCGAGTACTACAGTTAATAGGACGACTGTATTGCATCGAGACTAGTATGTGGGTAGTCTAGCACATGGGTATGCATTAGGGGTAATGGCATACCGGAATGACCCACCACGAGAAGGCTACATACAAGTTATGTAAAGTCACAAGTGCTTCTTGTAGTGAAAATGGTATTGTGATCCTTAGACTTGGAGTAACTAGATACTCTAGTTGTGAAATATCATTCTTTGATATTATCAAACTTTGTACCTTAACCGGGTAACTATAAAGGTAGTTATCGGCATGATAGGAAGCAAGCTTAGAGATGATAGTGATGTAGAGAGGATCTGTCCCTCCAGCATTACAGGAGAAAATATCCACGGCCACTCGAGGGGTAGTGCTTATAGAAAGTCTGGCCAGACTCAGATAAGTCAATATAGGATATTGATGTTATCTCCACGGATAAGGCTATTCCAAGGATCGAGAAAATATAGATTGGAGATACGAGTGTGACTTGTTTGTCTTAGTCAAAGCCAGATATGGAGACAAAGAGATAACACAATACGGTAACATTGGTCACAAGGTTTGTCAAATTACTGATTATTTCTATTAGCTGGGTGGCCTTGATGTGTTGCTAGACACTGCTGTATGTTAGTAGTTGTTCCTACCAACTAAGTAGAAACCTATGGGGTCACACTCCTCACGGATTAAACCGGAGTTGAGAATTAATTAATATGATTAATTAATTGGATGGATCAATACGCAACCACAAGCAAACTTAGTATGACTAATTTTCAAGGTGGACTAATCCATGTATGGACATGATTAGTTTTGGGGCAATTATGTAGTCAATGAGGAGTTATCAACTATATAAGGGACTTGTAGATTATTTTTTAAGAAGTGTCATAACTGTTATCACACAAGAGAGAGAGAGAGAGAGAATAAAGCAAGGAGAGAGCCAAGAAAAGGAGCCCGAACCCCCTCGTCTGCCCCTCCCTCTTGCACCTCGTGAGGCGCGGACTTGGGTGCCCTGTTTGCGTGATTTTCTTCTTCCTCATTCTTCCCTAGCTAGAAAAAATGAGAGAGAAGGATCCGGAGAAATCATAGGTGTAATGATCGCGTTTCTTAAGCTTATATTACTTAAGTTGATTTCATATTTAGGTATTTAGTCATTTCATTAATGAACTCATAACATTCAAACTGTAAATGTTAAGCTCGTCCAGAAATACACCGAAAGTCATAATATCTTATTTACTGGTAAATCAAGGATACAATTATTTATGGATAATTAGTAATAATTAGAAGCTTAAGTGCTAATTAAGTACATATGTATGCATCCTGTAATGTGTGACTTTTTACGTGCTTGACGTGACTAAATTACATATTTATTTGACACGGTGTTTAAGGTTAAGGGAGTAGTATTTTGATAGATTTATCAATAACTGCAAAACTATAATAGTTAAGCTCGTCTAGAAATACACCGAAATTCGTAATATCTTATTTATTGCTTAATTAAGGATACAAATATTTATGTAATAATTAGTGTTAATCACTAGTTTAAGTATTAACTAGTGCTAATCACTAGTTTAAGTGTTAATAATATGCTTGATGTGCTAAAATTAAATGTTCTTTGACGCGGTGGTTGAGGATAAACATTTAGATTTAGTCAAATGAATATGTGAAACGCAGAGGGACACGTGTCCCAATATCCGCGACTTTCCCTGCATGCGCGACACGTAGGGAGTTACGTGTCATGCTCTGAGGCCATCTTTATCCATGTGTGACACACAGGCGACATGTGACGTCGTGTGGCACATCTTTTGTTGCATGCGCGACACGTGTACTTGTGACTCAGCGCTCTCTGATTGGTCGCTGAATTATATAAATAGGGCCCAGTGCTTTAGTTAATTCTCATTCTAGGTTCGATTTAACTATTGATAAGTAAGATAGAGAGATACTGAGAATATTTCGAGATAAAAGATTTGAAGCTACTCGTATCATTTCAAAGTTGTTATCATGAAACTACTACGAGGTAGGGGAAATATAGTTTTCACGTCTACTGTAATTACGGTCTATACATGATTATATGCTTATATGTGGATTGTTAAGATATTGTTTGTTATTCGCATGATGTATAAAGCATGATAATTATGTGATTCGTGATCGATTTTACAGTTTAATTTATTTTTATGTTTCTACGCCAGTGGTTAGGCGGTAACTACTGGGATTTTTGCTCACCTTAAAATATCTACAGGTACCGTACCGGGGTGATCGAAGACTATAGACGGGCTAGATTTATAGCGTTTTTAAATCAATTGTAATATTTGTTAAGATTATTTTATTTGATATTCGTAAATTATTATTGATCAAATGAATAGGAAAATGACAGTTTTATTCGAAAAGTGACATGGCTCGTATTTCCGTCGCGGCCGAAAATGACGCGTATACTCTGATAAATTATTAATCAACTTAAAGCGAAAAAGTCGGGTCGTGACAAGTGGTATCAGAGCGGTGCCAGCTCGGTGTGTTAAATCCACCTTACCCGACATTTTCACCCGGGACTCGGTCTTGCTAACTTGATCCAAGCTAGGTATGTCGGATACGTTTTGGGGTAGAGTGTGGTACCTGCATCGCTCGTCACCTACGCACGGGACTCGGTCTTGGCTAACTTGGTCAAATCGAGGTATGCCGGGGCGCAAGGTTACGTGTCTGGCACGCTGTCTGGCTATGAAAAAGTGACGAGATTGTTTGTGTCATGATAAGAATGATTTTTAAATAGAAAAAGAAAGATTTAAAAGTCTTATTCAGAGGACGAAATTTTATCAGGAGGGAAGAATGTAATGACCGCGTTTCTTAATCTTATATTACTTAAGTTGATTTCATGTTTAGGTATTTAGTCATTTCATAAATGAACTCATAACATTCAAACTGTAAATGTTATGCTCGTCCAGAAATACATCGAAAGTCATAAAATCTTATTTATTGCTAAATTTAGGATAAAATTATTTATGAATAATTAGTGATAATTAATAGCTTAAGTTCTAATTAAGTACATATGTATGCATCATGTAATGTGTGACTTTTTACTTGCTTGACGTGACTAAATTACATGTTTATTTTACACGGTGTTTAAGGTTAAGTGAGTAGTATTTTGATAGATTTATCAATAACTGCAAAACTATGATAGTTAAGCTCGTCTAGAAATACACCAAAAGTCGTAATATCTTATTTATCGCTCAATTAATGATACAAATATTTATGTAATAATTAGTGCTAATCACTAGTTTAAGTGTTAATTAGTGCTAATCACGAATTTAAGTGTTAATCATATGCTTGATGTGCCAAAATTACATGTTCTTTGACGCGGTGGTTGAGGATAAACATTTAGATTTAGTCAAATGAATGTGTGAAACGCAGAGGGACACGTGTCCCAATATCTGCGACTTTCCCTGCATGCGCGACACGTAGGGGGGTTATGTGTCATGCTCTGATGCCATCTTTATCCATGTGTGACACAAAGGCGACATGTGTCGTCGTGTTGCACAACTTTCGTTGCATGCGCGACACGTGTACTTGTGACTCAACGCTCTCTGATTGGTCTCTGAATTCAATAAATAGGGCTCAGTGCTTTAGTTAATTCTCATTCCAGATTCGGTTCAACTACTGATAAGTGAGATAGAGAGATACTGGGAATATTTCGAGATAAAAGATTTGGAGCTACTCGTATCATTTCAAAGTTGTTATCATGAAACTACTATGAGGTAGGGGAAATATAATTTTCTCGTCTACTCTAATTACGGCCTATACATGATTATATGCGTATATGTGGATTGTTATGTTATTGTTTGTTATTGGCATGATGTATAAAGCATGATAATTATGTGATTCGTGATCGATGTTACAGTTTAATTGATTTTTATATTTCTAAGCCAGTGGTTAGGCGGTACCTACTAGGCTTTTTGCTCACCCTAAAATATCTACAGGTACCGTTCCGGGGTGATCGAAGACTATAGACGGGCTAGATTTATAGTTTTTTCAAATTAATTGTAATATTTGTTAAGATTCTTTTATATGATATTCCTAAATTATTATTGATCAAATGAAAAAGAAAATGACGGTTTTATTCGAAAACCGATACGGTTCGTATTTCTGTCGCGGCAAAAAATGATGCGTATAATCAACTTAAAGCGAAAAAGTCGGGTCGTGACACTAGGAGTGGATTTCCATAGAGACGTGACACTATTTCACGTGAAGTCATCAAAGGCGACAAACAAGGTACATGATGCTTTCATCCTTTACCATCGTTATGATGTCTAGTCCTGTGATCCTTGAAGGGTCTTGAACGGATTTAATTTTGTTTATTCTGCTACCTAATCCGTATCAAAACCCTACATCATGTGCCTCCATCTTAGTCAACGCGTCCTAGCTTGTGGGTCTCCATCGTCTTGTGTTTTATTTAGTCTTTGATCTTCTTCTCCATGCCTTGAATATTTATCTATCTAATGCTAGCTAGCATCTAAACTAAATAAAGAGACCTCGCGGGTTGAGGGAGAAGAGGAAACGGAGGCCGTAAATTAATTGCGTTAATTACGTTCAAAACCAAAGAAAACAAACCACAAAAGTAACATCCACAACCTAGGCCATATCCATCCACCATGTGATAAATCACATAATACAGTTAAAATCCAATTTTAATGCGCTTGGTCAATTTAAGTTGATTTGGGATTTTCTATGGTCAAAACGGTCCAAGTGGCGCGCCAATCCTATTGGCCGAATCACAAGGACCCACCGGACTGATCTCACACCGGTAGGACCAACCCTTGGTCGACCGGGTGGGGCGGTCGACCCGAGCCCACGCGCCAAGGGGAGGGGCGGTCAACATGTGATAACTCCACATTAGAAGTTATATTCGTATAGAATTCATCACCTTTTTGCGTGACTTAGATGCATTTACGTGAGAGATTGACCAATTTTTAGGTGTTTTGAGCATGCTTGAGTATTTGGACTCGATTGTTTAATCCGGGCGTTTCTTGTATACTTTTGAGCAATTTTTGTCACATTTGATCTTCCGGTATGTTTCATGTTTTTTTAGGAACCGGGAGCTTGGGGACGTGCATTGGCAAGAGGAAACAAACTTCGGAATGTTTGAAGGCTCAAGAATGGTGCGTGGAATGGAGCACGGGTGATGGAAAGGCCAAAGAAGCGAAGAAAAATAGGTTGTTTTCCCAGATTGGTCCTAGGACCAGTAAACTGGTCTTAAGACCAGTCTGTACTTAGAATTATGGACGAAATCAGCTTAAAACCACCCGCTGCTGGTCCTAAGACCAGTTCGTATGGTCCTAAGACCAGTCTGATGAGCTGCACTCGAAAATTTGGGGGTTTAATGCAATTGTTAACAACTTTTGGGCAAGAAGTGAGGAGATTTACGTATTCACTGACCTAGGAAATGGGGAGATCACTCATTGACGTATTTTAGGAGGATTCACGCTTTTGGAGAGCAGAACAACACTAGAAACAAGGATTGAAGGCGGAGATCAACAAGACTTGAAGATTTTTCGTTTGCTTTCTCATCCGTTACCCTCTTAGTGTATGATTGGAGATTATCGTTTGTTAACTTTTTCATGTCTAGCTAAACGCTTTAAGCTAGGCAATTGATGGAGAACCAGGGTTTGTTTAATATTTTCCGGATTCAAAGACTTGATTCATGCTTTATGCTTAATCCTAATGATGTTCTAGTTATCTCTCTTATTCTTGTGCTTTGTTCTTTAGCATACTTGGATCGATTAACCATAGTAGGCTAGTTGTCGGAATCGTTCCACGATAGTGAGCTATTCTAGGCGTGTTGAAGAATATAGAGAATGATCTTGTAGCTCTTTGAGAGTGAGAAGAGATTAGAACTTGATTGTCCATATGAGGGTTGTTTCGGTTGGTGTCGGTAGGACTTGGTGAAAACGGTGGGCCGACGGGACCCGGTGAGCGAGTATATTGAGCCAACTAGAATGTTAAGGTAGACGACGGTTGACCAAAAGGACCCGAAGTCAATCGTTTACGCAAATTCGTGTGAGATCGAGAGAATATCACGATGAGTGTTACCCGGTGTAACTAAAACATCAGTTGAGTGTTCCAAGCATAGTCCGGAAACTGTTAACGATCTTAGGGACCATTAATTTCCTAGTTATTCTCCATAATAGTATTTCATTACAATCATTCTTGTAAGTTGAAAAATCATACAAAAACAGTTAGCTTGGTTGTTATTTAATTTTAAGTCGCTTGTTTGTGCGCGTCGAACATTCATAATCAAACCACTTCTTACCGGTTACTTAGGTATCTTGTAATTGATTCTTAATTAGCTAATAATCGTCCATTTTCCTTGGGTTCGATACTCGGAGTCGTAAAATACTCCACTTACTACTTGACCGTACGCTTGCTTTTAAACGTGTTAAGAAATCGCGTCAAGTTTTTGGCGCCGTTGCAGTGGAGTTACACGATTTATTAGTTTAATTAACAATTAATTTTGGATACCTCTTTTAGTTTTGTTTTATTTTCTATTTTGGTTTCTCATTTTTATTTGATTATGCTTTTCAGGTAATCAGTGTATGCCCAGGATCCCTACTGACCTTGGGCCCCCACTCGAAGACCCAGAGCAGTTACTCAAATACCAAAGGAGAAGGCAGAAACAGAGCACCATGGGCAAACAATTAAGCAACGCAACTTAATCAGCGGTGGGAAGAGCTGTCTAAGCAGCTAAATGATCGCAACTCCCAGACATCGTACAACAAGTGTGGGCAGGCTATTGTGGAGAAATTTCAGTCGTCAACCTATGGACACAATTTGGTAATTGTAGTGCCAGAGATATAGGCTGAGCACTTCGATCTCAAGCCTGCAACAATTCAGAATGTGACCGACCAATTTCAATTCTATGGGAACAGGGATGAAAACCCCGATGAATTTATTGGGAAATTCAATGCATACGTAAAGACTACCAAGTTCAAGGATGTGACAGCAGAGGCATTGAAGCTCATTATTTTCTCATACTGTCTGAAGGATGCAACGCAGAAGTGGCTAGAGTCAAGGGCACATGAGTGGATCACTACATGGGATCAGTGTGTGAACCAGTTCATGGCCAAGTTTTACCCAGTTCAGCGGGTGCTTGAGCTACATGGTGATATTCTAAGATTTTGGCAGCAGGGCGATGAAACCGTGGTGGATGCATGGGCCCGGTTTATGCAATTGATCAGGAAGTGCCCGAATCATGATTTTGGGGATTAAAAAATTTTGCAGGTCTTTCACCATGGTCTTGAACGTCACAATCAGGAGCTGCTTAAGAGAGAAGAATGGGGAAATTTTCTATACTCTGTTGACAAAGAAGGAGCTTATGCGCTCATGAAGCAGCTTGCTAAGAAGGATTCACAATTTTACGATTCCAGAAGATCATCGGCATTGCCTGAACCTAAGGATGATGAGTGGAAGACTGGGATCAACAAGATGGTGTCTGACTTAGCGAAGCATATTTATCAGGACAAGAAGACAACTGCAAGCGTAGAGGAACCAGAATATGAGTCAGCCTTGGCCCAGATAGCAAGCGAGGATGTGAACTATGTGGGGCACAAGGACAGTGGCAGAATTGGAATCAGCAGAACTACAGACCAGGCACAAATAATTATCCAGGATTTAGGTATGGGGATTAGTCTGGAGCGTCATTTGCACCAGGGTTCCAGCACGGGCCACTAGTTTCGCAGGCCCCACCACCAGCTGCTGTAGCACCAAACCCAGAGATTTCTGAACTGACCAGGCATTGACACAGCTGAGTAACAACATGAGCGCTATGACTACCAACGTGAACAATATGTGTACACTGGTTACTGGTGTATCTTCTGATTTACAGGCTATGAAGACTTCTCTTCGTTCCCTTGAGGTACAGGTGGGCCAGATTGCTACTCAGTTATCTGCAAGAGCACTAGGTTCTTTGCCTTCTAACATTGAAGAGAATCGTCAAGTCAATGCGATCACTACTCAAAGTGGGGTTGCATTGAAAGATCCGCCATATCCCACCATGCTAGAGCTGATGCTTCTAAGGCTAAAGAGCATGAGATTTTTGATAGAGATACTAATGTCGTGATCCCCCAATCAAAGGGCGCGACGGATGAGGAGGCGGTGAAAGACAAGGATGAGGTATGTGTTGATACTACTACTGTGTCTAAGGCTGTTCCATATCCTTTGAGGACGCGAAGGAGGTATGATTCTAGAGATTTTCAAAGTTTCTTAGATATATTCAAGAAATTTGAGATTAACATCCCTTTTGCTGAAGCCATATCCAAAATGCCTACATATGCCAAGTTCCTCAAGGACATCCTTTCAAGAAAAAGGCACATGAGAGATTTTGCACAGGTTAAAATGACAGCTGAGACTTCCGAATGTGTCAGGATTGGATTGCCCAAGAAAAAGAAATATCCTGGAAGCTTTGTGATACCGGTTACCCTTGGAGATTCTCTCACCGTAACTTCTTTATGTGATTTGGGGGCAAGCATCAATTTGATGCCCTTGTCCGTATTCCGGAAACTAGGTGTGGGGGAGCCTCGTCCCACCTGAGTTACCTTGAAGATGGCATATAGATCTATTCGTAGAGAATATGGGGTAATCGAGGACATCTTGGTTAAAGTATGCACTCTCATCTTCCCAGCTGATTTTGTCATCGTAGACATGGAGGTTGGCGCAGTACCTCTGATTCTTGGACGACCATTCCTAGCTACGGGAGAGGCTATTATTCATGTGAAAAGTGGGAAACTCTCTATGTAGATTAATGATGATAAAGTGGTCTCTGATGTGTTTAAGGCAATGAAAATGCCTTCATTCTATAATTATGAAGATTGCTTTCGCATAGAGGTTTTTGATGAGGATATGGGAGATGATGAGGCTGAATTGATGTGGGAGGAAATAGAGGGCTTGTACAAAGATGAAGATCAGAGTCCTCCCATGGATGTGTGCCACATGAGAAGCTGGACAAAGTTGGATTTATATGAGCAAGGGAAGAAAAAGTTAGCCCTTGTTCCTTCACTCAAGTCACCACCCGTGCTTGAGTTGAAGCATTGCCAAGCCATCTTAGGTATGCATTTCTTGGTATTTATAACACGTTGCCCGTAATCATTTCTTCTGTTTTACCTCGCGCACATGAGGATCAGATGTTGGATGTACTAAGGAAGCATAAAGCAGCAATCGGATGGACAATTGCCGACATTAAGGGGATCAGCCCCGCGTATTGCGAGCACAAGATCAGGGTGGAAGAAGGAAAGAAGCCAGTGATCCGGGCACACTTGAGGTTGAATCCACATATGAAATATGTTGTGAGAAAATAGGTCATGAAGTGGGTAGAGGCTGGCATTATATTTCCTATCTCAGACACCACTTGGAATAGCCAGGTCTAGTGTGTGCCTAAGAAAGGAGGGATGGCTTTGGTGCAGAACGACAAGCATGAGAAGATTGCTCAACAGAAGGTTATTGGTTGGCGTGTGTGCATCGATATATGAAGCTTAATGAAGCCACGCTCAAGGATCACTTTTAGTTGCCATTTATTGATCAGATGCTTGTAGGTTGCCCCACCACAAGTACTACTGCTTTCTGTATGGCTATTCAGGCTACAATCAGATAGCCATTGCTCCAGAGGACCAGGAGAAGACCACCTTTACATGTCCCTATGGCACTTTTGCGTTCCGCCGCATGCCATTTGGACTATGTAATGCACTAGCTACTTTTCAGCGGTGTATGATGGCTATTTTCTCAGATATGAATAAGAAGAACTTAAAGGTTTTCATGGATGATTTCTCCCTATTTGGTGACAGTTTCGAGAACTGTCTACATCACCTTGGTCATGTCTTGGTACGTTGTGAAGACACTAATCTCGTGTTCAACTGGGAGAAATGCCACTTCATGGTCACTGAGGGGATTTTCCTTGGCCACAAGATTTCGCTCAAAGGATTGGAAGTTGATCAAGAAAAGGTAGAGACAATCAAGCAACTCTCTTATCTGACTTCAGTGAAGGGGGTCAGAAGCATTTTGGGACAGGCTAGGTTCTATCGCAGGTTCATCAAGGAACTTTCGAAGATTTGTAAGCCTATGTGTGAATTGCTTGGGAAAGATGTCCCATTTGAATTTGTGAAGCATGCAAGAAACCCTTCAAATTTTTGAAGGAACAACTCACCTCAGCCCCTATTATTACAACTCCAGATTGGAGTATGCCATTTGAGCTCATGTGAGACGCCAGCGATTTCCCCATTGGAGCAGTGTTAAGGCAGCGGACGGAAAAGGTATGCCATGTTATCTATTATGCAAGTAGAGTTCTTAATGAGGCTCAACTGTATTATGGCACTACTGAGAAGGATCTATAGGATGTCATTTTTTCTCTTGATAAATTTTGACCTTATCTTGTAGGATTGAAGGTGATGATTTTTACAAATCAATCAACGCTGAAGTATTTTCTTGATAAGAAGGACGCCAAACCGAGATTGTTGCGGTGGGTTCTTTTGATGCAAGAATTTGATGTAGAGATCCGCGACAAGAACGATATTGAGAATTTTGTAGCGGACCACCTCTCAAGACTTGAGAGTGGCGTGGAAGAGAAAGTGCCTATTCAAGAGAACTATCCTGATGAGAGTTTAATGAGTCTGGTAGATATTGAACCATGGTATTGGGCTATTGCCAACTATCTGACCAATGGAGAGATACCTAAGGAATGGACAGTTCAAATGAGGTGAAGCACTACTTTTGGGAGGATACGTATATGATCAAGATTGGGGCCGATAATATCATCAAGAAATACGTGCCTATGCATGAGATTTATGATGTGATCAAGCACTGTCATGCCGCGCTAAGTGGAGGTCATTTAAGCGGTCCGCACACCGCCATGAAGGTATTACTATCTGTTTTTTTCTGGAAAACTATTTTTAAAGACTGTCATGACGGGGTTGCAGGGTGTGATATTTCCAGAGAACAGGTAACATCTCCAAGCGAGATGAGATGCCGATGTCCGAATGGCTTGAGGTGCAGCCGTTTGATGTGTGGGGCATAGAATTCATGGGATCGTTTCTGGCTTCGTATAGGAATCTCTATATCCTACTCGCTGTTGATTATGTGAAAAAGTGGGTGGAAGCAATTTCTTTTCCCAAGAATGATGCAACCACAGTAGAGAAGTTCTTGAAGAAGCACATCTTCACTCAGTTTGGCACACCAAGGGAAATGGTGAGCGATGAAGGGTCACATTTCATAAACCGAATATTTGCAAGAGTTTTAAAGTCATATGGGGTGTCTATCCATAAGGTTTCCCTACCTTATCAGCCCCAAACTAATGGGCAAGCAGAGGTGTCCAACAGGGAGATCAAGGGAATTTTGCAGAAAACTGTAAATGCCAGGCGCAAGGATTGGTCTGCAAAACTCGATGATGCGTTGTGGGCATATCGTACCGCATGGAAGACGCCGTTGAATATGTCACCATTTCAGCTACTCTTTAGTAAGGTGTGCCATCTCCCTGTTGAGTTAGAGCACAAGGTGTACTGGGCAATCAAGCGGTTGAATATGGACCCGGAATTGGCAGGGAAAACACGAAAACTGAAACTGCTTGAGCTAGAAGAACGGAGACTGCAGGCATATGACAACTCCAAGATTTACAAGGAGAAGACCAAGAGATGGCATGAAAGTCATCTCAAACTAAAAGAACTCCGTGTGGGATAACTAGTCTTGCTATTCAACTCTCGCATGAAGCTCTTTCTGGGAAAACTTCGTTCTACATTGTCCAAGCTGTTCTGGATACACCAGGTCTATCCTTGAGGTGCAGTCAAGTTAGAGGACCCTCACACGTAGGAGTGCTTCCGAGTCAATGGAAGCCGAGTGAAACCGTACCTGGAATCTGCGCCAAAACCGGCCATAGTGGATGCTATTTACTTTTATGAGCCGTGATCTTTATGAGGTAACTGGGTCGGGCCGTCAACCGTAAATTACAAGCGCTTGTTGGGACGCAACCCAAAGTACTTTTCTGGTTTAGTTTAGTGAGTTCGTCTTAAATATTGTTGTGTGCGTTTTTCAATACAGTTTCTTATACGAGGGGTGAGAGAGAGAGAGTGTGTATCTCACATTTGAATTGAGTCTTTATAGGATTACAGGTTGGAGACGTGATTCGGACTCCCCCTCTTGATGCGCGCACACGGGAATATGAAAAAACCGAGAAATGCATGTGAATGACATGAAAACGGATCAAAAAGGAGAAAACACTCGAATTGAAGGGTGATACTTGCGCGAGAAGAACGAAGATTTCATGAGCTTTCCGGTGATAGTTGGAATGCGCACATCATAGTCCGACGCGAAGAGATGAATTTAGAACAAAAAACTTGGAAGATTTTGAGTCAAGAGGCGCGTAATAGCATGAATGAAGAATTTCCGTGGGTTTCGGAAAGTTCCTCTCACGAATGAGTTCTACGAAAATTAAGCGAACTAACGGCGCGAACGGCATATGCATCAGAGTTCAGGAGGTCACAAATCCAAAAATTTACATCTCCAGCTCCAGACTGGTTGCAGGATCAGTGAATTGGTCATAAGACCAGTTTGTACTTAGCCAAAATGTGAAAAAGTCGAAAAAGAGGGGTCTTCTGGTCTCAAGACCAGTACAAGTGGTCTCACGACCAGTCTGGGGTCTGTGCGTTTTTCTTATATTAACCAGGGGTATATTGGGAAATTAGGCTTATAATTGAGGACAAACACGGGATGAAGGCCAGACCTCCTCCTTCATACACCGAAGAGCACCATCCCAGAGCTTCCTCTTCTCGGTTCTTAGTGAAAATCGCAAATCTCAGTGGAATCGAAAGCCAATTGATGGCTTCTTCTCGCGCTCTCAGCGCCCTCAGACCGTCGTGGTGATTCTGGCATGGTGCGTTGGAGAAGCTCCCAGCAGGACATCTTCTCTCAAGCGCGATTCCGGCAACATCCAACCTTAGTGAAATCGCCGCCCAGGTGGAGGGTTTTTCTCGCGTTCTCAGACCCATCAACTTTCTGTGGTGGTTTTGTCATGGTGGGTCGGAGAAGCAAGGGCATGACACCTTCCGACGACCACTCAACTGTATTGTTTTGATCATGGATACGTAGCAAAATAAACAATAGTTTATCCGATCAAGACCCTCCAAGGATCACAGGAAGAGAATTCACAACGATAGTAAACCATTCGTGTTATGTACCTTGTGGGTCTCCTTTGATGAATTCAAACGCGAAAAGTATCACGTCTCTACGGTTGATCCACGCCAAGGATTGAGATCTAGATCCTCCAATAATTATGTTCTATCTGGGAAGAATGGAATAGGAGAAGAAATCACACAACGAATCACCAAGGAAGAGGGTTCAGACCCTCTTGGTGGCCGACGAGTAGAGGGGGCGACAAATGGGGTTTCGGCCTCCTTTTGTTGCTCTCTCTCCTTGCTTTATTCTCTCATACTCTAAGTATGTATATTTGTAAAGAAAAAATAAGCTAGGAGTGTTATTTATATAGTCCAACAACTCCTTGTCCTAGTACATAAATAACCCCTCTCCTAATCCTACTCTTGTAAGGATTAGTCCCTTTTGCAAACTAATCATAATCATGTCTATATGGATTAGTTCTCTTTGCAAACTAGTCCTAATCATGTCTCTACAGGAATTATTCCACCTTGGAAAATCCTAATCATGTTTATACATGGATTTGTCCAACTTACAAATTAGTCATACTAAGTTAGCAAGTGGTTGCGTTTTGATCCTTCTAATTAATTAATCATATTAATTAATTCCCAAGTCTTGTTCAATCCATATGGCGTGTGACCCCATATGTTTCTACTTAGTTGGCAGTGATGATTTACTAGCATGCAGCAACCTCTAGCAAGACATCCACGCTACCCAACTAATAGAAATAGTCATCCGACATGCCTTGTGCAAGTATTGTCTCATCCCTTAGTCTCAATATTCGGATTGGACACGAGACATAAAAGTCACACTCGTATATACAATCCATAGTTCCTCGATCCTGGGAATAGCCTTATCCATGCAGATAACATCAATATCCCATATTGATTTATCTGAGTCAGGCCAGACATTTTATAAGCACTATCCCTCGAGTGGCCTAGGATATTTTCTCCCGTTATGTGGGAGGGACAAATTCTATCTACATCACTACGATCTCTAAGCTTGCTTTATATTGTGTCCGATACATGCCTTTATGACTACTCTGTCACGGTGTAGCGTTTGACGCTACCAAAACACAATACTCCACAACTAGATGATCTAGTGACTTCAAGTCTAAGGATGACAATACCGTTTTCACCGCGAGAAGCTCTTGTGACTTTACATAACCTGTATGTAGCCTTATCGGAAATGGTTCAATCCAGTATGCCATTACACCTAATACATACCCATGTGTTGGATCGTGATATCTCTATATCAATCCAACCCCATACTAGTCTATAGTTGATTGTCCTATTAATCAGTATAATCGACTAGGGGTATTTAAGAATATAAAATTTATATTCTAAGGACTTCATTCATGTTATCATATCTCCATACCGATAACATAATGAATCGTAAATCCACATATTTGTCCCAATAAATTGATTGCCTCTAGGGCACAATTCCAACAGTCTCCCACTTGCACTAGAGTCAATATCCTGCATCATATGCCTATTGATCTAGCGCGGCCCTCCATGCTTACGCTGCGTAGGGGCATGGTAGGCGAGACATCCTCTGGTACCTTGCAAATATCCACATCTCTTCTATCAACAATTTGATTGAGATTGAATATTATGAGTAAGTGCATCTCATGCAGTAATTCACTCAGCCATCTATGTTAGAATCAGTGACTGAATCTTGTCTGGAACCTTTCCAGCTCACAGTCCCTCCCACTAGTGAAAAACATAAAACTTGACTTATGATCTGAAATCTTCTTTGTCAGATTGGAAGTTGGCATCACTGTAATCCCTTATAGTGAAATCTTCCTATCCTTCACATATCAATAATTCATCCTTAGTGCTTCTCAATTACTAAAGGATAATTTTGACAATTATCCAGTGACTCTCACCCAAATTTGACTGGTATCTTTGTGTCATAACATATGACACATCTGGCCTGTACATAACATGACGTATCTTGTGAAACTTATTCATACGGTACTTCACAACCCAATTGGAAAGAAAACTAGTCTTCCAAAGACTAATTCCATGTGACATGGGTAAGAATCCATATTCTTTTCATGTTGAACCACTTCAACACCTTTGTCAATTTATGTACTATGACCTAAGCCGCACAACCATCTTGATCTATCTCCATAGATCTTCATAGGTTGCTTCGCCTAAGTCTATCATTGAAGATTTAATTTCCCTAGTCAATCTACATAAGATTGCCAAGTAGGGACATCATTCCCAATGATTAGTATGTCTCTACATACAAGACCAGAAACATAACTGTGCTCCCACTTACCTTCTTGTAAACAAAAGTCTCGTCTTCAATTTTGATGGAACCAAATTGTTTATTGAATCATCAATTTGAAGAATCCAACTCCAAGAAGCTTGACTCAATCTATAGACATATTGCTACAAGCAAGATGCGAATGGATTTAAGCATCACAACTGGGGGAAGATTTCGAAATAGTCTATACTATGAACTCACATGAAACCCTCTTCCAACCAATAGTCCCTTAAAAGTAATCATATTACCATCCACGTTGGTTTCCTCATAACCCACTTGCACCATATGGGTCCTACCCTTTCAGGTGGTTCCACCAAAGTCCATACTTTGTTGGTATACATGGATTCCATGTCGTATCTCATGGCTTCTAGCCATTTCTGAGAGTATGGCCCACACGTGGCCATCTCATAGGTTGTAGGCTCATCTCGATGAGCAATATATCACGGGTTATGAGAAATCCTTATTTCTCTAGTCCGTTGACATATCCTACCTAACCTACGAGGTTCTTGTGTTATCTGAGTAGGTTTCTCCACAACACCTTGTGATCCTGCTCATCTTCCATCAAAAGGATCAATATTGTGTTGTGGTTCTTGAACTCTTTCAAGTTCTACTGTCTTCCCATTGTTTCTTTTAGAGACAATCTCTATCTAGAAACACAGTGGTTTGAGTAACAAATGATTTGTTCTCGATTGGATTGTAGAAATAACATCCTTTGTTTCCTCGGGATATTTCCACATAGCACATTTATCTGACTTAGGTTCAAGGTTATCTATAAATCTTTTACATAAACTTCATAACCCAAATTATGAACGACATACTAGGACACTTCCTAGTCCATATCTCATATGGTGTTTTTCATAATTTATTTTAGATGGAACAAGGTTATAAGTTCACAAGTTTCACAGGCTTGAAATAAAGAGCTATTTCAAGGCCTTGAACCAGTTTTCAGATCCTTGAATCACAGGTTTCATAGGTTTGAAATAGCAGAGCTATTTCAAGGCCTTGAAACAACATTCAAAGCCTTGAAACAGTCTGAACTGTATGCATATTCTAAGGGGGAGTTTTTCTGAGTTCCTCTGATCTTATTCTAACTCTCTCATCCCCATATTTGATCTGCTTGACGATGAAAGACAAAAGATTTTGATTCACAAAGACCTCATTTCTTTAAACTGTTTGACTTAGTTTTGCAGGGAAATTTTATTTCCTATTTTGCTGGATTGGTTTCCTAAACTGGACTTTGTAGGAAAGGAAACATTGAGAGAATGTGATTCTGTGATCAATCAGACACTCTTGACAGCTTCTCAATCTGTTTAAATACAAGATCAGTACAATATCTCTGAAGATTATGATCAACTATCCGTTGGAGAAGGATGTTAAAAGAGTCAAAGCTGTTGCCTACAAAACATAAAGTTTGTTGCTGAAAATCAGGGAAGATTTGCAGAGCATCTGAGATGTATACATATATCTTATTTTGAAGCAATACACACAACACTCAACGGGCAAAAAGAGATACACATTTCAGGATTGACAAGCATCAAAGAAGCACATCATTCTCCCAATCCAACTCACAGAAGATCACTGCATTCTTCACTGCAGTCTCACACTTCTACTGTTCTTCTGACTTGTACTCAATTTCTATATCTTTCTTATACTACTTCTATCTCTCATTCTCAAGGATTGTTAAAAGTGAACGATAGATAACTCTTAGTTAATCAATTAGCTAGAGCAGGTACTAGATAGGTTACAGAGAACCACAAGCTGTAACAGAGTAAGGCATATCTCTGTGCTTGAGATCTAGGGCTTAACTTTTGATTAATAATAATTGTGTTGAAAATCCTGCAGGGAGAAGATTCCTGAGGTAGATACGTAGGCCCAAGTGGAATGAACTCTATAAATCATGTGTCTCTTGCATTTACATTTTCATTCTCATACTTAGTTCTTTACAGCATACAAACTAGTCTGTTTTCAAGCGTTTGAAACTCTTTTCAAGGCCTTGAAAAAGACTTGTCTGTTATACTTTAATTTTTTTTTCTCTTCAAAGGCTTGAAACTGTTTTCAAGGCCTTGAACTTCATTGGTATTCACAGAAAACTTTGATCTTTGCAAGTTTTACAAAAAAAGTTGGCATACTTTATTCAACCCCCCCTCTAGAGTATCTATACTTCGTTTCTACCTGCTTACTCCCCATTCGATTGGTATCAGAGCTTGTATCACTGTATAAGATTTAACCATATGGTGATCATGAGTACTGCAGGTGATGGTGGTTTCTCACAAGGAAGAGCTGCTAACAGACCTCCTCTATTTTGTGGAGATAATTTTGCTCACTGGAAAGCCCTGATGAAAATGTTCATCACTGATCAAGACATAGAGCTATGGACCATTATTCAGAATGAACCTCACACTTTCTATACAGAGAAATATGGGATTAAAACTCCCAAATCTGAAGACTCACTTTCTTCATCTGAATTAGAATAATTCTCTAAGAATTTCAAAGCTATTAACATCTTGTATTGTGCTTTAAGTACAGATGAATTCAACAGGATTTCAGGCTGTAAGACTGCCAAGGAGATTTGGGATAAGCTTGTGTGACATTTGCAGGAACCATTCAAGTCAAGCAACCAATATCAACATCTATCTCAGGCAATATGAGCTATTCAAAATGAATGTAGATGAGTCAATCAGAGATATGTTCAAGAGGTTCACAGACATTGTCAATAACCTTGATTCACTGGGAAAGCATATTTTCGATGTGGAAAAGGTGAGGAAGATTATGAGAAGTCTACCAAAGGCAAAATGGGAACAAAAGACTACAGCTATTGAGGAAGCTTAAGATGTCTCATCACTCCATCTTGATGACCTACAAGGGAAGCTTCTGAAACATGAAATATTCATGAATGAAGCTGATGGAGAGCTACCAGAAAGTGTCAAGAACTTAGCACTCAAGGACAAAGAGAATGAGAAAATCCAAAGCCTTGAAACTGAAAATGATGATGAAGATCCATTTGCTTTGATTTCCAAAGCCTTGACAAAAATCGTCAAGATGAAGAAGAACTTTGGAAACAAAGACTTCAACAGAGAAAGACACGGATCATCCAGTAGCAAGGACTACAAAGGTAAGTCTTTTTCACATAGTAATAAATCAAAAGTCTTGAACTGCTTTGAGTGTGGTGATGCATGACACTTGATTAGAGACTGTCCACAGAAGAAAAGCAAGAACTTCCAAAAGAAAGGTCATGACAGAAGAAAGAAAGCTATGATAGCTTCATGGAGTGATTCAAATACCTCAAGTGACTCTAAATCTGAAGAAGAACATGCCAACCTATGCTTCATGTCCAAGCATGATGAAAGTTCTGAAAAGAAAATTGACGTAATGGTAAACTCTTTGATTTCAAAACCAAAAGAAGCCCTCTCAGATTATCTTAGAACAATGCTTTTAAATGAAGAGGACTATCTGAAAGAGATAAGAGTTTTGAAAGAAAAAGTTCATGAGCAAGCAAAAGAGAATATACAACTTGTTTGTCTGAATCAGAATCTTGAAATCACTCAGAAGAAAACTGACAGTGATTTCAAGGCCTTGAAAAATAGTTTCAAAGCCTTGAAAACACAAGTCAAGGAAGTAGTCACTGAGAACTCTCTACTGAGTGATAGCCTTGTTAATCTGAGACATCAAGTTTATGAGTTAGATACAAAAGACCACTCTTACTGAGAAACTTCAAGAATATGAGTTAGACAAAGCCAAGCTTGCACGATCTAAACACAAATTGAACTTGATTCTTTGACAAAGTTCAAAATCTGTTCACAAAACTGGTATTGGATACAATCCAAATTTTCCAAGAAAGAACAATACCAGATTTGTGATAGCTGGAAAAAAAACTTCTCCGAAATGTCATTTTTGCAATAAAATAGGTCATGTTAAGATGACTTGTACTTTCAGAAGAAGAGACCCTCACATAATGAGGAACACATTCTCATTTCAACTCAAAGGACAAGTCAGACATATTTGGGTTGCTAAATGGGTCAGACCACCCAACATGGTTGATCCTGATTATGAATCCAAATTCCACACTTAGTCTAAAAGCTGGGTAAGGCAGTGATTGGCGTTTGTAGGTTATCCCCAAGATAAAAAAAACATAAATGGTTTATGCACAGTGTTTGCTCAAGACACATGAGTGGAAAGAGATCTATATTCTAAGAATTGAAAAAGAAATCAGAAGGTTCAATTTCACTTGGTGAAAAAGGCGAATGCAACATTCTTGGTATTGGTATAATTGGTACAGATTCTGAAAATTCAATTTCTAATGTATATCTAGTTGATGGCTTGAAATTTAACATGCTTAGTGTATCTCAGCTTTGGGATAATGGCAATAAGGTTATCTTTGATAAAGAGAAGTGTGTGGTGCAAACTTAGAAATCAAAAAATTGCATTCTCACTGCCTCTAGATCAAACAATGTTTATACTTTTCTGACTAACAAAGTTGCAGGTGAAAGCTTAAAGTGCCTCAAGGCCTTGAAAGAGGATTCAAAGCTCTGGCACATAAAGCTTGGTCACATTAGCTTGCATACCTTGAACAAGGTGATCTCCAAAGATTTGGTAAGAGGATTACCATATATCAAGTCTAAAGATGATGAAGTATGGAAAGCTTGTGCTCAGGGTAAGCAGAACAAAAGCTCATTCAATCTAGAAAAATTTAACTCCTCAACAGAATGGAGGTTTTGAAAGAAAGAACAGGACTCTTGAATATATGTCAAGAACAATGCTTCTAGAATACAAGCTGCCAAAACACTATTGGGCAGAAGGTGTGAATACAGCAAAATATATCCTGAACATGTGCTTGATCAGACCTATCCTGAAGAAGACCCCCTATGAACTTTGCAAAGGGATAAATCCAAACATTTCATACTTCAAACCCTTTGGTTGCACATGTTTTGTCCTCGACAATGGTAAGGACAACTTGGGTAAGTTTGATGCAAGAAGTGATGAAGGTATCTTTCTTGGTTACTCTCTGACTAGAAAAGATTATAGAATTTATAATAAAAGAACCAAGTTGGTTGAAGAAAGTATTCATGTTATTTTTGATGAAAGCTATGATGGTTCTTTGAGTGAATGTTTTGTAGACTTGAATGTGAACAAGCATGAATCAGAAGAAGAAGTTGAAAACTCACTTGGTTTCAAGAAAGGTACAGAAGGAAACAAAAGCCATTTTCAAGACCTTGAAAATAGAGCTCAAGGCCTTGAAATTAGGAATCAAAGCCTTGACAAGGATGATCAGAAAGATATGAGTGATCAGGCTACTACTTCAAGACCAGAGAAGAAATATGGAGAACCTGAACCATGGTCTCCAAGAAAGAGATTCAAATATCTTTCATCTCATCCAGCTGAAAACATCATCTCAGATCCAACTACTGGTACACAAACAAGATCACAGTTAAAGAATCTTTGTGCTTTTAATACTTTCATTTCTCTTCTAGAACCCAAAACTATGAAGGAAGCATTACAAGAAGCAGACTGGATTATAGCTATGCAAAGTGAACTCAATGAGTTTGAAAGAAATAAGGTGTGGAACCTAGTTCCCCCACCAACAAACCAGCCTATCATTGGTACCATATGGGTGTTCAGAAACAAGTTGGATGAAAATGGCAAAGTGATCAGAAACAAAGCAAGGTTAGTTGCTCAAGGTTACAACCAATAAGAAGGTATTGATTATAAGGAAACTTTTTCTCCTGTTGCAAGGTTAGAGGCAATTAGAATTTTACTTGCTTTTGCATCTTACAAGAACATGAAACTATTTCAAATGGATGAGAAGTGTGCATTTTTGAATGGTTACTTGCAAGAGGAATTTTATGTTGCACAACCTCCTGGTTTTGAAAGTTATAAGTTTCCATATCATGTTTACAAACTTGAGAAAGCTCTTCATGGTTTGAAATAAGCTCCAAGAGCTTGGTATGAAAGATTGTCAAAGTTTTTTCTTGAAAATGATTTCAAAAGAGGATTGATAGACAAGACCCTTTTCATAAAGACTCATGAGAAATATTTACTTGTAGTTCAGATTTATGTTAATGATATTTTATTAGGAGCTACTAATGATCTATTATGAAAAGAATTCTCAAGTCTTATGAGCAGGGAATTTGAAATGAGCATGACGGGAGAGTTGATCAACTTCCTTGGACTTCAAATACATCAGTTGAAGAAGGGCATCTTTCTACATCAAATCAAGTACACTGGGGACTTGTTAAACAAGTGCAACATGTCTCAATCAAAAGAAATCAAGACCCCTATGAGTTCTACACAATCCTTAGATAAGGATGAATCTGGTAAGAGTGTCAATGTGAAAGAGTATAGAGGTATGATTGGATCATTGCTATAACTTATTGCTAGTAGACCAGATATCATGTTCAGTGTATGTATGTGTGCAAGATTTCAAGCTGATCCAAAGGAGTCACACTTAACTTCTATGAAAAGAATCTTCAGATATCTCAATGGTACCAAATACTTAGGGCTTTGATATCGAAGACATTCTAATTTTTCTTTGCATTGATTTTCATATACTGACTTTGAATGTTACAAAGTTGATAGGAAAAGCACTTCAGGAACTTGTCAATTCATTTGATCCTCCTTGATCAGTTGGCACTCCAAGAAACAAAACTCAGTTGCTTTATCAACAGCTGAAGCTGAATACATAGCTGCTGGAGCCTGTTGCTCACAAGTTTTATGGATTGCTCAGCAGTTGAGAGATCTTAGATTTGATTTCTGAAGTATACCTATCACATGTGACAACACTAGTGCAATATCAATTACAAAGAATCCAGTTCAGCATTCAAGAACCAAGCATATTGATGTCAGATACCATTTCATCAGAGCTCATGCTCAGAAAGGTGATATTGTTCTTGAATTTGTTTCTACTAACATGAAACTTTCATATATCTTCACTACACCATTGTCAGATGAAATATTTTCAGCTCTAAGACTGGAATTCGGTATGCAAAATAAAGATGCATTGGTTTTGAGGGAGTACAAGGTAAGTAAGGTAAATTGTTATGAGTTTTCAAAGGTTTGAACTGATTTTCAAAGCCTTGAAAATATGTCTGATATCTCGTTAGTGAAAACTCTTGGATCATTCAGTATTTGATGCTATCTTTGTAGATATTTTTTCAATATTGCCCCTACCTTTTTTCAAACTCTTTTTTTCAGCCAAGTATAGTATTAAACTATTTGTTCCCAACGGCTTTAAAGATTTGAATCTTTTCTAATCATTACAAATTTTCTGAGATCAAAGAGATATTGCAGTTTCCTTTTTAAACTCAAACTCCTTCAGTACTTATCTTCTTCTCTTCTCCTTCTCTCGGTATCATTCCTACCTCCCTCTATTCTTCTCCCAAACCCTAATGAGTACTAAAAGAGCATTTGATAGAATCAAGATGGCTGGTGGTTCAAAGTCTGGTGTAGAAAAGAAGAGGAAGACCTCTGAAGAAGAAGGTCAAGCCATCAGTGAAGACACAGAATCAAAAGCCTCCACTGATGAAGAATTAAAGTCTTCCCCTCCCAAGAAGAAGACAAAGAATGACCAAATTCCAGTGGCAGGCAAGAAGAAAAAGGCATTGGAGACTACACAAGAGAAGTAGAAAGGAATCCAAATTGGAAGTCCTAAGCAGGAAAAGAAAAAGGCAGACACAGGAATCAAGAGAAAAGGAAAAGAGATCTATATCCCAGTCTCGTATTTAGATACCACTTCAGGATCCTATGGGGTATATTTTGTTTCCAAAAAGGGAGGACATGAGAAAGAACTTCCAGAAGCTGAGTCAGTATCAAAAACTGGAAGGAAAGATCATCACAAAATTTCCTCTGCAGAACAAAAGAATGTGTATGTGAAGAAGAAACTAAAGCATGGAAGAAAAGATTTAGAATGACTCTCCTTCTTGTTTAACAGTTTTATCGAGAAAATTAGTTCTATCATTGAGGAAATTGATGTGGATCAAGAAGAAGAACAGGCTAATGATAAAGACAGCGAGGAAGAAGAAGGAGATCAGGATGGAGATGAAGACCCAACCCCATAAACTCTTGCCTACTCTTTCTTGACCACTCTATTCTTAAATATTTTTCAAATTTTTCCAAAGACTCTGATCCGACATTTTCTCATTCTTTTTTGATTAAAGTCAAAAAGGGAGAGAAATATTAGGTTGTTTTTGTGTTTTTAGTGACATGTCTTTTGGTCAGTAGGAATTATCTGAAACTTATGTGTTTTCTGCTTAAGTTTGTTATTGAATAAGCTGATTTTTTTTAAAACTAACGTGTTATTACTTTTTGTACTATGTGCTAATAAGTATTTTTTGCAGAAACTAAGTACCAAACAGATTGAGGTTTTGTCTTTCATCAAGGGGGAGATTGTAAGTTCACATGTTTCACAGGCTTGAAATACATAGCTATTTCAAGGCCTTGAACCAATTTTCAAAGCCTTGAATCACATGTTTTGTAGGCTTGAAAATTTTCAAGGCCTTGAAACATCATTCAAAGCCTTGAAACTGTCTGACCTGTATGCATATTCTACAGGGTAGTTTTTCTGAGTTCCTCTGATCTTATTCTAACTCTCTCATTCCCATATTTGATTTGTTATAACTTGATGATGAAAAAAAAAAATCTTTTGATTCACATAGATGTAATTTGTTTAAACTGTTTGACTTAGTTTTGCAGGGAAGTTTTATTTCCTAATTTTGCAGGATTGGTTCCTAGCTTGGATTTCGCAGGAAAGGAATCATTGAGAGACTGTGATTCTGTGATCAATCAGACACTCTTGACAGCTTCTCAATTTTTTTAAAGAAAAGATCAGAACGATATCTTTGAAGATTATGATCAACTATCCGTTGAAAAAGGCTGTTAAAAGAGTCAAAGTTGTTGCCTGCAAAACAGGAAGTTTGTTGTTGAAAATCAGGGAAGATTTGCAGAGCATCTGAGCTGTATAAATAGAGCTAATTTTGAAGAAATACACACAACACTCAACGGGCAAAAAGATAGACACATTTCAGGATTGACAAGCATCAAAGAAGCACATCATTCTCCCAATCCGACTCACAGAAGATCACTGCATTCTTCACTGCAGTCTCACACTTCCAGTGCTCTTCTGACTTGTACTCAATTTGTATATCTTTCTTATACTACCTCTATCTCTCATTGTCAAGGATTGTTAAAAGTGAACGATAGCGAACTCTTAGTTAATCAGTTAGCTAGAGCAGGTACTAGATAGGTTACAGAGAACCACAAGCTGTAACAGAGTAAGGCATATCTCTGTGCTTGAGATCTAGGGCTTAGCTTTTGATTAATAATAATTGTGTTGAAAATTCAGCAGGGAGAAGATCCCTGAGGTAGAGACGTAGGTTCAAGTGGAATGAACTCTATAAATCATGTGTCTCTTGCATTTACATTTTCATTCTCATACTTAGTTCTTTACAACATACAAACTAGTCTGTTTTCAAGCGTTTGAAACTCTTTTCAAGGCCTTGAAAAAGACTTGTCTGTTTTCACATAAATTGTTTTTCTCTTCAAAGGTTTGAAAATGTTTTCAAGGTTTTGAACTTCATTTCTCTTCACATAAAACTCTTATCTTTTCAAGTTTTACAAAAAAACATTGGCATACTCTATTCAACCCATCCCCCTTCTAGAGTATCTATAATGCATTTCTACCTTCTTACTCCCCTTTCAAAGGTTAAGGATGAAATTTTATTTAATTAGAACATAGCCCCTAAAAGTACATTGGAAGTTGTGTTTGACACATCATGGACCGAACTGTGTCCAATAAGGTCCGGTGTCTCTTCTCAGACACGACATTCCATAATGGTGTTCTAGGTAGAGTGAGTTGGGATCTCATGCCATACTCCCTTAGATGTTCAAACTATTGGCTTAAGTATTCTCCTACACGATCTAATCGTAGAGCCATGATACTTTTGCGAAGCTGGCTCTCTACTTCATTCTTAAATTCCTTGAACTCTTCAAAGGATTCTGACTTGTTTCTTCATAAGATACACAAATCCATAATTCTCTGATCCCATCAGTAAATATGATGAAGTACTGAAAACCATCTTTAATATTTGTGCTTAGTGGCCTACATACATCAACATGTATGGTTCCCAAAGATCATATATTTCCCTTTAAACAAGTCTTACATATCTCATATGATCAAAATCAAACGAGTTCTCGAAATCCATCCATATGTATTTCTTATTCATGTGGCCTAAAGGATAATGCTAAAGATAAGTGAAGTCCATATCATTATATGGAAACCTCTTGGTACTGATGTTATAAATCAAATTATCATGATCAATGATATACAATCCATTAGACAAAATTGCATTACAATAATGCATATCAGAATAAATGGAACAACATTGTCCTTTATTATGATAGAGAGTCTTTCTTGTCCAAACAAGAAACTATGACAATGTACCTACTCATAGCAGGGACATAATCACTTTTGTATAATTCATGAAAAGTTTCATAAAGGTAGAGATTGTTCCCTACGGCTAATTCAGCAACCCCTTGCTTCATTTCCCCACGTGTAGGTTTATTTCTTCCTTATCAAATGGTCTACATCTCTTGAGATCCTCCACATTTCTATAAATGTGATATCCTCACCTAGTATCATATACTTTTGATGATGAGATAGACACATTGATGTGTTTTAAAAAAAAAAGGACCTAAATTGGAATTCACAATTCCATTATTCATTACTTCCAAGTACTTAGGGTAGTCTCTCTTCCTCTACAACACCTATGGGAGTTTAAGGCAACTTGGTTTTAGCAACAATCTTGATTATTACCCATGGGGTAGCCGCAAACCTTTTATTCTTACCCATGCTGTCAACCATTTAAAATGTTTTTCCTTATGCCCTTTATGAGTTCTTTGTTTAGTGATTCTCAATCATATTGAGTAAATCAACTTTGAACAAAACTATAATTGCATCCAATGCAATTCTTGGTCCACTTTGGGTGAATAACTGTTTCTTCTTCATCTATCTTATAGATAACTCCCAAAATCTAAGCATTTAGTCTATTGAAATAGCTTAGTTGCGTTTGACCTCTTGCTTCAGCAGTCACACACTACTAGCTAGTGTCTTCCCACCATATCTTGATGAATCAAGTTGCCTTGCTTTGGCAAGCCCGAACTTATTCCATCTTGATCATGACGAGTGCTAAGAAAGAGATGGTAAAACGCAAAGTGGAGCAACACTCAAGCCTTTCATGTCTAGGTCGCTCTTTGAAAGAGCTACTTTTAATATATGATCATATCATACGCCTCCATGTTTCTCATCTTTCTTCCAAAGCTCAGAGTTCATGGCAGCTGACATGAGGCAAGTTACATCCAAAGAACCATTCTTTGATGTTCCTTTCATTAAGATTTAGTGTTATTGGCAGTTGGTGGAAGGAGAAATTTATGTTCTACGATGTACAATAAGTTTTTCTTTTATTTGAGAACAATTCTCAATTTTATACCAATCTGGAAAATAGATTCCAGACAGCTTGTCCATCTTATGGACATAAAGTCGTTCTTTGTTTGTTTAATTCCATGGGTATTCAACACTAAAATAATTATGCAAAGTATTGTGACATATAACTATATTTAACAAGGACTTAAATTGTCAAACATAGCTCCCACTATTTTTTCGGATTAATAACCCTCCATATTAATGCGGAAAATATCATCATATTTTCTAGTGGGCCAAGATCCATATTTCACTTCTTTTGAGCTTGCTTTGGCAAGTCACCCAAAATCAGTTATTTAAGTAGGAACAATTCCAATTGCATCCTTATGCAACTCTTGGTTCAATTGGGCAAATAACTCCTTATTTATCCATCCCATGAATAATCCTAATTGGTTGCCTCTAGACTTTTAATCTTATTAAAATCACATAGTTGCATCCAACCTCTTACTTAAACAATTTCACATTACTTGCTTGTGCCATCGCAACACAATCATGACAAATCTAAGTCGCCCTGCTTTGGCACGCACGAACTTGATAATCCAACCTCATACTTAAACAATTGCACATTATTTTCTTGTTCCATCGCAACACAATCATGAAAAATCAATTCACTCTGCTTTGGCACGCACGGACTTGATAATCATGATCATGAAGAGTGTCTAAATAACGAGAAGGCAAAAACGCAATATTTATATCGAGGGATTTTTCATTTCAATTTTTATTTTTTTTGTGGATCCATATCAACTGATCTATTTATTTTGAGTTTGGGCTTACTCACAAATAAAAGATATAGGTTGTTACTTATCTTATTATCAAATTTCATGCATCATCCATACACCAACATCAATAATAAGATAAAAAGTAAACATCGATTAAAAGAATTAACATGATATGGATATGGCCTCCTAGACTAAGATATTCCCAAGCCAATGAGAATATCTATGAACCCTAAAAGTAGGAAGCGCATCTCCATGTGCCTCCATCTTTGGGTCCATCCTTCATAGCCTTGTGGAATGCTCCATGCTCCTGTTGTGGCTCCTTTAATTCTTTGGGCTTCTTTTCTCCAATCTTGGCTATCTATTCTATTTAGTACTAGCTAGCAACTAAACTAAATAAATAAATCTCACAAGTTGAGAAAAACAAAACCGGCTCGCAGGCCGTAAACCACAAGTAATTATTACATCAAATTGATCAGCTCGCAGGCCGTAAACAAACCACAAAAGTTAAACATTCACAACACACGACATCTAAGGCCATATCCAATCACCATACAAAAAGCACATAAACAGTTAAAACCAATTCTTAACGTGCTTAGTAAATTTTAATTGATTCTAGGATTACTAGGGTCAAAACGGTCCAAGAGGCCCATCCAACTGGGTGGCCGAACCCCTTGGAGCCGCCCGGGCCGAGCCTAGGCCGGTCGGCCCAGCCCGTGGGGTTGGCCAACCGCCTAGGTAGCTTGGGCGGCAAGGAGAGAGGGGCGGTCTCCCTAGGGGGCCGAACCTCTTGGAGTTATTTCCAAAACAACTACTTCCTTGTTTCCCAAGTCCAAATCCTATCCAAATTAGAACTTCTTTCCAATTTGTGCACAAACCCTAGATCTAAGATCCTAAAATTTCTCAAACTCACTAATTCATACATCCAATGTAAAAACTAGATCTTGTTTGGTCGAATCACATTCAACATGCATCTAATATGCTTAATATGTTGTTTTAACGCAATAATCATCAATTATAGGTGAAAACAACAAAAACGTAACACATAAACTAAATTATGCTCTACGACCTGTGGCTGTGATACCACTGTAGGGTTTTGATCATGGATAAGCAACGACATAATCAATAGTTTATCCGATCAAGACCCTCCAAGGGTCACAGGAAGATAATTCACAACGATAGTAAATGATTCGTGCTATGTACATTGAAGGTCTCCTTTTATGACTTCAAACGAGAAAAGTATCACGGCTCTGCGGTTGATCCACGCCTAGTATTAAGATCTAGATCCTCCAATCTCCTTGTGCTATCTAGTAAGAATGGAAGAGGAAGAAGAAATCACGCAACGAATCACCAAGGAAGAGGGTTCAGACCCTCTTGGTGGCCGACGGGTAGAGGGGGCGACAAAAGGGTTTCGGCCTCCTTTGTTGCTTTCTCTCTCCTTGCTTTATTCTCTCCTACTCTAAGTATATAGAGTTTTAGAGAAAAAAATAAGCTAGGAGTGTTCTTTATATAGTACAACAACTCATTGTGCTACTACATAAAGAGCCCCTCTCCTAATCCTACTCTTGTAAGGATTAGTCCCTTTTGCAAACTAGTCATAATCATGTATATACATGAATTAGTTCTATTTTAAAACTAGACCTAATCTTGTATTTACATGAATTATTCCACCTTGGCAAATCCTAATCATGTCTATATATGGATTAGTTAAACTTGCATATTAGTCCTACTAAGTTAGAAAGTGGTTGCGTTTTGATCCTTCTAATTAATTAATCATATTAATTAATTCACAATTCTAGTTCAATCCATATGGCGTGTGACCCGTAGGTTTCTACTTAGTTGGTAGTAACAATTTACTAACATGCAGCGGCCTCTAGCAAGACACCCACGCTACCCAACTAATAGAAATAGTCATCCGATATACCTTGTGCAAGTATTGTCTCATCCCTTTGTCTCAATATCCGGATTGGACACGATACATACAAGTCACACTCGTATACCCAATCCATAGTTCCTCGATCCTGGGAATAGCCTTGTCCATGCATATAACATCAATATCACATATTAATTTATCTGAGTCTGGCCAGACATTTTATAAGCACTATCCCTCGAGTGGCCTAAGATTTTTACTCCCGTTATGTGGGAGGGACAAATTCTATCTACGTTACTGCGATCTCTAAGCTTGCTTGATATTGTATCCGATACGTACCTTTATGACTATCTAGTCACGGTGTAGCGTTTGACGCTACCAAAACATACTACTCCACAACTAGATGATCTAGTGACTTCAAATCTAAGGATGACAATACCGTTGTCACCGCGAGAAGCACTTTTGACCTTACATAACCTGTATGTAGCTTTCTCGGAAATGGGTCAATCTAGTGTGCCATTACACTTAATGCATACCCATGTGTTGGATAGTGATATCTCTATGTCAATCCAACCCCATACTAGTTTATAGTTGATTTTCCTATTAATCAATATAATCAAACATGTATATTTAAGAATATAACATTTATATTCTAGGGACTTCATTCATGTTATCATATCTCTATACCGGTAACATAATGAATCGAAAATCCTTATATTTGTCACAATAAATTGATTGCCTCTAGGGCGCAATTCCAACATCAACCTCCTGATTCCAACCGAAAGTTGCAAAAGTCAGCAAAATCGCAAGCTAGTCTATGGGTTTTGCTCGCGAACCAGGCGCCATCATCGTTGATTCTCAGTGTTTTTGGTGATTGGGGGCGAAAAAGCATAAGGCAGAGGACGATCCCACCTTGGGTTCTTTGAAGAAAATTTCATATTCGTGAAAAAGGGTCGCGGTTCAGCTTTCACGGAAGAAGGAAGAGCTGATGGGGACACCTTGTGGAGTGCAGTGAAGCAAGCAATACGAATTTTTCGGAAAAAATTTTGACGGTCGATTTTTTTACCCTTCTTGTCGAAATTTTCGCGGAACGGGAACCCGTAAGAACGGTACTCCGGGTGCTACAGGTCAATTCTTACTCTCTCTTGTTTCGATTCATCGTTTAGGCACACGTAGGTTGAGTCAAATACCTTTGAAACTTGTGGGGCTGCTGCTTAGTGTTGTAGGCGTGAATTGTCACGAACATTACGTGCTTACGTTTTTTATTTCTGCTCACACTTCTTTTCACGTGCATTTAGTTGCATATTTGTGAAACGTATCTGAATTTGGGTACCGTGAGAGTAGTGACCTGGATTTTGCAACCAATTATGAGGGGGTAGTGAGGAAGGGATGGTCATGGGTGGAGATAGCGGGGATTTCACATACGCGATCCTGCTATCTCCGGAAAGGGAAGAGTTAGCGAGACCTTTACCAAGTGGGTTCCCGATCATTGACAAAGGGAGGCTTAGGAAGAAGCTAAAATTGAAAGATGGCGTACAGCCAACCCCTCAGTTGTTGTAGGGTTTTGATTCATGGATCGTGCAAACGGAAGCATAATCAAACAAACAACCATGCAAAACCCTCCAAGGATCACAAGTCTAGATGCATAACGATAGTGAAGGTAAGAAATCATAAACACACCTTTGGGTTCTGCTTGATGACTTCAAACGCAAATAGTGTCACGTTCTCTATAGTTGATCCACGCCTAGAGTTGATCCTAGATCTCCAATCTCCTTGGTGCTAGCCCGGAATGAGAGGAGGGTGAAGGAATCACGCAAAACGAGGCAAAAGAAGGGCTCGGCCTTCTTTTTGGCGTCGGGGACGAGGGGGCGGCGGCAAGGGGGCGGCGTCCTCCTTGTTGCTTGCTCTCTCTCTCCTTTGTTCTCTCCCACTCTTGTTATGTTCTCTCTAGAGCATAAGTTATAAGGAAGGAAGGAAGGAGGGTCCTTTATATAGTCCAACAACTCCTTGTTAACTACCTAAAGGACTTATTCTAGTCCAACTAGAATTCAATTTAGTCCCTTCCTTGCAAATTAGTCCCTACGAAGTTTGCAAGGGTTTGCAAAGTGATCCTTCTAATTAATTAATCCAATTAATTAATTCCCAAATCTAGTACAACTCTATATAGCGTGTGACCCCATAGGTTCTATCTAGTTGGTAGCAACTCCTTGCTAATATGGAGCGGTTTCTAGCAAAACATCCATTCTAGCCAACTAATAGAATAGTCATCTAGACAACCTTGTACAAGTAATTGTCTCATCCCTTTGCCTCCATACCCGGATTGGACACGAGACATACAAGTCACACTCGTATATCCAATCCCTAGTTTCTCGATCCATGGAATAGCCTTATTCGTGCAAATAACATCAATATCCCATATTGATTTATTTGAGTCTGGCCAGACATTCTATAAGCACTATCCTCGAGTGGCCTAGGATATTTGCTCCCGTTATGTGGGAGGGGCAAATCCTCTCTACGTCCACTACGATTTCTAAGCTTGCTTCTCATTGTATCCAGTACACGCCTTTATAACTACCCAGTTACGGTGTAGCGTTTAACGCTACCAAGATCACAATGATCCACAACTAGAATATCTAGTGACTTCAAGTCTAAGGATGACAATACCATTGTACCCGAGAAGCACTTGTGACTCAACATAACATGTATGTAGCCTTCTCGGTGATGGGTCAATCCAGTGCAACATTCCGTAATGCACACCTATGTGTTGGATCGTGATATCTCCATATCAATCCAACCCCATACTAGTCTATAGATGTTTGTCCCATTAATCATTATATTTGACTAGGGATATTTAAGATAAACAACACGATTGTAAATCTAAGGACTTCATTATATTAAATATCCAATAAATAATAAATGAATTTTCTAGCCAATTACAAATTCATACTAAACTAGATTGCCTCTAGGGCATCTATTCCAACAGTCTCCCACTTGCACTAGAGCCAATCTGGCGCATCTCGTATGCCCATACTCCTAGTGTGCCCTTCATGCTTCCACTGCGTGAGAGGCTTCGTAAGCGGGTCTGACAGATTATCATCTGTAGGAATCTTGCATATCCGAACGTCTCCTCTATCGATAATATCTCGAATCAGATGAAACTTCCTGAGCACATGCTTGGACTTCTGGTGCGATCTTGGTTCCTTTGATTGCGCGATCGCCCCAGTGTTGTCACAGAACAACTCCACTGGATCCGCAATGCTAGGGACCACACCAAGTTCAGAAACAAACTTTCTGATCCAAACAGCCTCCTTTGCTGCGCCATTTGCAGCAATGTACTCAGCCTCTGTTGTAGAATCAGCCACCGTCTCTTGCTTGGAACTCTTCCAGCTCACCTCTGCTCCATTCAGGCAAAACACATATCCCGACTGTGATTTAAAGTCATCTCTATCGGTTTGGAAGCTTGCATCAGTGTAACCCCTTACACGCAACTCTTCCTCACCGCCAAACATCAAGAAAGCATCCTTAGTTCTTCTCAAGTACTTTAGGATGTTCTTGACAGCAATCCAGTGACTCTCACCCGGATTGGATTGGTATCTGCTTGTCATACTCAAGGCATATGACACATCTGGTCTAGTACATAACATGGCGTACATGATAGATCCTATGGCCGAGGCATAGGGAATCCTACTCATGCGTTCCTTCTCAATCTCATTGGAAGGACAACCACTCTTCGAAAGAGTGATTCCATGTGACATGGGCAAGAATCCCTTCTTGGAATCTTGCATGTTGAACCGTTTCAACACCTTGTCAATATATGTACTTTGACTTAGGCCTAGCAACCTCTTAGATCTATCTCTATAGATCTTTATACCGAGTATATAGGCTGCTTCCCCTAAGTCCTTCATTGAGAAACACTTTCCTAGCCAATCTTTCACAGATTGCAGCATGGGAATGTCGTTTCCAATGAGTAGTATGTCATCCACATACAAGACCAGAAAAGCTACAGAGCTCCCACTAACCTTCTTGTAGACACAAGACTCATCTTCGTTTCTGATGAAGCCAAACTCTTTGACCACTTCATCAAAACGTCGAATCCAACTCCTAGAAGCTTGCTTCAATCCATAAATGGATCGTTGCAGCTTACAGACTTTGTTGGCTTGCTTTGGATCCTCAAAACCCTCCGGCTGTATCATATACACGTCCTCGAGGAGATTCCCATAAAGGAATGCTGTTTTGACATCCATCTGCCAAATCTCATAGTCGTAGTATGCTGCAATTGCAAGTAGGATTCGGATGGATTTGGTCATAGCGACTGGTGAAAAGGTTTCATCATAGTCAATACCATGAATCTGTCTGAATCCTTTAGCCACCAATCGGCCCTTATAGGTAATCACATTACCATCCATGTCGATCTTCTTCTTGAAGACCCACTTGCACCCTATGGGCCGCGCCCCATCAGGTGGTTCCACCAAAGTCCATACTTTGTTGGTATACATGGATTCCATCTCGGATCTCATGGCCTCAAGCCACTTCTGCGAGTCTGGGCCATTCATGGCCTCCTCATAGGTAGTAGGCTCATCATCTATGAGCATCGTGTCACCGGAATCAGTTACGAGAAGTCCGTACCTCTCGGGTTCCTGGCGCACTCTACTAGATCTACGAAGCTCTTGTGTTACCTGAACAGGTGGCTCCACAACTGATTGTGATTCCTGTTCATGTTCCATAATCGGTTCAGTGATTTGTGGTTCTTGAACTTCTTCAAGTTCTACATTCCTCCCACTTGCTTCTTTAGAGACAAACTCTCTTTCTAGAAACACGCCGGTCCGAGCAACAAACACTTTGTTCTCGGTTGGATTGTAGAAATAGTATCCCTTAGTTTCCTTAGGGTACCCCACAAATTTACACTTATCCGATTTTGGGCCTAGCTTGTCTGATTGTAAACGCTTTACATAGACATCGCAACCCCAAATCCTCATGAACGACAGTGTGGGACGCCTCCCACTCCACATCTCATATGGTGTCTTCATGACTGATTTAGACGGAACACGGTTAATGGTGAAAGCTGCACTTAATAGAGCGTAGCCCCAAAATGACAATGGAAGATCGGTTTGACACATCATAGACCGAACCATATCCAATAGAGTTCGATTCCTCCTCTCGGACACGCCATTCCATTGTGGCGTTCCGGGTGGAGTGAGTTGGGACACGATCCCATACTCTCTAAGATAGTTGTCAAACTCTTGGCTCAAGTATTCTCCTCCACGATCCGATCGTAGAGCCTTGATACTTTTGCCAAGTTGCTTCTCTACTTCATTCTTGAATTCTTTGAACACTTCAAAGGATTCGGATTTTGCCCTCATAAGGTACACAAATCCATATCTACTGTAATCATCAGTAAACGTAATGAAGTAGACATAACCACCCCTGGCAGGCGTGGCAAATGGCCCACACACATCGGTATGTATGAGCGCCAATTGCTCACTAGTCCTTTCACCTTTCTTATTGAAAGGGTACTTTGTCATTTTTCCCAATAAACAAGCCTCACATGTCTCATATGATTCAAAATCAAATGAGTCTAGTAATCCATCCTTATGGAGTCTAGATACACGTTTCTCATTTATGTGGCCTAAACGACAATGCCATAAATAAGCAGGATTTAAATCATTTATTTTAATCCGCTTGGTATTAATGTTGTAGACAGGATTACTTAGATCAAGGACATAAAGTCCATTAAATAATTGCGCACTAAAATAGTGAATATTATTCAAATAAAAGGAACAACAATTGTTCTTTATTGAAATAATAAAACCTTCCTTGTCCAAACAAGAAATAGAAATAATGTTTCTGCTCATAGCAGGCACAAAATAGCAATTATTTAATTCTAAAACTAATCCTGAAGGCAGAGATAGCTCGCACACGCCTATGGCCAACGCAGCAACCTTTGCTCCATTCCCAACGCGTAGATCTACCTCCCCTTTAGCCAATCTTTTACTTCTCTTTAGATCCTGCATATTTCGACAAATATGAGATCCACATCCAGTATCTAATACCCATGATGTAGAGACAGTTAAATTGACATCTACAACAAAAATACCTGGTGGTGGTGGAATCACTATTCCAAGCCTCTTGTCCTCCTGATATTTTGGGCAGTTCCTCCTCCAGTGTCCAGGTTGACTACAGTAGTGACATTCACCCTTAGTCACGACCTTGGCAATGCCACCAACAGGCTTAAGGGCTTGTTCCTTGGACTTGGCAACTGACTTGCCTTTGCCCTTGGAGGAAGATGCAAACTTTTTGCCCTTTCCTTTATGCACCATCATAATGTCCTTGCCCTTACCCTTGTTGATGCTCTGTTAAGCCGTCCTCAACATGTTGAGCAAATCTGGCAGTGGTTTAACGATCTCGTTCATGTTATAGTTCATAATGAACTGTCCATAACTCTCAGGCAACGATTGCAACACGAGATCGGTTGCCAACTCTTGGCCGACCGGGAACCCAAGCCGGGCGAGATTCTCCAAGTACCCGATCATTCGGAGTACATGGGGTCCCACCGGGTTCCCTTCTGCCAGATGACATTTGAACAGAGCCTTTGAGACCTCATACCTCTCTACCCTCGCCTGCTCTTGGAAGAGCTGCTTTAGATGTTCGATCATATCGACAGCATTCATGTTCTCATGTTGCTTCTGAAGCTCAGAGGTCATGGTGCAAAGCATTAGGCAGGCCGCATCATTAGCTTCATCAACACGCTTTTGATACGCCTTTAAGACAACAGGTGTCTGGTTCTCTGGACCTTCTGGAACATGCTCCTCTATTGCGTACAGTTTCTTCTCTTGCTTGAGAACAATTCTCAAGTTTCTGTACCAATCAAGAAAGTTGGTTCCAGAGAGCTTGTCCTTCTCAAGGACAGATCGTAGGGAATGTTGTGAACTCGATGAGTTGTTTGCCATTTGGAATTCTACAAAAGGAAAATACGCAAGTTTTAGTATTTGTGAATTTTTGACTATATTTAATAATGGCTAGTTTATTAAATATAGCTCCCACTATTTTTCTACGGATTAATAACCCTCAAGATATTAATGCGGAAAATATCATTATATTTTCTAGTGGGCCAAGATCCATCTTTTTCATCTCCTTATGAGCTTGCTTTGGCAAGTCACCCATAATTCGACTACTTCTTAGGTAGGAACGATTTCCAATTGCATCCCATATGCAACTCTTGGTTCAACCGGGCAAATAACTCCTTATTTATCCATCCATATGGATAATCCCAATTGATTGCCTCTAGGTTTCTTAATCAAATTAATAGCCTAGTTGTGTTCAACCTCTTATCTAAACAATTGCACATTGTTACGTGCCATCGCATTCCATCATTATGAACCAAGTCGCCATGCTTTGGCACGCACGAACTTGATAAATAATGATGATAATGAGTGTTTAAATAACGAGAAGGCAAGAACACAATATTTTAAAATTTGAGGGATTTTTCAATTTTAATTATTTTGTTGATCAATATCAACTAATCTATCTATTTGAGTTTGGGCACAACTCCAAATAATAGATCCGGGTTGTCTAATTATCTTATTATCCTAATTGCATGCATCATCCATACACCAACCACACAAATAATAAGACAATAAATAAACAACCACAAAACAGAATTTAAACGTGATGTGGATATGGCCTTTCTAGACTAAGATAATTCCAAGCCAATGGAATTATCTATGAACCCTAAAAGCAAACACATCTCCATGCGTCTTGTTCTTTTGGTCCATCCTTCATAGTCATGTGGAATGCTCCATGCTCCATCTTTTGTGGCTCCTTTTGGCTTTGGGCTTCTTTTCTCCAATCTTGGCTAACAATCTACTTCATCTAGCACTAGCTAATATCTATACTAAATAAAATAAATCTCACAAGTTGAGAAAAAAAATGGCACGCAGGCCATAAAACCCTAATTAATTATTACAATTAATTGATCAGCTCGCAGGCCGTAAAACCAAACCACAAAATTAAACATCCACATCAAACCACATCCTAAGGCCATATCCAATCACCATGCGATTTGCACATAAACAGTTAAAATCCAATTTTAACGCGCTTGGTCAATTTTAATTGATTTTAGGAGTTCTAGGGTTAAAACGGTCCATGGGCCCAACAATCCAATTGCCCGGGCCCAAACAAAGTGAACCATAAGGCCCTAGGGCCGGCCCGGCCCAAAACCCGCAAGCTAGGCCCGCGGGTTAGGGCCGCCCGGCCCCTTAGGGTGCCAATCTTGGGCGGCAAGCAAGGGGGCGGTCCCCTAGGGGGCCGAACCTCCTTGTGGAGGTTGTTTCCAAAACAACCTCCTTGCTTGGAGCCCAAGTTTGGTTGTTTCCTTGTTTTGGGAGAACTCCTTCTTCCCCAAGGATGCCCAAACCCTAGATCTAAGATCCTAAAATTTCTCAAACTCACCAATTCATGCATCCAATGCAATAATTGGGTCTTGTTATGATTAATTCTTTGACAAATTGCATCCAATGCTTGATTTGCCTTGTTTTACGCGATGAACAACAATTTAAGGTGTAAAACAACAAGAATGTAACACATAAACTACATTTATGCTCTATGAACCAGGCTCTGATACCACTGTAGGGTTTTGATTCATGGATCGCGCAAACGGAAGCATAATCAAACAAACAACCATGCAAAACCCTCCAAGGATCACAAGTCTAGATGCATAACGATAGTGAAGGTAAGAAATCATAAACACACCTTTGGGTTCTCCTTGATGACTTCAAACGCAAATAGTGTCACGTTCTCTATAGTTGATCCACGCCTAGAGTTGATCCTAGATCTCCAATCTCCTTGGTGCTAGCCCGGAATGAGAGGAGGGTGAAGGAATCACGCAAAACGAGGCAAAAGAAGGGCTCGGCCTTCTTTTTGGCGTCGGGGACGAGGGGGCGGCGGCAAGGGGGCGGCGTCCTCCTTGTTGCTTGCTCTCTCTCTCCTTTGTTCTCTCCCACTCTTGTTATGTTCTCTCTAGAGCATAAGTTATAAGGAAGGAGGGTCCTTTATATAGTCCAACAACTCCTTGTTAACTACCTAAAGGACTTATTCTAGTCCAACTAGAATTCAATTTAGTCCCTTCCTTGCAAATTAGTCCCTACTAAGTTTGCAAGGGTTTGCAAAGTGATCCTTCTAATTAATTAATCCAATTAATTAATTCCAAAATCTAGTACAACTCTATATAGCGTGTGACCCCATAGGTTCTATCTAGTTGGTAGAAACTCCTTGCTAATATGGAGCGGTTTCTAGCAAAACATCCATTCTAGCCAACTAATAGAATAGTCATCTAGACAACCTTGTACAAGTAATTGTCTCATCCCTTTGCCTCCATACCCGGATTGGACACGAGACATACAAGTCACACTCGTATATCCAATCCCTAGTTTCTCGATCCATGGAATAGCCTTATTCGTGCAAATAACATCAATATCCCATATTGATTTATTTGAGTCTGGCCAGACATTCTATAAGCACTATCCTCGAGTGGCCTAGGATATTTGCTCCCGTTATGTGGGAGGGGCAAATCCTCTCTACGTCCACTACGATTTCTAAGCTTGCTTCTCATTGTATCCAATACACGCCTTTATAACTACCCAGTTACGGTGTAGCGTTTAACGCTACCAAGATCACAATGATCCACAACTAGAATATCTAGTGACTTCAAGTCTAAGGATGACAATACCATTGTACCCGAGAAGCACTTGTGACTCAACATAACATGTATGTAGCCTTCTCGGTGATGGGTCAATCCAGTGCAACATTCCGTAATGCACACCTATGTGTTGGATCGTGATATCTCCATATCAATCCAACCCCATACTAGTCTATAGATGATTGTCCCATTAATCATTATATTTGACTAGGGATATTTAAGATAAACAACACGATTGTAAATCTAAGGACTTCATTATATTAAATATCCAATAAATAATAAATGAATTTTCTAGCCAATTACAAATTCATACTAAACTAGATTGCCTCTAGGGCATCTATTCCAACAGTTGTTATGTAGCTTCCCTTTCATATCAGCGGATGCTCACCTATCGTATGAATATGGTACTCGCATTTCGGGAAATGCGAATGCAGAGAGATTCTTACTAATGGATGGTGTGCCCTCGGACTTAGTGACTGTGGTGAAGAAAGAGAATTTCGCGGGACGGATGCGTTTGATTGATGGTAAGGCGATTTCGGCTCTTACCAAGGAGATTTGTGTTAACTCCATTGACTATGACTGTGCGGAGGGTCGCCATCTCTGTGATCAGAGAGTTATTTATGTCAGGCAAAAGTTGGTTCTCTTCTCTCCCGAGACCATAGCGGCGGCTCTTGAGTGGCCACCACTGACAGAGTGGTGCCAGTTTAGATTCTACCTTCATAAAGACCCCAGAGAGTTGTTTGATGAAGTTAACCAGTTTTTTTGCAGGGGGTGTGGAAGGTGCTGAGTGGATTAGGAGAGCGAGCCTTAGGCGATGGAAGATTAATATAGGTTTTATTCTTCCTAAGGCTCGATGGTCGTTTGAGATCCTAAAGTTGTAGGTAAAGGGGCTGTCAACCAGTGAGCTTTATGGGGGCCTCACGGCCCGTCTCACAAACTAGGTCCACTTAGTTAGCCCCATTGATCAGTTTACCCCTTTTATTCGTCTCCTCTACGCCTAGGATCCATTCATTGTGACTTCCATCACTTGATTAGTTTGGCATTCTTCCAATGAATCATGAGAGAGGGAGTGAGGTTCGATGAGGGAGTGTATTTCATTACATATCTTGTGGATTTCATATTCTGTCGTTCTACGAGGGGATGTGAGGGTGAGTGTGAGATGGCTAGCGCACTTCGGTGTGGCGGTGAGACGTGTCCATCAATCACGATCACGAGGAGGCGAATCCATGTGCGTGACATTCTTTCCGCACTACTTGGGTGGGTTGATTGATTTGCATTGGAGGGCGTGCCATGAATTTACTTTCATCTTTCAGTGTTGCGGAGGATAGAATGTGTAGTGGCACTCATTCACATTACATATTCGACTATTTCGAGAGAGATTGAGCTTCATAAAGTATGGGGATGGTGATTACTTCACATAATTCAACATCTACTTCAGCTTCTATCCCCACCTGATTTTTACGAGATTCTGGACTACTCGGATTTACATCTTTTGTGATATTCTATATTTTATTGTATTCTATTTTATTTATTAAAAACAAAATAAAAACAAAAAGAAAAAAAATAGAAAAAGAAGTAAAGAAAAAGGAAAAAAGAGATGTGCTGGTTATTTTAGTTTGGTTCTTTTGATTGAGTAGTTTCGTCGAATAAAAATTCGAGTAGTTTCTTCGATGACTTGTGCTTCTTCACGTTTGTGGCCGCGAGAACGGTGTTACACCGGTGGTGAGGGAATCGATGGCCGGAGTCGTGATATTTGGGCTTGGTATACATTCATCTTGGTATACATTCTATCGTTTTTAAGCCTTCAACCGAATAATCTCGTTGAGATTAAAAGCTCGGATGGTGTACTAGGCTAGGCTAGGATGTCTCTACCGTTTTCGGCGAACACGAGAGGTTAGTCACTTGTAGAGAAAAACGTCAAACTCACTATTCTTTCTATGGGGATTTCAAGTTGAGAAACGTTAGTATCACTCGGTTTGCGCTTATTTACGTTGCGTGTTTTGTAATTTGAGAGGACTGAGAGCTAGATGACACGCCCGTTCGAATGATTTGAGATTTCCCGATCTCACCTAAAAAGATAAGATTAAGTGTTTGTGTTTCTATGTATTTTTTTAGAGTCGAGTCGTAGTATTGCATTACATCATACTGTTGCATATTTGAGTCATGTATTGAGTCTTTGTTTGTGTCGAGTCGGCTAGTTGAGATTTGTATGCAACGGTGTTTCTGGGAAGTATGCAATTGTCACGACGCGTATCATGTTGGTGGAATGGAAGTTGAAATAAGAATGTGGTCGGATTTTGATTCGTTTCTCGGGGCGCGCAATAGGTGAGTGTGCGGATATTTGATAACTCCACATTAGGATTTATATTCGTATTGAATTCATCACATTTTTGCGCGACTTAGATGCATTTACTTGAGAGATTGACCAATTTTTAGGCGTTTTGAGCATGCTTGAGTATTTGGACTCGATTTTTTAATCCGGGTGTTTCCAAGGTAATTTCGAGCTATTTTTGTCACATTTGATCATCCGGTATGTTTCGTGTTGTGCTTTTCAGGAACCGGGAGCTTGGAGACATGCATTGGCAAGAGGAAACGAACTTCGGAATGTTTGAAGGCTCAAGAATGGTGTGTGGAATGGAGAACGGGTGAAGGAAAGACCAAGAAGCGAAGAAAAGAGGTTGTTTTCCCATACTGGTCTTAAGACTAGACTGTACTTAGAATTCAGGGCGAAATCAGCTTAAAAAACACCCGCTGCTGGTCGTAAGACCAGTCTGATGAGCTGCACTCGAAAATTTGTAGTTTTAATGAAATTGTTAACAACTTTTGGGCAAGAAGTTAGGATAATTACGTATTAACTGACCTAGGAGCTGGTGAGATCACTCATTGACGTATTTTGGGAGGATTCCCGCTTTTGAAAAGCAGAACAACGCTAGAGACAAGGATTGAAGGCGGAGATCAACAAGACTTGAAGATTTTTCGTTTGCTTTCTCATCTTTTACCCTCTTAGTGTATGATTATGGAGATTATCATTTTGTTAAACGTTTTCATGTCTAGCTAAACGCTTTAAGCTAGGAAATTGATGGAGAACTAAGGTTTGTTTCATATTTTCCGAATTCAAAGACTTGATTCATGCTTTATGCTTAATCCTAATGATGTTCTAGTTATCTCTCTTATTCTTGTGATTTGTTCTTTAGCATACTTGGATTGATCAACCATAGTAGGCTAGTTGTCGGAATTGTTGCACGATAGTGAGCTATTCTAGGCGTGTTGAAGAACATAGAGAGTGCTCTTGTAGTTCCTTGAGACTGATAAGAGATTAGAACTTGATTATCCATATGAGGGTTGCTCGGTTGGTGTCGGTAGGACTTAGTGAAAACGGTGGGCCGACGGGACCCAGTGAGCGAGTCAATTGAGGCAACTAGAACGTAAAGGTAGACGACAGTGGACCAAAAGGACCCGATGTCAATCGATTACGCAAATTTATGTGAGATCGAGAGAAGATCACGATGAGTGTTACCCGGTGTAACTAAAACATTAGTAGAGTGTTCCAAGAATAGTCCGGAAATTGTTAACGATATCGTAGGGACCATTAATTGCCTAGTTATTCTCCATAATCGTATTCTATCAAAAATCATTCTTTTAAATTGAAAATTCATACAAAAAAAGTTATCTTAGTTGTTATTTAATTTTAAGGCGCTTGTTTGTGGCGACGAACATTCATAATCAAACCACTTCTTACCGGTTACTTAAGTATCTTGTAATTGATTCTTAATTAGCTAATAATCGTCTATTTCCCTTGGGATCGATACTCGGAGTCGTGAAATACTCCACTTACTACTTGATCGTGCGCTTGCGTTTAAAGACATTAAGAAATAGCGTCAACACGGCCTAACCCCACAGGGGTAGTTTCCAAAAACTTTTTCCCTTCCCTTGTGGACATATATCCATTTGTAGAGAAAAACCCATTTTCCCCCAATTTTGCCCAAACCCTAGTTTTTCCGAACCCAAAAACTCACATCATATGTGAACGAAATTCGCCAAACATTACACGATACATAAAATTTGCTCATTCTCTATCGAATCATATTCAATTTGCATCATTATGCCAATATCAGTTTTTCGCTAAAAATAACTGTATAGGTGTAAAATTGATAAAATCGTAACACATAAATCACGTCATGCGCTACAATCTGGCTCTAATAACATTTTAGGGTTTTGTTGCAGGTAACGCATTGGAATAACAATAAAAAAAATTCCTGATCAAAGCCCACCACGGATCGCAGGCAAGCATTCATAACATGATGAAAGTAAACGAACTGTGTACCTAAATTGGTTTTGTGATCACATAATGATGTCCATGTGTCTACGAGTATCCACACCTAGGATTGCAAGATAGTATCCTACTCACGTAGTGCTAGCTACGTGAAGAAGGAGGTAGAAAGAGATCACACAAAACGAGGCAACAAGGGCCACACCACTAGGTCGCCGACGACTATGGGGCGGACGGGTTAGGGGCTTCGACCTCTAGCTTTGTCTCTCCTTGATTTTTTATTTATCACAATAATGACACTTGTGTATAAATAATAGCTAGGACTCCCTATGTATAGTTAATAACTCCTTATTAACTGCATATTTTCCCCAATACTAATCCTGTCCATACACAGATTAGTCCACCCTACAAATTAGTCCTACTAACTTTTATTGTGGTTGCGTTTTGATCCTTTTAGACTAAATAATTAATATACAAAAAATCCTTTTTAATCATAAGGTGTGTGACTCCATAGATTTCTACTTAGTTGGTAGTAACAATTACAAACATAAAGCGGTGTCTAGAAGCACATCTACGTAACCTAACTAATAGATATAGTCAGTGATCCGAAAAACCTTGTGCCCAATGTTACCATGTTGTATCTATCCCTTTGTCTCTATATCCGGATCGGACACGAGAAATAATTGTCACACTCGTATATTCAATCCATAGTTTCTCGATTTCGGGAATAGGCCTATCTATACCAGATAACATCAATATCCCATATTGATTTATTTGAGTCGGGCCAGACATTCCATAAGAACTACCCCTCGAGTGGTCGTGGATATTAACTCCCATTAGGTAGGAAGGACAAATCCTCTCTACATCACTACCATCTCTCAACTTGCTTCCTATCATGCTCGATTACTATCTTTATAGTTACCCAGTTACGGTGTAACGTTTGATAATATCAAAACATGATATCTCACAACTAGAGTATCTTGTGACTTCAAGTCTAAGGATTACAACACCATTGTCACTACGAGAAGCACTTGTGACGTTAACATAATTTATATGTATCCTTCTTGTTTTGGGTAAATCCAGCGTGCCATTATTCCTAATGCATACCCATGTGTTAGATTCATATCTCCATATTAATCGAACCACATACAACTCTATAGTGATTGTCATATTAATCAATATAGTGGACTAGGGATATTTAAGATAAAGAAAATATTACAATCGAAGGACTTCGTTATATTAAATATCTCCATATATAATAAATGGATATTCTAGCGAAGCAATGTTCATGTTAAATATAGATTGCCTATAGGGCATCTACTCCAATGGAACAAGAGATCAAAGGGACATGTGAAGGTGTTATGCGAAGAATACCTCTGCGTTCAGTAGTCGTCGTCCTCGTAGGAAGTTACAGCGATCTCCTTCTCCTTAGATCTCTTTGAGGCATGTGAAGGGAGGGGATTGTCCCGCTCATCCTTAGCCGATTCTTCAATCGTTAATGCCTCATCATTCGCCTTGGTTTCAATGAATTACCTCGAATTTATGCACTCTAGAGTAGGATGCATAATCGTGTTATGGCACTCACACAATTTCGGATCGCGCGTCAGCTTCTCTGTGGGGGGAGGGGATTTTCAAAGGTAGATAAAACGCCGTCTTAGCGCCATTGTTTGTACAACTTAATGAGTTTTCAGAGTGGGTAAGAGAGAGGTTTTGGTAGTGGTATAGTTTGGTATTTATGTGGAGAACCTGTTTTATGATATTTTTGAGGAGACGGGGCTGCATTGATTTCAGAATCCCTTTCTATTTTATTGTGACCACGGTTGCGGTCGAGTCTGAGAGGCTGTCTATTGAAGGCTTTGCCAAAATATTGGTCAACCTGCGCATTTTTCATCTTCTGGCTCTCTACGATGAGCTCGATGCTCCTAGTGCTCTCGATAAGCCTAGCGAGCGTAGGGATGTCATGGTTGGTCATCAGTTGTTTGTATTCGATGTGCATTCATTATACACAAATTCCACCAAACACTGCTCGATGACATCCTCCACGCATTCCATGGATTGAGGTGGAAGTTTTTGATGAAAGTGACGCCATTCTCGTTTCTATTTTTAGACTATCCGATATAAATGAATGGCCATGACATTCTGTAACGCCCCAAGCCCCGGACCAAGAGCGAGGCACGTGACAACCTCCGTATACCCCTAGGTATACAAGGCTAACCGATAAATTCAACCAAAGCCCATGTAAATACTTCTTGAGAGAGGGAAAAAAACAGAATTGAGTATATCTTTACGCCTCCAAAATAAACCAGCAATCTTGAACCAATGACCTCGACCCATATTAGAACAATTCCATAACTTCCAAAGATTTTTTCTAATCCAGAGCATCCAAAACATATCGAATGCAAGCCACTGAAAACTTAATAATAATTGATGCAAAATAACATAATAGATAACTAAGTACCCGCTCCAAGCTCGACCACGCCGCACCATCCCGAAACGTCTAATTTAATTTACTTCGTCATCTGAAAAATGTAAGTAAGGGGTGAGTTCAACGACTCAGCAAGTAACCCCACAACCTCACTAGGTGGACCAATAACAGTTAACTAAAATAAATAATATACAAATTTCATAGATAGTTGAGTAAAATTCATAATAATATGAAAATGAAAGGATTCCCAAGTAAGAGTCACTTAAAGATATAATCTTTATTCAGACGCATACACAGTATATATGAGTAAGTCTACATTAGCCCTCTGGCGAGGCCCAGAACCACACATAGCCGGTGGTGGAGTCCCAGAAGAAAGCGCTTTCTGATGTTGACGTATAACCCCCGTCAACTGGGTATCAAACCATAGTCAGACTGGAATGCGGGTTCAGACAGTTCATAATTCAGATTCACATTCTTACAGTTTTAAGTAATTCAAAATAATGCTCGATCCAATTTTCATACAGAAACATAACATAATTTGGAAGTCCAAATACCATTCAAATATTTATCATTGTATCGAAAATAATAGGAAGGCGAGTTTATAAGAAAATCTAGCAAAGTCATAGTCACTTACCTCTCTCAAAGTCCAACTACAACTCGCAAGCTTGAAAATGATTAGAGAATAGCTCCTTATGATTCTAAAAGAACATAATAATTATTTAACTAAACCATTTATATAAAAGATGACAACTTAAGTAAACATAGTTCATTGCAATATTTCTTTCCTAGAATACACATATTCAACTCCCAGAAGCTTTGCCCAAACAATCCCTAAATCTACACAACTAAAGCCTTAAACTTCTTAAAAGTTGAAGCACCAAACAAAATTTTGTCCAATGTTTAGAATCCTCCACTTTCAGCAAAACAACACCTTGTTTCTTAACCCATACCTTTGTCTAAAAGTGCTCGTAACCTGAACCAAAAAGACCAACACAACCTGATAGGAGATTTTTTTAGTGCTCCAAAAGAGCACCACGTGGTGCTCTACAACCAATGAGTGTCTGCCACTCACAGACAGTTTGTTTAAGTGTTGAACCTCTAATTGGTTGTAGAGTGAAAGTGTGTAATGTAGACTAAATACAGGACCTAAATACTCTAGAAGGGGGGGGGGGGTTGAATAGAGTATGGAAACTTTTTGCAAAACTTAAAGCTTTACAGGATAGCTTTGTGTGAAACTTGAAATCTCAAGGCTTGAGATTTTGTAAACTATATGAAACTCACTAAGACAAAATTGTAAGCTTCAAGGCCTTGAGCTGTGAACAATACTAAACAGCTTTTAAACCCTAGTTTGATTTGAGTTGTGTGCAGCAGATAAAAATCAAACAGAAAAGTAAAGAACACAAAGCAATTTACAGAGTTCAGTCCCAATGGACCTAATCTCTGCCTGAGGGATCTAATCCCACCAGGATTGGGCAAACACTTCTTATTACTCACACAGAAACAGCCCTAGATCTTCAAGCCTAAGTGATTTCCCTTACACCTATACAGCTTGTGGTTCCAAACCTATCTAGTTCCAGCTACTAACTGTTGAGCTAACAAGAACCTCTTGTTGTTCACTTGAACAACCAACCACTAGGTTAAGTGAGGTTTAAGATAAGATAGAGATACACAGATGAAGTACAAATGAAGAACACAGTATAAAGATAAACTGTTGAAAGTCTGGAAGTGTTCTTCAGGAATGACTAGATTGATCTGATCTTCAGAATTCTGGAATGAAGCTTGAATGATTGTGTGTTTGAATGGATGATCTCCCACGAATTTTTCAAACCTCTCAGAGTATTCTGCAAGCCTTTCCCTTTTTAAAAATTCAAACCAGTCTCTTTTATCCACAGCTGCAACTGATTGAGAGATTTTAGGATCTCAGTTCCTAAAAATCCTCCTTCGGTTTTCAACTTAAATTCAAAACAGCTTCAGGTGGATATTCGTTGGAGTTTGTTGAGATTTCTTCTGCACGTTTAACAAACCTGCAACAACAAAGAAATACTGCAACAATACAATCCAAACAACTAACAGTACTGAGACTGTTTGGTTATACAGTTTCTGTTAAAACTGTTTAATAAATTTAGAACATGAATCTGCATATACTCTAAAACAATTAAGTCATGGAAAACAAGTTTAAGAAACTTAGAAGTGAGTAAATAATCACAATACTAAGAGTCATAACCTGCAAGAAAGAATCAATCAAGTTCTATAAAAAATGTCAGTAGCTCAAGGCATATCTCAAGGCCTTGGAGCTCTGAACCTGTTTCACAGTATTTCAAAATTAAGCCCAGATAGCTTTGATTCTTACTGTTCTGATCATCTACAATTGTGTTAGATGTATAAATAGTACAATCAACAAATATATACCATAAGCCTCTGATTTGAATAATCAGATATCCAATTCCGCAACACAAAGATGTTAGAACAAATAGCAGAATAAGCAGTCTCAAGGCTTTGAAAGTTTCTGTCAATCTCAAGGCCTTGAGATGACTAACAAGCCTTTGCTGCTAATACCTTAGCCTTTTGTCTTTCATCAGTCATAAACAATTACCAATCAAGGCACATTCAGAGATCTTGACTCAACAATCTCCCCCTTGATGAAAGACAAAACATATAGTATTGCATAGATCTTCCTGCCACTCATAAGCAAAAATTAAATAACCACAATCTGCAGATAAAATGTATACAGAACCCAAACAGATAACCAAATACCAAATACACAGAATTACCACAAAAAATAACCAAAATAAGCCAACTCTTATTATTTCCTGGATACTGCAAACAAAACACAAATACATTCTCCCCCTTTTTGACTTTCATCAAATAAGGCTGAAGAAATGTAGGATCATTAATCAGAGTTTAAAAAATAAACTTAAAACAAAAACTAGCTAAAAAGTCAAGGCCTTGAGACAGAAAAGATAGAAGAGAATGAGAAAGATGGTCAAGGCTTTGGCAGTCTCTGATCTTCACTTCTTCTTTGATGTCTGGCCTTTCTCTGAGCCATCCCCAATTTCTTCCTCACTTGCAGCTTCTTCTGCAGACAAGTTACCTTCTTCAGCTTCAACTTCAGTGACCACTTCTTGAATTATGTCATCTACTTTCTTCTTTCCCTTTGCTGAATCTACCTCTGTAGCTGCATCAACACGTGTGTCTTCATCAGCATCTTCCTCATCAGTTTGCTCAAACAAGTCTTTTGAAGCTAGAACCACTGGAATTAGCTTCTTCTTCTTCTTCAGAAATTCTCCTAGCTTCTCATCTGAATCCACACTGGTGTCATGACTAGTAGCAGAAGGTATCTTCTCCAGATTCAAGCCCTTGATGACAACATCTCACTTCCCATTCATAGTATTCATCAAACCCTTGAACTGATGAAATTCAGCTGACAGGTCAAACAACCTTTGCCTGAGTTCCTCAATCTCAACTTGCTGATCCTCTAATTTCTCAACCAGCAGAGAGTAATCCTCATTGGCTTGTCCTTTCCCAGATGCAGTCCCTTTAGGCTTCACGAACTCTTTCTCAGCAAGTTCCTCCTTTGACAAAACAGAATAGAATTTCCAATGCCCTTTCCCAGTCTGAACTACCCCAATCCTCTGAAGTGCAGTCTTATCTATCAACCCAAAACCTCCCGTAATCTTTTCTTATCCTTTCACAGGCACATCAAAATACTCAAAGAAAAGAGGTAACAGGTTGGCATATGGAAGAGGATGGTCTCTAGTTCTGGTTGCACAATAAATCATATGCTCCATCACAACTGTAGGCAGGTCTATCTCAAACCCTTGAGATATCAGATACATCAAAATCAGAACTTTATCAGTTACCAGCTCTCTTGAGTTCTCCCTGGGGACTACACTCCTCATCAAAATAGTAAATAAAATCTTGGCTTCACAGTTGAGCACAGAGTGTGTCAACTGTTTTGGACCAGAGGGAACACAATCAACAAAGAACATCTCCTTTGCCTTATCTAAACACTCCTTCCTATCAGGATAATCCCCAACATTGTATTTCCTAGGAATTCCCAAGACTTTGGCAAAAGTCCTATGATCTAACCTCAAATCCACACCAGCCACTTTAGATGTTAAAACCATTTCTCATCACCTTCAGACACCAAGTTCAGATAAAATAACCTAGTTAACCTAGGATAAGCCTTTGAACTAGGATTTAAAACTTTCCAAACAGCAGTTTCCCTCAATTTTCTCATGCATTCTATGTCTAGTTTATCCAACAACTCATAAGAAATCATACTACAGAAAGCCACTTTAGAAGATGCATACCCTTGCATCCAAACTGTTCTAACTTCAGAACTAATAAACCACTCAGTTGGAAGTACATTCTTACCTTGATATCCTTTCTTAGTTGCAGCAGCAACTTGCTTAACCCTAGTCTTCTTCTCAGTGGGTTTGGACTTCTCTTGTACTCCTTCAGTTGATTTCTTTTGGCTCTCCTGAGTTGACTTCCCTTTTTCTTCTTCAGAAGCCTTCTTCTTTTCTCCCCCTTTCTTCTTCTCTGACCTAGGTTGATCACCACCCTGAGTCTCCTGTTGTGGAACGACACTTGAACCTTCATCTCCCTTCTCTGTACTTGACTTCTTTGCAAGAGGAGTATCCTCATGCAAACTCTGAGTGTTTTCTGAATCTGAATCAGAAATCACTATCTTCTCCTTCTTGTTTGCTCTCTTCTTGGATCTGCCAGAGGGCTTCCCTTGTTGCTGAATTCTGGCTGATTTGCGCTCCATTTTAGGGTTTAGGGTTTTAAGAAGAGAATGTGATTGAGAGGATTTGAGAGAGAGAGAGAGACAGAGTAGTCGCAGAAAGTTGGAAGAGAATGTGAAGAAAAAGCCCTGACTTTCAGCTTAAGTAGGTTGAGAGGATGAGTCATAAAAGGACTCTGCAATATCTACATGCAAAAATAGAATCTTGAAAAATCTTTTTGGGATATTTTAGAAAATTCTCTGAGTAATTCAAATATTATACAATTATCTAAAAAGATAAGATATAATATTTGATGATCCAATTTTTTTTTAAAAAAAATATTGCAGATATTATCAAGACCTGGAGAACAATCTCAAGGCCATGAGATTTTCTGCAGATTGAGAAACTTCAAAGCTTTGAGCTATACTTTCAAGGCTTCAGAAAGTATAATCTCAAGGCTTTGAGATTCCAACACATATACACATATAGGTACTAATACTCCCCCTAAACCAATGCATCCTTGTTTAACATCCCCAATTCAAGCCTTAGAGATGAAAACCCATCATCTGGCAAAGGTTTAGTGAAAATATCAGCAATCTGCATTGAAGTAGAGATAAAATTTAAAACAACATCACCTTGTTCTGCATGATCTCTAAGGAAGTGATGTCTCACATCTATGTGCTTTGTCCTTGAGTGCTGAACTGGATTCTTAGAGATTGAAATTGCACTTGTATTATCACAGTGAATTTGCACATTTCTGAAGTTGTAGCCAAGATCTCTAAGTTGCTGAGCAATCCATAGCACTTGTGAACAGCAAGCACCAGCTGCAATGTATTCAGCTTCTGCAGTTGATAATGCTATAGAATTTTGCTTTTTGGAATGCCAACTGGTCAATGAAGATCCAAGAAATTGACTGCATCCAGAAGTACTTTTCCTGTCTACTTTATAACCTGCAAAATCTGCATCTGAATAGCCACTCAACATAAAATTATATCTTCTTGGATACCAAAGCCCTAAGTCTCTGGTTCCATTCAAATATCTAAAAATTCTTTTAACTGCAGTTAGATGACTTTCCTTAGGATCTGCTTGAAATCTAGCACACATACAGACACTAAACATAATGTCAGGTCTGCTAGCAGTTAAATACAATAGTGATCCAATCATACCTCTGTGTTCCTTCTGATTCACACTCTTACCAGTTGAATCTTTGTCTAAAGAGAGTGATGAACTCATGGGGGTCTTAAGCACCTTGGACTGTGACATGTTGTACTTATTCAATAAGTCCTTGGTATATTTTCCTTGATGCACAAAAATTCCTTTCTTCATTTGTAATATATGAAGTCCAAGAAAGAAATTTAGTTCACCCATTAGGCTCATCTCAAACTCCCTACACATTAGACTAGAAAACTCTTTTGAAAGAGCATCATTAGTAGCACCAAATAGTATATCATCTACATAAATATGAACTACTAACAAATCACTTTGTTGGTGTTTAATGAAAAGGGTTTTGTCTACTAATCCTCTTCTGAAATTGTTTTCAAGTAGAAATTTTGAAAGTCTGTCATACCAAGCCCTTGGAGCTTGTTTTAAACCATAAAGAGCTTTGTCCAATTTATAAACATGATCAGGAAACTTTTCATCTTCAAAACCAGGAGGTTGTGCTACAAAAACATCTTCTTGTGAATATCCATTTAGAAAAGCACATTTGACATCCATTTGATAAAGCTTTATGTGATTGTGAGATGCAAAAGCAAGAAGTATTCTAATAGCTTCTATCCTGGCAACAGAAGCAAAAGTCTCCTCATAATCTATACCTTCTTCTTGATTATATCCTTGAGCTACCAGTCTGGCTTTATTTCTTACCACTTTGCCATTCTCATCAAGCTTGTTTCTGAATACCCATCTGGTTCCAATAACTGACTTCTCTTTAGGTCTGGGAAATAAATTCCAAACCTTGTTCCTTTCAAAATCATTCAGCTCACTCTGCATTGCAATAATCCATTCTGCATCTTCCAGAGCTTCCTTGGTATTCTTAGGCTCAATCAATGATACAAATGCACTGAAAGCACACAAGTTCTTTAACTATCCTCTTGTCTGTGTTCCATTTGATGGATCTGATATAATATTGTCAGCTGGATGGTCTGCAAGGTACTTAAACTTCTTTCTTGGTACCCAGGAGTATCCTCCTTCAAGTCTTTGAGTCCTTGAAACAGTAGAGGGAGCATCATAGAATGTTTCACCTTCTGTCTCAAGGCTTTGAGATTTTGGTTCAGCAGGAGGTTCAAGGCCTTGAGATTCTGCTGATTGATTCTGTACAGCAGTTTTGATTTTTTCTTCTTTCACAGCATCATCATCTGATTCATGCTTGTTCAAATCTAGCTCTGCAAAACTTTCACTCAGAGAATCCTTAGTACTTTCATCAAAAATTACATGAATGCTCTCTTCCACATTCTTGGTTTTTCTATTATAAACTCTATAAGCTTTGCTAGTTTGAGAATATCCAAGAAATACACCTTCATCACTTCTAGCATCAAACTTACCAAGATTGTCTCTACCATTATTATGCACAAAACAGATACAACCAAATGGCTTAAAATAAGAAACAGTAGGCTTTCTCACTTTAAACAGTTCATAGGGAGTCTTTTTCAAAATAGGTCTAATCAAGCATCTATTCAGCACATAATTGGCAGTATTAACAGCTTCTGCCCATAAAAACTTTGGCAAATTACTTTCAAGCAGCATGGTTCTGGACATATCCTCAAGTGTCCTATTTTTCCTTTCAACTACTCCATTTTTTTGTGGAGTTCTAGGTGCAGAAAAGTTGTGTGAAATGCCATGCTTTGCACAAAACAAATCAAAATCAATTTGATCAAATTCTCTACCATGATCACTTCTAATGGATGCAACAGGTAAGTTTTTCAAAGTTTGAAGTTCTTTGCACAATTTAGAAAACTCAGATAAAGCTTCAGTTTTGTCTCTGATAAACATCACCCAAGTAAATCTAGAATAATCATCAATTATAACAAGCATATACCTCTTACCTTTTGGGGTCTGAACTCTCATAGGACCACACAAGTCCATATGCAGCAATTCTAAGGGTCTAGAAGTACTTACAAAGTTCTTTGGCTTGAAAGAGCTTCTGGTCTGTTTACCCTGTACACATGCCTTACAAACCTCATCATCTGAAAATTTTTGTGATGGTAAACCTCTTACCAAGTCCTATGAGATGATCTTATTCAAAGTATGTATACTAATATGCCCAAGCTTTCTGTGCCAAAGCTTTGAATCTTCCTTCAAGGCCTTGAGGCATTTTAGCTTATCACCTGCAAGACTGTTAGTATTCATAGCATATAGATTATATGACCTAGGAGCAGTGAGTATGCAATCACCATATTTCTCATCTTGCACCACACATTTCTCCTTGTCAAATACAGCTTTATAACCTTTATCACATAACTGAGAGATACTAAGAAAATTTTACTTAAGTCCATCTACCAGATAAACATCAGATATAGAATTTGTAGAACCATTACCAATACTACCTATGCATTTTGCTTTGTGACCAAGTGTAATTGTTCCTCCAGATTTCTCTGTAAGTTCAGTAAAAAGAGACCTCTTTCAACTCATATGTCTGGAACATCCACTGTCTAATATCCATTTCTGATCTTTCAAGGCCTTGGTGACATCCTGCAAAACAAAGCATTGCCTCAACAGGCTATTAGACCAAGTGCAGAAATTTGAGTCATACTCAGAATCAGCCATATTAGGTGGCCTAATTCCTTTTGGAACCCAAATCTGCCTAACCTGTCCCTTAAGCTGATAAGGATAAGTATTCCTCATAATATGAGGTTCTGATCTTCTGAAGGGACAAGTTAATCTGACATGACCAATTTTTCCACAGTAATGACATTTTGGAGAATGTCTGCTACCAGATTTGACAAAAGTAGTTTGGCCTTTCTTTGGAAAATTTGGATTATAGCCAATCCCACTTTTATGCATTAATTTCAGACTTCCTCCAAGAATGAGATTTAGATTATGTTCTGAGTCTGTAAAATTAGCTAGGACCTTCTTGGATTCTTGAAGTTTCTCAGTCAAAGTACAGATCTGTTGTTCTAAATTCTCAGAATGAGCTTTTAGATCAGCATATCTTTCAGTCAAAAGAGTGTTTTGATCAACAACCTCTTTTATCTGTTCCTTCAAGACTTTGAACCTGCTGTCCAAGGCCTTGAAGTCTTTTTCAACCTTTGTCTTAGAAACTTCAACAGTTTTGTTTGAAAATACTAGGTCCAGGTTTTCTTTTACCTGCTCAGGAACTTTAATCTTTAAAGCAGAAATCTCATTTCTATAACTCTCTTCATTCAAAAACATACTTTTGAGAATTTCAGGAAGTACATCAGATGGATAGCAAGTAATTTTTTTTACCATGTCTTCAATGTGTATGTCTGATGAACTTTCCTCATTATTTTTTGCCATGACGCATAAGTTTGCTTGCTCTTCTTCTGTGTCTGAATCACTTGATGAATCAGAATCATTCCAGGAAGCCATCATGGCCTTCTTCCTTCTGTTGTCACCATCCTTTTTCTGAAAGTTTATGTTCTTCTTATTTTGTGGACAGTCCCTTACTAAATGATCTGCATCACCACACTCAAAACAATTCATTACTTTAGTTTTATGTGACTGTGATGAAGATGTACCTTTGTAATCCTTGCTGTCTGAGGGTCTTGATCTCTCCCTGTTGTACTCCATGTTACCAGAGTTTCTTTTCTTTTTGAGAATCCTGGCCAAGGCCTTGGAGATCAATGCTAAAGCCTCTTCATCATCATGTTCCTCCTCAGTCTCAAGGCTTTGAGATTTCTCACTGTCTTTTGCCTTAAGAGCTAGGTTCCTGATATTTTCACTCAGATCACCTTCCACATCCTTCATAGACATTTCATGAGTAAGCAGCTTTCCTTTTAGATCATCTAGCTGAAGAAGACTCAAGTCCTGAGCTTCCTCAATGGCTGTTGTCTTTGGCTCCCACTTTGCTTTTGGCAAGCTTCTCAGAATCTTTCCGACCTTCTCTTCATTTGAGAACCTTTTTCCAAGGGACTCCAGGTTGTTCACCACATCAGTGAATCTTTTGAACATTTCCTTGATGGTTTCATCTGAATTCATCTTGAACAACTCATATTGCCTCAGAAGTATGTTGATTTTTGTCTGCTTAACCTGGTTGGTTCCTTCATATGTCACCACCAGTTTATCCCACACTTCTTTGGCACTTTTACAGTTTGATACTCTGTTGAACTCATCTGCATTTAAAGCACAATATAGCAAATTCATAGCTTTGTAATTTTTGGATACCTTTTCCAATTCAGTAACTAAGAGATTTTCTTCAGACTTAACAGTTCTGAGTCCATCAATTGTAGTGTAATACTCATGAGGACCATTATGAACTATTGACCATAGTTCCATGTCTTGATCTATGATGAACATCTTCATCAAGGCCTTCCAATGCATGAAATTGTCACCACAGAACAATGGAGGTCTGTTAGCAGCCCTTCCTTGTGAGAATCCACCATCTCCTACATTACTCATAGTCACCAGATTGTTAGATCTAAAAGCAGTGACACAAGCTCTGATACCAATTGAAAGTGTGTAATGTAGACTAAATACAGGACCTAAATACTCAAGAAGGGGGGGGGGGGGGTTGAATAGAGTATGGAAACTTTTTGCAAAACTTAAAGCTTTACAGGATAGCTTTGTGTGAAACTTGAAATCTCAAGGCCTTGAGATTTTGTAAACTGTCTGAAACTCACTAAGGCAAAATTGTAAGCTTCAAGGTCTTGAGCTGTGAACAATACTAAATAGCTTTTAAACCCTAGTTTGATTTGAGTTGTGTGCAGCAGATAAAAATCAAACAGAAAAGTAAAGAACACAAAGCAATTTACAGAGTTCAGTCCCAATGGACCTAATCTCTGCCTGAGGGATCTAATCCCACCAGGATTGGGCAAACACTTCTTATTACTCACACAGAAACAGCCCTAGATCTTCAAGCCTAAGTGATTTCCCTTACACCTATACAGCTTGTGGTTCCAAACCTATCTAGTTCCAACTACTAACTGTTGAGCTAACAAGAACCTCTTGTTTTTCACTTGAACAACCAACTACTAGGTTAAGTGAGGTTTAAGATAAGATAGAGATACACAGATGAAGTACAAATGAAGAACACAGTATAAAGATAAACTGTTGAAAGTCTGGAAGTGTTCTTCAGGAATGACTGGATTAATCTGATCATCAGAAGTCTGGAATGAAGCTTGAATGATTGTGTGTTTGAATGGATGATCTCCCACGAATTTGTCACACCTCTCAGAGTATTCTGCAAGCCTTTCCCTTTTCAAAAATTCAAACCAGTCTCTTTTATCCACAGCTGCAACTGATTGAAAGATTTTAGGATCTCAGTTCCTTAAAATCCTCCTTCTGTTTTCAACTTAAATTCAAAACAGCTTCAGGTGGATATCCGTTGGAGTTTGTTGAGATTTCTTCTGCACGTTTAACAAACTTGCAACAACAAAGAAATACTGCAACAATACAATCCAAACAACTAACAGTACTGAGACTGTTTGGTTATACAGTTTCTGTTAAAACTGTTTAATAAATTTAGAACATCAATCTGCATATACTCTAAAACAATTAAGTCATGGAAAACAAGTTTAAGACACTTAGAAGTGAGTAAATAATCACAATACTAAGAGTCATAACCTGCAAGAAAGAATCAATCAAGTTCTGTAAAAACTGTCAGTAGCTCAAGGCATATCTCAAGGCCTTGGAGCTCTGAACCTGTTTCACAGTATTTCAAAATTAAGCCCAGATAGCTTTGATTCTTACTGTTCTGATCATCTGCAATTGTGTTAGATGTATAAATAGTACAATCCACAAATATATAGCATAAGCCTCTGATTTGAATAATCAGATATCCAATTCTGCAACACAAAGATGTTAGAACAAATAGCAGAATAAGTAGTCTCAAGGCTTTGAAAGTTTCTGTCAATCTCAAGGCCTTGAGATGACTAACAAGCCTTTGCTTCTAATACCTTAGCCTTTTTTCTTTCATCACTCATAAACAATTACCAATCAAGGCACATTCAGAGATCTTGACTCAACATAGAGCACCACTTGGTGCTCTTTTGGAGCACTAAAAAATTGCTCACCTGATAGACACACCAAAAAGACCACACATTCAAAACTAAATTGACGTCAGTGAGAATAATTTCAAAAGAGAACAAAGTTTACCAATCCGAACACAATAAATGGGTATTGCTCAAAACATCATTTTTTACTACACAACCCACCATTGACATTTTTCTAATCTTATGTGGTACTATGTAAAATTTCACCTATTGAATTTACTGTTGGAATAGATGCCCTAGAGGCAATCTAGTTTAGTATGAATTTGTATATGGCTAGAAAATTCATTTATTATTTATTGGATATTTAATATAATGAAGTCCTTAGATTTACAATTGTGTTGTTTATCTTAAATATCCTTAGTCAAGTATAATGATTAATGGGACAATCATCTATAGACTAGTATGGGGTTGGATTGATATGGACATATCACGATCCAACACATAGGTGTGCATTAGGGAATGTTGCACTGGATTGACCCATCTCCGAGAAGGCTACATACACGTTATGTTAAGTCACAAGCGCTTCTCGCGGTGCAATGGTATTGTCATCCTTAGACTTGAAGTCACTAGATATTCTAGTTGTGGATCATTGTGATCTTGGTAGCGTTAAACGCTACACCGTAACTGGGTAGTTATAAAGGCGTGTACTGGATACGATGAGAAGCAAGCTTAGAGATCGTAGTGGACGTAGATAGGATTTGTCCCTCCCACATAACGGGAGCAAATATCCTAGGCCACTCGAGGGATAGTGCTTATAGAATGTCTGGCCAGACTCAAATAAATCAATATGGGATATTGATGTTATTTGCACGAATAAGGCTATTCCCATGGATCGAGAAACTATGGATTGGATATACGAGTGTGACTTGTATGTCTCGTGTTCAATCCGGATATAGAGACAAAGGGATGAGACAATTACTTGTACAAAGGTTGTCAAGATGACTATTCTATTAGTTGGCTAGAATGGATGTTTTGCTAGAGACCGCTCCATATTAGCAAATAGTTGTTACCAACTAGATAGAACTTATGGGGTCACACGCTATATAGAGTTGAACTAGATTTGGGAATTAATTAATTGGATTAATTAATTAGAAGGATCACTTTGCAAACCCTTGCAAACTTAGTAGGGACTAATTTGCAAGGAAGGGACTAAATTGAATTCTAGTAGGACTAGAATAAGTCCTTTAGGTAGTTAATAAGGAGTTGTTGGACTATATAAAGGACCTTACTTCCTTCCTTCCCACATAACTTATGCTCATTAAGTGAACATAACAAGAGTGGGAGAGAACAAAGGAGAGAGAGAGCAAGCAACAAGGAGGCCCGTCCGCCCCCTTGCCGCCGCCCCGTCACCGTCGGCCAAAGGAGGCCGAGACCCTCCTTTGGGTCTCGTTTTGCGTGATTTCTTCTTCCTCTTCCTATTCCGGGCTAGCACCAAAGGAGTTGGGAGATCTAGGATCAACTCTAGGCGTGGATCAACTATAGAAGACGTGACATAATTCGCGTTTGAAGTCATCAAGGAGAACCGAAAGGTGTGTTTATGATTTCTAACTCTTACCATCGTTATGTCTCTTGACTTGTGATCCTTGGAGGGTTTTGCATGGTTTTATGTTTGATTATGCTTCCGTTGTGCGATCCATGAATCAAAACCCTACAGTGGTATCAGAGCCACATGTCGTAGAGCATAAACGTGGTTTATGTGTTACGTTTTAGTTGTTTTACAACTTAATTTGATTGTTTATCGCGTAAAACAAGACAAATCAAGCATGGGATGCAATTTGTCAATAATTAATCATAACAAGATCCAATTTTTGCATTGGATGCATGAATTGGTGAGTTTGAGAAATTTTAGGATCTTAAATCTAGTGTTTGGGCATCCTTGGGGAAGAAGGAGTTCTCCCAAAACAAGGAAACAACCAAACTTGGGCACCAAGCAAGGGATTTGTTTTGGAAACAACTCCCTCAAGGAGGTTCGGCCCCCCTAGGGACCGCCCCCCTTGCTTGCCGCCCAAGCTTGGCCGCCCTAAGGGCCGGGCGGCCCTAACCCGCGGGCCTTGGCTTGTGGGTTTTGGGCCGGGCCGGCCCTAGGGCCTTGTGGTTCACTTTGTTGGGCCCGGGCAATTTGATTGTTGGGCGCATGGACCGTTTTAACCCTAGAAATCCTAAAAATTAAAATTGACCAAGCGCGTTAAAATTGGATTTTAACTGTTTATGTGCAAATCGCATGGTGATTGGATATGGCCTTAGGATGTGGTTTGATGTGGATGTTTAATTTTGTGGTTTGGTTTTACGGCCTGCGAGCTGATCAATTAATTGTAATAATTAATTAGGGTTTTATGGCATGCGTGCCATTTTTTTCTCAACTTGTGAGATTTATTTTATTTAGTATAGATATTAGCTAGTGCTAGATAAAGTAGATTGTTAGCCAAGATTGGAGAAAAGAAGCCCAAAGCCAAAGAAGCCACAAAAGATGGAGCATGGAGCATGGAGCATTCCACAAGACTATGAAGGATGGACCAAAAGATCAAGACTCATGGAGATGTGTTTGCTTTAGGGTTCATAGATAATTCCATTGGCTTGGAATTATCTTAGTCTAGAAAAGGCCATATCCACATCACGTTTAATTTCTGTTTTGTGGTTGTTTATTTATTGCCTTATTATTGTGTGGTTGGTGTATGGATGATGCATGCAATTAGGATAATAAGATAATTAGACAACCCGGATCTATTATTTGGAGTTGTGCCCAAACTCAAATAGATAGATTAGTTAATATTGATCAACAAAACAATTAAGAATTGAATTTAAAATCCCTCAAAATTCAAATATTGTGTTTTTGCCTTCTCGTTATTTAAACACTCATTATCATCATTATTTATCAAGTTCGTGCGTGCCAAAGCATGGCGACTTGGTTCATATTGATGGAATGCGATGGCACGTAACAATGTGCAATTGTTTAGATAAGAGGTTGAACACAACTAGGCCATTAATTTGATTAAGAAACCTAGAGGCAATCAATTGGGATTATCCATATGGATGGATAAATAAGGAGTTATTTGCCCGATTGAACCAAGAGTTGCATATGGGATGCAATTGGAATTGTTCCTACCTAAAGTAGTCAAATTATGGGTGACTTGCCAAAGAAAGCTCATAAGGAGATGAAAGATGGATCTTGGCCCACTAGAAAATATAAGGATATTTTCCGCATTAATATCTTGAGGGTTATTAATCCGTAGAAAAATAGTGGGAGCTATATTTAATAATCTAGCCATTATTGAATATAGTCAAAAATTCACAAATACTAAAACTTGCGTATTTTCCTTTTTGTAGAATTCCAAATGGCAAACAACTCATCGAGTTCAAAACATTCCCTACGATCTGTCCTTGAGAAGGACAAGCTCTCTGGAACCAACTTTCTTGATTGGTACAGAAACTTGAGAATTGTTCTCAAGCAAGAGAAGAAACTGTACGCAATAGAGGAGCATGTTCCAGAAGGTCCAGAGAACCAAACACCTGCTGCCTTAAAGGCGTATCAAAAGCGTGTTGATGACGCTAATGATGCGGCCTGCCTAATGCTTTGCACCATGACTTCTGAGCTTCAGAAGCAACACAAAAACATGAATGCTGTCGATATGATCGAACATCTAAAGCAGCTCTTCCAAGAGCAGGCGAGGGTAGAGAGGTATGAGGTCTCAAAGGCACTGTTTAAATGTCATCTGACATAAGGGAACCCGGTGGGACCCCATGTACTCCGAATGATCGGGTACTTGGAGAATCTCGCCCGACTAGGGTTCCCGGTCGGCCAAGAGTTGGCAACCGATCTCGTGTTGCAATCGTTGCCCGAGAGTTATGGACAGTTCATTATGAACTATAACATGAACGAGATCTTTAAACCACTGCCAGATTTACTCAACAAGTTGAGGACGGCTGAACAGAGCATCAACAAGGGTAAGGGCAAGGCCATTATGATGGTACATAAAGGAAAGGGCAAAAGGTTTGCCTCTTCCTCCAAGGGCAAAGGCAAGTCAGTTGCCAAGTCCAAGGAACCTGCCCTTAAGCCTGTTGGTGGCATTTCCAAGGCCGTGACTAAAGGTGAGTGTCACTATTGCAGTCAGCCTGGACACTGGAGGAGGAACTGCCCAAAATATCTGGAGGACAAGAGGCTTGGAATAGTGATTCCACCACCACCAGGTATTTTTGTTGTAGATGTCAATTTAACTGTCTCTACATCATGGGTATTAGATACTGGATGTGGATCTCATATTTGTCGAAATATGCAGGATCTAAAGAGAAGTAGAAGATTGGCTAAAGGAGAGGTAGATCTACGCGTTGGGAATGGAGCAAAGGTGGCTGCGTTGGCCATAGGCGTGTGCGAGCTATCTCTGCCTTCAGGATTAGTTTTAGAATTAAATAATTGCTATTTTGTGCCTGCTATGAGCAGAAACATTATTTCTATTTCTTGTTTGGACAAGGATGGTTTTATTATTTCAATAAAGAACAATTGTTGTTCCTTTTATTTGAATAATATTCACTATTTTAGTGCGCAATTATTTAATGGACTTTATGTCCTTGATCTAAGCAATCATGTCTACAACATTAATACCAAGCGGATTAAATTAAATGATTTAAATCCAGCTTATTTATGGCATTGTCGTTTAGGCCACATAAATGAGAAACGTGTATCTAGACTCCATAAGGATGGATTACTAGACTCATTTGATTTTGAATCATATGAGACATGTGAGGCTTGTTAATTGGGAAAAATGACAAAGTCCCCTTTCAATGAGAAAGGTGAGAGGACTAGTGAGCAATTGGCGCTCATACATACCGATGTGTGTGGGCCATTTGCCACGCCTGCCAGGGGTGGTTATGTCTACTTCATTACTTTTACTGATGATTACAGTAGATATGGATTTGTGTACCTTATGAGGGCAAAATCCGAATCCTTTGAAGTGTTCAAAGAATTCAAGAATGAAGTAGAAAAGAAACTTGGCAAAAGTATAAAGGCTCTACGATCGGATCGTGGAGGAGAATACTTGAGCCAAGAGTTTGACGACTATCTTAGAGAGTGTGGGATCGTGTCCCAACTCACTCCACCCGGAACGCCACAATGGAATGGCGTGTCCGAGAGGAGGAATCGAACCCTATTGGATATGGTTCGATCTATGATGTGTCAAACCGATCTTCCATTGTCATTTTGGGGCTACGCTCTATTAAGTGCAGCTTTCACCATTAACCGTGTTCCATCCAAATCAGTCATGAAGACACCATATGAGATGTGGAGTGGGAGGCGTCCCACATTGTCGTTCATGAGGATTTGGGGCTGCGATGTCTATGTAAAACGTTTACAATCAGACAAGATAGGGCCTAAATCGGATAAGTGTAAATTTGTGGGGTACCCTAAGGAAACTAAGGGATACTACTTCTACAATCCAATCGAGAACAAAGTGTTTGTTGCTCGGACTGGCGTGTTTCTAGAAAGAGACTTTGTCTCTAAAGAAGCAAGTGGGAGGAATGTAGAACTTGAAGAGGTTCAAGAACCACAAATCACTGAACCAATTATGGAACATGAACAGGAACCACAAGCAGTTGTGGAGCCACCTGTTCAGGTAACACAAGAGCTTCGTAGATCTAGTAGAGTGCGCCAGGAACCCGAGAGGTATGGACTTCTCGTAACTGATTCCGGTGACACGATGCTCATAGATGATGAGCCAACTACCTATGAGGAGGCCATGAGTGGCCCATACTCTCAGAAGTGGCTGGAAGCCATGAGATCCGAGATGGAATCCATGTATACCAACAAAGTATGGACTTTGGTGGAACCACCCGATGGGGCGCGGCCCATAGGGTGCAAGTGGGTCTTCAAGAAGAAGATCGACATGGATGGTAATGTGATTACCTATAAGGGCCGATTGGTGGCTAAAGGATTCAGACAGATTCATGGTATTGACTATGATGAAACCTTTTCACCAGTCGCTATGACCAAATCCATCCGAATCCTACTTGCAATTGCAGCATACCACGACTATGAGATTTGGCAGATGGATGTCAAAACAACATTCCTTTATGGGAATCTCCTCGAGGACGTGTATATGATACAGCCGGAGGGTTTTGAAGATCCAAAGCAAGCCAACAAAGTCTGTAAGCTGCAACGGTCCATTTATGGATTGAAGCAAGCTTCTAGGAGTTGGAATCGACGTTTTGATGAAGTTGTCAAAGAGTTTGGCTTCATCAAAAACGAAGATGAGTCTTGTGTCTACAAGAAGGTTAGTGGGAGCTCTGTAGCTTTTCTGGTCTTGTATGTGGATGACATACTACTCATTGGAAACGACATTCCCATGCTGAAATCTGTGAAAGATTGGCTAGGAAAGTGTTTTTCAATGAAGGACTTAGGGGAAGCAGCCTATATACTCGGTATAAAGATCTATAGAGATAGGTCTAATAGGTTGCTAGGCCTAATGTTGATGAATTAAAATTGCATATTTTAGTATGTTAACGAACTCTTCTTAACTTGCTAATATGTGTAATTTATCTATTTTATCTCTCTTTCTAGACTTATGCTCGTTTTCGTAGTTTTGGTTGTTTTCTCTCATTTTGTAGGCAAAGAAGTGATTTAGAACGCAAGGGGCTAGCTTGAATGAGGAATTTGAAAGCTTAATTTGAAGAAGTCAAGTGATAACGAGGCTAAAGTTGAAGACAAAGCAAGAATTAGCAAGTTAAAGAGAGGTTTCAAGGGTTTAAATGAAGAGAACAAGGGAAGATTGAGGCCAAAAATGAAGATTTAGAAGCCAAGAGGCCACATTACAAGGCCAAAGTTGCATCTATGGGGTTGTTTGAGAAGAAACTAACGGAAGTGGGGCTTAAGTGCAAGTTTTGAAACGTTTTAATGGCTTATGTGAAGAATACTTAACGGATTGGGGGTCAGTTTGCTATTTTCAGAAGTTTTTAAGTAAGGAATGGGCCTTTTAAAGCATTCCAGCAAGCTAGGGGGGAGCCGGGTGCAATTTCCCGAAACCAGCTCACCCCCCAGCCCTCTCTCACGCGTCATTCTCTCTCTCCCCGATCGTTCAACAGCAAGCGACCCAGAGCCTCCATGGAAGCTCGACGAAGCTTCTTCCAAGCTTCACCCCGGGTTCGTTTCTTCACCAAATCAAGCCTACCCGGTACCAAATTGCTCCTCTTCCGACCCTCTATCAAACCCACCCCTCAAACCGGCCCAAGAACAAAGAAATCAAAAAGCCCCAATTTCTAGGGTTCATGAAGATACGACTGAAATCAACGATTGAGGATGAAAGGGTTCAATTGGAGGGCTGTGATGATTCCTTGGAGGCTACTCAACTCATCCCCAATGCCTATATAAATCAGAGTTGAAGAAATGGAAGCTCTCTCTTGGACCCCTGTTTTGGGACGGCCTAAGCTTTATCTCTCTCTCTTCTCTCTCGGTTCTGCAAGAATTCTGGGTTTGTGCTGGTGATTCCGAGCTCTTCCTGAGCTACTACGGAGCCAGCAACAGCCCTAGGGAGAGAAGGTTAGGTCTGGCTGAATCTGGGTTTGAAGTGCACTGTTTTGAGCACTGTTTTGAGCTGTGTTGGTTGCAGCAGCAGTTGGCTTGTGTTTTAGCTGCTGGTAGTTGTTGATTTTGGTTAAATTAGCTGGTTTAGATTGATTAGAGTGTGTTGGAATCAAGTTGTACTAGTTTGAATCAAGTATTGGTAACTTTGTTCTTCATTTTGGGCATTTGAAGCAAGTTCTTGAGTTGAAACTTGAATTTGATGAAAATGTTCATGAATATGCTTGATATCTCTTGTGTTGCTTGGTTCTTGGATATGAGTAGCTAGATTTATTGTTGGTTGAAGTTGATGAATCTAGGTGTGTTGGGTATGGATTCAATTGTTAAATCAATGAGTTGAGAAGTTCCTCTTGTGATTCATGACTCAACAAGTGTTGGAATACAAATCCGATTTGTAGCTTCATCTTGTATGTGGATTCATGCTTGAATACACATACTTGATAGTTGATACAACTTAGTTTTGGATCCCACTAGTGTTCCTCATGAATCATACTTGAATTTGACATTAGAATCCATACATATCCTTGTAATATCATTTGGGTGTTGGATTCATGCACAACACTCCTAGATGATTCAACTAAGACCAACTCTTCTCTCAAATTCTACAAACTCTTCTCAAATTTTGGATTCCCTTTAAAGTAGTTGCTTAGTTTCTTGGAATTGTTCAACAAATACCCTTGCTCCATCAAGTTTGCTTGGTGGATTTTGAAGCTTGGCTAGCTATAAAGCCTTTGGGAAACTTGGTTTTGTTAGTTTAGTTAGTCGCTTAGTAAGTTTACTAGTTAGCTTAGAGTGTCTAATCTCCTTCCCAATCCTTGTGGAACTCGACCCCGTTCTTACTCGGGTACTACTTTAGAACGATATTCCTATACTTGGGAATTATCGATTCAACACCTAAGTCAAAGTACATATATTGACAAGGTGTTGAAACGGTTCAACATGCAAGATTCCAAGAAGGGATTCTTGCCCATGTCACATGGAATCACTCTTTCGAAGAGTGGTTGTCCTTCCAATTAGATTGAGAGGGAACGCATGAGTAGAATCCCCTATGCCTCGGCCATAGGATCTATCATGTACGCCATGTTATGTACTAGACCAGATGTGTCATATTCCTTGAGTATGACAAGCAGATACCAATCCAATCCGGGTGAGAGTCACTGGATTGCAGTCAAGAACATCCTAAAGTACTTGAGAAGAACTAAGGATGCTTTCTTGATATTTGGCGGTGGAAGAGTTGCGTGTAAGGGGTTACACTGATTCAAGCTTCCAAACTGATAGAGATGACTTTAGATCACAATCAGGATATGTGTTTTGCCTGAATGGAGCAGCGGTGAGCTGGAAGAGTTCCAAGAAAGAGACGGTAGCTGATTCTACAACAGAGGCTGAGTACATTGCTGCAAATGGCGCAACAAAGGAGGCTGTTTGGACCATAAAGTTTGTTTCTGAACTTGGTGTGGTCCCTAGCATTGCGGATCCAGTGGAGTTGTTCTGTGACAACACTGGGGCGATCGCGCAATCAAATGAACCCAGATCGCACCAGAAGTCCAAGCACGTGCTCAGGATGTTTCATCTGATTCGAGATATTATCGACAGAGGAGACGTTCGGATATGCAAGATTCCTACAGATGATAATCTGTCAGATCCGCTTACAAAGCCTCTCACGCAGTGGAAGCATGAAGGGCACACTAGGAGTATGGGCATACGAGATGCGCCAGATTAGCTCTAGTGCAAGTGGGAGACTGTTGGAATAGATGCCCTAGAGGCAATCTAGTTTAGTATGAATTTGTATATGGCTAGAAATTTCATTTATTATTTATTGGATATTTAATATAATGAAGTCCTTAGATTTACAATTGTGTTGTTTATCTTAAATATCCCTAGTCAAGTATAATGATTAATGGGACAATCATCTATAGACTAGTATGGGGTTGGATTGATATGGAGATATCACGATCCAACACATAGGTGTGCATTAGGGAATGTTGCACTGGATTGACCCATCTCCGAGAAGGCTACATACACGTTATGTTAAGTCACAAGCGCTTCTCGCGGTGCAATGGTATTGTCATCCTTAGACTTGAAGTCACTAGATATTCTAGTTGTGGATCATTGTGATCTTGGTAGCGTTAAACGCTACACCGTAACTCGGTAGTTATAAAGGCGTGTACTGGATACAATGAGAAGCAAGCTTAGAGATCGTAGTGGACGTAGATAGGATTTGTCCCTCCCACATAACGGGAGCAAATATCCTAGGCCACTCGAGGGATAGTGCTTATAGAATGTCTGGCCAGACTCAAATAAATCAATATGGGATATTGATGTTATTTGCACGAATAAGGCTATTCCCATGGATCGAGAAACTATGGATTGGATATACGAGTGTGACTTGTATGTCTCGTGTCCAATCCGGATATAGAGACAAAGGGATGAGACAATTACTTGTACAAAGGTTGTCAAGATGACTATTCTATTAGTTGGCTAGAATGGATGTTTTGCTAGAGACCGCTCCATATTAGCAAATAGTTGCTACCAACTAGATAGAACCTATGGGGCCACACGCTATATAGATTTGAACTAGATTTGGGAATTAATTAATTGGATTAATTAATTAGAAGGATCACTTTGCAAACCCTTGCAAACTTAGTAGGGACTAATTTGCAAGGAATGGACTAAATTGAATTCTAGTAGGACTAGAATAAGTCTTTTAGGTAGTTAACAAGGAGTTGTTGGACTATATAAAGGACCTTCCTTCCTTCCTTCCCACATAACTTATGCTCATTAAGTGAACATAACAAGAGTGGGAGAGAACAAAGGAGAGAGAGCAAGCAACAAGGAGGCCCGTCCGCCCCCTTGCCGCCGCCCCGTCCCCGTGGGCCAAAGGAGGCCGAGAACCTTCTTTGGGTCTCGTTTTGCGTGATTTCTTCTTCCTCTTCCTATTCCGGGCTAGAACCAAAGGAGTTGGGAGATCTAGGATCAACTCTAGGCGTGGATCAACTATAGAGAACGTGACATAATTCGCGTTTGAAGTCATCAAGGAGAACCCAAAGGTGTGTTTATGATTTCTAACTCTTACCATCGTTATGTCTCTTGACTTGTGATCCTTGGAGGGTTTTGCATGTTTTATGTTTGATTATGCTTCCGTTGTGCGATCCATGAATCAAAACCCTGCATTTACCCTTAACAGATTGTCCAATAAAAGAAGGTATTGTTTCAAAGACTTCAGTAAGAACTGGAATGACTAGCAAATCTGTAAAATATTTAAACTATCGTAGAACTTACCTCTTCCTCCGTCGGTTCTCAATGAGAATTTAGATTTCCCTTCACCAACCTCGTGAAAACTTGCTTCTTTTACAGCTGTTGTGTTCTTCTTCTTTTTCCTTCTTATTCTTCCATTTCTTCTTCTCCGTCGGTCTCTTTTCTTCTTATCTTTTGTTTCTTCTTCTTGTTCTTATTTCCTTCTTTCCTCTTCATTTAGTAACCCTACACTTTAATTGGGAGCGTTTCTTGCTACTAAGGCCCAAGATTAAAAATTAAATACTATAACAACCCAATAAATATATAAATCCAGGATTAAGGCTTAAATACCTACTAAAATCTTCAGTAGCTTCCAAACAAATTAAAAAGATCGCCCAAAATATTCAAATTATAATAACTAAGGCCCCGAAATTTAGACTAAAAAAATTACAGAATATTACACGTTCTCTTCGACCTGGAAGTACTTTGTGTAGAACTTTGTTACCATGTCATCCCATGTCTCGATGGAGCCTGGCTCAAGGAGGCTGTACCACTTGTGTTTCACTTTCCCGAGGGACTTTGGGAACTCGCGCATCCTGAAATTCTTGTCAACCCCATAGTGCCCTAGCATGTTGATGAACCTCATCACATGTTCATGCGCATTCCCCGTGGCCTTGTCAAATTTCTTGAACGTGGGTGTCTTGTACCGTGTGGGGTTAGGCATTTCATATATGCCCATGGCTATTGGAGGTAAGTACTCAGTTTTGGGTGTCGCACTAAGGCTGGGTTTCGGGGTAGCCATGAGGTTGGAAATTTTTTGTTATAGTGCAGCAGGGTTTTTGTGGTCATGACTGTGGAGGGATCCCTTTATGGGTTTGTTGGCGGTCTCTGGGATTCCAGGCTTGCGATGTATGGGTTTAGCTGATATTATGGAAGGACGCTATAATTTTCTATGACAGTTCTTCTGTGACAGTTCTTCAACAATTCATTTGGCTAGAAGTTCCATTTTCTATAAACATACCAAGAATATTGAGCTTGATCGTCATCAAGTGAGAGATCTTATGAAAGCTGATGCCTTGACTTCACCATGTTTAGAGCAATTGGCAGATGTGTTTAGGGCTAGTTTGCTAATGTTGTGGTGTTTAAGAAAGCTGCTGTGTAGGAAGTGCTGTGAGAATGTTGTTGTGCAAATCTAGACAAAAAGTGTTTGGTAAATTTCGTATTTGAACTGCTGCGGGAAAGTACTTTGACAGTTTGTGTTTGGTAATCAGTGTATTAGAGTTGTTGTTGCTGTCAAAATGACAATATCGACATGATATAATAAATAGTGTTATTGTAATAAATAATTATTGATATTTATTAATATGTAAAAATTTCAAATAATACATCTATTGAAAAGCAGGTACCGGAAAGCTACATCTCCCCTGCTTTTCAAAAGATGCTATGGGAAAGCAACTCAGCTGCTTTTCAGAAAGCAGAAAAAAATAAATTTACCAAATACATTATACTGTTTTTAGATTCGAAAATCAGAGTTCTAGAAAACAAAAGCATTACTAAACTGACTCTTATTTAACCTATTGCAGCTTTTCAATTGCAGCACTACATTTTCAAGTTGGGTGTAAGCTCCACATTACACCAACTTGAGGGGGGTGTATTAGAAGTATAATATTTCAGAATCCTTTTGTAATAAGTCTAACTTGGCTATTTAGGCTAACGTCGACATTTTACTAAACTAGACGTGTTGGATATTTGATTTTCTATTTTATAATCATGACACACCAATGACACCATCATTGGCAAGGCTGTCAGCTTCCTTTCCTCCATCTTTATCAAATGAATAAAAGTTGTTTTTCTACTCTTTCTATCTCCATCATCTCGTCATCTTCTTCGACTTTCGGTCAAACCATAGATCTTGTTTTGTACCAAAATTCAATGTCATGGTAGGCAGGTTATAAGTTATGTTTTGGGACATGTTATATCTTATCTAGCAAATGGCAGAACATTGATAGCTGAGGTCAACCCTCGGAAATACTTTGCAAATGTCATGACATAAAGTTTATTGATTTCCTATGTAGTTTGAAATGGGTATCCACCACACCCATTCTGTGCAGTGTGCGCCAACTTTTCGAAGTCAACTAGCTACTAAAAATCTGATACCGTGAAGGTAACGGAAGTGACTATTTTGTGAAAAAGCAACAACACGTAGCTTGTAGCCTACGACGCTGTTTCTAACCAACCTAGTTATGATCAAACCAAAAAAATTATGTTATATTCATCTGATAAAAAAATAAACAAAGACTACATTCGGTTAAATAGAAAAATCCTAGGCCTAGTCGGTTCACTCACATAGGCCAAAAAAGAACCGAAAAGAAAACCCCTCCAATTAACTAACAACGCAGTAAAATAAATAAATAAATTACTACTACATGACGTAGTCCTTGAGATAGCCCCGGGCAACTCGTTCGCGTGTCACACGTCTCGGGCCCGTGTCCATATTGGAATGCGTGCCCGTATCAACTCCCCCAATGTTGTGCTGTCAATCCCTGTAAAATCACACGCTTGTCCTGATGCTGGAATTCCATTGTCATCTTGTTGTAATCTGTGACCACCTCGCCCATGTTCTGGAGCCAAAGCATTCCCATAACCAATGTGAACCGTGGAACTCTAAAATGTACAGTTCGAATGAAAATGAGGACCACTGCATAACAAGCTCAACCTGTCCATAAGTGGTGTTGCAAAGCAGGAACTCCCCATTGATCACGCGAACCATGAAGGGTGTTGTCGCCTTGACTGGTAAGTGAAGCTGTTTGACCAATGCGGGGTGGATGAAATTCTTCGTCGAGTCGCGTCAATCAGAACGGATACCTACTGACCATGGATAGTACCCACTAGGCGCAAGGCGCTGAGCTGATCGTAGCTAATCATGCTATAGTGAGCTGACACGTCATCCTCAATAAATACGTTATCGACTAGTGGGGGGGGCTGAGTATCGGCCTCCATGAGACGCAACTGACCCGCGCACTTATGTCTGCTGACAAACTTTTCACCGCAGCGAAAACACAGACCCTTGTTCATTCTGCCCCGACGATGAGCTGGTGTAAGACGAGGCGTTGTGGATGGAGACTGAGCTGGGGAAACCTTGTGAGTAATCGGGTAACCCACGGTGACAGCTTGTGCTGGCACGGGAGAACGAATGGCTTCGAGCTCATGAGCAAGCGAAAAGGCCTCAATGAGCGAACTGGGATGACCTAATCCCAATTCACGACCCAATGGATCTTTCAAACCTGAAGCAAACAGGGATATCAATTGATCGTCATATGTTGACCCAATCTGGTTGAGAAGCTTCTCAAATACTGGCAGAGACGCAAATATAGTTGTCCGTGGTCGCAACTTGTTTCTAATTGGCCAAAGTAGTCATGATAATAGTGAGAATCAAACTGCACATGCACTTCCGGTAGAATGCGTCCCAACAGACAAACCCGTAATTGTTACACCAATAACATATCATCTAGAGGATTCACCCTCTAACAGTACACCAACTAATTGAAGTCGTTCGAATGGCCTAATCCGATAATAAATGTAATACACTTGAAATTTAAATATCCAGGTATGCGGATCAGTGCCTGAAAAGCTGGGAGCCTCCATTAGTAGCTTCGGACCGTGTCTCTCTGGGATTAGTGCGGCGCGACGGCCGTGACGATTGCCGTAGCAAAATTCATTAGGTTCGGGGTCGAATGGGTCGTCGTCATCCCCGTAATCATCGTTGTAGGCCGCGAGCTGTGGACCTCTATTGTCAAAATCACCCGCGACGGTTTGGTGGGTCAAGGTACGCACGTGGCCACTGGTCGTCACGCCCAAACAGTCGGCGATGTCGCGGATTGTGTTGTATGTAATATCTCGTCCAACATCGAGATATTGTGGGTAGATATTGTGAATTAGATGTATAAATGGTTGTGAGATTGTGATATCATGTCCCACATTGGAGATTTGTGAGTTTGAAATATCGTATATGGTAAACCTTGTAGATTACTACTAACACCTTCAAAGCTTGAACATTTTTATCCGGTGGTACGGGTAAAGAAGTTGCTGGGGTTGGGGTAGTAATCCGCTCGGGTTATTACAAATGGTATTAGAGCCAACTCTGGTCCTGCAAGGCTCCATGGCGGTTCGCCGCCAGCCAAGGGGATACGTGACGGGGCACACTCGACGAGGACGCCGAGTATATAAGGTGGGGTGATTTTAATATCCCGTCCCACGTCGAGATATTGTGGGTAGATAATGTGAATTAGATGTATAAATGGTTGGGAGATTGTGATATCATGTCCCACGTTTGAGATTTTTGAGTTTGAAATCTAATATATGGTAAACCTTGTAGATTACTACTAGCACCTTCAAGGCTTAGCCATTTATATCCGGTGGTACGGGTAAAGAAGTTGCTGGGAGAGGAATCCGCTCGGGTTGTTACGTCGTCGGTAATCGCCGGTGACCGCAGATGGTGGTGATCCATTGTGATTGAGGTGGCGCTAGAAACCCTCACGAGCAGCTACCTGCGGATGGCATGCAGGTTGTAATAATCTCATTCGGCAGCTGGGTCTAAGCGGCGGTCTTGGCGACGAAACCCACCAAGATTTTGGCGGCGAAGTGCAGCAGGTTCTTCGGGAGGCACAAAGATCCTGTCTTGTGGTTGTAATCGGGCTTCTAGGGCGGTTCTTTGGGGACGGGTTCGGGTCGCCTGCTATAGGAACCCATATTGCTGCTGGATCCGGCCTTCATTTTCAAAAATTGCGGAAGAATAATTTTTGGGGAGGTCGGCTTCTTCAGCGGCGGTGAGATGCCACCGAGCCCCCAAGTGATTGAGATCAGAAACTGCAGCCTTGGAACAGCACCGGTGAGTGCGGAGGGCGCCGGACATGCGGGAAAAGCGCTGGCGGTGTGGGCGAAGGTGACCTCCGCGGTCCTGATTTGCAGAGGAGGCGTCGCGTGCGCGGTTGTGGTGGTGCGCACATTTTCCATGGATGGTGACGAGGGTGGAGTGGGTGAACGCTTGTGTTCCAAAGCCTGAAGTCGTGGTTCCATTTTCTCTTCCCAAGCCGTGAATTTCTTGTAAAGCTCTTCACTGAGCGTTTGTTGAAACTAAATCCGGAATTCTTGAAGTGCTTCCGCTATGAGGTCCTTGGTGCTCGTCATCGTATCACCAGTTGAATTGTGAGAGTCAATGAAAGCAACAATTTGATACCGCGAAGCTATCGAAAGTGACGATTTTGTGAGAAATCGACAAACTCCCACGTAGCTTGTAGCCTACGATGTTGTTTCTAACCAACTAAGTTGTGATCAAACGAAGAAATTTTTGTTCTATTTATCTGATAAAAATAAACAAAGATTACACTTGCTTAAATAGAAAAATCTAGACCTAGTCGGTTCACTTACATGGGCCAGGAAAGAACCGAAAAGGGATGGCAACGGATCGAATTTGGATCAGATCGACCTATATCCATATCAATATCCATATAAGAATGGTAGATCCATATCCAATCCAGATCCAATTGGATCTTCACCAGATTCGGATCGAATTCGGATCGGATCGAAAGTACAAGATCCATATCCGATCCGAAGATCCACGAGACCCAACACGGTTGGGATCCAAGTCGGATTAAAAAAAGAACCCCAAAATAAGAAGTATAAAAAATTACGACAACGCCAAAACAAGATTTAGTTCCATATCAACAAGACATTCACAACTTCAAATTCACAAATAGGAAATATAATGTCGCACAAAACATTAAAACACCACTTCATCCACAAATTTAACAAATGTTAACACACACGGAAATTGTCGCAACTCATAGTTCATTGCTCATAAGGTCGGTGATTTATGTGAGACTAGGGTTGGTATCACTATGGAGAAAATAAAATTTACAATTTGGTGCAATAGTATGTATATTTATTATTAAATATGACTCTCAGGGACATTTATGTAAAATAAAAAGTATTCGGATTGGATCGGATCGGATATCCAACGGATATGCACTATCATCCAAATCCGGATCCATATCCTTTTGGATCTCACTTTCATTATCCATATCCGATCATTTTAAATCGGATTGGATTCGGAAATGATTCCTTCCGATCTGATCACTCGGATATCTGACCGGACCAAATCGCCATCCCCAAGTCCCAGCTCGTTCACTAACAACGCAGTAAAATAAATAAATAAATAAATGAATAAATAAATAAATAAATAAATAAATAAATAAATAAATAAATAACTACTTCGTCACGTGGTTCTTAAGATAGCCCGGGGCGACTAGTTCGCGTGTCCCACGTCTCGGGCCCGTGTCCGTGTCGGGATATGTGCTCGTATAAAAATCGTGACTAGAAATGTCAGGTTGATGGCTGTTCAATTATTAACTACAATAAATTGATTATTATGTTCAATCAACTCTTAATTAAGACTTTACTAACTTGTTACACTCAAGTTCTTCGTAATCAGGGGCGACGAATTCAAACATATCGCACCTAAGGGAGTGAGGTCAACTTTAGGTACCGATGGTATGAATCTGTCATTTAAGGTGATCAATCACTAAACAACCAACCAAAGTCCCTCTGTACACTGCTCGTTCATTTTCTTTTGTATCTTCCTGTGTCCCATCATCTTTGCTCTAGTCCCCTGTCTTAAAATTTCTTCGCTTAGTACAGAAGACTGTCCGGAACTAAGTTACCTGGAACGCGGATCGTTGCGATTCGTGGAACAGGAACGGGATCGCGGAACGCCATACCCTATGGAATTCGGAACGCCAGGGGTAGGCTTCTTTGGATACCTCTATAGCTGTTGTACCATTTATCGCAAATCATAAAGTGTAAAACTGCTCAATATATGAAATATTTAAAAGTCAATACTCTAAAAATGGATGTAACTTAGCAAAATTCCCCCTTTTACATAGATGCTTTAAGTGAAAACAGTGAAAAAATAGGGATCGCCAAATTAAGCGATCTGGATCGCTGGTGTTCCACGTTTCGGAACGCGCGATCCAATTCGCAATTCGCGGGGGTACGAGTGAATTGTGGTAACACTGGTCCGGAATTCGCTACTATCATCTCTATCAGGTATGGCGAATTCTCCTTTCAATTTATTTCACATCAATAATTTGAATTTTGAAGTGAGAATTCTTAGTATAGCTAATTAAAGAAGTGGTGAGAAAAGTGAAACTATGAAGCTGTGCTATCTTCTTGAATTTGTTTCGCTGAGAGAAGAAGATATAAAAGGATGTTTTTATAATGATTTTGAGCTCGATAGACCTGCAGGTTGTTAGTCCTTTTTGCTATTGCTGTGACCATAAACACCCAGACATTTAAGGTGAAAATTAGCAATCTAGCACAACTTTGTAATATCGAGTAGACTCAAGTAACATGATCCTATTCTTCTTCTATCCGCTGCTTTAATGTTTTTTTTTTTTTTTTTTTTTGTGTGTGTGTGTGTGTGTGTGTGTGTGTAATTTATAAGTTTGAAAAGCACTAAATACACAATCATCTGTGGTTTGACATATCAGATCGAGAAGGAGGGAGCTACTCGGTGGCTTTGTTCCTTTTTGTATCATCACCATGGAGCTTCAAATTCAGCACTTATGCCATCCAGAACATCCATTGATCCTTATAGATTCAAAGGACAACACAAGACAAGGTCCTGCAGTATGTAAAGGTTGTGGTATTGTGATCTTGGAGTCATCGTACAGCTGCACAAGTTGCGATTTTCATCTACATTTGTTGTGTGCCAACCTACCTACAGATTTAAAAAAACACCCAGATCATGATCCTGGCCATCCTCTTACCCTCACAGTGCGAGCTTTCTCATGTGATGTCTGTTTCGTCCTCTTTACTGGAATGACTTACCATTGTCGCTCTTGCAATTTTGATGTGGACCTAAGGTGTGTTGCTCAGCTACAGTCCCTTGACCACAAAGGTCACCAACATCCACCGCGACCGATATTAAGCACCGCCTTGTTTGAATGCCATGCTTGTGGCAGTGAACACGCTGCAGGGCTTTCATACAAGTGTGACACATGCTCCTTTTGGATTCACGAGGAGTGTGCCGCGTTACCAACAACAATCAAATATCACCGTCACGTCCACCCTCTGTCGCTTGTCCCTTCACATGAAAACCGTTATGCTCATCTTCTGTCATCATGCGTCGCCTGTCGCATGGAAATACGGCACAAGAACCAGTGGTATTTTCAGTGCCATTGCTGCATTCACAAGATTCATGTCAACTGCTTGACGAAAATCATAAATTCAGAGTAAGAGATCCGTTTTCACCACTACTTCATCTAATTAGTTCTACCTCTGTTTCTTCTATATCAGGCTACTTCACTTTTGTCGCTATGCACTGGGTCACTTTGACCCGGTGATTTGATTAGCAAATCGATACAAGAATTTGGTAAACTATGCATGGTGTCGTAGGGTAAACTTCACTCTATGACACCATGGAAAAATGGCCAAAAAGTTAAATCATTTTGCTATCTAAATCACCGAGTCAAAGTGACCCAGTTACGGGTTAAAAAGTCAATCCAGGATTATACAGAAGAAACGGAAGTAGTAATGGGATTTTTTTTCCAAACTATCTGTTATATGTATTTCCTTGCATACGTACAGGAGAAATAATACCGATCGGAATGAAATCGACGATATTGATTTGGCCAAATTGTTCGAAATGCCCACTTCAATTCAATACAACGACCTCATGAGGCAGTTAATAGAGCGCATGGGCACCAGCGGAAGCAGAGAAGAGTTGGAGCTTGGCGAAGGAGGCACTCTTGCTCATTTTAGTCACAAACACCCATTAACCCTTCACTATGAGGAAATCAACAGCGAAGTCTTCTATTCAGGTAATCAGAAAAATAAGAAGAATGAGAAAATATGCAATGCCTGTGTGCTTCCTGTATCAGCACCACTCTATTATAGTTGTGGAATATGCAACAACTACTTCCTCCACAAATGGTGTGCCGAGTTACCCAAGGAGTTGCATAACCCATTTCATCACCCTCACCCGCTCATTCTCAAGGCGACACAGCTTGATCATTCTTATTGCGATTCATGTTGGGGTTACACTAATGGGTTTATCTACCAATGCATAGATGATCAGTGCGACTATTACAAATCCTGTGGGGAGAGGTTTGTGATGGATATTAAGTGCCTTTGTTTACCTCTAGCCATCTCGCACAATGTCCACCAACACCCTCTTAAAATTCAAAAGAACTGCTACAACGAAGGGTGTGTCGCATGCCCAAATCGGAGTGAAATGCTTGCATATGGGTGTGACAAATGCTGTTTCTATTTGCATTATACGTGTGCTCTGCAACCGACTAAGATAAACCACAGGTACGACAAGCACCCTTTCATCCTTTATATGGATGGACCTATTGAAGACGGACCTGTTGAGTATGTTTGTGAGTTGTGCGAGAAGGACATAGCTCCGATGTGGTGGTTCTATTATTGCATCGACTGTGATCAATCTGCTTGTGCTGACTGCATTTTTAAGAAAGACAAACGGCAACATTGTCTCAACAAGCATGTCACTTACTTGTCCGACATTCACAATCATCCCTTGACTTTGGTTCCACTTGATCTCACAAACGTGTTTACTCCATGTTCTCTCTGTCATACAAGTTTGGCGCTTTCGGGTTACGGACTACAGTGTGGACAGTGTAACATCATGTTCCACCACAAGGTTTGTGAAGACATCCATGAAAGAAATAATTCGAGACACTTGCAGCAAGAGGAAAGATCGCCAATTCCATGAATTTCTTCAGAAGCCCTGTTGTGCTTCCATGGTTCAACAAAAAATTCGTTTTCCTAAAAAATTACGTACATATAATGATTCTTGTTTCAAAGTTATATACTGATAAATGGAAAACATGTTAGTGACTTCGCAATTTGACATCAGAGATAAATATCATGTGGCCTTTTCTATATTTGAGTCACAGTGTCATCAGTTAATTTTATTCTCAATCAACCTGCTTCAAGTGGAGACAATTTGATTGAGAATATTTCAACACCCTTTTTATCTTTGACTGTAGAAATTATTTTGCCGAAATCCACATGCACCCATGGTTCATGTAACATTTACGCTTACTGCAATCAACAAGACTTGATGATTTAGCCCCCTTCCGTCATTCAGTAGAGCTAGATTCAGCCCATACTGTAAGCGCCGAAATCTCTCTCTATACCCAGTACCTCTATGTGCTTTTTTGTATATACCCAATTTATTTGTTATAGTTCACCTACAGAGATAACAAACCCGTTTGCCCATTCAATGATATTTCCAGCCTTGAATTTACCACCACCACCACCTCCCATTCAATACAAATCAAACCCTCTTTCAAAAATGCTACTCATCCATCACATTTATCATAGAACCACCACATCGGAGCCCATCGTCTGACACTGTGACTCAAATTTAGAAATATTCTTTAGAATGTCATGCTAAGTTATTCTATTATAAGCTCCCGAACATGATTTCATTTTCATTCCATCGATAGTTTCTGCATCAGTAAACGAACTCTAAAGAATATTCAAGCTAATTTGTTAACACATTACAAAATACCCACCAAAACAGTAAAAACCGGTCTAGATTCACGAAAAAATATCCCGTACTTAGAAGCTTGCCACACAGTCAAGTCGGGTCAGATTAATATTGTCAAGGTGCAACCATCAAGCAGTGCACAAACCTACATGCAAAGTCAGTGGAAGCAAAACAAACCATGAAACGAAATGCCCAAAACGGGATAAAGTGGCATCAAAACAACCACAGAAAGAGCAATGCCGCAAGATGAATAACCTGGTCACATATCTCATCTCGCCAATTCGTCAGATGAGTCTGATCAGTAAAATCCCCTGATCCTGCATGGAAAAAAAAAGGTTTATTATTTTACCAGAAAATCTTCTTCAATGAGCAAGAAACAAAGTTGCGCATCATAGATGATTTTATTTCTTGTATTGGGTGGTTTTTCCCATCCAGTACTGAATGTTATTTTGTCACTGAGCATAAAAGGTCTTTATAATTAAGTGGTCACCTAACTCAAACTCTCCTCGCTAAAGCAAGTACAACATGCAACTTCAGAGAAAACCAGCACAAACAGCCAGCCCATACAGTAATCATAGACTCATAAGTAAACAAAAAGGACTAGCCAAGATTAGTATATGTACCCCAATACATCAAAGGTTACTAGTCTAGTCGGGTATCAGTCGTCGTCGTCGTAGTCATCCAAGTCAGAAGGTGAAGCCAGCATTAACTCCTTGGGTAAGAATATTTCATCATTGCAGTACCAGCGGCTGGGTCTAGTCCCTTCTTCAAGGCGGCATAGCAGACCCCCCATAAGATAAATGGATTCCACAACATGATTCTGCACGCAACTAACCTCTGTGAAATAAAAGTTCCCCGACCGCATCAATGACATTTCACCTCTGCGCATCTTATAGTAATCCAAACAACTCCTCATACGAGTTTCAAGTTTGCTCAAATCTCCAATACACGCCGGCATCTGCAAAAACAAATACCAACCCCACAATATACATACATGAAAAAAATCCTCAAAAAAAGTAGTTATGTCTTTACAAGGATCTAACAGCAAAATATATATGGGGAGATCGGGCACCTTAGACCATGTTTCTTTGTGTTCCAGGTATACACCATACAGTTGAAACATGAACCTGTGTTTCTTGTTCTGAAGCTACAAATACCAGAAAGATCTTCCTACAGTCAATGAAGATTTAAAAAAGAAATACGCATCTACAAACTGAAATGGCCACCTACACCTAAACAACCACATGTCGCCTTGCAATAAAATAAAACCTTCTGAGGGAAGAGGAATAAATACCTTATCATATTCCAGATCTCGCCAATTAGTCAAGAAGAACTTTCCCCACCTAGCCTGACCAAGCAAGAGAAATGAGAAATTCTACTCGAAGGCAGCAGTCACCTTCACTCAGATAGACAAACAACATAGTGCAAAAGAAATCCCACTACATCCCCGTTAAAGTTTTTCACGTCTTACAAATTGTACGTACATTTCGTTTGTGGACACTCCATAAACTGTTTTATGTCAGCCAACTGTCTGTGGCAACTTTCCTCCGAAAGGAAAGCAATATCATCTCTGAAATTTGCCAAGAACTGCAAAAGCATCCTCAAACAACTTACGCCTTGCTTTGTTGGGCTTGCCCACTATTCCACTCTACAAGAGAGTATTTATTGATCAAAAAAAGAGAAAAGAAAACACACAAGCCTGAAGATTCATGAAATGCTTGTCACCGGCACCTCCGTTTCGAAGACTTCATACCACAACAGTTTGTCCAGCTTGAGTGAATACAGTTTCCTAGAGGCTACAATCTGCAAAAGACGGAAGACAAAATTTGAGGGACAAGAGAATGAGGGCTCTGATGGAGCTATACCTAGTAACGTTCTTGTTTGTAACAAAATTCATTCGAATTTCTAAGAGCACATTCTACTGCATGACAGTTATTATAACTACAAATCAAAGAGGACAAATAAAAGCTTTCACATCATCCACAGCCAGACCCCAAGCGCTGCTTCTTTGGATCTCCAACCTGACACTCACTTTTTTCTTTAAGGACTAAGACTCCAGAACAGTTACACCTAAAATGAAGTAACTTTGCGTGACATTCGATTTTAAGCGAACTTTACAGAAGATAGCAAGCTAAAATGTCTAGATGTAACCTTGGGTTGCTCGGCAAAATCCTTCTTATATCTCATGTCTCATTCAATCAAGTAAATACCCTGGGAACTGGTTTCGCCCGAAGCATCGGACTTAGACTAAATCAGATACTGTAAACTTCTTTAGATCGGTACAGTCAAATCAGGTCAGATCATTGTATTAAAAGGTGCAACCATCAAGCAGTGCACAAACTTATAAGGAAAAACCTACGTGCACAACCTACAAGCAAAATCAGTGGAAGCAATGCACACCATGAAGGGGTCTGAGAAAACGAGATAAAGTAGCATGAAAACAGCCAGAGAAAGAGGAATGCAACCAAGATGAATAACCTGGTCATATATCTCGTCTCGCCAATTACGCAGCTGAGTCTGATCAGCCAAATTACCCAACGCTGCATGAAAAATAATAAAAAGTATTATTATTTTACCAGTAAAGCTTCTTCAAGGAATGTTTTCCATAAGTGAAACACATTTTTGTTAAAGTATGTAGCTTAATTCCTGTTAAAATGTCATTGTCACTACATAATCTATGGATAACAAAACTAAAATAATTGAGTTGGTGGTGTTGATCCCTGAGTATCTCTACATGGAAGCGGCTTATAAGTGAGACATTCTTATGTGTGTTTGACAAAGCAAGATACCCAAAGCACAATATAGTATATGGAAGAAACCGTCCAACCGGTTGAGGTTATGAAACACTTCCATGTTGATACAACCCCTTATAGGTAGGAGGGAGCTTGGACATTCCAGACAGAGTACTGCTTACCACGTTGAGAAGCTAAACCAGAAGCCTGATCCATGCGGGTACAAAGTTGTTTGATACCCATCACCCTTTTGTTGCATTTTTCAACATCCATGATATCCATTTCCTCTCTGGAACTCCCCACAAACTTCAGAAGATTTCTCTGCGAGAAGGCGGTTGCGCCACTGACCCCATTCTTCTACAAGAGAGTATACAAATAGAGACAAGCTGGAAATTTCAAATAAACTTCATTGGTACAGTGAAATAGACATATGTCGTTTACACCTTTGAATATGATGTGTAGCTATCAAGGTATGCTTGATCCAGCAAACACGAGTACTTCCTCCTAAGGGACAGAAGCTGCACAAGAGTGACTGCATTTCATCAGTACATGTATATCGTCAATAGTCAGAAGACTAGAGGAGCTAAATTGGAGAAAGCAGGTGGGGGGCCATTAACAAACACAGCGGAAGTAGTGCCAAGAAGAGTGCACCTCTTCATAGGCTTTGTCAAGCCATTCGTACTCAAACATCCAAGCACTGGGAACTACGTCTGGGTAGATGCCAGGCGCTGCAGCAAAACAACAACAACATAATCAGAGAGTATTTTAGTTTATACAAGGTTATCATGATTAATAAGAGAGAAGCAACTTTGCAAGTTATTGAGAGCTTACTTGTGCATAAGCGAGAGATAGAACACTGATGTGGTTGGGAGAAGGAACTCTCAAGGGCCTGCCAGTCTTGAAGAATCTGTTTGGCCAGGTGAAGCAACCTTAACGTCTCTGGAATATCTTCGTCATAGTTGTGGGCGGCTTTATTGACAGAGGGCAAGAGGTCTGCGAAAGAAGCTACCAGTTTCTCTAACTGTATGATTAAGTCGTCACCTAACTCTAACTCAGCTCGCTGCACCAAGTTGTAACATACATTAATAATAATATCAAATACCAACAGAAACTAATTAAGGAGAAGAAACTTGACCTTGGATAGCAATGTTGTAAGTCGATCCCTCCCACGATGCAGTCTTTTTAAGAAGTCTGAAGATGAAAGCTTGCAGAAAAGTAAAAAGCAAAACTATTAGATTTGATGGACATGTTGTTTTCTGCAGGCTTGTAACGACAAAGGGGATCAAATGCAGAGGATACCATTTCGAAGGCTCCATCAAGCTCAAACCTGTCCTTGGTCAGCCAAGGATCATCATTTACTGACCTTGGTTTCTTATTGCCCTCCGAACTGGTGGCCTCAGAACTTGCGGGTCGCTTGGTTCCCGAGTCAACAGAGTTCCCTTTAAACCAAATAAAGGCGTCGAGAAACTTCTTTGTAAGGGAGAAAGTTTCGACACAGGCAACATAATCAGAGAGCATACTTAATCGTTATTCATTAGGAAGCAAGTTTGTTACCTGCTTCTGATGTGCTAATACCTTCAGACATTATGATGCTGTTGTAGAATCAATCAATCTAGTCAGGCAAATTCAGAATTGAACGGATATTTCACAAATGATACTAGCCTAAGTTCTCCCAGTTGCACAGATTTTTCAAGAATACGCAATGTTGATCTGGTTTCTGTTACGTGATTTGGAATTACATGTCAATTAGGTGATGAAGTTACTGAAGGGTCGACATGAAATCATCATCAATCACGACCAGGCAACAAACAACGAGAAGATCGATCACAGAAATGTTCCGATTGGCAGAGATAACTACCCGACAAAACCCATCAACAAAAGAGACAGCCTAGAGAAGACGAAACATACCACTCGATAACCACCAATTATGCTCTGTCCAAGAAAAATCAAACGCGACTGAGTTCTTCTAACTATTTGGGTGTCTTCCGTGCGTCCCAGTGTAGGGTTAGGGTTCCTTTTTTCTGAGTCTCTGCGCTACCGGGGAGGAAACTAATCCGGTATCCCAGGTAAGATACTTAGATTCAGGGATACAACTTGCATGCAATTACAGAAGGGGTCGTCCTTGGCCTGGTTTAAGCTCTCCGTTACAACCTGCTCGTAGGTAATCTGGTTAAAAATTGAGCGTAAAGTTTATATTTCTAGTTTTTTTTTTCAAAGAAATTGATCTTTTTTATTTAGGTAGAGGCTTTATCCATAACCCAAATATCAGATACAAGGTCTCGGCATACAATGGCCCAATACATATCACATGGAGCAGATAAGCCCACTCGTGCTAAATTATGCGCGAGGGCATTACCGTCCTTTCGCACGAAACTAGGTTTACAGCATTTAAAGTCTCTGGAGAGTTCTCTTAGTACTGAGACTCTCCATTTCCGAGCCGCTCATTTCCTCATTCATTCCTTTCTCTTCTCCTCTAGCAATCTTCTGTACGAGCTTGTAGTTGTCAGATTCAATGATTAAATTCCGAAACCCTCTGTTGTACGCCATTAGTAGAGCTTGACGCCAAACAACAGCTTCTGCAACCATCGAATTGGTTGTGAAAGGGATCTGAAATGAGAACCCCAGTACAAACTCGCCTTTTGAGTTTCTGATGATTGCTCCGCCGCTAGATCTTTTGAGGGGAAGGGAGATGGCGACATCCACGTTTTTTCAGGCGACCACAAGGAGGGGGAACCCACCTCCGACTTCCTTCCGGCCGAGTCCCTGCATGCACATCATTATCCGAGAGATAAGTACTTATGAACTCTTCTTTTGCTAAAATTGCCTCTATAACCAGATCCTCTTCCTTCTTATCTGCACAATCGAAAACTTTTCTATTTCTAGAAATCCATATTAGCCACAGAGTGAATAGAAATAAACATCGCTTATCCTTAGAGAGATTAAGAAAGTTTTCGCGAATCCTTACTGAAAAAGGAATCTGAGAATGATTTAATTGCAGGTCAAGAAGAGGAGAGTCAATAATCTTTCTAGCATAAGGGCAGTCGAGAAACAGATGTGCAAGAGATTCAGGAGCAGAGTAACAATACGCACAATGAACAGGTAAATTAATACCTTTCTGATTAAGACTTTCCTTAGTAGGAAGACAGTTTGTAATAAGACACCAGAAAAAAAATTTGACCTTGCCTGGAATTGTTAAATCCCAAATAAGATTGAAGAAATTATTTTTGCTAAAACTGCTGCTGCAACTGTCAGAGAAGCTGTTTAACTTGGGATTTAGAATAGAAAACGCAGCATGATATGCAGATTTGACAGTGTAAACACCGTCTGATGTTTGGGACCAAACAGGGAAATCATTCTTATTTGGGTTTGTCAAAGGAATATTGATGATGCATTCATACTCAACTTCCGAAAAATGTTGCTTAATCAAAACGTGATTCCAGGTAAAGTCATTATTTATAAGAGTAGAAACTTTAGAGTTCAAAGGTAAAGAAGGAGAACTAAGAGGCCTTCGACCAAATCCTATTGGCAACCATCTGTTATAATAAATCCAAGTATTTTGGCCATTGCCTATACCTTGCCTGGCTGCTTGGAAGATAATGTTTTTTGCAGTTATAAGACCACGCCAAATAGTAGAGCAGGCATTGTTGGCCTCAGCAGAAATAATGGAATGGTTGGGAAAATATTTTCCTTTCAAAACTCTAGTCAACAAAGAATTAGGATTTTGAAAAATTCTCCAAACTTGATTTCCTAAGAGAGCTATGTTAAAAGCATGCAAATGTCTAAAACCAAGCCCACCAATGTTTTTTGGAGTACACAAAGAATTCCAATTCTTCCAATGAATTTTAGTTTTGTCCAAGTTATGACTCCACCAAAAATTAGAAAACAGCTGTTGAAGTTTATGACAAAAATTCATAGGTAGAAGATAAACAGACATGATATAAGTCGGTAAAGATTTAAGGACAGATTTGATAAGGATTTCCTTCCCTGCCGGTGAAAGAAATTTGTTTTTCCACCCGCTGACTTTATTCCAAATTTTGGCTTTGACATCTTTAAAAGTGTTTGAAGTTTTACGAACATAAATTGTGGGTAAGCCAAGATATTTGTTATGATTTTCAGCAATGGAGATTTGAAAAACACTAGAAATATCATGTCTGGTTTGGTTTGTAACAGTTGGACCAAAAACAAGTCTAGATTTATCTTTGTTTATAGACTGTCCCGACAACATACAGTAAAGATAAAGAATAGAATTAAGAGTAATAGCATCTTCAATTTTTGCTCTTGAAAAAAGCATGCAGTCGTCAGCAAATAAAAGTTGAGTAATAAAAGGTGAAGATTGGCTGGCCCGAACTCCTCTTAAATTTTTTTGATCAATGGCCTGGTTGATTAAACAAATAAGACCCTCAGTACAAATATCAAACAAATATGGGCTAATTGGGCCTCCTTGCCTAATACCACGTGTTGGAGCAAACGGCGAAGAATTTTGACCATTAACAATAACCGAAAACGTGACAGTGGTAACGCAAGTCATAATACGCTGAATGAAAACTTCCGGAAAAACCCATCTTAGTGAGGACTTCCGAAGATAACCCCATTCTATTTTATCGTAGGCCTTTGCCATGTCAAGTTTTAAAGAAAAAGACCCAACTTTGGATTTTTGATTATTTATAGTATGAAGAGTCTCAAGAGCAATAATTGCATTATCGGAAATTAAACGGCCTTTAATGAAAGCAGATTGGGAAGGATCAATAATTTGAGGCAAAATATTTTTCAACCTGTTAGCAAGAGTTTTAGAAATTATTTTATAAAGAACATTGCACAAACTAATAGGTCGAAAATCCGTAGCGAAAGTAGGATTCAATTTTTTTGGGATTAAAACTATACAGGTTTTGTTAATTGTTGAAATATCCCCACCATTGTTTAGAAAACCTAAGCAGTAGCTCGTAAAGTCATTACCAATAATAGACCAGAATTTTTGGTAAAAAATTGCAGGAAGACCGTCTGGTCCTGGTGATTTTGTAGGATGCATCGAAAAAATTGCCTCGTAAATTTCATCAGCAGTATAAGGCTGAGTTAACTGGTCATACATGGAAGTTAAAATACGACAAGTAATGGCATCACTGGCATCATACATGGAAGTTTATATTTCTAGTTGTTTTCCTTATTCATGTTATATTTTTTTTTATTCCCAATGCTTGGCTCTCATGGATTTCATTTCTTACTACAGTCTGCTGCCATCCAATTCTGGGCCCATGAACCCCCAAAATCTAGGGCCCTCTCCAAATTATGGAATACAAGGTTTTGTAAGTCAGTTGCCTCCAAGATCTGGTGATATGTCGACATCATCCGTGATGGTATATATTTTTGACCTTTGAGCTTTGCGTTTTGTTCTCACTGTTTCTTTTACTTAGTGTTACGCTATCACTCTGCCTGTGTGGATTTTGCAACTCTTTGTTGTCACGAGGGGGTTTATGATTCGGGGGGGGGGGGGGGGTTGGCAACTAATCATTTCTTACTACACCCATACATGTATGTGTCCTACACATCTTCTGGGAAAGTAAACATTCTTAATCTCAATTGTGATGTTAGTAGTCACCATTGTAGTATTGTACTTTTTTCGTCGGATCTGCCATCACCATTGTACTTGGAACGCAGTCAAGGAGGTTGTCAAGCAGAGAAAATAAATTATCCATAAGTACTTTAGGTAGATTATCAATTTGAATTAGAATCGGAAGTGTACATGAATCATTTACACTGTACGTTTTAAACATTCCAAGCATACAAGAACTTAGCTGGTATAGGGTCTCTTTACGGATCAAATACAGCATGTGTGGCATTTCATTCCATAGCGTGTCCTGCAGCATGTGTGGCATTCCATAGGGTGGTCCTGTTAGAAAAGACTGCGCTGCTTGTTTGCTTCTGAGCAACTTTGGAGGTGCAGTTGCGAACACTAACGAATCGGCTCGTTCAGCTAACGGATACATTTTCATGTTTGAGTTTGTTTGATTAATTTCTTGAATCAAACACGAACGAGCTTTTACCGAATCGAACGCGATTTGTTCGCGAACGACTTGGTTCAGTTAAAACCCTAATTTTTTGAATCACCCATTGTGCGGCCTTAGATTGTCTAGGAGCAGTCCACTTAAGGGGATCTTTAGAGAACCTGGATAATATCTTCTTATCTCAGATTTTGTTGCGGAATTAGGCATTTACAATCTCAACTCTTTCATAGAATTGGATAGAGTAATTTATAATATCAATGTTTTAAATAGACTGCATATGGAATTTGAAAACTTCAATAGCACATCCATCTTACCAGCAGAATGTGGTTGCGATGGAAGCTCGCTGCTTGTTGCTTTTTAACTCTTTTTTCTTGCTTATTTCTTGATTTACTTGGTTGCAGATGGTTGAGGAGGAAACGGATATGCATTTGGATCTACAAACCCCGGTTGATCTCGCGGGGGGGGGGGGGGGGGGGGGGGGGTGTTGGCAACTAATCATTTCTTACTACACCCATACATGTATGTGTCCTACACATCTTCTGGGAAAGTAAACATTCTTAATCTGAATTGTGATGTTAGTAGTCACCATTGTCGTATTGTACTTTTTTCTTCGGATCCGCCATCACCATTGTACTTGGAACGCAGCCTAGGAGGTTGTCAAGCGGAGAAAATAAAATATCAATAAGTACTTTAGGTAGATGATCAATTTGAGTTAGAATCGAAAGTGTACATCGAAAGTGTACATGAAGCATTTACACTGTACGTTCTCGAGTGTGCAAAGCACGACGCTAATTCAAATAGCTCACTTCATTCTATGGTAGTGAACTTTTTCAAGTAGTGCATTTGCTTAAATTGGTTAAAAATGATGTATGTTTACTAATTTCATATTTTATAAATTGGAGGAAATTGAGGAACGATATACTTCTAATATTGAGAACGAAGAAGACTTTGAGGAAGAAGATTTGGAGGAAAGCAAGGAAGATGATATTTATAATATTGAAAACAAAGAAGACTTTGAGGTTAAAGAGAGAGATAAACTTTCCAATGTGAGCAAGGAGACACGCGCGGGGGAGTCCTTTGGACTAAATGAGAGAGTGAATATCGAACATAGTAGAGCACTTAAAAGTTGATTGTTGCAAAATAGTGGAAATATATATGGGGGGTTGAGGAATGAATATTCTTGGCATCATTTTTTCTACAAATATCTTCTACTAAATTATTCAGGAAATTTTCACAAGCTTCCACACAAAACTCTCTCGAATTCTCTTCAAAATTATGAGAAATTTGGACTAAATGACAACTTGGGCTTATACTAACGTAATATGTGTAAGACCATGAGTTAATATATACCATGAGTTAATATATATAATATATATATATATATATAATTATATATATATGATATATATGGTATGGATTCGGAGTAAAAAACATGCCTTCTGAATCTCTTACCATTAAAGTTGGTGAAAGTATTGCTAATGCTCTTGGGGTCAAGTATTATGATGAAGTCCCTGAAATGACAAGTTGGGATGGAAGGTACATCAGAATCAAAGTAGGCATGCTTATTAACAAGCCTCTACCAAGATGCATCAAGATCAAGAACCCAAAAACTGGAAAGTTAATTTGGGTTGACATAAGGTATGAAAAGCTACCCTTTCATTGTGAATTGTGTGGTCTAATTGGGCATGATATCAAATTTTGTGCTACCCTCAAAAGGAAACAAAAAATGGGCCTTCAAACTATCAAAATGTATGGAAATTGGCTCAGGAGTGCTCGGAATCTTGCAAATCCTCTACACAGTCCTTTTGAAAAACCGAATTTGAACACTAATGATGGTAGAGATTCTTAGGCAAATCCACTGCAGAAACAACTAGTAAGTCATCTGTAGGCAAAGAAGGGATCTCTAATTCCAATCACTTTCCTAGCCATAAAGGTAAAGAAGTTGTCAGTGTCCATAGCGTTATTAATAACATTATTAGTAGTTACAATGAGGGACAGAAGAAAAAAAGGAAGACTACCTCTTCCACAAGGCACTTTGTTACTAACAGTGCTTCCTCGCTTCATATATGTGATATCACCAACAAGATGGACCATCTTCTAGATGATAAAGATACTGATTCTATTGTTAAAGACAACAAGAGGAGCAGAAGTGCAGAAAGATTGGCAAATTTGTCTTTTTTTATGAGATATCGCCGGGGGTTGATGACAACCCTTGCCGGAAACAATGAAAACATTATGTTGGAATGTACGAGGTTTGGGAAACACTCATGCATTCCTAGCCCTCAAAGAAAAATTGAGGGTGGAGGTTCCTCAGGTAATTTTCATCATTGAAACCAAGTTGGAGTATCGTAAATCAGAAAGTATCAGACTTAAGTTACAGTACAAGCATAGTTTACATGTTCCAAGAGTTGGACGTTCAGGTGGTTTGTCCATGCTCTGGAAAGAAGGTCTAGATTTCCATGTGTTGAAATATCAAAATTATTTCACTATGATTCTCAGGACCGTACTAAATGGTACTTTCTCACAGGTTTTTACGGCCACCCTAACACTTCTCATGGGTTTATCTTGGGAGCTTCTAAGAAAGATAAAACCCCCAGACCCTCTTAACCCTTGGATTATTTTGGGGGAATTCAATGAAATCATTGGTCACCATGAGTACAGGGGTTCTTCTCTGAGAAGTGAGTCTCAAATGGCTAATTTTAGAGACTGTATAAGGTACTGTGGCCTATCACAACTACCCACTAGTGGTTGTTTCTTCACTTGGTCTAATAATATACATGGGAAATATCATAGCAGAGAGAAACTATATAGAGTTTTAGTAAATGATTCTTTCTTTGATATTTTCAATCATGCATCTTCTGAAGTTCAGGAAATGAGCACAAGTGATCATCATCCCCTTATCATAAATATTCTTCACAACAAGCAGAGGCCAATGAAAAAGAAAAGATTTCAGTTCTCTTACAGTTGGACTAAGGAGGACCACTGCCAACATTTGATTGCCAACAGCTGGAAAATATGCAACTCTAGTTTGTCTACAACCTCTTTTCAAAGCAATAGTCAGAGAATTGCCATTGAGTTGCACAGGTTGGATAGAAGAACTAAGAGGAATCAGAGTACAAACGTTTCAACACTACAGAAGCATCTTGGTCATCTCAGAGATCAGTATCCAGATTCTGACAATTTGCAACGGATAAAAACTATCCCGAATGATATTAACAGAATTATTTTGAGAAATGAGATGTATTGGAGACAAAAATCAAAGCCCCAGTGGCTTAGGGAAGGAGACAAAAACACTTCATATTTTCACAAAAAATCTTCTGCTAGAAAGAGAAGAAATAAGATTACTGGTATTTATAATGAAGATAGGGAGTAGGTTACTGAAGAACCAGATATTGCTAAGGTATATGTGAATTACTTCAAGCAGATTTATACCTCTAAGAATATCTCTCATCTTCAAACTATTCTTAATGCTATTCTTGGCAAGGTCAATGATGTGATGAGTGATTTTTTATTAGCCCCTTACACTCAAGAGCAAGTGTTTGTAGCCCTTAATCATATGCATCCCCTTAAAGCACCAGGTCCTGATGGTATGTATGCTATTTTTTACTAGCATTATTGGTCTATTATTGGTTCTGATGTTACTCAATTGGTGTTGAATCTGCTTAATAACCAAGGAGATCTTACAAGTATTAACCAAAATTGTGTTGCATTGATCCCCAAGATTGATCTTCCTTAAGAGACTACTGATTTTAGGCCCATAGCTTTGTTCAATTTTATCTACAAAGTGGTCTCTAAAGTACTGGCTTATAGACTCAGACATATTTTCATGATATTATTGATGAGTCTCAAAGTGCTTTTGTCCCTCAAAGACAAATCATTGACAATGTGACTAATTGCATTTGAGACTATTCATTCTATGAAGTGTTACAAAAGGGGTAATGGGTATTTCTCTCTGAAATTGGACATGTCTAAAGCCTGTGATAGAATTGAGTGGGAGTATCTCAGAGTGATCAAGCTGGGATTTCCTGAAAGTTACGTTCAGGTTATATGAATTGTGTGAAGTTAATTTCTTACTCAATTTTGATTAATTGAGGCAAATCAGATGTTTTCCAGCCTACTAGAGGATTGAGACAAGGTGGTCCTTTATTTCCTTATCTTTTCCTTTGGTGTTCAGAGGGTTTTACTTCTTTGCTAAATAATAATGTGTTAGAAGGAAAATTGCGGGGATATAAATCAGTGGGGAATGGTTCTGTCATTACCAAGCTATTTTTTGCAGATGATTCTTTATTGTTGGTAAAGCAACCCCTGAGCAGCTACTACTTTAAAAAGTATTTTTGACATTTTCTTTAATGCTTCTGGTCAGAAGATTAACTATGATGAATCAGCTTTAGTTTTTTCACCATCTGTTTCAGATATTGCCAAAGCTTCTTTGCAGGAAATTTTTCAAATTCCTGTTGCTCTTTGTCATGAAAGATATCTAGGGTTGCCTACTGCTATAGGTAAAGATAGGAAAAGAATCTTCAGTTCTCTTAAAGGAAGAGTTTGGAAGAAGGTCAGTACTTGGAAAGAAAAAATTCTATCTTCTGCAGGTAAATAGATTCTCTTGAAGGCTGTGGTTCAAGCTTTACCGACCTACTATACGTCTTGTTTTATGCTTCCTGCTTCCCTAATTAAAGATATTGAAAGCTTAATGGCTAGGTTTTGGTGGGGTAGTAACATGGATAAGAGATGTCTTCATTGGTCATCTTGGTCTAAAATGTGCCTTCAAAAACATAATGGTGGGTTAGGAATGAGAGATATGGAAACTTTCAATCTCTCTATCCTTGCTAAACAAGTCTGTAGGACTATGAACAATCCAAACTTACTTGTCTCCAAAGTGTTGAAAGAAAATTATTTCAGAGACTCTATGATTCCAGATGCAGAACTTGGTTGTTCCTTGTCTTATATCTTGATTAGTTTTATTCAAGCCAAAGTGGCTTTGAAAGAAGGTTGCAGATTTATGGTGGGTAATAGAGAGAAAATCATTATCTATACACATAGATGGATTTTTGATAAGGGTGGAAGGAAAATTTCAGCTTTCCTACACTACCAATGGATTCTACAGTTAACTCTCTGATTACTCATAAGAGACAGTGGAACTATGATCTTATTGTACAGCGTTTCAATCAGGATGACATAGAAGATATTATTCTAACCCCTATCAGTCAAATTCCAAGTCTTGATGGGCTATGTTGGGTTCACACAAATAATGGGGACCACACAGTCAAGACAGGGTACAATAGAGATTTTCAGATGAAGAGATATAAAAATGAATCTAAAGTCACTGGAGAGTCTAGTTCTGGTGTATGTGAAGAAGACTGGAAGCATATATGGAAGTTACCTGTTCCTCAGAGAATCAAAATTTTCCCGTGGCGTTTATGTTCCAATACTCTACTTGTGAGAGATAACCTTCTTTATTGTGGGATATAGTTACATAACATGTGTCCTCTATGTGATTTTTTCTGCAGAAACACAGCAACACTTGCTTAGACAGTGTAGTTACTTCAAGTTTGTTTGGAAGAATTTCAATCATATGCTAGACTTATCTGGTAATGTTTCAGGAGAACGAAATTGGATTAATTCCAGTCTTGTTCAGAATGATGAGAAAAGCCAGGTAGTCTTTGTTGCTTGCTTAAGGATTATTTGGAGATCCCGTAACCTGGAGGTTTTTGAAGACAAGGAACAAACCCATAATCAAATTCTCAACTGGATTGATATTATGCTGACAGATTGGACCGTATGTGATGATATTCAGAAGAAATATGAGCCAAATTTCTTACCTGAAAAATGGAACCCTCCGTCTGAGGGTGCTTTAAAAATCAATGTTGATTTTGCTTCTTCGGCTCATCTTCTTCGTGCTTGTGCAGGATCTGTTTGCAGGAATCACAAAGGGAATTTCTGATGGAAAATACAATTCTGATCCCTTTTTTGAATGATTCTAATCTTGGTAAATCTTGGGCTCTGCTCGAAACAGTCAGACTGATGAGGGATCTTGGAGTCTCAAATGGCTATATGATTTTTGAGATTGAGTCCTTGAATGTTTGTAATTGTGTAAATGGATCTCAGATTTCGTACAATGAATGGCATAGTATTTTGGCAGAGCTTTAGCATATCATCAACGATATCTTCAAGGGGAAGCTCGTTTATATAAGGCGAACCGGAAATCAATCGGCGCATGTGATGGCTTCGAGGGGTTTGGACGATAACGCGAAGGTGTATACGGTTCATCCTTCTAGCTATTTGCAGATTTATCTACACGAGGAAATTGAAGAGGTTCATCCCTTTAAGGAGCTTTAGGCCCTTTAGAGTTCTAGTTGTGATATGTATCTGTGTCCTTGTAGTTCGTGTTTGTCTGTTTGTTTTTTTGTGTAGTATTGGACTTTTTATTGTGCTTGGTTTTTATGGGTTTGTTTATTTGGTGGGTAAGGCTTATGTCCTCCCACGTGCTTTAGGGGTTGGGAGCCCAATTCATTTTAATGAATGCGGGGTTTATACAGCCTTACCTACAATGTAAGTTTCCTCAAAAGAAAAGTTGAAATGGTAAAAAAAAAAAAAAAAAAAAAACTAACAAGTTGATATGGAAAAAAAATACCCATGTCACAATGGCGTCGGGTTACCACCCAAGCGAGGGTTCACAGCGGAATCAAAAAACGAAAAGGCAAAGAAACTAGGGCATGAAGCTCTCTAGAATTCCGAAATAATAATATTAATCAAAGTCTAAGTCAAAATTTACCCACAAGCCGGGTATAAATAGCTAAAAATTATAATTATTCCAAATATAATAAAAAACCTAAAATTAGTGCTAAATACTAACCTAATAAAACACTCAGCTAGAAGATTTACCCAAATCGGGTTCAAATCAAAATCCTAATTAATAATTAAATATTCTGAAAAATAAAAAACTGGCGATTTCGACCCTTAAACAATCGATTTTGGCCAAATCGAGGCGGTGCCGGTGATAAATCACCGGTTGTTTTTAGAATATCGTTTCCAGTCAAAATTATGTATAGTTCGACCAAAATCTTCAATCCTTCAATTATTCCACTAATTCTGCGTATGGACCGAAACAGTCTTTTTGCAATGTTGAATCGATAATCCCAAGTATAGGATATCGCTACAAGTAGTAATCCGGTAAGACCGGAGTCGAATCCACAAGGATTGAGCAAGAGGATACACTCTAAGCTAACACAACTACTAAGCAACTAACTAAATTGAAAAAGCGAGTTTCTCAAAGGCTTTAGAGGTAGCCAAGCTTTGGAATCCACCACACATGTTGATATTGCTAGAGTAAGTGACTAAGAAAGAAAACAAACAACTGCTAACACTATTACTAGTACGATTCAAATGAGTTTGTCAATAAGGGAGTAAGTTGGGTCAATCGATTTTATGTCAAAGCAAAGCATGGATTATGTAGTAAGACGATTTGTCTAGCTCTTGTATTCAAGAGTGAAATGCAAAATCGAGTTATGTCAAGCATCTTTCATATGTAAACGAGAGCGTTTCCATATGAAAGATCAAGCCACAATTCGGATTTGAAATTCAACACATGAATACTACGAATTCGACATCCAATCTTATAAAACGAGAAGAACAATTGAATTTCTCACACACAAGTCATATATCTTCATCAATCAACCCAACAAGTAGCTTAGTTGTTCATATTCAAGAGCAAGACACAAGAATTAACAAGATTCATGAAGATATTCATTGTATTCAAGCTCAAATACTCTTCAATTAAACCAAAGAACACAAGCTTGCTACCAAATGATGAACAAACTACTAGAATTCGATTCAGCTACACTTTAATCAATCTAACAGCAGCTAAACAACTCAGAAATTGAAGCTAACAGCAGCAGAGTACTGCTGCTGCAACAAAACAGTGAAGAACAAATGCAAAACAGAGGCAAAAACTCAGCAAGTCAGCCCCAAATTCGAGCTCTCTCTCTCCCTTGGTTGTTACTGGCTCCGCAATAGCTCAGGACGAGCTTGGATTCGCCAGAACGAACCCAGAATGATAATGAACTGAGAGAGAAGAGAGAGAGGCAGAGTACCGCTTCAGCTTTTGCATGGGCGGTGACCCCTTCTTCAATCTTCAAGCCCTCTTTATATAGACTTCACAGCTAGGTTTCGTAACCCCCAAGTCTTCAATCTTCACCCACCAATTCGTCCAAGACCTTCTCCTTCGTTGATTTGCAGAACCTTCACGAACCCTAACTGATTTGGGGCTTTTTCGTTCTCTTCGTTTTGGGCCGAATTGATGGGTGCAATGGATAGGAGATGGGCTGGGGATCATTTTGGTACCGGTCTCGCTTGATTTGGTGAAGAAACGAGGCCGGGGTGGCCTTCTAAGAAACTTTCGGACAAAGTTTCAATGGTGATGCTCTGGGTTCTCCGTGTGTTTCAGCGACGGGGAGAGAGAGAACGTGTGAGGGTGCTTAGTTGTTTTGGCTTAAATGCACCCGACTCCCCCTAGCTTGCTGAAACATTTTAAAATACCCCCGACCCTTCCTTAAAACATTCTGAAAATGGCATTTAAACCCCCATTCCGCTATGTTCTTCTATATTCTACCCTCCAAACGTTTAGAAAACTCCATTTAGGCCCCCATTTCGTTAGGTTCTTCTCTATTTTGCCTTCCACTTCAACCTTTGACTCTCATTTTGACCTCTTTTCTTCTAAATATTCAATAACGACCCCATATTCTTCTCTTGTCTTCTCAAATAGGTCTTCAAATCTTCACTAATCTTGTACTCAAGTGCTTCGAGTACCTTCTTGATGTATCTTGGCCCCTTCAAATTTCTTTTAAATCGCCTCTTGAGTTTTTTTGGAATATTTCCTTGAGTTTCAAAGCGCCATATTTCCTACAAAATAAGGAAACTCCACACAAACTAAAAGAAACGAGCATAAGTCTAGAATTAGGGATAAAATAGATAGATTACACATATTAGAAAGTTAAGAAAAGTTCATTAACATGCTAAGCACGCAATTTTAAGTACTTAACACACCCCCCAACTAGCCTTTTGCTCGTCCTCGAGTAAAGAGAATGATACAAGTAGTAAACTAGTGAAAAACCAATCATGAGAGACACACACTCAACTAGACAAGGCTTGACTCAATTCTAAACTAGACTCAAATATTTACAAAAACGCACACACACATTATCTATCCTAAGTGAGAACCCAAAGAAATAAAAATACTCAGAGTTACTAGCTAATTTCAAATTTTTTTGGTGGGAGAAAAAGAAGAATGCACAAATATTTCCTCAAATAAATTCTCAAAGTCCAATAAGATTGAGAAAGAAACCTATGGACGTCTAAGCATATACTCATACAAATGTGGGCGGTGTTTGGTAGAAGGTGACTCATGCGAACCACAAAACTTGTTAATTAAGTCCAATTTGCGAGAAAGTATGCCTTCAAAAATAAGGATCACATGAAACTAGCCATTCTCCTACTTATTCAAAAGCACCCATGTAGGATGGACCTCCAAAGCTTTGAACAAAAAAAATTTAAGAAGGGGAGATGTGGTTGTGGGCTTGTATGATCATTTTATGGATTTTTGGTAGATGGTGCGATTTATCATAATTTCATTTTTTTTTTGGAGATTTAAAGCATTAACATTTTTTTTAACCTCAAATCCAAGGCTCTCCAAGACCCACAACAAAATAGAGGAATATACAAGCGAGTGGGCTTTTCAAGCTAAATCAATGGAGCTATCTAGGTGGTGACGTAACAATATCCCCGCACACCCTTCTATTTCTTAGACATCGCATGGGGTGTCATTGGTAACCACCACTCCAATGGGCTACAAGTTTCCACCGCAAAAACGATTAGAATAATTTTTTTTTCTGAAGTTCAAATAGCTTTAGAAAATGCACCCTTTATCAAAAGTAGAAGACGTCAAAGTTTATGTGATCAACTTAGCTTGAATGACTTAAACATGAAACGTAAGTTTAGTGTGTCGCTTTTTGAGAACGCATGATGTCGCGGAATGTGGGATATTGGTGTAGATGTATTGAGTATAAGCAAAGAATTCCTTTCTAAAAAAAAAAAAAAAAAAAAAAAAAAAAAAAAAAAAAAAAAAACATGGACTAAGAGATTTCATTATTTGAAAACATCTAGCTTTCCAAAATTCTCCTATTTTATTTTTTCATTTTTTTTCTTCTTTTTTTTCAAAATAAGTGACTCAACTATAACTTCCTAAGACTCAATAAAGCTATCAAATAAAAAAATAAAATCTAGACTCAAGATGAAAGGTTAAAATAAAAAAATAAAGGGTAAAAGACACTTTCCACCCTTATAATTAGACAAAATTCCACTTTGCCCCCCTGACGTTTGAAAAATTCCACTTTGCACCCTTGGTAACTTACAGATGTTAACTGAAGCTAACAGCATTCTTAAAAGACCGCTATACCCTTTCCCTCTCTCTTCCCCTTCTGTTGTGGACACACCAGCAAAAAAAAGCACACAACCGCCTCCTTCCTCCAATTCCATCTTCTTCTTGGCATCCTCATCTTTGACCCAGTTCTGTTGAATTAGCATAATCGATCTGGGTTCGAAACCCACCTGAGTAACCCCTGAACAAGAAAAACTCTACTGCTGCAACCCTAGCCGCCACCTTCTTCTTCGATTGACCCACAACCACCGAGCAGGCGCTGCTACTATCCATCAAACCACCACTGTATTACCAACAACCACCGTGCCTATCACCCCTGAGGCCCTGACCACTATTTTCTCTCAATCGATCCCAGACCTACACCGACCAAGACCCATCATTGAGCCACCATCTCTCTCTGCGAAAAAAATATGCTCGAATCGAAGCACCAGAAGCCCGAGCCACCATCGGATGAAGCAATCGTGGCTCAGGCTTGATGCAACTGACTGGGAAGCTCTGGGTTTTGGGTAAGCGTCGATTTGCTGGTGGATGGCTATGGGTCAACGCCGATTTGATGGTTTATGTGAATGTCCAAGTGGTTTTCAAGGTTTTTGCTGGCTGGATCTTATGGCGTCGGTGAGGGAGGTAATGATGTATGTTGGGTTTTATTGAGAGAGGTCAGTGCTCCTCCATGGATCTCTTTTTACAAGTCCCTCCTTCTTCTTCTTAGATTAAACTATTGCAGCTTTCAAACTTAGATTCGTATTTTATTTGGAGACTGTAGCTGTAGTTCTTCACACCCCAGTCTTTTGATAAAAATACAATCTTGTGTGCTTCATGTAGTAGTTTATTTGGGGGTTTGACGAGAGAGTTCAAGTGGGAATGATGAGCTGAAATCTCGTGTTCTTCATCAGTGAAGTTAGGTTCTGTTGAAGGAATGTGTTGGAAGTTCTCACATAGGTTTCAATTTAGATCAGTGTTCTTCATCACTGATCTTTCCTCTTGCTAGTAGGATCTGTTGGATAGTTGAAAGAATTCTGTTAGAGTGTTCTTCTTCTCCAATTTTGGAGCTTTTCAGATGACCTTTAGATTTGCTGCTGCTATTGTTTGTTGCTGCTGTTGTTGTTCAAGAACATATCGGTTGAGAGGTTGTATCAAGAATATATCAGTTGAGGAACCAAGAGAGGAAAGATCAATCAATCACAACTTGAGTAGGAAAAACAAACAAGGTGGTGAAATTGGTTTCAGTTTGATATCTTCTTGATGTTCTCGATGTTAGTGTTGTAACAATGGTCTTGGTGTTCTTGATATTGTTAATGTTGTTACAATGTTCATGGTAATCTCTAAAGGGCAACAAAAAGTAAGATTAAGGGCAAAATAGTCAAAAGAAATAGTCAAAAGTGACTTTACGGACGGAACATGTCAGAAGGGTGTAAGTGTCCATAGAATATTCCGTTTCAGGGGTGCAAAGTGGTATTATTCAAACGTCAGGGGAGCAAAGTGGAATTTCATCAAAAGATAGGGGTGGTAAATGTCTTTCACCCAAAAATAAATGGTTTGACACGGGGAAAGAATGATGCTTCTCATGAAAGGTTCACACATTTTTTTTCAAAATTTTCAAATTTTCATTTTTTATGATTTTTTTTTTTCAAATATTTTTCATTTTTTTTTGTATTTTTCATGTAAATTACTAATGAAGAAAAAGCATGCTAGTAACCATTTAAACAAGAAATAAAATCTACTCCACCCCCAACTAAAATATCACATTGTCCTCAATGTGTGAGAACAGTGGCGAAGCATACAAATTCATATAAGAGACAAGGGATAGATGGACCTCATTTTTCGCTTTCTTGGCCCCCAAGCAGAAGTCTTCCTCCAAGAGCAACCTACAAAATAATCAAGAGCAAAAGAACTACAACTAATATTTACAAAGGTGATACTTTTGGTGAACACTAGTTAGTATAGGTTGGTTGTCCATAAGAGAAATGGACTCAACCTTGGCCTCAAAATTTTCAACATATGGTTTCAATCTTTGGCCATTCACCTTAAAACTTTCCCCACCTTTGGGGTTCAAAATTTCAATGGTCTCATAAGGATATACAGACTTCACAATATATGGACCATTCCATTTTGATTTCAATTTTCCTCCAAAGAGTTTCATCCTTGAGTTAAAGAGAAGAACTTTTTGATTAGACTCAAAAGACTTAGGAATAATAAGTTTGTTATGATAAGCATTTGTCCTTGCCTTAGAGATCCTAGTGTTCTCATAAGCCTCATTTCTAAGCTCCTCTAACTCATTCAAGTTTAACTTCATTCCTTCCCCCGCTTTTGCAAGATCAATATTCAAGAATTTTATGGCCCAATAGGCCTTGTGCTCTAACTCCACCTGAAGATGGCATGCATTTCCATACACTAGTCTATATGGAGACACACCAATGGGAGTCTTGTAAGCGGTACGGTAAGCCCAAAGATCATCAACCAACCTCAAAGACCAATCTTTGCGATTTGGGTTTACCGTTTTATCCAAAATTCTTTTAATTTCCCTATTAGAAACTTCCACTTGCCCAATAGTTTGTGGGTGGTATGGTGCCATACTTTTTCATGAGGCTCTCAAAAGGCCTATTGTAAAAATGTGTCCCTTCATCGCTAATGATAGCTCGGGGCATGCCAAAACGAGATAAAATGTGGTGTTGAAGAAACTTAATCACAACTCTATGATCATTGGTTTTTGAAGGTATGAATTCAACCCACTTTGACACATAATCCACCGCCAAAAGTATATATAGGTTTCTAATAGATGATGGGAATGGACCCATGAAGTCAATACCCCAACAATCAAATATTTCAATAACTAAAATGGGGTTTAAGGGCATCATATTTCTCTTTCCAATATTTCCTCCCATCCTTTGGCACCTATCACATGCTTTGTAAAAATGAAATGCATCACTAAAAAGAGTAGGCCAATATAAACCACTTTGCAAAATCTTGGTGGCGGTTTTTCTAGCCGAAAAATGGCCTCCACAATCATACTCATGGCAAAATAAAAGAACACTATGAAACTCTTCATTTGGGATGCACCTTCTAACAATTTGATTCGGGCAATATTTAAACAAGTAAGGGTCATCCCAAAAGAAATTCCGGCATTCTCTCACAAATCTCAACTTCTCTTGCCCTTTTAAATTTTTCGGAAAAATTCCACAAGCAATATAATTAGCAATATCGGCAAACCAATGAACATTTAAAAGGGCAATGAGATGTTCATCCGGAAAAGTTTCAAGAATAGGCAAGGAGATTTTTGGCTTAGGAATGTCAATCCTAGACAAGTGATCCGCCACAACATTTTCCACACCTCGTTTATCCTTGATTTCAATATCAAACTCTTGAGAAAAAGTACCCAACGGATTAAACGAGGTTTGGAATCTTTCTTTGTGAAAAGGTATTTCAAGGCGGCATGGTCGGTGTAGACAAGTACTTTTGAACCAAGCAAGTATGGCCTAAATTTTTCAATAGCAAACACCATGGCCAAAATCTCTTTTTCCTTAGTGGAATAATTTAATTAAGAATCATTCAAAGTTTTACTTGCATAGTAGATAACATGTGGTTTCTTATCTTCACCTCTTTGACCCAAAACGGCACCAATAGCATGGTCACTAGCATCACACATAATTTCAAAAGGAATAGTCCATTTTGGTGGTTGCATGATAGGGGCCGTTACTAATAAATTCTTCAACTTTTCAAAGACCTCTTGGCATGCACTAGACCACTCAAATGAATTTTCCTTTTGAAGGAGATTGCTCAAGGGCTTAGCAAGTGAGCTAATGTCCTTGAGAAATCTCCTATAAAATCCCGCATGACCTAGGAAAGATCTAACATCCTTAACACATTTAGGAGGTGGAATATTAGAAATCACATCTACTTTAGCCTTATCTACACAAATACCATGAGAGGAAATAATATGACCCAAAACAGTTCCTTGCCTAACCATAAAGTGGCATTTTTTCCAATTCAAGACTAAATTCTTTTCTTCACATCTTCTCAAAACCATCTCAAGATTTCCAAGACAAGTATCAAATGAGTTTCCATGCACCGAAAAATCATCCATGAAAACTTCCATATATTTTATACCATGTCCGAAAATATGCTTAACATGCAACGTTGAAAGGTAGTCGGGGCATTACACAAACCAAAAGGCATTCTCCTATAAGCAAATGTTCCAAATGGACAAGTGAAAGTGGTTTTATCTTGGTCCATTGGTTCTATGGCAATTTCATTATAACCCGAGTAGCCATCTAAAAAACAATAAAAATCATGCCCCGCTAACCTTTCTAACATTTGGTCTATGAATGGAAGGGAAAACTGATCCTTCCTAGTGACGGAATTTAATTTTCCATGCACATCCGCCACTTAGTAGGAACTCTAGTAGTCACAAGTTCACCCTTCTATTTTCAACAACGGTGACCCCCAATTTTTTAGGGACGACTTGGGTAGGACTTACCCATTTACTATCCGAGATGGGGTAAATCATACCCGCATCTAACAACTTGAGCACCTCGGCTCTCACAACTTCTTGCATGTGAGGGTTTAACCTCCATTGAGGCTCCCTTGACGTTTTGGAATTTTCCTCTAAATGAATTCTATGGGTGCAAATGGAAGGACTAATGCCTCTAATATCCTCAATGGACCAACCTATGGCACCCTTGTAGTCCTTCAAAACTTTAAGCAACCTATTTTCTTGCTCAACATCAAGGGAAGATGAGATGATAATATGATAAGTATCATTAACCCCAAGAAATGCATATTTCAAATCTAAAGGAAGGGGTTTCAGCTCACAAATTGGTGAAACCCTCACAATGGGAGGTATCACCTCACTTCAATGCAACTCACTATCAACACTATAATGCTCATGAGTCGACTCAATGACTTGGTCAAGTTGGCCAAAGAGTCTCTCCCCTTCATCAAAGTCAAATTCTTCTTCCATAAGAAGAGATGAAAGGGGAGTGTTAAGATCATACAAAAATTCTAATTCTTCTAAAGTGGGCTCACTTGAATCTTTGGAACATGTAGCTAGAGTATAAACATCTTCAACACATGATTCTACCCAACACACTTCACACACATCATCATCATCTTGTGAGCTTGGGTGAATACATGCGTTAAAAATATTAAGCTCTAACGTAATGTTCCCAAATGTAATATTCATCATACCACTTCTAAAATTTATTATTGCATTAGAAGTAGCAAGAAATGGTCTTCCCTAAAATAATAGGAATGGATGTTGTGCCACTAGCCAAAGGGGAGGTGTCTAAAACTATAAAATCCACCGGATAGTAACATTGGTTCACTTGAACCAAGACATCCTCAGTGATACCTCTAGAGACTCTAGAGAACCTATCCGCCAATTGTAGAGTCACTCTTGTGGGTTTCAACTCACCCAACCCCAACTTCTCATACACCGAGTATGGAAGAAGGTTTACACTTGCACCCAAATCTAACAAAGAATTATGGATTTTATGATCTCCAATGGTGCAAGTGATAGTAGGTGAACCGGGATCTTTATACTTGGGAAGGAGATTATTTTGGAGAATTGAGCTCACTTGCTCGGTGAGAAAAGCCTTCTTTCTCACTTGAAGAGTTCTCTTGAAAGTGCAAAGATCCTTGAGAAACATGGCATAAGCCGGAATTTCGCTTGATAGCATCCAAGAGAGGGATGTTTATCTTGAAATTTTGGAATGTCTCACGGATATCTTGGTTGTTAGCTTTCTTGGAAGAGGCTAAAAGTCTTTGGGGAAATGGTGGAGGAACCTTAATTTCCTCACGTTCTTCCACTACTTGTTTCCCCTTGTCAAGACTCCTCTTTGACTCTTTTGAGTCGACAACTCTCTCTTGGTCATCACTCTTCTCCCTCATTTTCATTGGACTCCCCACTTGGAAGTCCATTGTTAACAACATTCCCACTTTTCAAAACGGTGATGGACTTAGCATGTTCCATATGATTAAATCTTTGTCCTTTTGGGTCCTGTTGAGGTTGAGATGGGAATTTTCCCTTCTCTTGAGCATTTATGGTAGACTCCAACCTAACTAATTCATTTTTCAACTCTTTGTTAGATTTTTTCAACTCTTGGCTGGATTTACTCAAGTCATGGTTGGTTTGGTTTTGGTAAGCCATAAATTGCTCAAAGGTCTCTTCTAGACTCCTTTTGTTAGGAGGAACATAAGTGGAGCTTGAGGGGTTTACTTGGGTGTCTTGGTCTTATCTCCATGAGAAATTTTGGGTGATTCCTCCAATTGGAGTTGTATGTCTCCGAGTAGGGTGAGTTATTATAGGGTTTTCTATAATTGTTAGAATTTAACATATTCACTTGCTCACCCATGAGCTCTTGGGCTCTTAGAAAATCGGGACATTTGCTCAACTCATGAGAGTTATCACTACAAAATGAGCACAATGCCTCACTCTTAGCCTTAAGTTGATACATAGTACCTTTAGGCTTAGAGTTAGCATCCTTAGAAGGCTCATTGATGTCCCAAGATTGGACTTTCTCACAAATTTCATCTAGACAATCTCAACCCTCATCTTCACATTTTGTGAAAAAATCTCCCCCACTCATGGATTCAATTGTGTGCTTATGGTCGCATGGCAAACCATCATAAAAGGAGCTAATTAACCTCCATGTCTCAAATCCATGGTGTGGGCAAGCAGTGAGGAGATCCTTGAAGCGTTCCCAAGCTTGGTTAAGTGGCTCTCCCTCCTTAGCACAAAAAATAACAATTTTCCTTTTTATGGCATTTTTTTGTAAGTAGGGAAAAATTTCTTAAGAAACTATTTCTCTAATTCTTCCCATGTGCCTATGGTCCTCGGTCTCAAGGAGTGAAACCATGCTTTGGCTTTGTCCTTTAAAGAGAAAGGAAACAACCTAAGCTTTATAGTGTTACTAGAGACACCATTGCAATTAACCGTTGAGGCAATATCATTGAAATCCTTAATATGAGAGTAAGCACTCTCGGACTCTAGGCCATGAAACTTAGGAAGAAGTTGAATTGTACCCGGTATAACATCAAAGTTTCTTTCATTTAATGGAAACACAAAGCAAGATGGTGAACTTTGTCTAGATGGATGCATCAAATCTCTAAGTGAGCGAAATGGCATCATCTCATTGTTGCTACTATGCCCATCCTCTCCATCCATAATTTCAAAGCTATTAAGAGAGCTATAATCGTTGGATTGGGCTAAACTACTACTACCACTAGTAGAAGTATTTTCACTAAAGGGATTTCTACCCACTTCTTCAAGTAAAGTGTGATGCAATCTATGAGTAATATCACGTGCCACACACTCATGCAACCCAAGCTCAAATAAAGTTCACGAGAGTTGCCTAACACAAGGTAGGAGTATGTTTTTGTGATTTTTTTACATTTCTCTTTTTTTGTTCCAAAGTTCAAAAATGAACCCGGAATTTTCTTCAAGCATATCTAAAAAATAAAAACAAGCAAAACAAGAAAGTAACTGAAGAGTGAGTCTCTTAGCACCAATCCCCGGCAACGGCGCCAAAAACTTGTTGAATCAATAATCCCAAGTATAGGATATCGCTACAAGTAGTAATTCGGTAAGACCGGAGTCGAATCCACAAGGATTGAGCAAGAGGAGACACTCTAAGATAACACAACTACTAAGCAACTAACTAAATTGAAAAAGCGAGTTTCTCAAAGGCTTTAGAGCTAGCCAAGCTATGGAATCCACCAAACAAGTGATGGTGCAAGAGTTGTTGATATTGCTAGAGTAAATAACTAAGAAAGAAAACAAACAACTACTAACACTATTACTAGTACGATTCAAATGAGTTTGTCAATAAGGGAGTAATTTGGGTCAATCGATTTCAATAGAAGTCTTGTGTGAGAGCTTCAACACCCAAAGTTTATGTCAAAGGAAAGAATGGATTATGTAGTAAGAGGATTTGTCTAGCTCTTTGTTGGGTTTTGAAGTAGGTAAATGCAGCGGAATAACAAAAATTTAATTCCTACTTCAATGCCCACCACAGATCGTCAGGAGGAGATATCACAACATGATAAGAGACATAGTATTGTGTACCTTTTGATTTGTGAGATCACACGAAGAATGATGTCCTCGTCTCTACGGTTGATCCACGTCTAGAGGTGAGATCTAGATTCTTCCTTCAAACAAGTGCTAGCTTGAACCCGGAGGAAGAGGGAAGAAGATCAAAGCAACCAAAGAGGAGGATTCGGCCTCCTCTTGGAGCCGACGGGAAGGGGCGGACGGGCTAGGGTTTCGGCCCTAGATTTTTCTTGCTCTCTATTTTGCTCTCTCCCACTCACTTTGTTATGTTTAATAACAAGTCAGTGGGAAGGAAGCTAAAGCCTCTTTATATACTCCAACAACTCCTTGTTGTTTCCATAAAAGAGTTTCCTAATTCTAGATGAACTAGAACTATTCCCTTCCTGGCAAATTAGTCCTACTAAGTTTGCAAGGTGCTCCACAATGATCCTTCTACTAATTAATCAATATTAATTAATCCCAAATCTAGCTCTACTCTATTTGACGTGTGACCCCATAGGTTTCTATATAGTTGGTAGTAACTATTACTAACATGGAGCGGTGTCTAGAAACACATCCATGCCACCCAACCAATAGAAATAGTCAGTGATCCCGACAAACCTCATGTGCCCAATATCTCATATTTCACTATCCTTTTGTCTCCATATCCGGATTGGACACGAGACATACATATTCACACTCGTATATCCAATCCATAGTTCCTCGATCCTGGGAATATGCTTATGCTTACAGATAATATTAATATCTCCATATTGATTTATCTGAGTCTGGCCAGACATTCAATAAGCCTCATCCCTCGAGTGGCCTTGGATATTTACCCCCATTGTGTGGGAGGGACAAGTCCTATCTACATCACTCCGATCTCTAAGCTTGCTTCCTATCACGCCCGATAGCCATCGTTATGATTACCCAGTTACGGTGTAACGTTTAATAACATCAAAGCGCAATATTCCACAACTAGAGTATCTAGTGACTTCAAGTCTAAGGATTGCAATTATATTAGCACTACGAAAAGCGATTGTGACTTGACATAATCTAATGTATCCTTTTCGTTGTCGGTCAATCCAGCATGACATTACTCCTAATGCATACCCATGTGTTAGATTGATATCTCCATATCAATCTACCCCATACTAGTCTATCTTTGATCGTCTTATTAATCAATATAGTGGAGTAGGGATATTTAAGATAAACAACACATTTTATCTAAGGACTTCATTATATTAAATATCACAATATATAATAAATGAATATTCTAGCCAAAACAATGTTCAAACTAAATCTACGATTGCCTCTAGGGCATCTATTCCAACACTCTTGTATTCAAGAGTGAAATGCAAAATCGATTTATGTCAAGATCTTTCATATGTAAACGAGAGTGTTTCCATATGAAAGATTAAGCCACAATTCGGATTTGAAATTCAATATATGAATACTACGAATTCGACATCCAATCTTATAAAACTAAAAGAACAATTGAATTTCTCACACACAAGTCATCTATCTTCATCAATCAACCCATCAAGTAGCTTAGTTGTTCATATTCAAGAGCAAGACACAAGAATTAACAAGAGCATTCACGAAGATATTCATTATATTCAAGCTCAAATACTCTTCAATTCAACCAAAGAACACAAGCTTGCTACCAAATGATGAATAAGCTACTAGAATTCGATTCAGCTACACTTTAATCAATCTAACAACAGCTAAACAACTCAAAAATTAAAGCTAACAGCAGCAGAGTACTGCTGCTGCAACAAAACAGTGAAGAACAGATGCAAAATAGAGGCAAAAACTCAGCAAATCAGCCCCAAATTCGAGCTATCTCTCTCCCTTGGTTGTTACTGGCTCCGCAATAGCTCAGGACGAGCTCGGATTCACCAGAACGAACCAGAATGATAATGAACTGAGAGAGAAGAGAGAGAGAGGCAGAGTACCGCTTCAGCTTTTGCGTTCAAGCCCTCTTTATATAGACTTCACTGATAGGTTTCGTAGCCCCCAAGTCTTCAATCTTCACCCTCCAATTCGTCCAAGACCTTCTCCTTCGTTGATTTGCAGAACCTTCACGAACCCTAACTAATTTGGGGCTTTTTCATTCTCTTCGTTTTGGGCCGAATTGATGGGTGCAATGGATAGGAGATGGTCTGGGGATCGTTTTGGTACCGGTCTCGCTTGATTTGGTGAAGAAACGAGGCAGGGGTGGTCTTCGAAGAAGCTTCGGACGAAGCTTCAATGGTGATGCTCTGGTTTCTCCGTGTGTTTCAGCGACAGGGAGAGAGAGAACGTGTGAGGGTGCTGAGCTCTTTCGGCTTAAATGCACCCGGCTCCCCCTAGCTTGCTGAAACATTTTTAAAAAACCCTCAGCCCTTCCTTAAAACATTCTGAAAATGGCATTTAAACCCCCATTCCGCTATGTTCTTCTATATTCTACCCTCCAAACGTGTAGAAAACTCCATTTAGGCCCCCATTCCGTTAGGTTCTTCTCTATTTTGCCGTTAGGTTCTTCTCTATTTTGCCCTCCACTTCAACCTTTGACTCTCATTTTGACCTCTTTTCTTCTAAATCTTCAATAACGGCCCCATATTCTTCTCTTTTCTTCTCAAATTGGTCTTCAAATCTTCACTAATCTTCTACTCAAGTGCTTCGAGTACTTTCTTGATGTCTCTTGACCCCTTCAAATTTCTTTTAAATCGCCTCTTGAATTTTTGTGGAATATTTCCTTGAGTTTCAAAGCGCCATATTTCCTACAAAATAAGGAAACTCCACACATACTAAAAGAAACAAGCATAAGTCTAGAATTAGGGATAAATAGATAGATTACACATATTAGCAAGTTAAAAAGAGTTCATTAACATGCTAAAACACGCAATTTTAAGTACTTAACATGCAACTAACGAGAATTTCCATGAAATTTGCCCTGCATCAGTCACCCCCTCTTCAAAAGAACTCGTTCTCGAGTTTAATTTAGGATCTTTAGTGATTGACTCCATGATAAATGGATCACAATAAAGAGTCGGTAACTTGAATGGAACAATGATGAACTCCTCTAATTCAATCCCCACGTCTACAACATCATCTTCAATAATAATACTCAGTGGAAAACATAATGGAGAAGAATCTGAAGTTACCTCAACTTGAACAGAGACATCGAAATTGACCTGGCATTCCTCCACAATCAATACTTCATCTTCGTCTCCATAATCGTCATAAATCAGAGGCTTTGTCCAATCCACCTCAAAATTACATGAAGACGAAACATTCTCATGAAAAATAGCATCATCTGATATAGGTTCAACATCTGACTTACCCAAATAATTCTGCACATCGACCTTGAAGCTCGATCCTCCATAACGCTCGATTTCACCGCGAGGATCGCGGTTCTTCAAGATATCGAACGCGGGCTTGGAGTCATGATCAAAAGTCTTGCGAATCTTGAAATCCCGCGCCGTCAAGCGTCGTGTTAGCTTCACAACTTGTTTTCCGCGAATCCGGCAGCGCCAGGCGCTGGGTTAACACCGCAATCTGCCTCTGTAGATCTTGTTGTTGCCTATGCAGATCTTTGATCATCATAACGTCTTGGACGTTACATCTCCTTTGTGGGGCTTCCTTAGCCGGAACCTACCCGCAGCTGCCAGGACGCCCGTGCACCATCATTGATGATGATCTTCCTCCCACGTCGAACTTTCTCTCATACCAAACTGGCGCCAGGTTATCACCCAAGCGAGGGTTCACAGCGGAATCAACAAATGAAAAGGCAAAGAAACTAGGGCACGAAGCTCTCTATAATTCCAAAATAATAATATAAATCAAAGTCTAAGTCAAAATTTACCCACAAGCCGGGTATAAATAGCTGAAATTTATAATTATTCCAAATATAGTAAAAATCCTAAAATTAATTCTAAATAATAATACTAAACTAATAAAACACCCAGTTAGAAGATTTACCCAAATCGGGTTCAAATCAAAATCCCAATTAATAAATAAATATTCTGAAAAATATAAAACTGGCGATTTTGACCTTAAACAGTCGATTTTAACCAAATCGAGGTGGTGCCGGTGATAAATCACTGGTTGTTTTTAGAATATCGTTTCCAGTCAAAATTATGTATGGTTCGACCAAAATCTTCGAGCCTTCAACTCTTCCCCTGATTCTGCATATGGACTGAAACTGTCTTTTTGCAACTAACGAGAATTTCCATGAAATTTGTCATGCATCACACATGGACTTAAAATAAATAATGTCTTTCCTTGAAAAAATAAAAATAAAATAAATAATGTCTATTGTGCCCTGATCCCTCTGCTCGGTAAAAACCAATACTCTCCCACATCTTCTTTTTGTTTTGCTTCTTCTATCGAACGTCGCCGGTTGATGTTAATTAATACTTTGCATTCTCCTTCTTAGTTCAGACTTGTTTATCTGGCAGTCATGCGCACCGGCAAATCATAACTACCACCGAATCGTCATTCATCCAAAGCCCCTTCTTGTGTGCGGCTTCCAAGTTTACTATTATCCAACGCTCCATCCCGATATTCAAAGAGAATATGGGTCAACGCAGTAGGAGAGGCTTTGGTGAAGTCGCAAGTAAGAACGTAATCATCGATTGGGTAATTCAGTACGGTATGGCACCCGCCGTTACAGGTGTTTGGGCAATTCAAACTAGATATATTTGTATGAACTTATCCTTTGCTCTTTTGTAACAAGTCATTTGTGAAGAGTGCGGTGGCTCCAGTGACAACTCCGACTAATCTTGGGCCCTCGAAATTGTAAAATGGTGGAATCAAAGCTCGTATGCTCGTAATTTTTGACGAGTAACACGGATATGAGGCTGAATCAACGAGAACGAATACAAAATCAAACCTAAATGACGAACTTGAAAATAATTTAAGAGTTCCTTGATAATCTCTAAGTGATATGGAGAGAGTGTAACACCCTGAAATTTCTATAGGGTTTTATTATAATACATTAAAATTTTCAATTGGTTGTGTGAAACTAATAAGTTCATAAGTGTTTGCTGACATGCGATCAGCACAGAATATTTAGAATGTGAATTTGGGTTCGGGTTGTTATGCAATTATTGAGAAAACAGACGCTCTTATGAATTTTTTAAAATTTAGGTATGGCTAAAGCTTGGCCAAATCTAAGAATTATGGGAACTGTAAACTACATAGGAAATATGTTAACTGATGGGGCAAATGTGGAATTTTCAGACAAAACCTAATTTGCTCTAGTTTTGCTCTCTACCCTAACTTTAAGGGATTTGAAAACAACTCCAAGTGCATGAGTGCCACATCCCCATTACTCCTGCTCTGTCAATTCTGCTGTAACCGGAGGCTCTTCATCACCTAAAGAAGGTAATCCCTCAATCAATTCGTCATTTAGGCAAGAGATGATTCAGGAATTGGGGGTAATCTCTGAAGAACTCTAAACTTTGTCTCGATGATTAATTCCCTCGTTGTGTTGTAATTGGGGTTGTCTAAGCTATGTTTTCATGTTGCCGAATTGATTGCGAGATCAGGAATGCAAGAATTGTGCCGTAACTTGTCGGAAAAGTAGAAGCTCGCCGGATTCTGGGCTAGCTTCTCACCGGAAGCTGCTACTGTCGCCAGATGTGCGGTAATAGCCTCCTTCATTCCCTTTTTTTACACTGAAACCGAATGGTTCTTGATCCGTGTAGCCCTAGGAAATCATTGGAATCATTAAAGTGACAAGATCCAAGCTACATATCTTGCCTTGTTCAGTAGAAATTGAAGAACAAAATGAGAAGAGAGTGATTCTTGAAGGATAAAGAGATCAGAGAAGAGAGATTCAGAGAGAGATTTGGAGAAGAAGAAGTTTCAGATTCATTTTCATCAATCCCTTTCTTTCTGATACAGTTCAATTTCCATATGCAGTGCAACTTTTACAATTATAACTAATAGCAAAAGCACCCCCTGTATAACATATTGTCTTACAACTAACCTCAAAGTATTACTTATTTTCACTCTGACCCCTGGGTCAGTATAATGCTCGCCTCACCAAATCATCCTTTTCCTCAAGGATGAAGAACTCTGGTAAATATGTCCATCTCTCCATCTCTGGATGTAGTAACTTGGAAGAACCCTTAAACCTTTCATGTTGACCCATCCACAGAGATAGTACATTTGTGACTGGGAATGGTACCAAATAACAAATTCAACCCAAACATGAAGTCTTTATTGGCTTGCCAGGATGCAGCAACTTGGAAAGAAGAATCTGTAGCATTATTTGATGTTTTGTTTCCACCAATCCTTTTTTGTAGCTCAAAACCAATTTCTATGTAATTTTGATTTTGACCACTTCATCTTCTTCAAAAGGGTTCTTCAGCCGCCTTTGGACCACCACATGTTGATAGAACGATCCAATGAACTAAGAACTCCTAGCAATGTACACAGTTCAATAACCCCATGTATCCAGCTGCATTCTTCATAAAGCTTCATTGAATAAAACTGAAAATGACTTACAAGAACACCAAGAGTTGAATGATATAGAACTTGGATATGTGGTGCCTTCCTGAATGCAAATCGTGAAGACTTTCTACACTTTCCAATAGTGACAAAGAAGTTCATGGCTCCACAATGATATATCTTTACAAGAACCTCCTATCAGCATCTTGTCCAGGAGCACAACCAATCTCATTTTGCACCACTTATTAAATCCATAACATATAGATATTTTATAGCCACTACATATGATAGTTCGTATCAGGATCCAAAGCTCCGAAAAGTCCGCTCTCGTAATCATGGCAAAACCCGTATTTATAACCCAATTCAAGTTTCTATTTAGCCTTCCCTGACCTGTAACAGTTCATGCCTCAAACATTAGTTCAATAAGAGTCGTATGAGGGAAGAGTAGCAAACCATCACATGTTTCCAACCATTTCACACACTTGGTAGGAGACAACCTAGACGTGAATCTGAATATAGTATAGCATTCATAATCACTGGGCAATTGGGTGTTTTCATCATGGAATTCTACCTTTGTCTTCCTGAGCAGGATCATCGTACATGTTAGAAAACAAGAGCGGAAGCGATGAGCCACTTGTTAGGATTCAAGAAGAAACGATGAAAAGAAAGAAAAAGATGAAGAATCAACACAAGCAATTAATGTGGTTCACTAGTTTTGAGGCTACACCCATACAAACAACCACACTTGTCAATAGAAGAGTCCTACACCCATATATAGGCGCATACTACTGACTTGTTCCCAAAGAATCGTCCAAACGTTGCCAAAAACAAACAAGGAAACAACTCCAAAAATTGTCCAGCCCGAAACAGGTCGCACGACCTGCTACAGCATGTCGCAGGACCTGCTACAGTACCCAAAGTCAGCAATCTTTTTCCCTTGCCTTCTTGCTCGTTGCTTTGCCAATTTCAATGCTAGGGTTTTGATAACCTAAAAACATAAAAAAATCTCCACCTCGATCACAAATCCTAGCAACCAATCCAATGATCTCATCAATCCAATCAACAAATAGAATATATTCCCAAATTTTGCGGTATTGGAATATACTCACTATGCGCCACAACAAGCGCGTCTTCACGTCTCAATAAATGCAGAGACTTTGTGTGTCTCAATCAACACACCCTAATGCACCATGACACAATACATCTCCCCAACGTCGTTACAATGACACTTAACAAAAAAAGTCCCTATCAATCAAGTCATGCAGTTGCGCCGCCAATATACCGCACCAAGACGCCAAACGAGACACGCCCAATAACGTGCCATCAACCAATGCGTGCACAATAACACGCCGCCAATCAATACATGCTCAATAACATGTAACCAACCAATCCGCGCCCAATATCGCGTCACCAATCAATCACGTGCCAACAAGACACGTCAATTGCTCCATGCCACGAGCCAAATCCGCCATTTGACCCGAGCCGTCTCCACCTTGACTTGAATCCTTCTAGCAACCAGAACAAGATCGCCCCATGCCGCTACTCCAACTCTTGCGAGTTCTTGTGACGGAAGAGCCCAATTGAGATTCACACGCCCAATGCTGCATGTTGGAGACCCGGTTGCGCCGAAACGCCAATTGCACGTGAAAATCCACATTCGCGCTAGAATGCGCGCCCGATGCTTCATGACAAAGAACTCGATGGCTGCCACAATAAGGAACCAGATTTTTCCCCCGACAAGAAACCTGATAGCTCCCACAACAAAGAACTCAAACTTGGTGGTGGGTGTATCAACAATATCCTCATCATAAAAAACGATTGATCTTCATCCCAAACAAATTCGCCCTCATTCCTCACAAACAAACCCCAACCCAAAAACCTGGCTCTGATACCACTTGTTAGAAAATGAGAGGGGATGCGGTGAACAACTTGTTAGGAATCAAGAAGAAACAATGAAAAGAAAGAAAAAGATGAAGAATCAACACAAGCAATTAACATGGTTCACTAATTTTGAGGCTAGCTACATCCACGGCCAAAACGAACCAATTTATTGATAAGAGACCAATACAAATAACCACACTTGTTAATAGACGAGTCCTACACCCATATATAGGTCTATACTACTGAATTGTGCCCAAAGAATCGTCCAAATGTTGCCAAAACAAATAAGGAAACAATTCCAAAAATTTTCTAGTCCGAACCAGGTCGCACGACCTGCTACAGTACCCAAATTCAGCAATCTTTTTCCCTTGACTTCTTGCTCGTTGCTTTGCAGATTTCAATGCTAGGGCTAAGATCACCCTAAAACATAACAGTACCCAATATGAAAGTATATATATTACAAGACTCTTCAAGTATTCGCTTCCAGCAAGGAGAGAGCAAACGAACCTCGCAATTCCCACCTGGTTTTGGTCCCCTAAACCAAACACCCTTTTCAAAATCGTTGAAAGTTTTACATACAACCATGGTACAATCAAACAAATCCTCGAATGTGATTCTAAACTTCATTTCTCTTAGACACCCCCATGAAATTCGTGGTAGATGACCCAGTTATCAAGGAAGCACCCCAACAAGGTCGCCATTTAACAAGTTAATGTCTCTGCATAATGATTTTACAAGTTGGGAGAACTTACGGACTGTCTTAGAACCAAAACGATCAGCTTGTTGGACAACTGTATCAACTTGACATCTTCACAAGAATCAACCATTTCCATCCTTGTTGCGGGTGACAGCACAAAATTCACATACCTACAAACCAGCACAAAGTTCTGATTTACCTTTCTGGTTATGTATTTCTCGACGTCCAAAATATTTTTGCTTTGTAGAACACTATCATCAATTTCCTTTGTAGTATCCTTTAGTGATGAACACTGGCTTCTAAATGAATTCAATTTTAATTCATGCGATGGAAGCTCCTCTATGAGTGAATTCTCTAGCTGGTCACTCCCATCATCAGTAGTTGTCGTGGAAAATGTTGTTGGCTCTAGTAGCTCCACCTTGTTTGGAATAACTGGACCTGAAACATCAGCTTGCTTCTTGGTTCCTTTGTTTTTTCCATAAACATGATTTTTTGTCTCCTTCGAGTCAATTACATACACAAATATAACTTCCATTCTACAACAACCATTAATGTCTACCTCGGAGGGAATGTAAAGCTAACATTGCATCTATTAACTCTTGGTAATGGATTAGAACTTGAATAACTTGGAATTGATGAAGTGTACTGATTTTCTCAACATGTACATGCTTAGAAAATAGTTGGTGCCACATATCACGAGTAATTTGATACCTTACATCTTGAAGTGTCACCAGAAGAAGAGTGCTCGGATCATTTTCTTCTTTGAGGCCTTTTGTCGAACACAGCGCAGACATGTTCGATCTTCTACTTCCTCCACCCAATTTTTCAGTCACAGGCCTCTCGTTGTATCTAGTATCAGCTGTATTGGTGAAGGTCTTGAACATATGATCCATTCATACCCCCCAACGGTCGATCATCTCATCGAATCTGCTGAAACTCTCGCCCATTTGATTCCTAATTACTTTGAAATTCTTGTCCACCCGTCAGTCCAGTAATTTCATTTGTGTGCCATTCCAAGGAGCTTCTTCTTTATTCCATTAAACTTTTCTTCACAGGAGGTGATCCTCGCAAAATCGATCGTCATATCTTCTTCAACTGATGAGCCCTAGTTCGGTTCGAAACCTGGCTCTGATACCACTTGACAAGATCCAAGCTATGGATCTTACCTTTTTCAGTAGAAATTGAAGAAAAAATGAGAAGAGAATGATACTTGAAAGAGAAAGAGATCAGAGAAGAGAGATTCATAGAAAGATTCGGAGAAGAAGAAGTTTCAGATTCATTTTACAATTATAACTAATAGAAAAAGCACCCCCCCTGCATAACACATTGTCTTGCAACTAACCTCAAAGTATTGCTTATTTTCACTCTGAGCCCTGGGTCATGACATAAAGCAACACATAAACTTCATTTGTGTGCATTTTGATTCTTGAGCACCCCCTTTTTTTGGCGGAATTTCTGTTAACTTCGTGAACTTGTAATTCTCGGGTTGGGTATTGGTTTTCGGAGCTTATTGATACTGTGTAATGCCTTAACTTCCCTCTACATGTTTTGTGTTGATTGGAACTCCCTTTGAACACTATAATGCTTAAAATCCGAGCCAAAGGTGGCTGTCAACTGTTGGGTAGAACATAGTTTGGGAAACGTAGTTTTTGGGGGGAAGCTACATGCTTTAATAACTTGGTCAATTCTTATTGGAATAGGCTGAAACTTGGTAGGATGATTATGTCTTATAACACTACAAGTTCATTTTTAACTTGGTGATGAAATTGCTTCTTTAAAACTCTGAAAAACCAAGCCAAAGTTGTTGGAAATCGTATTCAAATGTGTCAATACTCATGTATATGGGTAAGTATGGAGGTTAAGTTGAAAAAGTCTTATTTGTGAATCAATATCTTGAGATTTTTTCTTTTTGAGAAAAAATAAATTATATTTGAAACAGACTAGCTATTACAATCTAAAAAAGCCCTTTTACCCAGATCACGGGCTTTTGCGACGTTTTGGCGGCTCACAAAAACTAAACTACAGTTAGTGAATATACATGCTTTGCGTCTAATATCCAAAGTTTTGAATGAATATGAAAAACTCCTTCTCTCCCTTGAGAGCCAAGATCATACCTCTGGAGTCAGTATGGATGACAACGTTTTGGTGGCGTTCTGCGCGTAGCCACCTAAGAACCTGCAGGAGACCTCTTGATTCTGCCTGAAGGGCACTGGAGGCAGAAAAAGCAGTGTGGCCTGTTTTGGAGGATAAGAGTTTGTGGTCCAGTCAGCTGTACTAAAGGGTGCTTCATCTTTCCAGGCAGCGTCGACTTGGATTGACATCTCCTCCAATCTTTCTTCGAGGTTTACCATGCAATGGGTTGGATTCTAGCTTAGGTTATTTGGTTTTGAAGTTCGAGGAGAATGTGGTTGTAGAGAGCTGATCTGAAGACTTGATTTGCTGATGTTGGCGGCGAGATCTTTTATGGCTATGTTAAATATTTTGCTTTAGTTATGCAATTCAGTTAGCTTGTTCTAGATTTTAGTTCAAAGTTTGAATAAGTTGTTTCTATTCTTTAGGAGGAGGTTAGCTTCAAAGTAGAAAATCATAGTACTATCCCATGAACTTATGATAACTTAGTAGTCATTTTTGACTATTTAAGTGTAAGCTCCATGAGATAAAAATATGCATATTTCTTTATGCTATCTCTCCAATAAAAAACCCAACAATGTGGTATCAGAGCTTTCAGTTCTTAAGAGACATGTGAGTTAGACTTCCCTTACACTCACCATATCCTTTTTTGAAACACTACAAAACCATCCAACACGTGATGAATTCAGAACGTTCGTCAAATGCAATAGCACCATCGATGTTCAATGGAATGAATTACCAAATGTGGGCTGTCTGGATTGAAGTCTACCACGATGCCAACGACCTATGGGAAGCGGTTGAAGAAGACTATGTAGTCGCTCCACTATCCCTCAAATCTTCCATGAATATCCAACAAGAAAAGGAGTTATTCTAACTCCAGTCAAAGCTCATATCTATAACCATACCCATGACCCATAACCATACCCATACCTGTAACCATACCCATGCCAATGTCGACTCATGCTCTATAAGCAATGTCAAGAATGATATCTACTATTATTATTTTTTCAAATAATTTTTTTCAGTAACTAAAGCAAGGAAGAGTGTTAAATATTTTGCTTTAGTTATGCAATTCAATTAGCTTGTTCTAGATTTTAGTTCAGAGTTTGAATAAGTTGTTTCTATCTTTAGGAGGAGGTTAGCTTCAAAGTAGAAAATCATGGTACTATCCCATGAACTAAGGATAAGTTAGTAGTCATTTTTGACTATTTAAGTGTAAGCTCCATGAGATAAAAATATGCAGATTTCTTTATGCTCTCTCTCCAATAAAAAAACCAACAGGCTAAAAGAGACGTAGTTGTTGGTAAAAATTTGTTTTCCATTGCAGCTGCGTTTCGGTGAAGCCATATATCTTGAGATTTTTGTTAGTGGAATAAACTTTTGATTACTCCTACTTGTAGCTGAATGTAAGGGATTCAGATAATATAAAGATCTCATTCTGTAGTGCCCTGTGTGTTGCAGATACCTCGATCCAGCCGTACAGTGGCGGACGCAGGATTAATACCAAGGGGGGACAAATACCATTATAAAACACGGTTGAGTAAATGCGTTACTTGCTTTTACCAAAATAATTTTAACAAAAAATTATAGAAAGATATTTTTGTACATGTTTTTTTTTTACAAAAAATAGAAAAATGATGTATTGGAAGTTTTAAGCCTCGTCTAGTTTCTAAACTCGAGTTTTATGAGGCGAAATGAAATTTTGGGCATGACTACTATGAAATAACCTTAAATTTGAACGGTGGAACTTTATACATGTCGAAATAAAAAGAGTAAATTGAGATGTTCATAGACTTTGAGGGGGCGAAAATTGAGAAACTTGTATAAATAGTACAAAATTTAGGGGTGATTTTGAGGTTTTTGGAAAGTTTGTGGGGGCCACGGCCCCCCTTTGCCCCCCTCTACGTCCGCCAATGCAGCCGTACTTGCACTTACCCAAGTGGCACTCACTCGTATTGTGTACTTGAACTCCACATACACTGTATACATATGCTTATATACTGTGGGGGTTGCTGAGACAAGGCCCTCTCTCATGTCAAACCACACCAAGTTGGTGGCCAAATTGAGGGTTCGGGGGCTGAACATGTTTGGGTGTAGGAGGGGGTGGTATGGGGCCGGTTTTGTGTCATTTTGGTGCGGGCCTGGACCGGTTTTAAGCATGGGTCAGCCCCCTTGACATCTTGGCCAATGAGTAGACGAGCAATACATAAAACCGGACCACTACAAAGAGGGTCTACAGATTCAGGGTTAGTGGCATCTCTTTGCGGGTCCGGTTCTTACAAGGGGTCAATGCTGTTATGGTTCGGGTCGGTTCTGGGTCGGAACCGACCCATTGACAGCCCGAAGCATAACAGCCTCAAGGAAAAGATATTTGCAAGCACAAGACGCGGCAAGCAATCATACAAGTTCACAATTGTGGCAAGTCATTGTTAATGGATGACAGCCCGCAAGATTAAGATTTAAGCAATCCTAAATGTAGTAGATAACTAGGTTTCCATGGTGGAAGCAATGACGAGGCAAGTCATTTCTCCACCAGCTCGTGCAGGTTAACACTAGCAAATAATCCACAATATGGAAACGCCAAGCTCAAAGGCTCGTGTTTGATATATTTGCTGGAAATTACACTTCTACATTTCAAAGTGGCAAAATATTGCGTTTCATAGATATTGAGGCAGATTGAAGAAGGATCCGGTGATACCATTAATATAATGGAGCTTCAAATACAACTCTTCACCCATCCGGAGCACCCATTGATCCTCGTAGACTTGAAGGATTTAGAACCCCGGAATCTCATTGAGACGCAAAGAAAGAAGGACCAGGAAAAAGTTAGATTCAAGCACAGTGGTGATGATGAAGACAGCGGTGATGAGCTACATGATAAGGAAGACGTCGATGGTGACATATGTCGCGACAAATATAGTGAAGAATACTGGACATGAACAAAGCGTCAGTGTTGTGTAGTTATTGTGTTAATGAGATAACACCCACAATTGGTGTAAAAAAAAAATAAAAAAAAAATAAAAAATAAAAAAACGTTGTGCTAATGAGATATTGGAGTCCGCATACAGCTCTGTATAAGCTGCAATTTTCACCTACACAAGTTGTGTACCGAGTTACCAACAAAGCCGATGATGATGAAACAAGCAAATCACATCATATGCGATGTCTGCAATGGTTATACAAAGGGATTTACTTACCGGTGTGATTCTTGTGATTACGATGTTGATGTCAGATGAGCCGCTGAAGCGCAATCTATTGATCTTAAAGGTCATTCCCACCCACTGAAGCCCATGTTAAGCCCGGCTATTTTCCAGTGTCATGCTTTCACTGAGCAACACAAAGCAGGCTTTTCATACAAGTGTAACATACATGCTCTTTCTGGGCTCACGAGGATTGTGCGACCTTACCAACTATCATCAAATATAAGTGTCACGCTCACCCTCTCTCGCTTGTGTATGCTCATACAGGATTGGAATATCTGTTGCGGAATTGCAAAATGTGTGATGATCGCATAGAGCCTCTACATCATATTAGCCACAAAAAGAGGGTGAAGAATTGGCAAAATTTGCAATGCATGTGTGCTTCCTGTATCAACTTCCTCATATTACTTGTAGTCTAGTAGTTTGTGTGATAGTATGTGAGTCGGGTGTCTTGGTTTGTTTTGGTTAGTTTGTACTGCTTTGTAACCTGCTATGGTGCGTTCCTATTCGTTAATGCTTGTAGTGTATGTGACCACTATACTCTCCACAAGAGCTGTGCCGAGTTACTAAGTGAATTGCAGCACTCTCTTCATCCGCACCCACTCACTCTCCTTGGAACAAGCCAAGGAAAATCTGGATATTTCAAGTGTTCTACATGTGAATGTGATAGCAATGGGTTTATCTACAATTTGTCACAGAGACTTCCTTGTGTACAATTTGTCACAGAGACTTCTTCTCATTCGATTGCGCACTGGCGTGTCAAGATTGTAGCACCATGTACCACTGCGCAGTTTGTACTGGAATATTTATTGGACCACCACTGACACTCTGTTGTGCAGGAGAAATCCAAGCTATAGTTAAAAAATATGCTCATGGAACTGACAAAAGTAAACAATTGAGGAATGAAGCATTCTGGAGCACATGATCAGGTTGTGAAATGGTCATAAAAGGACACACTCTTCATAACACGAACAGATTGAGAAATGAATGCCGTTGACAAAGTGTCACTTTAGCAAATTCAAATTGCAGGAGCAAGTAACGTCATGTACCACAAGGAACATTGTAGACTTTCTTTCATAGGATGCCAACTGCCAACGCTGGTCAATGTAAATATCTCGCAAGTGTTTTCTTCACCTCCAGGTTTTCAAGTACTAGTACTCGTGTAACTTTATTTGTAGTGGGAATACTATTTTGGACCTTGTTGATTGAACAACTGTAAACTATAATAACCTCGCGGAATATTAGTAATGCTATCCTTCTAACAACATGTAACTTGACATGGACTAATCAAGTGAGTCATGTGCAAGAGCAGAGAAACAATACGTAAGGGTGTGTTAGAACTTAGAAGCATTGGTCGTCAAAATCCTGATCTGGATCCTAAAATCTTCGGTTCTACAATCCTTTCTAAGAGCCCAAAGTCACAGAATCTAGTAGACTCCTGATTCTGCGCATGGAATCCTAAAATCCACTGTGATTCTACTATTCAAACGACTCAGTTCAAAAAGCTTTTTGGGGCTGAGAACGGTAAAGTGCAATCCTGATTCAGCTTGGTGGTTTGACCAAGTCAACAGATTCCCCGCATACCCCGACCCCGAAGTCAAACAGACCGCCGTTCCAACTCAAAACTTCTTTGAAATCATCGAGTTGGCTAAAAGTAAGTCGACATCCTCCTTCCTTTTTGTGTTTGATAGAATGGCGTTGAAGTCTCCCACTACGCACCCTGTCTTGTCTTCTCAGAGAGATTCTGTCAAGCATTTTGCAAGAGAAGTTTCTCTTCGATCTATTTGGATTCCCATATAATTCCTTTATCTACAGGCCTTCCTGTAACCACTTCTTTGATGGTGCCACCAATAGCACTATACCTAAAATATTTAAACTTGGTCATTTTTCGTTTGAAATGAAGTAGCTAGGAGGAGGAGACTTGCTACATCTAACAAGTTAAAAGGAAAGAAATTAAATTAGCAAGTGAACTGTCTAGCCTACCGAAAAAACAATTTGAGTGGCTTCACTCTGTATTAAAGTATTAAGCGTGTATTTAACTAGTCTATTGTGGACTCTGTTGGAAACACCTTCCAACAATATTTGTGTTGAGCCCCTTAGGTGCCTAGCTATATGGACTGCTTCTAGATAAGGCGCTTAAACACTTGAAGTCTGATAGAAAAGAAGAAAAGAAGATAACGTCTTCAGAAGCAATTTGCTAGACACAGACAGAAGTCTGATATTAGAGCTTCAAAGAATTGGAGAGAGTCCGGAAGAAGATTTCTCAGCATAAAGAAGAAGATGTGGCAATAAAATATCAGGTTCATCATACAGCTGCTAACGTTGCGGATTTCACCTACACAAGTTATGTGCCAAATTGTCAACAAAAATGGTGACAAACCACCCAGAAGGCCAGAACCAGATCATGATACCAACCACCCTCTAACCATTTCTCGTCTTCATCTTATTTTGGAAAAAAAAAGGTTTACTCTTCTTTACCTTATTTTCAATTCAGTTTACTCAGAGACACAGTATATCCATATAATAAATGCAGACAGCTATTTTCAGCTGGCAATTATTAAGACGTAGCAGAGTATTCCAGCTGGGTTTGCTGCGGAACTGTATGTGATGTAACAGTACATGGTTAATAGTCATTTACTTAGGAATGTTCAAAATTTAGTGTTATACAGAACAGGATCTGTTCTATGGGCTCGTAGCTTGATCTCCACAACATCTGCTTTCAAATTGAGTTGTGTGTGCCCTCCGCACAGATTGCACTAGGCTTCAAAGTTAGAGAAGACTCTGTGTGCATGACGCGACGCGAGGCTTTAGGGTGCATTTATCGGTATTATCACAGAGAGTTAACAAACAACAAGTGCCCTGTTTAAAAGATGTAGGAGTCTAAAATCCTGAACATTTTAAGGTGCATTAATCGAATATTATCACTACGAGTTATTGCTGCATTAGAACTTTGATTCAAGTATACTGGCAAATTCTCTCAAAAATATATATATATATATATATATATATATATATATATATATACTGGCAAATTGCCAGTTCATGAAAGTGGCGATTTTTCAACCACCAGAGGCCCTCTGGATGTTCAAAACACCCCTGAACAGTGTTGAGTACGTTGAAGAAAGTCCATTCATTTGATCATGATCATCCACCATTCAGCAAAGTGAGAAACTTTTCAAACAGATCCACATTACGACCCCGGATATGTCTAAATTGGAGTTGCTATTGATGAACTGTTCAAATATCTTAGCAGTTTAGTAGCTCCAGGTTATCTATTTTTTTTCCTACCACCAAAGTCATCGCAATTCCATTCCCAAAACACAATGCAAATACATGCCTAATATACCATTTAGATGTAAAAGATCAAACCGTGGAGACAGTCTCCGTTTTTCATAACTGTGTCATTAACTACTACTACAACTACAGTTGTGTGAAAATCTCTGGATTGGTGATGTTTGGCAGTGGTCTCAGTATACATGATTTGAAGTAGAAAAACAAACGGATCAGGTTTTCTGGTAAGAGCTATAAGAAGAATATACACCATCGGAGAAATGTACCTCTGCTGAAGTAAATGATAAAACCACTCCATTGCTAATCGCCAGGATGCATGTATGCGAGAAAGTGCGTGTAAGAGCTTGGTGATAAGTGGCAACGCTTATTCCTAATCTGCCATGCACTTTGGCTATTAATGTGTGCTTAACCAAGCTTTTGCTAGTACACAGACGATCTCCAGCGTGTAAATGTCAGATATTTGCAGCTGGATAACTAGTTAGGGCGTTTCTCATTAAGTTGATTCTTGAGGAATTCCAAGACCGATTGGCGCTGCAAACAAAAAAGTAAAAGTCAACAACTTCTCCGATTTCAACACTGGTAATACTGAGAGCAAACCACTGAAAATGTACCCTTTGTTCTAGTTCAACTTCTTCGGATTCTAATTTCAAGGAGTCCAACATGTCAATAGCTTCTTGAAATCCATTCACTGCCACATCCTCGTTGCCGATATTCCTATCCACATCAGCAACTTTGGCAAGAGAGACGGCCACATCCAAAATCTGTATAGTAACGAGATGGAATTAAGTAGAAGAAAGTACGCTCGAGCACACTTAGAGAAAGAAAGAAAAAATAAAATATAAAATTGAAATAAACAAACAAATATTTCTAGATAAATAATCAGTCAGAGTCAGTTAATTTAAGGGAAATCCACGTACACTGTTTGGGCTTGTGATAAAGCCGATATCTAAATAAAGACAAGCTTTTCTAAAAAAAAAAAAAAGGAAATCCACAAGGATTGGTCATGATCATTAGTAACCCTCTAATCCTTTAAGACTTGGAAATGAAAGCAGATAATGCCACACTGATGTTTATAAAGGTAACTGCTCCCAATAGCGAAATCAGTTCAGTGAGGAAGTCAAGATGACTACAACGAAGCAATAGGTTGTAGCTGGGTAAAAGGATGCCACACCGTTGTTTTGTGTAATGTAGCCGTACAGTCGTACACCATATTTGGTTCAGCCAACAAAAAAGTCAAAGCTTTCATGAAACGTGGCTTTTCACTTTGGGCTAGAAGGTCACATTTTTAAGATTGTTTTTTCCTTTCCAAAAATCTATTAAAAAAGTTCAAATGAACACAAACGATAAAATCCTGTAGGAGAACAAAATAGTACTAGGTACTACTTATTGAAGATTATTCCAACTTCAATGACTGGAGAATCAAGCATTTAAACTGGTTTTCAGGGCGAAAGACAAAATCCCTACGGAGTTGCAACCATCCAAGTCTGTAAATGGATGGAAATTTTCACTATCAACTAACTGAAAACCTACTAAACCAACAATCAAAGGAAGATCACTGCTTCCATCCTGCCAAATAGATACCTCAAGAAATTCAGCTTGTCCGATCATTTTTCATATCTTCATATACGAGTATTTGTTTCCCAGGGTCAACGACAATATAACAGAAGCCAGCACATTAGTGAATCACTCTTCTGATGTCAGATTTCTAGCATAGCTAATTTCAGCAGAGGTGATAAAAACGTGGAGAATTACACTAAGCCGCCTCTGTCACCCCTATGTTCCGACTTCTAGAGTTTGATTTTCCTGGTGTTAAGTACTGAGAGTTGCTCAATTCATTTGAGATTTGATACATGTTGATATCCAGACAAATCCAAGAACATCTTAAACTTTTACTAAAAAACCCTGAATTCTAAGAGACCTCCGCCATTTAACACTAACATCGTGTCCTGTACATTTCTATAAAGGAAAAGTGTCTCCCCAGTTTCTCAAACCTCGGACAAAATAAAAAATGTGAAGGGAATATGGAATCTCAATACTTCATGGAATGACTTGACTAAGTCCAAAAGGAGATCACACTCTGAAAACACAATGCAAGTGATTCATAACATATTGGTTCCTCTGGCATACTGTTCCCCTGAAAAGGGACAGAAGACTGTAACGAATGGCTCTGAAATATCCCTTTAAAGCCTCTTAAGGTTCATATTCCTGATTGTAAAGATCTAACCATGCATCATATCCCTTAAGAGTTAAGGTCCATATTCCGATTTCAGAAATTCAACCATGCATCTCTGCTCCTGCTAATGTTTCCCCAAATGAAAAATCCACGAATAAGATCTTAAAAGCTCGCAATGGCAAAGGATCTCTCTTCGATGTTCCACGACAATGATTCAAAGAGTTTAGTATTGGTAAGATCTTAGTTCAAGCTACACAAGAATACATTTGATTAGGTCTTGCTATTCATATGGCAATAATCGAAGCTGTACCATGATCCAAAGATACATCAAAACTTTGAATGAAAAAATACATGAAGATAGATATGAATCTAACCTGAGAAACAGAACTTGGGTGGTTCTTGATAGCATCCCGTCGAACATTCAAAGATTGAAAATAGAAAGATCTAGCAGCTTGCAAGTCTTCGTCATAATACTTGAGATCCCCAATTTTATTAAGTGAAACAGAGAGCGTGTGTGTGATCTGCATAGAAGTTCATAAGAATGAAAACGGGCATTGTCAGGAAACCCGAAACATGCCCACAGAAGACGTCAATACGTTAAAACACAACCTCCAAATCAAGCGTCATAGTAGCGTGTTCCACAATACATCAACAAAGTCGAACATAGTATTTTACCTCCAAATCATTAGCTGCTACTTTCTTGAGAAAGTCCACACTCTCTTCAAAATATGATACTGCAGAACCAGCATCACCCAGTGCTCGACTGCAATATCAGTTCAGGTGTCAAAAATTGAGGTCATGCGTTCACTAAAGCAACAAGAGAAACAAAATGACTGATCCTAAGAAAAATTAATGAGCAATTCCAGCACTCCAAAAGTTATGAAATCAGATTCAACAAGAAGGATCACAACCTTTAGACCCCACCCACCCGAGAAAAGGAACACACAACAAAGGAAGAAGAGATTGGCGCAGATATAATGTGAGAGAGCATGGAAGCCAAGAACACTTAACAAAGGTATCCGCCAACATGTATATTACTATAAAAATATATGCTTCATGGTATCAGATGAAAGTTATGTCACAACAGAAGTCAAAGGTTGAACCAGAAACAACAAATAACAACAAAGATTTGGCATAAGACAAAACTTTTCAGATCTAAAAGGAGCAGAAACCTGCAACAAGCTCAGAAAGGTTGGATATTGGAGTCCCCATCAAGGTTTTAAGAAACGGAAACGGCTGACGTATCGGTCGCGGTTGAGTGTAACGGGATCGGACTATATCGGAGGGACTGTAACGGAAAACGGGGATCGAATGTGTGAATTTTAGAAAACATTCACGGACGTTTTCTCCGTTTTTCCCGTTTCTCCAACACGAAACGGCCGTTTTTCCCGTTTTTCCGACAAGAAACGGCCGTTTTTCCCGTTTTTCCGACACGAAACGGCCGTTTTTCCCGTTACCGACGCGAGATGGCCGTTTTTTGTGTGAATAAAATTCACACGACACGTAACGGGAAAAACGGTCGCGCTCTCTGCCGTTACCGTTACAACACGGCCGCTCCGCACCGCTTTTGCCGTTTTTCGAATCCCTGGTCCCCATAAGCAAACACAAAAAGACAGTTAGAAGAAACAAAAAATACTCTACAACTATGCACTAACCACTGAAAAACCAAACATTTGAAGCATGAAATGTCAATTAGCAAGATCACACGCTTTCTCAAAGTCCAACTTACACAGGATTGCCTTCCTAACACAAGAAATTGTTGGGTAGAGCCTTGTTTTATGTACCAGCCGTTTTATGTACTGACCCGGAGCATGCTTTTGCTATGATCCAAAGGAGAAAAAATGAGACATGATTTGTGGAGCGAAAGCTTGGACCCTTTTGGGCTTGGATCCGACCCGGTTTTAACAAGTTGTCTATTTATAGAGCTATCAGGGTTTATAGCGTTATGTTCAGCGTTTTCGAATTTTTCTTGTAATTCTCTTTGAAACATTCTCATCTCTTTTTAAAGAAATCTCTGCAACTCCGTTGATGTAGACTGTTTTCCGAACGAAAGAAATATGTATGTTTGATCCTCTCTTGTCTGTGTGTTTTGTTTAGAGCCTCGTTGGCTAGGATTGGGAGTAACGACGGCGGATGAGGTAAAAGAATCTGGAATTGAAAAATCTGATGGCCTAGATTATGCATACTAGAGTACTATCTATATGGAGGACTATCTGTATGGGAAGAAACTACACAATCGACTGGACGGAATAAAGCCGAAGCCATAAAGGAAGAAGACTGTAAGTTTTGGATCGACAGGTTCTGGGTTTAGTTTGTTTGACGTTGTCAAGGTCAGTGGGGCACAACGTTATTAAGGAGACTACTACAGCTTTGCAAGGCGTTGTCAGGAATATATGAGACCCCGTCTGCTAGTAAAAAGATGTATCTAATGAAGCATCAATTCAATATGAAGAAGACAGAAGGTATGGTTTATACTACGCAAATATTGCACACGCAGTCGGAGTTGTTCGCATGTAGGTACATGAGTAATCTAGGAAACCATCATTGGGATCTGGTAAAAACAAGGTGTATCTCATGAAGCATCTATTCAATCTGAAGATGACGTAAGGTATGGTTTGTACTAGGCAGATATTGCACATGCAGTGGGAGTTGTGAGCAGGTAGGTACACAAATAATCTAGGAAACAATCATTGAGATCTTGAGATACTTGAGAAGTTCATTGAACACGTGCTTATGTTTCAGTACATGTGCTTTGAAACTTAAGGGGTTTGTTGATGCTGATCTTGTGGGTGATGTTAGAGTACAACAGGGTTGTGTTTACCTTAGGTGGTATGGCAGTTTTATGGGGTTCTAACTTGCAGAAGGTCATTTCCCTTTCAACAACGGCAGTTTGGTATATTTCCGTCTTGGAAACTGCAAAGGATATGGTATCGTTCCAGAGGTTCTTAGAAGACTTGCGGGAAGATAGAGGAGTATGGCACCCTTTACAATGAAATCATAATAGTGCTATTTCTCTTGCTAAAAAACTAGCTCGAGGACCACGGATATTCATATCAAGTATCATATCATTTGAGAGTTGATTTACGACGGTCAGCTACAGCTTGAGAAGATTTGTGGCAGTGAGAACCCGGCAGACATGTTGCCGAAGGGTGGTACCCTTGAGAAACTGAAGTTATACGCAGCTTCAGTGGGTCTTCTTGCTTGAAGAGGATTACTTAAATTGCATGGATGAGGATTGCCTACACTGGGAGATTTAGTTCTGCTACGTGACGTTGAACCATTCTCCAAGTGGGAAAATTGTTGAGTGGAGCTTGGTTTTGGTGACCTGTCTTATGTACCAACCCGCTACACGTTTTTTCTTTGACCCGAAAGGAGAACAAAAAAGGAGACATGATATGTTGATTGAAGGCTTGGGCGGGTTCAACCCATTTTGGGCTTGCGTCCGGCCCGATTTGATTAGTCGACTATATAGAGCTATTAGGGTCGTATCATTATGTTGAGTGTCTAAGGATTTCGCTTTTCACCCTCTCGCGGACGTTTTCATCTGTTTTAGTGATATAACTCTGTAGCTCCAAGGATATTGTTGTTTACTTGTTTTACTCAAGGGAAATGCTAAACGTCACCCTTTTTTCTTCACCCTTCAAGTTCACCCCTTATGTGGATGTTTTTTATTGGTGATGTGATTATAGAAAAATCTTAAAATAAATACTACCAACAATCATATCTTGACACGTAGGAGGTGAACTTCAAGGGTGAAGAAAAAAGGGTGAAGCATAGAGGCCCTCTTTAGTCAAACTACGTAAATATGTGTGTTTGATCCTTTCTTGTACGTGTATTTTATTTTTTTGATAACAGAATCAACACTCACTAGCAACTGCTGAATCTTAACTTTGACGAACAGCACAAGTCACCACTCTGAACCCGCCCAAAATTTGTAAAAACTGTTGGGAAGGCCAATTGATCTTGTAATTCTGAACATTTTCTGCCGTCACCTTCTCGAGGATGAGAGCCAATACAAGCTGTATTCACATTTTCATACCTTTATCAAACTAAGCCTCGAATATAATCCATGCATCACTGATACAAAATACTTCATAACATCCCAACTATGCTTAAAAGACACGATGTTCTAGACACAAGCCCGCAAAGATGACAGAAAGATTCACAGCCAAGGCTACTCGATTATAACTGTTGGAGTGCGAGAATTGAGGCATTCAGTTTGCTTGGGATCAGTCTAAGCATTCGGAGGGGTCTCTTAGAGACCTCTCCTTTTCAATAACTGCATCTAACCAATGACATCACCACTCACAAAATTGAACAAATTGCCATCCCTTTCGTCTGCATTTTACGGATGTTTGACTTGAATTTACTCCTGTAGACCCCACCAATTGCCTCACCGAATCTGCCAGAATAATGTACCATTGAAGCTCGGAAACCACAACTTATCAAACTAGGCTGAGATATCAATTTCCGAAAATGATTATGCTTGAGGCATGGATGAATGGTTATGTGCTTATCATTCAAAGTAGATTCTTATTGTATAGTACATGCAAATAAGACAAAGTGGGAAGAAGGAATTGAATGAGGTAGTTTCCGGCAAGTTGCAACTGTGGGAGAATCCACTTCTTGATGGGAATGGAAATCTCAGGCAATATGTCAAAACTTTTGTGTTTAACCAATTTTAAAGAACTGGAAAAAAATATGTCCCCCCCCCCCCCCCCCTCCTTCCTGAAAAAGGTAGACGCGTCTCCCCAACATCTCCGACATCAATTAGCAAATTTTTATTACCCAACGCGAGGTAGCATTTAGGGCACATTTACCCGTTTGTCGGCACCCCAGACAGAGTGCCCGGTGCAACTTAGTTTATTAGTATCACAGATTACCTAGAAAATTAGCGGAATTTGTGACTTCACAGAGAATGAAACTTCTATAGAAACTTTTGTCCAGTGGCAATAGGTGATTTTCAAACCATTACTAACAAGTAAATGTTTGATTTGTGCTTTGGTACATTGACTAGTGATCCATCAACTCAGTCCACTACATTCATTTTTTCTCAAAAAAAAAGGTTTGCTCTCGGCTGGCAGATTTTTTCAAATTGACTAACATTAAACGGAGATGAGTCTCAACAATACAGTATTCCTGCCACGGGACAGAGTAATATAGATAAGGTTTTCTATCAGTATGTCAACAGAGGGTAAATGATTTTTTCAGTCAAAAGTAAGAGAACTGTTTCATTAAAGGTCCTTATCAAGGGAATGGGAATGAAATAGTGTGCAGCATACTCCAAAGAACAGCATTACCATTATTTGGGAACTAACAAACATACAGTCAATTCACCAAAACAGCTATAACCAACTTCTTTACAATGATTCAAGCATAAATTGTGAACTTATTAAGTCCATACAAATCCTTTAATCTTACATCCTCTGTTCCAAAAAGGATGACTTGTTTGACTGTTCAGGGAGTTTTAGGATACGATCTTTGACTTGGAGTTACAAAAATATCCTTGTCAAGTTTGATGCTTTTTTGGAAAGTGAGGAAGTAGAAATTTGAAATGTGGAAAAGTATATTTATTTACTTTTGGTAAGTGGACGTCCTTTTTGGGACATCCTTTATGGGACATCCTTTTCAGGAAAGGAAGACGTCCGTTTTGGAACAGAGGGAGTATTAAAATAACCACGTCAAGAAGACATCAGTAATTTAACTAACAGCCCGCCAATTAATATTTTCAAAAGATAAAAGGTCAGATAAGTGCTTTTAAGCTTATCACAGTAACTAGACCATCACAAATATTTGCTGCACGAACACTCAACCCTTGAAATTTGAATGTATATACATGTGGCCCTAAAGGTTAATCAACCACATTCAGAAAATCTCTCATCAAAATAAGTGAAACAAATATGTGCACGTATTTGGAGTTGGATATAATCAGTGGTCGAGTTCGCATCACACTGAAACCGTAAGATGACTTCAACACATATGCTCATAAAAAACAGGTATACATTAAGTTAGCGTTATATATACTTTGGAACAAATGCAAGCCGAAGGCACCATCATGCTGTAGCGCAAGCATTCAAGAAAGCAAAGAAGGACAGTACTAACCAGCAGTCACCTAGCATACCCAGAACTGCTCCAAGCTGTGAGCATAGTTCTGAAGTGTTTCCCATCAATTCTAACTGTTCTCGAATGTCTTCTGCGCACAAGATGAGTCTAGATTTTGCACTTTCTACATTCTGGGCACGAAATGCCTACGCAAGAATTAAGCCAAATAATCACATATTTAATACCAAGGAATATTAAGAATGTTGATAGAAAAGATAAAGGCGACTGCAAATTGCATGTTCGAAAAACAGTTCAACAGACTTACCCTCATTGCTTGTTGGACCAAAAAAGCACCTCTCTCCAAAGAAACATCCTCGTACATCACGGTTTTCTTCTCCGCAGGAGCTTCTTTTTGGTCTTCCTTAGTCTGCGGCCTCTTTATCCTTGCATGGCCTTCAATGAAGCGATCAACTACATTCTGAAGATTTGTATCAGCTTCAATCTTCTCAATGTCCGCTCCACATAATGGACAATCCTTAAAACGTGATATACATACCCTGACCATTTGCAACGCCAAGGAAAATGGAATATTAAGTTTGCATCCCCAAGGAAGGGAAACATATAAAGAACACAGATAAAATTGATCCATATGTCCTTACCTGCAATATACATGGGTACACGGTACACATTTGCTACTATCAAAGAGGAGCGCTTGACATATCATGCAACTGAATGGGCCTAGCTTAAATGTTTGAGAATCATATCCGAAAGGGCACTTTGCAGGAACAGTAGCAGATTCTACAGACTCTTGTTTGGCCTTGACTTCTTGCCCTATCTGATGTTTATTTGAGCTCTCAGCAACCTTTTTTATGGAAGGGTCATCAGGACGAGCAGCCTTGACAAAGGGACAAACAGGCGTCATTTGATCAATACTCTGCAATAGAAACATAAAGAGTTTCTCTTTAGATCCCTCCCAAAATTCATTGTTAAAGGGATTCAAAATAAATGAAAATGTATTCACACCAGAACACCAAATACCTACACAAACTAGTGACCCAAAACCCAAGAGAAGTTTCAAGTCAGATCTACCAAAAGGTTTTCAACGTTTGTACCTTTTAGAGGAAGCAACTGCGAACAATTTCGCAAGCTAAGAGCTCAAGTATTGCAAATGGGAGATATACTATCCAAGCAATACAGGAAGATTACACTAAAAATGCAAATGAAACAAAGATTCACTAGACTGGTGATATGACTACCTTACTTTTCAAAGATATACAAATGTGATAAATGAGAAAACTTGACCATGAGTTCCTTCTGGAAGGACCAAAGAAAGCATTCTACCCATTTACACTCGTAACCATATCTTCAGGAGCGCCTACAAGACGGTCTAGTGCATAAAATCCAGCCCCAAAATCACACATTCTAGAAATTATATAAGCATGTCTATAGTATATTTACATTTTATCTTTAAGTGACCTGTTTTTAGGCTCAGTCTGGCATAGTAAACCCATGCATGAGTAACTCTCTAACCAACACCACTTTCTGGAAGATACTTTGCTTGATAATTCTTAGTTTTCATCAAAGGTAATGTTTATCTGGGGGAATGATTTGGGTTCAGTAAATTAGGATCATAACCCCTAACGTTGAACTAGTTAGCAATCATGAACAACGTAAGACAAAATAATATACCCATGGACCACGAGGACTGATACATATTGCAACAGGCCAATGGTATTCATACTACATCAAAAACTAACCAGCAGATTTGCTGCTTTAAATCTGAATCCCACCTATCTAAAAGAAATCATGCAAACACTGGGTCTAAAAAATAGCATCTGAATATCAGAAGATGTTCAAGTAAAAACAAGCATATGATTATTGGCCAGCAACTTCTTGACCCTTGCAACAACATCAAGAATTCAAGATGATGAATCCCATGTTGTAAATTTAAGTCCAGAAAGCTCAAATTTTTACTTGCAGCGACTGGATATCATTATCTCTCGACACGGAAAATCAGAAAAGCAGTTCTGGACCTTCTGGACAGTAAGTGGAATCAGGGGCTCAGGGCAGAATTGAAGGGGTCCCATATATAGTTGAGTTACTCATGTTTCTGGGTGAAAACGACATTTTGAGCGGAACTTGTGACATAGTCATGAACACCGCCTTGGTTTGTCCAATTTCGTTGACTTAAGCATCCAAAAATATGTTATTGCTATTTTAGAAATTTTTTGTTTCTTTAACAACTTTTAGTAGGAATACGCAAATCAAATTCCGTAAATTGGAGATTTCTATCTTCATAAATTGATAGTATTAAATAATTTTCATTTTTGGAAAAATCCGAATTTGATTATTTTTGGGTATTTAGGCATTGTAAGCCTTCGGGCAATTTATATTTTCTCCTATTATTAAATAATATTCAGCCTGCTCAGGTTGAGAGTCGTTTTATCTTCCGGAGATTGACTAAAATTGATTCCATGCTGCATCAACTGGATATCACTATCTCTCTACCCACAGATTCATAGTCCTCACCTCATCAGGTTTGTTAAGACAATTTCTCTGCTTTGTTGACGAGAAAAAATACAAGCTCTGAAGTCTAAACTCTAAAGACAGAAGCTGCACCAACTCTTAATTGCGAAACTAGCTCTAGAGAAAATATAACACACCAATAGGCTTCTAACAGGATACTCTAGTTCTGCAACCCAAAGCCACTGCAGCCTTACTACGACAAGGTTGGCTCGGAGCATCTGATACTAATTCAAACATGCAAGTGAACGATTCCCAAAATCTAGATCATATAGATGATTAAGCAACATAAGCAAGCCATTGTTGATATTAACCACCACAAAGCACCCTATTAGTTGAATATTCAATACACAACTATTGGATTCCGGGCATGTTGTCACGCAAAGACCTGACGACCGCATCCAGTGTGATCACTGATCAGTCAATTTCTGGCTGACAGAAGTATCTAGCATTTAGCAACCTATTAATACATGGTGCACCCTAATGTATATTTCCATCTCCAGATCCTCTGCAGCACTCCTTTCCTATGGCCTAGTTACCAGGAATACCCCATGGCCCATGCCCATCATAGCCACTCAAGTGGATGACTAACTAAATAACTTGAGAATCAGCCTCGGGTCAAGTGGACTAAAATGCTCATCCCAAATTGCTAGGACACTTGAGTTTGAGAGACACATGCTTAAATGAGCCATCAGGAGACATGTGAAGCTCCTTTCATTCTTATCTTCCCTCATGGCTATCTGAACCTTTATAAAATGAATCGTTTTTTTTTATGATAATGGCTTTCCTTTCATTTCGACCTTCTGGCCTTCTAGAACAAAAATGGGTATCAATGCTATTTATATTAGCCATAGTGGCACTTAGTTCTATAAATTTTAGGGTTTGGCATTACCATGTTGTGTTTGAGATCCTAGGATTGACTGGACTATTCAGGAAATTGACTCTAGTTTCTTTCTCCTATATCCTTAATTCAAGATCATTTCTCTTAATTCATCCTAGTTACACACCAATTGTGAGATTAGCGCTCACAAAAGCCCAAAGAGAACTCAAATTTGACCAGGGAAAATATCAACCTATGCAATGAATCATCCAAATCGTTCAATAGACGAACAGGATCAGGGATGATGAAGAACCAAATTTAAATATACGAGTAATCAATTCAACGCAAATGCTAGAAACGCGAGAGGTTGAACGAGAACATACCGATTTGTGAGGTCTAATCGTTGAGTTTCAAATAAATTGATTGCGATGCTTCACCGATCACTGCGAGTTATAGGGTTTCTTGTTGCGGCTGTTGTTGTTGAGAGAAAAGAAATATTGATGCGATTGGTTCGTGCTTCGAGAGGGAGTTCAGGAGGTTTGATGATGATGGTGAGCAGATAGGAGGAGAGAGGATAGAATGGTTGACACGTGAGAGCGAGAGCCTGGTGGTTTCTGGCAAACGCGTGCGAGCAAGTGCCTCTCAACAGCAATTGAAACTAGGGCAATTAACAGAAACCATCCCTGTGGTTTGGATATTTACCAACTTAGTACCCTAATCTTCGGAAAATACCAGTAATCACCCTTTTGGGTGACCAAACGTTTGACAGGTTACACACACCCTTCTGTCACTATCGGTTAGTTTTAATATTCAATGCACATTTTTTGGACTAAAATGCCCTTAATTGTTTGGGATTGACTGAAATGACCCCACATAATTTTGTTTTACCAAGTAAAGTCTCCTTCCATGTCAGGTCATTCTTCCCTCTTTTTCTTACATTCCCCTCCCATTTCACTATGTTATCCTCTCTAGTTTCTCCCAACTTCCCTACAGTCAAATTCGTAGTTTTAAAAATCGGACCGAACATGCCGGTTCGACCGCTGAACCGGCACTTGGTCTGTCCAGTTCAGCCTTCGGACCGCATATGCAGAACTGGTCAAATCGACCGGTTTACGGCCCAAACGGCAAACCGATCAGGTTGAGAACCGACGTGTTCTCGCTTAACTTCAAAACTATTGGCAACAATGGGAATCAAACCCACATCACAGAGGTGGTAACCACAAACTCTTACCGCTGGGCCAATCACGCTTTTGTGTGAGAATCTACATTTTAGTATAAATAAAACAAATCCCGGAATTTTACATTTTAGCATTGAACCTTGTTTTTTTATATTTTCTTTATTTTCTCATTTTATAGAGAAATGTTTATTTTTTATTTTAAACAAACTAGTAGAAACACTAAATGTAACAAAAAAATATTTGGATTTTAAACTCTTACAATAAAATAATAAAATGTGTAGTAGTGATATTAAAAAATAAATAAAACTTATATTACATTTTTGGTTCTCAAATGTTGCTAAAGTTGTACAAATAAACTATTGTATTAAACGTTTTAAAATACGTATATTTCAAAAATATAAGTCATAATGTGTAGAGGTAAGTTGCTCATTAATTAATTAATTACTTTTTAATTTTTAAGTTATTAAAACCATATGTTTTCTAAAATTGGTTATACTACTATTCACTAGTTTGATCACATGTTGGTCACATTTAGGTAACAATGCCAATTGTTAATTAAATGTATTAAAAGATAATAAAAAATATTACTTATATATTATAAAGAAACAAGCGGTTGAACCGGTTGAACGACCTGTCCGACCAGTTGAACCGCAAACCAGTGCTTCATCGGTTCAATAGTCGGTCATGTTCTTAAAACTTTGATCAAATTCCTCCATCTTCCCTCCTTGTGCATCACTCTCAAGTAAACTTCTATGACACTCTCGTTGTTCATACCTTTGTTATTATGTAAACTACTCATATTCATTTTCACTTGCTAATAGTTATTATGCTAATTTGTCTTAATAACATGAGATCATTAGTAATAAGAACGGTTATTTGTTATACTAAGTTATTACTGCTCTAAAAAACTAAAAGAAAACAACTTGAATTTTGTAACTTTTTGTGTTATTAGAAAAGCGATGCCTTGTTCGAGCAACTATGCCCAATGGAAGGGTTATATGTATGTGAAGACGGTATGTAACTGTCGTCGACGTGCTGAGATAATGGCCACACACTCGAATGAGAATAGGTTTAGGTGTCGTTTGTACTACAAGTGTCGTAATGGTGAATGTACTTTTTAAAATGGGTGCAACCCAGTTGGTTTTACAAATGGTTGTATTCAAGTGGTGTAACTGAAATCGCATTTCTTGAGGATGGAACAATAGGTCAGAATCAGTGCTTTGTTGCCCAGAGTGTTTGAGCTTGCAGTTTGTGATTTTTCAACATGATCAACAGCTGAAATTGACATACTTGTTACAGTCATTACATGTCAGACTCTCCTTAATGAACTCAACCAGGCTACTAGTGAGCCTTGATGTGAAAATAAAGTTATTATCATACAATCACATAACACGACTCCCTGAAATAAATATAGTTTTTGATATACCAAGGAAAAACACAAAATGCTTCAACTGCAGTTCATATCCACACTCTCATAGATGTGTGTCGCCTAGATTTCTCGAAGTTTTTGGAGTCTCCATCATTGAGCGGTATCAGGATTCGTCTTAAGCAATCTCCAACTGTAGGCAAGCACTTCGACCTAAGTACTCCGAATACACATTTAGCAAAAATAACTAACGTAAAGAATATTATCACGATCATTTAAGTTATAAGTTATCCTGATAAAAATAAACGTCAATCATTTTAGTGTAGCATTGATGATCACTTTATTTCAAATTTCCCTACTTGAGCGCCAATCAATTCAACATCAGTTGATGAAATTAAAGCACAATGGCTCTTGAACTATTATGTACACCTACCTCAGATGTTGAATTTCGATTCCTCTGGCCCCTATTCCTTATTTACTGTTTCTCCATTTCTCAGCACTTGGAACTAACAAGGGAACCAACAAATTATTAGAAACTTAAAATACTTGTATTTTTTTCTTTCAATAATAGAACCACTTTCGAAATTCTATAATTCATTATGAAATTCTGAGAGATAGCATGAAGAAAAACACAGCAGTAGGAAACAAGGAAGATACAAGTAAATCACAACTCTTAGAAACTTTGAGACTTGAATATGTATGTGGAACTTCTTATAGGAAAAGCACTCAAATGAATTAAACTTTACACAAGTTCTTAGAAGTTTTAAACATCAACTACTAGGCTCATAAAAAATAGAAGTTACAACAGTTTCTAGCAGCCCCAATATGAGCCAACCATAAACTATAAGAAAATCAAACATGGATTTTGTACCTTACAACATGTAAAACCAGAAGTATCGAGTCATACTGACGAAGAATCCAACCAAAGGATGCAAACTCCAGGAGACAATGTAGTTATTTTCTACCGTACTTTAACTTGAAACCCAAAAGAATAGATAGTACTAGAGAGCATTAAACTATCGCAAAATAATATGAAATTTTATTAATTCAAGAAATACCATTTAGGTCTCCAATTACTCAAGCTATAAAAACAAGACATAAAATAAAGCAAGCAAACCCTTAATTTTGCAACTCTCAAAGAATGTTAATAAAAATAGTACATTGACAAACAAAGATTTACCAAAATTTTTAAGATTCAAACACAGATTCGTCTTATCTCAGAGACTATCAAGCATATCATGTCTTTTACTGATCGACAAAGAAAAAATGAAATCTTAAAAGCCCAATTCCAGATCTGGACCAAAGAATCTCATCCCAGGACATGATTCAAAACAATATACTAGAACACTAGTTCATGGGTCTACCAGTCTCAAACCAATTGCTTCGACGATTGAAGTAACTGAAAACAAGAATCGCTAACGGAATCGCACGAAATCGACAAAGAAACATATCAAATTCCTTCAACTGGTTTTCATCGGTGTTCAGTGTCTCTCTCTGGTTTCTCTCTGTACCGCATTTGCTCTCAATTTGGGTGAGTGAACTATTCAGGACACATCTGTAGTATCTATAGTATGGGTTAAATAAAAATCAAGGTAACTACACGGGTATAATCGACTATTAGATCTTCCATTAGATATGTTGCCCAAAAGGGTTGTATATGGTAGTTTTAAAGGCTAGGGTAGCGACATCGTAAATGCCCAAACCAGAGGGGTGGTTTCGGTCAATTACCCATTAAACTAAACTCAAACCCTTCATAAGTTCATATTCTTCACGATTTCATAGCACGTGAAAACTATTTATTTATTCTTTTTAGGAAAAAATATTTATATTTTTTGGTACAATACTTTTCCACATTGTTCCTGCCAAATGTGTGCGAGCAAGTGCCTCTCAACAGCAATTAAACTACACTGAAACGCTTCATATTCTTCGCGATTTCAAAGCACCTTAAATAATTGTTTATTTATTCTTTTTAGGAAAAAATAAATATATATTTTGGTACAATATTTTCCCCACTATTTTTTTATTTTATAATTTTTTTATTACCTTGGAAGAACGACATTGTAACTTGTAACTATAGAACTTAATATACAATTCTACACATCCCAACAAGCAAATGGGTGCTAGCTCATGTGGTTAAACTATTCATAGTTCCTGCACACCAAATCTCAAGTTTAAGACCCCCTAATAAGCATTAAGATAGACTTTAAACAAAATAACATGACTTCAACAAGTCATTATTCCAACAACTCATGGGGGCAAAGATGGTTGGATGTGTGGTGGCGAACGAAGTCAATGATAGAGCTTCAAGTTCAAAGTACATAAAATATTCACATGACCAGTCCTGTACAAAAAATATCAACATGAGATCTAAAATTACCTTATAGTTAAAAATAGTTGCATTATATTGTCTTCTTTCATGCTTTTCATCAAAGATTAAAACATAAACAACCATCCCCTACAGGTCTAGTTTCTTATAGAAACGGAACTTAAATTTGTAACTGGTTACACCGAGTTGCGAGTGGAATGCATACGGACATAAAGTTAACTCAACATCATTTGTCGCCACAGTTGTAGAAGGCTCAAATGCGGATGACATGGAGGCTATGCTACTAGTTGATCCATCTCTTTTCCCATACCGCAGCAAATTACGTTGAAATTCCCTTTTCTCAAGCTCCTGCATTCTGTTGTATATAATAGAAAAATGTCAAATACTTTGAGATTATAAAATGAATATGGTTCTTTTCAGTACATCAGAAGATTGATACAAACATCAATCAAAGAAAGCTAAATAAAAACATAACTTGATTATTGATAAAGTGAGAAAAACAAAAAGAATTTATATAAAACTCAATTAAATCTCCCATGTATCCTATACCATGTTCAAACTCCATACACCAATGTGAAGATATACTCTTTGATTATGAACTTGACTGATAATTTAATTAATTATGGCCATGTTATTTGTTTAGTCGTCATCTTTAGAAATTTGATAATTGGTGTTCTGCAATATGAATACACGTTTCTATAGATTGATTTTTCATAAAAAAATAATGTAGCAAAGATTTATATATATTATTTAGGTAAAAATAGTTTACCAAACTAGTATATCTGAAAGAGCAAGTGTTTTATATAAATTATAACAAATTATTCAGAGAAACTAATAAAGAACTCTAGTAGTAGATCACCTGAGTACTGCTACTAGGGAGAAAATCTTTAAAGGTAATAGAGCTTCTTGAGACGGCCCTAATAGAATTAGGTTCAGCGACATTAGCCGGAGAGACTTGTTGATGATACATTCGACCACGTGGAGATAAGAAATTGGAAGTTTGGATTCCTAGTTGCAGCTCGAGATTAATGTTTTCTTCCACTCTCGCCCCTACCATAAACCAAAAAAATGTTATATTTAATTAGCTTAACCCCACTAAACATGTTTACATTTTCATATTCAACATACAGTCTTTCATTAATTTTTGTCTTTAAGTAAGCAAATTATTCAACATAAACACTAGAATAATGAAATAAAGAAACTATGAAATCTAGTAAGTTCATAAGCAGACTTAATACTTCAAAGAAGATGTTGGTGGAAAATTTAACTATGCGATTTGAAACATAATGAAATAATAAAAATTATGTAAACAATATACTCTTACAAGATCAGTGTTAAGAAATGGGTCTTATTCTCTTCGAAGAAAGATACATATTCATTTGCATAAATGTCATTAATGCACTTGAATATATATATATATATGTATGTATATGTATATATATATATACAGAAGTGTTCGGATAAAGTTAAAATATATATATATATATTAACTTTGTCCGAACACTTATGTTGTATAAAATTTTATTTTGGCCGCAACAATTTCCAAAAGTCTCATTTTGAGATAATTTGTCATTTCATAAACAATGTTATTGCACACGGAACCCATGTCATTCAAAATCATATCCCTCTATGTTTAGTAGTTAGGAAACATGTAATGCGAAAACTTGTGTCTAGTATAGGAGAAAGACACACAACGGCAAATACACTTATGAATATCTTAATATATTTTGACAATGTGTCAAACATCCATGAGCTTTTGACTTAACTACTAAACAATACATCAAGATAAACAAGAAGAATAAAACATTCAAGACTTCGATTAAGAAGAAAATCGATCAATATATTCTCACTCGAATAGAATTGTACATTCTCCCATTAAGTTACGTAAAATAAAATTGACACAACCTCGTGCCCTTTCGGCAAATACTATAATTGATGACATGATGATTTATTTTCCATCTTAAGTTTTTATTCAGAGTATTATTTTTTAGTTTAAAAATGTGAGTCATAGTCTCTATAAATTTATCCTAAAATTTTTTAAAATAATGTTGATCAAAAAAACAAAATTAATATGTATGAAGAAGGTGAAAAAAATAATTTGTACTTCAGTGAATGAGCAAGTACAAGCAGCTATACTTGCACGCTTCCTCTCAAAAAATGATATATCAACAATTAAAAAAAAAATACCTCGTGCCAACTCAATATTCGTGTGTATCATATACATCTAAACACAACAAATACTTAAGAAATTAATCACACACTTAGTTAAAATAATGAGATAAATGTTTAGTTTAAATCAATAAGTACATGCAATTGACTTTTTATATGAGCTATAGTCAGCAATGGAACATTCATAACAACAGTTTCGATCTTACGTCTGACGAAAAATTATTGAAAACATAAAATCAGAAACTCATGAGTCATGACGCATACAATTAAACAATTAAAATCATGAGATAAATTAAAATGTCCGCAATAATCAATTTTTATAGAGAGTTGTAGATAACTTACTATTTTCTCCTCCAAGATCCTCAACTGCACGTACAAACCTTATGTGAATGTCATCATACCAGGGGAGTCGATGTGTGTTAGACCAGGCATAAGATCGAACTCTTCCAGGATATCAATGGCCTATCAAAAGATTCAATGTTAAGTCTAGGTTGTTCATTTTTGTTCATGAAAAACAGGAAAAAGTGCTTAGATGAAAAAGAGAACTGCGATATTGCTTATTACGACAACAACGAGTGAGTGAACGGTAGAAATACAATGAAAAATAGTTGTAGGAAGAAATTTCCATCATCTATGTTCTTTTATACAGAAGTAAAATAAGGTCAACTTGGTCTTCTTGAGTTTTGAATGTTGGAACGAATTATAATTTAGTCAAGTCATTGAATTCTTCAGATGATGACAACTAAACGTCAAAGTTTTTTATTAAGAAAAATAGCGTATAGAAATAAAATGAATACTTTTTATTAGAGAATTAACAAATGAATACAATTTGTAAAAGAAGTTCTACGTAAACACGGGGTCTTCACGTACTAGACTGAAATTATTACTAATACTTTTGATCGAAAACCATCCACTTCCATTTTCACACTGATATAATGTCTAATAAAATGATGGAGCTCATGTAGAACGATAAAAGAAGTTATAAGTTTGATGAGAAAGAGAAATAAGACTATAGTTACATATTTAGACATCCTCGTGGGCCGTATTTAGAGCATTCTCGTTTTTGAAGAAAAAATAGAAAAGTAGATAAAAAAATGTAAAATTCTGAAACTTTTAGCTAAAAGAAAAGGAGAAATTAGAAAAATAATCTAACACTTTTGTCCTTATGTGAACATACAAAAGAAGATGTGAAACAAACTCGTTAATTACTTTACAAGTCTATGTGTATCCTTTTCTTCTTCTCATGTTCTCATTTAAAAATCTGGTGTTATTAAAGAAATGACAAAGTCTTGACTCTAGATAAGTATTGGCGGTCTGATAACCACAAATATGGTTATACATCGAAATCGAATGTTATCTTATACGAATGTGTATTTTTGTTAATTATTGTTTTCAGATATATTTTGTTACTTTTGATAATGATGGATGAATTCCATAGTCGAAAAATGTTTAATTAGTTCAACACACACACACACACACACACACACACACACACACAATGGTCTTTAAAATTAACTATGATGTGAGCTAAATTCCATTCCCAAATTCCAAATTTGTGTTAGGCTACAAATTCATGGAAGGACCTTATTGTGAAATAAAATAAATTGACTACAAAAGAATAATAGGGAAGTATACAGAACGAGAAACGTCGAAACTCCATATTCATAATTAAAATTTTTATACTCAACATCTTGCTAATATGGATAAAATCATTAAGAAAAATATAAGCCATCTAAAACATTTTACATAGTCAACCTTCTCTTCAAAAATAATAAAACCATATATAGAATGCTCAAATTTTGCACGATTCACTTCTAGTACTTCAAACCAAGTGAAATATATATTTATCTCCAAACAATTTACTCGATAAAAGTGCATTCGATACTTTATTGATCGCATGTTGCAGTTACCTCTAGAGGAACACATAAGATCGTTACAACGTCAACATAGACTCCATTTAAAACTCATTACTTAGTGGTAGCTTGAGTTCGTATTTTTCATTAAAAGCATCACCAACCAAATTTCGTGTTCTAACATTGACAGATGTTTGGAGGTGACACAAAATAAGGGGTGGATGGAGATAAAAGATAGCTTAGCACCTTCTGTAAAAAAAAATGCTGACTTACAATTAAACACTACTTTAGCAATTTGATTTTGTATGCATGCATGACTACCTAATTACTCTACTTTCTTAGGATTTTGAGTTTCATATCGATGTGATCATTTGAGTAAGATGTCAATTTAATCTATTGGCCACACTTTTGTTAGAGAAACGACTATGATAAATTTCATGAACGACCACACCTATCCATGACAATTCAAGTTTATTATTATTATTATTATTATTATTATTATTATTATTATTATTATTATTATTATTATTATTATTATTATTATTATTATTATTATTATTATTATTATTATTATTATTATTTGAGAAAGAATCATTTTATATGTTCTAGGAGATCTGGCTACTGATTTAAACCAACACAACACAACACACTGATAATAATTATAAACATATCTGTCTATTAGGAGTAATATCGTTGTGACATATCAAAGTGTAAATGACAATAACGAGTGAATAGAAACTAGCAAATCGTCTTGTGCATTGTACAAAATAATTTAAAAAAATGTTTTTGTAATACTATATTTCGCGAACACAATAAAAATTTAGAAATATGAGAATATCAGTTTCCTACAGGATGCGTAAGGATAGTAAGTTAAAATAATATGTGCAGTCCTTTAGCATAACATCTATTTATTGAAAAGTAAAGTAAAAAAATAGCATGTTGGCTAGCTAGTTGCTAAGGCACAAAGTCATGCTCACGCCAATTATCTAATTTGATATAAATGTGATATTCCATGTTATATGCAAAACAACAACCAATGTAAGGCATTTATTCAGGATCTACTCTACCGAGAAGTATGATATGCCATTACAATAAATTTCGATGTAATGGTCAATTTTATTGTCTTACCCTAAGTATTACATAATAGATGCGCTGAATTTCAATTAAATTTTATATCTTTGTAGACGCATTTGATTTACCTTTAACTATCATGTATATAACACATTAATTAGTTCAATATAAATATTATCCTTCTTAATTTTATATTTTCTTGAACTGCTTGGCTCTCAGTGCTCTCTTTGTGGAAAAAATAGTCCCACAAGATTATCACATCATCATTGTCACTTGAGTTGAGTCATCGCGAAGATGATAATAGGAATAGACGAATTTTTAATAGGAAAACATCTTAACATCTACGAAAAGTGACTTAGAAGTGGGAAAAATATGTGTATATTTATATTTATAACACATAAGTAATTATTTTTCCCATATTCCGTAATTTTATAACTAAAATAGCACAAGCTCATACAAAATCAATATTAAGTGGAATAGACTATACGATGATCTATGCTTGTGTCTAAAACTTATTATAATTTTTTTTTGAACTTTGAGAAGAGGGGTGAAAAAATGTGAAGAATCTTGTCAAGAACAAAAAACTACACTGATTAATGAATATGAAAAGTTTAATTAAAAGCGACTTCTATAATTTCGGATGAGCAAGTCCTGGTAGCTATGCATGGATGGACTGGCCCAAGAAAATAATATATCGGAAATTTAATGAAATTACCTTGGTACTAATTTAACATCCCCGTCGTTCCTGTACACCTGTTCACAAAAAAAATCATTAAATTGTTTTTCTCTCACCCTTAGTTGAGATTGAAAGTAGAGATTTTGTTTAAAAGGGTACCTGGAGCTGAATTTTTACATGAGATACATTCAGCCCTGTCACCTTCATCATCTGCAAAATCGATTTTGTAACCAAAAAAGAATATTAAAATAACGAAATTAGAGAATTGTTCAATCAAGTTAACAAATAAATCTCAAGAATTTAAATCCAAATAATCCACAATAAACTCCCTAAAAATTGATCCACAATAAATTATTATTTTAGGGAGAGGTAAAGAGCTTTATACCGTCTTCTCCACCATGTTGTTAAGTGCACATTCAAATATATGCTGAAGCTCATTTCTCCATCGGAGTCGATGCACATTGGACCAGACAGTATAGTTTGATGGCATGATCATAGTAGAATTTGATCCCACAACAATATGCTGATAAATATGTTGAAGAGTCATGAACGAGATCTTTGTTGGTGTCATGAAGTAGATCACACGAGTTCTTCTATCAGTAAAATAACTTATGACAGAGAAAGGAGAGCTTTGATGGAAACATATATTGAACTTGATCCAGAGACGACTGTCGGAGTGAACAACTTTCTCCTGACACGTTGTGGTTTGCATGTAATTGTTACCCTATAGAGATGACACATAATCCATTTGAAGTGTTAGTCGAAACTCAGGCGTGACTAAAATACCCTTGTATACATCCCTTCGATACAACTAATGCCATTTGCGAACATTCATGAAGGGATGCACACATAGTATCAGGCGTGAGTAAATTACCCTTGCCGAGCTATTATAGTCCATTAGTCAGGTATATGACATAATGTGTCGAGGTGCATTGTTTGTTAAATATAGCAATGAAATATGCTTTATTATTAAATAAATTAGAACAAAAACATGGTTTGTATCGCCAAGTGGTTAAAGTGGGTGATATAATATGATGCATTGGGAGCAAAACATGAAGTTGTTTGGTAGTCAATGAAAAGCATTGAGACATCATACATACATACGTACATACATACATACATACATACATACATACATACATACATGCTCTTACTTGCAAACAATGTAATACTGTTAAAATAATTTAAAAAAATATAACATATGATTTACATGCACTTTTATCTTATGATATAACTTCTGTTTCAACAATTTTACAATCTAGCATATGACCCATGGAGATTCACATGACAAAGTTTAAGCCGATTCATTAAGTGGTATTAGCTTATCTAGTTGGTTTTAAAGTTAATCTGTTTTCCTTCTATAATTAAGTTGAATTTATGTTCATACCTATATCATTATAATCTTATTTTTTCTCAACAATGAATCTAGTAAAGAGAAAAGTGGACTTATCCGATATTTACAGCTACTGTCACAGAGAGCAATACTCATGAACCAATGATTTTAGAAAGGTTTGATAGTAAAAAAATTATGGCGGATGGTTGAATGATATGAGTTCCTAACAGGTGAAAATGGAAAATTCATAAACTAAGTGGAAGAATTAGCACAGATAAAAAAATGAAGTAATTTAGAGAGAAGAAGTATTACAACTAGGTTCTCTGGTCGGAGAGGAACTGCTGAATTTTTAAATGGAAGATGCAAAAGAAATTTTCCACAAAATCGAGCAATGCATGTTGAATTGGAAGCGGTGGCACCAAAAAACCCTGACAACAACTCAGGAAAATGTTTAAATATGATGTGTTAGTTTATGATTTCTTACTATTTCTTACTGTTGTTAATTTCAGTTCAAGAATCTCAGATCATGTAGATTTGATGTATATGTGAATGTATGAATGATCTGAGAACTCTATAGGTGTATAGGTGAATATATAATATATGCGGCGCTAATCCTATTCTTGCAGGTAATTCAAGTGTCTTAGATTCAATTAATTAAGTTCTAAATTTCAGGGATATTCATGTAGTTTTCTTAATTTCAAGCCTTTTCTTAGGTCTAGGATCTTCCAGCATCGTCCACCCAATTGTTTAGGGACTAAATTGTTAAAAATATCAAACAAGGAAACCAAAATGGTGACCTAACCAGCCATGGGTGCAAGTCAACCTGGTTTGGTCGAGTGGGCGTTCAGGCTAGTTGGGACCCACTAGTTTGACCTTTCTTGTTGATAAGTTTAATCAAAATAGATCTCTTCTTCTAAAATTTCCTTAGATTTCGATCTTATCCTACCATGTGAGAGAATTTGATAAAGAATTGAAACATATCTTTTATTTAAATTTTAATTAGTGACATTTATCACATTATTTGAAAGATATATATTCCTTCTACAACTTTTATTGGTTTTCTATTATAAAATAATTGGAAGAGTTTTGATTTAAATATATTCTGGATAGAAATAAGTGTAACACCCTGAAATCTATTGGGGTCAAACTGTAATAAGTCAAAATTTGAGTCAGTTCTGTGAATTGTTAGTTCAGCAGTGCTTGCTAACATTTGTTCAATAGGAGATAGCTCGAATTTGAATTCAAATTGGGGAAATTGTGCAATTACTGGACATACTGGGCAAGCATGTAATTTCTTTAAAATTGAATCCTGGTTGAAACTTAGCTAAAATAAGGTTACTGATAAATTGTGTGGATTTTTTAGGATATTCAAAAGTTTTGGGGCAGGAGTGTAGTTTATAGAATATTCAATTTCTCTTTTATTCTCTTTATACCATAATTCTATGGAATTTGCAATTACATACCTAGTTCATGATCTCCACTTGTCATTATCCATTATATATTTTTGCCACATGACCCTTGAGGTGGCAACACCTCGCCAACTCAAAGCAGCATCATTTCAGCTAAATATACCCTCTTTTCCCTCATCGTTTTCTTCATCCATAGATCAAGAACGCATCCTTAGTTCTTATCAAGTACTTGAGGATGTTCTTGACCGCTATCCAGCGACTCTCACCCGGATTAGACTGATATCTGCTTGTCATACTCAATGCGTAAGACACATCTCGTCAAGCACTTAACATGGCGTACATGATGAATCATATGGACGAAGCATAGGGAACCCTACTCATGCGTTCCTTCTCAATCTCATTGGAAGGAAAATCATCCTTTGAAAGGGTGATTCCATGCGACATGGGCAAGAATCCTTTCTTGGAATCTTGCATGTTGAACCATTTCAACACCTTGTCTATATATGTACTTTGACTTAGGCCTAGCAGCTTCCTCGATCTGTCTCTATAGATCTTGATACCAAGTATATAAGCTGCATCCCCTAAGTACTTCATTGAGAAATTCTTTCCTAGCCAATCTTTAACAGATTGCAAGGCAGGAATGTCGTTTCCAATGAGTATAATGTCATCCACATACAAGACCAGAAATACAATAGAGCTCCCACTAACCTTCTTGTAGAGACAAGGTTCATCTTCATTCTTGATGAAGCCCAACTCTTTGACCGCGTCATCAAAACGTAGATTCCAACTCCTAGAAGCTTACTTCAACCCATAAATGTATCGTTGCAACTTACAAACTTTATGGGCATGCTATGGATCCTCAAAACCCTCTGGTTGTGTCATGTACACATCCTCAAGGAGGTTTCCATACAGAAACGCTGTTTTGACATCCATCTGCCAAATCTCATAATTGTGATAAGCTGCAATTGCAAGTAAGATTCGAATGGATATGGTCATTGCGACTGGGGAAAAGGTTTCATCATAGTCAATACCATGAATTTGTGAACCCTTTTGCCACTAGTCGGCCCTTATAGGCAATCACATTGCCATCCATGTGGGTCTTCTTCTTGAAGACCCACTTGCACCCTATGGGACGAGCCCCTTGGGGTGGTTCCACCAAAGTCCATACATTGTTGGTATACATGGATTCCATCTCGAATCTCATGGCTTCATGTCAATTTTGAGAGTCCGGCCCTTTCATGGCCTCTTCTTAGGTAGCAGGCTCATCATCTATGAGCAACGCGTCACCATACTCAGTCACGAGAAGTCCGTACCTCTCAAGCTCCTGGCACACTCTACTCGACCTACGAAGTTATTGTGTTACCTTTACAGGTTCCTCAACAACATTTTGTGGTTCCTCTTCATGTTCCATAGTAGGATCAGTGCTTTGTGGTTCTTGAATTTCTTCATGTTCTGCTGTCCTCCCACTTGCTCCTTTAGAGACAAATTATATTTTTAGGAACACGCCGGTCCGAGCAACAAACACTTTGTTCTTGGCAAGATTGTAGAAATAATACCCGTTTCTTTCCTTAGGGTATCCCACAAACTTACACTTACCCGACTTGGGCCCCAGCTTATCTGTTTGTAAATGTTTTACATACGCATCGCAACCCCATATCCTCATGAGCGAAAATGTGGGACGCCTCCCACTCCACAACTCATATGGAGTCTTCATGACCGATTTAGATGGAACACGGTTAAGGGTGAAAGCTACACATAATAGAGCGTGCCCCCAAAAGGATAATGGAAGATCTGTTTGACACATCATAGATCGAACCATTTCCAACAGAGTTCGAATCCTCCTCTCGGCCACGCCATTCCATTGTGGCGTTCCGGGTGAGTTGGGACAAGATCCCACACTCTCTAAGATAGTCGTCAAACTCTTGGATTATGTATTCTCCTCCACGATCCGATTGTAGAGCCTTAATACTCTTGCCAAGTTTCTTCTCTAATTCATTCTTGAATTCTCTGAATTTTTCAAAGGATTCAGATTTGGCCTTCATAAGGTATACAAATCCATATCAACTGAAATCACCAGTAAATGTAATGAAATAAAGATAACCACCTTTGGCAGGCGTGGAAAATGGCCCACATACATCAGTATGCACGAGAGCCAATTGCTCACTAGTCCTCTCTACTTTCTTATTGAAAGGTGACTTTGTCATTTTTCCTAATAAACAAGATTCACATGTCTTATATGATTCATAATCAAATTAGTCTAGGAATCCATCCTTATGGAGTCTAGAGATGCGTTTCTCGTTTATATGGCCTAAACGACAATGCCATAAATAGGATTTAAATCATTAGTTTTAATCCTCTTAGTATTTATGTTGTAGACATGATTGCTTAGATCAATGATATACAATCCATTAGATAGTTAAGCACTGCAATAGTGCATACTATCAAAATAAATGGAGCAACATTTGTCATTTATTGAAATAGTAAGACCTTTCTCGTCCAAACAAGAAATAGAAATAATGTTTCTGCTCATAGCAGACACAAAATAGCAATTATCTAATTCTAAAACTAATCCTGAAGGCAAAGATAGCTCGTACACGCCCACGGCCAATGCAGCAGCCTTTGCTCCATTCCCTACGCGCATGTCTATCTCCCCTTTGGCCAATCTTCTACTTCTCTTTAGATCCTGCACATTTCGACAAATGTGAGATCCACATCCAGTATCCATTACCCAACACGAAGAGAGTTAAATTGACATCTATAATAAAAATACCTGGTGATGGTGTAATCACTATTCCAACCTTCTATTTTCCAGATACTTTGGGAAGTTCCTATTCCAGTGTCCAGGATGACTATAGTAGTGAAACTTGTAGGGTTTTGATTCATGGATGCGCAACGGAAACAATAATTAACCATGCAAAACCCTCCAAGGATCACAAGTCAAGAGACATAACGATGGTAAAGGAAGAAATCAATAACACACCTTAGGGTTCTCCTTTGATGACTTCAAACGCGAATTGTGTCACGTCCTCTATAGTTGATCCACGTCTAGATTTGATTCCTAGATCTCCCACTCCTTGGTGCTAGCCCGGAAAGAGGAAGAGGAAGAAGAATCACGCAAAACGAGACGAACCAAAGGAGGTTTCGGCCTCCTTTGGGGCCGACGGGGACGGGCGGCGGGCTAGGGGGGCGGCGGCTCCTCTAGCTTGCTTGCTCTCTCTCCTTTTGTTCTCTCCCACTCTAGTTATGATCAATTATGAGCATAAGTTGTGGGATGGAAGGAAGGAAGGTCCTTTATATAGTCCAACAACTCCTTGCCAACTACCTAAAGGACTTATTCTAGTCCTACTAGAATTCAATTTAGTCCCTTCCTTGCAAATTAGTCACTACTAAGTTTGCAAGGTTTTGCAAAGTGATCCTTCTAATTAATTAATCCAATTAATTAATTCCCAAATCTAGTTCAACTCTATCTAGCGTGTGACCCCATAGGTTCTATCTAGTTGGTAGCAACAATTTGCTAATATGGAGCGGTTTCTAGCAAAACATCCATTCTAGCCAACTAATAGAATAGTCATCTTGACAAACTTTGTACAAGTAATTGTCTCATCCCTTTGTCACCATATCGGGATTGGACACGAGACATACAAGTCACACTCGTATATCCAATCCATAGTTTCTCGATCCCTGGGAATAGCCTTATTCGTGCAAATAACATCAATATCCCATATTGATTTATTTGAGTCTGGCCAGACATTCTATAAGCACTATCCCTCGAGTGGCCTAGGATATTTGCTCCCGTTATTTGGGAGGGAAAAATTCTATCTACGTCCACTACGATCTCTAAGCTTGCTTCTTACTGTATCCAGTACACGCCTTTATAACTACCCAGTTACGGTGTAGCGTTTAACGCTACCAAAATCACAATAATCCACAACTAGAATATCTAGTGACTTCAAGTCTAAGGATGACAATACCATTGCACCGCGAGAAGCGCTTGTGACTCAACATAACGTGTATGTAGCCTTCTCGGAGATGGGTCAATCCAGTGCGACATTACCCTTAATGCACACCAATGTGTTGGATCGTGATATCTCCATATCGATCCAACCCCATACTAGTCTATAGATGATTGTCCCATTAATCATTATACTGGACTAGGGATATTTAAGATAAACAACACAATTGTAAATCTAAGGACTTCATTATATTAAATATCCAATAAATAATAAATTAATTCTAGCCACAGATGAATTCATACTAAACTAGATTGCCTCTAGGGCATCTATTCCAACAGTCTCCCACTTGCACTAGAGCCAATCTGGCGCATCTCGTATGCCCATACTCCTAGTGTGCCCTTCATGCTTCCACTGCGTGAGAGGCTTTGTAAGCGGATCTGACAGATTCTCATCTGTAGGAATCTTGCATATTCAAACGTCTCCTCCATCGATAATATCTCGAATCAGATGAAATTTCCTAAGCACGTGCTTGGATTTCTGGTGTGACCTGGGTTCCTTCGATTGCGCGGTCGCCCCAGTGTTGTCACAGTACAACTCGACTGGATCTGCAATGCTAGGAACCACACCAAGTTCAGAAACAAACTTTCTGATCCAAACAGCTTCCTTTGCTGGGCCATTTGCAGCAATGTACTCAGCCTCTGTTGTAGAATCAGCCACCGTCTCTTGCTTGGAACTCTTCCAGCTCACCGCTGCTCCATTCAGGCAAAACACATATCCCGACTGTGATCTAAAGTCATCTCTGTCGGTTTGGAAGCTTGCATCAGTGTAACCCCTTACACGCAACTCTTCCTCACCGCCAAATATCAAGAAAGCATCCTTAGTTCTTCTCAAGTACTTTAGGATGTTCTTGACTGCAATCCAGTGACTCTGACCTGGATTGCATTGGTATCCGCTTGTCATACTCAAGGCATATGACACATCTGGTCTAGTACATAACATGACTTACATGATAGATCCTATGTCCGAGGCATAGGGAATTCTACTCATGCGTTCCCTCTCAATCTCATTGGAAGGACAACCACTCAGTGATTCCATGTGACATGGGCAAGAATCCCTTCTTGGAATCTTGCATGTTGAACCGTTTCAACACCTTGTCACATATGACACATCTGGTCTAGTACTTTGACTTAGGCCTAAAAGCCTCTTAGATCTATCTCTATAGATCTTTATACCGAGTATATAGGCTGCTTCCCCTAAGTCCTTCATTGAGAAACACTTCCCTAGCCAATCTTTAACAGATTGCAGCATGGGAATGTCGTTTCCAATGAGTAGTATGTCATCTACATACAAGACCAGAAAGCTACAGAGCTCCCACTAACCTTCTTGTAGACACAAGACTTATCTTCGTTTCTGATGAAGCCAAACTCTTTGACTACTTCATCAAAACGTCGATTCCAACTCCTAGAAGCTTGCTTCAATCCTTAAATGGATCGTTACAACTTACAGACTTTGTTGGCTTGCTTTGGATCCTCAAAACCCTCCGGCTGTATCATATACACGTCCTCGAGGAGATTCCCATAAAGGAATGCTGTTTTGACATCCATCTGCCAAATCTCATAGTCATGGTATGCTGCAATTGCAAGTAGGATTCAGATGGATTTGGTCATTGCGACTGGTGAAAAGGTTTCATCATAGTCAATACCATGAATCTGTCTGAATCCTTTAGCCACCAATCGGCCCTTATAGGTAATCACATTACCATCCATGTCGATTTTCTTCTTGAAGACCCACTTGCACCTTATGGGCCGCACCCCTTCGGGTGGTTCCACCAAAGTCCATACTTTGTTGGTGTACATGGATTCCATCTCGGATCTCATGGCTTCTAGCCACTTCTGAGAGTCTGGGCCCTTCATGGCCTCTTCATAGGTAGTAGGCTCATCATCTATGAGCATCGTGTCACCGGAATCGGTTACGAGAAGTCCATACCTCTCGGGTTCCTGGCGCACTCTACTAGATCTACGAAGCTCTTGTGTTACCTGAACAGGTTGCTCCACAACTGCTTCTGGTTCCTGTTCATGTTCCATAATCCGTTCAGTGATTTGTGGTTCTCGAACCTCTTCAAGTTCTACAGTCCTCCCACTTGCTTCTTTAGAGACAAACTCTCTTTCTAGAAACACGCCGGTCCGAGCAACAAACACTTTGTTCTCGACTGGATTGTAGAAGTAGTAACCCTTAGTTTCCTTAGGGTACCCCACAAACTTATACTTATCCGATTTTGGCCCTAGCTTGTCTGATTGTAAACGTTTTACATAGACATCTCAGCCCCAAATCCTCATGAACGACAGTGTGCGACGCCTCCTACTCCACATCTCATATGGTGTCTTCATGACTGATTTAGATGGAACACGGTTAATGGTGAGAGCTGCACTTAATAGAGCGTGGCCCCAAAATGATAATGGAAGATCGGTTTGACACATCATAGATCGAACCATATCCAATAGGGTTCGATTCCTCCTCTCAGACACGCCATTCCATTGTGGCGTTCCGGGTGGAGTGAGTTGGGACACGATCCCACACTCTCTAAGATAGTCGTCAAACTCTTGGCTCAAGTATTCTCCTCCACGATCCGATCGTAGAGCCTTGATACTCTTGACAAGTTGCTTCTCTACTTCATTCTTGAATTCTTTGAACACTTCAAAGGATTCGGATTTTGCCCTCATAAGGTACACAAATCCATATCTACAGTAATCATCAGTAAATGTAATGAAGTAGACATAACCACCCCTGGCAGGCGTGGCAAATGGCCCACACACATCACTATGTATGAGCGCCAATTGCTCACTAGTCCTCTCACCTTTCTTATTGAAAGGGGACTTTGTCATTTTTCCCAATAAACAAGCTTCACATGTCTCATATGATTCAAAATCAAATGAGTCTAGTAGTCCATCCTTATGGAGTCTAGATACACGTTTCTCGTTTATGTGGCCTAAACGACAGTGCCGTAAATAAGCAGGATTTAAATCATTTATTTTAATCCGCTTGGTATTGATGTTGTAGACAAGATTGCTTAGATCAAGGACATACAGTCCATTAAATAATTGCGCACTAAAATAGTGAATATTATTCAAATAAAAGGAACAACAATTGTTCTTTATTGAAATAATAAAACCAACCTTGTCCAAACAAGAAATAGAAATAATGCTTCTGCTCATAGCAGGCAATAAATAGCAATTATTTTATTCTAAAACTAATCATGAAGGCAGAGATAGCTCGCACACGCCTATGGCCAACGCATCAACTTTTGCTCCATTCCCAACGCGCAGATCTACCTCTCCTTTAGCCAATCTTCTACTTCTCTTTAGATCCTGCACATTTCGAAAAATGTGAGATCCACATCCAGTATCTAATACCCATGATGTAGAGACAGTTAAATTGACATCTACAACAAAAATACCTGGTGGTGGTGGAATCACTATTCCAAGCCTCTTGTCCTCCAGATATTTTGGGCCGTTCCTCCTCCAGTGTCCAGGCTGACTGCAGTAGTGACATTCACATTTTGTCACACCTTTGGCAATGCCACCAACAGGCTTAAGGGCAGGTTCCTTGGACTTGGCAACTGACTTGCCTTTGCCCTTGGAGGATGAGGCAAACCTTTTGCCCTTTCCTTTCTGCACCATCATAATGGCCTTTCCCTTACCCTTGTTGATGCTCTGTTCAGCTGTCCTCAACATATTTAGTAAATCTGGCAGTGGTTTCACTATCTCGTTCATCTTATAGTTCATGATGAACTGTCCATAACTCTCGGGCAACGATTGCAACACGAGATCGGTTGCCAACTCTTGGCCGATCGGGAACCCCAGTCAGGCGAGATTCTCCAAGTACCCGATCATACGGAGTACATGGGGTCCCACCGGGTTCCCTTCCGCCAGATGACACTTGAACAGTGCCTTAGAGACCTCATACCTCTCTACCCTTGCCTGCTCTTGGAAGAGCTGCTTCAGATGCTCGATCATATCGAAAACATTCATGTTTTCGTGTTGCTTCTGAAGCTCAGAAGTCATGGTGCATAGCATAAGGCAGGCCGCATCATTAGCGTCATCAACACACTTTTGATACGCCTTTAGGGCAGCAGGAGTTTGGTTCTCTGGACCTTCTGGAACATGCTCCTCTATTCCGTACAGTTTCTTCTCTTGCTTGAGAACAATTCTCAAGTTTCTCTACCAATCAAGAAAGTTGGTTCCAGAGAGCTTTTCCTTCTCAAGGACAGATCGTAGGGAATGTGTGAACTCGATGAGTTGTTTGCCATTTGGAATTCTACAAAAGGAAAATACGCAAGTTTTAGTATTTGTGAATCTTTGACTATATTCAATAATGTCTAGTTTATCAAATATAGCTCCTACTATTTTTCTACGGATTAATAACCCTCAAGATATTAATCCGGAAAATATCCTTATATTTTCTAGTAGTCCAAGATCCATGTTTCATCTCCTTATGAGCTTGCTTTGGCAAGTCACCCATAATTTGACTACTTTAGGTAGGAACAATTCCAATTGCATCCCTTATGCAACTCTTGGTTCAATTGGGCAAATGACTCCTTATTTATCCATCCATATGGATAATCCCAATTGATTGCCTCTTGGTTTCTTAATCATATTAATAGCCTAGTTGTCTTCAACCTCTTATTTAAACAATTGCACATTACTAGCTTGTGCCATCGCATTCCATCATTATGAACCAAGTCGCCATGCTTTGGCACGCACGAACTTGATAAATAATGATGATAATGAGTGTTTAAATAACGAGAAGGCAAGAACACAATATTTGAATTTTGAGGGATTTTAAATTCAATTTTTAATTGTTTTGTTGATCAAAATCAACTAATCTATCTATTTGAGTTTGGGCACAACTCCAAATAATAGATCCAGGTTGTCTGATTATCTTATTATCCTAATTGCATGCATCATTCATACACCAACGACAAAATAATAAGACAATAAAGTAAACAACCACAAAACAAAAATTAAACGTGATGTGGATATGGCCTTTTTCTAGACTAAGATAATTCCAAGCCAATGGAATTATCTATGAACCCTAAAAGCAAACACATCTCCAGGCGTCTTGATCTTTTGGTCCATCCTTCATAGTCATGTGGAATGCTCCATGCTCCATGCTCCATCTTTTGTGGCTCCTTTTGGCTTCGGGCTTCTTTTCTTCAATCTTGGCTAACAATCTACTTTATCTAGCACTAGCTAACTTCTATACTAAATAAAATAAATCTCACAAGTTGAGAAAAAAATGGCACGCAGGCCATAAAACCCTAATTAATTATTACAATTAATTGATCAGCTCGCATGCCGTAAAACCAAACCACAAAATAAACATCCACATCAAACCACATCCTAAGGCCATATCCAATCACCATGCGATTTGCACATAAACAGTTAAAATCCAATTTTGACGCGCTTGGTCAATTTTAATTGATTTTAGGATTTCTAGGGTTAAAACGGTCCATGGGCCCAACTATCTAATTGCCCGGGCCCAAAAAGGTGAACCGCAAGGCCCTAGGCCCGGCCCGTAGCCCACGCGGCTAGGCCGTGGGCTAGGGCCGCCCGGCCCCTAGGGCGGCCAAGACTTGGGCGGCAAGAAAGAGGGGCGGTCCCCTAAAGGGGGCCGAACCTCTATAGGGAGTTGTTTCCAAAACAACTCCCTTGCCTGGTGCCCAAGTTTGGTTGTTTCCTTGTTTTGGAAGAACTCCTTCTTCCCCAAAGATGCCCAAACCCTAGATCTAAGATCCTAAAATTTCTAAAACTCACTAATTCATGCATAAATTAGATCTTGTTATGATAGATTATTGACAAATTGCATCCCATGCTTGATTTGTCTTGTTTTACGCGATAAACAATCAATTTAAGGTGTAAAACAACTAAAACGTAACATATAAACCACGTTTATGCTCTACGACCCGTGGCTCTGATACCACTGTAGGGTTTTGATTCATGGATGCGCAACGGAAACAATAATTAACCATGCAAAACCCTCCAAGGATCACAAGTCAAGAGACATAACGATGGTGAAGGAAGAAATCAATAACACACCTTAGGGTTCTCCTTTGATGACTTCAAACGCGAATTGTGTCACGTTATCTATAGTTGATCCACGCCTAGAGTTGATTTCTAGATCTCCCACTCCTTGGTGCTAGCCCGGAAAGAGGAAGAGGAAGAAGAATCACGCAAAACGAGACGAACCAAAGGAGGTTTCGGCCTCCTTTGGGGCCGTAGGGGACAGGCGGCGGGCTAGGGAGGCGGCGGCTCCTCTAGCTTGCTTGCTCTCTCTCCTTTTGTTCTCTCCCACTCTAGTTATGATCAATTATGAGCATAAGTTGTGGGAAGGAAGGTCCTTTATATAGTCCAACAACTCCTTGCCAACTACCTAAAGGACTTATTCTAGTCCTACTAGAATTCAATTTAGTCCCTTCCTTGCAAATTAGTCCCTACTAAGTTTGCAAGGTTTTGCAAAGTGATCCTTATAATTAATTAATCCAATTAATTAATTCCCAAATATAGTTCAACTCTATCTAGCATGTGACCCCATAGGTTCTATCTAGTTGGTAGCAACAATTTGCTAATATGGAGCGGTTTCTAGCAAAACATCCATTCTAGCCAACTAATTAAATAGTCATCTCGACAACCTTTGTACAAGTAATTGTCTCATCCCTTTTTCACCATATCCGGATTGGAAATCCAATCCATAGTTTCTCGATCCATGGGAATAGCCTTATTCGTGCAAATAACATCAATATCCCATATTGATTTATTTGAGTATGGCCAGACATTCTATAAGCACTATCCCTCGAGTGTCCAATGATATTTGCTCCCGTTATTTGGGAGGGACAAATTCTATCTACGTCCACTACGATCTCTAAGCTTGCTTCTTATTGTATCCAGTGCACGCCTTTATAACTACCTAGTTACGATGTAGAGTTTAACGCTACCAAAATCACAATAATCCACAACTAGAATATCTAGTGACTTCAAGTCTAAGGATGACAATACCATTGGACCGCGAGAAGCGCTTGTGACTCAACATAACGTGTATGTAGCCTTCTCGGAGATGGGTCAATCCAGTGCGACATTACCCTTAATGCACACCTATGTGTTGGATCGTGATATCTCCATATCAATCGAACCCCATACTAGTCTATAGATGATTGTCCCATTAATCATTATACTGGACTAGGGATATTTAAGATAAACAACACAATTGTAAATCTAAGGACTTCATTATATTAAATATCCAATAAATAATAAATGAATTTCTAGCCACAGATAAATTCATACTAAACTAGATTGCCTCTAGGGCATCTATTCCAACAAAACTCACACTTAGTCACGCCTTTGGCAATGCCACTAGCAGGTTTAAGGGCAACTTCTTTGGGTTTTGCAACTGACTTGCCTTTCCCTTTAGGTACTGGAAACTCGCTTGCCTTTTCCTTTGTTCACCATCATTATGGCCTTTCTCTTTCCCTTGTTGATGCTTTGTTCAAGTGTCCTCAACATATTGAGTAGATCTGGCAGAGGCCTATTGATCTCATTCATGTTATAGTTCATAATGAATCGTCCATAACTATCAGACAACGATTACAATATGAGATTAGTGGCCAAACTCTCGACCTATTGGAAACCCTAGTCGTGTTCGATTCTCTTACCTGATCATGCACAGTACGTGAGGTCCCACATGGTTTCCCTCTGAAAGATGAAATTTGAACAATGCCTTGGAAACTTCATGCCGCTCAACCCTTTCCTGCTATTGAAAGAGCTGCTTCAAGTGTATGATCATATCAAACACAACCATATGTTTCCATGTTGCTTTTGGAGCTCAGAGTTCATGGTGCAAAGCATGAGGCAGGCGACATCAGTAGCATCGTCAACGATCTTCCGATATGCCTTTTAGGCTCCATCAGAATTATTTCCTAGACCCTCAAGAACTTGCTCTTCTAGAATGTACAATTTCTTCTCTTGTTTGAGAACGAATCTCAAGTTCCTATACCTGTCTAGAAAGTTTATTCTAGAAAGCTTGTCCTTCTCAAGGACCGATCGTAGGGATTGTGATGAATTAGATGACTTGTTTTCTATTGGAATTCAACAAAATGATAAATACATAAGTTTTAGTATTTTGTGAACAAATAACTACATTTAATAATGGCTAGATTATTAAACATACATCTCACTATTTTTATCGGATTAATAACCCTCCATATTAATATGGAAAATATTATTATATTTTCTAGTGGGCCAATATCCATATTTCACTTCCTTTTGAGCTTGCTTTGGCAAGTCACCCAAAATCTTTATTTAGGTAGGAACAATTCAATTGCATCATATGCAACTCTTAGTTCAATTGGGCAAGTAACTCCTTATTTATCTATCCCATAGATAATCCCAATTATTTGCCTCTACGCTTTCAATCCAATTGAAGTAGCCCAGTTGCGTCCAACCTCTTACTTCAACAATCGTAGCTTGTGACGTCGCGTCACATCATGATGAATCAAGTCTCCTTGCTTTGGCAAGCCCGATCTTGATAAATCACGATCATGACGAGTGTTTAAGTTATGAGAAGGAAAAATGCAACATTAAAATTTGAGGGATTTTTCCTTTTAATTTTAATTGTTTTGTTGATCCATATCAACTGATCTACTTATTTGGGTTGGACAATCCCAAAATAAAAGATCCGGGTTGTATTATCTTGTTTCCGGCTTCTAACAGGATACTCTAATTCTGCAACCCAAAGCCACTGCAGCCTTACTAAGATTGATTCCGTGTCGTTTCTCTGCTGCATCAACTGGATATCACGATCTCTCTGCCCACAGATTCATAGTCCTCATCAGGTTTGTTAAGACAATTTCTCTGCTTTGTTGACGAGGAAAAATACAAGCTCTGAAATCTAAACTCTAAAGACAGAAGCTGCACCAACTCTTAATTGCGAAACTAGCTCTAGAGAAAATATAACACACCAATAGGCTTCTAACAGGATACTCTAATTCTGCAACCCAAAGCCACTGCAGCCTTACTACGACAAGGTTGGCTCGGAGCATCTGATACTAATTCAAACATGCAAGTGAACGATTCCCAAAATCTAGATCATCTAGATGATTAAGCAACATAAGCAAGCCATTGTTGATATTAACCACCACAAAGCACCCTATTAATTGAATATTCAATGCACAACTATTGGATTCCGGGCATGTTGTCACGCAAAGACCTGACGATCGCATCCAGTGTGATCACTGATCAGTCAATTTCTGGCTGACAGAAGTATCTAGCATTTAGCAACCTATTAATACATGGTGCAGCGTAATGTATTTTTCCATCTCCAGATCCTCTGCAGCACTCTTTTCCTACGGCCTAGTTGCCAGGAATACCCCATGGCCCATGCCCATCATAGCCACTCAAGTGGATGACTAACTAAATAACTTGAGAATCAGCCTCGGGTCAAGTGGACTAAAATGCTCATCCCAAATTGCTAGTTATACCCACACGCTAGTTAGAACAAACTCCTTGAAAATTACTCCAAGCACATCTCTAACAACAAACCTCCAACTACCACAACTTGAAAGTATTTCTTCAAATTATCATTTGTAAACACCTCTAGGACACTTGAGTTTGAGAGACACATGCTTAACTGAGCCATCAGGAGACATGTGAAGCTCCTTTCATTCTTATCTTCCCTCATGGCCATCTAAAACTTCATAAAATGAATCATTTTTTTTTAATAATAATGGCTTTCCTTTTATTTCGCCCTTCTGGCCTTCTAGAACAAAACATGGGTATCAATGCTATTTATATTAGCCATAGTGGCACTTAGTTCTATAAATTTTAGGGTTTGGCATTATCATGTTGTGTTTGAGATCCTAGGATTGACTGGACTATTCAGGAAATTGACTCTAGTTTCTTTCTCCTATATCCTTAATTCAAGATCATTTCTCTTAGGCCTCGTTTGGGTAGAGGATATGGTATGTAGGGATAAGGCTTATGCTGGGATATGAGTAAGGATATGAATGCTGTCTGATAAGCCCTGATAAGATATGTTGGCTGGCTGTGTTTGGGTGCTGTCGGATATGATGCAGGATATGAAGCAGGATATGTGCCAAAATGACTAGCATACCCTCAATGCTGCTATTTTGATAAAAGATTGGATGTTTCAAATTGATGAGAAAAAATGTATACAAAATGTATTACTATTTATGTTTATATTTTAATACTCTTTTTTTTTTCTACACAATAGTGACATAGTCAAAATATATACAAAATGTATATTAATACGCGAAATAAACTTGTAGTAAAATGCATACACAACAAATATTCATGGATACAACGTGGTCATAAGAAATTATGAAGTATAAATTACTACCTCCGTTTCTTCTCTAAGGCACATATTCGACTTTTTGACTCGTATTTGAGTCACTTTGACCGGGTGATTCGGATAGCAAAATGATGCATTTTTGACCTTTTTTCACCGTGTTATAGAACGACTTCTACTCTACAACACTATAACAGATTTATCAAAAAACTGCATCATTTTGCTACCCAAATCACCGGGTCAAAGTGACCTAGTGAATAGTGGTAAAAGTCAAACCGGTGCATTGAAGAAGAACAAAGGTAGTACTATATAGTACTTATTGACATATTGGCATGGTTTTACAAAACCTACAATAAACAATTTCCTAAAAAAAAAAAAAAAGAAAAAAAAAAAGAAAAAAAAAAACGACGAAATTTCAGCAAGCACAGTAAAATGTCATCATATTTATCTCAACCGTACATACTCAAATATAGTTATACAACCCCAAAATAATAGTTATCAAACCCATGAGGCCTCCTCCAAAATAAAGGAGGGACGTGAAACGGTGTAATAGCTGACAAGGTTTGGGGACAAGGGTGGGAAATTAGATAGTTTGTGGGGGTATTTTTGTCAACATACTAGCATCATAATATGCTATATTTTCTTATCCGAGCTTATACCTCCATGTTGAGGGTATAAAATTTGTTCATTAAAAACTACATCAGCATAAGGCAACATAACTTATCCTCTCTCTTATCCAGCACCCAAACACTTGATAAAAAAAGAGAGGGCATAACTTATCTTATGCTCCCTCCTTATCCTCTACCCAAACGAGGCCTTAATTCATCCTAGTTACGCACCAATTGTGAGATTAGCTCTCACAAAAGCCCAAAAAGAAGTCAAATTTGACCAAGGAAAACTTCAACCTATGCAATGAATCATCCAAATTCTTCAATAGACGAACAGGATCAGGGACGATGAGAACCAAATTTAAATATACGAGTAAACAATTCAACGCAAATGCTAGAAACGAGAGAGAGTCCGAGAACATACAGATTTGTGAGGTCTAATCGTTGAGTTTCAAATAAATTGATTGCGATGCTTCACCGATCACTGCGAGTTATAGGGTTTCTTGTTGCGGCTGTTGTTGTTGAGAGAAAAGAAATATTGATGCGATTGGTTCGTGCTTCGTGAGGGAGTTCAGGAGGTTTGATGATGATGGTGAGCAGATAGGAGGAGAGAGGATAGAATGGTTGACACGTGAGAGCGAGAACCTGGTGGTTTCTGCCAAACGCGTGCGAGCAAGTGCCTCTCAACACAGCAATTAAACTAGAGTAATTGACATAAATCACCCCCTGTGGTTTGGACATTTACCAACTTAGTACCGTGATCTTTGGAAAATACCAGTAACCACCCTTTTGGGTGACCAAACGTTTGACACGGTTACACACACCCGCTGTCACTATCGGTTAGTTTTTATATTAAATGCACATTTTTTTGGACTTAAATGCCCATAATTGTTTGGGATTGACTGAAATGACCCCCACATAATTTTGTTTTACCAAGTAAAGTCTCCTTCCATGCCAGGTCATTCCCCCCCCTTTTCTCACATTCCCCTCCCATTTCACTATGTTATCCTCTCTAGTTTCTCCCAACTTCCCTACAGTCAAATTCGTAGTTTTAAAAACCGGACTGAACATGTCAGTTCGAACGCTGAACCGACACTTGGTCGGTTCAGTTCAGCCTTCGGACCGCATTTGCAGAACCGGTCAAATCGACCGATTTACGGCCCAAACGGCAAACCGGTCAGGTTGAGAGCCGACGTATTCTCGCTTAACTTCAAAAACTATTGGCCACAGTGGGAATCAAACCCACATCACGGAGGTGGTAACCACAAACTCTTACCGCTGGGCCAACCACGCTTTTGTGTGTGAATCTACATTTTAGTATTTTTTTTTTTTTGTTTTTAAACAAAGCCTGCACTTTATTTAATATTGGGCATTGTCCAAAGCCAAGTAATTGTACAAGATATTGGGGCATTTTATAGCCTAGAATTTAACAACAGAGTAATCTAGGACCATATTTGCCAAACAGTCGGCAAGCCCATTTTAAGCCTGTTTACACCATTTAACCCTACCTATAAAGAGCTCTCGAAGCTTCAGTACTAAACCATCTAAGAGTCGGTTGTGCTCCGAGAAACCCACAGGCGGCGATCTTCTCTCTAGTCTCTGAGATAGGGTTCGAGCCAGAGATTGATTATCAGTTTCAATCTCTAGGCTTGTGAAGCCTCTCGCCATAGATTCCGTCAAAGCTTTATGCATTGCGTACGCCTCTGCAGTGAGAGGATCCCTTGTAAAGGGGATGGGAAAGGACATAGCAAGTCTGAAGTCTCCATTTGAGTTGCGAATCACACCTCCACCAGCAGATCTGTGACGATTGATGGAGATGGAGGCATCGATGTTCAACTTGAGGGAGCCCGGCGGTGGGGGGCTCCAAAGATCCGCCGATATTCCGCCATTAGAAGCTGCATCTGCGTATTGACTGTGATGTGGACATGCATCTGCAGTCCTCTGTCCTTCCGATGTTCCTGAAATCAACAATCCCTGACCAAGATAAGTGGTTTCATGAAATTCTCTATTTTCAGAAATCGATTGAATACCAATATCATTTGAATCTTTATTTTCAGATCTAAAAATCCGTCTATTTCGTTCTAACCAAATGTTCCAAAACAGGTAGCAAGGATTTGTTGATTTTCCTTTTCAAGATTTCCAAAAATATGCTTGAGACGATGATTGAAAGGGATATTATGCATAGGAAGATGCAGATCTATCAAAACATGTTCAAAGCATGCACGAGTCCAATTGCAGTCAAGAAAAAGATGCGAGGCAGATTCATCACTGCTATTACAACGACATCAAGCAAGAGGTAAAGAGACCCCTTTTCTGTTCAGATTTTCCCGAGTAGCTATGCAGAATGAAAAAGACGCCAAGTAAATTTTTTTATTTTATTAGGAATGTTAAGATTCCAAATATTATTCCAGAAAGTTATGCTATTAGAACTGGACGTTGAAATAATGTTTGAAGTAACCAGGGTACTAAAATTGGTGACAATAGTATGGTAAGCAGTTTTGATAGTGTAATCCCCGGTTTTTGTCTGAGACCAAATCAAGTTGTCCTGGTTTTTGGGTGAAAAAAGAGGGATTTGGATAATAGCTTCAGCTTCATCTCCAGAATTTTTTTTATCAAATCAACATTCCAGCAGAAAGTATCAGTGATTAAATCTGCAACCTTAGAGTTCATAGGAAGAGAGGGTGGGCTAAAGGGTTTCCTAACAAGTCCTATGGGAATCCACCTATTATGGTAAATATACGTGTTCTGACCATTACCAATACCCTGTCTTACAGCTTGAAAAACGATATTTTTTGCGAAAATAATACTTTTCCAAACATAAGAAGATCTTTATGTGGATTCTGCCCTAATAATGTCAGAATGGTAGTAGTACTTGCCTTTAAGCACTCTTGATAAAAGAGAGTTTGGGTTAATCAAAATTTTTCAAGCTTGTTTACCTAGTAAGGCAATATTAAAAGACTATAAATGTCGAAAACCCAAACCATCAAGATTTTTTGGAGTACAAAGCTTGTCCCATTTCTTCCAAATGATTTTATTTTTATCTAAATCATTACCCCACCAAAATTTGGCAAACAGTTTTTGAAGTTCATCACAAAAAGAAGTGGGAAAAAGAAAAATAGACATGGTATAAGTAGGAATTGATTGAATAACAGATTTGATGAGGACTTCCTTACCTCCAGGAGATAAAAGTTTTTCTTTCCAACCACTAACTTTGTTCCAAATTTTAGTTTTGATGCTTTGAAGATGCTTTTTTTTATTCCTGCCAATAAAAGTTGGGAGACCCAAATATTTTTCATGTAATGGGGCAGCGGGAATTTTCATTATTTGGGCAATAATAATACGGATATTACTAGGGACTCTAGGTCCAAAAACAATAGCGGATTTATTTTTGTTAATAAGCTGACCTGAGGATTCACAATATTGATAGAGAATAGAGTTAATAGTAATAGCATTTTCAATAGTAGCTTTAGCAAATAATATGCTACCGTCAGCAAATAAAAGGTGGGTAATATAAGGGGAATACATACCAGGTTTAACACCATTTAGAATATTTGTAGAAACATCATTTTAATAAGGCAGGATAAACATTCAGTACATAAAAGAAATAAATAAGGACTAATCGGGTCCCCTTGGCGAATACCCTGGGTTGGTAAGAAAGAGTCTGTTTGGTGACCATTAATTAAAATAGTGAAAGAAACAGAGGTCACGCAACTCATGACACGGTCAGTAAACTTAGTTGGAAAACCCATTTTGATAAGAATTTGGTGAAGGTAATCCCATTCAATTCTGTCATAGGCTTTCGCCATATGTAGTTTTAGAGAAAAGGAACCAGTGTTATTTTTCTGATTTTGAATAGTATGAATCGTCTCAATAGCTATAATAGAATTATCAGAGATATGACGACCTTTGACAAAAGTAGATTGTGCAGGATCAATAATAAGAGGTAAAATTTCCTTTAAACGATTAGCTAAAGTCTTAGAAATTATTTTATACGAAACATTACAAAGACTTACGGGTCGGAAATCCAACACAGTTTTAGGGGAGTTAAGTTTTGGAAAGAGCAATACAGGTCTGATTTATTGCAGAAATATCCCCACCGTTGTTTAAAAAATCCAAACATATGTTGATAACATCTTTTCCTATTATGGGCCAGTAAGTGTGATAAAAAATGGCAGGTAAACCGTCCGGTTCGGGAGCTTTAAGAGAACCAATAGAATTAACAGCATCAATGATTTCTTTTTTCCGAAAAAGGGGCGTTTAAAACTGTTGGAATAGATGCCCTAGAGGCAATCTTGTTTAGTATGAATTATTTGTGGCTAGAAATTCATTTATTATTTATTGGATATTTAATGTAATGAAGTCCTTAGATTTACAATTGTGTTGTTTATCTTAAATATCCCTAGTCAAGTATAATGATTAATGGGACAATCATCTATAGACTAGTATGGGGTTGGATTGATATGGAGATATCACGATCAAACACATAGGTGTGCATTAGGGAATGTTGCACTGGATTGACCCATCTCCGAGAAGGCTACATACACGTTATTTTGAGTCACAAGCGCTTCTAGCGGTGCAATGGTATTGTCATCCTTAGACTTGAAGTCACTAGATATTCTAGTTGTGGATTATTGTGATCTTGGTAGCGTTAAACGCTACACCGTAACTGGGTAGTTATAAAGGCGTGTACTGGATACAATAAGAAGCAAGCTTAGAGATCGTAGTGGACGTAGATAGAATTTGTCCCTCCCACATAACGGGAGCAAATATCCTAGGCCACTCGAGGGATAGTGCTTATAGAATGTCTGGCCAGACTCAAATAAATCAATATGGGATATTGATGTTATTTGCACGGATAAGGCTATTCCCATGGATCGAGAAACTATGGATTGGATATACGAGTGGGACTTGTATGTCTCGTGTCCAATCCAGATATAGAGACAAAGGGATGAGACAATTACTTGTACAAAGGTTGTCGAGATGACTATTCTATTAGTTGGCTAGAATGGATGTTTTGCTAGAGACCGCTCCATATTAGCAAATAGTTGCTACCAACTAGATGGAACCTATGGGGTCACTCGCTATATAGAGTTGGACTAGATTTGGGAATTAATTAATTGGATTAATTAATTAGAAGGGTCACTTTGCAAACCCTTGCAAACTTAGTAGGGACTAATTTGCAAGGAAGGGACTAAATTGAATTCTAGTAAGACTAGAATAAGTCCTTTAGGTAGTTAACAAGGAGTTGTTGGACTATATAAAGGACCTTCCTTCCTTCCTTCCCACATAACTTATGCTCATTATTGAACATTACAAAGAGTGGGAGAGAACAAATGGAGAGAGAGCAAGCAACAAGGGAGCCGACCGCCCCCTTGCCGCCGCCCCGTCCCCGTCGGCCACAAAGGAGGCCGAGACCCTCCTTTTTGGGTCTCGTTTTGCGTGATTCTTCTTCCTCTTCCTCTTCCGGGCTAGCACCAAGGACTTGGGAGATCTAGGATCAACTCTAGGCGTGGATCAACCGTATAGAACGTGACACAATTCGCGTTTGAAGTCATCAAAGGAGAACCCTAAGGTGTGTTATTGATTTCTAACCCTTACCATCGTTATGTCTCTTGACTTGTGATCCTTGGAGGGTTTGTCATGGTTTTATGATTGTTTATGCTTCCGTTGCGCATCCATGAATCAAAACCCAACAGTGGTATCAGAGCCACAGGTCGTAGAGCATAAACGTGGTTTATGTGTTACGTTTTAGTTGTTTTATACCTTAATTTGATTGTTTATCGCGTAAAACAAGACAAATCAAGCATGTGATGCAATTTGTCAATAATTAATCATAACAAGATCCAATTTTTGCATTGGATGCATGAATTGGTGAGTTTGAGAAATTTTAGGATCTTAGATCTAGGGTTTGGGCATCCGTGGGGAAGAAGGAGTTCTCCCAAAACAAGGAAACAACCAAACTTGGGCACCAAGCAAGGGAGTTGTTGTAACACCCCCAAATGGCACAAGCCGGAGACCCGGGGATGTCACTCCGTACCCGAGAGGAGCCCGGATACAAGGAGATTTTATAACATGGTTCGCAAGCACAAAACATCCACAATAATAATTAAATCCAATTGAAAATATTGCATTATTAAAAATCCAACATCCTAGCCACAACCCGGCATGACAAACTAAAGTGTTTAAACTAATAAGGAATTCAAATTCAAATGAAATACTACTTTTATTATCCCATGTGATGCGCGTCCCCTTCTACGCCAGACAACCATCTTCTAAACCTGTGGTGCGGAATGAAAAAGAAACACCACAGTACAAAATCAGCATGAAATACTGGTAAATAAACATCCAAACATGTAAAACGATGATGATGTAGTTATAAAACAATGACTCATTTGTAAGTAAGAGTTTTTCGCAAACACAGCGGTAATAAAGTTGACTCTTGTATTAAAACATAGAGTTGCCAATTCCATAATATTTCCAACCAATTTCCATAATCATTAGGAAAATCCAAAATCCATCGTTAACTTCTTTCCGTTAACAAAAAACCAAAAATCCATTATTAATTCGTTGTGACGGGGGAAACCAAACCATCTCGCAAGCATCCAAGACCTTAAGTGTCGACACCCCCCAAAGAATCTAGCGTCCAGAGGAGTGAGTACAGGGAGCTATCCGGGGACTTGCAACCGGATTAAATAAAAATAAATTGAAACGGAAGACCGAGATCAAACCGTCCAATGCCAATGGTAACCATACCACAATAATAATAAATGTCCCCGCACAACTATTCCACTTTACGTATTAATGCATTATCATTAACATGGTGATATTTCCAAGAAAAACATTTATCAAGTAGAAATCACATATTGCATGTCACGTCACATAAACACATTTTGAGACGTAAAGAAATACAAGAATTCGTTTTGACACGAAAGAGATAAGCACAACTAGGCTTGGCATATTTACTTACCTTCAATCTCAAGCAAAGCAAATCACTTCCTAGTAATACTCGACGTGTCCTTCGTCAACGAAATTGTCGCCTACAAATTTAATAGTATCCTAATCAACACATTGCACACGAAGTCCCATAGGTAAATGAAATAAATCCCTTACTAACTCTCCCCAACCTTTACTAAGGCGAACAACCTCTTTTTATAGAAAAATACATTTTATAGAGTTAACGTTTATTATTGTAAAACATAGCTATAGTTATAAAAATATAACTTATAAGATTAACTCATTATTTCCATTATTATAGGGTAGAGAAGCATATTATTTTTTCCCCAAAACAATAATAATTCTAATAGTAGTTCCTCCCAACCAAACAAGCCTTAGTAAAGAATATAAGTTTTAAACTAACTTTATATAAAAGAAATAACAAATTTATTTGAAGAAAATAACTTATTCTAATTTTGTTATAAGCCTATAAAAATAAATTAGAAATATATATTTCATCACCCTCAAATTATGTTTTTATTTTTGAGTAAAGATGAGTACCAAAAAGATCATTTTAAACTTGTGCAAAAAGAATTGTCCCTTATGGGGTTTGAAACCATGACCTTCTTCTCAAACTTAACCAAAGCTTTAACTATTAGCTTTTAACGACTGGGCCACTGCCCAACTTGTTAATTCAACCCAGACATTAATAATATGACCTAACTTTCAATGATAGTCAAAATTAAAAAGAACAAAACAAAAACAAGAGAGAGAGAGTGAGTCAAACGGGTTTTGTTCTTCATACCCGAACAAAAGGAAACGGGAAGGCATGGTGGAGGCCGACGGTGGCGTCGGTGAGGCGGGCAGAGGGCGACGACGCGGTGGCGGTGCGGCGTCGGGCTCGGCGGCGGAGACGGCAGCGGCGGCGGCGGCGGCCGGGAGAGAGAGAGAGAGAGAAAGAAAGAGAGAGAGAGAGAGAGAGAGAGAGAGAGAGAGAGAGAGAGAGAGAGAGAGAGAGAGAGAGAGAGAGAGAGAGAGAGAGAGAAATTGAAGGAGAGATTGAGAGCTATGAATTCGTATGGGAATTTCTCTGAGATTGGGGGGTTTATATAGGCTAGAGGGTGAGAAATCCGGCGAGGATTAGGAGACCCACTTCGAAAATTTCGATTTTGAATCGGGACCAAAAATTGGCGAAATTGGGTTGCTTGATGCTAAATTATCGAGTCTTGATGAGTTTAAATAGAATAGGGAGTGATTTGGGACAAACATCAACGAATTTGGTGAAGATTCGGAGTGGTAATGGTGGTGTTTGGGTTGGAGATGGTGTTCTTCCTCCATGGGAGAGTTTGAGGAAGAAGATGACTATTTTTAGGGATAAAGACACTTTCACCCCCACTGTTTTGGATAAAAGTCACTAGCACCCCCCTGAATTAAATAAAAGACTCTTTATAAAGTTGAGAAAATACATAATAACCCCAAATAGTTACTAGTAATAAAAATTAACTTCCTATCAATAAGATTAGCTCCCAACACTTATACTAATGTCATATTAACACCCAATATTATCATAAAATATAATAGTAGCATATTAACACCCAATACTTATAATATTATTATATTACCACTTAATAATTATAGTAATATCATAAATACCCATATTCACTAAACGGGGTATTTCATCCTTCCCCCCTTAAAGAGAGCTTCGTCCTCGAAGCTTAAACCAACCTCTCAACAACCACTAAGGTATGGGTCTCCACTTTATGGTATAATAACTAAGCGCAAACCTAAGGCTTCAAAAAATGACGTTTTTCAAAACGAAGGCTTCAAAACCGGAGGATTACATCCTTCCCCCCTTAAAGAGAACTTCGTCCTCGAAGTTGAAACCACACTCTAAACGACCCCCATCTACGAGTCTCCATTCTAGGGTATAACTAGCAAATGCAACCTAATATCACACACGATGAGTAACATACTATAAGGAGTACTAAAAGGACTTGTTTCAAAACTGATTATACAAAACCGAAGGATTACATCCTTCCCCCCTTAAAGAAGTGACCTATTTTCTCTACTAAGCCTTGTTTGGTTGGGAGAAACTACTATTTGAATTAAAAGTGTTTTTGAGGTAAAATAATATGCTTCTCTACCCTAAATAATAAAAGGAATATTTTATCTAATCTTATAAGTTATATTTATATAACTATAGCTATGTTTTTACAAATAATAAACGTTATAAAGGGTATTTTATTATAAAAGAGGTTGTTCACGTTAGCAAGGTTGGGGAGAGTTAGTAAGGGATTTTTTTCATAAGACTTTGTGTGCAATGTGTTGATTAGGATATTATTAAATTTGCAGGCAACGAATTCTCCGACTAAGGATACGTCGAATACTACGATTGATTTGCTGTGATTGCTATTTGTTGAGGTAAGTAAACATGCCAGGCCTAGCGCCCATATCTTCTTTCGTGTCTAAACTGCTTTTGCGATTTATTGTCTCAAAATTTAAATATCTACATGAACTGTTTATTTGAGAAAGTTTACTGATTTTATAAAGGTGATTCTATCACAACTATCACATGATTAATAAGATGTAAAGACGTAAAGTGGAATAGTTGTACCGGGGATCAATGTTATGAGATTGGTCGATGTGGACTACGGTCTCTCGACCCACTTTGTTTTATTTTGCTTGGTCGCAACCGCCCCGGGTTCGCTCCAGTACTTACCTCTATGGCCTCGAAGCTTAAACTAACCTCTCAACAACCACTAAGGTATGGGTCTCCACTTTAGGGTATAATAACTAAGCGCAAACCTAAGGCTTCAAAAAATGACGTTTTTCAAAACGAAGGCTTCAAAACCGGAGGATTACATCCTTCCCCCCTTAAAGAGAACTTCGTCCTCGAAGTTGAAACCACACTCTAAACGACCCCCATCTACGAGTCTCCATTCTAGGGTATAACTAGCAAATGCAACCTAATATCACACACGATGAGTAACATACTATAAGGAGTACTAAAAGGACTTGTTTCAAAACTGATTATACAAAACCGAAGGATTACATCCTTCCCCCCTTAAAGAAGTGACGTCCTCGGAACTCCAAATACCTCGTCTAAAAGGTGAGGATACTTCTTCCTCATACCATCCCCTGCTTTAATTGTCCATAATACCTTTACAATCCTAACACTCTTGGTACACGTGCCCCTTGTCATGATATCTAGAATCTTAACATGGTCAAATCTTCTGGTTCGGGATCCAATACATGAAATGGTATACAAAACACTCTTCCTTAGTTGCTACACATGGGGCAAGGTATTGTCCAAACATTTCACTTTTCTCTTCAAGACATAGTCGTATGTGATCATCTGAACACATTGTAAGGCTATGGGGTCGGGATCACAACTATCGCCCATTGATTATTTTCTATCTTATCATGCAGCACTACGAAGATGTAATAATATCACATATATCATACGATGCAACTTATCAAGTTAGATCATCATTGGGCATTTATAACCAATCTTCCAAGGACAATATTGCTCTTGGGCTTACTTTCCCATAGTAGGTCTCACAACAATATTAGTGTTCTCCATGTAGGAGTAACATCGTAAAACAATCACAATAATCTGAGCCAGAGTCAAGATTACTACATAAATTTATTTGTTCTAGTATTCCAAGTATATAACAACAATGTCAAAAGAAAGTTCACATTCGGATTTGTCTCCTAGTTGTTGGGTCTAACTTTTGAACACGGTCTTTGGTATTATATATAATAGTCTTATTATAATCCCCCTTCCAAATGATTACAAGCACGCTCTTACAACCACACAACAAGAGGTAGAACCTCTAGTAGCCCAATAAAAACATATAACTTTTAGATTAGCTCATCCGTGGACATCCATCCCATGAATCGAACAATGATTCGAGTAACAAGACTCCAACAATACACAACCTATGACAAAGTGCCTCAATTACATCAAGATTTAGATTATAACATGGCCAATGAGATCACACCCACAACTCAATCAGTGCCAAAGAAAATATCCTCATTGCTTCAATCATTTACCCAAGTAACTATTGCTATTGTCTCATAAGCTGTTCTTCACAGAGAGTAAGGTCATGAAATCTCTCAAGTTTCAAAGCAGGTACTCTTAGTGAACGTAAACATAACCCAATTAAAAGATATTAGATTATGATTCCCTAAACAATGAAAACACGTCCAAACAAATTATAGGCTCTAAAGACGATTCATAAATAAGCAGAAATCTCGTTCCCTTAACGATAGCTGAAACTCCAAAACTGATTTCCAAGGTCAAAACTATATTCGAATGGTACAAAACGTCTTATCTAACAAAAATAGAAAATTGAAGAGATAGTGCACAAGACTCCAACGCGACATGGTTCCTCCTATCCTTAGACACTTAACCATAGCCTGTGATATATGATGTTACCCGGTGGTTCCCTTTATCATTGTTTTCCTACCGTCATCTGAAAATTCGCCTCGAGCTAAGGAAATAAATAAAAATAAACCATGTGTACCCAAAATACTACGATACTGAGGCACATACTCCAAGCATCTTATTCATATTCAAATAGGTTCAACAATAACGAGACTCGCAAGCTAGTATTCGAATTCACCTTTGGTGATAAATCCTTAAAAACATATTTCTATTAACAAAGCTCCAAGTACATCGCCCGAGAAGATTACAACAACTAGGCGGACTCATTTATCCCGGTACACCATTGATTTATGTAACTCCAAGGAATTCAATATAAGCATAAAACTCGACAAATCTTTTAGAGGTTAATAACCATTCCGTTATCCCAAATAGTAGTTCAGTGACAATGCTCCAATCATATACGCCAAACAACGTTATAAGCCAACTACTCCAACGTGAGACCATACTAAAATAAGTTAGACTACACTAAAAATTTATCTCATTGATAGTACCAAGGTAGTAGAAAGCTTCCCGAAATCAAAATCAATAACTCCAATGATAACTGTTACAACATCATAAACTATTTGTCACGAGAAACAAGGTCCGTAAATCAGCTAAGGTTGAACATCGGAGCTCCTAATGAGATTTAAGAATAAAAGAATTTATGAACTATATTAATCTTACACAAAAATGATGATACAACCCAACGACTAGCGTTACTCCAAGGGCAAATCACGAACAAAGAAACAGGTCGTTCTTCAAATAATAGCTAAGTAACAAGACTTCAAGCATAGACACCCAATGAAAAATTTAACATTCTAGTGACCCAAGATACCGCACCCGGTAAGTCCAGTTGTCTAAAAAAATAACCAACAAATCCTAGTCCCTCACCCTCAACTCGAATTTTACATGAGCGATACCCCTCTTTTTCCTTACCCTTCTAAGGTCATCTACAGAAAAGAATGGAAAGAAACAGTATAAATATAATCATCCACTAACTATAGACGAGACAAGATAAGAAGACACACAAACACTAGTACAACAACGTGATCAATCAAGACTAGGTAAAAATACTCCAACCAAAAAGGGAAACTCCAATATTCTTTGATAGACATTTCAACTAGAATCCCAAGATTACATTTCCCTAACCACTTTAAAATAGGCTCTAAAATAAATTTAAGCATTTGGAGAAATCGAAAGACATGGTTCTCAAAACCCTTTCTAGGCGAGGGTGGGTGGGAAACCTCTATAGTCCATGCTAATTATTTAGTCTATCATTTCTCATGGGTCCTCCATAGGTTCCTCCCAAGTCTTGTGAGCTAACAACAATACACACTTTATGAAGTGCGAATTTATCATCCGGCCTTGATGTAAATATTTTTACTGGGGAAGGTACCAGCATCCCTCACCAGCTAAATCATTACACTGTCTCTTGCTCGAAATCCAAGAATTCTCATCAAGTAACGACTCCACAATGGAATAACTCTGAACCAGAACGTTGTTGTATACCCATCTTCTAGTAAAAGTGAAAACCCGATGCTCACACCTATCCAAGACTTCTCCGATAAATTCCCAATTTGACATACCCTCCAAGAAATGTGTTCTTGTCGGGTGGCTTACCTGAAATTCTCCGTTGTTGGATTCACTAGGTTGACGGCCATATCGACCAGAGTTAAAAGATGCTCCTATTAGACATCAAACATAAACATTATGCTACCGTGGGGGTATTCTAAGGCCGACTTCCAAACAGTTACACACTTAGCAACTTCGATCTAACAATTTACCCAAGAATTCTCAAAGCTCAGCGACATTTATAAGAGACAGCACAATGCTGGAGATCAGACTTTTAAGCAACGTATCAAGATCCCAAAACTTGTTCAAAAATGAAACCCTGAGGCCCAAGTCTACGTCAATCATAAATGATAAAAACTCTCAAAACTATACCCCGGAAAACAAGACTCTAATGAGATGGTTGTGAGAAACTGTCATCAATGAAAGAAAATTAAACTCCTCATGTACATTATCGATAAATAGACCTCCAAGTAAAATGTCAACATTTTAGCATTTCCCAACACATTAAAACTCTCAAACAATCTCTATAACAATTTTATATTCCGAAATCTCCAAAGTAGCTAACTCAACCGCAATATGGTTTCATATAAACACCCAAAAGTCTAAACTTTGACAAACTGGCTAAGAAGTATCTAAAATCACTAAATTGAAATCGAGTTACCAAACATCTCTCAAACACTTTCGTCTTGAACATAATATAAATACACCTTGCTTTTCCTTGCTCTAACATTATTGTAAAACTCGTAACCAAGACAACACGCGGGTACTTCACAGTTCGTCGATACGAGCTCATTTATCCTCTTTCCCCGCTCATACAAAATTTGCTTGAATGGTATTTGCATAACTACCAGAATTATTTTGAATCCTCATTCGTCGGGTTCGGAAAGGTAAGAAATTTTAACACTCTTTGTGTAAAAGCTATTTCTAGTATTATATGGATGTGGTCTATTAGTAAAATCTCTATATTATAACCTATTGTATCATTCATAAGTATCATGGAGTACAGCTGAAGTAAAATACATGTCACGTAATGAGCAATTAAGCAAGTAATATAACACATTGATCATCATAAAATCAATTACACATACAATTTTCACATAGGCTGTACACATCTTAATTATCATGCTTCTTTGGAAACTATAAAAGTGATCAAACGGGTAAGCAAAATTATCAGATTTTGTGTGGATCGACCTCTCTGAGTCTAATTTCATAATCAAGAAGAATAACTCAAAATCAATTATAGAACTCAAGGTATGCAAGAATAGCACAACTGCTGTCATAGACCACCAGAACATAAACTGCAACTTCACCAAGTCTTATACTGACTTCAACTTCCTCAAAATGGTATAGGATTTCACCTAGATATAGCCATATGTGTCTATTCATCACCATAAAGATTTTGAGATCCATCCAATATCTGAAAGATAATAAAAAATACTACAAATGATCACTATGCAATTCTCCTACTTGAACAACGAACTTTGGAAATTCGTATCTAAGTCTCCAGAATTTATTTGGGATTGAAATTCTTATGGCATGTTCCTGAACATGTCTACTACCTGAGAAAAATTTCGAGAAAAATAATTAACCATTTAAACACGTCTGCTACACTAAATACCAACTGTGCCACAAATTCAAACGCCACAAATTCAACATTCTCGCGTTCTAACTTTATGAACGCTTTCTATGCACTAATCGAAAACTAGCCACCCTTAATCTCCAACTCATACTCCAAATCAATAATACAAAGACTTATTATAGTCCAAAATGGATTCTCAAAACATAAGTATTATCCCTCCTCATGAAAGCAATATTTAATCCATGCAATCACCAATGATTATCTCTAGACCAAAAGTGGCTTATGCAAAAACATTCTAAGAAACCTTAAAACATTGTTTGGCTTTATGGTTTTATTCCAAAGTAAAACTCCAAAAGCATTAGAAGTCTAAGAAATCAAAGAAGCCCAATATATCTACTTCTCACAATTATTCAAACTTGCTTCGATTCCATGTCTTTCCTAGGATTATCCTCGAACTCATCATTCTAACTAGGACCTTCCACAATATCCTCATCTTTACTAGAATCTATTACGATCCCTTGCCATTGACCATGAGCCTTCATCAACATTTACACATAAAGTCGACATTCACAGTCCACTCATTTGATAGAAATAATCTTCATAGTTAGCCATAATATCTCTAAATGTGGGCCCCATAGGTAGAGCATTTACCATACAACAAGCTTGGAAAGCGGGATTACGATATCGAGTAAACTCCAACACATTAAACTTATTCTCACAATACTGGCATAACACGCTTCCTTGCGGTTCTCTTAGTTCTAGCCATCTATAAAAAAGAAACGACTCCATATACTCTCTTACTCCACAATTTGTATCATAACCCAAAAATATTTGCCCTCATGAAATAAGTACATACTCTAAAAACTTTAATTTTTGATCACACGAGACTTTCGAAAACAATTTCAACTTTTGATCACCCAAACAATAGATACTTAACCTAAACTCCAATGAAAAACTTTAAACCCAAATACTTAGGTAATCAGGTAGGCCAAGTTCTTAGCTAGGAGAGGGTGGGTAGGGATACTTGTTTACTAAGCCTATTTTCTAAAGCTTAAGCACATAATAGACCTATCCCAAAACTACCCAAAGTCCCAACGGCTTGTAAAATTTTAAATTCTTTTCCTATGTCCATGTTAAATTCCCCTACAGGTTTTAAATTTTCTTTTTGGATTGCCAGGCTCTGATACCAACTGTAACACCCCCAAATGGCACAAGCCGGAGACCCGGGGATGTCACTCCGTACCCGAGAGGAGCCCGGATACAAGGAGATTTTATAACATGGTTCGCAAGCACAAAACATCCACAATAATAATTAAATCCAATTGAAAATATTGCATTATTAAAAATCCAACATCCTAGCCACAACCCGGCATAACAAACTAAAGTGTTTAAACTAATAAGGAATTCAAATTCAAATGAAATACTACTTTTATTATCCCATGTGATGCGCGTCCCCTTCTACGCCAGACAACCATCTTCTAAACCTGTGGTGCGGAATGAAAAAGAAACACCACAGTACAAAATCAGCATGAAATACTGGTAAATAAACATCCAAACATGTAAAACGATGATGAGGTAGTTATAAAACAATGACTCATTTGTAAGTAAGAGTTTTTCGCAAACACAGCGGTAATAAAGTTTACTCTTGTATTAAAACATAGAGTTGCCAATTCCATAATATTTCCAACCAATTTCCATAATCATTAGGAAAATCCAAAATCCATCGTTAACTTCTTTCCGTTAACAAAAAACCAAAAATCCATTATTAATTCGTTGTGACGGGGGAAACCAAACCATCTCGCAAGCATCCAAGACCTTAAGTGTCGACACCCCCCAAAGAATCTAGCGTCCAGAGGAGTGAGTACAGGGAGCTATCCGGGGACTTGCAACCGGATTAAATAAAAATAAATTGAAACGGAAGACCGAGATCAAACCGTCCAATGCCAATGGTAACCATACCACAATAATAATAAATGTCCCCGCACAACTATTCCACTTTACGTATTAATGCATTATCATTAACATGGTGATATTTCCAAGAAAAACATTTATCAAGTAGAAATCACATATTGCATGTCACGTCACATAAACACATTTTGAGACGTAAAGAAATACAAGAATTCGTTTTGACACGAAAGAGATAAGCACAACTAGGCTTGGCATATTTACTTACCTTCAATCTCAAGCAAAGCAAATCACTTCCTAGTAATACTCGACGTGTCCTTCGTCAACGAAATTGTCGCCTACAAATTTAATAGTATCCTAATCAACACATTGCACACGAAGTCCCATAGGTAAATGAAATAAATCCCTTACTAACTCTCCCCAACCTTTACTAAGGCGAACAACCTCTTTTTATAGAAAAATACATTTTATAGAGTTAACGTTTATTATTGTAAAACATAGCTATAGTTATAAAAATATAACTTATAAGATTAACTCATTATTTCCATTATTATAGGGTAGAGAAGCATATTATTTTTTCCCCAAAACAATAATAATTATAATAGTAGTTCCTCCCAACCAAACAAGCCTTAGTAAAGAATATAAGTTTTAAACTAACTTTATATAAAAGAAATAACAAATTTATTTGAAGAAAATAACTTATTCTAATTTTGTTATAAGCCTATAAAAATAAATTAGAAATATATATTTCATCACCCTCAAATTATGTTTTTATTTTTGAGTAAAGATGAGTACCAAAAAGATCATTTTAAACTTGTGCAAAAAGAATTGTCCCTTATGGGGTTTGAAACCATGACCTTCTTCTCAAACTTAACCAAAGCTTTAACTATTAGCTTTTAACGACTGGGCCACTGCCCAACTTGTTAATTCAACCCAGACATTAATAATATGACCTAACTTTCAATGATAGTCAAAATTAAAAAGAACAAAACAAAAACAAGAGAGATAGAGTGAGTCAAACGGGTTTTGTTCTTCATATCCGAACAAAAGGAAACGGGAAGGCATGGTGGAGGCCGACGGTGGCGTCGGTGAGGCGGGCAGAGGGCGACGGCGCGGTGGCGGTGCGGCGTCGGGCTCGGCGGCGGCGACGGCAGCGGCGGCGGCGGCGGCCGGGAGAGAGAGAGAGAGAGAAAGAGAGAGAGAGAGAGAGAGAGAGAGAAATTGAAGGAGAGATTGAGAGCTATGAATTCGTATGGGAATTTCTCTGAGATTGGGGGGTTTATATGGGCTAGAGGGTGAGAAATCCGGCGAGGATTAGGAGACCCACTTCGAAAATTTCGATTTTGAATCGGGACCAAAAATTGGCGAAATTGGGTTGCTTGATGCTAAATTATCGAGTCTTGATGAGTTTAAATCGAATAGGGAGTGATTTGGGACAAACATCAACGAATTTGGTGAAGATTCGGAGTGGTAATGGTGGTGTTTGGGTTGGAGATGGTGTTCTTCCTCCATGGGAGAGTTTGAGGAAGAAGATGACTATTTTTAGGGATAAAGACACTTTCACCCCCACTGTTTTGGATAAAAGTTACTAGCACCCCCCTGAATTAAATAAAAGACTCTTTATAAAGTTGAGAAAATACATAATAACCCTAAATAGTTACTAGTAATAAAAATTAACTTCCTATCAATAAGATTAGCTCCCAACACTTATACTAATGTCATATTAACACCCAATATTATCATAAAATATAATAGTAGCATATTAACACCCAATACTTATAATATTATTATATTACCACTCAATAATTATAGTAATATCATAAATACCCATATTCACTAAACGGGGTATTTCAGTTGTTTTGGAAACAACTCCCTCAAGGAGGTTCGGCCCCCCTAGGGACCGCCCCCCTTGCTTGCCGCCCAAGATTGGCCGCCCTAGGGGCCCGGCGGCCCTAACCCGCGGCCTAGGCTTGTGGGTTTTGGGCCGGGCCGGCCCTAGGGCCTTGTGGTTCATCTTGTTGGGCCCGGGCAATTTGATTGTTGGGCCCATGGACCGTTTTAACCCTAGAAATCCTAAAATCAATTAAAATTGACCAAGCGCGTTAAAATTGGATTTTAAATGTTTACGTGCAAATCGCATGGTGATTGGATATGGCTTTAGGATGTGGTTTGATGTGGATGTTTAATTTTTTGGTTTGTTTTTACGGCCTGCGAGCTGATCAATTAATTGTAATAATTAATTAGGGTTTTATGGCCTGCGTGCCATTTTTTTTCTCAACTTGTGAGATTTATTTTATTTAGTATATAAGTTAGGTAGTGCTAAATAAAGTAGATTGTTAGCCAAGATTGAAGAAAAGAAGCCCAAAGCCAAAGAAGCCACAAAAGATGGAGCATGGAGCATGGAGCATTCCACAAGACTATGAAGGATGGACCAAAAGATCAAGACGCATGGAAATGTGTTTGCTTTAGGGTTCATAGATAATTCCATTGGCTTGGAATTATCTTAGTCTAGAAAAGGCCATATCCACATCACGTTTAATTTCTGTTTTTGTGGTTGTTTATTTTATTGTCTTATTATTGTGTGGTTGGTGTATGGATGATGCATGCAATTAGGATAATAAGATAATTAGACAACCCGGATCTATTATTTGGAGTTGTGCCCAAACTCAAATAGATAGATTAGTTGATATTGAACAACAAAACAATTAAAAATTGAATTTAAAAATCCCTCAAAATTCAAATATTGTGTTCTTGCCTTCTCGTTATTTAAACACTCATTATCATCATTATTTACCAAGCTCGTGCGTGCCAAAGCATGGCGACTTGGTTCATCATGATGGAATGCGATGGCACGTAACAATGTGCAATTGTTTAGATAAGAGGTTGAACACAACTAGGCTATTAATTTGATTAAGAAACCTAGAGGTAATCAATTGGGATTATCCATATGGATGGATAAATAAGGAGTTATTTGCCCAATTGAACCAAGAGTTGCATATGGGATGCAATTGGAATTGTTCCTACCTAAAGTAGTCAAATTGTGGGTGACTTGCCAAAGCAAGCTCATAAGGAGATGAAATATGGATCTTGGCCCACTAGAAAATATAAGGATATTTTCCGCATTAATATCTTGAGGGTTATTAATCCTTAGAAAAATAGTGGTAACTATATTTGATAAACTAGCTGTAGATAGTGCTTTCTGAGCTGACAGATCTTGGCCACGTGGCAACCATCCAGCACACCATATTGTGCTCCACACACACTGGATCACCAGCCGAGCTGATCCATGTGGGGGCTGCGAGACAGAGCCCTCGCATACCACCGCACGGGACTTGTAGGGACTTAGTGGTTTGGAGGCTAGAGTAAGCCCTGTCGCATGCGAGCCAAGCCCGCGCGCGACCTTTAGTAACTGCTTTGAGAGATTTATGGCACGAGCTCCATAAACCCGGTCAATCCGGTCAAACCCGGTCAACCTCGTAACGGTTCCGGTATTCGCGCACAACGTGCTGTAACGGTCCCTATATACTCGGACGAACGTGCCGTTATGGTTAAGCTAATTAAGCCGCCATCAATGGGCGCATTAACCACACTACAACGGTCACGTTCTCTGCTATATATAGGACGTTAACCTTTCCATACAAAGGAGAACACACTTGCCATACGCGGAAGCTCTGCCAAACCTCTGTCTCTCTCTCAGACATTACTACTGCCTTACTCTCTCCCTACACACAACCCCACTCTTCCTGTGCGATCTCTGATCCTCTACATACGGTGTACACGGAGGTCTCCCCGCCGGAATCTCTTGTGCACATTTTGGTGAACCCGACGTGAACTTACCAACAAAAGCAACCATGTCTCAGGAGGATGATATCAGCAACAGATCGCCTTCCACCGAAACCGCCTCGGGAGAGGAAACCCGCCGTACTCCTACCACTCCCGGCGAGACGCCGACGCTAGAGTCCTTGGACGCCACTGTCCAAAGTCAGGCGAAAGCTCTCAAAGCCCAGTCCGCGCAGCTAGAACGGATCTTCGCCGTTCTGGGCACCCTTGCACCAAACCCTTCAACAGCCACCGCCGTCTCTCAAGGAGGAGGAGCCCCTACTGCTCCGGGACTGGGAGTGTCAACCACACTTCCCAACCCTAACCTGCAGACTCCTCCGGCGACTACGCAGCTGCCTTCGATTCAGGGGTCAACAGCTCAGATGTTGCCTCTCACTGCTCACACTCCTCAGCCTTCGGCTTTGGCATCTAACCCGACTTTGCAGTACTCTTTGCCTCCTCCAACGGCGATCTGGGGCAATGCAAGTAGTCAATATGTCCCCAATCCTTCGGTGGCGTACGTGTCGCCTCCGCCTGCGACAACCCCTCCTTCAACTACCGAGGGAAGCATTCCAGAATGCATGACATCTCTGCAGAAGCGCATGGACACTATTCTGGCTCACCAGTCATTCGCGGATACCATTATCCCGAAGCTGGACAACGATCCACCCATTCCACGAGAGATCTATCTCATGCCTAACCCGGCGGGGTACAAAGCTCCTAAATGGGACAAGTTCGAGGATGTCAACGGAAACGCTCATGAGCATGTCATGCGTTTCATTGATGTCATGGGGCCATACGGAGCCGATCCCAAATTACTGATGCGAGAGTTCCCAAAATCCTTAGGGAACGTAGCGTACAAGTGGTACCGAACGTTGGAAGCCGGATCCGTGAAGACTTGGGACGACATGGTCCAGAAGTTCTACACCAAGATCTTCCAGATGGAAGAAAAGGTGACAATGATCCATCTCTCGCGGATGTATCAGAAGCGCGAGGAGGATGGGATTACTTTCATCAAGAAATTCAGGGCGAAGTCCTTGGAGTGCAAAGATCCAATGCTCGAAAGCCGGATCGTAGAGATATGCCTGCAGTGCATGCGAGACGAATACAAAGGTATGCTCATCAATTTGCAAACACCTACGTTTTCAAAGCTAATCGAATGCACGAAGAACATCGAGCCTATAGTCGAGAGGCAGAAAAAGAAGAACGCTCCGGAGCGACCTTCTAGCGGCACCACCTACAAGATCGGGAGATTCAGTTACAAGAGGGGACGCGAAGCTGAGGTCAATACAGTTTCACCCCAGAAGCAAGCGAAGGTTGTGAACTTCGATGTACCACCTCTGCCTTGCTCGGTAGAGGAGGCAAGCGACCTTTGCAGACAGTGGCGCAAGGACGGTGTCCTGCCACCGCTCGAGAAGATACCCTCCAAGGAGATGGTGAGGGACCCTAAGTGGTGCGAGTACCACGGAAAGGTCATGCACCCCACAGCGGAATGTAAAAAGCTCAGGTTTACATTCGACCAGAAGATGAAGAACGGCGAGCTGATCGTCAGCGATCGCAGGAAGGACGTGCGCAACAATCCGCTTCCTGCCCATGCGGAGCAAGACTCAAAAGGCAAGGAGGTTGCCATGATCTCGATTGTCACTTGGAAGAAGTCGCAGAGGATGGTCTACCCATCATCGCAGAGGTCCACGATGACGAGGACTACAGTATGGACACAGAAGACGAACGTGCCGATCGGATGAAGGGGTCGCACGGCTTTAGCAGATTCTTCGACGAGATGAACTTCTCTGAGAAGTGCCGGACAGATATGACGAAAGCGATCTTGAGAATAGCAGAGGACTATGAGGAGGATCTTGTAGTCTCCAACGGGAAAGTCATCAGGGCGTCTCGCTCTACAGAAAAGATTATGACCTTTTCTGCCAGCGACAAGAAGATAGATGCGAACCACCAGAGGCCTCTGTACGTGACAGCCATTATCAACGGCGCCGAGTTCAAAAGAGCATTCGTCGATGGAGGAGCAGCAGTCAACGTTGTTGCACTCCACACACTGAAGCTAGCAGGGATCCCTGAGCACAAGATCGTCAGGTGTCCATCCCCGCTGATGGGATTCGGAAGCGACTCTAGAATGACGATCGGATGGATCCGCCTGGGCGTTCAGATTGGCAAAATCAAGTGCTAAGCAAAGTTCTATGTCATAGATGCAAACACCACGTATCACATGATCATAGGTCGAGCCTGGATTCATCGCTTCGACGCAGTTCCTTCAACGGCTCACCAGGTTATGAAAGCTATCTGGAACGACAGAGTAGTCGAGATACCGGCTTCAACGAATCCATTCAACTTGGATGAAGCACATCTTAGCGAGGCAGTGTGGTTTACCGAGATGGCGGACGAACAAACACCGGGACCATTCAACCCTACTCCTTTGCCTCTCTGGGAGGACATCAAGGACCAGTCTGCGGGAGTAATGGTGACAAGATAAGATACCAAGGAAAAGCCGCCTACACGCGAAGAGGCGCCGCATATCGCATACCATCGAAAGAATGTGTATACTCTGAAGAGAATCTCAAAGCATGACCCCGAAGGCAAGGAGATAGAGAGCTTCTACGCCAATGGGAAGAAATGCTATCGCATATGAAGGTGCGCGGGGATGTCCTCACACGGGTATGGGGATATCCCTGGGCAAATCAATCAAATCGAGCAAATTGCGCTAACAGAAGAGCCAATGCAGAGCACTCCAGATGAGAAGCTCAAAGAAGCACCTGAATGCATGGAAGATAGGCCCAGACCACAAAAGCAAGAGCTAAAGGAAGTGTTCCTCAGCCCGAACGAGGAAAAGAAAAGGCCAGTCTTTCTAAGTGCGGACCTCACAAGCGAGGAGGAGCAAGGACTGCTACAGCTCCTAACTGAATACAAGGATGTGTTCGCATGGGAGTATGATGAGATGCCGGGACTGGATACAAGCATCACTATGCACCGCTTAGACATCATTCCAGGGTCTAAGCCGGTAAAGCAGAGCACAAGAAGCTTCAGGCCGGAGCTTAACGTGAAAATCAAACAGGAGATTGTCAAACTTCTGGATGCCAAATTCATAGAGCCGAATCATCATCCCACATGGCTGGCCAGCATCGTGCCAGTGGTGAAGAAGAACGGACAGCTTCGCATCTGCGTGGACTTCCGAGATCTCAATCGTTTCTGCCCCAAGGACGATTTTTCACTGCCCAACATCGATTTGCTTATCGATTCAACAGCAGGCCATCGCATGTTCAGTTTCATGGACGGCTTCAGCGGGTACAACCAGATCAAGATGGACCCTGAGGACGCTCGGAAGACTGCATTCATCACTCCGGTGGGGGTGTTCAACTACACGGTGATGCCGTTCGGTCTCAAAAACGCAGGTGCAACCTATCAGCGGGCTATGATGGCCCTATTCCACGACATGATGCACAAGGAAGTGGAATTCTATGTGGATGACCTGGTGGTTAAATCCAAGCACGAAGCAGATCACCTCGCAGATCTACGGAAGGTGTTCAATAGATGTAGACGCTTTCAACTAAAGATGAATCCCATGAAATGCGCATTTGGGGTAACATCAGGGAAGTTCTTGGGATGCGTAGTTCATCGCCAAGGAATCGAGCCTGACCCTGCGAAAGTATCAGCCATAACCGGCATGACGCCGCCCCATAACCAGAGTGCCTTGAAGACATTTTTAGGAAAGCTATCCTATCTGCGGAGATTCATCCCAGCGATTGCCGAAATCACATGCTGTTTTAGTACTCTTCTCAACAAGGACGCCGTGTACAACTGGGCTCCGGAGCACGAAGCTGCATTCGAAAAGCTGAAGGATCTGCTGACGTCCTCAAAAATAATGATCGCACCTCAACTAGGGTCACCGCTTCTGCTATATCTGACATCAACAAGGAGATCCATAGGAGCACTCTTGGCTCAGGAGTACGAAGGCCAGGAAAGGCCTATCTACTACATCTCTCGCATCGTGCAGCCTGCTGAATCAAGGTACACAGACATCGAACGTCATTGCCTTGCTTTATTCTTCGTAATAGAGAAATTGAAACACTACTTCGCATCGCACAAAGTAGTAGTGGTCACCAAAAGCGATCCCATACGATATCTGCTAACTCACACTACTCCCGGCGGAAGATTGGCGAAATGGTACATGACCATCTCTCAATATGATATCACATGCGTGAGACCGCGAGCGATCAAGTCGCAGGCGGTAGCGGATCTGTTGGCACAGTTCCCCGACAACAGCCACGAGCCCGTGATCGAAGAAGAGCTCGAAGGCCCTGAAATCTATGCAATCGACGTGCCCTATTGGACGCTCCACTTCGACGGCTCGTCAACAAGGAAAGGTGGAGGCATTGGGATAGTGTTGACCAAGCCGGATGGGGAGGTCATACAGATGTCCGCAAAGCTCGACTTTGCAGTCACCAACAACGAGGCAGAATATGAAGCCCTCATAGCGGGACTGCGCGCAGCAAAAGCTTTGGAAGTAGGCAATCTGACGGTAATGGGAGACTCCAAGTTGATCGTCAAGCAAGCCTCGGGCGAATACGGTTTGAAGGAGATTAACCTTCTGTCTTACCGGACTCTAGTACAAAAGCTGGTACAGCAATTCTGCGATGTAAGGTACGAGCACAAGACCCGAGCAGACAACAGGCATGCAGACGCTTTGGCAACCTTGGGTTCTAAAGTCAGCACAGACAAATGTCCCGCAAAGATCTCCATCGAAGTGCGAACATTGTCGGCATTGACAGAAGACGTGTGCAACGACGAACACATTGATGACACGGACTGGAGAAAAGCAATCCTACAAGCTATTGCGGAAGGCACAAGCAGTGAAGGCTGGGCACTCACAAAGGGGTACTGCATACATGACAACACCCTTTACTACAAAGGCCCTGGTGGAATACTCATGCGATGTGTTTCCGAGCAAGAGGGACAATTGCTGCTGGAGAAGATTCACCAACATGCTTGCGGAGAAAGCGAGGTGTCAATCTATCGAAAGGCCCAGAGATATGGCATTCATTGGCCAGACAAGTCAACAGCTGCGGCCCTGATACAAGGGAAGTGCGAAAGTTGCGCACTAATCAAAGATTCTCTACTCATCGCTCTAACCGATGATGACACAAATTGGAGAAAGCCGCTCTTTGACTTTCTCACTCAGGCTACCGTGCCCGAATCGAGAAAAGAAGCCGAAAAATTGAAGAGGAAAGCATCTCGATATGTAGTACAGGAAAACCTGCTTTGGCGAAGAGGACATGAGGGCAACTTGCTGCGATGTCTAGACGGCAGAGAAGCACAAGAAGTCATGGACCTTTCTCATCAGGTGGAACACCAAGGAGGTGCGAAATTATGCAGGCAGCTCCTCTCAATTGGATATTTCTGGCCCACGATGGAGGTCGATTGTCGCACCAAAGTACGACGTTGCCAGGAGTGCCAATTCAAAGGAAACCTAGTGCACGCTCCCGCCGTGGATCTACATGCATTAGGGACGCCATGGCCATTTCACACATGGGCTCTAGACTTCATCGGTCCCATCCGACCAACGTCACACGGGAATCATTTTATTCTCACTGCAACAGAGCTATTCACCAAATGGGTGGAGGCAATACCACTGAAGACGGCAAATGCGCTAGCTGTGGTCAACTTCATTCAAGAAAACATCATATGCAGGTTCGGAATCCCAAACACCATTCTTTCAGATAACGGTACTCCCTTTGTTAATCGCCAGGTAGCTGCGAAACTAGCGGAGTACAATATCAGGCAGATATGTTCTACCCCTTATTACCCGAAGGGAAACGGACAAGCCGAAGCGACCAACAAAACGCTGTTGAGAATTTTGAGCAAGATGGTCGCAGATGACAACAAGAAGTGGGCCGACTCTCTAAGCATAGCTCTGTGGGCCTACCAAACTTCTCCAAGGAAACCCACGGGGCCTCACCATTCCTACTATGCTATGGGGCCGAGGCCGTGGTACCTGCGGAGGTGAGAGTCAATTCGGCAAGGCTAGCCTTCCACGCACTCTACGAAAATCAACGTGATCATGACTTAGTCTTGCTGGAGGAAAAGCGAGAACAAGCCAAAAGGACCAACAAGCGATATCAAGAAAGGATTGCTCGCGCTTACAATAAGACGGTCCAGCGAAGAGATTTCGCAGTTGGAGACTTGGTCCTGCGCGCATCTGACCACTGCATGCGAGAAGCGGCTCACCCAAAGTTCGCAGCCAATTGGGAAGGACCCTTCGAAGTCACAGAAGTCTTCGACAGTGGCTACTGCAGCATACGAAGGTTGCACGGCACAACCTCAACCCCGAGTTCAGTCAACATGCGCTGGATTAAGAAGTACTATCCCTGACTTCTCTCATTTCATGCGTTTTATTATAACGTCGCTTGACTCTTGTATGGTTACGATTTACACAATCTCCTCTCCCATATGAGAGGATTGTAATCTCATCTCTCCCATATGAGAGCGTTATAATAAGAGAATTCTCCCAAATGAGAACTTCATATTTCTGGATTGTCAATTGTGCTTCAGTTTAGTTTGTTATAACTGTTAACAATGGTTATCCGCCACAATAGCAATCTATGCAAATACGATCTTAATTGATCATTTAAGCCTATCTGTCACGATAGCAGCTCATGCGAAATACGATCTTAATTGATCATTTAAGCCTATCTGTCACGATAGCAGCTCATGCGAAATGCGATCTTAATTGATCATCCAAGCCTATCTGTCACGATAGCAGCTCATGCAAATGCGATCTTAATTGATCATCCAAGCCTATCTGTCACGATAGCAGCTCATGCAAATACGATCTTAATTGATCATCCAAGCCTATCTGTTACGATAGCAGCCTATGCAAATACGAACTTAATTGATCATCTAAGCCTATCTGTTACGATAGCAGCCTATGCAAATGCGATCTTAATTGATCATCTAAGCCTATCTGTTACGATAGCAGCCTATGCAAATGTGATCTTAATTGATCATCTAAGCCTATTTGTTACGATAGCAGCCTATGCAAATGCGATCTTAATTGATCATCTAAGCCTATCTGTTACGATAGCAGCCTATGCAAATGCGATCTTAATTGATCCTCTAAGCCTATCTGTCACGATAGCAGTCTATGCAAAACGATCTTAATTGATATACTAAAGCCTATCTGTTACGATAGCAACTCATGCGAAAAACGATCTTAATTGATCTTCTAAAGCCTATCTGTTACGATAGCAACTCATGCGGAAAACGATCTTAATTGATCTTCTAAAGCCTATCTGCTACGATAGCAACTCATGCGAAAAACGATCTTAATTGGTTTATTAAAGCCTATCTGCCACGATGGCAACTCGCACGAAGAACGATCTTAATTGATCTGCTAAAGCCTATCTGCTACGATAGCAATATTGTGAAAATGATCTTAAGTGATCTACAAAAGCATATCTGATGAGATAACACCAGCACTTGCATCTGAAAGCAAATCACAAGCCCATCTGCCAAGATGGCACAACTGCACAAGTACGATCTCGAACGATCCAATAAAACATCTGCGAATTTATATGGCAGATAGCAAATGCGAAACGTGTACACAACATTATGCAAGGCGAAATATGCCGAAACGCATGCGAGATCATATTTTGTTGTAACAAAACAGCAGATAATACAAAAGCTATTTATCATTATGAGTCGAAAAGAATTACAATTTATCTGTCTAGATAGCAGCTTACAAGCCAAAAAGCTTGAATCTAACTACACAGCCAACATGGCTTACAATACATTCGAAAAGTAGCTGACAAGCCAGCAGAGACACACTACGGGAATCCTAACTGAAAAAGATGAACCCACCGGTCCTAACACCGGCTATGCAATACACAGATCTGCGACCGAACATCTGTCGCAAGCGGGATCTTGCTCCAAAGAGCCACATGAATCCATACGTTCAAGATCCCAGTATTTGACAAGGCCCTTGTCAGATCAACATCCCACGAGATGTGCCTGAGGAACCACCGGTTCCGGCGATCAACAGGCAAGCAGAAGCTCCCAAGGGCAAGGGCTCCTTGTAGACGGGGATGAACGCAGCGGTTCGCCACCCTGAGCTCACGAACGTGGGGGCAATAAGTTCTCCTCCAGGGAGGCTGGAGAAGAATTCCGCCGCTCATTACGAGACGGTAGCACGGTCACTTCGGCGCTGCACCTCACCGGGAGGCGGCCGGAAACATGACCTGCACACATAATACACGAGGAAAATTCTTCGAATATACATGAGATATCATCTCCATCTTCTTTATGATGGTTATGAAGAGCAATAAGCCTCATAAAGTGGATCTTGGAAACTATTTCTACAGCACAAAGCGCAAACTCAGGATTCACAACTTGAAGTTGCCATGAATCAACGAAAAACAAGCGTTGAAGCCAGCAGTCGTAAGGACTCACGGCAGAGCACATTTTTGGGATGAAGAACCCAAATGGCAAAGACAGGGTTTATATAGAACTTGTGGAGACTCTTCAGTTGCCAAAGATGAGTCAGCAGAATTTGAAAAGAGGGTAAGGCCAATCACTTACGCCTTGAAAAACGGTAACGATCAATTACCCTACTAAAGGCTACGACGATTCAGTTGCGTATCTTAATAAATGACGGATAGTCATGATTCGGATGGACTTCCCAACGAAAGCGTGCTTATCTTCCGAGAAATTAGCGCGAAAATCAAGCAGAGTATCAATTGCTGATGTCATAATTGGATATGCACAGAGATATCCTATCAAATCCCGAGAAGGGAAAAACGGGCAAGTTGATTCTTGTTGTTAAAAAAAAGGGGGAGAAACCCTAGCAACATTACATTAATGTTTCAAACATTACATTAATGTTCCAGCCATTTCCTTGCTATTTTTTTCAAATTCAAAAAGTCAAAAGCAAATTCTTGATCAAAGGGCCATGGGGTGCGAACTGATGGCTCAGCTTCTCTACCTGCTCCACTTCTTGCTTCAATTGCTCGCACTTGGCATTCATCTCATGATAGAGCTTCGTAGCTTCTTCAGCCTTTTGCTTCTGCTGCTCCACCTTCTGCTTTTCAGCTGCGAGGTTCTGGTGGCCGAGCTTCAAAGTTACGGCTGCGCGAATCAGAGTGACTCTTTTCATAAGAAATCTGAAGCCCAGTCTGCCTTGAACTTTGGTAAGAAGATTTTGGCACATGCCACAAAGCAATTCGGCACTCTGGACAGAAATGGTCTCAGGCGTGGCCGCAGACAGCTGCTCCAAAATCCAAATGGCTTCGGTAAGAAACAGCCTCCTGTCAAAGGGCCCTATCTCCAGAGATCTTGCAAACGATCGGGGGTAGGTGAGGCGCATCCGAACTAGCCAATCCACATCAGTTTGCTTCAAACCTGAAGCAATGTTAAAGCTAAGTTATGCTGTCAAATTCGCAAACGAATAATGCGAGATGCAAATAGCGAATCACTACTTACCAGTTCCTTCAAGAATCTCACGAAGAGAAGGAATGCGCATTGCTGGAGTGGTTGAAGACTGCCCTTGCTCCATGGCTCTCCTGTCAGCTGCGAGCTCTAACTCCTCATAGTTAGAAGGAAGAGTATAAGCCGCACCAGCTGCGACTGCATTCCCAACCTGCGAGCCCCAAAAGCTCCACGCAGGAAGAGGTGCCGCCGACTCAGTCATCGCCGGAGGCGAAGTGATAACCGAGGTTGCTTGGCGAGGGACACTCTCAGATGCGGAAGCATCAGCAGTACTTGTCCTTACTTCCTCAGCGCCAGTATGGGCATCTTCATCCATTAGCACAGCATCAGCTTCAGCATCATTGGAAAGTTCGATGATGTCCTCGAGAGGCTCACCTACGTGTTCAGTAGCTGCGACGGGCTTCTCGGTATGGGGGCTCGGAATCGGAACGTAGGACGCAGAAGGCTGACTTCTCTGCTCCAGCGCAGACTCCTCAGCATTGCCTGCGACAAAAAATGCGATGGTATGAGGTAACTCGCATTGAATGTTATTTTACTATCTTTGCTAAAGCTAAGAGCAAGCACCTCCACGCGAAGGTGGGATTGATGTATCTTCGTCATACACTAAAGACGTGGAACCATGTCCTATTAGTGTGTCCTCATTAAGCAAGTCTTTAAAAGGAGCGTGACCTGGGATGCGAAGAAACCAGTCATGATTCTGTTTCAAGTTGCTCAGCTCTAGTACATGCATATCGCTCAAATGGTTACCTGACGGTTCTCCGCACTTGCCTACTAGCCAACGGCGAATGTCAGCCTTTGACACACCATGCTTTAACGCACCCACAATAACATCTCTATAAGTTACTGCGAGATTGAAGATCTCACCTTTATCGCCGCCTGCGATTTCTTCAAAGTCTGCTTGGGCTTGCTCCAGGGCTGCTGCATCCTCTTCTGGAACCGCATCCTCCTCCTCAGCCTGAGGAGTCACTACTTCGGGGAGCACATCTTCCTCGTCAACTGGACGCACCAAGTCGTCAACATGCTGCTCTTCGAGGCTCCGCTGTCTCACGCGCTCGAGCTCCTCCTCTTCCCGCTGCCTTCTCCTTTAAGCAGCTTCCGCGGCTGTCTTCCGGGACTCAGCAAGAACGTCCTCGCTTATGGGATCGTATGGAATGCCAGAATGGGTATCTCTCTTTTGTCTCTTGGCCAAAAGGCCACCGATGATCTCATCATCATCATCATCTGCGAAGATATGATTGGTTTAAGAAAGAATTGCAAAAGAATTACGATAATGGGAAAGGAAATGCGACGGAGGTACCTCCTGATTCTTCCTCATGCATCACCACTGTTCTTTCTTCTTCTTCATCACTTTCTCTGGGCTCCTGCCTCTCTCCTTCTTCTTCCTGGTTGAATGGAACGAAAGTCTCAACTGCGAGCTCTTTCCGCACTTTGCTGGGCATGCGACCTTTGCCTTTATCCTTGACAGAAAGGGACCTCGCCGGAGGAGAAGTTGGAGCACTTCTAGGGGAAGAAATTGTAATTCCCTTTTGCCTGGGTCTCTTCACTCTCGGCGCCGCAGTCGCTGGAGGGGACGGATCATCTCCGGGAGGAGACGAGGCCGGAGCATTGTCTATCAGCGAGTCAGCAAAAGCATTCATGACTGCGCGAATCTTGGCTTCGACCTCAGGGTCCATCCTCCATGCTAGCAGAAACGGCTGCTTTTGTCTTCTGGTGGCAACAATGGTGTTAACCAATGACTTGGAGCGATCACCAGATGCGAATCTCCGCACATGACACTACAGCAAACAGTACAGAATGAAAGCATCAGCATGTGAAAATCAAGAAGTTTAACGATCGCGAAAAATTGCTTACCTTAGCAAATGCCTCGCTATATCTGAAGACATGCGTGTCGCCCTTATTAACTGCGGCGATCTTTTCCTTTAAAATGACGTCAGGGCACAAATGGTTCTCATGATCCAGCAATGAGTAGCAACCATACTCAGACTCGCTCAGACTGCAATTGGGGCAAAACGGGAAAGAGTTTCTCTTGATCAAGGGAGCTCTACTTGGCTGCGCGGCCGACTGCGTCTCAATCCTCGTTTGCTGGGCAACCCAGTATGCGAGCCAGTTCTGAGAACAACCACCCTCGCGGGTCCCTGCAGGCTGCTCAAAGGGAAGATTGTTCATGAATACTGTCTTACACTCCTTTGTTAGCAAGCGCTTATAGCAACCTCTGATAATGGACTGGGGCCAGATTGATGGTGCCACTGCATCAAAGCCGAACTGGGGAGAAACTCGAGTGGGGTCAACATCCACGGTAATCCTCTCATACCTTGGCGCGAGCTCACGAATATGCTCTGCGAGAGCAGGAAGGGAACCTCGTAGACACCAGCAAAAGAACTCGCGATAGCGCTCATGGAAATGTGATCCCTCTTCAAAGAGGAGCTCTTCTGAGAAGACAACACCCTTAGAGGGGTACAGCTTTGGAAACCATCGCACGTTCTCAATGCGTGTGGCATAGGGCCTGGCAGTAAACTCTTTCCGTTTGTCGCATATAAAACTCCAAACGCACTTGGTATTGTTCGCTCCAAACCACCTCGCAGCCCTGCCGCTGTTACGCTCCTCCGTCTCGCCTGGTGGACACCACTTGTCAGGTTTGAAAGCAGTTGGAGCATAGGATGGCCATCGCTCGAAAACCCACATTGTCAAAAAGGAAATGTTGACAAAAGTCAGTACATCGAGGCGGCCACGCGACTCTTTCATGGCTAGAACCAGCTGATCAAGCCTATAGTACAGCGTGCCCAAGACCAAGGGTCCGAGTGCGACTCTCTGGCCAAGGGCGAGCCTCACAGCAAGTGGCAAAACATGGTAGAAGACCCCATCATGCGGGTGACCGTCAATTAAGTACCTCGACAACCATGCACAGAGGAAAGCACAAAGGGTCAAGTGATAGCCTTTACCCTCCACATAATTCTCGGCCTCTGGGTTCTCACTCAGAAGCTTCTTAGTGATGCTGCTGTTCGCATAGTATCGAAAGAAGTACTGCAACCATTTGTTCCAGGTGTTCTTCGCAGACGTATCAACTAACTGCCAGTTTGGAAGGGCTTTCGTAGTAGTCCACCGGGTGGAGATTTTCTTTACCTCTGCCAGGCATTCCTCCATCTGCGTGTACAAGGTAATCTCCGCAGCCGTCCTCAAAGGACTCAAAGGGTCCACCTCGCCCATGGGAGAAAGATCGTACAGCATCTGCACGTCCTCGAGTGTAGGGGCAGCTTCGAACTCAGCAAAGTGGAATGTGTGAGTCGCAGGCGAGTAGCGGGAAAGAAGGTCTAGAAGCATGGGCTGGTCCAGCTTCACGGCAGCACCCTTCATAGCACGAACAGCGAAGTATACGCCGGCTTCATCAAGAGTCGCGGCATGATTGGTCAACACGTGGTCAATCCACTCATCCATGTAGTCCAATTTCTGGACAAAAGCTTGGGTAGAAATCGCAGTGTAAGGGAAGTACCCGTTTTCGATTCCCAATCGAACCACATCCTCGGAGCCAATTAACTCAAGCAAGGCTGAGTTAACCGGGCGAGTCAGTGTTAGTGACAGCGTAAACCTATCTGCTTTTTCGCAAGTGTACGATCAAGTAGTATAGAGTATGTAATTGTGACTCTGGTTGTCGAACCCACGAGAACAGTTTAAGTTGTTGCTAATTAGAATTAGAATAAGACACAAAGTTTGTAAAAAGGAGGAAGGTTTTGAGATTTGATTCTACTAAATAGTAATAAATAAAAACAGTAAAAAGATTATTTTATTTTTCTGTTGAATATTTTGCAGAAATTGTTGCAGTTGTAAAAGTTGATAATTCTAAAAATCTAGATTCCAGGATCCCCTAGGGTTACTCTCCAGCTTTCATGGTATATTTGATTTCAAAAACACACAGTGGTTTTGTTTATGCCAGCATACCAATAGTACAATCTCCTCTCGGTCTCATGCACTTATCACTCGACTGCAGATTTTCGGGTCCTCTCGGTCCACCTAAATCTGCAGGTTCGTTCTAAGTCTGCTAGGGTTACAGGTTCTCCTCTCGGTCTCCCCCTAAACGTCTAACAGTTGGTCTAATGCTTCTGGGCTAGTCCCCTGATTCTCTTCACCTCTCGGTCCATCAAGGCAGAGTACTAAATCCTGTCTTTTCTTCCTAACTTTCACTGGTCACTCTCGCGCACCAGATCCTGTCTGTAACATTCCTGGGTGATCAAGCCATTCATGTATGTAAATAAAATCAAAGACAGAATAATAAACAAACCATCCTGTATTAAGACTTAGCTAGCCATGCTTCTGAAAATCAAAACAACCAAGTCTGCTGAATTCATAAACCCTAGGTTCACCGAGAACCTAGGCAAAAGGTCTAGCTAGCTTGCATTATTTAAAAACAACGTTTCATAAAAAGAGAAAAGATCAAACTAGTTATTTTTCTGAAGATACTGGAAAACTGCTCCAATCCTGCTCTGCTCCAACTCCTGGCTGCTGTGAAACTGGCTGCTGATGATGATGATAGCTGTGAGTGTGTATGTGTTCGTAACCCTAAAACAGTGCTGGGACACCTCCTTTTATATTGCCACAGTCTCCAAAACTGATGCACGAAATTCCTGTTTTACCCTTGAAAAGACCCGTCCTGGAAGCTTCTGGAACCCGTCTGTGCGTTTGAACGCACACTTCCTGCGTTCAAACGCAGTGCGTATGAACGCACACCCTTTTGCGTTTGAACGCAGGCCTTAGCCGTTTTTCCTCTTCTGGCTCCTGAACCCATGCGTTTGAACGCAGCTCCTCTGCGTTTGAACGCACCCCTTGGCCGTTTCTTCTCTTGAGTGTTGAGTCCTGCGTTTGAACGCACACGCCTGCGTTTGAACGCAGGACTTAGCTTTTCTGCACTCTGGTCTCTGACTCCTGCGTTTGAACGCAGACTGCCTGCGTTTGAACGCAGGACTTAGCCAAATTTCTGCCATTTTTCCTGCTGCTCCAGTCTTGTGCGTTTGAACGCAGCTCCTGCGTTTGAACGCACCACTTAGCATTTTTTTCCTCTTTTCTAGCTCAACTTTCCTGACACGCTGCCTCCCATCCAAGTTAATCTCATGCATTTTTCGGCACCTGTTACCTGCACATCATAACACGCACCCGCGATCATATCCAACAAACAAAAGTATGCATAAAACTACTCAAATTTTGCAATCATGATCAACAAATCTCTGCCTCGTATCAGGTGGAAAATAAGCTGAAAATGGCCAAACTCAACTCTCACAGGGTTAAAACCAATGGTAAAAAGATGTCCCAGACTAATACATTTTCAAGCTGTCAAAATACCCCCACACTTATCTCTGCTCGTCCCGAGCAGACCCTTGCATACTGCCTTGCAGACCCATTTTTGCATACTTTAATTGCATACTTCCCCTCTTTCACAGATTCAAGACACAGACCAAAACACTCAATAGACGACTGACTCAGATACAGAATATACACAAACTGACTCAAGACTCATTTTTTTTTTATATATATATATATATATTTTTTTGAAATTGGGCAACCTCTCTATCATAAACTGAAATCATCAAATCCTCACAAGCTCATTTCGAAATTCCACAACACGCAGCAAGAAATGATATAAACTGATCCTATGCACAAACTCACTAAGGTATCCCCAAACATCCACCAAACCAACCAAGATAAAGCACGTCTTTTGACTTAGAGGGTCCAGGCATCTATAGTCAACATATAATTTTTCTTCGCCAAGCCATTTGAGGTTTTCAGACCCTCTTAGCCGTTATTGCGTTTGATTTGCAAATTGTCCCATTGCTGGGAGACACAACTCCTGTGTAATACGGCTTGACTTTAATTTCCCTCTTAAGCTCTAAATTGGATTGAATCCAAATTTTCCATGTGAATGGAAGCACATTATGTTGTTTCTCCTTTGAGCGCAAAATATTATTTATTTATTTTTTATTTTTTTTTAACCCCTCTGTTTTTTACAACTGTGCAGTAGAGCGTTAAGAGTGCGGGCTTTTTAGGATTTTCTCTTGGAACCACCTTAAGGGATGGTGGTGTACATTCTCCAACTTCGCTTAGGCTACAGATTTGTACCACATAAAACCAACTCTACACGAAGGTCCACCCCAGATTCCAAGAGTCCACCAGTTTCCACGGGAAACAGAATATTCAACTATCTAAAAGACCAAATCTGCCTAGCACACTAGAGAAGTCAAAAGTATGCCTGTTATCTACTTTCCACATTCCTGAATACCCGGGATAGCCTGTCGTGAAAATTGTGCATAAAATACTAAAATTTGAAGTATCCCTGCTACGGTGCTTCCTACTCTCATAAGCTCTTTCATTGGACTCTCTTCAGTTTCTAGGTCCTAAGTTGCCCTTTCTCAGAAAAAAATATTTATTAATTTTCCCTATTTTTTTTTTCATGCAAGGTCAGAATGATTGGTGGGTAGACTCAACATAAAAAAACGTGCTGACTCAAAAAATGAAAATAAAATGAAAAATAAATTGACAAAAATATGCTGACATGGCTATGCAGGAGGACACGATTCCCCACCCCCACACTAGAGGTGGCGCGTCCTCGCGACTCTACTGATCTGGTCGGTAACTCGAATCTGTGTTCTCCGGAGTAGACTGGTCAGTCGGCTCGGGAGATGGTGAAGGGGTTCGCCCTCTGGCGCGTTTCCTCGCAGCATGGCGTGCTGCGGCAGCGGTACCAGCGTGGCTGGCACCGGGATGGGCACTGCTGGCCCCTGGGTCTGCATGATCTCTCCTAGGTGGGTACTGGGTACCGGGTCTGTCGGGGTCACCTACACTGTCTGCATGTTCAGGGCTCGGTGTGGGGTCATGGCCAGAGAAGCTATCATATGGCCGGCTATCCTCCATTGTCCAGCTGGGACAATTATCACTCGAATAGCGGTCTGGAAAATTAAACCGCTTACCACGCATGTTGCTCTGAATTTCAGCAAGTGCCGACTCATGAGCTCTCATGGCGGCTGTGTGAGCGTGGTAGATATGCTTCTGGGTCTTGAACAATTTGCCAAGACCCCTGGCCATTTTCTTGACAGTCCTTACCAGGTAATTCTGTACTTTTTCTTGGGCCTTAATTTTCTTTCTGACCCACTCCTCATGCTCAGTCCTCTCCAGGCGCCCAAAGGAGCTGCGCCTGGCCCCTCTGCTGGACTGCCCCAAGTCAGGGTCGGCCTGCCTGTGTTCACTGGAACTGGCAGAACGGGGCAGTGGGAAGGGTCCTGGTAAGGCTGGAAAACCCCCATCACCGGGAGGAGGCGGTGGTGGCATGCCACCACCCCCACCCTGAGGTGGAACAACATCATCATCATCGTCCACTTGGACATATTCAGGAGGCCCGTGAACGGCCTCATGCAGCGCACATCTCATGTTCTTGTACTTGCGTACTTGAACTGGTCTAATATCTCTCAGCTCGCCAGGAATGACCACAAGATAATCCTGCGCCATTTTTGTTAACATCCCCAAAAGACCCAAACCCTTCTTGCTATGAGTCTCCCTCCGTTCTCGGAAAAACTCACAAATGATCTCCGGGAGACTCACAGGCTCGCGGGCCATCAAACAGTACACAAGCAGGGCAATATTATAATCAATGTGGGTAAAGTGTTTTATACCCACAATTCTGTTGTTCACCCACTCTGTCCACCATTTTGCCTCTCGAATCAGGTAGGTCGATGGCAGTTTCCGGTAGGAAGGGCTCCTTTCAGGGTGGTACCAAGCAGCGCCGGGTACACCAGCACACAGGGTGGTCAGGATCTGCTCACTCAACTGCTCAGATGGATGACGTCTCAGTTCCTGGAACTGACAGTCATCCAGCACTAACTCCAGACCCAGACTCTCTCGGATACTCTCTGGGGTGATTCGAATCCATCTCTTTCTGCAGTAAATCCAGTCAATTGACTGGACTTCACTGTTCATGCACTGCTGGAGATTGCTGTAAATCTCCTTAGCCAGCACAGAACTGACCTGCAGATTGGTAAACCCAGTAAACAAATCCCCAAAATGATCCTGCCCAGTATAGTCGAACAGTTCATCCCCCATTGCTACCCTATCACGGGGAAAGGTCCTCTCAGCGGGTATGTCATACCGAATCTTTTTGTCTTGCAGAAAGAAACGGTGAGCCTCCATGTTAACAAACCTATGGTCGCAGAAATGGTTAGGCCTAAGCAGACGGCCGTCTATGATATTCAAAGGTGCAATTGCCCTATCTGGCCTCATGTAAGGTTGATCCACCTCCATTTTAAGATTCAAACAGCAAAAATTGAAAATACTCAAAGAGAATGAAAAGATAGAACCTGGGTACCCGGAGTGAATCTTACGGGTACAGATCTGGAAATATCTCTCTGAGATGAATCTGTTGGTGTTTGGATCGGATGAGTTGGACCACCCCCACACTGTTCCTGACCTTCTGGTGGTCCTGTGGTGGTCGTCGGAGGCTGCTGGCGGCAGACTGCTCTGGCGGCTGCTAGGGCAGAGAGAATTTTCTAGAGAGAGAGTTGAAAACTGGAAGACTTGTGTGAAAATGAGTCACTGTCATCCGTACAGTATATATAGGCAAACTTTCAGAAATTGCAGAATGGCCCCAAAATTTCAAAATTTTTCAAAATTTTCCGAAATTTTTGATCCCGCTCAAATGTGCGTTTGAACGCAGGTCCTGCGTTTGAACGCACTGCTTAATTTTTTTGGAATTTTTTGAAGAACTGATGATCTGCGTTTGAACGCACGATGTGCGTTTGAACGCATGCCTTTGTCTCTCTAGAAATTCTCTGTTGATTGGGTCTGCGTTTGAACGCAGGATCTGCGTTTGAACGCATGCCTTAAGATTTTTCCACCTCATCTCTGTCTTCTTGCGTTTGAACGCACATCAGTTGCGTTTAAACGTACCACTTAGTGGCTGGAAAATTTCATGATATGATCTGCGTTTGAACGCAGGTCTTCTGCGTTTGAACGCAAAAGTGTTAACCGTTTCCAGTGCTTTTCTGTCCTTTGGTGGGGCTGCGTTTGAACGCAAGGTCTCTGCGTTTGAACGCACTGCGTTCGAACGCAAGTCTTCTGCGTTTGAACGCACGCCTCTGCTTCCTGAAACACTGAGTTCAACATTAAATCCCTCTTTCTCACTTTTCTCTCGAATTATGAACATTGTAAAAATTATATAAAAACAACTAACCTATGTTGGGTTGCCTCCCAACCAGCGCTTGTGATTTACAGTCGACAGCCCGACTTTGTTACCTCTGCTGTAATCACGGAATGTCTAGGTAGAGTGCCTCTACCTCCATGATTTCCTGAGGATCCCTGTATGGCTTGAATCTGTTCCCATTCACCTTGAAAACTGTATTATCCCTCGGGTTCTCCAGCTCCACCACTCCCCATGATGTAATGTCCTTCACAATAAATGGTCCAGACCATCTTGAGCGCAGCTTCCCTGGATAGAATTTCATCCTTGAATTGTAGAGGAGAACCTTCTGCCCGATTTCTATCTTCTTTGGTAGAATGCGGTTGTCATGCCACTTCTTTGTTTTCTCTTTATAAATTTTGGCACTCTCATATGCAGTTTTACGGAATTCCTCCAGTTCAAGGAGTGCCATCTTCCGTTTATTTCCTGATAAACTGTGATCCATATTCAGCTGCTTGATTGCCCAGTAAGCTTTGTGTTCCAATTCTACTGGTAGGTGACATGCTTTTCCAAACACCAGCTGGTACGGGGACATTCCCAGTGGGGTTTTGTAAGCAGTTCTGTACGCCCAAAGTGCATCATCCAGCTTTAACGACCAGTCCTTGCGTCCTGGATTCACAGTTTTTTCCAGTATGCTCTTTATCTCCCTGTTGGACACCTCTGCCTGCCCGTTTGCCTGAGGGTGATAAGGCAGTGATACCTTATGGATAGACACCCCGTACTGCTTTAGAACCTTGGCAAAGACTTTATTGATAAAATGAGAACCTTCATCACTGACCATGGCCCTCGGTGTTCCAAATCTGGTAAAGATGTTGCGTTTGAGGAACCTTTCCACAACTGACGCATCGTTCTTCTGGCAGGCTATTGCTTCCACCCACTTCGACACGTAATCCACTGCCAATAAGATGTAAAGATTTCCCAGCGACGAAGGAAACGGACCCATAAAATCAATACCCCATACGTCGAAAGGCTCGACTTCCTGCCAAAGTGTCATGGGCATTTCATTCCGCTGGGAGATATTTCCTGTCCGTTGGCAACGATCACAACTCTGCGCGTAATCATGGCAGTCTTTGAAAACTGTTGGCCAGAAAAATCCTGACTGCAGCACCTTGTGAGCTGTTCTCGGTCCGCTGAAGTGTCCTCCACACTGTGCTGAGTGGCAGTGCTGGATTACCTCCAAAATTTCATGACATGGAATGCATCGACGGAGAATATTATCTGCTCCTTGCTTGAACAGATAGGGATCGTCCCAGAAATATTGCCTGCAATCTGAAATAAATTTCTTTTTCTGCCAAGGGGTGATATCTTCAGGGAGTGCACCATTGACCAAATAATTGGCTATGGCATAGTACCAGGGCCATCTGTTGGTCTTGATCTTCATAATATGTTCATCTGGAAAATTTTCTTGAATGGGCACCACTTCTTCTGTAGGTTTTTCCAGACGAGATAGATGATCAGCTACTACATTTTCAACTCCCTTTTTATCCCTGATTTCGACGTCAAATTCCTGCATCAGCAGAATCCAACGCAGCAGCCTTGGCTTTGCATCCTTCTTTTCCAGCAAGTATTTCAGTGCACTATGATCTGTAAAAATAATGACTTTAGAGCCTACCAGGTACGATCTGAATTTATCCAGGGCAAAAACGACTGCCAGCAACTCCTTCTCTGTAGTCCCATAATTAATCTGTGCCTCATTCAGGACCCTGCTGGCATAGTAGATGACGCTGCACACCTTGTCCTTCCGCTGTCCCAGTACCGCGCCCACAGCGTAATCGCTGGCATCGCACATCAGCTCGAACGGGAGTGTCCAGTCTGGTGTTGTGATAATGGGTGCAGTTGTCAGCCTTTCTTTAAGCACGTCAAAAGCTTCTTTGCAGGCTTCATCAAATACGAAGGGCACATCTTTTCCCAGCAAGTTACATAGTGGCTTTGTAATTTTTGAGAAATCTTTAATAAACCTTCTGTAAAATCCTGCGTGGCCCAAAAAGCTCTTGATTGCCTTCACTGTGGTTGGATACGGCAGCTGCTTGATCACCTCTATTTTTGCTCTGTCTACTTCCAGCCCTTTACTGGAAATCCTGTGTCCCAGCACTATTCCTTCAGTAACCATGAAGTGGCATTTTTCCCAGTTGAGTACCAGATTTGTTTTTCTGCAGCGAATTAGAACTCTGGCCAGATGGTATAAGCAATCTTCAAAGCTGTCCCCGAATAACGAAAAATCGTCCATGAAAACTTCCAAATTTTTCTCTATCATATCAGAGAAAATAGCCATCATACACCTCTGGAATGTTGCTGGAGCATTGCACAGTCCAAATGGCATTCGTCTAAAGGCGAACGTTCCATACGGGCACGTGAACGTCGTCTTTTCTTGGTCTTCTGGATTTATATAGATCTGATTGTAACCAGAGTACCCGTCCAGAAAGCAGTAATAAGCATGGTGTGCTAGTCTGTCCAACATTTGGTCCATGAATGGCAGCGGAAAGTGGTCTTTCAGTGTGGCATCGTTCAGCTTCCGATAGTCCATACAGATTCGCCAGCCAGTGACAGTTCGCTGGGCGATCTGTTCCTGATCAGCATTCTGCACTACTGTAATACCCCCTTTCTTCGGTACACACTGGACAGGACTCACCCAGGTGCTGTCTGATATGGGGTATATAATTCCTGCTTCTAGCCACTTCATGACCTCCTTACGTACCACATCTTTCATAATTGGGTTTAATCTTCTTTGAGGCTGGATGACTGGCTTCTTTCCGTCTTCAATTCTTATTTTGTGCATGCAATAATCAGGACTGATTCCCTTCAGGTCTGCAATTGTCCATCCGATGGCTTCTTTATGCTCTCGGAGTACCTCCAGTAGCTTTTGTTCCTGTTCCTGAGATAAAAGAGAAGAAACAATTACCGGCAGGGTATTATTTTCACCAATAAAAGCGTACCTGAGGTGTTCTGGCAACTGTTTTAATTCCAGGGCTGGTGGTTCCTGGAGTGACGGGACCAGTGTCATTTTCTGCTCGCCTCCTTCGTCCCTATATAGCCTGACCCAGCTTTCTGTTCCCATGATCTGCTCATCCTGTTGCTCTTCTGTTTCCTCTGGAAATATGTCTTCAAATTCCTCCCATAAATCTTCTATCTCATCGCTTTCCAGATCATCAATTACCTCTACTGCAAAACAGTTTTCATGCCCATAATGATCGGGAAGCTGGAGAGATTTGAAAACATTAAATTTTACTTTTTCTTCATTGATTTGCATGGAGAGCTCTCCACTTTTGCAGTTAATAATGGCTTCACCAGTTGCCAGGAAAGGTCTGCCCAGGATCAGCGGAACCTCTCCTGCCTCCATATCCAGTATCACAAAATCTGCTGGAAAAATAAGCTCTCCCACTTTTACCAGGATATCTTCAATTACTCCGTAGGCAGGTTTCACGGATCTGTCAGCCATTTGAAGCATAATTCTTGTTGGGCGTGGCTCTCCGACTCCCAGACTTTTGAAGATGGTCAGTGGCATCAGGTTGATGCTGGCACCCAAGTCGCATAATGCTTTTCCTGTGTATGCACTGCCCAGAGTCACTGGAATAACAAAGCTGCCAGGGTCTTTCTTTTTCAGTGGTAGACCATTTTTTACACAACTGCTCGCTTCTGCCGTCAGATTCACTGTTTCGAAGTCACTCATTCGCCTTCTACCATACAAGATATCTTTGAGAAATTTCGCATAAGTAGGCATTTTGGCAAGTGCTTCAGCAAAAGGTATATTTATCTGTAATTGCTTGAATACCTCCAGAAATCTGGCGTAGTCTTTGCTGTCATCTCTCTTACGTGTCTTCAGAGGGTAAGGAACCTCCTTAGAAGTTGGCACTGTCTCTGGATTACCCTCATTCATCTGCGCTGCTTCCTGCTCGACCGAACCCCTTTTCTGAGGGTTAGCGGTTGAACTTTCTTCCCGGTCAATCACTTCCTGCTCAATAATCTTGGACTTTTCTGCGCGTGCATGACTGGGATACGGTGGATCCTGCAGTGCAATTCCACTCCGAGTTGTGATAGCATTGATTTGAGCGCGTGGATTGTTCACTGTGTTAGATGGTAAATTCCCTGGGGCTCGTTCTGCCTGGTTCTGTGCAAGCTGTCCATTCTGTACTTCCAAGTTTCGGATAGCAATCTTCATCTGGCTTACATCAGCAGTTAATGAGTCCATTTGTGCGAATCTAGTTTCCAACTGCTTATTGAATTTCTCCATATAGGACTCAAAATGTTGCTGAGACAGGTTTAGTTGTGGTGCTGCTTGTGCAGGCTGAGCTGGAGCTGTCTGTTGTGCCTGTGGCCTGTGCTGGAATCCTGGTGCGTATACTGCTGCATTGGGATTTCCGTATCGAAACCCTGGATGGTCACGTGTGCCTGGTCTGTAGCGACTAGGATCCCACTGCTGCTGAACATAGTTGGCATCTTCGGTCTGAAGCTCCAGAATTGCTGCGTCAAAATCAGATTCGTCCACTGATGCCACCGGTTTCTTTTCTGTATACACCTTCTTGACTAAGTCCTGTACCACTTTCGTGAGATTGTCAATCCTGTCATCAACCACTGGTTCTGCTGCTGCTGCGAGCCTGCGGTCATCAAACAGGCGAGTATCCTGTTTGGCTAATTGCTTCATCAGTTCGTATGCTCCATCTTTATCCACATGGTATAAAAAGTTATCCCCAGCTTCCCTGTCAATCCTGTCTGCATTCTCCCTGTCAAGTGCATGGTAGAATACTTGCAGAATCTTTGCGTCCCCGAAGCCGTGGTTGGGGCATTTTTTCACGAGTCTCATCAACCTGTCCCATGCATCTACCACTGTCTCCCCCATCTGCTGTTTGAAAGATAAGATCTCACTCTGCAGCTTGATAACGCGGGATTCAGGGTAGAATTTTGCCAAGAAATCAGCAACACACCCCTCCCAGGTAGTGATAGACCTCGGTGGTCTTGCCTCCAGCCAATCCTTTGCTGTTCCGAACAAACAGTATGGGAATAAAATCAGCTTTAGCGTGTCCGCTTCGACTCCTCTATACTTAATCTTGTTGCAGTAATCCTCAAATTTTCCAAGGAAATCGTTTGGATCTTCATCTGCCTTCCCATTAAAAGGACAATGGGTCTGGGCGGTCTGAATGGTGGATGATTTCAGGTCGAAGTGCTCTGCTGTAATGGGAGGCACTACAATAGCTGGTTGATGTCCTCCGGTTGGGACTTCAAAGTTTTCGACCAGCGCCCTTCCAGACCTGTTATAAGTCCTCTGATTGTTCCTGGCAGCAAAACCTGCTGCTATCAGCTCTTCAATGTAAAGAGCCATATGTGCTGGAGTACGTTGCGGCTGTCCTGTGGGTGTTCCTGTTTCGGTTGTGGTGTCTTCTCCGTGCTCAGACATCGCGGCTCGGTGTCTGCGACTTTGCTCTCTGAAAAGTTTTTCGGGATCTTCAAGTGGTGATACCAGTTTGCTGGGCAATCTGGGCATAAACTAGAATAGCCTGAAAATCAGATTTCAAGAGCAGTAAGTCGAAAGAAAGTAACTGTAAAAATAAAAGAAAAACTCTGAAACTTATTCTAATGTCTCTTTAACAAAAACTGTAACCGTTCCCCGGCAACGGCGCCAAAAACTTGACAGCGTAAACCTATCTGCTTTTTCGCGAGTGTACGATCAACTAGTATAGAGTATGTAATTGTGACTCTGGTTGTCGAACCCACGAGAACAGTTTAAGTTGTTGCTAATCAGAATTAGAATAAGACACAAAGTTTGTAAAAAGGAGGAAGGTTTTGAGATTTGATTCTACTAAATAGTAATAAATAAAAACAGTAAAAAGCTTATTTTATTTTTCTGTTGAATATTTTGCAGAAATTGTTGCAGTTGTAAAAGTTGATAATTCTAAAAATCTAGATTCCAGGATCCCCTAGGGTTACTCTCCAGCTTTCATGGTATATTTGATTTCAGAAACACACAGTGGTTTTGTTTATGCCAGCATACCAATAGTACAATCTCCTCTCGGTCTCATGCACTTATCACTCGACTGCAGATTTTCGGGTCCTCTCGGTCCACCTAAATCTGCAGGTTCGTTCTAAGTCTGCTAGGGTTACAGGTTCTCCTCTCGGTCTCCCCCTAAACGTCTAACAGTTGGTCTAATGCTTCTGGGCTAGTCCCCTGATTCTCTTCACCTCTCGGTCCATCAAGGCAGAGTACTAAATCCTGTCTTTTCTTCCTAACTTTCACTGGTCACTCTCGCGCACCAGATCCTGTCTGTAACATTCCTGGGTGATCAAGCCATTCATGTATGTAAATAAAATCAAAGACAGAATAATAAACAAACCATCCTGTATTAAGACTTAGCTAGCCATGCTTCTGAAAATCAAAACAACCAAGTCTGATGAATTCATAAACCCTAGGTTCACCGAGAACCTAGGCAAAAGGTCTAGCTAGCTTGAATTACTTAAAAACAACGTTTCATAAAAAGAGAAAAGATCAAACTAGTTATTTTTCTGAAGATACTGGAAAACTGCTCCAATCCTGCTCTGCTCCAACTCCTGGCTGCTGTGAAACTGGCTGCTGATGATGATGATAGCTGTGAGTGTGTATGTGTTCGTAACCCTAAAACAGTGCTGGGACACCTCCTTTTATATTGCCACAGTCTCCAAAACTGATGCACGAAATTCCTGTTTTACCCTTGAAAAGACCCGTCCTGGAAGCTTCTGGAACCCGTCTGTGCGTTTGAACGCACACTTCCTGCGTTCAAACGCAGTGCGTATGAACGCACACCCTTCTGCGTTTGAACGCAGGCCTTAGTCGTTTTTCCTCTTCTGGCTCCTGAACCCATGCGTTTGAACGCAGCTCCTCTGCGTTTGAACGCACCCCTTGGCCGTTTCTTCTCTTGAGTGTTGAGTCCTGCGTTTGAACGCACACGCCTGCGTTTGAACGCAGGACTTAGCTTTTCTGCACTCTGGTCTCTGACTCCTGCGTTTGAACGCAGACTGCCTGCGTTTGAACGCAGGACTTAGCCAAATTTCTGCCATTTTTCCTGCTGCTCCAGTCTTGTGCGTTTGAACGCAGCTCCTGCGTTTGAACGCACCACTTAGCATTTTTTTCCTCTTTTCTGCTCAACTTTCCTGACACGCTGCCTCCCATCCAAGTTAATCTCATGCATTTTTCGGCACCTGTTACCTGCACATCATAACACGCACCCGCGATCATATCCAACAAACAAAAGTATGCATAAAATTACTCAAATTTTGCAATCATGATCAACAAATCTCTGCCTCGTATCAGGTGGAAAATAAGCTGAAAATGGCCAAACTCAACTCTCACAGGGTTAAAACCAATGGTAAAAAGATGTCCCAGACTAATACATTTTCAAGCTGTCAGTTAGCAATCCCTCAATTGGGACAGGAGCAGGCATTCTCTTCGCCTTAACCCTCGCATGGTAGAAATCTTTGCCACCTAGATAGGGGGCTTTTCGCCACAAAGCCTGCGGAAGATCGGGTATCTCTTCGTCCTCCTTGGTGGGTTTGGTTCCTTTTGTCTTGGCCATCCCTGCGGAAGAGCAAGAAAAAGGGGGGAGAAATATGCTACTTCAGTTTGAATTTCGAGATTCAAGATCTACAGAAAGAAAGATGAACAGTTTCTGGTATCAATTTCAGAAATTAGAGGGTTGCATTATCAGGGGATTTCAAAACCCTATCCAAGGTCCTTATTATTGAGGGATCAGGCCGCAATTGGGTCCAAAGCTTGAAGCTTCTTCACAAGTTTCAACAGATGTTATGGGTTTACAGATTCAACGCAGTTCAAGGCAAACACTGGTATCTTAAATCAAAATTGAACAAGGCCAACCTTGTTTTCGCGAAGCTTGCTTGGATATGCACAGTTGAAGAAGACGATTTGCGGTTTTGAACTGATGATTGATTATCTGAATCTGCTCTCGAAGATCTCCGGGTACCATTCACTTTAAGAGAAAGAAGTGATGCTTTGCAACAATGGAGGATACAAAGTATTTATCCAAAAACAACGAAAGGTTGCGTCCTTTCAGTAGTCGAATCGCAACCGTCACCGTCGAATCGCGCAATCACAGGACAAGCTGACGTCACGCCTAAAACCCTAAAGGCCAGACGGCACGACTCTAGGGTTTTAGTTCATAATGGCACGCACGGGGGCTGAACTTACCCGTATTTGAATTGGTGCGTGGCGGCGACGCGTATGTTGGTTTCCGCGCATGGAAGTCTATACAGCTATGAGTCTTCACGCGCAGAAAGGGGGCTAATGTAAATAGTGCTTTCTGAGCTGACAGATCTTGGCCACGTGGCAACCATCCAGCACACCATATTGTGCTCCACACACACTGGATCACCAGCCGAGCTGATCCATGTGGGGGCTGCGAGACAGAGCCCTCGCATACCACCGCACGGGACTTGTAGGGACTTAGTGGTTTGGAGGCTAGAGTAGGCCCTATCGCGTGCGAGCCAAGCCCGCGCGCGACCTTTAGTAACTGCTTTGAGAGATTTATGGCACGAGCTCCATAAACCCGGTCAATCCGGTCAAACCCGGTCAACCTCGTAACGGTTCCGGTATTCGCGTACAACGTGCTGTAACGGTCCCTATATACTCGGACGAACGTGCCGTTATGGTTAAGCTAATTAAGCCGCCATCAATGGGCGCATTAACCACAATACAACGGTCACGTTCTCTGCTATATATAGGACGTTAACCTTTCCATACAAAGGAGAACACACTTGCCATACGCGGAAGCTCTGCCAAACCTCTGTCTCTCTCTCAGACATTACTACTGCCTTACTCTCTCCCTACACACAACCCCACTCTTCCTGTGCGATCTCTAATCCTCTACATACGGTGTACACGGAGGTCTCCCCGCCGGAATCTCTTGTGCACACTAGCCATTATTGAATATAGTCAAAAATTCACAAATACTAAACCTTGCGTATTTTCCTTTTTGTAGAATTCCAAATGGCAAACAACTCATCGAGTTCACAACATTCTCTACGATCTGTCCTTGAGAAGGACAAGCTCTCTGGAACCAACTTTCTTGATTGGTACAGAAACTTGATAATTGTTCTCAAGCCAGAGAAGAAACTGTACGCAATAGAGGAGCATGTTCCAGAAGGTCCAGAGAACCAAACACCTGCTGCCCTAAAGGCGTATCAAAAGCGTGTTGATGACGCTAATGATGCGGCCTGCCTTATGCTTTGCACCATGACTTCTGAGCTTCAGAAGCAACACGAAAACATGAATGCTGTCGATATGATCGAACATCTAAAGCAGCTCTTCCAAGAGCATGCGAGGGTAGAGAGGTATGAGGTCTCAAGGCACTGTTCAAGTGTCATATGGTAGAAGGGAACCCGGTGGGACCCCATGTACTCCGAATGATCGGGTACTTGGAGAATCTCGCCAGACTAGGGTTCCCGGTCGGCCAAGAGCTGGCAACCGATCTCGTGTTGCAATCGTTGCCCGAGAGTTATGGACAGTTCATTATGAACTATAACATGAACGAGATCTTTAAACCACTGCCAGATTTACTCAACATGTTGAGGACGACTGAACAGAGCATCAACAAGGGTAAGGGCAAGGCCATAATGATGGTACAGAAAGGAAAGAGCAAAAGGGTTGCTTCTTCCTCCAAGGGCAAAGGCAAGTAAGTTGCCAAGTCCAAGGAACCTGCCCTTAAGCCTATTGGTGGCATTGCCAAGGGTGTGACTAAAGGTGAATGTCACTACTGCAGTCATCCTGGACACTGGAGGAGGAATTACCCAAAATATCTGGAGGACAAGAGGCTTGGAATTGTGATTCCACCACCACCAGGTATTTTTGTTGTAGATGTCAATTTAACTTTCTCTACATCATGGGTATTAGATACTGGATGTGGATCTCATATTTTTCGAAATATGCAGGATCTAAAGAGAAGTAGGAGATTGGCTAAAGGGGAGGTAGATCTGCGCGTTGGGAATGGAGCAAAGGTTGCTGCGTTGGCCATAGGCGTGTGCGAGCTATCTCTGCCTTCAGGATTAGTTTTAGAATTAAATAATTGCTATTTTGTGCCTGCTATGAGCAGAAACATTATTTCTATTTTTTGTTTGGACAAGGATGGTTTTATTATTTCAATAAAAGACAATTGTTGTTCCTTTTATTTAAATAATATTCACTATTTTAGTGCGCAATTATTTAATGGACTTTATGTCCTTGATCTAAGCAATTCTGTCTACAACATTAATACCAAGCGGATTAAAATAAATGATTTAAATCCTGCTTATTTATGACACTGTCGTTTAGGCCACATAAATGAGAAACGTGTATCTAGACTCCATATGGATGGATTGCTAGACTCATTTGATTTTGAAGCATATGAGACATGTGAGGTTTGTTTATTGGGAAAAATGACAAAGTCCCCTTTCAATAAGAAAGGTGAGAGGACTAGTGAGCAATTGGCGCTCATACATACCGATGTGTGTGGTCCATTTGCCACGCCTGCCAGGGGTGGTTATGTCTACTTCATTACATTTACTGATGATTACAGTAGATATGGATTTGTGTACCTTATGAGGGCAAAATCCGAATCCTTTGAAGTGTTCAAGGAATTCAAGAATGAAGTAGAGAAGAAACTTGGCAAAAGTATCAAGGCTCTACGATCGGATCGTGGAGGAGAATACTTGAGCCAAGAGTTTGACGACTATCTTAGAGAGTGTGGGATCGTGTCCCAACTCACTCCACCCGGAACGCCACAATTGAATGGCGTATCCGAGAGGAGGAATCGAACCCTATTGGATATGGTTCGATCTATGATGTGTCAAACCGATCTTCCATTATCATTTTGGGGCTACGCTCTATTAAGTTCAGCTTTCACCATTAACCGTGTTCCATCTAAATCAGTCATGAAAACACCATATGAGATGTGGAGTGGGAGGCGTCCCACACTGTCGTTCATGAGGATTTGGGGCTGCGATGTCTATGTAAAACGTTTACAATCAGACAAGCTGGGGCCGAAATCGGATAAGTGTAAATTTGTGGGGTACCCTAAGGAAACTAAGGGTTACTACTTCTACAATCCAACCGAGAACAAAGTGTTTGTTGCTCGGACCGGCGTGTTTCTAGAAAGAGAATTTGTCTCTAAAGAAGCAAGTGGGAGGAATGTAGAACTTGAAGAGGTTCAAGAACCACAAATCACTGAACCGATTATGGAACATGAACAGGAACCACAAGCAGTTGTGGAGCAACCTGTTCAGGTAACACAAGAGCTTCGTAGATCTAGTAGAGTGCGCCAGGAACCCGAGAGGTATGGACTTCTCGTAACCGATTCCGGTGACACGATGCTCATAGATGATGAGCCTACTACCTATGAGGAGGCCATGAGTGGCCCAGACTCTCAGAAGTGGCTGGAAGCCATGAGATCCGAGATGGAATCCATGTATACCAACAAAGTATGGACTTTGGTGGAACCACCCGATGGGGCGCGGCCCATAGGGTGCAAGTGGGTCTTCAAGAAGAAGATCGACATGTATGGTAATGTGATTACCTATAAGGGTCGATGGGTGGCTAAAGGATTCAGACAGATTCATGGTATTGACCATGATGAAACCTTTTCACCAGTCGCTATGACCAAATCCATCCGAATCCTATTTGCGATTGCAGCATACCACGACTATGAGATTTGGCAGATGGATGTCAAAACAGCATTCCTTTATGGGAATCTCCTCGAGGACGTGTATATGATACAGCCAGAGGGTTTTGAGGATCCAAAGCAAGCCAACAATGTCTGTAACTGCAACGATCCATTTATGGATTGAAGCAAGCTTCTAGGAGTTGGAATCGACGTTTTGATGAAGTGGTCAAAGAGTTTGGCTTCATCAGAAACGAAGATGAGTCTTGTGTCTACAAGAAGGTTAGTGGGAGCTCTGTAGCTTTTCTGGTCTTTTATGTGGATGACATACTACTCATTGGAAACGACATTCCCATGCTGCAATCTGTTAATGATTGGCTAGGAAAGTGTTTCTCAATGAAGGACTTAGGGGAAGCAGCCTATATACTCGGTATAAAGATCTATAGAGATAGATCTAACAGTTTGCTATGCCTAAGTCAAAGTACATATATTGACAAGGTGTTGAAACGGTTCAACATGCAAGATTTCAAGAAGGGATTCTTGCCCATGTCACATGGAATCACTCTTTCGAAGAGTGGTTGTCCCTCCAATGAGATTGAGAAGGAACGCATGAGTAGAATCCCCTATGCCTCGGCCATAGGATCTATCATGTACGCCATGTTGTGTACTAGACCAGATGTGTCATATGCCTTGAGTATGACAAGCAGATACCACGGGTGAGAGTCACTGGATTGCATTTAAGAACATCCTAAAGTACTTGAGAAGAACTAAGGATGCTTTCTTGATATTTGGCGGTGAGGAAGAGTTGCGTGGTTACACTGATGCAAGCTTCCAAACCGACAGAGATGACTTTAGATCACAATCGGGATATGTGTTTTGCCTGAATGGAGCAGCGGTGAGCTGGAAGAGTTCCAAGCAAGAGACGGTAGCTGATTCTACAACAGAGGCTGAGTACATTGCTGCAAATGGCGCAGCAAAGGAAGCTGTTTGGATCAGAAAGTTTGTTTCTGAACTTGGTGTGGTCCCTAGCATTGCGGATCCAGTTGAGTTGTTCTGTGACGAAACTGGCGCGATCGCGCAATCGAAGGAACCCAGGTCGCACCAGAAGTCCAAGCACGTGCTCAGGAAGTTTCATCTGATTCGAGATATTATCGATAGAGGAGACGTTCGAATATGCAAGATTCCTACAGATGATAATCTGTCAGACCCACTTACAAAGCCTCTCACGCAGTGGAAGCATGAAGGGCACACTAGGAGTATGGACATACGAGATGCGCCAGATTGGCTCTAGTGCAAGTGGGAGACTGTTGGAATAGATGCCCTAGAGGCAATCTAGTTTAGTATGAATTATTTGTGGCTAGAAATTCATTTATTATTTATTGGATATTTAATATAATGAAGTCCTTAGATTTACAATTGTGTTGTTTATCTTAAATATCCCTAGTCAAGTATAATGATTAATGGGACAATCATCTATAGACTAGTATGGGGTTGGATTGATATGGAGATATCACGATCCAACACATAGGTGTGCATTAGGGAATGTTGCACTGGATTGACCCATCTCCGAGAAGGCTACATACACGTTATGTTGAGTCACAAGCGCTTCTCGCGGTGCAATGGTATTGTCATCCTTAGACTTGAAGTCACTAGATATTCTAGTTGTGGATTATTGTGATCTTGGTAGCGTTAAACGCTACACCGTAACTGGGTAGTTATAAAGGCGTGTACTGGATACAACAAGAAGCAAGCTTAGAGATCGTAGTGGACGTAGATAGAATTTGTCCCTCCCACATAACGGGAGCAAATATCCTAGGCCACTCGAGGGATAGTGCTTATAGAATGTCTGGCCAGACTCAAATAAATCAATATGGGATATTGATGTTATTTGCACGGATAAGGCTATTCCCATGGATCGAGAAACTATGGATTGGATATACGAGTGTGACTTGTATGTCTCGTGTCCAATCCGGATATAGAGACAAAGGGATGAGACAATTACTTGTACAAAGGTTGTCGAGATGACTATTCTATTAGTTGGCTAGAATGGATGTTTTGCTAGAGACCGCTCCATATTAGCAAATAGTTGCTACCAACTAGATAGAACCTATGGGGTCACACGCTATATAGAGTTGGATTAGATTTGGGAAATAATTAATTGGATTAATTAATTAGAAGGATCACTTTGCGAACCCTTGCAAACTTAGTAGGGACTAATTTTCAAGGAAGGGACTAAATTGAATTCTAGTAGGACTAGAATAAGTCCTTTAGGTAGTTAACAAGGAGTTGTTGGACTATATAAAGGACCTTCCTTCCTTCCTTCCCACATAACTTATGCTCATTATTGAACATAACAAAGAGTGGCAGAGAACAAAAGGAGAGAGAGCAAGCAACAAGGGAGCCGACCGCCCCCTTGCCGCCGCCCCGTCCCCGTCGGCCACAAAGGAGGCCGAGACCCTCCTTTTTGGGTCTCGTTTTGCGTGATTCTTCTTCCTCTTCCTCTTCTGGGCTAGCACCAAGGACTTGGGAGATCTAGGATCAACTCTAGGCGTGGATCAACCGTAGAGAACGTGACACAATTCGCGTTTGAAGTCATCAAAGGAGAACCCTAAGGTGTGTTATTGATTTCTAACCCTTACCATCGTTATGTCTCTTGACTTGTGATCCTTGGAGGGTTTTGCATGGCTTTATGATTGTTTATGCTTCCGTTGCGCATCCATGAATCAAAACCCAACAAGAACATGATACATATTAGGATCAATACACCTAGGAATACAATCAACTGCATTTTGAAAAAGATCATTAGTAGCAGTGAATAAATTCTTGTAATAATTGGAGAAACAAGTCTTAATATCTTCCAATTTAGAATAAAAATAACCATTTTGATCATAAACTGCAGAAATTGTGTTTTTCTTTTTTCTATCAGAAGCATATTTATGGAAAAAATTGGTATTACGATCACCTTCTCTAAGCCAATTAACACGAGATTTTTGTTTCCACTTCAATTCTTCATCAGCAATTTTTTTTTTTTGAATTTTGAAGGTGACATCTTTTTTTTCTTGCAGGACATGCTGTGAAGGAGGTTGATTATTCAGAAAAGATAGCCGGCGCATTAAGAAATTGCGAGATTTTTTAATGGCAATGTATTTTTTATGCCCCCATTTTCTGAGAAAAGATGTAATATTATTTATTTTCTGTGGGAAAGCATGTAAATAATTTAGACTAGAAGTAGGAGTAGGCCATACCATCTGGACAGCTTCAAAGCAGTCATCCGGAGGAGCCCAATCCGCTGAGAAATGGAACCGTCGCGTAGCATTAGCACTGGTTGTTCCCAGTTTAGAAGTTGTGATGAGAAGCGGGTAATGATCTAATCCTACATAAGGTAGTACATCCATTGATCTGGAGGTAAAGGCAGCGTCCCAAGCAGAGTTTGCAGTAGCTCTGTCCAAGCGTTCCTGAACTCAAAACTGTTCCGAACGTCCGTTGCACCAGGTATAAAACTCGCCCTTATATCCCAAATCAAACAAACCGCAATCCTGTCAAAGTATCTGCAAATTCCTGAATCTGAACAAAACAGCGATCGTTCCATCCCAATTTTTCTGAATTGGAATCACTAGCCATGGGTCATTGGACAGTGGTTTAAGACGCCTTAGCAAATCCCAAGAAAAACGACGATTCTGAGTTACTGGGTCTCCATAAAACCCAGTTAAATAAAATGCTTTAGACCCAAATTCAGGTGGTCTAATGAAACAATCGATATGATAACTATTTCTGGTCAGAATCTGAATATCCACATTTTTATTCCAGAAAATAGATAAGCCTCCACTGAGGCCAATTCTGGAAACATGATAACCAAAATCATAACCCAGTTTGACCCGAATAGAATCCGCCTGAGGGATGAACATTTTTGTTTCCATAAGAAAAGAGATATCCGGATGCTTATCCCGAACCAGGGAGTTCAAACTATGGAACGTTGAGGAACTCCTTAACCCTCTAACGTTCCAACTAAGGATTCTCATTGGGGTCGGCAGGGTTGGTCCTTGCCAACCTCTGCCAAAGTGGGGGAAAGAGATAAGTCTCGATTTCCCGGTTTGACCTTCTTAGTTACAGAATTAACAATTTCATCAGAATTAGACATTTCTGTCGGGGACCTTTTTTCGCCTAACCCAGTGTTAGGTTCTTCCATTGAAACCAAATCCTCCACATTAACCATGGTAGCATTGTCTAAAGCCTCCCCAAGATTCCCACCCTTATAAAACGTTCAGCAAAAGGAGCGACATTAAAGTACCTTTGGTGACTGCAACGTTTGCGGTTAATGATTTCCTCATCTGGTATTGGTTCATCCTGTCCAATGTCAGCATCCACCATTTATGCCAAGTATTCTTTGTGAGAGATTTTTTCCTTTTGACTGTTAAGAAATTGGCCCTCATCAGATCTGGGTCTGGTTCGTCATCACTTTCTTCCTGACTACCACCCGTGTAGTCGTTCCTTTGGATTTCATCAATGTGGAACTTTTTCTTGCGTTCCTCCGGGGATAGGGTAGAGGGTCCAAAATCCGATGACATATCTTTATTGTAGCCCAAAACAAAATTGAGCATTGCTGTAGCCGTCATCCAATTACCATAACGTAATGGGACATCATCTAACGGGATACCCAATCCTAAAGCAATTGAGAATTCTTTGATTTCATGACCTATCCTCCCACAATGATGACAGAGATTCGGTAATTTCTCGTAACGGACAAAGACCCATTCTTGTCGTTCCGCCTAAATTGTTGCTAGGGCTGCGCGGCTTAGTGGTTCCCCAATATCAATCATAACCTTCATGCGAATGCCACGACCCACCAAAAGACCTGAAGTAGGGATAACAATTTCTTTAAAAGTTCCCAAAGATTTCCCTATATCCTCTGCCACTGCTCTAGTTAGGAAATCTGGTGATAAATACCAAATTTGAAGCCAGATTAAAGCCCTGTTGTATCGGGCCTCAAGCATCTTACGCCAAGGGTACCATTTTTCCATGACAATCATGTCCCCTTTATAAAACCAAGGTTGTGACCCCATAACTGATTCAACTTGGTCTGAATTTTCAAACACAAATTGAAACAAGTTTGCACCAAGGGTTTTGACCTCAAAATCCTATGGGTCTTTCAAGCCCGAGACATCACATTTTTTAGGTTGCTGATGTTGATATTACAGGTAGTAATGATTTTTCCGAAGACGCTGCGTCGGCAAATGCTTAGACCTTCAGCCAGTGAATCTGCACTAACTTGGCAGCCTCTCTTTTCCTTGTCCGTTAGTTGGAGATGGAACATCATTTCATTGATTTCCGTCGAAGACTTACCAACAAGGAAATCTAGTGGATTATTTTTGGAAGTGGACGCCATTTTTTGTGATTGGATTTGATACAGAAGGTAACGTGGGTGTAAAGAAGGTAAGCAAGACAATAAAATACAACAGATAACTGGCATGAACTGCCAGAAACCGCTAAAAGTAACTGAAGCAAAGCAGTTAAAAATCAGGTATCTCCTTGGGAAGGAGATAACTACCGGAAGAAATTTGAAAATAACGATTTGTACTGGGATAGGGAGTTCAAAAAAATCGTAAAGTGTCACTGATATGGGTGCATGATCGATGATGTCATGTTTTCTAGAGAGCGTTTCTAGCAACTAATTCTTGGCATTGATATTTTGTAATCTACATTTTAGTATAAATAAAACAAATCCCAGAGTGTTATATTTTAGCATTGATTGAACCTTGTTTTTCTTTTATATTTTCTTTCTCTGTTCTTTTTATAGAGAAAGGTCTATTTGTTATTTTAAACACACTAGTAGAAACACTAAATGTAAAAAAAAAAAAATATTTGGATTTTAAACTCTTATAATAAAATAATAAAATTTGTACTAGTGATATTGAAAAATAAACCAAACTTATATTACATTTTGTGTGCTCAAATGTTACTAAAGTTGCTCAAATCAACTATTGTATCAAACGTTTTAAAATATGTTTATTTTGAAAATATAAGTCATAATGTGTAGAGGTAAGTTGTTCTTTCATCAAATTTCTATTTTATATTACTCATGGATGTAATTTTTCATTAATTAATTAATTAATTTTTAATTTTAAAATTATTAAAATCATATGTTTTCAAAAATTGGTTTTATTACTATTCACTAGTTTGATCACATGTTGGTCACATTTAGGTAACTATGCCAATTGTTAATTAAATATATTAAAAGATAATAAAAAAATATTACTGATATATTATAAGAAAACAAGCGATTGAACCGGTTGAACGACCTGTCCGACCGGTTGAACCGCAAACCGGTGCTTCGCCGGTTCAATAGTCGGTCATGTTCTTAAAACTTTGATCAAATTCCTCCATCTTCCCTCATTGTGCATCACTCTCAAGGAAACTTCTATGACACTCTCGTTGTTCATACCTTTGTTATTATGTGAACTACTCATATTCATTACATTATTTTCACTTGCTAATAGTTATTATGCTAAAATTTCTTAATAACATGAGATTATTAGTAATAAGTACGGTTATTTGTTATACTAACAACTTGAATTTTGTAAGTTTTTGTTTTATTAGAAAAGTGATGCCTTGTTCGAGCAACTCTGCCCAATGGAAGGGTTATATGTATGTGAAGACAGTATGTAACTGTCGTCGACGTGCTGAGATAATGGCCACACACTCGAATGAGAATAGGTTTAGAGCCCGTTTTGTACTACAAGTGTTGTAATGGCGAAAGTAATTTTTGAAATGGGTGCAACCCAGTTGGTTTTACAAATGGTTGTATTCAGGTGGTGTAACTGAAATGGCATTTCTTGAGGATGGAACAATAGGTCAGGATCAGAGCATGGTTGCCCAGAGTGTCTGAGCTTGCAGCTAGTGATTTTTCAACATGATCAACAGCTAAAATTGACATACTTGTTGCAGTCATTGCATGTCAGACTCTCTCCTTAATGAACTCAACCATGCTACTAGTGAGCCTTGATGTGAAAATAAATTTATTATCATACAATCACATAACACGACTCCCTGCAATAAATATAATTTTTGATTATTCTAAGGAAAAACACAAAATGCTCCAACTGCAGTTCATATACACATTCTCATAGATGTTGTGACGACCCGTCACACTTTAAACAATAAAAATCTCGATTATTAGATAAAAATCACGGTTTAATATCAACCCGTCTGACACTTTCAGACATCTAAATCTCAACCACTAGGACAAACAGTCCTCTGAAGAACATTTTCAATAAGATTTCTGAAAATCTGGTACGTGACTGAATTTAGTAAATAATTACACCAGCTTGTCAAAATGATAGTTTTTATTAATATCTGGTCAAACCAGCAATTTACAACAAACTATTAAAAACAGCTAAAAATAACATTTTTTAACAAATAAACACAATTTTTAGCTACAACTCCGCGATCCAGTCGCGCTCCGGGTTAACCTGTAAAACAGAGGGGTGAGCCAAAATAGCCCAGCAGGTACCGCCTAACCACTGGCGTAGAAATCTAAAATCTACTTAACACACAGCCAGTTATTACAAATCAACATGCGGCACCAAACACACAAACATCGTGATTTATATCAATCACCAGTTAATCAACATATAGCTAAAAAGCTGTAAAATTCACACCAGCAGTATAAACATGTATAGACTGTAACTGCAGAAATTTAGAAATTAGATTTCCCCTACCTGATATTTGAGAATTCAGAAAGCTTTTTAACTGCACTTTAACCTTGAAGACAAGTAAAATATGGAGTTGTGGAACTAAATCAATTAACTAGCAAGCCAACAAATTGGAGATGAAATGTTTCTGTTGTGCAAACCTCCTGGACATGGTTTTCTTTTAAAACCCAAACAAAACACGTTGAATTTGTTAGGTGTGAACCATACACCTTAGTCAAAAGTAATAGTATAGAAATGAGTGACTACATAAGCTTATAGGTTGACAAGTGTCTTCATCAGCCACTTAATGAAATATATCAACTCTAATTTGAAGTAGCATGTACAAATTCAAATTACTAATATCCAGAAATTCCATTATAGACTTACTAACTTTAAATAAATCAAGTATCACAAAAATAATATATATATTTTTTTAATATTATCGAACAGGGGTATTACAATATACCCTACTTATAAAATTTCGTCCCGAAATTTAGATCACCTTATAGTTACAAAAATGACGCACACCAAAAAAAAAATTATCACTAACACCAAAAGTATCACCAATTTCACATCTATACAAAACCCACATAAAGTTACACTACTGATTCCTCAGGCTCATGTGGATTAACATAATCATCAAATTTCTGAATCACTAAAATATGCATGTAGCACAAGATTATCTGTGCATTTAGAACATGCCACATCCACACATTAGCATACATTATATCATATTTAGAATAGTCAGCTACACACAATAGTTCACAACAAATATTCTTAGAAGTTCTGGTATAAACTTACAAAATATAGGTCTGATATCTCTACGAAAAAAAAGATTGATTTTTCCATTTTTTTTACTAAACAAAACTTCTCTCCTCTCTTAAAATAAAATTCCATCCAGAAATTTATTAAACATTCATTTTCTTTGTAAAAAAATCACGTACCACCAAGTCTCATTACCTCCACCACCCAAGTAGTACTAGACTGTGTACCCCAGCTCGACAGTGCGGTGGCTCACAAGTGTGGTGACTCACAAGTGTGTACCACTCGTACAACACCCGCCACAGACACCCGCCAAAATACCCGCCCAGTCCCAGATACACTATCCGTACCTCCGGTTGGGCTCGGCTCTGATACCACTGTGACGACCCGTCACACTTTAAACAATAAAAATCTCGATTATTAGATAAAAATCACAGTTTAATATCAACCCGTCTGACACTTTCAGACATCCAAATCTCAACCACAAGGACAAACAGTCCTCTGAAGAACATTTTCAATAAGATTTCTGAAAATCTGGTACGTGACTGAATTTAGTAAATAATTACACCAGCTTGTCAAAATGACAGTTTTTATTAATATCTGGTCAAACCAGCAATTTACAACAAACTATTAAAAACAGCTAATAATAACATTTTTTAACAAATAAACACAATTTTTAGCTACAACTCCGCGATCCAGTCGCGCTCCGGGTTAACCTGTAAAACAGAGGGGTGAGCCAAAATAGCCCAGCAGGTACCGCCTAACCACTGGCGTAGAAATCTAAAATCTACTTAACACACAGCCAGTTATTACAAATCAACATGCGGCACCAAACACACAAACAGCGTGATTTATATCAATCACCAGTTAATCAACATATAGCTAAAAAGCTGTAAAATTCACACCAGCAGTATAAACAGGTATAGACTGTAACTGCAGAAATTTAGAAATTAGATTTCCCCTACCTGATATTTGAGAATTCAGAAAGCTTTTTAACTGCACTTTAACCTTGAAGACAAGTAAAATATGGAGTTGTGGAACTAAATCAATTAACGTGCAAGCCAACAAATTGGAGATGAAATGTTTCTGTTGTGCAAACCTCCTGGACATGGTTTTCTTTTAAAACCCAACCAAAACACGTTGAATTTGTTAGGTGTGAACCATACACCTTAGTCAAAAGTAATAGTATAGAAATGAGTGACTACATAAGCTTATAGGTTGACAAGTGTCTTCATCAGCCACTTAATGAAATATATCAACTCTAATTTGAAGTAGCATGTACAAATTCAAATTACTAATATCCAGAAATTCCATTATAGACTTACTAACTTTAAATAAATCAAGTATCACAAAAATAATATATATATTTTTTAACTATTATCGAACAGGGGTATTACAGATGTGTGTCGCCTAAATTTCTCGAAGTTTTTGGAGTCTCCATCATTAAGAGGTATCAGGATTCGTCTTAAGCAATCTCCAATTGTAGGCATAAAATTCAAATATATCAACTGCAAGCACTTGGACCTACACACTCATTTAGCACGAATAAGTAACGTAAAGAATATTATCACGATCATTCAAGTAATAAGTTATCCTGATAAAAATAATCGTCAATCATTTTAGTGTAGCATTGAAGATCACTTTACTTCAAATTTCCCTACTTGAGCGCCAATCAACTCAACATCAGTTGATCAAATTAAAGCACAATGGCTCCTGAACTATTATGTACACCTACCTCAGATGTTGAATTTATATTCCTTTGACCCCTATTCCTTATTTACTGTTGCTCCATTTCTCTGCACTTGGAACTAACAAAGGAACCAAAAAATTATTAGAAACTTAAAATACTTGTATTTTTCTTTCAATAATATTACCACTTTCTAGATTCTATAATTCATTATGAAATTCTGAAAGATAACATGAAGAGAAACACAGCAGTAGGAAACAAGGAAGATACAAGTAAATCACAACTCTAAGAAACTTTGAGACTTGAATATGTATGTGGAACTTCTTATAGGAGAAGCACTCAAATGAATTAAACTTTACACAAGATCTCAAAAGTTTTACACATCAACTACTAGGCTCATAAAAAATAGAAGTTGCAACAATTTCTATTAGCCCCAATATGAGCCAACCATAAACTATAGGAAAATTAAACATGGATTTTGTACCTTACAACATGTAAAACCTCAAGTATCGAGTCATACTGACGAAGAATCCGACCAAAGGATGCGAACTCCAGGAGACAATGTAGTTATCTTCTATCGTACTTTAACTTGAAACCCAAAAGAACATGTAGTACTAAAGAGCATTAAACCATCACAAAACAATATCAAATTTTATTAGTTCAAGAAATACCATTTAGGTCTCCAATTACTCAAGCTATAGAAACAAGACATAAAATAAAGCAGGCAAACCCTTAATTTTGCAACTCTCAAAGAATGTTAATAAAAATAGTACATTGACAAACAAAGATTTACCGACATTTTTAAGATTCAAACACAGATTCGTCTTGTCTTAGAGACTATCAAGCATATCATGTCTTTTACTGATCGACAAAGAAAAATCAAAATCTTATAAACTCAATTCCAGATCAGGACCAATGTCTCATCCCAGGACATGCATCAAAACAACATACTGGAACACTAGTTCATGGGTCTCAAACCAATTGCTTCGACGATTGAAGTAACTGAAAACAAGAATCGCTAACTGAATCGCACGAAATCGACAAAGAAACAGATCAAATTCCTTCAACTAGCTTTCATCGGTGTCCAGTGTCTCTCTCTAGATTCTCTCTCTACCGCATTTGCTCTCAATTTGGGTGAGTTATCTATTCAGGACACATATGTAGTATCTATAGTATGGGTAACATAAAAATCAAGGTAAGAACATGGGTATAATCGACTATTAGATTTTCCATTACGATCTATTGCCCAAAAAGGTTGTATCTGGTAATTTCCAAAGGCCAGGGTAGCGACCTGGTAAATGCCCAAACCACAGGGGTGGTTTCTGTCAATTATCCATTAAACTACACTCAAACCCTTCATAAGTTCATATTCTTCACGATTTCAAAGCACATCAAAACTGTTTATTTATTCTTTTTAGGAAAAAAATATTTATATTTTTTGGTACAATACTTTTCCATACTGTTCCTGCCAAATGTGCGCGAGCAAGTGCCTCTCAACAACAATTAAACTACACTGAAACGCTTCATATTCTTCGCAATTTCACAGCACCTCAAATAATTGTTTTGTTATTCTTTCTAGGAAAACATATTGATATATTTTTGTACAATATTTTCCCCACTATTTATTTATTTTATTATTTTTTCCATTAATACCTTGAAAGTCCGACATTGTAACTTGTAACTATAGAACTTAATATAGAATTCTACACATCCCAACAAGCAAATGGGTGCTATCTCATGTGGTTAAACTATTCATAGTTCCTGCGCACCAAATCTCAAGTTTAAGACCCCCTAATAAGCATTAAGATAGACTTAAACAAAATAACATGACTTCAACAAGTCATTATTCTAACAACTCATGGGGCAAAGATGGTTGGATGTGTGGTGGCGAACGAAGTCAATGATAGAGCTTCAAGCTCAAAGTACATAAGATATTCACATGACCAGTCCAGTACAAAAAATATCAACATGGGATCTAAAATGACCTTATAGTTAAAAATAGTTGCATTATATTGTCTTCTTTCATGCTTTTCATCAAAGATTAAAACATAAACAACCATCCCTTACGGGTCTAGTTTCTTATAGAAACGAAACTTAAATTTGTAACTGGTTACACCGAGTTGCTAGTGGAACGCAGACGGACATAAAGTTAACTCAACATCATTTGTCGCCTCAGTTGTAGAAGGCTCAAATGCGGATGACATGGAGGCTATGCTACTAGTTGATCCATCTCTTCTCCCATACCGCAGCAAATTACGTTGAAATTCCCTTTCTCAAGCTCTTGCATTCTGTTGTATAAAATAGAAAAATGTCAAATACTTTGAGATTATAAAATAAATATGGTTCTTTTCAGTACATCAGAAAATTGACACAAACATCAATCAAAGAAAGCTAAATAAAAACATAAGTTGATTATTGATAAAGTGAGAAGAACAAAAAAATTTATATAAAACTCAATTAAATCTCCCATGTATCGTATACCGTGTTCAAACTCCAAACAAAAATGTGAATATATATTCTTTGATAATGAACTTGACTGATAATTTAGTTACTTATGGCCATGTTATTTGTTTAGCCTTCATCTTTAGAAATTAGATAATTAGTGTTCTGCAATATGAATACACGTTTCTATAGGTTCGTTTTTCTTAAACAAAGAAATTATGTAACAAAGATTTATATATATTATTTAGATAAAAATAGTTTACCAAAACTAGTATACCTGAAAGAGCAAGTGCTTTATATAAATTATAACAAATTATTAAGAGAAACTAATAAAAAACTCCAGTAGTAGATCACCTGAGTACTGCTACTAGGGAGAAAATCTTTAAAGTTAATAGAGTTTCTTGAGACAACCCTAATAGAATTAGGTTGAGCGACATCAGCCGGAGAGACTTGTTGATGATACATTCGACCACATGGAGATAAGCGATTGCAAGTTTGGATTCCTAGTTGCAGCTCGAGGTTAATGTTTTCTTCCACTCTCGCCCCTACCATAAACCAAAAACATGTTATAACCCCACTAAACATGCTTACATTTACATATTCAACATACAATCTTTCAATAACATTCGTGTTTAAGTAAGCAAATTATTCAACATAAACACTAGAATAATGAAATAAAGAAACTATGAAATCTAGTAATTCCATAAGCATACTTAATACTTGAAAGAAGATGTTGGTGGAAAATTTAACTTTATGATTTGAAACATACTGAATAATAAAAATTATGTAAACAATATACTCTTACAAGATCACAGTTAAAAAATGAGTCTTATTCTCTTCTGAGAAAGATACATATTCATTTGCATCAATGTCATTAATGCACTTGAATATATATATATATATATATATATATATATATATATATATATATCTATTTTAACTTTGTCTGAACACTTATGTTGTATAAAATTTTATTTTGGCCGCAACAATTTCCAAAAGTCTCATTTTGAGATAATTTGTCATTTCATAAACAATGTTATTGCACATGGAACCCATGTCATTCAAAATCATATCCCTCTATGTTTAGTTGTTAGAAAAAATATAATGCGACAACTTGTGTCTAGTATAGGAGAAAGACACACAACGGAAAATACACTTATGAACATCTTAATATATTTTGAAAATGCGTAAAACACCCGTGAGCTTTTGACTTAACTACTAAACAATACATCAAGATAAACAAGAAGAATAAAACATTCAAGACTTCAATTAAGAAAAAAATCGATCAATATTTTCTCATTCGAATAGAATTGTACATTCTCCCATTAAGTTACGTAAAATAAAGTTGGCACAACCTCGTGCCCTTTCGGCAAATACTATAATTGATGACATGATGATTTAATTTCCATCGCAAGTTTTTATTTATAGTATTATTTTTTAGTTTAAAAATGTGAGTCATAGTCTCGATAAATTTATCCTAAAAATTTGAAGAATAATGTTGATCAAAAAAATAAAGTTAATATGTATGAAGAAGGTGAAAAAAATAATTTGTACTTCAGTGAATGAGCAAGTACAAGCAGCTATACATGCAAGCTTCCTCCCAAAAAATGATATATCAACAATACAAAAAAAAATAAATACCATCTTGCCAACTCAATATTCGTGTGTATCATATACATCTAAACACAACTGAAACTTAAGAAATTAATCACATACTTAGTTAAAACATGAGATAATTTAAATCAACAAGTACATGCAATTGACTTTTTAGATGAGCTATTCAGCAATGGAACATTCATAACAACAATTTGGATCTTACGTCTGACGAAATATTATTGAAAAAATAAAATCAGAAACTCATGAGTCAAGACGCATACAATTAAAAAGTTATAAGCATTTAAATTAAAATGTCCGCAATAATTAATTTTTATAGAGAGTTGTAGATAACTTACTATGTTGTCCCCCAATATCCTCAACTGCACGTACAAACCTTATGCGAATGTCATCATACTAGTGAAGTCGATGTGTGTTCGACCAGGCATAAGATCGGACTCCTCTAGGCAATCAATGGCCTATCAAATGTTTCAAGGTTAAGTCTAGGCTGTTCTATTTTGTTCGAGAAAAACAGGAAAAAAGTGCTTAGATGAAAAAGAGAACTGCAATATGGCTTATTACAACAACAACAACGAGTGAGTGAACGGTAGAAATACAATGAACAAATAGTAGTAGGAAGAAATTTCGATCATCTATGTTCTTTTATACAGAAGTAAAATAACGTCAACTTGATCTTCTTGAGTTTTGAATGTTGGAACGAATTATAATTCAGTCAAGTCATTGAGTTCTTCAGATGATGACAACTAAATGTAAAAGTTTTTGATTAAAAAAAATAGCGTATAGAAATAAAATGAACATTTTTTATTAGAGAATTAACAAATGAATTCAATTTGTAAAAGAAGTTCTACGTAAACACGGGGGCTTCACGTACTAGATTGAAATTATTACAAGTACTTTTGAGTGAAAACCACCCACTTCCATTTTCACACTGATGTAATGTCTAATAAAATGATGGATCTCATGTAGACCAATAAAAGAAGTTATAAGTTCGATGAGAAAGAGAAATAAGACTAAAATTACATATTTAGACATCCTCGTGAGCCGTATTTAGAGCATTCTCGTTTTTGAAGAAAAAATAGAAAAGTAGATAAAAAATGTAAAATTATGAAACTTATAACTAAAAGAAAAAGATAAATTAGAAAAATAATATAACATTTTTGTCCCTATGTTCTAATCCTATAGAAGAGTAAGAACATACAAAAGAAGATGTGAAACAAACTCGTCTATTACTTTACAAGTCTATCCGTATTCTTTTCATCTTCTCATGTTCTCATCTAAAAATCTAGTGTTATTAAAGGAATGACAAAGCTCGACTCTAGATAAGTATTGGCGGTCTGATAACCACAAATATGTTTATACATCGAAATCGAATGTTATCTTATACGAATGTGTACTTTTGTTAATTATTGTTTTCAGATATATTTTGTTACTTTGATAATGATGGATGAATTCCATAGTCAAAAAATGTTTCATTAGTTCAACACACACACACACACGCATATATAATGGTCTTTAAAATTGATTATGATGTGAGCTAAAAATCCATTCCCAAATTTTAAATTTGCTTTAGGCTACAAATTCATGGAAGGACCTTATTGTGAAATAAAAGAACTTGACTACAAAAGAATAATAGGGAAGTATAAAGAACGAGAAACGTCGAAACTCCATATTCATAATTAAAATTTTTATACTCAACATCTTGCTAATATGGATAAAATTATTAAAAGAAATATAAGCCATCTAAATTTTTTTACATAGTCAACCTCCTCTTCAAAAATAATAAAACCATATATAGAATGCTCAAATTCTGCACGATTTACTTCTAGTACTTCAAACCAAGTGTAATATATATTTATCTCCAAACAATTTACTCGATAAAAGTGCATTCGATACTTTATTGATCGCATGTTGCGGTTACCTCTGGAGGCACACATAAGATCGTTACAACGTCAACATAAGACTCCATTTAAGACTCATTACTTAGTGGTAGCTTGAGTTCGTATTTTTCATTAAAAGCATCACCAAAGAAACTCTGTGTTTTAACATTGAAAGATATTTCGAGGTGACACAAAATAAGGGGTGGATGGAGATAAAAGATAGCTTAGCACCTTCTGTAAAAAAAATGCTGACTTACAATTAAACACTACTTTAGCAATTTGATTTTGTTTGCATGCATGACTACCTAATTACTCTACTTTCTTAGGAGTTTGAGTTTCATATCGATGTGATCCTTTGAGTAAGATGTCAATTTAGTCTATTGGCCACACTTTTGTTAGAGAAATGACTCTCATAAATTTCATGAACGACCACACCTATGCACGACCATTCAAATTTATTATTATTATTATTATTATTATTATTATTATTATTATTATTATTATTATTATTATTATTATTATTATTATTATTATTATTATTATTATTATTATTATTATTATTATTATTGTTATTTGAGAAAGAATCATTTTATATGTTCTAGGAGACCTGGCTACTGATTTAAACCAACACAACACAACACATTGATAATAGTTATATGCATATATGTCTATTAGGAGTAATATCGTTATGACATATCAAAGTGTAAATGACAATAACGAGTGAATAGAAACTAGCAAATCGTCTCGTGCATTGTACAAAATAATTTTAAAAAATGTTTGTAATACTATATTTCGCGAACAAAATAACAATTTGAAAATATGAGAATATCAGTTCCCTACAGGATGCGTAAGGATAGTAAGTTAAAATAATATGTGCAGTCCTTTAGAATAACATCTATTTATTCAGAAAGTAAAGTAAAAAATAGCTTGATGGCTAGCTAGTTGCTAAGGCACAAAGTCATGCTCATGCCAATTATCTAATTTGATATAAATTTGATGTTCTATGTAATATGGCAAAACAACAACCAATGTAAGGCCTTTATTCTAGATCTACTCTACTGAGAAATATGATATGACATTACAACAATTTTTCGATGTAATGGTCAATTTTATTGTCTTACCCTAAGTATTACATAATAGATGCACTGAATTTCAATTGAATTTTATATCTTTGTAGACGCATTTGATTTACCTTTGACTCTTATGTATATAACACATTAATTAGTTCAATATAAATCTTATCCTTCTTAATTTTATATTTTCTTGTACCGCTTGGCTCTCAGTGCTCTCTGTGTGGAAAAAATAGTCCCACAAGATTATCACCTTATCATTGTCACTTGAGTTGAGGCATCGCGAAGATGATAATAGGAATAGACGAATTTTTAGTAGGACAACATCTTAACATCTACGAAAAGTGACTTAGAAGTGGGAACAATATGTGTATATTTATATTTATAACACACAAGTAATTATTTTTCCCATATTCAGTAATTTTATAACTAAAATAGCATAAGCTCACACAAAATCAATAATAAGTGGAATAGACTATAGGATGATCTATGCTTGTGTCTAAACTTTATTATAATTTTTTTTGAATTTGAGAAGATGGGTGAAAAAATGTGAAGAATCTTGAGAAAAAAAAAGAGCTACACTGATTAATGAATATGAAAAGTTAATTAAAAAAGAGACTTATATAATTTTGAATGAGCAAGTCGTGGTAGCTATGCATTCATGGATTGGCCCAAGAAAATGCTATATCGGAAATTCAAAGAAATTACCTTGGTACTAATTTAACATCCTCGTCGTTCCGGTACATCTGTTCACAAATAAATAAATAAATAAATAAATAAATAAATAAATAAATAAATAAATAAATAAATAAATTGTTTTGCTCTCACCCTTAGTTGAGATTCAAAGTAGAGATTTTGTTTAAAAGGGTACCTGGAGGTGACTTCTTACATGAGATACATTCAGCCCTGTCACCTTCATCATCTGCAAAATCGATTTTGTAACCAAAAAATAATATTAAGATAACAAAATTAGATAATTGTTCAATCAAGTTAACCAATAAATCTCAAGAATTTAAATCCAAATAATCCACAATAAACTCCCTAAAAAATGATCCACAATAAATTATTATTTTAGGGAGAGGTAAAGAGCTTATATACCGTCTTCTCCACCATATTGCTCAAGTGCACATTCAAATATATGGTGAAGCTCATTTCTCCATCGGAGTCGATGCACATCGGACGAGACACTATAGTTTGATGGCATGGTCATAGTAGAATTTGATCCCACAAAATAAGGCTGATAAATATGTTGAAGATTCATGAACGAGATCTTTGTTGGTGTCATGAAGTATAACACATGAGTTCTTCTATCACTAAAATAACTTATGACAGAGGAAGAAGAGCTTTGATGGCAACATATATTGAACTTGATCCAGAGACGACAGTCGGAGTGAACAACTTTCTCTTGACACGTTGTGGTTTGCATGTAATTGTTACCCTATAGAGATGACACATAATCCATTTGAAGTGTTAGTCAAAAATTAGGCGTGACTAAAATACCCTTGTATACATCCCTTTGATACAACTAATGCCATTTGCGAACATTCATGAAGGGATGCACACAATGTATCAGGAGTGAGTAAATTACCCTTGCCGAGCTATTATAGTCCATTAGTTAGGTATATGACATAATGTGTCGAAGTGCATTGTTTGTTAAATATAGCAGTGAAATAAGAGTCATGCTTTATTATTAAATAAATTAGAACAAAAACATGGTTTGTATCGCCAGAGTGGTTAAAGTGGGTGATATAATATGATGCATTGGGAGTAATACATGAAGTTGTTTGGTAGTCAATGAAAAAAAAAATTCTAAAAAAATGTGGAAATAGCATTGAGACATCATACATACGTACACACACACATAAATACACACACATACACATATACACACACATACATACATACATACATACATACATACATACATACATACATACATACATACATGCTCTTACTTGCAAAAAATGTAATACTGTTAAAATAATTTAAAAATCATAACATAAGATTTACATGCACCTACTTTTATCTTATGATATAACTTCTTTTTCAACAATTTTACATTCTAGCATATGACCCATGGAGATTGACATGGTAAAGTTTAAGCCGATTCATTAAGTGGTATTAGCTTATCTAGTTGGGTTTAAAGTTATTTTTTTCCTTCTATAATGAAGTTGAATTTATGTGCATACTACGTCTTATATAATCCTATTTTTTTCTCAACAATGAATCTAGTCAAGAGAAAAGTGGACTTATCCGATATTTACAGCTACTGTCACAGAGAGAAATACTCAGAGACCCATGTTTTTAGAAATATTTGATAGTAAAAAAATTATGGCAGATGGTTGAATGATATGAGTTCCTAATAGGTGAAAATGGAAAATTCGTAAACTAAGTGGAAGAATTAGCACAAATAAAAAATGAAGTGATTTAGAGAGAAAAATTATTACAAATACGTTCTCTGGTCGGAGAGGCACTGCTGAATTTTTAACTGGAAGATGCAAAAGAAATTTTCCACAAAATCGAGCAATGCATGTTGGAGTTGGAAGAGGTGGCACCAAAAAACCCTGGCAACAATTCAGGAAAATATTGAAATATGAAGTGTCAGTTTATGATTTCTTACTATTTCTGACTGTTGTTAATTTCGGTTCAAGAATCTCAGATCATGAAGATTGATGTATATGTGAATGTATGAATGATCTGAGACCTTTATAAGTGTATATGTGAATATATAATGTATGCAGTGCTAATCCTATTCTTGCATGTAATTCAAGTGTCTTAGATTCAGTTAATTAAGTTCTAAATTTCAGGGATATTCATGTAGTTTTCTTAGTTTCAAGCCTTATTCTTAGGTCTAGGATCTTCCATCATCGCCCACCCAATTGTTTAGGGACTAAATTGTTAAAAATATCAAACAAGGAAACCAAAATGGTGACCTAACCAGCCATGGGTGCAAGTCAACCTGCGTTGGCCGAGTGGGCGTTCAGGATAGGTGGGACCCACTAGTTTGACTTCTCTTGTTGATTGATTTTACAAGTTTAATCAAAATAGATCTCTTCTTCTAAGATTTCCTTAGATTTTCCAGGAGACCTTAACTTTGCCAGGAGCCACTGTGGCACCCACGACGCTCACGCCTGCACCACTAAACCCCCAGGCATCTCTGCCTAATGGACATGCGGCGCAACCAAAATCTTCAGAACCTCCTATGATGCCAACTTACCAGCCAGAACGTGCATCTGCTGGGAATTCGTCCCAATATCCCGTGCTATCGTCATACGCGGCTGGGGTTCAAGCCAGTTACATGCCTCCACTACCGTATGACCCAGCCATGCCTTACATTCCTGGCCTTGCCGCAACACCATCATCAACCCCATGGGGAAGCGCGCCAGCAAATATGTCAGCTTTGGAACAACGTTTGGACAACTTTCTGACGAATCAGTGCTTCGCGGACACAGTAATCCCTAAGGTCGATAGTGCTCTGCCAATTCCCAAAGAGATTTATTTGATGCCCAATTCTGATGGGTACAAGGCCCCAAAGTTGGACAAGTTCGATGAGGTTAGCGGAAATGCGCATGAACATGTCATGCGTTTCGTTGATTTGATGGGTCCACATGGAGCCGATACGCGCCTGCTGATGCGCGAATTTCCCAAATCCCTGGGGACCGTCGCGTACAAATGGCACATGATGTTGGAGGCTCGTTTGATCAAGACCTGGGAAGACATGGTGAAGAAGTTCTACACCAAATTCTTCCAAATCGAGGAAAAGGTCACAACCATACACCTATCTCGTATGCACCAGAAGCACGACGAGGAAGGCATTCATCAAGAAATTCATAACCAAGTATCTGTAATGCATTGATGAAGTCTCAGAGAGTCACCTGGTGGAGATACCTTCAGGGCATGCGCGACGAATACAAATGTATGTTAATCAATTTGAATATGCCTACCTTTTCAAAATTGATTGACTTCACCAGGAACATCGAGCCACCGGTGGAGAAGTAGAAGAAGAGGTACGCGTATGATTGCGCGCCGACAGATTCTAGAATTGGGAGGTTCAACTACAAACGTGGACGCGAAGCTGAAGTGAGTGCGGTTTTGTCTCCTCAGAAGCAGACCATATTCGATTGAGGACATAATAATCTTGTGCAAGCGGTTGAGAAAAGATGGAATTCTACCAGCACTAGAGTACAAACCCACTAGGGAGCATCTGCGTGATCCGAGATGGTACGAATGCCATGGTCAAGTATCGCATCCTACCAAAGACTGCAAGAAGTTGAGATGGCTGGTAGACAGGAAATCAAGGAAGGGCAGTTGATCATCGACGACCCAACTAAAAATGTACTCAGCAATCCATTGCCATCCCATTCGGAGCAGGAGCCAAAAGGAAAAGAAGTGATTAATGCATGATCTCGCGGGGTCGTAAAGCTGCAATAGGCACCAAATCAATCAACGTGCAACGAATGAAAAAAAGGGTAAGACTCCTGAAACATTACTTACATACGCTGTATTTTGTTAATCTTCCTGCAAGTGATCCTGTTAATGATAATGACTCTCCCATATGAGAGATCACTTATCAATTTTGTATGACATTTTCTTAAATCATGTTGCTTACACTTACTGCTAAATAATAAGCCTATCTGTCTAGATAGCAGTCACATGTGAAACTAAGCCTATCTGTTTAGATAGCAGCGATACGCAAACTCAAGCTTATCTGTCTAGATAGCAACCCTTACAAAAGCCTATCTGTTTAGATAGCAGCAATATATAAACAAAAGCCTATATGTCTAGATAGCTGCAAAACTAAAGCCTATCTGTCTAGATAGAAGCTACACGCGCAAACTAAAGCCTATCTGTCTAAATAGCAGCAAAACTAAGCCTATCTGTTTAGATAGCAACAAGATTAAGCCTATCTGTTTAGATAGCAGCCAAATGCAAAATTTAAAGCCTATCTGTCTAGATAGCAGCCAAATGCGAGACTAAGACTATCTATCTAAATAGCAGCATGATCCGAATTTAAGCCTATATGTCTAGATAACAGTAATGCACAAGCTTAAGCCCATCTGTTTAAAGGGCAGCCAAATGCAAACCTCGAAGCCCATCTGTGTAGATGGCACGCAGGTGTGAACTCAAAGCCCATTTGCATAAGTGGAAGCCGACGGTAAAACTTAAAGTCTATCTATCTAGTCTACCTGACAATGTAGCAGCTATGCTCGATCCTAAGCCTATCTGTCTAGATAGCAGCAATGCATAATCATCTCAATCTAGCATATCTCCCTAGATGGAAACAATACAATCAAAAGTCGATCTAAAAGATGGCAATATTTGAACACGAGTTTGTTTGATTTAAGAAAGCAGAAGGGATGCTCAATACCCACGGAGCCAAAGCGGGGCGTTTTCATAAAGCAAGGCTCAATTCCATATGTCTGCACTACAAAAAGATGTGTGAATTACAAGAAAGCAGTGCAAAGAAAAAATGTTCAAAGATAGCAGTGCAAAGCAAAAATGTTCAAAATTCACAACTCAAGAGTGCTAAAATACTAATCTTCCTCTGTAAATAAATCCTTGAAGCTGAATAGAGTTGCCAGACCACTGATCGATCTGCTTCTTATGACTCTCATGCTTCACCTTTGCTTCCTCATAAGCAGCTACAGCTTTCTCAATGGCTTCCTTTTGGGCACGAAGCTGAGCAGTCTCCAATTAATAACTCTCAAAGCCAAAACGAAGCTTGACGGAGTTGCAGATTCTCTTCAGCCTTTGGACGAGAAAATCAAAATTGAGATGATTGTGAGCTACGTGTTGAACACCTTGCACACTTGTCAGGAAGTGCTGCGCATCCGTCAGGGAGATAGTGGCCGACGTGGTTTTGCTTATCTTCTCCATCAGATCAGATATATCAGTGAAGAGATCCTTTCTGTCCTTGGCAGGAAGCTCCATTGCTCTGGCGAAGGTCCTGGGATATGAGATACGCATCTTCATTAGCCATTTCAAACAGAGTTGCTTGGTCCCTATGTTGATGAATTAAAATTGCATATTTTAGTATGTTAACGAACTCCTCTTAACTTGCTAATATGTGTAATTTATCTATTTTATCTCTCTTTCTAGACTTATGCTTGTTTTCGTAGTTTTGGTTGTTTTCTCTCATTTTGTAGGCAAAGAAGTGAGTTAAAACGCAAGGGGCTAGGAATTTGAAGGCTTAATTTGAAGAAGTCAAGTGATAAAGAGGCTAAAGTTGAAGACAAAGCAACTAATTTGCAAGTTAAAATGAAGATTTGAAGACCTATTTGAGAAGAAAAGAGAAGAATATGGGGTCGTTATTGAAGATTTAGAAGAAAAGAGGTCAAAATGAGAGTCAAAGGTTGAAGAGGAGGGAAAAATAGAGAAGAAACTAACGGAAGTGGGGCTTAAGTTCAAGTTGTGAAACGTTTGAATAGCTTATTTGAAGGAATTTTAACGGATTGGGGGAGTATATGCAATTTTCCAAAATGTTTTAAGAGGAGCTGGGGTATTTTAAAACATATCAGCAAATGTTAGGGGGGGCCGAGTGCATTTACGTCAAAACAACTCACAGCCAGCGTCTTCTCTCTCCTCTCCCCGACGCCAGACACGCAGAGACACCATGAGAAGCCATTGAAGCTTCGACCGAAGCTTCCTCCACCCTCAAAACCGACCCAAAACTCCACCAGACCGACCAAATCTTATACCAAAACGCTCCTTAGCCCAAGCCCTCTCCATTGCACCCCTCAATTTGGCCCAAAACGAAGTATCAAAGAAAGCCCCAAATCAACCTAGGGTTCGTGAGCATCTACAAATCAACGTTTCAGAGTTTCTGAGTGGAATTGGACGGCTTAGATACGTTCTTGGAGGCCAAGGAAGCTCAAATACAACTCTATAAAAGCTGGGTCGAAGGATGGAAGGAGCTCTCTTCTCTGACCGGTCGGAAACGACGCCTCTGTTTTGGGTTCTTCTTTCTCCTCTCTCTCTCTCCGATTTCTCTCCGTTTCTGGGTTGTTCTTGAAGCTAAGAACAGAGAAAGAGGACGAGAGGGAGAGAGGACGGATTTCAGTCCAATTTTAGACAAATTTCGGCTCTGTTTTGTCACTGTTAGAGCCTTGTCTTTGCTGCGATGCTGGGTTGTTGCCGCTGCCGTGTCTTGCTGTTCTTGACACTATAGCAGCAGCAGTAGCTTAGCTTTACTGATTTCTCCATTAGTTTATAGCTATTGCTTAGAGTTTGTAGCTATTTTGTTTTTTTGTTTTGTGTATTTGAATCAAGTGGTAGTTGATGTATTGAGGTTGAATTGGTGAAAACAAGTATTGGATTCAAGTATGATGAGTGAAATGATATTTCTCTTTAGCTCTCTTGAATCTATAATGTCTAGCTAATTCAATTTGCTTGGGTGATTTTGGACTATCTAGTGTCTAAATCTCTCTTTTGATTCAAGTTGAACTTCAAGGATGAATGGGTTGAATTGGGTTCACTTGAATGCTTAGTGCAATGTTTGGATTTCTCTTGTTGAAGTATTTGATGCATTGAATAGGTAGATGTGCGAATACTTTTGACGTGTTTGATTTGAAGTTGCATTTGAGTGAGAGGAACTCATCAATCCTAACTTTGAGAAATCGAGTTCTAGTTAGGTGATTTGAGTGAGAATTTACAAATCTCATTTGTTGCTTGATCTTTCATGTGGAAACATCTATGTGTGTTTACATATGGTTGATGCTTGAAACACTTGAAATTTGGAGGATCTCATTTGAATAGCCTCTTTAGTACTTGATTAGCGTGTTGGATTTACACACTTCTCTTGTCGCGATTTGGATTGTATGAGCAATCACTTCTTGAGATACTTGTCTTGTGGATTGACACATGCGAATTGAGAATCGGGCTTGAATATAATAGGAGGATTGGTCACTAGAGAAACCGATGATCCCTAGCCTTCATTACTTGGTATTTCGCCTAGTTTCTCGAATCGTAGCTCTAGTAGTCGTTTACTTTGTTCTTAAACTCAAACCTCAAACTTGCTCCATCAATTGATTTTGGTGGATTTGAATAGCTTGGCAAGCTTTAAAGCCATTGAGAGTTTGTGTTTTATTGTTTTAGTTAGTCGTTTATTCTAGTTTTGCAAGTCACTCTCTAATCCTCCTCTCCTTGTGGATTCGACCCCGTTCTTACTCGGGTACTACTTAGAACGATATTCCTATACTTGGGAATTATCGCGAACAAGTTTTTGGCGCCGTTGTCGGGGAGAGGCTAGGCTTTAGATTTGATTTGCTTTACTTTCTTAGTATTTTTCTTGACATTTTCTCTAGTTGCTTGTGGTTAGTTAAGCTTGTGAGATTCAAGAGGGCTTGTGAAATTCATCAAGTACCTCTCATCTACTTGCTTGAAAAAAAAAATATCTCATGAACATTTTGGACTTGGTGAGAGGCCTAAAGTCCATTCACATCCTTACTACTATGCATTTACTAGACATGAAAATCATTCTAAGGAATCAATGCGTTCCAAACGTGAGCGTGCTTACAATAATGGTGATTATTTTCCTAAGAATGATTATTCTTGGCATGATAGTAGGACACTAGATTACACATCTCATGCTTCTTGTGCACAATCACCTCCCTCAAACACTTACATGTTTTTGAACTCTCATGATTCTTGCACTTATCAATATAATGATATGATGTGTGAATCAAGAGAAGTTAATCATTTTGAGAGGGAATCACTTGTGAATGATGAGCTAAATATGCCTATAAGTGATTCTCTAGAGGAGACATTTCAAAAGTATCTCCAAGGCACAAAAGAACTAAGAGATTCAATAAGAGAACTAAGAGAATCACAAAGTAAACTTGAAGGCTCATTTAGAGAAGTAGAAGGATCGTTTTGTCACTCGATTGATAGAGTGGAATCCTCATATTCACAATCGCATGATGATTCTCTTGAATATAGTACTTACTTTTCACAAGACTCGCCATCATATGAATCTCAAGTTCCTATTCACACACATCACGAGCTTGCTCAAGATCAAATTTTGGATGATGTGTTTGATGATGGAGTTGTTGCCACTAGGATAGGTGATTGTATTCATTTCTCATTTGCACAATCTAAAGAAGCATGTGATAGTGATATCGGTAGTGAGATTGATATTTTTGATGATGACTCTTCAACCCATGACATGAGTGAAGCCATTTTGGATGACTCACATAGTGACACTTGTGAGGAGGAGTCGCAAAATGAAAATCACTCATGTGATGAGTTAGGGGTCAAATTTGATGCTACCACTAGTGAAGGGAGTGTAGACTTGTCTTGTGCTCTAGAAGAGCCTAGTACTTACCGGAGTTCCTATGATCTTGATTGTGACGAAATTGAAGTTTTATTGGGAGGTACTCCGGTTAGTATTGATATGTCTAATGAAGATCCGGGGAGGTATGCTCGTATTTGTGAAGAAATTGAATTTTGCTTAAATGCTCCCTTGGATTCTATCATTATGGAAGATGTGCCTAAGGGTTTGGATGAGGCTTCAAGTTCTCAAATTATTTTAACTCCCACTTGTGAAGCCCCATCCCCAAATCCATATGACTTATTTAAAAGTGATGAGATTGAGGATTCACAAGTTGCCGCCGTCTCTCAAGTTTTGATTTCAAGTAAAAATTTGGCAACTTATGAAGACCCATTCTATGATTCAATTCATTTGAGGATTTCAAAACCTTTTCTTAAGATGATGCAAGACATAACAACTTGCTCTAACTTTATTGTTAGATTTTTCTTGCATCTCTTATTCATCTTTTGTGTCTTGCCCCTACTTCTCCTATCTATTCTAATTGATGAATCAAACTTTTTAAAGGAGAAGTACTTTTCTAAGAATGAAGTAGGGGCATGGCATGGAAAGGAATTTCCAAGATTGGGGGTGGGATAGCATCATTGTCTTTGTTCCACCTCCCTAGTTGTAAATAAATAAATTAGTTTATCTCTATTTCTTGCATTTTTTCTTTTCTATGAACATTTTGTAGGTTGCTCTTGGAGGAGGACTTGTGCTTGGTGGCCAAGAAAGCTACAATGAGGTCTATCTATCCCTTAACTCTTATATGAATTTGTATGCTCTTCCATTGTTCTCACATTGAGGACAATGTGACATTTTAGTTGGGGGGTGGGGAATAGATTTTATTTCTTGCTTAAATGGTTACAATCATGCTTTTTCTTCAATTAGTGATTTACATGAAAAGTACAAAAAAAAAATGAAAAATTTGAAAAAAATCATAAAAATTAAAAAAAAAAATGAAAATCTTGAAAAAAAAATGTGTGAACCTTTCATGAGAAGCATCACTCTTTCCCCGTGTCAAACCATAGGTTTTTATTTTCATTTCTTTGGTAGTTTTATTTATTTTAACCTTTCATCTTGAGTCTAGATTTTATTCTCTTATTTAATAGCTTTATTGAGTCTTAGGAAGTTATAGTTGAGTCACTTATTTTGAAAAAAGAAAAAAAAAATTGAAAAATGAAAAATGATGAAAAAAAAATGAGAAAAAGTGAAAAGGGGGAATTTTGGAAAGCTAGATGTTTTCAAATAATGAAATTCCTTAGTCCATGTTCTTTTTATTTTTATTTGAGAAATGAATTCTTTGCTTATACTCAATACATCTACACCAATATCCCACATTCCGCGACATCATGCGTTCTCACAAAGCGACACACTAAATTTACTTTTCATGTTTAAGTCCTTCAAGCTAAGTTGATCACATAAACTTTGACGTCTCACTACTTTTGAAAAAGGGTGTATTCTCTAAAGCTATTTGAACTTCACAAAAAGATTTTTCTCTATTCGTTTTTGAGGTGGAAACTTGTGGCCCATTGGAGTGGTGGTTACCAATGACACCCCATGCGATGTCTAAGAAATAGAGGGGTGTCCGGGGATAATGTTATGTCACCACCTAGATAGCTCCCTTGGTTTAGCTTAAAAAGCCCACTCGCTTGTATATTCCTCTATTTTGTTGTGTGTCTTGGAGATCCTTGGATTTGAGGTTAAAAATAAAATATTAATGCTATAATAAAAAAGAAGAAAAAGAAAAAAAAATCATGATAAATCGCACCATCTACCAAAAATCCACAAAAGGATCATACAAGCCCACAACCACATCTCCCCTTCTTAAAAAAATTTTGTTCAAAGCTTTGGAAGTCCATCCTACATGGGTGCTTTTGAATAAGTATGAGAATGTCTAGTTTCTTGTGATCCTTATTTTTGAAGGCATACTTTCTCGCAAATTGGGCTTAATTTAACAAGTTTTGTGGTTCGCATGAGTCACCTTCTACCAAACACCGCCCACATTTGTATGAGTATATGCTTAGACGTCCTTAGGCTTCTTTCTCAATCTTCTTGGACTTTGAGAATTTATTTGAGGAGACATTTATGCATTCTTCTTTTTCCCCCACTAAAAAAATTAAAATTAGCTAGTAACTATTAGTATTTTGTTTCTTTGAGTCCTCACTTAGGATAGATAATGTGTGTGTGTGCGTTTTTGTAAATATTCGAGTCTAGATTAGAATTGAGTCAAGCCTTGTCTAGTTGGGTGTGTGTCTCTCATGATTGGTTCTTTAAAAAAAAAAAAATTATTAAATATTGCTCTCTTTGCTCGAGGACGAGCAAAAGGCTAGTTGGGGGGTGTGTTGATGAATTAAAATTGCATATTTTAGTATGTTAACGAACTCCTCTTAACTTGCTAATATGTGTAATTTATCTATTTTATCTCTCTTTCTAGACTTATGCTTGTTTTCGTAGTTTTGGTTGTTTTCTCTCATTTTGTAGGCAAAGAAGTGAGTTAAAACGCAAGGGGCTAGGAATTTGAAGGCTTAATTTGAAGAAGTCAAGTGATAAAGAGGCTAAAGTTGAAGACAAAGCAACTAATTTGCAAGTTAAAATGAAGATTTGAAGACCTATTTGAGAAGACAAGAGAAGAATATGAGGTCGTTATTGAAGATTTAGAGAAAAGAGGTCAAAATGAGAGTCAAAGGTTGAAGAGGAGGGCAAAATAGAGAAGAAACTAACGGAAGTGGGGCTTAAGTGCAAGTTGTGAAACGTTTTAATGGCTTATTTGAAGGAATTTTAACGGATTGGGGGAGTATATGCAATTTTCCAAAATGTTTTAAGAGGAGCTGGGGTATTTTAAAACATATCAGCAAATGTTAGGGGGGGCCGAGTGCATTTACGTCAAAACAACTCACAGCCAGCGTCTTCTCTCTCCTCTCCCCGACGCCAGACACGCAGAGACACCATGAGAAGCCATTGAAGCTTCGACCGAAGCTTCCTCCACCCTCAAAACCGACCCAAAACTCCACCAAACCGACCAAATCTTATACCAAAACGCTCCTTAGCCCAAGCCCTCTCCATTGCACCCCTCAATTTGGCCCAAAACGAAGTATCAAAGAAAGCCCCAAATCAACCTAGGGTTCGTGAGCATCTACAAATCAACGTTTCAGAGTTTTTGAGTGGAATTGGACGGCTTAGATACGTTCTTGGAGGCCAAGGAAGCTCAAATACAACTCTATAAAAGCTGGGTCGAAGGATGGAAGGAGCTCTCTTCTCTGACCGGTCGGAAACGACGCCTCTTTTTTGGGTTCTTCTTTCTCCTCTCACTCTCTCTCTCCGATTTCTCTCCGTTTCTGGGTTGTTCTTGAAGCTAAGAACAGAGAAAGAGGACGAGAGGGAGAGAGGACGGATTTCAGTCCAATTTTAGACAAATTTCGGCTCTGTTTTGTCACTGTTAGAGCCTTGTCTTTGCTGCGATGCTGGGTTGTTGCTGCTGCTGTGTCTTGCTGTTCTTGACACTGTAGCAGCAGCAGCAGCTTAGCTTTACTGATTTCTCCATTAGTTTATAGCTATTGCTTAGAGTTTGTAGCTATTTTGTTTTTTTGTTTTGTGTATTTGAATCAAGTGGTAGTTGATGTATTGAGGTTGAATTGGTGAAAACAAGTATTGGATTCAAGTATGATGAGTGAAATGATATTTCTCTTTAAATCTCTTGAATCTATAATGTCTAGCTAATTCAATTTGCTTGGGTGATTTGGGACTATCTAGTGTCTAAATCTCTCTATTGATTCAAGTTGAACTTCAAGGATGAATGGGTTGAATTGGGTTCACTTGAATGCTTAGTGCAATGTTTGGATTTCTCTTGTTGAAGTATTTGATGCATTGAATAGGTAGATGTGCGAATACTTTTGACGTGTTTGATTTGAAGTTGCATTTGAGTGAGAGGAACTCATCAATCCTAACTTTGAGAAATCGAGTTCTAGTTAGGTGATTTGAGTGAGAATTTACAAATCTCATTTGTTGCTTGATCTTTCATGTGGAAACATCTATGTGTGTTTACATATGGTTGATGCTTGAAACACTTGAAATTTGGAGGATCTCATTTGAATATCCTCGTTAGTACTTGATTAGCGTGTTGGATTTACACACTTCTCTTGTCGCGAGTTGGATTGTATGAGCAATCACTTCTCGAGATACTTGTCTTGTGGATTGACACATGCGAATTGAGAATCGGGCTTGAATATAATAGGAGGATTGGTCACTAGAGAAACCGATGATCCCTAGCCCTCATTACTTGGTATTTCGCCTAGTTTCTCGAATCGTAGCTCTAGTAGTCGTTTACTTTGTTCTTAAACTCAAACCTCAAACTTGCTCCATCAATTGATTTTGGTGGATTTGAATAGCTTGGCAAGCTTTAAAGCCATTGAGAGTTTTTGTTTTATTGTTTTAGTTAGTCGTTTATTCTAGTTTTGCAAGTCACTCTCTAATCCTCCTCTCCTTGTGGATTCGACCCCGTTCTTACTCGGGTACTACTTAGAACGATATTCCTATACTTGGGAATTATCGCGAATACCCTACATCATCAAAAGACGCGTGTAATGGACAAAGAAAGTAAGGGTACATGCCTTGATGTTTATTACATATACTTACAATGAAAATGAAAAGCTTACCAGTACCACCGACTATCTCGCGTAAGGAATGGGAGGTACTGCTTGGGAACTATTAGAGGACTCAGCATCAGCTAATCGTTGATCAGCAAGAGCTTCTTGCGCGAAGTATCCCTCAGGGAAGGCATACTCCTCTCAGATGCGTTGGCCGCAACAGCTGCTATAGACCAATGTTTCCACGAATTTTCGGCAAAAAGCGCGTCCAGATCAAGACTAGATGAATCAACAATCGCACCAGGAAGCAACAAACTCTCACCAAGTCCCTCTAAGGACGCAGCACTTCTCGGGGCACTTGAAGTGGGCGCAGGTGGAGTGATCCTTGCTGGCATCACGTTCGCAGCAGCTGGAGTGCTTGTCTTCGAAGACGCGTCCTGGTATGGCTCAACCATGATTGCATCCTCACCCCCTTTCATTCCTGCTTCGACTACACTTGGTGCGGCTTCTGGAATTCTGGCACACTTCCATGCGCGACGTTAGGTTTCATTCCAGGAGTTAAAGCGGTGTTAGCCTCAAGGTTTGGCGATTGAGCGTCCGCCATGTCTTGATCACATGCAACACCACTCACGTTCGATTCATGATCAATTTCCCCTTCATTATCCGACATTACACCCTCGGGAGAGGTGCTGAATTGGTTGGCCTCTGAAACATCCATGACATGGGGAGCGAGATTCGAAGTAACCATTCCTTCATCCGCTTCAGTTCCAGGAGTCGCAGTTGGCAAATTAGCTGCGGGAGTACTTGATGGAATCTCTGAAGTTGATAAAGATTTTTCAACATCTTCCTCAGCCAAATCTTTGCGCACGGTCACACCATCAGGTTCCACACGTCCTTCACAATCAGGAACAACACGTTCTTCTGAAGAGGAAACGGCTATTTCTTCGCGGCTAGTGCTTTATGCAGCAGGATCAGCACTTGGTTGTTCCCGTTGGAGGTCTTCCTCTTCTTGCTCCACGATAGACTTGAGACGGTCCCTAGCAGGGGCCTCTTCCATGCTGGCCTCGATATTCCATCAGGTACGCGGGACGTTGATGGAGGCACTTGCCTTGCTTGATCTGCCTCCGTCGCATTTGCATCAACAAAGCATTAGCGTACGGATTCAGGGATATGAGCCGCTGGAGCTTGCCTTACTTGATTTTGCTCTGAAGCACCTGCATCAGAAATTTCGGGAGGGGGCTCAAGAATCACTATGGCACTACGAACATGTCTCCTCATGGGATGAGGATCAGGTTATGCAAAAATAGCGTGTTATTCTCGCATGAGCAATTACGATAATTAAAACACAAAAGGACTTTGTGATGAAAAGACCTCCACATGAGTATGGGGTGGCTTCTCCCCACTTATATGGGATATCCGCGCAAGATTCATGTTGCAGGTTATCATCGACCCCTTTTAACATAGCATGACCTGCTTATGATAAGGTATTAATCATTATTTGAAGAGGGTAAAGCGGGCCATCACATTGACAAGGGATTTACTTACCTGAGGTCTCTCTACATTGATCTATTAACCATTTGCGAATATAACTTTTAGACCCCATGGTATAATGCGTGCAAGATTAGCTCTTGGTGCGGTAAAGAAAATTGGAAAAGCTTACCTTCTTAATTTTCATCACCAACGAGTTCGTGGAAGTTTATTTGTGCATGATGCAACTCACTCGCAGTCGAGCGTGAACGTTCCCCTTGGCTCACATTCGCTCGCAGACGTCGTCCCTAACTTACAGTCGAACGCGTTGAACTCAGACGCTACCTTCGCTGTTCAAGACTCTTCTTTTTGGCCATCTCAATTCGCTCCTCGTCTGTCAACTTCTCTTGCAAGGATCTTTCTTCATCCATATGTTTTGAATCTTCAATCGCTTCTTCCTCGGTCATAACTATTGGGCCTTTGATTGGGCCATCGTCATCAGCAGTAAGAAGACAATAAATGAGTATCGAGACATCAACTCATTACAATCTTAGCAAGAGTGCAATTCCAGTACCTTCTTCACTTTCTTCTCTTGCGATAAAGGACGCACGAGTGGTCACTTTCTTCTTTGGGTCCGCCTTCTTCGCAGGGGCTTTCTTTGCTTGAGTAACGACCTCCTTAGCAGTCGCCTCGCTTCACGGGCGCTTTGCTTGTTGAGCTAACACATTACTGGTCGCGGGCTCGTCTACAACTCTTTTCTTCTTCCCTTTAGCAGGTGGCCCGAGGAAGGTCTCGAGCGCGTCGGAGACTACCTTGTGGACCTCTGAAGGAATTGGCAAGTTAGGGGTAATGGTTTCCTTAGGATTGATGGCTTTATTGGCGCGACAAAAATAAAGTAAGCCTTGACTACGGTCCCCAGATTCGAAGCGCCTCAAACAACACTATTAAAAGATAGGGGAGGAACAAGTTAAAGTTTGTAATACTTATAAAGGAAGGAAAAAGCAAAGGTGCTTAGACATACTTGTTTGAAATCTATCGCATATTGAGTCCTTGCATTTAGGGAAACTGTTTGACTATGGCAATCTTCTCATCGAGGATCAGCGGCGCGCATAAATGGTGGTTCTTATCCAGCAGGGAATAATAGCCATACTACGTCGCGTCACGAGAGCAGGTAGACTTGAAGGGATACTCTTTAGTCAAGAGCGCAGGAGCTTTGTTGGCCTGGAGCTGGGCTTGAGACCTCACCAAACGGCGAACACGGGTGTTCCAGAAAGCAATCCAGCATGGTGTGTTCCGTCCTCGCCTTTCTCTAGAGGGTTGAGTCAACAGAAGTTCAGCAATCAATATATCATTACTCTTCCCGTACAGAAGCCCATCGTAGCAGCCCTTAACCACCAAGGCAGACCTCAAAGGCGGCATGAGTGCGTGACAGCTTGAAAATGTATTAGTCTGGGACATCTTTTTACCATTAGTTTTAACCCTGTGAGAGTTGAGTTTGGCCATTTTCAGCTTATTTTCCACCTGATACGAGGCAGAGACTTATAGATCATGATTGTAAAATTTGAGTAATTTTATGCATAATTTTGTTTGTTGGATATGATCGCGGGTGCGTGTTATGATGTGCAGGTTGCCGAAAAATGCATGAGATTAACTTGGAGGGGAGGCAGCGTGTCAGGAAAGCTGAGCAGAAAAAGAGGAAAAAATGCTAAGTGGTGCGTTCAAACGCAGGAGCTGCGTTCAAACGCACAAGACGGGAGCAGCAGGAAAATGACAGGAAATTGGCTAAGTCCTGCGTTCAGACGCAGGCAGTCTGCGTTCAAACGCAGAGCGCAGAGGACAGAGGCCGAAGTGCTGAAAAATGCTAAGGGGTGCGTTCAAACGCACTTCTTGCGTTCAAACGCAGGACTCAACACTCAAGAGAAGAAACGGCCAAGGGGTGCGTTCAAACGCAGAGGAGCTGCGTTCAAACGCATGGGTTCAGGAGCCAGAAGAGGAAAAAGGAAAAAACGGCTAAGGCCTGCGTTCAAACGCAGAAGGTGTGCGTTCAGACGCACTGCGTTTGAACGCAGGAAGTGTGCGTTCGAACGCACAGAGGGGTTCCAGAAGCTTCCAGGACGGGTCTTTTCGAGGGTAAAACAGGAATTTCGTGCATCAGTTTTGGAGACTGTGGCAGTATAAAAGGAGGTGTCCCAGCACTGAATTAGGGTTACGCATACACACTCACTTCTATCATCATCATCAGCAGCCAGTTTCACAGCAGCCAGGAGTTGGAGCAGAGCAGGATTGGAGCAGTTTTCCAGTATTTTCAGAAAAATAACTAGTTTGATCTTTTCTCTCTTTATGAAACATTGTTTTTAAATAATGCAAGCTAGCTAGACCTTTTGCCTAGGTTCTTGGTGAACCTAGGGTTTATGAATTCAGCAGACTTGGTTGTTTGATTTTCAGATGCATGGCTAGCTAAGTCTTAATACAGGATGGTTTGTTTATTATTCTGTCTTTGATTTTATTTACATACATGAATGGCTTGATCACCCAGGAGTGTTACAGACAGGATCTGGTGCACGAGAGTGACCAGCGAAAGTTAGGAAGAAAAGACAGGATTTAGTACTCTGCCTTGATGGACCGAGAGGTGAAGAGAATCAGGGGACTAGCCCAGAAGCATTAGACCAACTGCTAGACGTTTAGGGGGAGACCGAGAGGAGAACCTGTAACCCTAGCAGACTTAGAACGAACCTGCAGATTTAGGTGGACCGAGAGGACCCGAAAATCTGCAGTCGAGTGATAGGTGCATGAGACCGAGAGGAGATTGTACTGTTGGTATGCTGGCATAAACAAAACCACTGTGTGTTTCTGAAATCAAATATACCATGAAAGCTGGAGAGTAACCCTAGGGGATCCTGGAATCTAGATTTTTAGAATTATCAACTTTTACAACTAAAACAATTTCTGCGAAACATCCAACAGAAAAATAAAATAAGCTTTTTACTGTTTTTATTTATTGCAATTAAGTAGAATCAAATCCCAAACCTTCCTCCTTTTTACAAACTTTGTGTCTCATTCTAATTCTAATTAACAAGACTTAAACTGTTCTCGTGGGTTCGACAACCAGAGTCACAATTACATACTCTATATTACTTGATCGTACACTTGCGAAAGCACATAGGTTTACGCTGTCAAGTTTTTGGCGCCGTTGCCGGGAAACGGTTACAGTTTTTGTTAAAGAGGCATTAGAATAAGTCTCAGAGTTTTTCTTTTGTTTTTACAGTTACTTTCTTTCGACTTACTGCTCTTGAAATCTGATTTTCAGGCTATTCTAGTTTATGCCCAGATTGCCCAGCAAACTGGTATCACCACTCGAAGATCCCGAAAAATTTTTCAGAGAGCAAAGTCGCAGACACCGAGCCGCGATGTCTGAGCACGGAGAAGACACCACAACCGAAACAGGAACACCCACAGGACAGCCGCAACGTACTCCAGCACAGATGGCTCTTTACATTGAAGAGCTGATAGCAGCAGGTTTTGCTGCCAGGAACAATCAGAGGACTTATAACAGGTCTGGAAGGGCGCTGGTCGAAAACTTTGAGGTCCCAACCGGAGGACATCAACCAGCTGTTGTAGTGCCTCCCATTACAGCAGAGCACTTCGACCTGAAATCATCCACCATTCAGACCGCCCAGACCCATTGTTCTTTTAATGGGAAGGCAGATGAAGATCCAAACGACTTCCTTGGAAAATTTGAGGATTACTGCAACAAGATTAAGTATAGAGGAGTCGAAGCGGACACGCTAAAGCTGATTTTATTCCCATACTGTTTGTTCGGAACAGCAAAGGATTGGCTGGAGGCAAGACCACCGAGGTCTATTACTACCTGGGAAGGGTGTGTTGCTGATTTCTTGGCAAAATTCTACCCTGCATCCCGCGTTATCAAGCTGCAGAGTGAGATCTTATCTTTCAAACAGCAGATGGGGGAGACAGTGGTAGATGCATGGGACAGGTTGATGAGACTCGTTAAAAAATGCCCCAACCACGGCTTCGGGGACGCAAAGATTCTGCAGGTATTCTACCATGCACTTGACAGGGAGAATGCAGACAGGATTGATAGGGAAGCTGGGGGTAACTTTCTATACCATGTGGATAAAGATGGAGCATACGAACTGATGAAGCAATTAGCCAAACAGGATACTCGCCTGTTTGATGACCGCAGGCTCGCAGCAGCAGCAGAACCAGTGGTTGATGACAGGATTGACAATCTCACGAAAGTGGTACAGGACCTAGTCAAGAAGGTGTATACAGAAAAGAAGCCGGTGGCATCAGTGGACGAACCTGACTTTGACGCAGCAATTCTGGAGCTTCAGACCGAAGATGCCAACTATGTTCAGCAGCAGTGGGATCCTAGTCGCTACAGACCAGGCACACGTGACCATCCAGGGTTTCGCTACGGAAATCCCAATGCAGCAGTATATGCACCAGGATTCCAGCACAGGCCACAGGCACAACAGACAGCTCCAGCTCAGCCTGCACAAGCAGCACCACAACTAAACCTGTCTCAGTAACATTTTGAGTCCTATATGGAGAAATTCAATAAGCAGTTGGAAGCTAGATTCGCACAGATGGACTCTTTAACTGCTGATGTAAGCCAGATGAAGATTGCTATCCGCAACTTGGAAGTACAGAATGGACAGCTTGCACAGAACCAGGCAGAACGAGCCCCTGGGAATTTACCATCTAACACAGTGAACAATCCACGCGCTCAAATCAATGCTATCACAACTCGGAGTGGAATTGCACTGCAGGATCCACCGTATCCCAGTCATGCACGCGCAGAAAAGTCCAAGATTATTGAACAAGAAGTGATTGACCGGGAAGACAGTTCAACCGCTAACCCTCAGAAAAGGGGTTCGGTCGAGCAGGAAGCAGAGCAGACGAATGAGGGTACTCAAGAAACAGTGCCAATTTCCAAGGAGGTTCCTTACCCTCTGAAGACACGTAAGAGAGATGACAGCAAAGACTACGCCAGATTTCTGGAGGTATTCAAGCAATTACAGATAAATATACCTTTTGCTGAAGCACTTGCCAAAATGCCTACTTATGCGAAGTTTCTCAAAGACATCTTGTATGGTAGAAGGCGAATGAGTGACTTCGAAACAGTGAATCTGACGGCAGAAGCGAGCAGTTGTGTAAAAAATGGTCTACCACTGAAAAAGAAAGACCCTGGCAGCTTTGTTATTCCAGTAACCCTGGGCAGTGCATACACAGGAAAAGCCTTATGCGACTTGGGTGCCAGCATCAACCTGATGCCACTGACCATCTTCAAAAGTCTGGGAGTCGGAGAACCACGTCCAACAAGAATTATGCTTCAAATGGCTGACAGATCCGTGAAACCTGCCTATGGAGTAATTGAAGATATCCTGGTGAAAGTGGGAGAGCTGATTTTTCCAGCAGATTTTGTGATACTGGATATGGAGGCAGGAGAGGTTCCGCTGATCCTGGGCAGACCTTTCCTGGCGACTGGTGAAGCCATTATTAACTGCAAAAGTGGAGAGCTGTCCATGCAAATCAATGAAGAAAAAGTAAAATTTAATGTTTTCAAATCTCTCCAGATTCCCGATCATTATGGGCATGAAAACTGTTTTGCAGTAGAGGTAATTGATGATCTGGAAAGCGATGAGATAGAAGATTTATGGGAGGAATTTGAAGACATATTTCCAGTGGAAACAGAAGAGCAATAGGATGAGCAGATCATGGGAACAGAAAGCTGGGTCAAGCTATACAGGGATGAAGGAGGCGAGCAGAAAATGACACTGGTCCCGTCACTCCAGGAACCACCAGCCCTGGAATTAAAACAGTTGCCAGAACACCTCAGGTACGCTTTTATTGGTGAAAATAATACCCTGCCGGTAATTGTTTCTTCTCTTTTATCTCAGGAACAGGAACAAAAGTTACTGGAGGTACTCCGAGAGCATAAAGAAGCCATAGGATGGACAATTGCAGACCTGAAGGGAATCAGTCCTGATTATTGCATGCACAAAATAAGAATCGAAGACGGAAAGAAGCCAGTTATCCAGCCTCAACGGAGACTAAACCCAATTATGAAAGATGTGGTACGTAAGGAGGTCATGAAGTGGCTAGAAGCAGGAATTATATACCCCATATCAGACAGCACCTGGGTGAGTCCTGTCCAGTGTGTACCAAAGAAAGGGGGTATTACAGTAGTGCAGAATGCTGATCAGGAACAGATCGCCCAGCGAACTGTCACTGGCTGGCGAATCTGTATGGACTATCGGAAGCTGAACGATGCCACACTGAAAGACCACTTCCCGCTGCCATTCATGGACCAGATGTTGGACAGACTAGCACACCATGCTTATTACTGCTTTCTTGACGGATACTCTGGCTACAACCAAATCTATATAAATCCAGAAGACCAAGAAAAGACGACGTTCACTTGCCCGTACGGAACATTCGCCTTTAGACGAATGCCATTTGGACTGTGCAATGCTCCAGAAACATTCCAGAGGTGTATGATGGCTATTTTCTCTGATATGATAGAGAAAAATTTGGAAGTTTTCATGGACGATTTTTCGTTATTCGGGGACAGCTTTGAAGATTTTTTATACCATCTGGCCAGAGTTCTGATTCGCTGCAGAAAAACAAACCTGGTACTCAACTGGGAAAAATGCCACTTCATGGTTACTGAAGGAATAGTGCTGGGACACAGGATTTCCAGTAAAGGACTGGAAGTAGACAGAGCAAAAATAGAGGTGATCAAGCAGCTGCCGTATCCAACCACAGTGAAGGCAATCAAGAGCTTTTTGGGCCACGCAGGATTTTACAGAAGGTTTATTAAAGATTTCTCAAAAATTACAAAGCCACTATGTAATTTGTTGGGAAAAGATGTGCCCTTCGTATTTGACGAAGCCTGCAAAGAAGCTTTTGACGTGCTTAAAGAAAGGCTGACGACTGCACCTATTATCACAACACCAGACTGGACACTACCGTTCGAGCTGATGTGCGATGCCAGTGATTACGCTGTGGGCGCGGTACTGGGACAGCGGAAGGACAAGGTGTGCAGCGTCATCTACTATGCCAGCAGGGTCCTGAATGAGGCGCAGATTAATTATGGGACTACAGAGAAGGAGCTGCTGGCAGTCGTTTTTGCCCTGGATAAATTCAGATCGTACCTGGTAGGCTCTAAAGTCATTATTTTTACAGATCACAGTGCACTGAAATACTTACTGGAGAAGAAGGATGCAAAGCCAAGGCTGCTGCGTTGGATTCTGCTGATGCAGGAATTTGACGTCGAAATCAGGGATAAAAAGGGAGTTGAAAATGTAGTAGCTGATCATCTATCTCGTCTGGAAAAACCTACAGAAGAAGTGGTGCCCATTCAAGAAAATTTTCCAGATGAACATATTATGAAGATCAAGACCAATAGACGGCCCTGGTACTATGCCATAGCCAATTATTTGGTCAACGGAGCACTCCCTGAAGACATCACCCCTTGGCAGAAAAAGAAATTTATTTCAGATTGCAGGCAATATTTCTGGGACGATCCCTATCTGTTCAAGCAAGGGGCAGATAATATTCTCCGTCGATGCATTCCATGTCACGAAATTTTGGAGGTAATTCAGCACTGCCACTCAGCACAGTGTGGGGGACACTTCAGCGGACCGAGAACAGCTCACAAGGTGCTGCAGTCAGGATTTTTCTGGCCAACAGTTTTCAAGGACTGCCATATCTTTACCAGATTTGGAACACCGAGGGCCATGGTCAGTGATAAAGGTTCTCATTTTATCAATAAAGTCTTTGCCAAGGTTCTTAAGCAGTACGGGGTGTCTATCCATAAGGTATCACTGCCTTATCACCCTCAGGCAAACGGGCAAGCAGAGGTGTCCAACAGGGAGATAAAGAGCATACTGGAAAAATTGTGAATCCAGGACGCAAGGACTGGTCGTTAAAGCTGGATGATGCACTTTGGGCGTATAGAACTGCTTACAAAACCCCACTGGGAATGTCCCCGTACCAACTGGTGTTTGGAAAAGCATGTCACCTACCAGTAGAATTGGAACACAAAGCTTACTGGGCAATCAAGCAGCTGAATATGGATCACAGTTTATCAAGAAATAAACGGAAGATGGCACTCCTGGAACTGGAAGAATTCCGTAAAACTGCATACGAGAGTGCCAAAATTTATAAAGAGAAAACAAAGAAGTGGCATGACAACCGCATTCTACCAAAGAAGATAGAAATCGGGCAGAAGGTTCTCCTCTACAATTCAAGGATGAAATTCTATCCAGGGAAGCTGCGCTCAAGATGGTCTGGACCATTTATTGTGAAGGACATTACATCATGGGGAGTGATAGAGCTGGAGAACCCGAGGGATAATACAGTTTTCAAGGTGAATGGGAACAGAGTCAAGCCATACAGAGATCCTCAGGAAATCATGGAGGTAGAGGCACTCTACCTCGACATTCCGTGATTACAGCAAAGGTAACAAAGTCGGGCTGTCGACTGTAAATCACAAGCGCTGGTTGGGAGGCAACCCAACATAGATTAGTTGTTTTTATATAATTTTTACAATGTTCATAATTTGAGAGAAAAGTGAGAAAGAGGGATTTAATGTTGAACTCAGTGTTTCAGGAAGCAGAGGCGTGCGTTCAAACGCAGAAGACATGCGTTCAAACGCACTTGTGCGTTCAAACGCAGAGACCCCGCGTTCAAACGCAGCCCCACCAAAGGACAGAAAAAGACCTGGAAACGGTTAACACTTTTGCGTTCAAACGCAGAAGACCTGCGTTCAAACGCAGATCACACCATGAAAAATTCCAGCCACCAAGTGGTGCGTTTAAACGCAACTCATGTGCGTTCAAACGCAAGAAGACAGAGATGAGGTGGAAAAATCTAAGGACGTGCGTTTAGACGCAGATCCTGCGTTCAAACGCAGACCCAATCAGCAGAGAAATTTTCTAGAGACAAAGGCGTGCGTTCAAACGCAACTCATGTGCGTTCAAACGCAGTTCATCCGAGATGCAGAAGATAAGCACTGCGTTCAAACGCAACTCATGTGCGTTCAAACGCAACTCATCAGACCCAGAAAATTCAAGAACATTCAAGTACTGCGTTCAAACGCACACCGTGCTTTCAAACGCAGATCATCAGATCTTCAAAATTTCCAGAAAAATTTAAGCTGTGCGTTCAAACGCAAGACTTGCATTCAAACGCACATTTGAGCGGGATCAAAAATTTCGGAAAAATTTGAAAAATTTTGAAATTTTGGGGCCATTCTGCAATTTCTGAAAGTTTGCCTATATATACTGTACGGATGACAGTGACTCATTTTCACACAAGTCTTCCAGTTTTCAACTCTCTCTCTAGAAAATTCTCTCTGCCCTAGCAGCCGCCAGAACAGTCTGCCGCCAGCAGCCTCCGACGACCACCGCAGGTCCACCAGAAGGTCAGGAACAGTGTGGGGGTGGTCCAACTCATACGATCCAAACATCGACAGATCCACTTCAGAGAGAAATTTCCAGATCTGTACCCGTAAGATTCACTCCGGGTAGCCAGGTTCTATCTTTTCATTCTCTTTGAGTATTTTCAATTTTTACTGTTTGCATCTTGAAATGGAGGAGGATCAACCTTACATGAGGCCGGATAGGGCAATTGCACCTTTGAATATCATCGACTGCCGATTGCTTAGGGCTAACCATTTCTGCGACCATAGGTTTGTTAACATGGAGGCTCACCGTTTCTTTCTGCAAGACAAAAAGATTCGGTATGACATACCTGCTGAGAGGACCTTTCCCCGTGATAGAGTAGCAATGGGGGATGAACTGTTCAACTATACTGGGCAGGATCATTTTGGGGATTTGTTTACTGGGTTTACCAATCTGCAGGTCAGTTCTGTGCTGGCTAAGGAGATTTACAGCAATCTCCAGCAGTGCATGAACAGTGAAGTCCAGTCAACTGACTGGATTTACTGCAGAAAGAGATGGATTAGAATCACCCCAGAGAGTATCCGAGAGAGTCTGGGTCTGGAGTTAGTGTTGGATGACTGTCAGTTTCAGGAACTGAGACGTCATCCATCTGAGCAGTTGAGTGAGCAGATTTTGACCACCCTGTGTGCTGGTGTACCCGGCGCTGCTTGGTACCACCCTGAAAGGAGTCCGTCCTACCGGAAACTTCCGTCGACCTACCTGATTCGAGAGGCGAGATGGTGGACAGAGTGGGTGAACAACAGAGTTGTGGGTATAAAACACTTTACCCACATTGACTATAATATTGCCCCGCTTGTTTACTGTCTGATGGCCCGTGAGCCTGTGAGCCTCCCGGAGATTATTTGTGAGTTTTTTCGGGAACGGAGAGAGACTCATAGCAAGAAGGGTTTGGGTCTCCTGGGGATGTTAACGAAAATGGCACAGGACTATCTGGTGGTCATTCCTGGCGACCTGAGAGATATCCGACCAATTCAGGTTAGAAAGTACAAGAACATGAGATGTGCGCTGCATGAGGCCGTGCACGGGCCTCCTGAATATGTCCAAGTGGACGATGATGATGATGTTCCACCTCAGGGTGGGGGTGTTGGTATGCCACCACCGCCCCCTCCCGGTGATGGGGGTTTTCCAGCCTTACCAGGTCCCTTCCCACTGCCCCGATCTGCCAGTTCCAGCGAACACAGGCAGGCCGACCCTGACTTGGGGCAGTCTAGCAGAGGGCCAGGCGCAGTTCTTTTGGGCGCCTGGAGAGGACTGAGCATGAGGAGTGGGTCAGAAAGAAAATTAAGGCCCAAGAGAAAGTACAGAACTACCTGGTAAGGACGGTCAAGAAAATGGCCAGGGGTCTTGGCAAATTGTTCAAGACCCAAAAGCATATCTACCACGCGCATACAGCCGCCATGAGAGCTCATGAGGCGGCACTTGCTGAAATTCAGAGCAACATGCATGGTAAGCGGTTTAATTTTCCAGACCGCTATTCTAGTGATAATTGTCCCAGCTGGACAATGGAGAATAGCCGGCCATATGATAGCTTCTCTGGCCATGACCCCACACCGAGCCCGGAACATGCAGACAGTGTAGGTGACCCCGGCAGACCCGGTACCCAGTACCCACCTAGGAGAGAGCATGCAGACCCAGGGGCCAGCAGTGCCCATCCCGGTGCCAGCCACGCTGGTACCGCTGCCGCAGCACGCCATGCTGCGAGGAAACGCGCCAGAGGGCGTACCCCTTCACCATCTCCCGAGCCGACTGACCAGTCTACTCCGGAGAACACAGATTCGAGTTACCGACCAGATCAGTAGAGTCGCGAGGACGCGCCACCTCTAGTGTGGGGGTGGGGAATCGTGTCCTCATGCATAGCCATGTCAGCATATTTTTGTCAATTTTATTTTTCATTTTATTTTCATTTTTGAGTCAGCACGTTTTTTTTTATGTTGAGTCGACCCACCAACCTTTCTGACCTTGCATGATAAAAAAATATATATATATATATATAATAAAAATAAATTGGGAAAATTAATAAAAAATTTTTTGAGAAAGGGCAACTTAGGACCTAGAAACTGAAGAGAGTCCAATGAAAGAGCTTATGAGAGTAGGAAGCACCGTAGCAGGGATACTTCAAATTTTAGTATTTTGTGCACAATTTTCACGACAGGCTATCCCGGGTATTCAGGAATGTGGAAAGTAGATAACAGGCATACTTTTGACTTCTCTAGTGTGCTAGGCAGATTTGGTCTTTAGATAGTTGAATATTCTGTTTCCCGTGGAAACTGGTGGACTCTTGGAATCTGGGGTGGACCTTCGTGTAGAGTCGGTTTTATGTGGTACAAATCTGTAGCCTAAGCGAAGTTGGAGAATGTACACCACCATCCCTTAAGGTGGTTCCAAGAGAAAATCCTAAAAATCCCGCACTCTTAAAGCTCTACAGCACAGTTGTAAAAACAGAGGTGATTAGAAAAAAAATAATAAAAAAAAATAAATAAAAAAAAATAAATAAATAATAATTTGCGCTTAAAGGAGAAACAACATAATGTGCTTCCATTCACATGGAAAATTTGGATTCAATCCAATTTAGAGCTTAAGAGGGAAATTAAAGTCAAGCCGTATTACACAGGAGTTGTGTCTCCCAGCAATGGGACAATTTGCAAAACAAACGCAATAACGGCTAAAAGGGTCTGAAAACCTCAAATGACTTGGCGAAGAAAAATTATCTGTTGACTATAGATGCCTGGACCCTCAAAGTCAAAAGACGTGCTTTATCTTGGTTGGTTTGGTGGATGTTTGGGGATACCTTAGTGAGTTTGTGCATAGGATCAGTTTATATCATTTCTTGCTGCGTGTTGTGGAATTTCGAAATGAGCTTGTGAGGATTTGATGATTTCAGTTTATGATAGAGAGGTTGCCCAATTTCAGAAAATATAAAAAAAAAAAATTTAGCTGTGTCTTGAGTCAGTTTGTGTATTCTGTATCTGAGTCAGTTGTCTATTGAGTGTTTTGGTCTGTGTCTTGAATCTGTGAAAGAGGGGAAGTATGCAATTAAAGTATGCAAAAATGAGGTCTGCAAGGCAGTATGCAAGGGTCTCCTCGGGACGAGCAGAGGTTAGTGTGGGGGTATTTTGACAGCTTGAAAATGTATTAGTCTGGGACATCTTTTTACCATTAGTTTTAACCCTGTGAGAGTTGAGTTTGGCCATTTTCAGCTTATTTTCCACCTGATACGAGGCAGAGACTTATAGATCATGATTGTAAAATTTGAGTAATTTTATGCATAATTTTGTTTGTTGGATATGATCGCGGGTGCGTGTTATGATGTGCAGGTAACAGGTGCCGAAAAATGCATGAGATTAACTTGGAGGGGAGGCAGCGTGTCAGGAAAGCTGAGCAGAAAAAGAGGAAAAAATGCTAAGTGGTGCGTTCAAACGCAGGAGCTGCGTTCAAACGCACAAGACGGGAGCAGCAGGAAAATGACAGGAAATTGGCTAAGTCCTGCGTTCAGACGCAGGCAGTCTGCGTTCAAACGCAGAGCGCAGAGGGCAGAGGCCGAAGTGCTGAAAAATGCTAAGGGGTGCGTTCAAACGCACTTCTTGCGTTCAAACGCAGGACTCAACACTCAAGAGAAGAAACGGCCAAGGGGTGCGTTCAAACGCAGAGGAGCTGCGTTCAAACGCATGGGTTCAGGAGCCAGAAGAGGAAAAAGGAAAAAACGGCTAAGGCCTGCGTTCAAACGCAGAAGGTGTGCGTTCAGACGCACTGCGTTTGAACGCAGGAAGTGTGCGTTCGAACGCACAGAGGGGTTCCAGAAGCTTCCAGGACGGGTCTTTTCGAGGGTAAAACAGGAATTTCGTGCATCAGTTTTGGAGACTGTGGCAGTATAAAAGGATGTGTCCCAACACTGAATTAGGGTTACGCATACACACTCACTTCTGTCATCATCATCAGCAGCCAGTTTCACAGCAGCCAGGAGTTGGAGCAGAGCAGGATTGGAGCAGTTTTCCAGTATTTTCAGAAAAATAACTAGTTTGATATTTTCTCTCTTTATGAAACATTGTTTTTAAATAATGCAAGCTAGCTAGACCTTTTGCCTAGGTTCTTGGTGAACCTAGGGTTTATGAATTCAGCAGACTTGGTTGTTTGATTTTCAGATGCATGGCTAGCTAAGTCTTAATACAGGATGGTTTGTTTATTATTCTGTCTTTGATTTTATTTACATACATGAATGGCTTGATCACCCAGGAGTGTTACAGACAGGATCTGGTGCACGAGAGTGACCAGTGAAAGTTAGGAAGAAAAGACAGGATTTAGTACTCTGCCTTGATGGACCGAGAGGTGAAGAGAATCAGGGGACTAGCCCAGAAGCATTAGACCAACTGCTAGACGTTTAGGGGGAGACCGAGAGGAGAACCTGTAACCCTAGCAGACTTAGAACGAACCTGCAGATTTAGGTGGACCGAGAGGACCCGAAAATCTGCAGTCGAGTGATAGGTGCATGAGACCGAGAGGAGATTGTACTGTTGGTATGCTGGCATAAACAAAACCACTGTGTGTTTCTGAAATCAAATATACCATGAAAGCTGGAGAGTAACCCGAGGGGATCCTGGAATCTAGATTTTTAGAATTATCAACTTTACAACTACAACAATTTCTGCGAAACATCCAACAGAAAAATAAAATAAGCTTTTTACTGTTTTTATTTATTGCAATTAAGTAGAATCAAATCCCAAACCTTCCTCCTTTTTACAAACTTTGTGTCTCATTCTAATTCTAATTAACAAAACTTAAACTGTTCTCGTGGGTTCGACAACCAGATTCACAATTACATACTCTATATTACTTGATCGTACACTTGCGAAAAAGCAGATAGGTTTACGCTGTCAGTGCGTCGAAACCTAACTGAGGGTTCACGCGAACAAGATCATAGTGAACTGTTATGCGCCCATACTTGGAGGTTTCGGGGCCAGGCACGTACTCAGCAAGGGCGGGTAGATATCCTCTCCGGCACCATTTGACGAATCTCCCATAGGCTCTTGACCCTGTGGTTATGTGCTGGGGCTCGAATTCGGTATCCTCTATTGGGTACATGTGTTCCAGAAAAGCAACGTTATTAAACTAGCTGACATAAGGCCTAACCACGAAATACCCGACATCGTCGCACACTAAGGAAAAGGTGCGACGGGCACTCTTAGTGTTGTACCAACTCCACGCCCAGGGAGAGTGGTGTTTGTGTTTTCCATTAGGCGTGTTCCATACCTCCACTTCTGAGGGAACTGGAGCATATGCAGGCCATATTTCAAAAGCCCACATAGTTAGGAGCGCAGTGTTGGCAAAAGAAACGACATTGACTCTGCCTTGCGACTGCTCGACGTGGGTCGCAGCCAGGTCTAAGCGGTGATACAAAGATCCCAAGACCAAGGGCCCCAGAACTATATTTTGGCCAAGAAAAATTTCCAAGGCGAGTGCAAGCACGTGATTAAAGACCCCGTCGTGAGCATGGCCATCTATCAGATAACGCGAAAACCAGACGCAAAGGAAACCGCACAAAGTCCATTTTGAGCCTTTACCCTCAACAACAATGGTCGCATTTGAGTCTTCCTCCAGTAAATCTGGAGCACGCTTGGGTTTGATAAGGTCCTGGAAGAAGTACATAATCCAATTTGACCATATGTTTTTGGCACCAGAAGAAACGGACATGTAGGTTTTGCAAGGGGTGGTCGCGTCGGGTTTCCATCTCGAAGCAGCTTTCTTCATGTCGGCGATACACCATTTCATTTGTGCGAAAAGGGTGAGCTCCTCTCCGGACTCCAGTTCAGCTAAAGGGTCAAACGCCCCCATACTTGGAAGCATCAGCAATATCTCCACATCTTCGAGGGTAGGAGCGGCCTCGAATGTATAAAAATGAAAGGTGTGGGTCTTTTTGGAGTACCAGGAGAACAGGATTCTCAGCATATCTTGTTCAACTCTAAGGTCGAGCCCCTCTGTCGTGTGAATGGAATGGAATATCCCATCTTTCAGTAGGAACTTCTCATAATTATCAAGATGAAGGCTGTCCATTCATCCATCCAGTCGAGCTTCTCTAAGAAGGCCTTGAAAATAACGTCGGTGAATGGGAATAGGCTAGCCTCGATGCCAAGTCTCTGTACGTCTTGAGTGCTTGCTAAATCCCAGTCCTCTCTGTCTGGTTCAGGCAACAGTTGGAAGACTCCCTCTACCGGAGACTCCTAAGGGGTGGTCCCCTCGATGGTGGCCAAAAAGAAATCATCACCACCCAGATAAGGGGTTTGCACCATAGATCCTTGCTCAGTTCTGGTAACTCGACCGCCTCCTTAGAAGACTTCTATAACACAAATAATCACATGCGAAACAAGATCTGAGGAATAATTTCTGGGTGAAGGACAGTGAAGAACAAACATGAACATCAAGCTCAGACCCAGATTGGGTTACATGCAAAGAATGAAGGGGGAAGAACCTTCTGATAATTTGATTTCAAGACACGGAGGGGGAGAATCACTAACCTTGCTGTCATTCGAGTGCTTGAAATGCTTGGGAGACTTTGTCGAGAAATTGATCAAAGATTTCAACTCCTTGCTGAGGATTCTCTCTCTGGCTCATAAATCTCCAATAGCAACAATGGTGGAAAATTTCTATTTGTCGTAATGGAAGGGTTTATATAGGCTCTTGAAGAGGTGTGACTGTTTGGAATCGCTCAATCAACGTTACCTCGAAAAACGGCAAAAATGGTGACCTATCGGATCTGTCGAATCAATTTTGCCTCGAAAATTGGCGGAAACTTGTGGATATCAACTAATTAGCTGCGCAGCGGACATCCCCTATTAAAGGCTATGTCGTTACAGAGCCCTATGCAATGATGACGGCTTATGGGGACTAGGGTTTCAAGCATTAATTACTCAAAATTCAAATGACCCGCGTGGAGATACGCATAGCTGATTTTGCGCGACTACACAACAAACGCGCGCGTGATATTCACGCAAAAGGGGGCTAATGTAGATGGTGCATTTTAGACAGACAGTTCATAGCCACGTGGCAGCCATCCATCACATCTGACTGTGCTCCATATACACCCAATCACTGCTCATACTTATCCACATGGGGGCTGCGAGACAGGGCCACCCTCGCTTACTAACCACACGAGACTTGTAGGGACTTAGTGGTTTGGAGGCTAGAGTAAGGAACGTCGCGCGAGAGCAACAACCGCGCTCACGCGCGACCCGTGCTAACTGACTGAGAGATTTAATGACCACGCATCCTATAAACCCGTTCGATCTCATAACGGTCTCCGGTATATGCGTACGGGTGCGTAACGTTCCCTATATATGGGGTCGAACGTGCCGTTACAGGGATATTATAAGCCTCCATTTATGGGCGCATTAACCCATTACAACGGTCACTTCCCTACTATATATAGGATCATTAGCCCTCCATTGCAATATTTTGGGTCGTCTAGATCTTCTTGATCTTCTGGACTCACCGAAGCTCTTGCTATCATTAGACTGTCTCTCTCAAACAGTTGACATTGCTTACTCTCTCCCTACTCATTACCCTACATCTCTTTGTGTTCTTGTTTCTGATCTTATCCCCTACTTGAGGTGTACACTTGGATCTCTCCCTGGAATTTCCTTTACACACATACCCATGTTCGATACTTGATATCTCCATATCAATCTACCTACATACTAGTATATATTTGATCGTCCTATTAATCAATATAATGGAGTAGGGATATTTAAGATAAACAACACATTGTAATCTAAGGACTTCATTATATTAAATATCTCCATAAATAATACAATGGTTATTCTAGCCAAAAACAATGTTCATACTAAATAAGATTGACTCTAGGGCAACATCAAGGTCACTAAAAATCTGTTGTCTTTTCCTGTGTTCTTGAGCTGTGTGTTTTGTACCATCTTTGAATCCTTGTATCTCTCTCATCCATTGATGGTTTCACCGATTCTTCTTCATGTGTGTGCATCAAGTATAAATCTAAAAATCCCCATAGACCTGTAGGCCTGAATCAATCCCTTAGTAATCTGAAAGTTAGCTGAGAGTTAACTACAGATGTGTTGGAAACTGTCTACCTGTGACTTCCTGATACACAATGGAAAGGTAAAATCCTTGGAAGAAGAAATTGGTGGTATTCCCTCACTAATTTTCTTCTTAGTTGGCCGAGTATGTTGGAAATATGCCCTAGAGGCAATCTGTTTCTTGTGACATTTATATGGACTTACTATTCATTATGTTATCGATATGGAGATATGTTAACATGAATGAAGTCCTTAGAATATAAATGTTATATTCTTAAATATCCCTAGCCGAGTACTACAGTTAATAGGATGACTGTATTGCATCGAGACTAGTATATGGGTAGATTGATATGGAGATATCAAGTCTAGCACATGGGTATCACTAGAAGTCACTAGATAATCTAGTTGTGAATTATCATGCTTTGATATGATCAAACGTTGCGCCTTAACCGGGTAACGATAAAGGTAGTTATCAGGCATGATAGGAAGCAAGCTTAGAGATGGTAGTGATGTAGATATGATTTGTCCCTCCCGCATAACGGGAAAAAATATCCGCGGCCACTCGAGGGGTAGTGCTTATAGAATGTCTGGCCAGACTCAGATAAATCAATATGGGATATTGATGTTATCTGAATGGATAAGACTATTCCAAGGATCGAGAAACTATGGATTGGATATACGAGTGTGAATTGTATTGTAACACCCCATCGGTTCCTAAGCTTTCCATGAACCAGGCTTTCCATTCTAGACAGGAGAGCCCAGGAGGGTGCTACTCAAAATGATGCGGTGGAAATCGTGACCTATATTGAAGAAGACTCCTTATGAGCTGTTCAAAGGAAGAAAGCCAAACATTTCTTACTTCAAACCATTTGGTTGTACCTGCTATGTTCATAACAATGGTAAGGACAATCTTGGTAAGCTTAATGCAAGAAGTGATGGAGTTATTTTTCTTGGTTATTCACAGACAAGCAAAGCATATAGAGTTTACAATAAGAGAACCAATATTGTTGAAGAAAGTATTCATGTCATATTTGGTGAAAGCTATGATGGTTCTTTGAGTGATGGTTTTGCATATCTTAATCTGAACAAGCATGATTCATACAATGATGTTGACTCTTCAAAAGGTTCCAAGGAAAACTTACAGGAACAAAAAAGGCATTTTCAAGGCCTTGAAAATGAGTTTCAAATCCTTGAAACAAATCATACAGAAAAGATAGCTGATCAAAATACTATTCAAGTTCTCAAAGACTTGAAAAACAGATTGGAGAGCCTGAACCTTGGACACAAAGGAAGAGATTTAAATATCTCTCATCTCATTCTGCTGATAACATTCGTTCTGATCCAACCACTGGTACACAAACTAGATCACATTTAAAGAATCTTTGTGCTTTTAATGCTTTATTTCTCTTGTAGAACCCAAAACTGTGAAGGAAGCACTACAAGAAGCAGACTGGATCATAGCTATGCAAAGTGAACTCAATGAGTTTGAAAGGAAAAAAGTTTGGAATCTAGTTCCTCTACCAAGAGATCAGTCTGTTATTGGTACCAGATGGGTATTCAGAAACAAGTTACATGAGAATGTGAAGGTGATCAGAAACAAAGCTAGATTGGTAGCTCAAGGCACAATCAAGAAGAAGGTATTGACTATGAGGAAACTTCTGCTCCTGTTGCCAGGTTAAAAGCAATTAGAATTCTAATTGCATTTGCATCTCACAAGAACACGAAACTTTTTCAAATGGATGTGAAGTGTGCATTCTTAAATGGATATCTGCAAGAGGAAGTTTATGTTGCTCAACCTCCAGGTTTTGAAAATGACAAGTTCCAGACCATGTTTATAAACTTGACAATGCTCTTTATGGTTTGAAACAAGCTCCAACGGCTTGGTATGAAAGATTGTCAAAGTTCTAACTTGAAAGTTATTTCAAAAGAGGATTAGTAGACAAACCCTTTTCATAAAGACCCATGAGAAAGATATGATTATAGTTCAAATATATGTTGATGATATACTGTTTGGAGCTACTAATGACCATCTTGAAAGGAATTCTCAAGTCTTATGAGCAGAAAATTTGAAATGAGTTTGATGGGAGAATTGAACTTCTTTCTTGGACTTCAAATACATCTGATGAAGAAGGGCATATTTCTACATCAAAGCAAGTTCACAAGAGACTTACTGAGGGCAAATATAATATGTCTCAATCCAAAGAAATCAAGACCCCCGTGAGCTCTACATTGTCATTAGACAAAGATGAATCTGGTAAGAGTGTGAATGTAAAAGAGTATAGAGTTATGATTGGATGATTACTATATCTTATAGCTAGCAGACCAGGTATCATGTTCTTTGTTTGTATGTGTGTCAGATTTCAAGTTGATCCTAAAGAATCACATTTGACTACTGTCAAAAGAATATTTAGATATCTCAATGGTACCAAAGACTTAGGGCTTTGGTATCATAAACAATTTAACTTCTCTCTGTGTGGCTATTCAGACGCTGACTTTGCACGGTATAAAGTTGATAGAAAGAGTACATCATGATGCTGCCAATTTCTTGGATCCTCATTAATCAGCTAGCATTCAAAGAAGCAGAATTTAGTTGCACTATGAACAACAAAAGCTGAATACATAGCAGCTGGAGCCTGCTGTTCACAAGTGTTATGGACAGCACATCAAATGAGAGACCTTGAATTTGATTTCAGAGATATACCTATTAAGTGTGACAATACAAGTGCAATATCAATCACAAAGAATCTTTTTAAGAATTCAAGAAACAAACACATTGATGTTAGACATCACTTCATCAGAGATCATGCTGAAAAAGGTGATATTGTTCTTAAATTTGTTTCTACTAACATGAAATTTGCAGATATCTTCACTAAACCACTGCCAGATGAATGATTCTCAACCTTGAGATTAGAATTAGGCATGCTAGATAAAGAAGAATGGGATTAGGGGGAATATCAGGTAACTATAAGGTAAGTTTTATGTGTTTCAAAGGTTTGAAGTGATTTTCAAGGCCTTGAAAATCTTTTCAAAGTTTTGATTTTATGTGCTTGTGCAATACAACTTTTCAAGGCCTTTAAATACTTTCAAATGCCTTGAAATAAGACTTCATGCTAGTTAGTCAATAATATGGATCTTACAATGTCGGGTGCAATCTTTCTAGATAATTGTTTAATTTTTCCCCTTACTTTTCAAAAACCCCTTTTCAGCCAAAATAGTATTATATTATTTACTTCCAACGGCACACACAAAGTTTGAATTTAATTGATTCTGCAGATCTTCAAAAGATCATAAATATATTTAATTTCCTTTTCAAACTGAAACACTTTAGTATTTATCTTCTTATCTCTTTCTATCCTTCGTATCTCTCATACCTTTCTCTTTTGTATCCCGAACCCTAATGGGCACTAAACGAGCCTCTGATAGAATCAAGACGGCTGGTGGTTCAAAGGCTGCTACAGAAAAGAAAAGGAAGTCTAATGAGGAAGAGTTTTAAACCATTAGTAGTGATTCTAGTTCAAGAACTCCAAGTGCTGAAGAACTTTCTCCTCCTCCTTGTCCTCACAAGAAGAAGTCAAAGAAAGATCAGACACCCTCTTCCAGCAAGAAAAGAAAGATGAAGGAAGTTGAATCTGTTCCTGAGAAACATATCATAAATCCAAAGAAGCTGAAGAAGAAGCCTACTAAAGCAGAAGAGGGTAAAGGAAAAGTAACAGAGGATAAGCCAGAAGAGAACATTGAGAAGGCACTACAGATCTATTTAGAAAAAAATAAATCCACTGGTAAGAAATCTGCCCTTGATAACAAGTGGTTTATTACAAATGTTACTAGAGTTCAGAGGCTAGATAGATTTTCTTCTAGATCAGTTGCTTACTGCAGTATGGTTAGTGTCACCATGTTGAATAGTATGAATCTAGATTGTATTAAGATGCTGAATAAAAACTCTCTTTGCTTTGTTCTAAACCCTCCAGAGATAGCCTACCCCAGACTCACTAGATTCTTCTACCTAAACATGAGATAACTCAAGAACACCGTGAAACTTGAGATTCATACCAAAGTTGCTGGCACTAATATGGAATTATATCACTCTGAGTTTGCCAATGTTCTAGGCTGCCCATGAGGTTTGACACTAGCAATCACCCTCCTAAGAAAGAAGCCCTTAAACTGGCCAAAGAAGATTTCTTTCTACCCAACACCACTACCACATCAAAGCAGTTGACATACTCTCTGCTAACTATTGAAGCTAAAGTCTTTTTTACAATCTTGATGCGATGTGCGGTACCAAGGGAGAACTCAAAGGAGTTGATAAATGAAATGGTATTGTACTCAATGTACTTGGTTATGCATGGATATGAGGTTGATCTTCCAAAATTTTTGATGGAACACATGCTTTATTGCCAAACCAATCCGTGAAAGCATCCTTTTCCCTATACTAATCCGCTCACCTCATTCTTTCAAAACCTTGAAATTCCAACTGATGGGAAGAAACTATTGCTAGAACATTCATTGTATTATTTATTGGATATTTAATATAATGAAGTCCTTAGATTTACAATTGTGTTGTTTATCTTAAATATCCCTAGTCCAGTATAATGATTAATGGGACAATCATCTATAGACTAGTATGGGGTTGGATTGATATGGAGATGTCATGATCCAACACATAGGTGTGCATTAAGGGTAATGACCCACTGGATTGGCCCATCTCCGAGAAGGCTACATACACGTTATGATAAGTCACAAATGCTTCTCGTGGTGAAATGGTATTGTCATCCTTAGACTTGAAGTCGCTAGATATTCTAGTTGTGGATTATTGTGATTTTGGTAGCGTTAAACGCTACACCGTAACTGGGTAGTTATAAAGGCGTGTACTGGATACAATAAGAAACAAGCTTAGAGATCGTAGTGGACGTAGATAGAATTTGTCCCTCCCACATAGCGGGAGCAAATATCCTAGGCCACTCGAAGGATAGTGCTTATAGAATGTCTGGCCCGACTCAAATAAATCAATATGGGATATTGATGTTATTTGCACGAATAAGGCTATTCCCATGGATCGAGAAACTATGGATTGGATATACGAGTGTGACTTGTATGTCTCGTGTCCAATCCGGATATAGAGACAAAGGGATGAGACAATTACTTGTACAAGGTTTGTCGGATGACTGTTCTATTAGTTGGCTAGAATGGATGTTTTGCTAGAAACCGCTCCATATTAGCAAATTGTTGCTACCAACTAGATAGAACCTATGGGGTCACACGCTATATAGATTTAAACTAGATTTGGGAATTAATTAATTGGATTAATTTATTAGAAGGATCACTTTGCAACACCTTGCAAACTTAGTTGGACTAATTTGCAAGGAAGGAACTAAACCGAATTCTAGTAGGACTAGAATGGGTCCTTTAGTTAGTTGGCAAGGATTTGTTGGACTATATAAAGGATGCTCCTTCCTTCCTTCCTTCCCACACTTATGACCTTATTGATCATAACTTGAGTGGGAGAGAACAAAAAGGAGAGAGCAAGCAAGCAAGAGAGGCTCGCCCGCCCCCCTTGCCGCCGCCCATCCCGTCGGCCCAAACAAGGAGGCCGCAACCTCCTTATTCCTCGCGTTGTGTGATTTCTTCTTCCTCTTCCTCCAATCCGGGCTAGCACAAAGGAGTAGGAAGATCTAGAATTCAACTCTAGTCATGGATCAACTATAGATAACGTGACACAATTCGCGTTTGAAGTCATCAAAGGAGAAACCCTAAGGTGTGTTATTGATTTCTTCTCTTACCATCGTTATGTCTCTTGACTTGTGATCCTTGGAGGGTATTGCATGGATTATATTTATTTTCCGTTGCGCATCCATGATCAAAAACCTACAGTGGTATCAGAGCCACATGTCGTAGAGCATAAACGTGGTTTATGTGTTATGTTTTGATAATTTTACACTTTAAATTTATTTTTTACCGCGTAAAACAAGACAAATCAAGCATATGATGCAATTTGTCAATAATCTATCATAACAAGACCTAGTTTTTGCATTGGATGCATGAATTAGTGAGTTTGAGAAATTTTAGGATCATAGATCTAGGGTTTGGGCATCCTATGGAAAGAAGGAGTTCTTCCCATACAAGGAAACAACCAAACTTGGGCACCAAGCAAGGGAGTTGTTTTGGAAACAACTCCCAACGGAGGTTCGGACCCCCTAGGGGACCGCCCCTCCTTGCTTGCCGCCCAAGCAAGGCTCGGCCTAGGGGCCGGGGCAGCCCTAGCCCGCGGCCTAGCCGCGTGGGCTAGGGGCCGGCCGGCCCAAGGCCTTTGCGGTTCTCTTTTGGGCCCGGGCAATTTGATTGTTGGGTCCCATGAACCGTTTTAACCCTAGAATATCCTAAAATCAATTAAAATTGACTAAGCGCGTTAAAATTGGATTTTAACTGTTTATGTGCAAATCGCATGGTGATTGGATATGGCCTTAGGATGTGGTTTGATGTGAATGTTTATTTTTTGTGGTTTGGTTTACGGCCGAGCTGATGAATTAATTGTAATAATTAATTAGGTTTTTATGGCCTGCGAGCCATTTTTTTCCTCAACTTGTGAGATATATTTTATTTAGTATAGTTGTTAGCTAGTGCTAGATAGAGTAGATTGTTAGCCAAGATTGAAGAAAAGAAGCCCAAATCCAAAAAAAAGGAGCCACAAAAGATGGAGCATGGAGCATTCCGCATGACTATGAAGGATGGACCAAAAGATGAAGACGCATGGAAATGTGTTTGCTTTTAGGGTTCATAGATAATTCCATAGGCTTGGAATTATGTTACTCTAGAAAAGGCCATATTCACATCACGTTTTACTTTGTTTTGTGGTTGTTTATTTTATTGTCTTATTATTTTGTGGTTGGTGTATGGATGATGCATGCAATTAGGATAATAAGATAATTAGACAACCCGGATCTATTATTTGGAGTTGTGCCCAAACTCAAATATATAGATTAGTTGATATTGATCAACAAAAAAATTAAAAAAATTGCATTTAAAGTCCCTCAAAATTCAATTATTGTGTTCTTGCCTTCTCATTATTTAAACACTCATTATCATCATGATTTATCAAGTTCGTGCGTGCCAAAGCATGGCGACTTGGTTCATAATGATGGAATGCGATGGCACAAGCTAGTAATGTGCAATTGTTTAAATAAGAGGTTGAGAAAAACTAGGCTATTAATATGATTAAAAAACCTAGAGGCAATCGATTGGGATTATCCATGTGGATGGATAAATAAGGAGTTATTTTCCCAATTGAACCAAGAGTTGCATAGAGATGCAATTGGAATTGTTCCTACCTAAAGTAGTCAAATTATGGGTGACTTGCCAAAGCAAGCTCATAAGGAGATGAAACATGGATCTTGGCCCACTAGAAAATATAAGGATATTTTCCGCATTAATATCTTGAGGGTTATTAATCCATAGAAAAATAGTGGGAGCTATATTTGATAAACTAGCCATTATTGAATATAGTCAAAAATTCACAAATACTAAAACTTGCGTATTTTCCTTTTGTAGAATTCCAAATGGCAAACAACTCATCGAGTTCACAACATTCCCTACGATCTGTCCTTGAGAAGGACAAGCTCTCTGGAACCAATTTCCTAGATTGGTACAGAAACTTGAGAATCGTTCTCAAGCAAAAGAAGAAACTGTACGCAATAGAGGAGCATGTTCCAGAAGGTCTAGAGAACCAAACACCTGCAGCCCTAAAGGCGTATCAAAAGCGTGTTGACGACGCTAATGATGCGGCCTGCATGATGCTATGCACCATGACTTCTGAGCTTCAGAAGCAACACGAAAACATGAATGCTGTCGAAATGATCGAGCATCTGAAGTAGCTCTTCCAAGAGTAGGCAAGGGTTGAGAGGTATGAGGTCTCTAAGGCATTGTTCAAGTGTCATCTGGCATAAGGGAACCCGGTGGGACCCCATGTACTCCGTATGATCGGGTACCTGGAGAATCTCGCCCGACTGGAGTTCACGGTCGGCCAAGAGTCGGCAACCGATCTCGTGTTGCAATCGTTGCCCGAGAGTTATGGACAGTTCATCATGAACTATAACATGAACGAGATCGTGAAACCACTGCGAGATTTGCTCAATATGTTGAGGACAGCTGAACAAAGCATCAACAAAGGTAAGGGCAAGACCATTATGATGGTGCAGAAAGGAAAGGGAAAAAGGTTTGCCTCATCCTCCAAGGGCAAAGGCAAGTCAGTTGCCAAGTCCAAGGAACCTGCCCTTAAGCCTGTTGGTGGCATTGCCAAAGGTGTGACTAAAGGTGAGTGTCACTACTGCAGTCAGCCTGGACACTGGAGGAGGAACTGCCCAAAATATCTGGAGGACAAGAGGCTTGGAATAGTGATTCCACCACCACCAGGTATTTTTGTTGTGGATGTCAATTTAACTGTCTCTACATCATGGGTATTAGATACTTGATGTGGATCTCACATTTGTCGAAATGTGCAGGATCTAAAGAAAAGTAGAAGATTGGCTAAAGGGGAGATAAACCTGCGCGTTGGGAATGGAGCAAAAGTTGTTGCGTTGGCCGTAGGCGTGTGCGAGCTATCTCTGCCTTCAGGATTAATTTTAGAATTAAATAATTGCTATTTTTTTCCTGCTATGAGCAGAAACATTATTTCTATTTCTTGTTTGGACAAGGAAGGTTTTATTATTTCAATAAAGAACAAATGTTGTTCCTTTTATTTGAATAATATTCACTATTTTAGTGCGCAATTATTTAATGGACTGTATGTCCTTGATCTAAGCAATCCTGTCTACAACATTAATACCAAGAGGATTAAAATAAAGGGTAAGAGACACTGACCACCCCTGAGTTTAGGATAAATTCCACCCCGCTACCCTGTGTTTTGAAAAAAGACAGTATGGACCTTTTTTGGATGGAGGCCAACTGTTAAGTAACAGTGCGGAAGAAAAATAAAACTTTACCCCTAAAATGTGATAAAATTACGCCCTATATATTACACTATTCTCTCATCCTCCCCCAATTCTAACCCTAACAATCTCTCTCACTCCCCCTCTTCCCGAACATAGAAGCCGCCTCCCTCCCCTCTACATCTTCTTCTTCTCTCTTCCCCGACCAAAACCAAACCGAACACAAAATTCGCCATCTTTGTGCCAGGTGTTCTTCTGGGCGAGTTGTGGGAAGGAATGGTCCAGAGGTTGTGGCGGCGGTGAGTGAGATCCACAACCGTTCCCGGAACCGTCGCTCTCCGTGAGATCCGCAAGTACCAGAAGAGATCGGAGCACCGAGACGGATCTGAGGTTCCATAGCAGCGCCGTCGCGGCTCTGCAGGACGCGGCAGAATCATACTTTGTCGGACTGTTTGAAGACACATCGATTAATTCAATTGCAGAGGTCAGTGAAGAACGAATCTCCAGTAACTCACTGAATTTTGATTTCGCCTCTCTAGGATGAAAAAAAACGCGTTATGGTGCCGGCGAGCGAACTCGGCTTCACAACGATGAAGTATGAGCCGTAACTAATAAAAAAGGTAATTTCACTGACTTCTACTGTAATTTGAAGTCTCCGATGGCAAAAATTGTATTCCGACGACTTTGAGTTAGTTTTTTTTGGTGCGAAATCGGAAACTGAGTGCTGGAGAAGAATCGCCTATGCTATATAGATATTTCGGGTGCCGTGAACTGAATTCCGATTCACGCCAAAAGAGTCACAATGATGCACAAGGACATTCATCCCACAAGGAGGATTCGCGTGAGAGGGCTTAAGGCGTTGTTGAAGTTAGCAATTTGGGGGAAATTTCCCGGGTTTGAAAGTCGAAGTAGTTTTGTACCAAAAAAAAGTCGAAGTAGTTATGTAAAGCTCTAATTGTTAATTGCATTATTGTAGGTTGGGTTTCTGCATATGAAATGTCATCATATGCTTTTACAAAGTTTCTTCTTCTTCTTCTTCTTCTTCTTCTTATTCTTCTTCTTCTTCTTCTTCTTCTTCTTCTTCTTCTTCTTCTTCTTCTTCTTCTTCTTCTTCTTCATCATCCTCAAGTTTGTGGGTTTCAATCGAGGGTTCAAATCGAAGGTGGTGGAGGTTGGTTGTTTGGGTTCCCAGATTGGAGTTGTCTATTCTGCAGATTCTTGTGTTGTTATTGATGTTATTGAATTTTGTTGAGAATGTGAATTTTTTTGTGAGTGTTTCTGTGTAAATCGAACAGAAATTTTGTTCGATGTTAATGCGGCTAATGTGGATTTGCAGATATTGATTTTTATGTTCGGTTTGAGATTTAGGGATGGGTTTTTGTGTTGCATATGTTAGTTTCAGTTTGTGTTTATAGTGTTCATAGTGATCTTGATGATATTGCATATGTTAGTTGTAGTTTGTGTTCATAGTGTTCATAGTGTTCTTGATGATAAATATGAACTAAAAGTCCAAACAAAAATACACAGGGGTAATATGGTCCGAAAAAATTCGATAAATCACTTTTCTAACGGAACATAACAGAGGGGTGCTAAGTGTCCACGAAATATTCCGTTAAATGGGTGCAAAGTGTCTTTTTCCAAAACACAGGGTAGCTGAGTGGAATTTATCCTAAACTCAGGGGTGTTCAGTGTCTTTTACCCTAAAATAAATGATTTAAATCATGCTTACTTATGGCACTATCGTTTAGGCCACATAAACGAGAAACGTGTATCTAGTCTCCATAAGGATGGACTACTAGACTCATTTGATTTTGAATCATATGAGACATGTGAGGCTTGTTTATTGGGAAAAATGACAACGTCCCCTTTCAATAAGAATGGTGAGAGGACTGGTGAGCAATTGGCGCTCATACATACTGATGTGTGTGGGCCATTTGCCACGCCTGCCAGGGGTGGTTATGTCTACTTCATTACATTTACTGATGATTACAGTAGATATGGATTTGTGTACCTCATGAGGGCCAAATCCGAGTCCTTTGAAGTGTTCAAAGAATTCAAAAATGAAGTAGAGAAGCAACTTGGCAAAAGTATCAAGGGTCTATGATCGGATCGTGGAGGAGAATACTTGAGCCAAGAGTTTGAAGACTATCTTAGAGAGTGTGGGATTATGGTTCGATCTACGATGTGTCAAATCGATCTTCCATTATCGTTTTGGGGCCACGCTCTATTAAGTGAAGCTTTCACCATTAACCGTGTTCCATCTAAATCAGTCATGAAGACACCACATGAGATGTGGAGTGGGAGGCGTTCCACACTGTCTTTCATGAGGATTTGGGGCTGCGATGTCTGAAAGGGATATAAGCACTTTCATTCCATGGATTCCAGATGAAAAAAACCCAACACTAGTTAATTGTAATCGTATTTAAATTTGTATATTAATGAAATGGTTTTTATCCCTTTTCCTTCGAATTTTAACTGTTTCCGTGTCAGAGGAGTCATTTCTCGGCCGAGTTTCATTTCTCTTCTCAGTCCCAGTAATTAGAGACATGCACCATAGAGACTCAAGGGAGTCGAGTGCTTGAAATAAAACAAGATAGACGATTTACCTAGCTCCCAGCTTGGTTGAGATGAATACTCCAAGAACATTTTTGAGAGAAACTTGAGAGGGTTGAAGAGAGAGATTATAATGAGATGAACGACCAGCCAAAGATCTAATGTTTAATTGGCGACTTGACGTACTTATTAGCACTGGTAAGTACAGTACTAGTAGTAAGGAGTAATGACTTGTCTACAAGGGAGTGCAATACTTACAACCTGTACGACCTACAAAAGCTGAAACGTCCAAGAGGGTTTCTCCAATCTACAAAAGCTGAAACGTCCAAAAGGGTTTTTACTTTCTCCAATCTACAAAAGGTGAAACGTCCAAGTGGGTTTCTACTTTCTCAAGTCTACAAAAGCTGAAACGTCCAAAAGGATTTCTACTTTCTCCAATCTACAAAAGCTGAAACGTTCAAGAGTACACTAGAGTATAACCCGTGCCGTCAGCGCACTATGCCGCTATCAATCTAACATCTAAAAAATTCTGTTATAATTTTTTTAAGCTTTTTTCGTGATTAATTCTTTACCATTAAAAGGGAAGCCTATCACAACCAAATAAACACGCATAGAGAGTACTAGTCTCATACGGTAATTGCCAATTTTTGTTAGATGTTGTAGTAATCTCATTTGGACTCATAAGAAAAGTTTTTACACATTTAAATTGTATAGAATGCATCTAATGCAAATTGTTTATCTAAATCGAGGATTTGTTCATCCCTTTTTTCAAACAGAACAGTTTTGCCATTTGCTTGGCAATTTGTCATGATAGTGAGATTGATAAACAAAGTGATTCGAGAAGATTCTAACGATAATATAATAAGATAAGCATAATTTCGATCAAGTTTATGTACCTATATGATTTATCTTTATTGAACTTTTTATACTATTATCCTAAACATTTTACATCATTATAAAATAAATTTAATATTCAGATAATAAGATCGAGTAATATTAAATCATATGAGAATTGTTTAACTTAAAAGTAAGAAAGTTAATTATGAAGAGCTTAACATGGATTAATTAGTGAGATACATTTTTTTTAAATCTATAATGTTATTTACATAGATGCAGATGCACAAATGCATACGACTATGTCTTTAAGAATATCATTTCTTACAATTTTATTTGCATCAATATTTAATTTAAATATAATATTATTATTTTTTTCTTAAAGTTTAAAACTATATTATATACATCCACTAAAGATTCGTTGAAGAATAATTATTTTAAATAATAATGAGAATTAATATTGATTCGTTGAAGAATAATTATTTTTAAATAATAATGAGAATTAATATTGAAGATAATGTACTTATATAATTTTTTAAATTATTATGCTATTATCATATACATTTAGTGATAAGATTTAAACCATATTAATATTCATGTCATAAAAATAAATTTATGGTACATAGAATCACAATACTTTTTTATTAAAGTTTGAAACGATATAATATACATCAACTAAAGATTCTTTGAAGAATAATTCCTTTCAAATTATAATAAGAATTACTATTGAAGATCATGTACTTATATACTTTATCTTATTACATAGAATCACATTATCATTTTAATATTCAGGATAAATTTTTTATGCGAAAAGATCATAAATGTGCTTTCTACTTTTAAATAATTTTTGAATTTATAATATATATAAATATTACACTAATATGTATAATATATTTATATTCGGGTCATAAAATAAGGCATGAAAATTCATTATTAATTTACTATATGATATTAAATTGAGTGTTAAATGATTAGGAGTTACAAACTAATATTGTAAACTTAAAATCATAATGACAAAGCAATAGATGAGTAAATGTCCATTACTCATTGGTTGATTAGAAGAAAATCGACACGTAGAATTACAAATGTCATATTCATAATTCTTAAATAAAGACAAATGGCAAAACGTGGTTTCACCTCGGGATTTTTTCGCTTTTATAAGATAAGATAAGATAAGATAAGATAAGATAAGATGATTTGAAAATTAATACCAGTATCGACAATGAGTTAGTTGTGGAAAATTGCTGTAAATTGCGAACTGAAGTTAGAAACAAAAGATATCTTGAATGCAATGCACAAAAGACTTCGCAAACTTGAGATTATGAGATTACAAAGATGAGCAATTAATTTTATAACAACCTCGTTGTGGTAAATTAGGGCAACCTTTTCGGGTATGCCCGTTTAAACAACAATTGCCGCATCCGTACGCACCTATCCCTAACTTCTTTGCAAGCATGATTTCGAAAATTGGCTTGTGTCATTTGTCCTTCCTCGTCCCTACCGTCACCACTTTATTCGGTGGGAGTGGGAGGAATTGTCCTGTGTTAGAGGTAATGCGGTTCTGTTCCACATTACTGCGTTGGGAGGAGTGTGAATCCGGCCAGCATAGGCAAAACACATGCTTTGACATAAAAATAAAATTCCATCCTAATTGTACTATATGACTAACATTCCACTAATTTTACCTTGTTTGGGAAGAGAGGTTTTGTAAACCTCCACCCATAGGTAATAAATCTCCCTTCCAAAACAGAGAAATTATCATTGTTTTATATTCGCGCCTGCATGTATACTCTCATATGTCTCACTAAACACGTTCTGTTCTGGCTCGTCAAAGACTTTTTTCTTTATTTCGCCAAACACATATTCCCTTCGGTGGTTATAGGCGGATATGACTATTGTTTTGGCTACCCACACGAGGATTGGGTTCTGCTCCGCACAAATTTGCTCCTTGGGGTCTAGACTTAGATCTCTGATATACCTCATGTAAAAGCAAACATACGGTCCACAATTGCTGCCACTGAGAGGACACATCCGCAAATTGAGAATAAACCAAATTGAATACGGCGTAATGATTCAAAATGGATCTACCAGCGGTAATGAAAGTGCCCACTAACCAGCTCTTCGGCATAGGAACTTTTCCCCAACGCGCAGTTTGAATAACCGGAAAGCTAGTGATTCAGCACAGTTCTTTTTCACACCATAACACCTTTGAAAGAAGCCATTGATGGAATGAATATTAGTCTCTACCTCACTCGTGTTGTAAAGAGGGTTGGCCATTGAGTCCAGGATAAAGACCTTTCTCTTGGAGAAGCTAATCACCAACAAGAACCAGTGATTATTCTCAACATTCAAGGGCACGCACAACTGAATAAAACGCATAAAACGCTTCAGTCTAAAAACAATCGATATTAAGTACACTACTGAACCATTTTAGAACAGAAGATACAGAGCAGAACCATATCCAACAAGTCGAACTCTCCCATGTATTCACCGGGAATCACATCTTACAAAACTGATTCATGAAAGACCTGATGGTACATTGCATGAACGTTACCAACAATTCAATGAATATGATTCGTCCAGTGATAAATATAATGAAGCTATGTACCGAATTGGCACTGCCCCAGTACCATATTTGCATCAACGGATGGTGTGTCTCGAGCTCCTTCTAGTGTAGCACGCGTGCCATGCAATCTATTACCTTTGACATATACAAGCGGAGGCGAATCGAAGACCATTTGAGTGTGTGTGTGTGTATCACTTAATTGAACGCCAAATAGGATAATGCAGAATGTCAAAATTACCATGGGCCCAAAAAACGGTTAAAATGTAGATGCCAAGTGAGCCCACGATGCAATATAGCTGTGCTCTCTTCAACCTGTTCTATCCACTCGCTGCAAACAAATACGAACCAGCCCTGTGAATAACATGATACAGATTTGAAATCAAACTTAGTGTTACAACAATCACAAAAGCATGTTTACATACCTCTTGTACTTAGCCCGCATCTCCTCATTCACCCGACGGTCGATGCCAGCCTCTGCAGATTTGACACAATGTAGTGCAACGTACATTCATCCATGGGTTGACGAGTCTAAAGTTCGTCTATCTAAACCATTTCCGGGATAAATAGACTTCCTTCTCCGCGGAACTGACATATTTGCCTCAGGCATCAGGTTAAATCTAACGTTGGGGGTTAAGTTGTTGGATAGAAAATGCCTGTCAAAGAGGGGTTCTAGATAAAAATAAATAATAATAATAATAATAATAATAATAATAATAATAATAATAATAATAATAATAATAATAATAAAAATAATAATAAATAATAATAGTAATAATAAAAAAATAGCCCCGAAACTAATACCATAAAAGTACTTAATGTACTTGCAATCGGACATTCAAGAAGAAGAAATATAATTAATAAGTGTCATGGGCTACTCCCCTCATTGCCAATAGGTTTTGAGGTGGAACCCCATAGATTCTTACATGGTATCAGAGCCTCGGCTAACACACGTGAATGGTCTATCAACCCACGTGCTCACCGCCACCCATAGACAAAAGTTCCACGTGTAGACCAAAGAATGCCACACGTGAGGGGGCGTGTTAAGAAGTCCCACATCGGACATTTAAGAAGAAGAAATATAATTAATAAGTGTCTTGGGCTCCTCCCTCATTTCCAATTGGTTTTGAGGTGGAACCCCATGGATTCTTACATCGGCTTTGTTTACTCTGTATTCCACAGTGGAATCCAGCCCCTGCTTCTGAAGTTGGTTTTCCTAGCGGGGAGTGTCCCAGGTACTGGACCTCATGAATGATTTGCCATTTTATTTAATTTTTTCCAAAACGAATCTGGGAAGGCCCTCTGTCATCTCAACCGGCATGAGTTTAATAATCTGCAACGACAGATGAAAGCACCAATGACACATGGAAAATTGATCACTAACAGCTTTCACAAACTGCTAAATTGTTATGTTGTTACAGACTACTCGTCGACATAACAAAATGAAAACTTTTAGGAGCACATAACACGCACCTTGGATTTGCTCTTCTACAAAAAGTCCCACCTCCTCTTCATGTAAGATCTTTTCCACAAACCAATGCGAGGACCGTCTGTTGTAGATGTTGTAGCCTTAGGTTTTCCTAACAACTACGGTTGGAATACCTCAAGGTATGACAATTACACATAAACATAAACGTTTGGTCATAAGAAAATCTGCTTCAATTAAAAAAAAGGAAAAAAAAAGTTGTGCACAAGTGTTGGAGATATACCATTGGTATCATCGAGCATCCGCCTCCGACCTGCTGTTTCTTACTCTTGGCTGTCTTTTGCTGGTTGCACAAGTGATCCCGAAATTGCCTGCACCAGCTTATATTTTTCAAACATACCAAGTCCATGAGAAATTTTACATGCAACTGGTGCACCGCCAGCTTACTACTAGGTAGGACAAAAAAACCAAGGATTAACAAGACAGCCCTTCGTTTCCACTCATCTCTAAGGCTGTTGTCCTTACTGAGAAAATCGGCAAGTACAGTAACGCTATCAAAAGATTTTGTAATTCCGAGTTTGTTTGCAACTTATTGCTCTTCTACGGAGCATGCAAGACGTTGTCGCTCCGGAAAATGTATCAGTTTCCCTGAGCCACGTACCCCGAGAAGGCATTCAACAACTTTTTCCTCGATCTTTAACGAACGACCATGAGCTTCGATAACGCTAGTGAAAGGGTTGAATAACCCCATACAATACTTAACGAACACAATAAGCATGGTCCCATTTTGAAGCTGACCAAGACTACCTAGGCCGACTTCTTTCATCCACACCCTCTGCTCATTTGTCATTCTTCTAAATAATTTGAAAACTTGTGGCAAGGAGATGTTTGACCAGACCTTATTATTTACTGCTGCTGTCTCTTCATCCACCACTACCTTCTGGTGTTTTCTTTTCTTAGGGTTTAGAAACCCATTTTTCTCCCATTGGTGCCTCTCCACTCTTGCAGCCCTAGCCCGGTCAATGTAATTTGTTCGACACTCTTCAGGAAGACTTTTCCATTCATTGTGGTTTGAAACGTTCACATCCGGCTTGCAAATTTTGAAATCCCCGTACATCAACTTATACTTGGGCAGAACATCATTCCTAAGCGTTAACAGAATTCAAAAGTTCTTATTCATAATAATGAAACACCCTCAAACCACTTGCTTCGCACAATACTCTACATATCAACAAAGGAGTCTATTAAATTGAGATACCAATGGTGAAGAACGTCTTAAAACTAGTATTTGAAGCAACATACAAATCCAAACAGATTGCTATTCCTAATTATCTACATTTTATGTTAAACTAATAGATTTGCAAAATAGTAGTAAAACATTGTGCATGCTGTGTATCTACAATTAATCACGCTCACGAGAGAGTGGTTAATAGTTGATCATTATATAGAAAAATGTCATCATGGAGTGATGCAACATTGGGGCACTGGGAAACAGTCTGTTTGTAATATTTACTTACTTGAAACGAATAAACGGGGTAGTAACCAGGGATTCCAAGTCAATATCTTTGGGGGATTCAGAGAAAAACTTTCTGGGGTGAGCGGAGAAATTCATCCTCGTCCGTTTTTTAGGACCGTAGGCAGAGGGTATTTCTAGGGAAGCTTTTTCGGTGCCTCCCCCATCCTCAACAGATGATATTTCCCCAGAACCATTTTTTTGGTGTCCGTCCGTTGCACAAACACCATCATCCAACGGAAACCTATTTGATTTTGTGGACATACAAACATTGTCGCACAAGTCTGTGAATACAAATGGAGTTCCCGCTTGAAAAGGAGGGGAACAAATCGGCAGCGGCGCCGTATTATACGAAGTGGCTCCCTGGGAATAGGAGAGGAAACGGGTTACACCACCATAATCAGAGTTCGAAAGACTAAACATTTGTGCCCGATTACCTTCTTACAGCCGACATTGTAATCAACCGGAAGGAGATTCCACATGTTCAACGGAGGATATTATGAAAGTGGGAAAGCTTCACAGACAACTTACCTACTTGGACAGGAATTTTTTGCGCATGAAATAGGCTGAATTAAAAGAAATCTATGTATTACACTATAAAGATAGCTCCCACATTTTTTGTTCACTTGGTGGTTTTGTATCATCCATAGCCACTGGATTGAAGAGACATCCACGGATGACAATTGAACACATGCCACTATCATCTCCGACTTCTCTCTCTTCTGCTCTCTCAGCAGACCACAGTGGACCCAACCCTCAATTTGGCTCATTTTGTGGATTTAGATGGTACCTATTATAGGGAAGTTTGTGGTTGTGTATACGGGAATCAATGGAACTTGGATAATCTCTGAGTCGTGGGGTCACTTTCAGATCATAGTATTTCGGTGGTATACACGAAATCACTAATTGGATAAACAAAGACTGTATCAAGAACGAATAATGTTTCTACGAATTTCCGAACTCAGAGGTTCTATCTGGTTTTTTCATTCGACCAAAGTTCAACTTGTAGGAAGGGGACAGGCGGTTACTGGCGGTTAATCGTGACAGTTGTAACCGCCAGATTTCAGTCTGTTATTAACCAACGAATTAAAATCAGAGACGTTTTTTGTTAAGCAATAAACGTCCGAAACCCAAGGGCGTTGCCCTTTGGACCCCACAGAGGGTGCTGCCTCCGGACCCCCGTCGGGGGCTCTGCCCCTAAACCCCCGCAGTCGTCTGGGAGTTCGTTGTTCAAGACATTAGCATATTCGTGTGCACGCGTGTACTCCACACCTCCTAACGTGTACAATGTATATGACAATGTCTCTTTGGTCGTAAGTAAATCCGATTACACAAAATGACCGATGACACTAAAATCACCAACACCTATGAATTATTTCCATCTTATAATCGACTTTTAATCGAATTTGAATTTTCAATCGAATTTTCTGAAATGTTTGGTGTGACTTTTTTTGTGCCAGCTTTTGGATTTTGGCATTTGGCTTTGAAGTGTAAAAATGAGTTCTAAAAAAAGTTGGGTTTCATGAACTTTTTTTGGACTTTTTTCTTCTTAAACAATAGAAATGACCAATTCACCCCTATTTTTTTTTGAATTATCATAATACGACAACTAATTAGACATACTATAATTTATTAGAATAAAAATTTTTAAAATAGTGATTTTCACTAACAAACCGAAGTGTGGAATCACTAACTTTTTGACAGCATAACGTTTTTCATTAAACACATAGTAGTACATTTTTTTTTCATCAACATCTTCGTCACGGACTTTTTCACAACAACTAAAAAGTCAACTTAAAAGTCCAAAAATTCATACCACACCCACCCTAACTTTTACCAGAGGGTGAGTTAATGGGAAGTGTAATCGTATCAAGTGTTTTTAATTGTATTTGTTGAATTTAAAACATTATTATTTTGTGAAGTATATATTACTGAAATTTATTACTTTTCTTATAATAAGATATATCTCTTCTTATTTATGGGGTTATTTATGGTGTTAAATTTACAAAGCGGTAAATTAATTAAAATTTTGTATCAATTTTGTCAATGTACTCTCTTATTGTCGTCTCTTCGTCTTTTTTTTTGTGATCTTTAAATCACGTTGAGTTTTGGTTACGGGACATAATCTCTTCTTTTTCTTTTTCTTTTTCTTTTTTTCTTTTTTTTTTTTTTTGATAAACGATCATAGTCCCAACGGGACGGGTCATTTTCTAGTCTTCACAATGTAAACTTAAAGTTTCACTGAGGTCGACTAAGGTTGGTTGTTTCTCAGAGAGGCTCTTCTCAGATTTCTGAAACATCTGGAACAAGAAAGGATTAGTAGTATTATATATAAGCGGTTCTCATGAATCTATACTATGTACTATTTGAAAATGAGTGTGTAGAGTTTGGATGAGAGAGTGCCACGTGGCATTACCTATTAATTAACATAAATAAAAAAGTAGCATTAAATTAAAATTTAAATCAAAAATAGTATAACTGAATATTATAAGCAAGTCAAAAAAATCAATCGGGAAATCAATAAATATGGTATTGATTGGTGTTGGAAATGAAAAATTGTGTATAGAAATCAACGTGATTAAAGAACATGACAACAGAAGCCAGTCTCACTTCTTAGCCAAGTGCTACTATTCAAGATTTTAATCAAGCAATGCTAGGAAAACAATTTTGGAGAATAGTACAAAAGCCAGACTCACTTCTTAGCCAAGTGCTATTGAAGAAACATTGTTCTCAGAAAAATATTTGGGAAACCAGTCCCTCTTCCCAATGTTCATACACTTGGAGGAGCATAATGTCTAGCAAAGATCTTATAATTGAAGGGTCTCGGTGGAGAATCAGACATGGCGCTTGTGTTAACGCTTTCACAGATAGGTGGTTACCAAAGGAAGCTCCCTATAAACCTATCACCATTGCTCCACCTCATCAACCGGTTATGGTAAGTGAATTGATAGACCACAAGAGGGAAATGGGATCTGCACAAATTACACTCACTGTTCTGGCCAGTGGATGTTGAAGACATCATTCGAATTCCATAAGCAAAATCCGACACAAAAGATATATTAATGTGGGATCTAACAGACACAGGGGACTATAGTCTCAAAACGGGCTACCAAGTTGCAGTAAAGCTCATCGATTCTCAAGCACATGACAACAGAAGCACAAATTTACCATAGAAGGTTTGGTTATCAAACTCTGGGCCTTAAAATTTCCCCGCAGACATATTTACCCGGTTTGGAGAGGATGGAAGAGATCTCTCCCCACAAAGTTAAATCTTTTAAAAAGGGGGTGGAAGTTCCATCATCGTGCTCTCTTTGCGAGCTTCAAGAGGAAAACGAATCGCATTTATTTCTTCGATGCCCAATTGCCTCCAAGATCTGGAAACTGGTCATTCCTCAACATCAAAAGCCTCACCGGCTAACCACGTTTACAGATTGGATTGAGCACCAGTTCAACACAGCCAAGAGTGATAAAACCCTCAATTTAATTGCTATGTGCATCTCAGGCTTATGGGAAAACAGGAACCAGAAAATTTTCAAGCAGAAAGACTCAAAGGAAGAAGGCATAATCAGATCGTTAACTAAAAAGCTCAATAGTTTTGAAGCATGCAGATCTAATCGGGAGCCGGTGGCTATACCGCCGTCTTAGACCTGGCGACCACCGGAGAAGGGTGTGGTCAAACGGAACATTGATGGAGCGTGGGATCCAAGAACATCAGTTGCTGGCGCTGGAGGGGTCATCAGAGACGAAAATGGCAAGAACATCGGGGGATTTGCTAAACCAGTGGCATTCGGAACCAAACCTAGACCAACAGAGGGGCAAGCCATCCGTGAAGGGCTGAGGTTTGCTCTTAAGCTTGGTTGCAGAAAAATAGAGGTGGAAACCGATGCACTTTCGATCTATATTATAAAATAGCATGGTTTAACAAACTTTTGAATTTTCAACCCTTAGATTAAATCAATCCCATCTCTACCATTAGATCTCACCTACTTATTACATGTCTAACTACCCATTCTCCTTGGACATCCCTAACTAATATGAGACAGTTTTTTCTCAATTACATCCCTAACTTGGAAGTTGTTTTTTTTTCATCACATTTATAAATATAATTTTTAGATAGGACTTCTAAATTCATTTTATTATAAAACCTCTAAATTAAAAAACTACCCAATTTAGATCTCACCAATTTTAAGAGAAAAAAAAACTACCAGTAAGTTACAATCCCAAAAACAAAATCGTTTCTCACACACGACCTGTGAACCGCTGCCCACGAACCCTCCACATTCGTCTCTCTCTCACTTCGTCTCCCACACATACGACATCAACGTCGGCAGATCCGACTTTAGCTTCTCCCTTTCGGAACTCGCCATCGCACTCGCCATCGTCTTCGCTCGCGCTGTCGAGCACCAGGTACGAATTTCTTGCCTTCCACTATTCGTTTATGGGTTTTTGATTACTTTAAATTGCAATACCTGGAAACGAGAGAGGGATCAGAGGGAACCTCGAATGTTTGTTATCCTCTCTGTAGTTGACGGTTGATTTCACAAATTGGGGTCTGAATTTGTTTTAATTTCTGTTGATTTTATGGGATATTGATTTGTTCTGCTAATACCCATCGACGAGTGTCGGAATTTTGATTTGTTTGCAATTGATTTTGCCTGTGAGTCACTTCGTCTCTCTCACTTTGGAAGAAACACATCGCCGTCGACCAACACATTGCCATCGTAGTCGCCGTCGACCCTCGACACGTCGCACTCGCCGTCGCAGTTCTCACCAAAGCGTCGAAGTCTTCTCTGTGGGGTTTTTTCTGCAAGGTCTGATCACGGTTTACTCTCTCTGCAAGGTACGAATTTCTTGCATTGCTTGATTAGTTTATGGGTTTTTGCTTAGTTTAGTTTATGGTTTTTTGCTTAGTTTATGGGTTTTGATCAATCTATAGCTTTGGTTTCGTTATTCAATTTCTTACTTTCAGTTATCATCATAGGGTGCTATCTATCAGTTTACAGCTCTCTCCCGAAGAAAGGGAAGCCCCAGGGCCGCGAGGTCACTATCTTAGCCGTTTTGCTCCTATCTTCTCCACCTTCTCAAGTTAATTAATTGATTCCCTGCCTTCTATTTTACTTCTTCTGATGCTTCGTTTATGCGAAATCTATTAAAAATTAGGGCGATTTATGGGCTCATGTTCCTATTCTAATTTATGTTTTCACTGTTTACTCAAAATTAGGAAAAAGATCCATTGAATTGCGTTGTGTAATTGGTTCTTAATTTTATTGTTATTGCTTTCACAACTGAGGCTGAAAGTGCATTGGGCGATCATTGTTGAGACCAAAGCGTGACACTGTCAATCATTCCCACGCAGAAGTCATAGCGAGAAAATCCTTACTGAGGTACTGCTATTGATGATTGCTTTAAGTGTTTTTGTATTGTACATAAAGTATGTACTAGCCCAACAGAGGGACTATTATACCATATTGTACCTTCGATAGGCATAGTGAGCAGTGACCAAGAGTATATGCCCGACCTTGCTTAAGATGCCTAATGTCCACAATGAGAAAAGTGATTTTGTATGTTGTTGTTTCTTATATTGGGTATAGGGGGATTTAAAATTTGTCACTGTTGTCATCATCTCAATTCCTTGGCATATCATGACTTTCTAAAATGTTTTGGGACCCTTTGATCAAACTGGATACTCAAACACTCTGCCAGTGGCTAATTGCTTATCTGCAAAAATCCCCTTATGTAGTTGGCCTATGCAAGTATCTTAATTTGTTTCACTTTTGCCACTCATTTCGCTGCTATTTGTTAAAATCTGTAAATGTCATATCTACTACCTGGGGATTGTTCTTTGCTTTACCCAGTTATGTGGGGAGATGATAATAGCAATAGACTGCCAACATGTAGAGGGTAAGTGTCTCTCCTTGAGAATTCCTAATAACTACAAACCAAGATGATTGACTAGAGAAACAGAACCAGGGTTCTGAAGTTATGATCTTGATGAATAGATATTGTAAAAGAACTGGGTCAAATCCAACTAAATGTTGCATATAGCTAATAAATATTTTGTGCAAAAGTGAGTGTTTTGTTAATATTTCTTTTAGTTTATATGGCCCCATTAGTTGAATTTGGTTGGGACATGTTATCTCACTCAAAGCTTAATAGTTGAATTTGATCAATGATCTCCTTATATTCTTATACTGTTGTTAAATTTAATTAATTACTATTAGGGATCCGTTTTCTTCTCTACGGTGGTGACATGCTACAGTTACTATACCTATTCTATTTTCCCTTCATAATAATATTACTTTCTACGGTACTTAGTAGCTTACGTGGTGATTTGTTGTGCTCTATCAATGTGGCAACTATGGTCTCATAATTTTCTTTTTTTCTTTCCAGAGCTAAAATAGTGAGTTGTTATATATTCCAAAGTCGCTTGGCCATTTGGCATTGACATTCTTCAATTTGACAAGGTAAGTTTAAAATTCATTTAAATTTGCTAAGAGAACGGTCTATGATATTTCCTGTTATTTATCCCCAAAAATAAGGTCTGAGAATCTCAAATGTCTTTTGATTTTCTTTAACAAGAAAACTCTAATGAACTTCTTTTGTTTTTCTCTCACAGTTTTGTGACTTCGTTTGTTGTAGGACAAAATGAAGATGTAGATCGTGAACGCATGAAGAAACGGTAGTGTTTAAAATTCTTGATTTGAAGGATAGTTGATAGTATGGTGAACTTTCATAGTGACATTTGATTTGAAACTAAGTGATGTATTTTTCATGCAAAGGTTATGAAGTTATGTGCATTTTGTAAATTGTGAAGCTATGGAACTGTGATGCCCCAATTTCTTTTGGTTAGTGGCCTCGGCCACGGGTCATTCAGAAATGAAAGAGGTCATGTTGGGAAAGGGAGAGAGTACTTCGGAGATTGGATCAGTGATAAATGAAGCGGTGGAGCTCTCTAGATCCTTCAACAGCTTCAAGATAAGCTTCAACGGACGGAAATGAACCCACTGGCCCATCTACACGCAAAGGAGAGTTTAAGTACATGGACCTTTCAAGAATGGAATGAATGTGAGCCCCATTGGGCATCAAATACTATACTAAGTGATGTAATGGGCCTCTCGAGCCCAGTTGTGTCTGAGTAGTTTTAATAAAAGTCTTTTCCTCAAAAAAAAAAGAAAATAAAATAAATCGATCTCCCAATATATAATGAAATGAATTGGAATTTCCTTTAAAAAAAATGGAAGTGTGTAATGGAAGAAAATCAACTAAGAAAGGAAAACAATAATTATATCCAAGATGTTAATCATTATGCTAATGTCTTCTCTATTTCGGTCAATTAATCAATCAATAATATACACATATGTAGCAATATTATATAACTTAAATGGTAAAAAAGAAATCATCCTATATGTTTTTAGCTCACATACAATGATTTTCCTCTTTTAATTATGCTTGGTTTTCACTCACTGGTACGCCTACAAATTCAGTAAATCATTTGTTTAAGAAAAAAATTCAATAAATCATACTTCTCTTCTACATATGCATCCAGTCATAGATTTTATTTTTTTCCGTTGAATACAATAACGATCTATCATGCATGTTATTTTATTTTTTTTAGCTTTTTTGTAGGGGTGTAAGCGGTTCGGTTTGGAGCGGTTTGTGCGAAAACCATAAACCAAACCGAATACATCGGTTTGCCAGTTTTGTAACCAAACCAAACCATTTGAAAGGATGAACCGAATTGATCGGTTTGGTTCGGTTCGGTTCGGTCAGTTTGCATAAACATTATTGAATGAATATTATAATACTGCATTGTCAGTTTATTTCAAATTTAAGAGAGAAATAGATTAAATAAACGTAAAAAAAACTTTCTAAACTATCGTTTGCGATGGAACGTGCGAGAAATGGAAAAGATTAAGATAAATATGATGATTTTACTTGAATCTATCTACTTGTGTTCTATGTTTTTAGATTACTTAATATACTTTACGCAATATATATTTTAGTCAAAGTACATTGGACATATCAGTTCGGTTTGGTTTCGTGCGGTGTGATACTTTTACAAACCGTAAATTGAACCTAGAACGGTTTGTGAAAACTTGAACCATTCATAAACCAAAAATAAATAAAAAAACGTCCAAAATCAAGGATTTCGGTTGGTTCGGTCGGTTTGACCGGTTTATTCGGTTTCCCACACACCCCTACTTTTTTGTTCTCTTATTTTAAATTATTCTCACTTGATCAGCTGAATGTGAAAAAACAAGATATGTAATTGTTGAATCAATTTGCGATGAATTTGCTACTCCAACTCTCTCTTTTTTTTAGATATGAAAGTGTGAGTATGCAGATGTATATGTAGCTAAGATACTCTTGAGGGGGGGGGGGTGAATAGAGTATGCCAACTTTTCGCAAAACTTGCTAGAAAGATGAAAACTTGTGCATACAATGAAGTTCAAGGCCTTGAAAACTATGCAGACAGCATAAAAGCAAGTATGCCTTTTTAAAGGCCTTGAAAACAAGTTCAAACCCTTGAAAAATAAACAGTTTTGTATGCTGTAAAAACTATGAAAAAGAATGAACTGTAAATGCAAAAGACAAGTGATTTATAGAGTTCAGTCCACTTGGACCTACATCTCTACCTCAGGGATTATATCACTGCAGGATTTTCAAATCAATTCTTATTAATCAAAAGCTAAGACCTAGAACTCAAGCCCAGAGAGTTCCCTTACTCTATTACAGCTTGTGGTTTTCCCTAACCTGTCTAGTACCTGCTAACCTGTCTAGTACCTGCTCTAGCTAACTGATTAACTAAAAATTCTCTATTGTTCACTTTGAAAAATCCTTGAGAATAGATATAGAGATAATACAGAAATGATCTACCAATACAGCTCAATACAGAAGTACACTTAGAGTAGAAAACTGCAGTGAAAATGCAGTGACTTATGTGGAAAGGATTGAGAGTATGATGTTCTTCTTTGATGCTTTGTCAATCCAGAAACTTGTCTCTTGTTTTTTATCATTGATTGTTGATAACTCCTTAATAAGAGTTATCTTATATACACTTTATATTGTCATTTGTGTGCGTTTCGGTGCAAAGTGCCGAGATTTGAGCCAAAATAAGAAGAAAATTCACATTTGGATGTTTGTGAGCTTAAAAGTACAATCCGGGCGTTTCTTAATGGTTTTGAGTATGATTTTGATAATTTATCATATTTGATCTTCGCGGTAGTGTCGTGTTGTTGTTTGAAAGGAATTACGCATGCGAGAATCAAGTGGAGAGAAGAAACGAGCTTCGGAATAGAAGAAAAAGGCGGATTTGGCGCATTTTGGATGTTTTCGCCAAATTTGGGCAATAATTGAGAAAATCGAGAAAACGGTCCGGAAACGGAGATTTCTCTACATGGGCGAATTCTACGTCGCAAAAGGAATCCAAAGGTGCAAAAATCTCATTCATCGGAGTTCGGGATCAAAATCCGGGCTCTTATTTGCTTTTCAAAAAGCTTAGTTGCCTTTCCATGATGTTTTAGAGAAAATTAAGGATGTTTTGAGGATATTTTTCATTCTACAATGAAGATGAAGGTGAGACCGGTGGCAATCGAAAGTAGACTCGAAGAGCTTTCTAACGGCGGGTCACAGAGCTAAAACGGAAGTCGGACGAGAAAGTTATGGCACGGAGAACGTCGGAGAAGAAAAGCTGAAGATTTTGGCTAAGGAAACAAGTCACACGACTTGTTGAAACAAGTCACAGGACTTGTTGGACAAGAGCAGGTTGCTGGAAGTCTGCCAACAAGTCGCAGGACTTGTTGGCAGAGGTCGCATGACTTGTTGGAGGTCGGGCAGATTGCTGAAGTTCTCACAACAAGTCACACGACTTGTTGACAGTAAGTCACAGGACTTGTTAGATGCAGCATAATTTTCTAAGTGTTGGGAACAAGTCACACGACTTGTTGAAACATGTCACATGACTTGTTCGTAGGCAGCAGATTTTTGGAAACAATTTGGGGTTATTTTGTAATTACTTATAACTTGTTCTAAACTCTTTGGGAACGTATTAGAGAGAGTTAGGGCTGGTTTTATCGGGATTTTAAGGTAGGGGAACGTGCTTGGAGCTAGGAGAGCTTGCTTGGAGCTTTTGGATCATTCGTTTGGCTCCTCAAACTCTATTTCTTCTCTAGTTTTGCTATTTGATCATGAAACTTTGTATTGTGATCATGTTTTGGAGTAGCTAAACCCTTTTATCGGGATATCTCGTAGGAAACTAGGGTTTGATCACTACGTATTGTGATTTATGGATTTTATTTCATGCAATCATGCTTAATTGATGAATTTTTGTCTCGTTATTTGTATTTTATGCTTTTCATCTATCTTTTCTATTGGTAGACGTATTAATAGAATTGTGCTAGGTTATAAACGATAGAGGAATCTACGTTTGTTGCCTGGAAAATTGAAATACACACTAGCCGTATCTAGGGTTGAGGAATCTTGCTAGTTAGCTAAGAACAAAGAGTAGAATAAATATCGTAATGCGTGCTTAAACTTGAGTAGACTAGAGGAATCAGCTGTGAGAGTTTAAGTATAGTTATTGGTTAAGACATCTTCACTATAATTATGCTCGTTTAACTAGAAAACAAATTCATCGTGTTAGTAGAACATAAATCCATCGTAGTGTGAAATACCTAGTGAACCCGAAGAGATATCCTGATTATCCCTCGTATTAGTCTAAATTTTAATAATTAGCTTGTTATTTACTTTCTTAGATTAGTCAAACAATCTCTACTACTTGCCCCTATAAAGTTAAGAATACTAATTGATTCATGACAAGTCCCTTGGGTTCGACAAACCCGAATTACCGGATATTACTACACGCGGCAGCCGTACACTTGCGGTTGGATCGTGTCAATTTTCGTATCTTGTTGCTTAAAAGTGAGCTCTATTCAAACTGTTTGAAGCTCTGCAAATCTTCCCAGATTTTCAGCAACAACTTCCTATTTTGTAGGCAATAACTTTGACTCTCTTTAACAGCTTTCTCCAACGGATAGTTGATCACAATATCCAGAGATACTGTTGTGATCTCGTCCATAAGCAATCTGAAAAGCTTTCATAAGTCTTTGATTGATCACAGGATCAAAATATCCAACTATTTCCAAATCTGCACAAATTCAATTTAGGAAACAATCCTGCAAAAATTGGAAAGAAAATGTCCTGCATTATCATGGTCAAACAGATGATATATTATGATCAAAACATGTTAGAACAATTTGTATTTCATCATCTAATAACAGTGAATCAAACATATGAAAGAAAGAGAGGAAATCAACTCAGAGAGTTTGCAGAAAACTCTCCCTGAGAGAGTGCATACATGTTAAGCAGTTTCAACGCTTTGATCCAGTTTCAAGGCCTTGAAAATAGCTAAACTATTTTAAAGCCTCTAAGACTGATTCAAGACTTTGAAAGCTGATTCAAGGCCTTGAAACAGCTGAGCTATTCCAAGCCTTGCACAACCTGTTCTTTCAATCTCCCCCTTGATGAAAGACAAAACCTAATTTTGTTTGATCCTTAGTCTCTGCATAATAAACTAATTAGTTCACAATATATAAGGCAGTATTTTCAAAAAGATCCGACTTATTCTTAGTACCAAAAAAAACTTAAACAGTTCAACAAATAAACCTAAAAACTAAAAACAGAAAAAAAAACTAGAATTTCTCCCCCTTTTTGACTTTCATCAAAAAGATAGAATATGCTGGATCAAGTGTCTGGAAAATTTTGTAAACTTTTAAAGAAACTTTGAAGAAAAGAGAATGGGGAAGAAAGAGTAGGCAAGATTAAGGGGTTGGATCTTCATCTTCATCATGATCTTCTTCCTCTTTCTCATTGTCTTCTTCATCAGTCTTGTCATGCTCTCCCTATTCCTCTGCATTCCCACCAGCAACAGTTGTTTCTTTAGTCATGTCCTTTGCAGCAGCCTTTGGAGATTTCTTTTTCTTCTTCAAGGTAATCAACAGTTTATCTGAGTTAGGGCTATTTGCTTCATCTTCTTCTTGGTGATGCCTGTTCTGCTACCTGCTTTCCCTTGTCTGAAACTGGAGTAACTTCTTCCTGGTCTGAATGCTCACTAGGAAAATCCTTGTCAGAGTCTCCTTTTTTTGTACCTTCAGCATCCTCAGGAACATCAAGAAAATTCATGCTTCTGAAGATGCTTTACACCATGTACTTGACTTGCCCCAAATCACTTTCAAGTCCAAAAACAGTTGCTTTGAAATCCTCCATGTCCAACTCCAAACCATCAAGTCTCTGATTGTCTTTAGGCTGAGAAGTCTCGCTTGAAGTGGGATTCCATGTCTTGGGCTTAGGAAACTTCTTTGCACCTAGTTCTCCTTCAGTCAAGTATGAGTAAAGTTTCCAAACTTTCTCTTTGGTCTTCACCACTCCAATGTTCTCAAAGGCTTTATCATTAAGTACTCCAAATCCAGTTGTGAATTGTTGACTCAAAGACTTCTAAGTGTGTTTTGAGAAGTAACTGTTTTGAGTGATGAAAGACAAAGACAAAGTATTTCTAAGGCTCCAAGGCCTTGAGATACTGATCAGAGCTTCAAAGCTTTGAGAGTAGCTTTATTATACTGTATGATCTAATAATCTTGTGATGCAGGTTGTATATCTGATGTTTAAGATCAGAGATTTGCTGCAAATATCTATGTTATATTTTCTTTTTACATCTAACACAATTGCAGATATCCTGATCAGAGAGAATCAAAGATTTCTGGTCTTAATGTTGAAAGACTGTGAAGCATGTTATGAGCTTCAAGGCCTTGAGATGTGCCTTAAGTTGCTAACAGTTTTACATAATTAATTTGATTCTTTCTTGCAGGATTTGATCGTTATTATTATGGTTGTTTAATGACTTCTATAAGTCTTAAACTAGTTTATCATGAGTTATATGTTTCAGAAGTTAATCAGATTATTGTGTTATTTACTTGATATAGTTTTTATTCAGAAACTGGAAATCCAAACAGACTTAGTGCTGTTATATTTCTAGACATTCAAACACACACATTCAGGCTTCAACTATAGATTTCAGAAGATCAATCATTCAAGTTTCCTGAAGAACACATCCAGGCCTTCACAAGCTTATTCTTCTACTGTGTTCTTCTTTTGTTTTGTAATCTGCTTATCTTTTGTATATCTAAAACCTCACTAAACCTAGTGGTTGGTTGTTCAAGTGAACAACAAGAGGTTCTTGTTAGCTCACAGTTAATAGCAGGTACTAGATAAGTTTGGAACCACAAGCTGTATAGGTGTAAGGGAATTCACTTAGGCTTGGAGATCTGGGGCTGTTTCTGTGTGAGTAATAAGAAGTGTTTGCCAAATCCTGGTGGGATTAGATCCCTCAGGCAGAGATTAGGTCCATTGGGACTGAACTCTGTAAATTGTCTTGTGTTCTTTACTTTACAGTTTTGTTATTTTCTGCTGCAGCAACTCAAATCAAATTAGGGTTTATAAACTGTTTAGAATTTGTGGTAGTTCAAGGCCTTGAAGCTTTCTGTTTGCCTTAGAATGTTTCTGACTAGTTTTCTAAAATCTCAAGGCCTTGAGATTTGAGTTTCTCACATGTTCACTCAGTTAAAATTTGTTCTTAGCAAAAAGTTTCCATACTCTATTCAACCCCCTGTAGGGTTTTGGTTCATGGATCGCGCAACGGAAGCATAATCAAACATAAAACCATGCAAAACACTCCAAGGATCACAAGTCAAGAGGCATAACGATGGTAAGGGTTAGAAATCATAAACACACCTTTGGGTTCTCCTTGATGACTTCAAACGCGAATTGTGTCACGTTCTCTATAGTTGATCCACGCCTAGAGTTGATCCTAGATCTCCCAACTCCTTTGGTGCTAGACCGGAAGAGGAAGAGGAAGAAAAAATCACGCAAAACGAGACCCAAAGGAGGGTTCCGGCCTCCTTTGGCCGACGGGGACGGGGCGGTGGCAAGGGGGCGTCGGGCCTCCTTGTTGCTTGCTCTCTCTCCTTTTGTTCTCTCCCACTCTTGTTATGTTCACTTAATGAGCATAACTTATGTGGGAAGGAAGGAAGGTCCTTTATATAGTCCAACAACTCCTTGTTAACTACCTAAAGGACTTATTCTAGTCCTACTAGAATTCAATTTAGTCCCTTCCTTGCAAATTAGTCCCTACTAAGTTTGCAAGGGTTTGCAAAGTGATCCTTCTAATTAATTAATCCAATTAATTAATTCCAAGTCTAGTTCAACTCTATATAGCGTGTGACCCCATAGGTTCTATCTAGTTGGTAGCAACTATTTGCTAATATGGAGCGGTCTCTAGCAAAACATCCATTCTGGCCAACTAATAGAATAGTCATCTTGACAACCTTTGTACAAGTAATTGTCTCATCCCTTTGTCTCTATATCCGGATTGGACACGAGACATACAAGTCACACTCGTATATCCAATCCATAGTTTCTCGATCCATGGGAATAGCCTTATCCGTGCAAATAACATCAATATCCCATATTGATTTATTTGAGTCTGGCCAGACATTCTATAAGCACTATCCCTCGAGTGGCCTAGGATATTTGCTCCCGTTATGTGGGAGGGAAAAATTCTATCTACGTCCACTACGATCTCTAAGCTTGCTTCTTATTGTATCCAGTACACGCCTTTATAACTACCCAGTTATGGTGTAGCTTTTAACACTACCAAGATCACAATAATCCACAACTAGAATATCTAGTGACTTCAAGTCTAAGGATGACAATACCATTGCACCGCGAGAAGCGCTTGTGACTCAACATAACGTGTATGTAGCCTTCTCGGAGATGGGTCAATCCAGTGCAACATTCCCTAATGCACACCTATGTGTTGGATCGTGATATCTCCATATCAATCAAACCCCATACTAGTCTATAGATGATTGCCCCATTAATCATTATACTTGACTAGGGATATTTAAGATAAACAACACAATTGTAAATCTAAGGACTTCATTATATTAAATATCCATTAAATAATAAATGAATTTCTAGCCACATACAAATTCATACTAAACTAGATTGCCTCTAGGGCATCTATTCCAACAGTCTCCCACTTGCACTAGAGCCAATCTGGCGCATCTCGTATGCCCATACTCCTAGTGTTCCCTTCATGATTCCACTGCGTGAGAGGCTTTGTACGCGGGTCTGACAGATTATCATCTGTAGGAATCTTGCATATCCGAACGTCTCCTCTATCGATAATATCTCGAATCAGATGAAACTTCCTGAGCACGTGCTTGGACTTCTGGTGCGATCTTGGTTCCTTTGATTGCGCGATCGCCCCAGTGTTGTCGCAGAACAACTCCACTGGATCCGCAATGCTAGGGACCACACCAAGTTCAGAAACAAATTTTCTGATCCAAACAGCCTCCTTTGCTGCGCCATTTGCAGCAATGTACTCAGCCTCTGTTGTAGATTCAGCTACCGTCTCTTGCTTGGAACTCTTCCAGCTCACCGCTGATCCATTCAGGCAAAACACATATCCCGATTGTGATCTAAAGTCATCTCTGTCGGTTTGGAAGCTTGCATCAGTGTAACCCCTTACACGCAACTCTTCCTCACCGCCAAATATCAAGAAAGCATCCTTAGTTCTTCTCTCAAGTACTTTAGGATGTTCTTGACTGCAATCCACTGACTCTCACCCGGATTGGATTGGTATCTGCTTGTCATACTCAAGGCATATGACACATCTGGTCTAGTACATAACATGGCGTACATGATAGATCCTATGGCCGAGGCATAGGGAATTCTACTCATGCGTTCCTTCTCAATCTCATTGGAAGGACAACCACTCTTCGAAAGAGTGATTCCATGTGACATGGACAAGAATCCCTTCTTGGAATCTTGCATGTTGAACCGTTTCAACACCTTGTCAATATATGTACTTTGACTTAGGCCTAGCAACCTGTTAGATCTATCTCTATAGATCTTTATACCGAGTATATAGGCTGCTTCCCCTAAGTCCTTCATTGAGAAACACTTTCCTAGCCAATCTTCACAGATTGCAGCATGGGAATGTCGTTTCCAATGAGTAGTATGTCATCCACATACAAGACCAGAAAAGCTACAGAGCTCCCACTAACCTTCTTGTAGAAACAAGACTCATCTTCGTTTCTGATGAAGCCAAACTCTTTGACCACTTAATCAAAACGTCGATTCCAACTCCTAGAAGCTTGCTTCAATCCATAAATGGATCGTTGCAGCTTACAGACTTTGTTGGCTTGCTTTGGATCCTCAAAAACCTCCGGCTGTATCATATACACGTCCTCGAGGAGATTCCCATAAAGGAATGCTCTTTTGACATCCATCTGCCAAATCTCATAGTCGTGGTATGCTGCAATCGCAAGTAGGATTCGGATGGATTTGGTCATAGCGACTGGTGAAAATGTTTCATCATAGTCTATACCATGAATCTGTCTGAATCCTTTAGCCACCAATCGGCCCTTATAGGTAATCACATTACCATCCATGTCGATCTTCTTCTTGAAGACCCACTTGCACCCTATGGGCCGCGCCCCATCGGGTGGTTCCACCAAAGTCCATACTTTGTTGGTGTACATGGATTCCATCTCGGATCTCATGGCTTCCAGCCACTTCTGAGAGTCTAGGCCACTCATGGCCTCCTCATAGGTAGTAGGCTCATCATCTATGAGCATCGTGTCACCGGAATCGGTTACGAGAAGTCCATACCTCTCGGGTTCCTGGCGCACTCTACTAGATCTACGAAGCTCTTGTGTTACCTGAACAGGTTGCTCCACAACTGCTTGTGGTTCCTGTTCATGTTCCATAATCGGTTCGGTGATTTGTGGTTCTTGAACCTCTTCAAGTTCTACATTCCTCCCAATTGCTTCTTTAGAGACAAACTCTCTTTCTAGAAACACGTCGGTTCGAGCAACAAACACTTTGTTCTCGGTTGGATTGTAGAAGTAGTATCCCTTAGTTTCCTTAGGGTACCCCACAAATTTACACTTATCCGATTTAGGCCCTAGCTTGTCTGATTGTAAACGTTTTACATAGACATCGCAGCCCCAAATCCTAATGAACGACAGTGTGGGACGCCTCCCACTCCACATCTCATATGGTGTCTTCATGACTGATTTAGATGGAACACGGTTAGTGGTGAAAGCTGCACTTAATAGAGCGTAGCCCCAAAATGATAATGGAAGATCGGTTTGACACATCATAGATCGAACCATATCCAATAGGGTTCGATTCCTCCTCTCGGACACGCCATTCCATTGTGGCGTTCCGGGTGGAGTGAGTTGGGACATGATCCCACACTCTCTAAGATAGTCGTCAAACTCTTGGCTCAAGTATTCTCCTCCACGATCCGATCGTAGAGCCTTTATACTTTTGCCAAGTTGCTTCTCTACTTCATTCTTGAATTCTTTGAACACTTCAAAGGATTCGGATTTCGCCCTCATAAGGTACACAAATCCGTATCTACTGTAATCATCAGTAAATGTAATGAAGTAGACATAACCACCCCTGGCAGGCGTGGCAAATGTGAAATGACCCGGGATCTCGGTTCAGGGTTAAAAGAGACAATCGATAACCAAAAGTAGAAAATTAACTATTAAGATTACATTTTATTTAATGTATACAACAAATTTCTAAAAAAAATGAGTACATTTTGGATAAATGAAAAAAATGTGTTGTGATCTACTAAGTGACGACTTTGTCTCGATTCGCGTTCCCATCCCCCACCTTGATTGACGACCTGCGGTTTTAAAATGGCAAAAGCCGACGCAGTTTTGAAGAAATAATCAGTAAAAACTGAGTAAATACATACTACGACATGTAAAGCAACGAGTAGCACGGAAGCATGAGTTGAAACGAATCATAAGATTTAAATAGTAAAACTATCATGTTGGAGAATTTGGAACAACTGGAAGTAACTGAGTAACAAAAACCTCTCAATTTAACAACATTGAGAAACCACGAGTAGTTGGTAAAATATCCAGAGTAAACAAGTTCATATGAACTGATAACGATAGTAGTTCATGAGTAGCCAAGATTTACAATTCATTTCAATCGATTAGGACATATCAAGAGCCACAACAACATTAATAAGTAGTCAATTTTTAATTTTGACTTCAATTAACAGTTTAATTTAGCTGAGGCGTGTCAAGAGCCACCAGCAGGATCGATGTAAACAGAGGGATCACGAAATAATCACTAAGGGTTCCTTCTAGGGTCTATCAAACCCTATTTCACCCGAGCGTTAAGGGAGCCCATTCGTCAACCCCGCTCGCAACATTAGCTAAAAGGCCTTAAGTGTCGACACCCCTATACCGTAGTGACCCTTACAAGTATAAGTAGCACTCTATAGCTCTATAAACCCCTTGGCCTCAATATCTTGATACATTTTGGCTCATCGGGGGCGGATTTTTGAACATTGATGTTCTATCCAATAATAAGAAGCGTTGCTTCAATGGTCTTAGCCATAAGAAAATGGAGGATCGCTTGACGCCTCCCATTAATAACAGTACTCTGTACATCGTCCTAAGTCTATTAGAGATATTTTATGTCTTCTCTTTCACATAAACAGAACTAGAATATCAACATTTCACAAGTAATTTCCGAGAGTTCTCAAAGGAGATGAATAAAATAGTTTAACAACATTCGAGTGGAAAACATGCATTCTCATTTCATATATCAAGTATTCATTTGAAGCATCAAACACATACGCACATTTTTATATGAAAAGGTCGTACATATGTACTTACCACTGAGATGAAGCACAATTAAAAGCAAGAAACTAAGCCTAGCACTCCGACGACAACCGCTCTCCCCTACGAGGTCGATGTCTACAATCACACGTATGACGTACTCGTTATAACCAATTTACACATGCATAATAACAATGAAAACCTACATGTCACATAGTCCTATATGTCACTAATGAACATATGATGATGTTTAATTATCAAAATAATTCCAACAAAACACCTAGAAGTTCAAAAATTCAAGTTTTCTAAAAAATGTGAAACTACAATTTTAGACAGAATTGTAGCTCTGACTTTGGAGCCATATTTACCATATCAAATCATATCCTAAAATTTTGAAATAAATGTATGATGAACCTACATGTGTCTACTTTCATAAACACCAAGAAAATCATGCATAGCTATTATAAAACTCAAGTTACAAAAATAACAAACACTGCTATGCAGAGACAAGTTTGGAAGAAAGTTTAAACTTTAAAGAACAATTACTACCACTTGAAGAATAGGAAAAATGCACATATTCTCCCGAATGAATCCCTTATGTGTCTAGTTTCATCAAAAGAAAGATTTGGTGCCATAGGTTTCTGGAAATGAGATTTTTAACAAAAATGGTAAAACTTGTTCAAAAACAAAGTTTCCGAAAACTTGCAACTTAGAATGAGCATATCTCCCGTACCAAAAAGGCTATAGAGTTGAATTTTCTTTCAAAATGACCCTCTCTGAGTCTAGTTTCGGAATATGAAAGAGTTAAAAATTCTACAGAGAGAAAATTTAGAGATAATATACGTTTTTCACAAACTGGTCAGATTGTAAAAATGTGCAATTTTCACCTAGAGCACTTAAAACATGATCAAATCAATTATATGATACATGCAACTTATAGAGACTTGATTTTCACCCAAATTAGATTATTTTAGGTATTAAGTAAGACTTTTACATGCTCTTGACACAAATGATCAAAACCCTCTTGGGTAACAATGCAAAGAAGATGACATTCACAACATGCATGTGGGTTCTAGTGTGGGTTTCATGAAATAGAGAACAATCAAGTGTCAAACTCATGTTCAAGCCACAAAAATGGAGAATCAAGTTTGGAAATGAAGAAATCTAAGATGAATTTTCATAAATCAATTCAAAACATAGACATGCAAGCATGAATTAGCATGAATTGAATGCTAGAAGAAAAACTTTACCAAAAGATTCAACAAGATGGTGCATGAAAGAGTGAAATTGGCCTTGAATTCTTGAGTGGAATGATGAAAGAACTCCCCTCCATGATCATACTATGCTTGGACTAAAGTTTTTCATGTTTTGGAGGCTTGAAAATGAAGTTTTCATGGTGTTTTTGTGAGGTCAACTCCCAAAAACGGGAAGAGAATTTTGAGAGAGAGAAGAGAGTCATGAGGTGTTCTTCAATGGAGAAATGGAGTGAAGAAAAAGATGATGATGATGAATTGGATGTGAGAGTTAGTGGAGGTGAGAAAAGAGTGATGGTGATGAACATGATGGGGGTATGTATGCATAAAGTGTAGTATTTACATATGAAGTGATTTATTGTAAAGGAGTAGTCATGAAGAGAAAAATAATTAGATGGGAGTGATAGAGATAGACAATTTTATTTTATTAGAGTTGACCAAAGATAGTGGGTAGAGGCATATAATGCAAATAACAAGAGTTGGATTGCTAGTTGGGGTAAAAAAATGTAATATTGATAAATGATAAGTTTCTTTGTGAAAACTAAAAGTTAAGGGGTGAAAATATAATTTCCAATTAATAGCTAACACACATATAAGTTTCATAGATAATAAAATGTCTAAATAATTTTAAATACAACACTTTGTATATAAATGTCAAAATTCACTTTTAAAAAACAACTACAAGTGTTTCCCAAGTATACAAAATAAGTTCCATATAGTATTATCCAAGTTTCAAAAATTACAAAATAGCCTCAAAATGCAATTTTATATAACCATAGATGTCCAATGGTACATTTATACTCTAAAACTAAGAACAAGTTTGAAATATAAGTTTATTGAAATTCTCAAGTACTTTTGCAAAATTATCAAATAACCCTTAATAAAATACGGGGTATTACAAAATGGCCCACACACATCGGTATGTATGAGTGTCAATTGCTCACTAGTCCTCTCTCCTTTCTTATTGAAAGGGGACATTGTCATTTTTCCCAATAAACAAGCCTCACATGTCTCATATGATTCAAAATCAAATGAGTCTAGTAATCCATCCTTATGGAGTCTAGATACACGTTTCTCATTTATGTGGCCTAAACGACAATGCCATAAATAAGCAGGATTTAAATCATTTATTTTAATCCGCTTGGTATTAATGTTGTAGACAGGATTGCTTAGATCGAGGACATAAAGTCTATTAAATAATTGCGCACTAAAATAGTGAATATTATTTAAATAAAAGGAACAACAATTGTTCTTTATTGAAATAATAAAACCATCCTTATCCAAACAAGAAATAGAAATAATGTTTCTGCTCATAGCAGGCACAAAATAGCAATTATTTAATTCTAAAACTAATCCTGAAGGCAGAGATAGCTCGCACACGCATATGGCCAACGCAGCAACCTTTGCTCCATTCCCAACACGCAGATCTACCTCTCCTTTAGCCAATCTTCTACTTCTCTTTAGATCCTGCATATTTCGACAAATATGAGATCCACATCCAGTATCTAATACCCATGATGTAGAGACAGTTGAATTGACATCTACAAAAAAAATACCTGGTGGTGGTGGAATCACTATTCCAAGCCTCTTGTCCTCCAGATATTTTGGGCAGTTCCTCCTCCAGTGTCCAGGCTGACTGCAATAGTGACACTCACCTTTAGTCATGGCCTTGGCAATGCCACCAACAGGCTTAAGGGCAGGTTCCTTGGACTTGGAAACTGACTTGCCTTTGCCCTTGGAGGAAGAGGCATACCTTTTGCCCTTTGCTTTCTGTACCATCATTATGGCCTTGCCCTTACCCTTGTTGATGCTCTGTTCAGCCGTCCTCAAAATGTTGAGTAAATCTGGCAGTGGTTTAACGATCTCGTTCATGTTATAGTTCATAATGAATTGTCCATAACTCTCGGGCAACGATTGCAACACGAGATCGGTTGCCAACTCTTGGCCGACCGGGAACCCCAGTCGGGCGAGATTCTCCAAGTACCCGATCCGTCGGAGTACATGGGGTCCCACCGGGTTCCCTTCTGCCAGATGACATTTGAACAATGCCTTTGAGACCTCATACCTTTCTACCCTCGCCTGCTCTTGGAAGAGCTGCTTTAGATGTTCGATCATATCGACATCATTCATGTTTTCGTGCTGCTTCTGAAACTCAGAAGTCATGGTGCAAAGCATTAGGCAGGCCGCATCATTAGCGTCATCAAAACGCTTTTGATACGCCTTTAAGGCAGCAGGTGTTTGGTTCTCTGGACCTTCTGGAACATGCTCCTCTATTGCGTACAGTTTCTTCTCTTGCTTGAGAACAATTCTCAAGTTTCTGTACCAATCAAGAAAGTTGGTTCCAGAGAGCTTGTCCTTCTCAAGGACAGATCGTAGGGAATGTTGTGAAATCGATGAGTTGTTTGCCATTTGGAATTCTACAAAAAGGAAAATACGCAAGTTTTAGTATTTGTGAATTTTTGACTATATTCAATACTGGCTAGTTTATCAAATATAGCTCCCACTATTTTTCTACGGATTAATAACCCTCAAGATATTAATGCAGAAAATATCCTTATATTTTCTAGTGGGCCAAGATCCATCTTTCATCTCCTTATGAGCTTGCTTTGGCAAGTCACCCATAATTTGACTACTTTAGGTAGGAACAATTCCAATTGCATCCCATATGCAACTCTTGGTTCAATTGGGCAAATAACTCCTTATTTATCCATCCATATGGATAATCCCAATTGATTGCCTCTAGGTTTCTTAATCAAATTAATAGCCTAGTTGTGTTCAACCTCTTATCTAAACAATTGCACATTGTTACGTGCCATCGCATTCCATCATTATGAACCAAGTCGTCATGCTTTGGCACGCACGAACTTGATAAATAATGATGATAATGAGTGTTTAAATAACGAGAAGGCAAGAACACAATATTTGAATTTTGAGGGATTTTAATTTCAATCTTTAATTGTTTTGTTGATCAATATCAACTAATCTATCTATTTGAGTTTGGGCACAACTCCAAATAATAGATCCGGGTTGTCTAATTATCTTATTATCCTAATTGTATGCATCAACCATACACCAACCACACAATAATAAGACAATAAAGTAAACAACCACAAAACAGAAAATAAACGTGATGTGGATATGGCCTTTTCTAGACTAAGATAATTCCAAGCCAATAGAATTATCTATGAACCCTAAAGCAAACACATCTCCATGCGTCTTGATCTTTTGGTCCATCCTTCATAGTCTTGTGGAATGCTCCATGCTCCATCTTTTGTGGCTTCTTTGGCTTTGGGCTTCTTTTCTTCATTCTTGGCTAACAATCTACTTTATCTAGCACTAGCTAACTTCTATACTAAATAAAATAAATCTCACAAGTTGAGAAAAAAAATGGCACGCAGGCCATAAAACCCTAATTAATTATTACAATTAATTGATCAGCTCGCAGGCCGTAAAACCAAACCACAAAATTAAACATCCACATCAAACCACATCCTAAGGCCATATCCAATTACCATGCGATTTGCACATAAACAGCTAAAATCCAATTTTAACGCGCTTGGTCAATTTTAATTGATTTTAGGATTTCTAGAGTTAAAACGGTCCATGGGCCCAACAATCAAATTGCCCGGGCCCAATAAAGTGAACTACAAGGCCCTAGGGCCGGCCCGGCCCAAAACCCACAAGCCTAGGCCCGGGGGTTAGGTCCGCCCGGCCCCTAGGGCGGCCAAGCTTGGGTGGCAAGCAAGGGGGGCGGTCCCTTTGGGGGCCGAACCTCCTTGAGGGAGTTGTTTCCAAAACAACTCCCTTGCTTGGTGCCCAAGTTTGGTTGTTTCCTTGTTTTGAGAGAACTCCTTCTTCCCCAAGGATGCCCAAACCCTAGATCTAAGATCCTAAAATTTCTCAAACTCACCAATTCATGCATCCAATGAAAAAATTGCATCTTGTTATGATTAATTATTGACAAATTGCATCCCATGCTTGATTTGTCTTGTTTTACGCGATAAACAATCAAATTAAGGTGTAAAACAACTAAAACGTAACACATAAACCACGTTTATGCTCTACGACCTGTGGTTCTGATACCACTGTAGGGTTTTGATTCATGGATCGCGCAACGGAAGCATAATCAAACATAAAACCATGCAAAACCCTCCAAGGATCACAAGTCAAGAGGCATAACGATGGTAAGGGTTAGAAATCATAAACACACCTTTGGGTTCTCCTTGATGACTTCAAACGCGAATTGTGTCACGTTCTCTATAGTTGATCCACGCCTAGAGTTGATCCTAGATCTCCCAACTCCTTTGGTGCTAGCCCGGAAGAGGAAGAGGAAGAAGAAATCACGCAAAACGAGACCCAAAGGAGGGTCTCGGCCTCCTTTGGACGACGGGGACGGGGCGGCGGCAAGGGGGCGTAGGGCCTCCTTGTTGCTTGCTATCTCTCCTTTTGTTCTCTCCCACTCTTTTTATGTTCACTTAATGAGCATAAGTTATGTGGGAAGGAAGGAAGGAAGGTCCTTTATATAGTCCAACAACTCCTTGTTAACTACCTAAAGGACTTATTCTAGTCCTACTAGAATTCAATTTAGTCCCTTCCTTGCAAATTAGTCCCTACTAAGTTTGCAAGGGTTTGCAAAGTGATCCTTCTAATTAATTAATCCAATTAATTAATTCCCAAGTCTAGTTCAACTCTATGTAGCGTGTGACCCCATAGGTTCTATCTAGTTGGTAGCAACTATTTGCTAATATGGAGCGGTCTCTAGCAAAACATCCATTCTGGCCAACTAATAGAATAGTCATCTTGACAACCTTTGTACAAGTAATTGTCTCATCCCTTTGTCTCTATATCTGGATTGGACACGAAACATACAAGTCACACTCGTATATCCAATACATAGTTTCTCGATCCATGGGAATAGCCTTATCCGTGCAAATAACATCAATATCCCATATTGACTTATTTGAGTCTGGCCAGACATTCTATAAGCACTATCCCTCGAGTGGCCTAGGATATTTGCTCCCGTTATGTGGGAGGGACAAATTCTATCTACGTCCACTACGATCTCTAAGCTTTCTTCTTATTGTATCCAGTACACGCCTTTATAACTACCCAGTTACGGTGTAGCGTTTAACGCTACCAAGATCACAATAATCCACAACTAGAATATCTAGTGACTTCAAGTCTAAGGATGACAATACCATTGCACCGCGAGAAGCGCTTGTGACTCAACATAACGTGTATGTAGCCTTCTCGGAGATGGGTCAATCCAGTGCAACATTCCCTAATGCACACCTATGTGTTGGATCGTGATATCTCCATATCAATCCAACCCCATACTAGTCTATAGATGATTGCCCCATTAATCATTATACTTGACTAGGGATATTTAAGATAAAAAACACAATTGTAAATCTAAGGACTTCATTATATTAAATATCCAATAAATAATAAATGAATTTCTAGCCACATACAAATTCATACTAAACTAGATTGCCTCTAGGGAATCTATTCCAACACCCCCCCCCCCCCTTCTAAAGTATTTTGGTCCTGTATGTAGTCTACATTACAAACTTTGAATTGATTTCAAAGCTTGGGTCACTAATATAGATCTAACAATCTTGTGACTATGAGTAATGTAGGAGATGGTTGATTCTCAAAAGGAAGGGCAGCAAAGAGACCTCCATTGTTCTGTGGTGATAACTTCATGCACTGGAAGGCATTGATGAAGATGTTCATCATAGATCAAGACATGGAACAGTGTTCAATAGTTCAGAATGGTCCTCATGAGTATTACACTACCATAAATGGAGTTAGATGCATCAAGTCTGAGGAAAATCTCTCAGTTACTGAACTAGAAAATGTATCAAAAAATTACAAGGCTATGAATCTGTTATACTGTGCTCTTAATGAAGATGAGTTCAACAGAGTGTCAAATTGTAAAAGTGCCAAAGAAGTATGGGACAAACGGGTTGTGACATATGAAGGAACACGTCAGGTTAAACAGACCAAGATTAACATACTTCTGAGGCAATATGAGCTGTTCAAGATGAACTCAGATGAGACCATCAAGGAGATGTTCAAAAGATTCACTGATGTGGTGAATAGTCTGGAGTCATTGGGAAAGAAATTTTCAAATGAGAAAAATGTTAGGAAAATTCTGAGGAGCTTGCCAAAAGCCAAGTGGGAGCCAAAGACAACATCTATTGAGGAAGCTCAGGATTTAAGTCTTCTTCAGCTAGATGATCTACAAGGAAAGCTGCTCACTCATGAAATGTCTATGAAGGATGTGGAAGGTGATTTGAGTGAAAAAATCAAGAACTTAGCACTTAAGGCAAAAGACAGTGAAAAGTCTCAAATCCTTGAGACTGAAGATGAGCATGATGATGAAGAGGCTTTAGCATTGATCTCCAAGGCCTTGGCCAGGATTCTCAAGAAGAAAAGAAATTCTGGTAACAGGGATTAAAACACAGAGAGATCAAGACCTTTAGGCAGCAAGGACTACAAAGGTAAGCCTTCATCACAGTCACATAAAACTAAAGTAATGAATTGTTTTGAGTGTGGTGATGCAGATCATTTAGTAAGGGACTGTCCACAAAAGAAGAACAACAGGAACTTTTAGAAGAAAGATAGTTACAATAGAAGGAAGAAAGCCATTATGGCTTCCTGGAGTGATTCTGATTCATCAAGTGACTCAGACACAAAAGAAGATCAAGCAAACTTATGCTTCATGGCAAAGCATGATAAGGAAAAATCATCAATTAGACATATTGAAGATATGGTAAAAAATCTACTTGCTAGTCCTTCTGATGTGCTTCCTGAAATTCTCTAGAGTATGTTTTTAAATGAGGAAAGTTATAGAAATGAGATTTCTGCTTTAAAGATTAAGATTCATGAGCAGGTAAAAGAAAATCTGGACCTAGTTTCTACTGAGAAACTTTAAGAGTCTAAGAAGGTCCTAGCCTTGAAGGAAAAGATTCATGAGCAGGTAAAAGAAAATCTGGACCTAGATTTATGCTTTAAAGACACAGCTTGAAAAGGACTTCAAGGCCTTGGACAGCAGGTTCAAAGCCTTGAAGGAAAAGATAACAGAGGTTGTTGATCAAAACACTCTTTTGGATGAAAGATATGTTGATCTAAAGACTCATTCTGAGAATTGAGAACAACAAATCTGTTCTTTGACTGAGAAACTTCAAGAGTCTAAGAAGGTCCTAGCCAGTTTTACAGGCTCAGAACATAATCTGAATCTCATTCTTGGAGGAAGTATGAAATCAATGCATAAAAGTGGGATTGACTATAATCTAAATTTTCCAATGAAGAGCCAAACTAATTTTGTCAAATCTGGTAGCAGACATTCTCCAAAATGTCATTACTGTGGAAAAATTGGTCATATCAGATTAACTTGTCCCTTCAGAAGATCAGAACCTCACATTATGAGGAATACTTATCCTTATCAGCTTAAGGGACAGGTTAGGCAGATTTGGGTTCCAAAAGGAATTAGACCACCAAACATGGATGATTCTAAGTATGACTCAAAGTTCTGCACTTGGTCTAACAGCCTGTTAAGGCAATGATTTACTTTTCCAGGATGTCACCAAGGCATTGAAAGATCATAAATGGATATTAGACAGTGGCAGTTCCAAATATATGAGTGGAAAGAAATCTCTCTTTACTGAGCTTACAGAAAAATCTGGAGGAACAATTACACTTGGTGACAAAGAAAAATGCAATATTATTGGTATAGGTAGTATTGGTAATGGTTCTACCAACTCTATCTCAGATGTTTATCTTGTGGATGGACTTAAATATAATCTGCTTAGTATCTCTCAGTTATGTGACAAAGGTTATAAAGCTATATTTGACAAGGAGAAATGTGTGGTGCAAGATGAGAAATTTGGAGATTGCATACTCACTGCTCCTAGATCATATAATCTATATGCTATGAGTACTAACAGTGTTGCAGGTGACAAGTTAAAATGACTCAAGGCATTGAAGGAAGATTCAAAGCTTTGACATAGAAAGCTTGGGCATATTAGCATACACACCTTGAATAAACTCATCTCAAAGGATTTGGTAAGAGGATTCCCATCACAAAAAATTTCAGATGATAAGGTATGCAAGGCATGTGTACAAGGTAAACAAACAAGAAGATCATTCAAGACAAATAACTTTGTAAGTACTTTTAGACCCTTAGAAGTGTTGCATATGGACTTGTGTGGTCCTATGAGAGTTCAGACCCCAAAAGGTAAGAGGTATATGCTTGTTATAGTAGATGATTATTATAGATTTACATGGGTGATGTTTATTAGAGACAAAACAGAAGCTTTATCTGAAATTTCTAGACTGTGCAAAGAGCTTCAAACTATGAAAAATTTGCATGTTGCATCTATTACAAGTGATCATGGTAGGTAATTTGATCAACTTGACTTTGATTTATTTTGTGCAAATCATGGCATATCACACAACTTTTCTGCACCTAGAACTCCACAGCAAAATGGAGTAGTTGAAAGGAAAAATAGGACACTTGAGGATATGTCTAGAACCATGCTACTTGAAAGTAATTTGCCAAAGTTCTTGTGGGAAGAAGCTATTAATACTGCCAATTATGTGCTGAATAGATGTTTGATTAGACCTATTTTGAAAAAGACTCCTTATGAACTGTTTAAAGGTAGGAAGCCTAGTGTCTCTTATTTCAAACGTTTTGGTTGTATCTGTTTTGTGCATAATAATGATAGAGACAATCTTGGTAAATTTGATGCTAGAAGTGGTGAAGGTGTATTTATTGGATATTCTAAAACTAGCAAAGCTTATAGAATTTACAATAGAAAAACCAAGATTGTGGAAGAGAGTATTCATGTGTTTTTTGATGAAAGTACTAAAGATTCTCTGAGTGAAAGTTTTGCAGATCTAAATTTGAACAAGCATGAGTCTAATGATGATGGTGTGAAATAGGAAAAAGACAAAACTAAAGTGCAGAATCAATCAGTAGAATCTCAAGGCCTTGAACCTCCTGCAGAGCCAAAATCTCAAAGCCTTGAGACTGAAACTGAGACTTTCTATGATGCTCCCTCTACTTTTTCAGGAACTCAAAGCCTTGAAGGAACATATTCCTGGATACCAAGGAAGAAGTTTAAGTATCTTGCAGATCATCCCGTTGACAATATCATATCTGATCCAACAACTGGAACTCAGACAAGAGGACAGTTGAAGAACTTGTGTGCTTTTAGTGCTTTTGTATCATTGATTGAGCCTAAGAATACTAAGGAAGAACTGGAAGATGCAGACTGGATCATTGCAATGCAAAGTGAGCTGAATAAATTCGAAAGAAACAAGGTATGGAATCTGGTTCCCAGAACAAAAGAGAAATCAGTTATAGGAACCAGATGGGTGTTCAGAAATAAGCTTGATGAGAATGGCAAAGTAGTAAGGAACAAAGCCAGACTAGTGGCACATGGATACAATCAGGAAGAAGGTATAGGCTATGAGGAGACATTTGCTCCTGTTTCCAGGTTAGAAGCTATTAGAATATTTCTTGCATTTGCATCTCACAATCACATAAAGCTTTATCAAATGGATGTCAAATGTGCTTTTCTTAATGGTTATTTACAAGAAGATGTTTTTGTAGCACAACCTCCTGGTTTTGAAGATGAAAACTTCCCTGATCTTGTTTACAAACTAGACAAAGCTCTTTATGGTTTAAAACAAGCTCCAAGGGCTTGGTATGATAGACTTTCAAAATTTTTACTTGATAATAATTTCAAGAGAGGTCTAGTAGATAAAACTCTTTTTATTAAGCATCATGAAACTGATTTGTTAGTAGTTCATATCTATGTGGATGATATTTTGTTTGGTGCTACTAATGATGCTCTTTCAAAAGAGTTCTCTAGTCTTATGTGCAGGGAGTTTGAGATGATCTTAATGGGAGAACTGAATTTCTTTCTTGGACTTCATATTTTACAAATGAAGAAAGGGATATTTGTACATCAAGGAAGGTATACCAAGGACTTGTTGAACAAGTATAATATGACACAGTCAAAGGTACTTAAAACTCCTATGATTTCATCACTCTCATTAGACAAGGATTCAAATGGTAAGAGTGTAAATCAAAAGGAATATAGAGGTATGATTGGATCACTTTTGTATTTAACTTCTAGTAGACCTGATATTATGTTTAGTGTTTGCATGTGTGCAAGATTTCAGGCAGATCCTAAGGAAAGTCATTTAACTGCTGTCAAAAGAATTTTTAGATATTTGAATGGAACCAAAGACTTGGGGCTTTGGTATCCAAGGAGATCTAATTTTATGTTGAGTGGCTATTCAAATGCAGATTTTGCAGGATATAAAGTATATAGGAAGAGTACTTCTGGATGTTGCCAATTTCTTGGATCTTCACTGATCAGTTGGCATTCTAATAAGCAAAATTCTGTAGCATTATCAACTGCAGAAGATGAATACATTGCAGCTGGAGCTTGCTATTCACAAGTGTTGTGGATTTCTCAACAACTTAGAGATCTTGGCTATAATTTCAGAAATGTGCCTATTCATTGTGACAACACAAGTGCTATTTCAATCTCTAAGAATCCAGTACAGCACTCAAGAACCAAGCACATAGATGTGAGACATCACTTTCTTAAAGATCATGCAGAACAAGGTGATGTTGTTCTATATTTTATTTCCACTTCAATGCAGATTGGTGATATTTTCACTAAGCCTCTGCCAGATGATAGGTTTTCATACCTAAGGCTTGAACTGGGTATGTTAAACAAGGATGCATTGGTTTAGGGGGAGTATTAGTACTTACTTGTGTTTATGTGTTGAAATCTCAAAGCCTTGAGATTATACTTTCCAAAGCCTTGAAAGTATAGTTCAAAGCTTTGAAATTTCTAAGACTGCAGAAAATCTCAAGGCCTTGAGATTGTTCTCCAAGATCTTGAAACAGCTGTAATTATTTAAAAAAAAATGGATCATCAAATATTATATGTTATCTCTTTAGATAATTGTATAATATTTTAATTACTCAGAGAATTTTCTAAATTATCCAAAAATATTTTTTAAAGATTCGTTTTGCATGTTGATTTCAGTAGAGTCCTATTATAACTCATTCTTTCAACCTACTTAAGCTGAAAGTCAGGGCTTTTTCTTCTTCATTCTCTCTCAATTCTCTATTTCTCTCAATCTCATTCTTCTCTCAAAACCCTAAAACCACAATGGAACGCAAATCAGCCAGGATTCAACAACAGGGAAAGTCTTCTGGTAGATCTAAGAAGCGGGCAAACAAGAAGGAGAAGATTGTGAACTCTGATTTCGGATTCAGAGAACACTCAAAGTTTGCATGAGGACACTCCTCCAGCAAAGAAGATCAGAACAGAAAAGGGAGATGAAGGTTCAAGTATTGATCCACATAAGGAGACAGAGGCTCAGGTGATGATCAACCTAGGTCAGACAAGAAGAAAGGGGGAGAGAAGAAAAAGGCTGGTGAAGAAGAAAAGGGGAAATCTGCTAAGGAAAGTAAGAAGAAGTCCACTGAAGGAGAAGCAGAGAAGGAGAAACCCGTTGAGAAGAAATAAAGGGTTAAGCAAGTTGCTGCTGCAACCAAAAAGGTTTATAAAGGTAAAAATGTACTTCCTTCCGATCGGTTTGTTAGTTCTGAAGTTAGGACAGTTTGGATGCAAGGGTATGCATATCTAAGGTTTCCTTTTGTAGTATGATTTTTGAAGAGTTATTAGATAAACTGGATATTGAGTGTATGAGGAATTTAAGGGATTCTACAGTTTGGAAGGTTTTAAATCCTAGTTCTAAAGCTTACCCTAGGTTAACTAGGCTGTTTTATCTGAATTTGGTTCAATAAGGGGAAGATAAATTGGTGTTAACCTCTAAGGTGGCTGGGATAAACTTAAGGCTAGATCATAAGACTTTTGCCAAAGTCTTGGGAATTCCTAAGAAGTATAATGTTGGTGATCATCCTGATAGGAAGGATTGTATAGAAAAAGCCAAAGCTATGTTCTTCATTGATGTTGTTCCCTCTGGTCCAAAACAATTGACACATTCTATGCTCAACTGTGAAGCTAAGATTTTGTTTACAATTCTGATGAGAAGTGTTGTTCCTAGGGAAAACTCAAGAGATTTGGTTAGTGATAAAGTTCTTATCCTGATGTATCTGATATGTCAAGGTTTTGAGATTGACTTGCCAACAGTGGTTATGAAGCATATGATCTACTGTGCTACTAGAACTACAAACCATCCTCATCCCTATGCCAACCTATTACCTCTTTTATTTTGAGCATTTTGAGGTACCTGTGAAAGGAGAGGAGAAGATAACTGGGGGTTTTGGGTTAATTGATGAGACTGCTTTACAGAGGATTGGAGTGGTTCAGACAGGAAAAGGACATTGGAGGTTCTATTCAGAGTTGTCTAAAGCTGAGCTTGAAGAGAAATACTTTGTTAAACCTAAGGGGGCTAGAACAGCAAGGGGACAAGCAAATGAGGATTACTCTCTGTTGGTTGAGAAGTTTGAAGAACAGCAGGTTAAGATTGAAGATCTTAGACAAAGGCTCTTTGATCTATCTTCTGAGTTTAATCAGTTCAAGGGTTTGATGAATGTGATGAATGGGAAACTGGATGTTGTCATCAAAGGTTTGAACTTGGAGAATATTCCTTCTGCTACTAGTCATGACACTAGTGTTGACTCAGATGAAAGGCTAGGTGATTTCTTGAAGAAGAAGAAGAAGAAGAAGCCTATTCCAGTGGTGCTCACTTCAAAGGATCTATATGAGCAAACTGATGAAGAAGAAGCTAGTGAAGACACAGGTGTTGATGCAGCTACAGAGGGTGATTCAGTACAGATTAAGAACAAGAAATTGGATGAGATCATTAAGGAAGTTGTTGCTGAGGTAGATGCTGAACAAGAAGAGAATCAATCTGCTGAAGATGCTGAAAGTGATGAAGAGGTTGGAGAAGGCTCAGAGAATGGCCAAGAATCAGAGAAGAAGTGAAGATCTGAGAAGACCATGTTGTCAAAGACCCTTGAATGTGTTTTGGATGGTAATTGTTTTGAGTGATGAAAGACAAAGACAAAGACAGAGGCAACAATGCATTTCAGATACTTCAAGGCCTTGAGATAATTGATAGAGCTTCAAATCCTTGAGAGTTCTTCTTATCCTGCTGAATGTTCTAACAGTTTTGTATTGCAGATTGGATATCTGATTATACAGATCAGGGATCTGTTGCATATACTCATGTTTCATTATCCACATATCTAACACAATTGCAGATGATAAGAACAAAGAGAATCAAATTTTTCTGGGTTTAACTTTGGAATTCTGTGAAGAAGGTTCAGAGCTCCAAGGCCTTGAGATGTGCCTTAAGCTGCTGACAGTCTTACAGAACTAAGTTGATTCTTTCTTGCAGGTTGTGATTCTTATTATTGTGATTATTCATTGACTTCTAAGAGTCTTAAACTTGTTTTTCATGATTTATATGTTTCAGAAGTTAAATAGATTACTGTTCTAATCTTTTAACCAGTTTTATCAGAAACTGAATAACCAAACAGTCATAGTACTATTATCTTTCTGGATTTTGTTGTTGCTGTGTTATAATGTTGTTGCAGGTTTATTAAACGTGCAAGAGAAATCTCAACAAACTCCAACGGATATCCACTTAGAGTTGTTTGAATTTCAGTTGAAAACATAAGGAGGATTTGTAGGAACTGAGATCCTAAAATCTCTCAATCAATTGCAGCTATGGATAAAAGAGACTGGTTTGAATTTTGAAGGTATATAAGCTTGTAGAATACTCAGAAATGTGTGAAAAATTCGTGGGAGATCATTCATTCAAACTCACACAAGGATTCAAGCTTCAATCCAGATTTCTGAAGATCAAATCAATTTAGTTTCCAGAAGAACACATCCAGGCTTCAATAGGTTATCTCTTCTACTATGTTCTTCACTTACTTTGTAATCTGTGTATATTTTAATTATCTTAAACCTCACTTAACCTAGTGGTTGGTTGTTCAAGTGAACAACAAGAGGTTCTTGTTAACTCAACAGTTAGTAGCTGGAAGTAGACAGGTTTGGAACCACAAGCTGTATAGGTGTGAGGTAAATCACTTAGGCTTGAAGATCTATGGTTGTTTCTGTGTGAGTAATAAGAATTGTTTGCCCAATCCTGGTGGGATTAGATCCCTCAGGCAGAGATTAGGTCCATTGGGACTGAACTCTGTAAATTGCTTTGTGTTCTTTACTTTACCGTTTGATTATTATCTGCTGCATACAACTCAAATCAAACTGGGGTTCATAAGCTGTTTAGAACTGGTAATAGTTCAAGGCCTTGAAGCTTTCTATTTTTCCTTTGAAAGTTTCAGACAGTTTTCTAAAATCTCAAGGCCTTGAGATTTGAGTTTCACAAAAAGCTAATCTGTTAAGTTTTGAGTTTTGCAAAAAGTTTTCATACTCTATTCAACCCTCCCTTCTAGAGTATTTAGGTCCTGTATTTAGTTTACATTACACACTTTAAGACCAAAGCCTTGATCCTTTCTTTCTGTCTTTTTCTTTTCGTCTTTTCTGTTCTCAAGGCCTTGACAGTCAGTAGGAACTTATTTTTGTTAAGTTTTTAAAAGACTCTGAGTAATGATCCAACATTTCTTAACCTTTATTTGATTAAAGTAAAAAAGGTGGAGAAATTATGTGCTATTTGTGGTTATGTGCTATTTGTGGTTACTCTTCAGTGTTTAGACAAGTTTAGCTAATAATATTTTGAGTTTTTGTGTTAATCAGTTGTGTTCTGTGATTATTAATGATCTATGATTACTGGTTATTTCTGTTAATTTGGTTTGACTGGTATTACTATTTATTGTTTCTACAAATGATGATATCTAGTTCTTACAAGAAGTTGCAGGGATATTTACACAAGATTATGGGTTTTGTCTTTCATCAAGGGGGAGATTGTTGACTCAAAGACTTCTAGGTGTGTTTTGAGAAGTAATTGTTTTGAGTGATGTGCACAAGAGATTCCGGCAGGGAGACCTCCGTGTACACCGTACGTAGTGGATCAGGGATCGCACAGGAAGAATAGGGGTGTGTGTAGGGAGAGAGTAAGTCAGTAGCAATGTCTGAGAGAGAGACAGAGGTTTGGCAGAGCTTCCGCGTATGGCAGTGTTGTTCCCCTTCGTATGGAAAGGTCGACGATATATATATACTGGAGAACGTGACCGTTGTAGTGTGGTTAATGCGCCCATTAATGGCGGCTTAATTAGCTTAACCATAACGGCACGTTCGTCCGAGTATATAGGAACCGTTAGAGCACGTGGTGCGTGAGTACCGGAACCGTTACGAGGTTGACCGGGTTTGACCGGATTGACCGGGTCTAGGGAGCTCGTGCCATAGATCTCTCAAAACAGTTACTAAAGGTCGCGCGCGGGCTTGGCTCGCACGCGACAGGGCTTACTCTAGCCTCCAGACCACAAAGTCCCTACAAGTCCCGTGCAGTGGTATGCGAGGGCTCTGTCTCGCAGCCCCCACATGGATCAGCTCGGCTGGTGATCCTGTGTGTGTGGAGCACAATATGGTGTGCTGGATGGTCGCCACGTGGCCTAGATCTGCCATGTCATAAAGCAGTATCTACATTAGCCCCCTTTCTGCGCGTGAAGGCTCGTAGCTGTATAGGCTTCCATGCGCGGAAACCAACATGCGCGTCGTCGCCACGCACCAATTCAAATACGGGTAAGTTCAGCCCCCGTGCGTGTCATTATGACCTAAAACCCCTAGAGTCGTGCCGTCTGACCTTTAGGGTTTTAGGCGTGACGTCAGCCCGTCCTGTGATTGCGCGATACGACGGTGACGGTTGCGATTCGACTACTGAAGGGACGCAACCCTTCATTCTTTTGGATAAATACCTTGTATCCCATTATTGCAAAGCATCACTTCTTTCTCTTAAAGTGAATGGTACCCGGAGATCTTCGAGAGCAGATCCAGATCATCAACCACCAGTTCAGAACTGCAAATCGTATTCTTCAACTGTGCATATCCAAGCAGGCTTCAAGGAAACAAGGTTGGCCTCGTTTACTTTTTGATTTTAAAATACCGGCGTTTGCCTTGAACTGCGTTGAATCTGTAAACCCATGAAATCTGTGAAGAGGCTTTGATCTTTAAACCTGCTTCGTTTTTAATCTTTCAACAATATTGGGTCTTGCAAATCCCCCAATTTCTGAAATCGGCACCGGAACTGTCTGCTTTCCTTTGCATAGATCTCGAATTCCAAAATTCAAACTGAAGTGTGGTATTTCTCCCCCCCTTTTTTTGCCCTTTCGCAGGAATGGCCAAAACAAGAGTAACCAGACCCGTCAAGGAAGATGAAGAGATGCCGGAGCTTCCGCAGGCTCTGTGGCGAAAAGCCCCCTTTCTGGGTGGGAAAGATTTTTACCACGCGAGGGTGAAGGCGAAGAGGATGCCTGATCCTGTTCCCGTTGAGCAGTTGTTAACACTGACTCGCCCAGTTAACTCAGCCTTGCTCGAGTTAGTTGGCTCCGAGGATGTGGTTCGGTTGGGAATCGAGAATGGGCACTTCCCATACACTGCAATTTCTACTCAGGCGTTTGTCCAGAAATTGGACTATATGGATGAGTGGACTGACCACGTGTTGGGTAATTACGCCGAAACTCTCGATGAAGCCGGCATTTTCTTCGCTGTCCGTGCTATGAAGGGTGCTGCCGTGAAGTTGGATCAGTCCATGCTTCTAGACCTTCTGTCCCGCTATTCGCCTGCGACTCACACGTTTCACTTTGCTGAGTTCGAGGCTGCCCCCACGCTCGAGGACGTTCAAATGCTGTATGAGCTTTCCCCCATGGGCGAGGTGGACCCCTTGAGTCACTTAAGAACATCTGCGGAATTGGCCTTGTACGCGCAGATGGAGGAGTGCCTAGCAGAGGTAAAGAAAATCTCCACTCGGTGGACCAGTACGAAACCTCTTCCGAACTGGCAGCTTGTTGATACATCTGCGAAGAATACCTGGAACAAGTGGTTGCAGTACTTCTTCCGAGACTATGCGAGCAGCAGCATTACTAAGAAACTTTTGAGCGGAAACCCGAAGGCCGAGAATTACGTAGAGGGCAAGGGTTATCATCTGACCCTTTGCGCCTTTCTTTGTGCTTGGCTGTCGAGGTATCTGATTGATGGTCACCCCCATGACGGGGTCTTCTACCATGTGCTGCCACTTGCGGTGAGGCTCGCTCTTGGCCAGAGAGTCGCGCTCGGACCCTTGGTCTTGGGTACGTTGTATTATAGGCTGGACCAGCTGGTTCTGGCGATGAGGGAATCGCGCGGCCGTCTCGATGTTCTGACCTTTGTCAATATCAGCTTTTTGACAATGTGGGTTTTTGAGCGCTGGCCGTCTTATGCTCCAACTCCCCTCCCACTTGAGAAGTGGTGTCCCCCAGGCGAGACGGAAGCGTTCAACAGCGGGAGAGCTGCGAGATGGTTTGGAGCAAGCAACACCAAGTGTACTTGGAGCTTGATATGCGACAAACGAAGGGAGTTCACTGCCAGGCCCTACGCCACACGTGTCGAGAATGTGCGGTGGTTTCCAAAGCTATACCCTTCCAAAGGTATGGTCTTGTCAGAAGACCTTCTCTTTGAAAAGGGGCCGCATTTCCACGAGCGCTATCGTGAGTTCTTTTGCTGGTGTCTGCGAGGTTCTCTTCCTGCACTTGCAGAGCACATTCGTGAGCTCGCGCCACGATATGAAAGGCTTACAGTGGATGTTGACCCCACTCGGGTCTCTCCTCAGTTTGGTTTCGATGCGGTGGCCCCATCAATCTGGCCCCAGTCTATCGTCAGAGGGTGCTACAAGCGCTTGCTGACAAAGGAGTGCAAGACGGTCCTCATGAGCAATCTTCCCTTCGAGCAGCCTGCGGGAACTCGCAAGGGTGGTTGTTCCCAGAACTGGATCGCATACTGGATTGCCCAGCAGACGAGGATGGAGACGGAGGCGGCGGCGCAGCCAGGAAGGGCCCCCTTGATCAAGAGAAACTCTTTTCCGTTTCGCCCCAATTGCAGTTTGAGCGAGTCTGAGTACGGTTGCTACTCGTTGTTGGACCGCGAGAATCATTTGTGCCCCGATTTCATTCTGAAGGAGCAGGTCGATGCAATCAAGAAGGGTGACACGCAGGTCATCAAATATAGCAAGGCGTTTGCTGAGGTAAGCAGTTTCCTTGTGTGCTTTGAGCTCTTTGATTTGCTTGCACTGATGCTTTTTGTTCTGTATTGTCCAGTGTCATGTGCGGAGGTTCGCAGCTGGTGACCGTTCCAAATCGCTGGTGGACACCATTGTTGCCACCAGAAGGAAAGGGGAATCGTATCGGCTAGCATGGAGGATGGATGCCGAGGTCGAAACAAAGGTTCGCGCAGTCATGAATACTTTCGCTGACTCGCTGATAGACAACCCTCCGGCTCTGTCTCCTCCTAGAGATGACCCGTCCCCTCCGGCGACTGTGGCGCCGAGAGTGAAAAGACCTAGGCAAAAGGGAATTACGATTTCTTCCCCTAGGAGCGCTCCAGCTTCGCCCCCAGTGAGGTCCCTTTCTGTCAAGGACAAAGGTAAGGGTCGTATGCCCGGCAAGGTGCGAAAAGATCTCGCAGTTGAAACCTTCGTTCCATTCAATCAAGAGGAAGAGGAAGAGAGGCAGGAGCCCCAAGCAAGTAATGAAGAAGAAGAAGAAGGAACAGTTGTGATGCGCGAGGAAGAGTCAGGAGGTACTTCCGTCGCATTTCCTTGTCCTTTATCATGACTTCTGTGCAGTTCTTTTCTTTGAACCAATTTTGTATTCGCAGATGATGATGATGAAGCCGTTGGTGGCCTCGTGGCCAAGAGGCAAAAGAGAAATGCCCACTCTGGCGTTTCAGATGATCCCATAAGTGAGGATGTTCTTGCTGAGTCCCGGAGGACAGCCGCGGAGGCTGCTGAAAGAAGAAGGCAGCGAGAGGAAGAGGAGCTCGAGCGTGTGAAGCAACGGAGCCTCGAAGAGCAGCATGTCGACGACTTAGTGCGTCCAGTTGGCGAGGAAGACGAGCTTCCCGAAGAAGTGGCTCCTCATGTGGAGGAAGAAGATGAGGTTCTCGGCGAGGATGCAGCAGAGCTAGAGCAAGTCCAAGCGGACTTCGCAGAGATCGCAGGTGGCGATAAAGGTGAGATCTTCAATCTCGCAGTTACTTATAGAGATGTAATTGTGGGTGCGTTGAAGCACGGTGTGTCAAAGCCTGACATTCGCCGTTGGTTGGTAAGCAAATGCGGAGAACCCTCAAGTAATCATTTTGAGTGATATGCATGTACTAGGCTGTGACCATTTGAGACAAAGTCATGACTGGTTTAATCGCATCCCAGGTCACGCCTCTCTTAAAGACTTGCTTAGTGAAGATACACTGATAGGGCACGGTTCCACGTCCCTAGTGTATGATGAGGATACCTCAATCCCACCTTCGCGTGGAGGTGCTTATTCTTAGCTTTAGCAAAGATAACGAAATAACTTATAACACAGGTTACCTCATATTATCGCATTTGATATCGCAGGTCATGCTGAGGAACCTGAGCTGGAGCAGAGAAGCCAGACTTCTGCATCCCATCTTCCAATTTCGAGCTCTCATACCGAGAAGCCCGTCGCAGCTGCCGGACACGCAAGTGAGCATCTCGAGGATGTCATTGAACTTTCCGATGATGTCGAAGCTAATGCCGTGCCGATGGACGAAGGTTTCCGTACCGGTGGTGAGGAGGAAAGGACAAGTGATGCCAACATTTTCGCATCTGATAGTGTCTTCCGTCCAGCGACTTCGGTTGTGCCTCCGGCGATGACTGAGCCAGGAGCACCTATTCCTGCGTGGAGCATTTGGGGCTCGCAGGTTGGGAATGTAATCGCAGCTGGTGCAGCTTACACTCTTCCTCCTAACTATGAGAGTTTGGAGCTCGCAGCTGATAGGAGAGCCATGGAGCGAGGGCAGTCTTCGAACAACCCGGTGGCTCGCATTCCCTCTATTCATGAAATTCTGGAAGCACTGGTAAGCAGAGATTTTACCATTCGCACGTCGCATTATTTGCTTGCGAGTTTTGACATCATGACTTGTTTTTGATGTCTCAGGTTTGAAGCAAACCGATGTAGACTGGGTTGTTCGAATGCGCCTCAGATACCCCCGATCGTTTGTGAGGTGTCTGGAGATCAGTCCTTTTGACAGGAGGCTATTCCTTACTGAAGCCATCTGGATACTAGAGCAGCTGTGTGCGGCTACACCTGCGACCATTTCGGCCCAGAGTGCTGAATTGCTGTGTGGCATGTGCCAAAATCTCGTGCTCAAAGTCCAAGGCAGACTTGGTTTCAAATTCCTCAAGGACAGAGTTACACTGATTCGCGCAGCTGTAACTCTGAATCTCGGGCACCAGAATCTCGCAGCTGAGATGCAGAAGGTGGAGCAGCAAAAGCAAAAGGTTGATGAAGCTTTGAAGCTGTATCATGAAATGAATGCCAAGTGCGAGCAACTAAAGCAAGAAGTGCAACAAGTGGAGAGGCTGATCGAGCAGTTCGAGCCCCAGGACTCCTTAGTCAAAAATTTGTTTTGACTTTTCGAATTTTGAAAAGAAAACAGGAAAATGGTTGAGACATTAATGTAATATTTTGAAACATTAATGTAATGTTGCTAGGGTTTCTCCCCCTTCTTTTTTAACAACAAACAATGAGTTTGCCCGTTTTGCCCCTTTCGGGATTTGATTGGACATTTCTGTGCATATCCAATTATGACATCAGCAATTGATTCTTTGCTTGATTTTCGCGCTAATTTCTCGGCAGATAAGCACGCTTCCGTTGGGAAGTCCATCCGAATCATGACTATCCGTCATTTATTAGGATACGCAACCGAATCGTCGTAGCCTTTAGTAGAGTAATTGATTGTTACCGCTTTTCAAGGCATAAGTGATTGAACTTACCCTTTTTTTTTGAATTTTGCTGACTCAACTTAGGCAACCGAAGAGTCTCTACAGGGCCTATATAAACCCCGTCTTTGCCATTTGGGCTCTTCTATCCCAAACATGTGCTTTGCCGTGAGTCCTTGCGACTGCTGGCTTCAACGCTTGTTTTTCGTTGATTCGTGGCAACTTCAAGTTTTAAATCCTGAGTTTGCGCTTTGTGCCATAGAAATAGTTTCCAAGATCCACTTTATGAGGCTTATTGCTGTTTATAACCGTCATAAAGAGGATGCAGATAATACCTCATGTGTGTTCGAAGAAATTTCTTCGTGTATTATGTGTGCAGGTCATGTTTCCGGCCGCCTCGTGGCGAGGTGCAGCGCCGAAGTGACCGTGCTACCGTCTCGTAATGAACGGCGTAATTCTTCTTCAGCATCTCCGAAGAAGAATCCGTCGCCTTCACATTTGTGAGGTCGGGGTGCTCGTCAATGCCCTTGTCCAACATGACAAGGAGTCCATCACCAGAGGAATGACTGCTTCGCCTGTCTTGCGGAGTAGCATCTGTCGGAACAGGAAGCTCCTCCGGCGCCTATCTTGATCAGACAGAGGCCTTAGTCATTCTTTGGGGTCTTGGGCATATCGTATCCCTGACCTTGCTGCTAGGGATGTGGCGAATGACGAGTTGATCTCTTCGCGGCAGCATCCCTTTTGCTATAGATCTTTGGCCGCGGATTCGCGCACTGTGCTGCCGGTGTCAGGACCGGTGGATTCTCTCTTTTCTTAGCCGAGAGTTCCCTTGGCGCATCTCTGGCTTATCAGCCATTTTCCGAATGTATTGTAAGCCATGTTGGCTGTGTAGTTAGATGCGAGCTTTTCGTTTGTAAGCTGCTATCTAGATAGATAAATTGTAAGTCATTTGACTCATAATGATATATAGCTTTTGTACTATTTGCTCTCTTTGCAACAAAATACAATTTCGCATGCGTTTCGGCTTGTTTTGCCTTGCATAATGCCATGTAATGATTTCACATATGCGGCGTCAATGCGCAGATGTTTCGCTAGATCATTCGAGATCGTTATTTCGCAGCTGTGCCATCTTGACGAATGGGCTTGTAATTGGTCGTTGTAAATCGTATGAGATCACGTTCATAACGTTGCTATCGTTCCGGATAATTTTCCAGAGATCAATCAAGATCGTTGAGCTGTGCAAATTGCTATCATAGAAGATAGGCTTTGTTTGAGATCGTTTCTCGTATAAACTGCTATCATAGCAGACAGATCTTTAGAAGATCTAATAAGATGACTCTGCACTCGTGTTGCCATCATATCAGACGGGTTTGGATAATTAACCAAAATTGCTATCGTAACAGATAGGCTTGAGAAGATCATTATAAGATCGCATCTGTATAGCCCGCTATCTGAAGAGATAGGCGTTAGATGATCGATTGAGATCGTTTTTGTATTTCGCTGCTATCGCAAAAGATAGGCTTTGGACGATCATGTAAGATCGTATTTTCGTTTGGGTGCTATCGCAAGAGATAGGCTTTAATGATCATTTAAGATCGCATTTGCATTTGATTGCTACCATGAGAGATAGGCTTTAAATGATCACTTAAGATCGCATTTGCGTTTGGCTGCTATCGTAAGAGATAGGCTTTAATGATCACTTAAGATCGCATTTGCATTTGATTGCTACCATGAGAGATAGGCTTTATATGATCAATTAAGATCGCATTTGTGTTTGTTGCTATCGTAGAGATAGGCTTTAGATGATCGACTGAGATCACATTCGTATTGGCTGCCATCGTAGGAGATGGGCTTTAGATGATCACTTAAGATCGCATTCGTGTGTAACTGCTATCGTAAGAGATAGGCTTTAGATGATCGATTAGGATCACATTTGTAGTGGCTGCCATCGTAGGAGATGGGCTTTAGATGATCAATTAAGATCACATTTGTGTTTGTTGCTATCGTAGAGATAGGCTTTAGATGATCAATTGAGATCACATTCGTATTGGCTGCCATCGTAGGAGATGGGCTTTAGATGATCACTTAAGATCGCATTCGTATTTAGTTGCTATCGTAAGAGATAGGCTTTGATGATCAGTTAGGATCACGTTTGCATTTGCTGCTATCGTAAGAGATAGGCTTTGATGATCAATTAAGATCACGTTTGCGTTTGCTGCTATCGTGGGAGATAGGCTTTGATGATCGATTAGGATCACATTTGCGTTTGCTGCTATCGTGGGAGATAGGCTTTGAATGATCGATTGGGATCACATTTGCTATCGTAAGAGATAGGCTCTAATGATCAATTAAGATCACATTTGTATTTGCTGATATTGCAGCGAATAAACCTTTGTTAACAGCAATAGCAAATTAAATAGAACGATATAAACAGCTAGATATATGAACTTCTCATTTGGGAGAATTCTTTTATTATAGCATTCTCATATGGGAGAGATAGGATTACAATCCTCTCATATGGGAGAGGAGATTGCGAATGTCGTAGCCACATGAGACATTAAGCAGCGTTATCATAAAACGTATGAAATAAGAGAAGTCAAGGATAGTACTTCTTGATCCAGCGCATGTTGACTGAGCTTGGAGTTGAGGTTGTGCCGTGCAACCTTCGTATGCTGCAGTAGCCGCTATCGAAGACTTCTGTGACTTCGAAGGGTCCTTCCCAATTAGCTGCGAACTTTGGATGAGTTGCTTCTCGCATGCAGTGGTCAGATGCGCGCAAGACCAGGTCGCCAACTGCGAAATCCCGTCGCTGGACTGTCTTGTTGTAGGCGCGAGCGATTCTTTCTTGGTACCGCTTGTTAGTCCTTTTGGCTTGTTCTCGCTTTTCTTCCAGCAAGACTAAATCATGATCGCGTTGGTTTTCGTAGAGCGCGTGGAAGGCCAGCCTTGCCGAATTGACTCTGACCTCCGCAGGTACCACAGCTTCGGCCCCATAACATAGTAGAAATGGCGAGGCCCCTGTGGGTGTCCTTGGAGAAGTTCTGTAGGCCCACAGAGCTATGTTAAGAGAGTCGGCCCACTTCTTGTGGTCATCTGCGACCATCTTGCTCAGAATTCTCAGCAGCGTTTTGTTAGTCGCCTCGGCTTGCCCGTTTCCCTTTGGATAATAGGGGGTAGAGCATATCTGCCTGATATTGTACTCCGCAAGTTTTGTAGCTACCTGACGATTAACAAAAGGAGTACCGTTATCTGAAAGAATAGTATTCGGGATTCCGAACCTGCATACGATGTTCTCCTGGATGAAGTTGACCACAGCCAGCGCGTTTGCCGTCTTCAGTGGTATTGCTTCCACCCATTTGGTGAACAGCTCAGTTGCGGTGAGAATGAAATGGTTCCCATGTGACGTTGGTCGGATGGGGCCAATGAAGTCCAAAGCCCATGTGTGAAATGGCCATGGCGTTCCTAGTGCATGTAGGTCCACGGCGGGAGCGTGCACTAGGTTCCCTTTGAATTGACATTCTTGGCAGCGTCGCACCTTGGTGCGGCAATCGACTTCCATCGTGGGCCAGAAGTATCCGATTGAGAGGAGCTGTCTGCATAATTTCGCACCTCCCTGGTGTTCCACCTGATGGGAGAGGTCCATGACTTCTTGTGCTTCCCTATCGTCTAGGCATCGCAGCAAGTTGCCTTCGTGACCTTTTCGCCAAAGCAGATTTTCTTGAACCACATATCGAGAAGCTTTCCTCTTCAATTTGTCTGCCTCTTTTCTCGATTCGGGTACAGTGCCCTTGGTGAGGAATTCAATCAATGGCTTTCTCCAGTCTGTGTCGTCGTCGATTAGAGCGACAAGTAGAGAATCTTTGATTAGTGCGCAACTTTCGCACTTCCCTTGTATCAGGGCTGCGGCTGTAGACATGCTTGGCCAATGGATGCCATATCTCTAAGCTTTCCTGTAGATTGACACCTCGCTTTCTCCGCAAGCGTGTTGGTGAATCTTTTCCAGCAGCTGTTGTCCCTCTTGCTCGGAGACACATTGCATGAGTATTCCTCCGGGACCCTTGTAGTAAAGGGTGTTGTCGTGGATACAGTATCCTTTCGTGAGTGTCCAGCTCTCGCTGCTGGTGCCTTTCGCAATAGCTTGCAGGATTGCTTTTCGCCAGTCTGCGTCATCCATGTGTTCGTCGTCGCACGCATCTTCTGTTAATGCCGACGATGTTCGCACTTCGATGGAAATCCTTGCGGGGCATTTGTCTATGCTGACCTTAGATCCCAGAGTTGCTAAGGCGTCTGCATGCCTGTTGTCCGCTCGGGGTTTGTGCTCGTATTTCACGTCGCACAATTGCTGCATCAGCTTCTGCACTAGGGTACGGTATGGCAGGAGGTTGATCTCCTTTAAACCATATTCGCCCGAGGCCTGCTTAACAATCAGCTTGGAATCTCCCATGACTGTTAAGTTGCTCACTTCCAAAGCTTTCGCTGCACGGAGCCCCGCGATCAGAGCCTCGTATTCCGCCTCGTTGTTCGTGACTGCGAAGTTGAGTTTTGCGGACATCTGTATGACTTCACCGTCCGGCTTTGTCAAGACTATCCCAATGCCTCCACCTTTTCTGGTTGACGAACCGTCGAAGTGGAGGGTCCAATAGGGCACGTCAATCGCGTAGATTTCAGGGCCTTCGAGCTCCTCCTCGATCACAGGTTCGTGACTGTTGTCGGGGAACTGTGCCAACAGATCTGCTACCGCCTGCGACTTGATCGCTCTTGGTTTCACGCATGTGATGTCGTATTGAGAGATGGTCATATACCATTTCGCCAATCTCCCGCCCGGAGTAGTGTGAGTTAGCAAGTATCTTATGGGGTCGCTTTTGGTGACCACCACTACTTTGTGCGATGCAAAATAGTGTCTCAACTTCTCTATCACAAAGAATAAGGCAAGGCAATGACGTTCGATGTCTGTGTACCTTGATTCAGCAGGCTGCACAATGCGAGAGATGTAATAGATAGGCCTCTCTTGGCCTTCATATACCTGGGCCAAGAGTGCTCCTATAGATCTCCTTGTTGATGTAAGATATAGCAGCAGCGGTGATCCCAGTTGAGGTGCGATCATAATCTTTGGGGATGTAAGTATCTCCTTTAGTTTTTCAAATGCGGCTTCGTGGTCAGGAGCCCAGTTGTACGCGGCGTCCTTCTTGAGAAGAGTGCTGAAACAGCATGTGATTTCGGCGATTGCCGGGATGAATCTCCGCAGATATGACAATTTTCCCAAGAATGTTTTCAAGGCACTTTGGTTGTGAGGTGGCGTCATGCTGGTGATGGCTGACACTTTCGCAGGGTCAGGCTCGATCCCTTGGCGATGGACCACGCACCCCAAAAACTTCCCCGAGGTCACGCCGAATGCGCATTTCATGGGGTTCATTTTCAATTGAAAGCTCCTGCATCTGTTGAACACTTTTCGCAGATCTGCAAGGTGATCTGCTTCATGCCTGGATTTGACTACCAGGTCATCCACATAGAATTCCACTTCTTTGTGCATCATGTCATGGAATAGAGCCATCATGGCTCGCTGGTAGGTTGCGCCTGCGTTCTTGAGACCAAATGGCATTACCGTGTAGTTGAATACCCCCACGGGAGTGATGAATGCAGTTTTCTGTGCATCTTCGGGATCCATCTTGATTTGATTGTACCCACTGAAGCCGTCCATGAAACTGAACATGCGATGGCCTGCCGTCGAATCGATGAGCAAGTCGATGTTAGGCAGTGGGAAATCGTCCTTAGGGCAGAAACGGTTGAGATCGCGGAAGTCCACGCAGATGCGGAGCTGTCCGTTCTTCTTCACCACCGGCACGATGTTGGCTAACCATGTAGGATGGTGGTTTGGCTCTATGAACTTGGCGTCCAGGAGTTTGACAATCTCCTGTTTGATCTTCACGTTGAGCTCTGGCCTGAAGCTTCTGGTGCTTTGCTTGACCGGTTTAGACCCTGGGATGACGTCTAAACGGTGCATAGTGATGCTCGTGTCCAGACCTGGCATCTCATCGTATTCCCATGCGAATACATCCTTGTACTCAGTTAGGAGCTGCAGCAGCCCTTGTTCCTCTTCGCTTGTGAGGTCCGCACTCAGGAAGACTGGCCTCCTCTTTTCCTCGTTCGGGCTGAGGAACACTTCCTTTAGCTCTTGCTTTTGTGGTCTTGGCCTGTCTTCCATGCATTCGGGCGCTTCTTTGAGTTTCTCGTCTGAAACGATCTGTGTTGGCTCTTCTGTCAGCGCAACTTGTTTGATTCGATTGATTTGCCCAGGGACACCCCCATGCCCGTGTGAGGACGTCCCCGCGCACCTTCATATGCGATAGCATTTCTTCCCGTTGGCGTAGAAGCTCTCTATCTCCTTACCCTCGGGGTCATGCTTTGCAATCCTCTTCAGGGTATACACATTTTTCCGATGATATGCGATACGCGGCGCCTCTTCGTATGCAGGCGGCTTTTCGTTTGCATCTCCCCTTGTTACCATCACGCCTGCAGGTGACTGGTCCTTGATGTCCTCCCAAAGAGGTAAAGGAGTAGGGTTGAATGGTCCAGGTGTTTGCTCGTCGGCCATCTCGGTGAACCACACCGCCTCGCTGAGATGTGCTTCATCCAAGTTGAATGGGTTGGTTGAGGCCGGTATTTCGACAATCCTGTCGTTCCAGATAGCTTTCATCATCTGGTGAGCCGTGGAAGGGATTGCGTCGAAGCGATGAATCCAGGCTCGACCGATGATCATGTGATATGTGGTGTTCGCATCTATGACGTAGAACTTCTCCGAACACTTGATCTTACCGATCTGAACGCCTAGGCGGATCCATCCGATCGTCATCCTAGAGTCGCTCCCGAATCCCACCAGCGGGGATGGACGCTTGACCACCTTGTGCTCGGGGATCCCTGCTAGCTTCAGTGTGTGGAGTGGAACAACATTGACCGCTGCTCCTCCATCGACGAATGCTCGCTTAAATTCGACGCCGTTGATGATGGCGGTCACGTACAGGGGCCTCTGGTGGCTCGCATCTGTCTTCTTGTCGCTGGCAGAAAAGGTCATGATCTTTTCTGTAGGACGGGACGCCCTGATGACTTTCCCGTTGGAGACCACGAGCTCCTCCTCGTAGTCCTCCGCTATCCTTAAGATTGCTTTTGTCATATCCGATCGGCATCTTTCTGAGAAGTTCATCTCATCGAAGAATTTGCTGAAGCCGTGCGACCCTTTCATGCGGTCGGCACGCTCATCCTCCGTATCCATGCTATAGTCTTCCTCTTCATGGACTTCAGCAACGATGGGTAGACCATCCTCTGCGACTTCTTCCAAGTCTACTATCGAGATCATGGCGACCTCCTTGCCCTTTGAGCCCGAATCTGTATGGGCAGGCAGCGGGTTGTTGCGCACGTCCTTCCGGTGGTCGCTGACGATGAGTTCGCCGTTCTTCATCTTCTGGTCGAACGTGAATCTGAGCTTCTTGCACTCGGCCGTGGGGTGCATGACTTTGCCGTGGTATTCACACCACTTGGGGTCCCTCGTCATCTCCTTGGAGGGTGCTTTCTCAAGCGGCGGCAGGATGCCGTCCTTGCGCCACTGTCTGCAGAGATCGCTCGCTTCCTCCACCGAGCATGGCAGAGGCGGTGCGTCGAAGTTTGTAACTTTTGCTTGCTTCTGGGGCGAAACTGCATTGACCTCAGCTTCGCGTCCTCGCTTGTAGCCGAATCTGCCGATCTTGTAGGTGGTGCCGCTCGCAGGTCGTTCTGGAGCGCTCTTCTTTCTCTGTCTCTCGACGATGGGCTCGATGTTCATCGTGCACTCGATGAGCTTTGAAAACGTGGGTGTTTGCAAATTGATTAGCATGCTCTTGTACTCATCTCGCATGCACTGCAGGCATATCTCTACGAGCCGGCTTTCGAGCATGGGATCCTTGCACTCCAAGGATTTCGCTCTGAATTTCTTGATGAAAGTGATTCCATCTTCCTCGCGTTTCTGATACATCCGCGAGAGGTGGATCATCGTCACCTTCTCTTCCATCTGGAAGAACTTGGTGTAGAACTTCTGGACCATGTCGTCCCAAGCCTTCACAGATCCGGGCTCCAACGTCCGGTACCATTTGTATGCTACATTCCCAAGAGTCTTTGGGAACTCTCGCATCAGCAGCTTGGGATCAGCTCCGTATGGACCCATGACGTCAATGAAACGCATGACATGCTCATGAGCGTTCCCGTTGACGTCCTCGAACTTATCCCATTTGGGAGCTTTGTACCCCGCCGGGTTAGGCATGAGATAGATCTCTCGTGGAATGGGTGGATCGTTGTCTAGCTTCGGGATGATGGTATCCGCGAGCGATTGATGAGCTAGGATGGAGTCCACGCGCTTCTGCAAGGACGTCATGCATTCTGGGAGGCTTCCCTCGGTAGCTGCCGGAGGGGTTGCCGTAGGCGGTGGCGACACATATGCCGCCGGAGGATTGGGAGTGTATTGACTGCCCGCGTTTCCCCAAATCGTCGCTGGTGGAGGCAGAGTGTACTGCAATGTTGGGTTAGACGCCAAAGCCGTGGGCTGAGAGGCGTGAGCAGCAGGGGGTAGCATTTGCGCCGTTGACCCTTGGACCGAAGGCAGCTGCGCGGCTGATGGTGGAGTTTGCAGATGAGGGTTGGGAGGCGTGGCCGACACTCCCAATCCTGGAGCGGTAGGGGTTCCTCCTCCCTGAGGGATGGCGGTACCTGGTGGAGGATTTGGCGCAAGGGTGCCCAGAACGGCCAAGATCCGCTCCAACTGCGCAGATTGAGACTTGAGAGCTTTTGCCTGACTTTGGACAGTGGCGTCCAAAGACTCCAAAGTTGGTGCCTCGCCGGGAGTCGTCGGAGTACGGCGGACTTCGTCTCCCGAGGGAGTTTCGGTGGAAGGCGACCGGTTGCTGACATCATCCTCCTGAGACATGGTTGCTTTTGCTGGTAAGTTTCACGTCGGGTTCACCAAAATGTGCACAAGAGATTCCGGCAGGGAGACCTCCGTGTACACCGTACGTAGTGGATCAGGGATCGCACAGGAAGAATAGGGGTGTGTGTAGGGAGAGAGTAAGTCAGTAGCAATGTCTGAGAGAGAGACAGAGGTTTGGCAGAGCTTCCGCGTATGGCAGTGTTGTTCCCCTTCGTATGGAAAGGTCGACGATATATATATACTGGAGAACGTGACCGTTGTAGTGTGGTTAATGCGCCCATTAATGGCGGCTTAATTAGCTTAACCATAACGGCACGTTCGTCCGAGTATATAGGAACCGTTAGAGCACGTGGTGCGTGAGTACCGGAACCGTTACGAGGTTGACCGGGTTTGACCGGATTGACCGGGTCTAGGGAGCTCGTGCCATAGATCTCTCAAAACAGTTACTAAAGGTCGCGCGCGGGCTTGGCTCGCACGCGACAGGGCTTACTCTAGCCTCCAGACCACAAAGTCCCTACAAGTCCCGTGCAGTGGTATGCGAGGGCTCTGTCTCGCAGCCCCCACATGGATCAGCTCGGCTGGTGATCCTGTGTGTGTGGAGCACAATATGGTGTGCTGGATGGTCGCCACGTGGCCTAGATCTGCCATGTCATAAAGCAGTATCTACAAGTGATGAAAGACAAAGACAGTATTTCTAAGGCTCCAAGGCCTTGAGATACTGATCAGAGCTTCAAAGCTTTGAGAGTAGCTTTATTATACTGTATGATCTAATAATCTTGTGATGCATGTTGTATATCTGATGTTTAAGATCAGAGATTTGCTGCAAATATCTATGTTATATTTTCTTTTTACATCTAACACAATTGCAGATATCCTGATCAGAGAGAATCAAAGATTTCTGGTCTTAATGTTGAAAGACTGTGAAGCATGTTATGAGCTTCAAGGCCTTGAGATGTGCCTTAAGTTGCTGACAGTTTTACATAATTAATCTGATTCTTTCTTGCACGATTTGATCGTTATTATTATGGTTGTTTAATGACTTCTATAAGTCTTAAACTAGTTTATCATGAGTTATATGTTTCAGAAGTTAATCAGATTATTGTGTTATTTACTTGATATAGTTTTTATTCAGAAACTGGAAATCCAAACAGACTTAGTGCTGTTATATTTCTAGATTTTGTTGTTGCTGTGTTTTAATGTTGTTGCAGGTTTGTTAAACGTGCAAATGCAATCTCAACAAACTCCAGCGGATATCTACTCAGAGCTGTTTTAAATTGCAGTTAGAAAGGATGAGGATTTGCAGGAACTGAGATCCTAAAATCTCTCATTTAGTTGCAGAGAGTGGATAAAAGACTTGTTTGATTTTTGAAAGAAAGAGAAGCTTGGAGAGAACTAAGAGAGGTGTGAAAAATTCGTGGAAGACCAGACACTCAAACACACACATATTCAGGCCTCAATTACAGCTTTCAAAAGATCAATCATTCCAGTTTCCTGAAGTAACACATCCAGGCCTTCACAAGCTTATTTTTCTACGGTGTTCTTCTTTTGTTTTGTAATATGCTTATCTTTTGTATATCTAATACCTCACTAAACCTAGTGGTTGGTTGTTCAAGTGAACAACAAGAGGTTCTTGTTAGCTCAACAGTTAATAGCTATTACTAGATAGGTTTGGAACCACAAGTTGTATAGGTGTAAGGGAATTCACTTAGGCTTGGATATCTAGGGCTATTTCTGAGTGAGTAATAAGAAGTGTTTGCCCAATCGTGGTGGGATTAGATCCCTCAGGCAGAGATTAGGTCCATTGGGACTGAACTATGTAAATTGTCTTGTGTTCTTTACTTTACAGTTTTGTTATTTTCTGCTGCAAGCAACTCTAATCAAACTAGGGTTATAAACTGCTTAGAACTGGTGGCAGTTCAAGGCCTTGAAGCTTTCTGTTTGCCATAGAAAGTTTCTGACTAGTTTTCTAAAATCTCAAGGCCTTGAGATTTGAGTTTCTCACATGTTCACTTACTTAAAATTTATTCTTAGAAAAACGTTTCCATACTCTATTCAACCCCCCCCCTTCTAGAGGATTTTGGTCCTTTATTTAGTCTACATTACAAACTTTCAAGACTGATTCCTCTCTAGTAGTTGGAATCTCAAAGTGTTCAAAGAAAAAAGTGCACAAGTTTGCATAGGACAGAGGGTGAATCCTTTTACTGGTAAGGCTAAAGAGCATGTGTTCAATTACTAGATTTGGAAGATAAATCTCATAGCCATGCATAATCAGATACATGATATGTAGCATTCTCTCAATCACCAATTCTCTAGAGTGCTCTCTGGGAAAGATACACCTAACCAGGATAGTTTCAAGGACTTCGGCTTCAACATTCAACACAAAATTTGTTAACTGTTTGGCTGAGGTTGAGATGTTTGGGAGAAAGAACTCTTCTTTGGCTAGCTTCAAGGTTTCTAACTTTGGTGGATGGTTGCTAGTATCATACCTCTTTGGACACCCTAGCACATTGGCAAATTCAGAGTGATCCAGTTCAATTACTATCCCAGCAACTTTAGATTTGATCTCCAAATGTGCAGATCTCTTAACTTAGGTCAAGTTCAGGTAGAAGAGTCTGGTGAGTCTAGGGTAGGCTAATTCTTTAGGATTCAGCATACACCAAAAAGAACTCTTCTTCAACATAGATATGCACTTAAGTTTCATGTGTTCCACCACATGCTTATTAACCATACTACAGAAACCAATAGATCTTGAAGCAAAACCATCTAACCACTTACCTTTAGAGATATTTGAGACAAAACACGTCTCATCTGGTGTTGTGTTCTTTGTTGAGGCTTGTGAATAGACCTGCAGTGCCTTCTCCAATTGTCCTTCTGGTTGTGCTTCTGTCACCTTTCCTTTCCCTTTTTCTGCCTGAGTTGCTTTCTTCTTAACCTTGTTTGAACTAGTAGGCTCTGTTTCGGGTTGCTTTCTCGTAACAACTTTCCGCTTCTTTTGCTTTTCTGAAGAGGAGATTGTAACCTTCTTGACCTTCTTCTTTGGTGGAGGAAGATCTTCAACTTCCTCTGCACTAGTAGTTCTGGAGCTAGAGTCTCCACTGACTTCTTGAACCTCTTCCACTGCTGCTTTTCTTTTCTTCTCTGAGACAGGTTTCGAACCTCCAGCCATCTTGATTCTATCTGAGTCTCTCTTTGTGCTCATTAAGGATTGGGAGAAAAATAGAGAGAGGTGGAGTGATACGGAATGAAGGAGAAGAGAAGAAGATAAATACTGAAAGAGTTTGAGTTTCAAAAGGAAACTAGTATCTCTCTGATCTCAAAAGATTTGCAATGATCAGAGAGATTTCAAATCTTTTATGCCGTTGGAAAATAAAATATACTAATGCTATTTTTGGCTAAAGCAAATTTTTGAAAAAGGTAGGGGCTATATTAGGTAAATATCTACAGAGATATCACCCAACAAAGAATGATCCAAGATTATTGACTATCAGTGTAGCAGACTTATTTTCAAGGCTTTGAAAAGGCTTTCAAGGTCTTCAAAAAAAACTGTAACACTGCAACAAGTAAAAGCCAAGGCTTTGAACTAATTTTCAAGGCTTTGAAACTCAGTTCAAACCTTTGAAAATATATAAAACCTTACCTTTCTTACCTGATGCTCCCCCTAAACCAATGCATCTTCATTTAGCATTCCCAATTCCAATCTTAGACTTGATAACCTTTCATCTGCAAATGGTTTAGTGAATATATTTGCAATTTTAACGTTAGTAGCAAAAAATATAAGAAAAATATCACCTTTGTCAGCATGATCTCTGATGAAGTGGTGTCTGACTCAATGTTCTTGGTTCTTGAGTGTTGCACAGGATTCTTTGTAATTGAAATTGCACTAGTGTTATCACACTTAATAGGTATGCCCCTGAAGTCAAATCCGAGGTCTCTTAGCTCTTGAGCAATCCATAACACTTGTGAGCAACATGCTCATGCAGCTATATATTCAGCTTCAGCTGTTGATAGAGAAACTTGATTCTGTTTCTTGGAATGCCAACTGATCAAGGATGATCCAATGAATTGGCAAGTTCCTGAAGTACTTTTTCTATCAACCTTGTAACATTGAGCCATGCTATATTTGTTTAGTAAGTCTCTTGAGTACTTGCTTTGATGCATAATGATGCCCTTCGTCAATTGATGTATTTGAAGTCCAAGGAAGAAGTTCAACTCTCCCATCATGCTCATTTCAAATTCTCTGCTCATAAGACTTGGGAATTCTATGCAGAATTGATCATTAGTAGCTCCAAATAGTATATCATCAACATATATCTGAACTACAAGTAAATATTTCTCATTAGCTTTTATGAAAAAAGTCTTGTCTACTAAACCTCTTTTGAAATCATTTTCAAGTAAGAGCTTTGACAATCTTTCATAGAGCTTGTTTCAAACCATACAGAGCTTTGTCAAGTTTGTTAACATGATCTGGAAACTTGTCGGTTTCAAAAACAGGATGTTGTGCAACATAAAATTCTTCCTGTAAATAGCCATTCAAGAAAGCACACTTCACATCCATTTGAAACAGTTTCATGTTCTTGGAAGATGCAAAAGCAAGTAAAATTCTAATTGCTTCTAACCTGGCAACTGGAGAAAACGTTTCCTCATAATCTACCTTTTTCTTTATTGTAACCTTGAGCAACTAACCTTGCTTTGTTTCTGATCACATTGCCACTTTCATCCAACTTATTCCTGAATACCCATCTGGTACCAATGACAGAATGGTTTGTAGTTGGAGGAAAAAGGTTCCAAACCTTATTCATTTCAATCTCATTGAGTTCACTATGTATAGCAATGATCCAGTCTGCTTCTTGTAAATCTTCTTACCCTGTTTTTTGTTCTAAAAGAGAGATAAAGGCATTAAAAGCACATAAGTTCTTCAACTGTGATCTAGTTTGTGTACCTCTGGTTGGATCTGATATGATATTATCAGCTGGATGGGATGAGAGATATTTGAATCTGTTTCTTGGAGACCATGCTTCAGGCTCTCCATAGATCTTCTCTAGTCTTGAAGTAGTGGCTTTGTCACTTGAATCCTTCTGATCATCTTTTTCAAGGCTTTGAGATTTACTTTCAAGGCCTTGAGCACCATTTTCAAGGTCTTGAAAATGTCTTCTATTTTCTTCTGAGCCTTTCTTGAATCCTAATGGATTCTCAGTCTCTTCCTCTTATTCATGCTTGTTCAAATTCAAGTCTGCAAAACATTCACTCAAAGAACCATCATAGCTTTCATCAAAAATAACATGAATGCTCTCTTCAACCAGTTTGGTTCTTTTACTGTAAACTACATAAGCTTTTCTATTCAGAGAGTAACCAAGAAATATACCTTCATCACTTCTTGCATCAAACTTACCAAGGTTGTCTTTTCCATTGTTGTGGATAAAACAAGTACATCCAAAGGGTCTGAAGTATGAAATGTTTGGCTTCCTCCCTTTGAATAGTTCATAGGGGGTCTTCTTCAGAATGAGTCTTATCAAGCACCTGTTCAAGATATAGTTTGCTGTATTCACAGCTTCTGCCCAATAATGTTTTGGCAACTTGTCCTCAAGAAGCATTGTTCTTGACGTATCTTCAACAGTCCTGTTCTTTCTTTCAACAACACCATTCTGTTGAGGAGTTCTTGGAGCAGAAAAGTTGTGAGTAATACCACGCTTATCACAGAATAAAAATCATAACTAATCAAATTCTCTACCATGATCACTTCTGATTGAAGCTACAGGTAGGTTTTTCAAGTTTTGAAGTACTCTGCAAATCTTTGAAAATTCAGAGAGTGCTTCAGATTTTTCTTTGAGAAACATAACCCAAGTACATCTAGAAAAATCATCTACAACAACCAGCATATACCTTCTACCTTTTGGAGTAGTAGTTCTCATAGAACCACAGAGATCCATATGAAGTAATTCAAGAGGTCTAGTTGTACTTACAAACTTCTTTAGGTTGAAGGAACTTCTGGTCTGCTTGCCTTGAGCACAGGCTTTGCGCATTTCTTCTTCTTTGAACTTGTTGGATGGCAATCCTCTTACCAAGTTTTTGTAAATAAACTTGTTCAAAGTATGCAAACTGATATGACCAAGTTTCCTGTGCCAAAGCTTTGAATCCTCTTTCAAAGCCTTGAGACACTTCAAACTTTCACCTACAACTTTGTTAGTCTGAAAAGTATAAACATTGTTTGGTCTACAGGCTGTGAGGATGCAATCTCCTAATTTCTCATTTTGCACCACACACTTATCTTTAGCAAAGATAACTTTTTTTCCATTATCACAAATCTGAGGTACACTAAGCAAATTAAACTTCAAACCTTCAACTAAATACACATCAGAAATAGAGTTTTCAGAATTTGTACCAACTTTTCCAATACTAAGAATATTGCATTTGCCTTTGTCACCAAGTGTTATTGAACCTTCTTATTGCTCCTTTAATTATGAGAATAGAGATCTCTTTCCACTCATATGTCTTGAGCAACCAATGTCCATGAACCACTTCTATTCTTTGACATTGGTGACAACCTACAAACACCAATCACTGCCTTACCCAGCTGTTAGACCAAGTGTAGAATTTGGATTCATATTCAGGATCAACCATGTTAGGTGGCCTAACCCCTTTAGGAACCGAAATCTGCTTAACTTGTCCTTTGAGTTGAAAAGGAAAAATGTTCCTCATTATGTGAGGTTCTCTTCTTCTAAAAGGTTAAGTCATCTTTACATGAACAGTTTTGCAACAATAATGACAAGTAGGAGAAGTTTTATTGCCAGCTTTCACAAATCTGTTATTGTTCCTTCTTGGAAAGTTTGGATTGAATCCAATACCAGCTTTGTGAACAGACTGTAAACTTCCTCCAAGAATGAGGTTCAACTTGTTTTCTGATCCAGCAAGCTTGAATTTGACCAATTCAGATTCTTGAAGTTTCTCAGTAAGAGTAGTCTTTTGTTTCTCTAATTCATCAACCTAATGTCTTAGATTAACAAGGTTGTCACTCAATGAGGAGTTCTCAGTGACTTCTTCATTGACTTGTGTTTTCAAGGCTTTGAAACTGTTTTTCAAGGCCTTGAAATCACTATCAGTTTTATTCTGAGAGATTTCAAGATTCTGATTTAGGCAAACAATTTGTAAGTTTTCTTTTGCTTGCTCATGAACTTTTTCTTTCAAATGTCTGATCTCTTTCAGATTATCTTCCTCATTTAAAAGCATTGTTCTGAGATATTCTGAAAGAGCTTCTTTTGGTTTTGAAATCAGACAGTTTATCATTACCTCAATGTTCTTCTCAGAACTTTCATCATGCTTGGCCATGAAGCATAGGTTGCCATGTTCTTCCTCAGATTCAGATTCACTAGGCTATCTGAATCACTCCATGAAGCTATCATGGATTTTTTTATTCTGTCATGATCTTTCTTTTGAAAGCTCTTGCGTTTCTTGTGTGGACAATCTCTTATCAAGTGTCCTGCATCACCACATTCAAAGCAGTTCATAACTTTTGATTTGTTTTGTGAAGAGGATTTACCTTTGTAGTCCTTGCTGCTGGATGATCTATGCCTTTCTCTGTTGAAATCTTTATTTCCAAAGTTTTTCTTCATTTTGAGAATCCTTGTCAAGGCTTTGGAAATTAAGGCAATTGGATCTTCATCATCACCATCCTCATTTTCAAGGCTTTTCGTTCTCTCATTTTCTTTGGATTTGAGAGCTAAGTTCTTGACACCATGTCGGAGTTCTCCATCAACTTCATTCATACATATCTCATGTGTCAGGAGCTTCCCTTGTAGGTCATTGTAAAGTTGAGAGATTCTGAGCTTATTCAATAGCTGTGGTCTTTGGTTCCAATTTTTCCTTTGGAAGACTTCTGAGAATCTTCCTCACATTTTCTTCATTGGAATAATGTTTTCCCAATGAGACATGTTTGTTGATGATATCATTGAACTTCTTGAACATGTCTCTGATGGACTCATCTGCATTCATGTTAAACAACTCATATTTTCTGAGATAAATATTGATCTTGGTTTGATTGACTTGACTGGTTCCCTCAAAGGTAACCACAAGCTTATCCCTGATTTCCTTTGCAGTTGTGCATCCAGAGATCCTGTTGAATTCATCTGTACTCAAAGCACAATACAAAATGTTAATAGCCTTGTAGTTCTTAGAAAATTGCTCTAACTCAGAAGAGGAGAGTGAGTCTTCTGTTTTGGGAGTTCTAATCCCATCTTTCTCTGTGTAGAAAGTATGAGGTCCATTTTGGTTAATGGTCCAAAGCTCTAGATCTTGATCAATAATGAACATTTTCATGAGAGCTTTCCAGTGAGCAAAATTTTCTCCACAGAATAGAGAAGGTCTGTTAGCAGCTCTTCCTTGTGAGAAACCGCCATCACCTACAGTACTCATGATCACTAGATGGTTAAATCTTATACAGTGATAAAAGCTCTGATAGTAATTGAAAGTGTGAGTATGCATATGTATATGTAGCTAAGATACTCTAGAAGGGGGGGTTGAATAGAGTATGCCAACTTTTTGCAAAACTTGCTATAAAGATGAAACTTGTGCAAATAATGAAGGTCAAGGCCTTGAAAACTAGTTCAAGCCCTTGGAGAATATGCAGAAAGTATAAAGCAAGTATGCATTTTTCAAGGCCTTGAAAAATAAACAGTTTTGTGTGCTGTAAAAACTATGAAAAAGAATGAACTGTAAATGCAGAAGACAAGTGATTTATAGAGTTCAGTCCACTTGGACCTACGTCTATACATGCAGTATTTTCAACTCAATTCTTATTAATCAAAAGCTAAGCCCTAGAAATCAAGCCCGGAGAGTTCCTTTACTCTGTTACAGCTTGTGGTTTTCCCTAACCTGTCTAGTACCTGCTATAGCTAACTGATTAACTAAGAATTATCTATTGTTCACTTTGAACAATCCTTGAGAATAAATATAGAGATAATACAAAAATGATCTACCAATACAGCTCAATATAGAAGTACACTTAGAGTAGAAAACTGCAGTGAAAATGCAGTGAACTTCTGTGGAAAGGATTGAGAGTATGACGTTCTTCTTTGATGCTTTTTCAATCCAGAAACTTGTCTCTTGTTTTTGACCGTTGAGTCTCGTATATTTTTGCTTCAAAGTGAGCTCTATTTAAACTGTTTGAAGCTCTGCAAATCTTCCCAGATTTTCAGCAACAACTTCCTATTTTGTAGGCAACAACTTTGACTCTCTTTAACAGCTTTCTCCAACGGATAGTTGATCACAATCTCCAGAGATATTGTTGTGATCTCGTCCATAGCAATCTGAAAAGATTTTATAAGTCTCTGATAGATCACATGATCAAAATATCCAACTATTTCCAAATCTGCACAAATTCAATTTAGGAAACAATCCTGCAAAAATTGGAAACAAAATGTCATGCATTTTCATGGTCAAACAGATTATATCTTATGATCAAAACATGTTAGAAAAATTTTTCTTTCATCATCTACTAATAGTGAATCAAACATATGAAAGAAAGAGAGGGAATCAACTCAGAGAGTTTGCAGGAAACTCTCCCTAAGAGAGTGCATACAGGTTAAGCAGTTTCAAGGCTTTTAATCCAGTTTCAAGGCCTTGAAACTATTTTCAAGCCTCTAAGACGGATTCAAGGCTTTGAAAGCTGATTCAAGGACTTGAAATAGCTGAGCTATTCCAAGCCTTTCACAACCTGTTCTTTCAAGATCATACACCAACTCTCTTTAGCCGCCCATACAAGTATGCAATAATAAACTAACATGCATAGATGTCATGTTTCCCTTGCAATGTACGGGTACAAAGCTAGTGTGAACCTATTTCAGTATATGAATTGTTTATTGATTTTAAATAGAAAATTATCTATTATTATTATTATTTTGACATTTTTGTAATTTTTTCTTGTGTTTGTCACTTCATAGTAATTAATTCGCTTCTTCACAAATGAAAAAAAATCATCTAAAAAAAGTACTAATTAATTCGCTAATATCTTTCAAAAAATAATCACGTTATCAAATAGTGTAGTATATTGTAGTAACATGAAGTATAATTAGTCCAAGGGCAGTTTTACTGTTGGCGATGCTCATGCCACATTTTGTCCAAAATAGGCCAGGTACAAGTATAGATCATATTTTAAGCTCTTGGAGATGGTTTTTTGAAATATGGCCTGCAAAGACAGAGCAACATGAAGAGGAAAATTAGAAGAATATTGGTGAAGATATCTTTTATAATTACTTTACTTCCACGAAAACAGAAAAGGGTACAAGCCACCCTTACTGGGAAAAGGGCTCCATAAAATAGTAAACTTATATAAAAGAACAAAAACAATTCCCAACCCCAAACAACAGTTGTCCGAATACACAAATTGAAAATTTAAACAGGTACCAATGAATATGGGGAAACCACCAAACCCTTGAGATTCTTCAGAGATGAGAAATAAGCTTCGAACAATTGGAAAATTTCAAGTGCAGCCGCAAAAATGATTCCAAACACGAACTCCATTTCTTCCCGATGTAAGTGATCATCCCTCAAACAAATGTTTCGTAACAGTGAATACCATGAATAGAACCTCATAAGACCCACAGCGCCACCGTCGCCCATAACAGACATCAAATTGCACTTTCCAAAAACAAAACTACTAATACCACTGTTTCTTCTCTATCATACTTCCATTTGCCTTTTATCACTATTCACCGGGTCATTTTGAACTGGTGAATTAAGTGGCAAAAAGATGCGATTTTTGGATAATCTTTTCATGGTGTTGTAGAGTTCAAGTTTCTCTATGACACAGTGAAAAATTATCGAAAAATCGCATCGTATTGCTATCCAAATCACCCGGTATGATTTACCCATATAGTACGAGTCAAAGAGATAAACAGGTGTGATTGAGAAGAAACAAAGGTAGTAGTACTACATAAACTAAACAACTTCAAAACTAAACCTCATTTGATTGACAGGTGAATGGCAGATTCCACTGGCAGTACGGAATGGAAGACTCCTTAGAACGCTCAGAGTATGAGAAGGGTCCCATACACCCCGAAATCACCAGGTCAGTGAACTCCCCGAATCCCTTGTTGTTTGGCGAGGGATATTCTTCAGAAGCCACAAATGACAACTGCTGCAGATTCACTGACTCTAGAATGGCTATCCTCTTCCTCAAAGCTATTATATACCACAAATACATCATATCGCTTTGGATATTCTTTTCTTCTATTGCCAGTTGTTCCTCAACCTCTGACACTCTTCCTTCCTGAAGCATCGACCGCCATGTACTCATCTGAGTCGCGTCCATATTTAAGAAAATGACACTCTTCCTTCCTTAGGATCTGCTTGGAATCTAGCACACATACAGACACTAAACATAATATCAGGTCTACTAGAAGTTAAATACAAAAGTGATCCAATCATACCTCTTTAATCCTTTTGATTCACACTCTTACCATTTGAATCCTTGTCTAAAGAGAGTGATGAACTCATAGGGGTTTTAAGCACCTTGGACCGTGACATATTGTACTTGTTCAATAAGTCGTTGGTATACTTTCCTTGATGTACAAAAATTCATTTCTTCATTTGTAAGATATGAAGTCTAAGAAAGAAATTCAGTTCACCCATTAAGCTCATCTCAAACTCCCTGCACATCAGACTAGAAAATCTTTTGAAAGAGCATCATTAGTAGCACCAAATAGAATATCATCTACATAGATCTGAACTACTAACAAATCACTTTGATGATATTTAATAAAAAGATTTTTATCAACTAGGCCTCTTTTGAAATTATTTTCAAGTAGAAATTTTGAAAGTCTATCATACCAAGCCCTTGGAGCTTGTTTTAATCCATAAAGAGCTTTGTACAATTTATAAACATGATCAGGAAAGTTTTCATCTTCAAAACCAGGAGGTTGTGCTACAAAAACATCTTCTTGTAAATAGCCATTCAGAAAAGCACATTTGACATCCATTTGATAAAGCTTTATGTGATTGTGAGATGCAAATGCAAGAAGTATTCTAATAGCTTCTAACCTGGCAACAGGAGAAAAAGTCTCCTCATAATCTATACCTTCTTCCTGATTATATCCTTGTGCCACCGGTCTAGCTTTATTTCTTACCACTTTGCCATTCTCATCAAGCTTGTTTCTGAATACCCATCTGGTTCCAATAACTGATTTCTCTTTAGGTCTGGGAACCAGATTCCATACCTTGTTTCTTTCAAACTCATTCAGCTCACTCTGCATTGCAATGATCCAGTCTGCATCTTCTAGTGCTTCCTTGGTATTTTTAGGCTCAATCAAAGATACAAATGCACTAAAAGCACACAAGTTCTTCAACTGTCCTCTTGTCTGAGTTCCAGTTGATGGATCAGATATGATGTTATCAGCTGGATGATCTGCAAGGTACTAAAACTTCTTTCTTGGTATCCAGGAATATTCTCCTTCAAGGCTTTGAGTTCTTGAAACAGTAGAGGGAGCATCATAGAAAGTTTCATCTTCTGTCTCAAGGCTTTGAGATTTTGGTTCTGCAGGAGGTTCAAGGCCTTGAGATTCTGCTGATTGATTATGCACATTAGTTTTGCATTTGACTTCTTTCACAGCATCATCATCTGATTCATGCTTGTTCAAATCTAGATCTGCAAAACTTTCACTCAGAGAATCCTTATTACTTTCATCAAAGATTACATGAATACTCTCTTCCACAATCTTGGTTTTTCTATTGTAAACTCTATAAGCTTTTCTAGTTTGAGAATATCCAAGAAATACACCTTCATCACTTCTAGCATCAAACTTACCAAGATTGTCTCTACCATTGTTATGCACAAAACAGATACAACCAAAAGGTTTAAAATGAGAAACAGTAGGCTTTCTACCTTTAAATAGTTCATAAGGGGTCTTTTTCAAAATAGGTCTACTCAAGCATCTATTCAGCACATAATTGGCAGTATTAACATCTTCTGCCCATAAGAACTTTGGCAAATTACTTTCAAGAAGCATGGTTCTAAACATATCCTCAAGTGTCCTATTTTTCCTTTCAACTACTCCATTTTGATGTGGAGTTCTAGGTGCAGAAAAGTTGTGTGAAATGCCATGCTTTGCACAAAACAAATCAAAGTCAAGTTGATCAAACTCCCTACCATGCTCACTTCTAATAGATGCATTAGGTAAATTTTTCAAAGTTTGAAAATCTTTGAAAATTAAAATAAAGCTTCAGTTTTGTCTCTAATAAACATCACCCAAGTAAATCTAGAATAATCATCTATTATAACAAGCATATACCTCTTACCTTTTGGGGTCTGAACTCTCATAGGACCACACAAATCCATATGTAACAGTTCTAAGGGTCTAGAAGTACTTACAAAGTTCTTTGGCTTGAATGAGCTTCTGGTTTGCTTACCTTGTACACATGCTTTGCAAACGTCATCATCTGAAAATTTATGTGATGGTAAACTTCTTAACAAATCCTTTGATATGAGTTTATTCAAGGTATGTATACTAATATGCCCAAGCTTTCTGTGCCAAAGCTTTGAATATTCCTTCAAGGCCTTGAGGCATTTTAGCTTGTCACCTGCAACACTGTTAGTACTCATAGCATATAGATTATATGATCTAGGAGCAGTGAGTATGCAATCACCAGATTTCTCATCTTGCACCACACATCTCCTTGTCAAATATAGCTTTATAACCTTTATCACATAACGGAGAGATACTAAGCAGATTATACTTAAGTCCATCTACCAGATAAACATTAGAGATAGAGTTAGTAGAACCATTACCAATACTACCTATACCAATGATATTGCATTTTGCTTTGTCACCAAGTGTGATTGTTCCTCCAGATTTTTCTGTAAGTCCAGTAAAGAGAGACTTATTTCCACTCATATGTCTGGAATATCCACTGTCTAATATCCATTTATGATCTTTCAAGGACTTGGTGACATCCTGCAAAAATAAATCATTGCCTCAACAGCCTGTTAGACCAAGTGCAGAACTTTGAGTCATACTCAGAATCAGCCATGTTTGGTGGCCTAATTTCATTTGGAACCCAAATCTGCCTAACCTGTCCCTTAAGCTGATAAGGATAAGTATTCCTCATAATGTGAGGTTCTGATCTTCTGAAGGGACAAGTTAATCTGACATGACCAATTTTTCCACAGTAATGACATTTTGGAGAATGTCTGCTACTAGATTTGACAAAAGTAGTTTGGCTTTTCTTTGGAAAATTTGGATTATAGCCAATCCCACTTTTATGCATTGATTTCAGACTTCCTCCAAGAATGAGATTCAGATTATGTTTTGAGCCTGTAAAACTAGCTATGACCTTCTTAGACTCTTGAAGTTTCTCAGTCAAAGAACAGATTTTTTGTTCTAAATTCTTAGAATGAGTCTTTAGATCAACATATCTTTCAGCCAAAAGAGTGTTTTGATCAACAACCTCTTTTATCTTTGCCTTCAAGGCTTTGAACTTGCTGTCGAAGGCCTTGAAGTCCTTTTCAAGCTTTGTCTTAGAAATTCAACAGTTTTGTTGGTAAAAACTACGTCCAGATTTTCTTTTACCTGCTCATGAATCTTTATCTTTAAAGCAAAAATCTCATTTCTATAACTTTCCTCATTTAAAAACATACTCTTGAGAATTCAGGAAGCACATCAGAAGGACTAGTAAGTAGATTTTTAACCATATCTTCAATATGTCTGTCTCATGATTTTTCCTCATCATGCTTTTCATGAAGCATAAGTTTGCTTGATCTTCTTCTGTGTCTGAGTCACTTGATGAATCAAAATCACTCAAGGAAGCCATCATGGCTTTCTTCCTTCTGTTGTCACTATCTTTCTTCTGAAAGTTCTTGTTCTTCTTCTTTTGTGGACGGTCCCTTACTAAATGATCTGCATCACCACACTCAAAACAATTCATTATTTTAGTTTTATGTGACTGTGATGAAGGTTTACCTTTGTAGTCCTTGCTGCCTGAAGGTCTTGATCTCTCTCTGTTGTAATCCCTGTTACCAGAATTTCTTTTCTTCTTGAGAATCCTGGCCAAGGCCTTGGAGATCAATCCTAAAGCCTCTTCATCATCATGCTCGTCTTCAGTCTCAAGGTTTTGAGACTTTTCACTGTCTTTTGCCTTAAGTGCTAAGTTCTTGATGTTTTCACTCAAATCACCTTCCACATCCTTCATAGACATTTCATGAGTGAGAAGCTTTCCTTGTAGATCATCTAGCTGAAGAAGACTTAAATCCTGAGCCTCCTCAATGGCTGTTGTCTTTGGCTCCCACTTGGCCTTTGGTAAGCTTCTCAGAATTTTCCTCACCTTCTCCTCATTTGAGAACTTCTTTCCCAATGACTCCAGATTATTCACCACATTAGTGAATCTTTTAAACATCTCCTTGATGGTCTCATCTGAATTCATCTGGAATAACTCATATTGCCTCAGAAGTATGTTGATTTTGGTCTGCTTAACCTGGCTAGTTCCTTCATATGTCACCACCAGTTTATCCCATACTTCTTTGGCACTCTTGTAATTTGACACTCTGTTGAACTCATCTGCATTAAGAGCACAGTATAACAGATTCATGGCTTTGTAGTTTTCTTATACCTTCTCCAGTTAAGTAACTGAAATATTTTCCTCAGACTTGATACATCTGACTCCATCAATTGTAGTATAGTACTCATGAGGACCATTCTGAACTACTGACCACAATTCCATGTCTTGATCTATGATGAACATCTTCATCAATGCCTTCCAGTGCATGAAGTTATCACCACCGAACAATGGAGGTCCGTTGGCTGCCCTTCCTTGTGAGAATCCACCATCTCCTACATTACTCATAGTCATCAGATTATTAGATCTATATCAGTGACACAAGCTCTGATACCAATTGAAAGTGTGTAATGTAGACTAATTACAGGACCTAAATACTCTAGAACGGGGGGGGGGGGGGGTTGAATAGAGTATGGAAACTTTTTGCAAAACTCAGAACTTAACAGATTAGCTTTGTGTGAAACTCAAATCTCAAGGCCTTGATATTTTAGAAAACTGTCTGAAACTTTCAAAGGCAAAATAGAAAGTTTCAAGGCCATGAACTATTACCAGTTCTAAGCAGCTTATAAAGCCTAGTTTGATTTGAGTTGTGTGCAGAAGATAATAATAAAACTGTAAAGTAAAGAACACAAAGCAATTTATAGAGTTCAGTCCCAATGGACCTAATCTCTGCCTGAGGGATCTAATCCCACCAGGATTAGGCAAACACTTCTTATTACTCACACAGAAACAACCCTAGATCTTCAAGCCTAAGTGATTTTCCTTACACCTATACAACTTGTGGTTCCAAACCTATCTAGTCCCAGCTACTAACTGTTGAGCTAACAAGAACCTCTTGTTTTTCACTTGAACAACCAACCACTAGGTTAAGTGAGGTTTAAGATATTTAAAAGATACACAGATTACAAAACAAGTGAATAACACAGTAGAAGAGATAAGCTATTGAAGCCTGGATGTGTTCTTCTGAAAACTGGAATGACTTGTTCTTCTGAAATCTGGAATTGAAGCTTGAATCCCTGCATGTTTGAATGAATGATCTCCCACGAATTTGTCACACTTCTCTGAGTATTCTGCAAGCCTATAACTTTCAAAATTCAAACCAGTCTCTTTTATCCACAGCTGCAACTGAATGAGAGATTTTAGGATCTCAGTTCCTACAAATCCTCCTTCTGTTTTCAACTTTAATTCAAACAGCTCTAAGTGGATATCCGTTGGAGTTTGTTGAGATTGCTCTTGCACGTTAACAAACCTGCAACAACAGTAAAACACAGCAACAACAAAATCCAGAAATATAACAGTACTATGACTATTTGGTTTTCTAGTTTCTGATAAAACTGGTTAAAAGATTAGAACAGTAATCTGTTTAACTTCTGACACATATAAATCATGAAAAACAAGTTTAAGACTCTTAGAAGTCAATGAATAATCACAATAATAAGAATCACAACCTGCAAGAAAGAATCAACTTAGTTCTGTAAAAACTGTTTGCAGCTCAAGGCACATCTCAAGGCCTTGAAGCTCTGAACCTACTTCACAGATATTTAAAGTTAAATCCAGAAAATTTTGATCTCCCTGTTCTGATCATCTGCAATTATGTTATATATGTATATAATGTAAAACAAGAATATATTCAGCAAAACCCTGATCTGCATGATCAGATATCCAATCTGCAACACAAACTTGTTAGAAAATTCAGCAGAATAAGAATGACTCTCAAGGCTTTGAAGCTCTTTCAGTATCTCAAGGCCTTGGAGTATTTGAAATGCTTTGCTGCCAATGTCTTTGTCTTTGTATTTCATCACTCAAAACAATTACCTTCCAAAATACATTCAATGGTCTTTGAATCAACAAACGCGATGTGAGCAATTTTGTGCCATGGAACCACGACGAGGAAAAAAAATTGTGTTAGAATGCAGGGCATGGGAGTACTATAATCGTGTTTTAGTTTGTATTAATGAAATACATCCGTTTTCCTTTTATTCAAATCCAAATATTTTCAGTTATGGATAAATTCAAATTCATCCGGTTTTGAAAAGTCATATGAACCATATTCTCAGATACATGCAACCGAGATCGGTGTCTCTTGATAACACTCTAACGAAATGGGACGTTCTAATTAATCATAAAATCGATTATTGGTTTACTATTCATTTTTTTAATATGAGAACGTTATGTAAAAATCTTAATATAAATTTTTTAGTTCACAATGGTTCACACGCGTAAGCGCCATCTATTTGCAGGACGTAGATTGTGTTAGTATAAATCAGTCAGTACGTTCATTTAGATTCTTATACTTGAAAACACAGGAAAAAAATTCAACGAAAAAAATGTAATCAGAAAATCTATTTCAAATATGAAAAATATTAAGTTGTTTTTTCTATCGTTTAGGGATGTTGTAGTAGCCGAGTCAGTTTTTGTCACCCATAAGTGTTAACCAAAACACCCACACAAACAAGCCTATACCTAAAAAAATGGCCCATTGAATTTGAAGGAGGCAGGCCCGTCCGTGAATTTACCACATAGTCCCTACATGAGGGTATGCACGCAATTATTGAGTTAACTGTGGAAACACAGACGGTTATATGAAACTGGGGGCCAAACAAATAGAATGCAGAATCTAGGGGGCGAATAAATAGAAAGCATAAACTAGGGGGAGGTTGAAATCGTTCGCGCAAAGCTGGGTTGGGGCCCTTGGGCGTGGTCCTTGTTTAGGGGGATTTGACATTTGTTCAGTACTGAAGCATTCTCCTCTTCTTTCCCCTTCCTCTCTCTGTTTCCTCTCTCTCTTCCTGTTTTTTTCTGATGTGTGCGTGAGGTGAGATAATGGGGCTAAAATTGTGTGGTGTGTATAGTTAGGACTTAAGTTTAGTGTTTGGATTGGGTAGAAGTGGGGTATTATTTGTGAGGATAATTGAGTCATTTCAACAGTTTAAGGTTACCAAATAAGAAAATGATGGGAAAGAGTTGGGACGTCCCACTAAGGAAATTGGTGGGGAAGAGCTGAGACTGAGTGGTAGGTCCCATTTGAGGTGCACCCATTGTGGCTAGAAGGGTCACACAATTATTTTTTTTTTCGGAAACTCGAGAGGGGAGATCCAAGCAAACAAACTGAGACTTGAGAGGGAAGATACTCAAAGTCCTCCCCTTTCACTCAGGAGCAATGCAAATAAATTCTACACATGCGCAGGAACAATAACTCGTCCATGGAAAACCATGTGGGTGGTTTCCAAACCCATGGCGGACTTTCAGGTAGGGTATTTTGTTTATCTTCACAAGGTAAGAAAATGAAATGGATTCTTGATATCGGAGCAATTGATCATGTTGTTTGTAGTCCAGATTTACTCACAACTCGAATAAATTTAAGAAACAAGTCAGTGGAGTTACCATACAACTCTGTTTCCAATGTCACAACCATGGTCGAGAAGGACAGACCCTGACCCGACAAAAACCGGATTGATATGGCCCAAAAAGGGCTGAAAGCACAAGGAAAACCGAGCTGTCCATGATAGATCGACCGGAGAACGGTCTGTATCGTAGGGAAACGAAAGCACCGGCATTTTGCCATCCGAGACTAGACAAACCCCATAAGAGATTAAAAATAAAGGCCGACGGAGCCACCATTTCAGGTTGGCCACTCCTCCTAAAGATGTAAAGATTACTTAAGTATTGGCTCTGACCTCTCTCTAGTTCTAGAGAGATATACCACGACCTCTTTGGCGGTGGGTTCGTCGGTCATTTTTGGTCTCTGTGGGGTTCGTTTCTTCTCAAATGGCTCTTCTTCGGTGCTTCGATCCCCATTTGCTACAGGCCGTCTCGGGTCAATTCGTCTAGGGCTTCTCTCTGTTTTGTCCCTGCGAACAAACGAACCAGAGAGAGACCTGTTGGGGAATCCGGGCACAAAACACGACTAAATCAACCAAGTCGTAGCGGAAGCAAGTAACCCAAAGAATCAAACTTTCCCCACGAATATGCAACTAAACGGAGAGCACCACAATTGCAAGTAGACAATAAGCTAAAAACGAGACAAGACAATTTTTAACGAGGAAAACCCGAAATCGGGAAAAACCTCGGAGCCACTCTCGACTCAAATACTTCCACTAAATCAATAGTAGGATCAACACATACATCTCTAGCAAGCTAGAAGCTCAACCAAGCAAGAAAAAACCATTCGTTGCTTTCAAATACATCTAGATAATAAAATCTAGGCTAAACAAGAGGAGATACTTAGGAAGCTCTAAATCAAGATCCAACTGGTAGATGTTTTACTTACCTAGCCAGGAGAAAGCTCCTAAAATTTCAGCTCAAACCGAGCAGAATTGACCGTTGAATCTCTCCCGGAAGTTTGCAGGTCGAAGCCTTTAACAAACCCAGCAGCAGCTGTTTTTCCCGTAAGCTTCCTCACTCTCACTACTGTTGAGACCAGCCACCAACCACACATAAATGTGTGAAACAAACCACAACACTTGGATGGAAACTTGCCACCTAGACCTTTCCAAGTAACATGGAATTCAAATTGAATTCCCTTGCAGCTCACAACCTGGAGACAACCAGTAAATGGATTTACCTTTTTTTTACCTTTTTTTTATTATTCTTTTTCATTAATTCTCTCATGAGAATTAATCTGGTGTGGCGCGTTCACCATATGCGGTTGACCCCACACCAACATTCTCTCCCTCCACCTCATATGGTGGACTCCATACCCGCGATGGTTCTACACACTTCAAGCTTCGCAACCGGTATGGACATCGTCATCATATCAGCACCATTGTCGTCGATGTGAATTTTCACAAGTTCAACCGACTTCCCATCCAACACATCCCGTATCCAATGATACCTCAAATCGATGTGCTTGGATCTCGAGTGAAAACTCGAGTTCTTGCTGAGATGGATAGCACTCTGACTGTCACAGTACAGAGTATACTTCTCTTGCTTCAAACCCAGCTGTTGTAAAAGCTTCTTCATCCAAAGCAACTCCTTGCAACCCTCAGTAGCTACAATAAACTCAGCCTCAGTAGTAGACAATGCAACGCATTTCTGCAACCTAGACTGCCACGACACTGCTCCCCCTGCAAAAGTGTTCAGATGCCCAGACGTAGACTTCCTCGAATCGATATCCCCAGCCATGTCAGCATCCGTGAAACTAACAAGAGTAGGATCACCATTACCAAAGCAAATACACAACTGAGAAGTACCCCTGAGATACCTGAATATCCACTTAACCGCAGACCAATGCTCTCTACCAGGATTGGAGAGAAACCGGCTGACAACGCCAACCGCGTGAGCTATGTCCGGCCTCGTACACACCATTGCGTACATCAAACTACCCACCGCAGACGCATATGGAACCGACATCATGTCTTCCTTCTCTGCCTCTGTCTTGGGACTCTGCTTTGAGCTCAACTTGAAATGACCTGCAAGAGGTGTACTAATTGCCTTTGCCTGGTCCATATTGAACCTCTTCAGGACCTTCTTAATGTAGGAATCCTGAGATAACCAAAGCCTCTTGGCTTTCCGGTCTCGCGAAATTCTCATAATCAGAATTTTCTCCGCGGACCCCAAATCCTTCATCGCAAAGGATTTTCCCAACTCCTTCTTCAATCTCGCAATGTTGCTGGCATCACGACCAACAATCAACATGTCATCGACATACAGAAGAAGAATGATCGAATCACCGTCAGAGAAATTCTTCACAAGCACACAATGATCTGAAGTTGTCTTCTTGTATCCATGCTCCCCCATGAATGAGTCAAACTTCCTGTACCACTGCCTTGGTGCCTGCTTCAAGCCATACAGACTCTTCTTCAGCTTGCAAACCAGATTCTCCTTTCCCTGAACTCTTAAACCCTCCGGCTGTTCCATGTAGATCTCCTCCTCCAAATCACCATGAAGGAACGCAGTCTTGACATCAAGCTGCTCAATCTCCCGATCTCTGCTGGCAGCTATACCTGGAACAACCCGGATAGACGACATCTTCACCACCGGTGAGAATATCTCTTTGTAGTCTACTCCTTTCTTCTGCTTGAACCCTTTCACAACCAAATTTGCTTTATACCTTGGTTCTGAGTTCTCAGACTTGTAACCTGTAGACCCATCTGTTCTTGAGTGCTCTCTTACCCTTAGGCAACCCCACCAACTCATAGGTGTTGTTCTCATGTAAGGACCGCATCTCAGATTCCATGGCTTTCAGCCATTTCTCTTTCTTATCATTTGTCATGGCCTCATCATAGCTCTCTGGCTCCCCCTCATCCGTGAGTGTCACATACTCATACGGAGAATACTTTCGATAGGGTTGCCGATCTCTGCTAGATCTCCTCAACTCCGTAACAGCAGGAGCTGGTGGATCTGGAGGTACCTCCTCATCCTGTGCATCTGCCTGATCATCAACTAGAGGTGGATCAACATCACCTGCATCACCCTGATCATCCTGCACTATCTCATCACCATGCTCTGCTGGAGTAGGAACTGGACTCATGTCCACGAAATCATCACCATCAGCCTGAGGCTTATCACATCTATCAATGTCCTCAATAGTCTGATCTTCGAGAAATACCACATCTCGGCTCCTGACAATCTTCTTAGTAACTGGATCCCATAGCCGGTACCCAAACTCTTCATGGCCATAACCCAGAAAGATACACTGCTTGGATTATCCTCAAGCTTTGATCTTTCATCTTTCGGGACATGTACAAATGCCCGACACCCGAACACTCTCAAGTGATCGTAAGACACATCTCTACCTGTCCAAACTCTGTCAGGTATATCTGTCTCCAAAGGAACTGAAGGAGAGAGATTGATCAAATCCACAGCTGTTCTCATTGCCTCACCCCAAAAGGTTCTTGGCAGCTTTGCCTGTGACAACATACATTTGATCTTCTCAATCATGGTCCTGTTCATCCTTTCTGCTACACCATTATGTTGTGGGGTCTTGGGAGGTGTCCTCTGATGCTTAATCCCATGGTTCCTGCAATACCAGTGAAAGGAACCCTTGTACTCACCGCCATTGTCAGTCCTGATGCACTTCAATGGCTTTCCTGTTTCCCTCTCAACACTAGCATGAAACTCCTTAAACACATCAGCCACTTGATCCTTACTCAGAAGAGTGTATGCCCACACTTTCCTTGAATGATCATCAATGAAAGTGACAAAGTATCTCGCACCACCAAGTGTTCTTGTCTTCATGGGACCACAGACACCAGAATGTACCAGTTCTATAATAGCAGACTTTCTAGAACCATAAGAATGCTGAAAACTCAACCTGTGTTGCTTTCCAGCCAAAAAATGAGTACAATGCTTCAAAGGATTACCTTTAATACCAGGGAGCTGCTCTCGCTTGGTTAGGACATCAAGTCCTTTCTGACTCATGTGACCCAGTCTCTTGTGCCACAACTCTGTAGAGGAATCATCAACTGCATTTACCACTGAACTGGTAAGCTTAGCGTGCATCACATACAGTGAACACTCCTTCATCCCTCTAGCAACAACCAGCGAGCCCCGAGTAAGTCTCCATTTCCCATCACCGAAATGATTGCTATACCCGTCTTCATCAAGCTTCCCTGCAAAAATCAAATTCAGCAAAATATCTGGAACATGTCTGACATCCCTGAGAACAAGCTTGATTCCTGTGTTAGTCTCCAGGAAAACATCACCCATGCCATTGATCTTTGACACATCGTCATTCCCCATCTTGACCACACCATAGTCACCTGGTCGGTAAGAGGAGAAGAACTCCCTCCTTGAGGTAACATGAATGGATGCCCCGCTGACAATAACCCAGCTGCTGCTCTGACAAGCTATACTCACGACATTCTCCTCACAGACAATGAGAGTATCATCCTTAGTCGTCGTTGCAACTGTCTTCTCATTCTTGTTGTCTGACCCTTGTTCTTCAGCTTCCTGCACTCTTTCTTCATATGTCCCATACCTCCACAATGGTAGCATTTCACACTTTTCTTCCAATCACTCGACTGGCCTCTCGAGTTGTTCCTGTTTTTCTTAGGACCCCTGTTGTGACTTCTCTCTCTATCATGTTTCTTTTCTGAAACCAGTGCCTCAGCCTCCGAGTTCATGCCTGACTCGGACCGTCTAGCTTCTTCATTCAACAAGCTATCCTTGACCATGTCATTAGTCAACTTTCCATTCGGAGCTGAATTGCTGAGAGCCACTGTCAAAGTTTCCCAACTATCCGGCAAGCTACTGAGAAGAAACAATGCCTGAATCTCATCATCAAATACAATCCGCATCGCCGTCAGCTGATTCATGAGCTCCTGAAACCTGCTCATATGCTCAGACACACTCTGGCCATCCCTGTACCTCAAATTCACAAGCCGCTTCATGAGGTGCATCTTGTTCTGAGCTGTCTGTCTCTCATACAAAGATTCAAGCTTTTTCCACAAAACGTCCGCTCTTGTCTCTTTGGCGACGCTGTGAACAACGCTTTGGTCAATCCACTGTCTGATAGTGGCCACAGTCTTCCTATGCAATGTGTCCCATGCTTTGTCTGTCATAGTGGCCGGCTTCGAAGAATCACCTTCGACAGGATCATACAAGTCCTTACAAAACAAGAGATCCTCCATCCTTGGCTTCCTAATAGAATAATTTGACGAAGTTAACTTTATCATCGTGCCACCAACACTATGCTCATCTATTTTAGTCAACGCTACAACCGAGCCAACAACAATCAATCTGGCTCTGATACCACTTGTTGGGGAATCCGGGCTCAAAACACGACTAAATCAACCAAGTCGTAGCGGAAGCAAGTAACCCAAAGAATCAAACTTTCCCCACGAATATGCAACTAAACGGAGAGCACCACAATTGCAAGTAGACAATAAGCTAAAAACGAGACAAGATAATTTTTAACGAGGAAATCCCGAAATCGGGAAAAACCTCGGAGCCACTCTAGACTCAAATACTTCCACTAAATCAATAGTAGGATCAATACATACATCTCTAGCAAGCTAGAGGCTCAACCAAGCAAGAAAAAACCATTCTTTGCTTTCAAATACATCTAGATAATAAAATCTAGGCTAAACCAGAGGAGATACTTAGGAAGCTCTAAATCAAGATCCAACTGGTAGATGTTTTACTTACCTACCCAGGAGCAAGCTCCTAAAATTTCAGCTCAAACCGAGCAGAATTGACCTTTGAATCTCTCCCGGAAGTTGGCTGGTCGAAGCCTTTAACAAACCCAGCAGCAGCTGTTTTTCCCTTCCTTTTCCCGTAAGATTCCTCACTCTCACTACTATTGAGACCAGCCACCAATCACACATAAATGTGTGAAACAAACCACAACACTTGGATGGAAACTTGCCACCTAGACCTTTCCAAGTAACATGGAATTCAAATTGAATTCCCTTGCAGCTCACAACCTGGAGACAACCAGTAAATGGATTTACCTTTTTTTAACCTTTTTTTTTATTATTCTTTTTCATTAATTCTCTCATGAGAACTAATCCAGTGTGGCGCGTTCACCATATGCGGTGGACCCCACACCAAGAAGACTAGGCTTATCCACCGTGGGAGAGGAGGTGGTTTCTTTCTACAGAACTAGAGAAATGTCAGAGCCTATACTTTAGTTATCTTTATATCTTTTGGGTCTCCATAATTTCCTTTAGCATTTTGGTTATTGGTTTCGAGTATTTGGATTTTGTTCACTCTATTATACTCAGATATTTTTATATGTGATAAAATCGCAAGCTGAACTCCACAACATCTCTAATAACTGTTTTTTTCCCTCGTTTAGGCAGCAATAAATTAAATACAAGTCATTATCAAACAAACACCCACTACAGGAAATCGAGGATACACCAGCGGTTGAAACCGCTGGTAGAATAGTCAAAAACCGCTGGCAAATATTTTACCAGCGGTTCGACAAACCGCCGGTAGCGTTCGGGAATCCGCTGGTGTATCTCCGCTGGTGAAAGTGTAGCCAGCGGTTTCAACAACCGCTGTAGCAGGTGTTATATACCGGCGGTTTAAAAAACTGCTGGCATTTTTTAGAAACCGCTGCCCCAGGACCCAATCTTCCAGCAGTTTTCACAGGCTACTACCTTACCTAAGCTAACTGCTGGTATATTCCCACTTCTACCAGCATTTGTTCCAAAGAAACATCAATACAATCCAGCCAAATTAGGGGGATATTTGGGAGAGCTTTTAGTATCATCAAACAACAACAAGAATGAATGGTGAACAAAATATCACTCAATCTTATAAATGTCTTTTAATCCAAACAATAATGAACTACAATTTTGTCTCATAACAATAACGGTACAATTACAAGTTGTTGAGATATCAAATGGACCCAACAAATTACTAACAAGATATTGTAGATCGCGTGGCTTCCAAAAATATACGTAGCGTTCATATTGACTTCTTAAGTGTTGGCCATTTTCGTCAAAGTTAGTATTCCTGTCAGATTGGAGGAAAGTACAATTAGTTAAACATGCAGTAATAACTTGCAGTCGAGGCAAAATGGAGCAACGTGTAGCAAGGACAATGCTAAGAACAAGTTGGAAATTAAGTAATGCTCATTTCTAAATAACTAGAGATCATCAAATGGAAATAATGATGAATCTGAACCACGTCCAGATAAGCAATAACACAAACACCAGTCTGAAAAAGAAATTGCTTTTCCTTAGCAAGGGAAAGAACCAAAATTATCAATAGAGTCCAGCGTGACTCAGCATTCATAACTAATACGAATACCAATTTTTCCTTCGTCATATGATCTAGAGAACCAACATTATTCTTCACCCATCATGACAGACATGAAAACGTAAAACATATTTTTCTTGTAAATATCAAGGACAAAGGACAACCCTTAAGTTGTTAAGTATCGCAAAGAGACTATTATATGATATAGAAGTGACGCTAAACCATATTACTCTAACGTAACCGTAGCATTATAGACATATTCAAAATGGGCATCAATTTTCATGCCCTTGAAAAGAAAAGATGGTTAAAGGAAAAAAAAAAAAACATAAATCAAGTTACCTTGGTTTCTCAACGTGCCCTTCAGAAGTTAGACGTTGCTATCCATTTGAGGCCCCAACACTAGCATTCGGTGACCTCATGACTGCCTTCCAGCTGCTGTTGAAAGAGAGGAAAGAGCAGATAAGTCTCAAACTAAACTTGAAATCCAATAGGCCTTCCAATGAGATGGAAGATAATATAAGCTTCAAACTTTGAAATGCTTTGTGTACTACCTCAACCTGAATTCTTGAATTCTAAATGAGTACATCCTGAAGCTAAAATCATGAAAGACAATTACTAGAGCACACAATTTGGCAACAAAATCACATCGGATAGTAAAAGCCAAACATGTTTCAGCATATACTAAGTTTATGTGCTGATCATATGCGACCACTTAACAACCCATTCAACATGTAATATTATGAGATCATCAAGAATATTGAACCACATCAAGATCAGTAATGATATCAAACCATTTTGAAGATAACTCATAAGTCAGTAACCACTCACACCAACTCTCAGTGAACCCACTCACACTATGACTCTTTTGCAGCTCCTGTTGAGGAGAGAAAATAACTTTAGTAAGAAATCACATAGAAATGGAAAGAGAATTTGAGAGGGGAGAGTAGAAAAGGGTCAAACTTGTCTTTAAATCCAATAAACCCTTCTTTGTGATGTCCGATTATATCCTTTATGCTTCAGTTATATCATTTATGCTCGGAAACGTGTTCTTGGTGTAAAATGAGCAACTCCTCAAATTACAATCGTGAGAGATAATTAATATAGAGACAATTTAGTACCAGTAACACATCAGATAGTAAGACCAAGCTTGTTTTAGTATTATAAGTGAAAGGTGGTGATTAAATACTGTCCTATGTGTGAGACAGTGTACCAACAAAAGAATCCAACAATTCTATAAGACGAGTATGGCAATGTACAAATGAAAATGTTGTAAGAGCCTGTACCTTTAATATAATATTTTTTTTGTTCAAAGCGGTAGATCCGGCCCGGTCTCAGGAGGGCGTAGTCCATCACTAGCTTTGTAAACTTATGTCTGGCTCCTGCAGTAGTCAATACCTTTCTTAATTAAGCTAAATAATGCATCCCACATTCTTACAGGTGACAATTCCAACACTCCATGCTCTTACAAGCCAAACTTGCTCATTAACAACAGAAGAGATTCAGAGAGGGGTGAGCTGAGAAGTCCCACACTTAATGTTTTATCATATAACCACACATTTGAGTTTCTTAATTCTATGCTTCAAGCTTTTTTCCTTCCCTGACGAACTAAAGTATCCACAAAGTGAACAACTCGAAGCAAATATAGAAGAAACTTACAAAAGCAGGACAATATGATTCTGGCGATTATTTGTTGCCGCTTAACGATTCATTCAATAAGTGCTCTGCATGAAACAAATTGTAATTCACATAATTTCAGCTATGATCACTTAATATGAAAAGAAAGTTCAAAGACAGAGTATCGATCGAAAAGTGTGGTATACCGAACAAAATGAACCCATACAGTAGAAGCCTTTTCAATTGAACTTTATTGAGTATGCCATGACCACAAAAAATTAGTAAGATTTCTTATCTGTTATTTAATTTGAGTAAGAACAGAAAACATTAGCAAAGTCAGATTATTTGGCTAGCTAGAACTGAGAAGCAACAAAATAAAAATAACTTTGTTACCTACTTTTACCCTTTTCTATCAAGCATTTTAACAAACAGTTCAACTGCATCTCTTTTAAGATACATACAAAACCAGATGTAAGAAATGCTTAAATCTTACTTCAGAGGTAGATGATTCAAGTTTATCTGCTTACTATACTTCCGGAAAGTCCTGCTTACCAAAAAGAAATCAACATCAGCACACAAGGGAATTTCAGAGAGATGGCTACAGAGATGTGAATCACAAGATACGTTGTGATACTGAGTACCAAGTTGTTAGGGCTCCATGAGTGAATAATCTTTAGAATTCAAAGCTTTGAAATCAAGCAGTTCCTAATTTGGAAGAATTAGAAGCCTGCAGGTCGAAACTTTGAGATCCAAGTCGTGCATAAAGCCCTAGACAATACCGAGCAGTTATGGAGAAGAAGATACATGAAAATCGTAAACGAAACCGTACCTTGGCTGATATTTGTAAGAAATCCATCCTCACTCAGAAATCCTTATTTGCACTGAATGTCGGAAGTCGGAACCCATATAATGGTCGATTTCTATATAGAGCGTACACCCCTTTCAGATCAATTGACGTAGGGAGAGGGACAGGGAGAGGGAGAGGGTGAGGGAGAGTAGATCGATTGACGTAGGGAGAGGGAGAGACCCGGTAGAGCTCGAGTTTAGGATCGTGTTTGGGGACGGAGATTTCTGGTCTCGGTGGGAGTGGGAGGGGGAGGGAATAATGGGTTAGGGTTGAGAATTGGGGGGAAGTTTGCCGCCCCATTTTTTCACTCTGCCGCAAACGAGTGAAATGTTTTTATTTGAAATGTTAACTTTACTCTTTGACTATTTCTTTTTTTTTAAAAAAAAAAAAAAAAAAAAAAAAAGTAAATACTCTTTGACTTTTTTCTCCTTATGGTTCTATGGTCTAGTGCTTAAGAGTTTGCATTTTAAATTGAACAATCTGGTTCCAATTCTTGTTAGAAGTATTTTTGTTTGCAAAAAAAATAAATAAAAAAATAAAAATTAGTACTATTTATTTTATTTTATAAATTTTGCAAATTATTAATCTGGATTTTTTCTATTTCAGGCTTACAATTTATTTTTACATTTTATTTGCAAGGATTGAGACGCCAGTCGAGCGGTTGGCCACAATCGATAATCCAATATGATCAAATTGATTTCATTAGTAGAGATTAATTGTCCATTTGCGTGATGCGTCATATTGACAGTCAAATTCTATCAATTAGAAGTTCGGTTAAGTTCATCACAGGAGATTGAAAGTTTCATAATTGAAAGTTTGATTATGTTAAATATAGAGATTGATATTTAGCGGTGAGTAACAACTGGTAGTCGAATATGGTCAATTAGAAGTTCGACCAAGTTCATTATGAGAGATCGATATTCTATTTGACCGAGAAGCCATATTTAATAGTCTAATTTGGTCCATTAGAATCTTGACTGACTTAAGTAGCAGAGATCTGTAGTATATTTGACCAGTATATCATAAGTCATAGTCTAATTTGATCAATTGTCCTTATGACTAAGATCAACAACTCAATTGAAAAGTTAGTTGCAATTGAAAGTCCTAATTGCAATTGTATATTTTTGTTTATTACACAACATGTGTTCATATTCATTTTAGATGAACATGTGTTCAATTAAAAATTAATAATATTAAATATTAACAAAGAAATAAATATATTTTTTACCTATGTTAATATTTAATTATTATTTTTATCCTGATTACTGTCCAACAAATATGCATTACTACACATTCTTTAAAAATTAGATAAGGAATAAACTTAATGTTAACTTCTGGTTACAAGCTAAGTAAATGCACATCCTCTTTGCAGAAACAATTCAATTGTTGCCTTGGTGGTAAGAATAACTTGTACTGGGGGTGTAGGTTTGGAGTTCGAATCAATCATGGCACCTTCTATAGTTTTCTCAACGAAAAACCGCTGCCATAGGATAGCTTTTTACCAGCACTTACATAAACCGCTGGTAAATATATAATTCCGGCGGTTTCAAAATAACCGCTGGCATAGACATCAGCCTTTTCCAGCGATTAACCAACTTACCAGCGGTTACAGAAAATCGCTGGTGTAGGTGTCCTGTACCAGCGGTTTTGTGAATCCGCAGCTAGTAAAACCGCTGGCTTATCCTCGATTTCCTGTAGTGACCCAAACATGTTGTAGCCTGACCCTATAATAAAGCATAAATAACCAAAATCAAGATGTCCATGTACCACTCCGTTCCCTCTCTTCCTACACCTTGGAGAGGGCATGGAGATTAAGAGAAATATGCATTTGACCATCTTACCCCTACACCTTCACAACAATTACCTCCCTGTCCTCCTCTCTCTCTCTCTCTCTCTTCTATCTCTCTCCTCTCTATCTCTGCTTGATAACAACCACCAACACTACCACGGTACCACCACCAGTCCACCAGGAGGACAACCAATTAAATTACACATCCAAACAATGTTTAAAAAAGTTACATACCAGTATTCAACAACCAGATCTACACAGAGAATCGACGATTTACAGAGAAGGAGAAGAAGGAGGAAGAGGAGAGGAGGAGGAGGAGGCGAAGAGATCGAAGGGAACAAAGGTGAACAGAGAAAGACAGAGAGAGATGGATATGCACCGATCTCCTTCCTTGGAGACGACGGGAGGGAGACGACGACGGCGGCGACGGGAGGGAGGACGACGGCTGCGACCGGAGGGAGGACGACGACTGCGACGGGAGGGAGGACGACTGCTACAACGGGAGAGAGGGAAGACGGCGGCGGCGGCGGCGGCGGTGACGGGAGATGCTTCCTTTTCTTCAACCCACCACTTCTTCAACATCTCCTGATTTATTCGGTGGGGATTAGGGGTAGAGGAAGAAGCTGAGGAGGTGAAGCCCTCTAGGGTTTGGTGATGGTGTGGAGCTGTGGATAAACATCTCTCTGCTGATTTCATCCATCCCTCTCAAATGTGTGGTAGTGATTGAAATGTGTGAGATAGTGGTGGGGTTAGATAAGGTTGGTGGGAGTACTTTTTGTGAGGGTAAAATGGTCTTTTTGCATCCAAAAACTTGTCAAATGAGGAAAGTGGTAGCAAGAGAGGGAACGGACGAAAATAGAAAGTGGTAGGAAGAGAGGGAACGGAGTGGTATTCTTCTGCAAGTAGATGAATAAAGAAGCATGAATAAAAGTCAACATAAAGGAAACAATTTGAAGTCATTGACTTTCAAATTATTCTAATCAAAGTCAACTTCCATTACTTGGGCTATTGATGCCACTAGACCCAATTAAAGGACTAATAAAAATAACCCCCAATTAAAGGAAATTTCTTAGTTAACTGCAGATGAATCTCGATATTAGCCTCTAGCGTTTGGGATCGGACACAGCCATGACCGCAGCAAACTGTGCAGCCATTTCCATCTGAACCTTCATTTTATACAATTCGAGAAAAGCTTCCTCTGATAGTTCAACCTCCACTTGATCACCTTCATTGGACACATTACTGCCACCAGCATTCTGATTTATCTGCGGCCCCGAATCATCGTCTTCATCATCCAAATACTGCCCGGGCTTCACCTCATTCGTAGCGCAAGAAGTGTGCACGCGGTAGTCACATTTCGTGCAACTATAATTCCAATTCTTTGACTGCATCAACTGGTTACATATCCTGCAGCTATCATTTGACAATGCCTCTTTCTGTGGAGTGATATGAGAGAGGCTTAGCTCATGTGGATGAGATCTGTGGTTTGCCTTCCTTGGCAAGAAAGCGCAGTGCACGTGAAGATCGACCTCACAGGGAGCGCAAGAGTAGGAGAAGGAGTCTCCTGTCGCGCCACAGGCGTTGCAGATGAAAGCGCCTGAGCAGTAGGTGGGTGACGGGAATAGGATGAGAGGATGAAGAGAGTGGGAGGGGTGTTTGATGAAGCGGTTGGCGTTACCGCAGTGTTGGTGGAGGAAGAAGTTGCAGGTGAAGCAGGCGTAGACGGAGTCTAGGCACGGTGTCTGGCAGCCGGAGCACTGGAATTGTTGCCCTGGCTGGATTTGGTGGAGGTTTAAGGTGTGGGAGTGGCTGAAATGCTTGTACTCCATTTTCAGCCCTTTTTCTTTCTTTTTCGTTTGTGTGTTAACCACTTCGAGATTGTACCTTTAAGCAGTTTTAGAGGTAGATGGGTCAATATTCGAATGAGTTGTCAAGTAGGAACATGGCCTACTTGGCAGTTGACAATACAATAGTTGACTTAGTTTTTTGTTTTGTTTTATTCGCAAAAATAATGCGATGATTTAATACTGATTCAATTCTCAAAAAAAATACTGATTCAGCGCAAATGAGCAAGATACGAAGATGTCATATGCAACAATGATTATGCATACTTACCTTGAGATGACAAATAAGCGTAAAAGAAGTAAGTGATGGCAGTAATTAGGGTCTTTTTCTATGTGCCCACAGTTTTAGTGATGGCAGAACCACGGGATCACATTATTAGATTGGAATATGATATGGAGGATGACACTATACAAAATGATACGGCGAGGGTTTCTGAGCACCCCTGCCGTGCACAATGAATCTTCTCAGTTAGAATGTGCGGGACTCGAGAATCCGTGAACATTCATAACTCTTCGCGATGAAGTCAAAAGACCAGTTCCCGATATAATCTTATTAATGAAGACTACGTTACAATGTCATGATATAAAACTTGCATACGGTCTGCATTATCCGAGTGAGGGCCGAAGCGACTTTTCGCTTGTGTAATAAGATCAGGTAAAGTTAGAGATTCGTAATTACTCTAAATATCATATTAGTGGTTGGATTTCTAATGAGCAAGGACTGAAGTGGTTGTTTACATGGTTCTACGGGGACACGACTATGGAAAAAAGAGGTTGTTCGCGGAGCACGTTAGAAGGTCAAAACCCTGGACCGCGAATACCTTGGTTGGTGGTGGGAAATTTTAATTCAATTCAATTATGTCCAGCTCAAAGAAGATGGGGGAAATAACAATTAACTATTCCCTGATTAAATCATTTATGCAGACAATTGAGATGTGCGAGCTTGGGCTTTGTGGGATCTAAATTTAAGTGGCCTTACAAGCATGAGGATGGTAATCTGATTCGTGAACGGTTGGACAAGGATATGGCAAATGACAAATTTAGGGACAAATTCCCAGCAATAAGGGTTATTCATAGGGGGCTAGTAAATTTGGATCACCAAGCTATTTTGGATTCTATAAAGCCATTAGTGCACAACAATCGAAGGATAACACGACCATTTCAGTACGATTCGCGCTGGGTTAGAGACATTAGATATGCACCAGTAGATCGAAGCAGTTGGCTGGCAAGTGGTAACCTAGGTGATAGGCTTAGGCATACTGTGGTAACACTCAAGGAACGGGAAATAAACGAATTCGCTAATGTCAAAGTTCAGATAAAATATATGAAAGAGAAAATTCACTTTTTGAACCGGCAACACCGAACACAAGATGTGTCTAGTGAGGCGAACAGAGCCCAATTAAACTTAATAAATTATTCATAGCAGAAGAAGACATGTTGAGGCAAAGAAGCTGAGCTCTTTGGCTGAAACAAGTAGACCCAGAATACTAGTTTCTTTCACTAGAAAGCGTCAAACTAGAGATCTAGAAACAATCAGTGGACTTCAAAACACAAATGGAACGTGGGTGGAAGATCTTAACGAAATTCAACACTGTCTTCAAGCTCACGTTCGATCAGTTTTCTACTCGGACCAACAACATGTAACATGGGCAAGATTCTTCAGCATATCCCACATCTTTTCTTGGAGGAAGAAAGGGATAAGCTTGATGCCCCATATATAGGAGATTAGATCCGGAACTCGCTGAAAGGTATGAACCCACTTAAGGCTTATGGTATTGAAAATTATCCCACTATGTTTTACCAAAAACATTAGAACATCATTGGACAGGAGGTCACTGATGAATGTCTACGTATCCTCAATGGGGACAGTGAGTTGGGATAGTTTAATGTCACCTTAAGTGTGCTAATCCCTAAGGTCAAGCTAACACTTAAGCCCGAGTGACTTTCGGCAAATTACCTTATGCAAAGTGATCTACAAGATTATAGAGAAGGTGGTGGCTAATAGACTCAAAGACGTCCTTCCCAATTTGATTGGGAAGACGCAAAGTGACTTTGTACCGCAGCGACTTGCATCCTTCAAATTGATTCATTCAATGAAGACTTGCGTGAAAGGAAGAAAAGGGAATGTGGCTTTGAAGGTAGACATGTCAAAAGCGAATTGACATATTTCAATGGAACTATCTATTGGATGTCATGAAACAAATGGGAATTGGAGGTGCTTTTGCATTATTATTCGGAAATGCATAATTTCAGTTAAATTCTCCTTTGTGTTGAATGGAGAAGTGAAAGGTAGAGTTATAGCTGAAAGAAGCCTTCTCCAGGGGTGCCCGTTCTGGCCATATTTGTTTCTCTTCTGTAGTGAAGGTCTTTCACGAATAGTAACGCAGTTTTCATCTCTGATAATCTTACTGGAGTTAGAGCTTCCCGTGAGTGTCCCACTTGTTTTCAAGCTGATGACAGTATTTTTGTATAGGTGTTGATGAAAAAAATATTACATAGCTACTTTAAATTATTACAAATTACTAAAATGCGTGGGGTAAAGGATGAATCTACAAAAATCGGCGGACCTATTCTCTACAAATGTGAAAGAGGAAGATAAAGCAAGTCTCAACTCTCTTTTTGGTGTCCCGGAAGCTAATCAACATGATTAATATCTTGGACTTCCTACAAAAATTGGTAGGAATAAAAGTAACACCTTTAAATATTTGCTAGATATAGTTTTGCAAAAAACTAAAGAGTGGAAGGAGAAATACTTTTCTCTTGCTGGGAATTAAGTACTCTTAAAAGTTGTAGTCCATGCCATTCACAATTTTGCAATGAGATGCTTTATCCTACTGGTGGGTTCTTGCCAAAAATGGGGCAAGACATGAGGAATTTTTGGTTGAATCAAACGGACTTGGGACTCTAAAATGCCGGGAAGTTGAAGGGGGGCTTGGATTCAAAGATATTTTGGTTTCAATAAGGCCTTCTTAGCTAACAATGTTGGTGCCCATTCACAAACCCTTCGAGCTTGACAAGAAGAACAATAGAGAACAAATACCACATAGGAAGAAGCTTACATGCTCAACTGGGGAAAAACTCCTCCTTCGTCCGACACATTCTAACTGAAGGAATGAAGATTTGGAACAAGGGCCTCATTAGACAGATTGGCGCAGGTAATTCTACCTGTTTTTTTACAGACCCGTAGATCCCTAAGGGAGGGCTGGGAGGGTCCTTCAAAACCATCTCACCTAGTCGTGATGGGTGAAACCCCCTTGATCATGTATTCTACCTGCATTACTCACTTTCAATTTGTAGTTATATATAAATAAATAATATACAAGTAAAATATTTTGTGGGATACCTCATTTGGGATGGAGACAGTAGTCATAAAAGAGTTTCCGACCGCATTTGGAATACCTCTCCTAGGAACTGGGATAAGGAGCATTTCAATTTTTGTTTCCTCCTTTGTTGATTGATTGTGTTAACCGAATACCTATATCTCGGTAGAAAAATGAAGACCTACATATTTGAGCTCTTACAGAAAAATAATACATTCACTGTTAACTCTGCATATTCCATGATGGTTTCTTATGATAGAGCTCCTAAAGTTACTGCCAGATATCACTCTTTTCTTGATTCTTCTTGGGCTGATAATCCTTGGAAGGATTTTTGAAATATAAAAGTCCCCAGAATTTAAACTCTTTATATGGTTTATTTTAACAAATTCTATCCCCACTATAGAAAGGCTTCATACATTTAAAATCTATTCCGCTCAATCATGACTCCTTTGTCATTCTGCAAATGAATATCTTATGCAACTTCTCTCCAGTATCCAAATCATGAAAGCCAGCTTTGGAGAGCTATAGGTTTCCAAACACCAACAATTGTAGAGGATCTTGCAAACTATTTTAAATCCTTGATCTATGCTAGTTCCCTGCAATTTCCATATCGTTTAGCTACACTTTGGACGGTTTGGATTAGTAGATGTTGTGTCAAACCACCTCACGAACGAAGAACGAATAAAAGAAGAACACGCGTATCTGACGTGGTTCGCTAGCAAAATATTTGCTAACTACCTCCACGGCGGAAAAGCACTCTTTATTCACTTAAGAGGAACAATTACAATGTTTTGCATAAAAAACTAGTGACCCCTATGGTCCTTTTTATAGTTTTAGGAAACAACCAAACAAATAATGGACGGCAAACCAAGCCCCATAGGGAACCGCCTCACTATTGTTTCCTAACCTTCTCTGCCGTCATTGACTTTTATTCAACTACTAGATCAAATTTGTTTCATAGCCTTTGACTTTCAACAAGTTCAAGGCACTTAATCCAACAAATCTCCACCTTGCCTTGAATTCTCTCGTCAACAGCAGCTGCTCCTCTTCTCGTAAATAAATCTACGTCTTCACCGCACCCGATTGTCTCTCGTCACAGAGACTCACTGGACCCCCACCGGGTCTGACATGGCCCCTAAGGGCCTCACTGGATCAAGATGTAGAGAAATTCCAGACAATGCTGGAACTTGCTCTCCGGAACTGGCTTTGTGAACATATCCGCGGGGTTGTCAGCAGTCCCCACCTTCATCACCTTGATCCTGCTTTCAGTACTCATAAAATGATACCTGACGTCAATATTCTTGGTCCTTTCATGATGAACCTGGTCCTTAGTCAAGCAAATCGCACTCAAGCTATCACAGTAGACTATCGCCTGATCTTGATGTAGCCCTAGATCATTGACCATTCCCTTTAGCCAAATTGCCTCCTTTGCTGCTTCCGTTAGAGCCATATACTCCGCCTCCGTGGTGGACAAAGTCACCGTTGGCTGTAGCGTCGCCTTCCAACTCACAACAGATGCTCCCAGAGCAAATACGTAGCCTGTCACTGATCTTCTACTGTCAATATCCCCTGCATAGTCCGCATCCGAGAAACCAGCTACCAAGATGTTTTCACGTGACCCATAGCATAGGCCAATGTCTGACGTACCCTTAAGGTACCTGAATATGCGTTTCACCGCCTGCCAATGGTCCCTACCCGGATGAGCCATAAAACGACTAACCACACTAACAGCGAATGCTATGTGTGTTCGAGTACAGACCATAGCATACATGAGACTTCCAACTGCGCTAGCATATGGAACCTTGGACATGTACTCCTTCTCCTCCTCAGTCTGAACGGTGTACATTCCTAGCTTGCTGTTAATTGCCATAGGAGTATCTATATATTTAGCTGATAACATCACGAATCTTGCCAATATCTTCTTGATGTATCCCTGCTGTGATAAGAAAAGCTTCTTCTTCTTCCTATCTCTATTGATCTCAACTCCCAATATCTTCCGAGCAGCTCCCAGATCCTTCATCTCGAATTCCGCACTAAGGGACCTCTTCAGTTCTCTAATGTCCTTGATATTTCGAGTTGCAATCAAAATATCATCCACATATAGAATTAGGTAAATACGTGATCCACTATGCAACTCTTTGTGATACACGCAGCAATCATACTCGCACTTGTGGTAACCAATCTTCAACATGAAGCTGTCAAAGCTCTTGTACCATTGCCTCGGCGACTGCTCAAGTACGTAGAGAGATTTCTTCAGCTTGCACACGTGGTTCTCTCTTCCGGGAACTTGGAACCCCTCCGGTTGGCTCATGTATATTTCCTCCTCCAACTCTCCGTGCAGGAAAGCTGTCTTGACATCCAATTGGTCAAGCTCTAGGTCGTGGTGTGCCACTAAAGCTAGTAACACCTGGATAGAAGTATGTCTGACCACCGGTGAGAAGATCTCGTCGTAGTCAACTCCCTCTTTCTGATTGAACCCTCTTGACACTAGCCTTGCCTTATACTTGACGCCCTCTCCAATTGTATTTCCTTCCTTTCTTCTGAAAACCCACTTGCAGCTGACTATCTTCCTTCCCGCTGGCAATTTAACAAGCTCCCAAGTCAAGTTCTTGCTAAGAGACTCCATCTCTTCTCCCATCGCGGCAATCCACTGTGCTGACTCAGAACTAGATATAGCGGCCTTGTAGGAGAATGGCTCGTCCTCTACCTCTTCCGTTACCTGTAATGCATATCCCACCATACCGTCATCTCTGTATCTCGCTGGAGGCTTTATGACTCTCCTTGGTCTTCCTTCAGCAATACTTTGATGAACCGGTTCCTCTGGTGTAGACGCATCCTCACTATCAGACTCTTCTGCTTCTTCCTCTTCGGCTTCCGGCGGCGGTGTAAGGATTTCGGAATCCTTATGATCAATAGGATCCGACTCTCCCTCCACCTTCTTCTTTGCACCTCCAAGCTCCACTTCCACGGAGTTCTTCAACATATGAGTCTCATCAAAGACTACACTTCTGCTAAGTATAATCTTGTTGTCTGCCCATATCTTGTATCCCTTCACACCTGTTCCGAAACCCATGAATACTCCCTTCTTAGCTCTTGCTTCTAGTTTGCCATCATCAACGTGATAATAGGCAACACAACCAAAAAATCTCAAATCCGAGTAATCCACTGCATTACCGGTTCAGACTTCCATAGGAATCTTGCATCCTATACCTGTGTGCGGGCTCCGATTTATGAGATAGCATGCCATGGAAACTGCCTCTCCCCAGAAACCTCTAGAAAGACCTGCATTCGAAAGCATGCACCTTGATTTCGCTAAAAGTGTCTGATTCATTCTCTCGGCTACACTGTTCTGTTGCGGTGTGTGCCGAACGGTGCGATGGCGTGCTATTCCCTGATCCTTGCAGAATCCATCAAACTCTGATGAACAGAACTCTAAGCCGTTGTCCGTGCACAGCCTCTTCACCTTCTTTCCCACCTGATTCTCTACTAGTGTCTTCCACTCCTTGAATCTTACGAAGGCTTCACTCTTGTGCTTCATCACGAATATCCAAATCATCCTGGAGTAATCGTATATGATGCTCAGAAAATACCTGTACCCTCCAATCGCCTCGACTCGAGATGGACCCCAGCAATCTGAATGGATATAATCAAGAGTACCTTTCGTTCTATGAACCGCCTTAGGGAACTTGCTACGGTGTAGCTTCCCATACACGCAGTACTCACAAAACCCTAGGCTCTTGGGCGCATGCCCGGTGAGATACCCCTTCTTGTGAAGTTCTTACATTCCACGTTCACTTATGTGACCGAGCCTCATATGCCACAGCTTGGTTAGATCAGCTTCCTTAATCTCGGCTGAGACAACTCCAGCAGAACCTGTGATCGTCGAACCTTGCAACATGTACAAAGTCCCGCTCTTGACTTCCTTGAGAATCACCTTAGAACCCTTGCAGACTTGTATATCTCCACCTTCACCTTTAAAACTGTATCCCTTGCTGTCGGGTAGACTCAAGGAGATCAGATTCTTCTTAATATGTGGTACATGCCTGAATTGCTCTAAAGTACATAACTTCCCTTCATTCGTCTTCAATCTAACTGAGCCGCTCCCAATCACCTTACAGACGGCTCCGTTTGCCATGTAGACAGACCCTCCATCTGTTTGGTTGTACGTCGAGAATAGCTCCCTGTTAGAGCAAATATGATAGGAAGCTCCGGAATCAAGGACCCACACTTCCTAAGAGTGCGTGACAACATCCGCCATTAGAACGTAATCATCCTCAGACGAGTTACCTTGTTCAACTACGGCTGCGAATCCATTCTGCCCCTGTTGACCTCGTTTCGGGCAATCTCTCTTCCAGTGTCCCTTTTCCTTGCAAAAGGAACAGACATCCTTGGGTAACTTAAAACCTAAGAACTGCTTCTTCTTGTTCTTCTTACCCTTCTTGCTTCCCCCCGTTGCCATCAGTCCGGAAGCATGGTCCTCTATACCTGTGCCTGCACCCTTATGGCGCAGTTCCCTAGCATGGAGTGCCGATCTCACCTCCTCTAGGGATAAGTCGTCCTTGTTCACAATGAACGACTGCGCGAAGTTCTCATATGATGGAGGTAACGAGATCAATAACAAAAGTGCAGCATCCTCATCCTCCACCTTCTCGCCAATATTACGCAAATCTAACAGAATTGTGTTCAATTGATCAAGATGGTCCTTGAGAGCCGTACCTTTGAGCATCCGCAGGGTGAAGAGCCTTTTCTTTAGCATCAACTTCCTAGTGAGACTCTTCGTCATGTAGAGACTCTCCAACTTGAGCCAGAGCTTCGCTGCTTCCTTCTGATCTGCGATCTCGATGATCACGTCATCCCATAAGCACAGCATAATCGTTGTGTGTGCCTTCTCCTCTATCGCCTTGAACTCCGCTGATGCAACATTCATGCCTCCCTTGTCCGCGGTCAAAGGTGCCCACAAGCCTTGCGATTTGAGCAAAGCCTCCATCTTTATCTTCCACAGACTGAAGCTGTTCCCTCCAGTGAACCTGTCGATCTTCAACATCGATCAGGACATCGTTCTTGGTGGATATTGAACCCTAGTCGCGTGCTCCACCTAGATCGCAAAACCCTAGCTTTGATTTCACCAAGTTGTGAAACCCTAGCTTTGCTCCGCGTTGATCTTGATCTTGAAACACCGCCAAACCCGAGCTCTGATACCAGTTTGTTATGTCAAACCACCTCACGAACGAAGAACGAATAAAATAAGAACACGAGTATTTTACGTGGTTCGCTAGCAAAATATTTGCTAACTACCTCCACGGCGGAAAAGCACTCTTTATTCACTTAAGAGGAACAATTACAATGTTTTGCATAAAAAACTAGTGACCCCTATGGTCCCTTTTAAAGTGCTAGGAAACAACCAAACAAATAATGGACGGAAAACCAAGCCCCATAGGACACCGCCTCGCTATTGTTTCCTAACCTTCTCTGCCGTCATTGACTTTGATTCAACTACTAGATCAAATTTGTTTCATAGCCTTTGACTTTCAACAAGTTCAAGGCACTTAATCCAACAGTAGAAATAACAATATCTATGAGAGACACCTCCAATTTCTAAGGAATCTTAGAGAAGATCAAACACATTATACATAATATCAACTCTACTTATCTTGCCCCCTCTACTATACACACCCAAACCTGTACTTGGCTCAATGGTTTTTATCATACTCATACTAGTCTTTTCCAATACTCATACTACATCAGTTTTTTCCATATTATTATTGTACCGACTCTCAAGTAATATTTTAGGACCTGATGTAGCATGAGCAATTATCTCCCCTTCGTTACAAGAAACCCAATCACAATTTGAAGAAATGTTTCCCTTAAAGGATTCCCTCTTATTTTCCAAGCTCACAACATATGCTAACACCCCTGCCCAGCCTGATGCACAGGTCACCTCACCATCATCCCTGACACATTCAGCATATCAGAATGAGCCCCCCCCCCCTCCGGTCTGTCAGAAAAGGAATGTTTCAACAACCAACCAACAGCAGCACATAAACCTTTGGGGATTGACAAAACCCACGTCAGGTTCACCAATGTAGACGAGGTCTTTGTTAAGGCAGTTCCTCTGTGTTTCTGAAAGTAGAAGAACAAAACAAACGACATCTAGTTAACCTGTTTGGGGACCGGAGATGAGAGACGGTTCGGGGTAAGAGAAAGGAAACATATGTTATCCAGAGGTAAGACAGGGATGGCTGAGCTAAGTATGATAGTTGTTGTTTCTGTTCGCCGTCCGTTGGTTTTTGTTGTGAATGGTACATATCCTTAATATTCAGGACATCAAACGGACGTGGATGAGCGCACACGATGGTAATGAAACCCCTCGTGGCCTTAAAGTCCGCCTAACTTAGTGACTCATGGCCCGTATATGTAGGGATCGTGACCCACGTCTTCGGAGACGTGACAGTGCGCTCGCGGGTGTCTAGATAACATACGAGGGTCGCATGCGAGATCGGCATATTGCACGCCACATACCTTACTCTAGCCTCCAAGCCACTCGACCCTCCGAGTCCCTAGCATAAGGCCCATATGCTAAGGACCCTGCCTCACAGTCTTTCGCATACACGTAGAAAAGGATACCTTTCGGTGTTATGCGGAGCATAATGGCTGCACACGTGTCCCTTATCCGGAGTGCCACATGGCTTATCGATGGTATCACGATTTAGGGTATCTAAATTACCCCCCTTTTTGCGCTTGGAGTTCCACATGGCTTATTGATGCTCGAGCTTGTTGTACCACTTGTACACACATGTCCTAGGTATTTGGAGAACTCGCACAGCTGCAGGTTCTTGTCGCCTCCTTATGGTTCCAAAAGGTCGACGAAGTGCATGATGTGCTCATGCGCATTTCCTTCGACTTCGTCAAACTTCTCCCACTTCGTTGGCTTGTATCCCCGTGGTTTGGACATTAGGTAGACCTCCACTGGGATTGGAGGGGAACACTCTATGCTAGGTAGAGTGTTGCGGGTTCCACTGTGGTTAGCCATGAAGTCTTCTAATCTTTGCTCCAAGGAAGCGAATGACTTCTCATTAGGAGGAGGACCTACGGTTGGCACCTGCGATAAAGGCACATTCTGATTGTAAACTGTGTGCATACCTGCACACGCATTTGGCGTCCTAATTAGGAGTCTGGAATTGCTGACCTCCTGCGAACAGACACACATACTGGTTGTACTCCGGCCTTCAACGCTGGAGATGGTGCCAAGCTGACGGGATGGGAAGACTGCGAAGGGGATCTTGCAGAAAAGGTGATCCCTAGTGCTTCGGTGTTCATCTGTTTTACGTACGTCGGCACGAGCGGGAATGGGCTACCGTACGGGGGTCTCAACACAAGACTATTAGGGGACCCTGACGCGCTCGTTGTCATGTTCCCTTCCTGCAACCACTGATTCTGCGTCGGTGATTGCGTCCGCGCCATCTGGGTCGTATGATTATGGATCAGGGCCGCCTCGTTCTTGATGGTTCTCGGGAGACTCCGGTGGTGGCGATGATCGATTTCTGCCGTCGTTAACTCTGGGGAGAAGAGGAGTAACAATATTGAAATCTCTGGCAACAGGTAACCGGATGAATCGTCTGAGTTGTTCACGTCGGGTTCACCAATGTAAATGAGGGCTTTGTCGGGGCAGTTCCTTCATGTTCCTGCAAGTAGAAGAACAAAACAAACGATATACACGTAGACGAAGGCTGTGTTTCCATGCTATGAGGAGCACAACGGCTGCGCACGTGTCCTTTATCCGGAGTTCCACGTGGCTTGTCTATGGTATCACGATTTACGGTATACACCGTAAGACATTTTACGGCCAACCAAATGGAGCATAAATCTCCAACAATTTTTATTTACAAGTAAAACCACCTACACTTCACCAATCACTACCAATAGCCGTAATTCACCAACGAAGTTAAAATAAACTAATGATTAATAGGTAAAATAGTAATATACCTACCAAAATGAAGGTCGAATTTGTACACTACATGATCCTTTCTTCACCACCTGCAGCAACCCTACCACCACAACCGTCAGCTAAACTCAACACCAACCACCTACCCTCCTCCTCCTCCTCATTTCTCTCTCTCAATATGTCTTTCTATATTTTCTCTCACACCTCAAACCCTAAGAAACCTCCGCTCCCTTTGAACTCAACTAACTTCACATCCAAAATGAACCCAACATACAACCCAACCACAATCATGTTCTGCACAACCAACTCTGCCCGACACGGTCACCGTCCAATACTACCTCCATAGCCCTAACCCAACCCATAAGCCCCGAATTGTCAAACCGAGAGAAATCAAAATCGTCAAAGCCAATGTATTCCCACCCGTCAATCGACCAACTAGAGGTCAAATTTGAATGGTGAGAGAAACTTAATGTAAAATTTTACCTAGACTAATGAAATAGTTGAAATATAAAGTCACACCCATTAAATTTAATTCCCATAAAATAACTCAACTTACCCAAATTTTTTGGGGTGAATTCCTACTTCATTCCAAGGAGAAGCTTGGAAATAAAACACGCGTTGCTTTTAGTAAAGACCAGGTTTATATCGAACCCAATTGTCAAGAAGTTGGAGTTTAACTGAAGTAGAGTGATTGGGGGTTTTGATTTATTTGCTTACTAAAACTACTTGCATGAAAGTAAAAATTGAATTTAAGCAACTAATTTAATTCATGAAAGAAAGGTGCCTCAATGGGATTCTTGGACATGTTGGACCTTTGTTCATATTATTGCTGTTCATAACACTTTATGAAAGCTTAAGAATCCTATTGACCTCATGCTACTTCTCTAATTTAATTTACCATTTATAGTTTGACGCGATTACCGCGGCTACTGAGGGTTGTCAATCCGCTTCACCAACTACCATGAAGGTCCGTGTGATAAACTAAATCAATTTGTCCAACTAATTATATGATCGCAACTAAAAAACAACCATTCATAAACATTTATTTTGCGCAGTTCGAATGCTGAGAATCAATCAATGACATAAATAAAGACATGTCCAGGTCACCCAAATCAAGCCCTAATATGATGAGTTTAGTTACTCATGGTGGAATCAAAACTTAATAAATCCAAATAGAGAGGTTCATGATAGAAACTAGACTGAGGAAGATAAATCAAATTATTGGAGTCTCCGTTGGATAAGTCAATAGATTCCTTCGGTTTCTCCAAAAGCTACTTCAATCTTTATTCTTCAAATCTTCAAACGGATGAACTTCTAACAAAATATGGAATATTTTCTCGGTACTAAGGCAATAATAGGATAAACAATAATGTAGACTAGGTTTCCCATCTAACGTGAGAAGATAACAGAAGAAAGGAGGAGTCTTCAAAGATTATATAAACATTGCACGTTTTCCACCTCCTTGGTGTGGCGTGAATGTGCTGTCGCTAAGGTGGACTCTGGCTATCATGGTGGCTGCCTCCTACTTGTCTCTGTAAGTTCAGTCTGTATCAAAGGCTTCAAACAACTTGCCTGTTTCAAGGCCTTGAAACTGCTTCACGGGTTTGAAACAAACACTACAGAATACAACATGAACTTAGGGGGAGCTTTTGATTCCTTTTATAAATCCTGATCTCCTATGATTGATTATATGTTATTTGAAGATGAAATACAAATCATTCTACTACTCTAAACTGTGATTAATTTATCTTTTTGACTAAGTTATTGCAGGGATATTCAGTTACCTATTTTGGAGGACTTAGTTTCTAAACTGAATGTTGCACAAAAGGAAACTGAGTTGTTGATCTGATTCTGTGCTAGCTTAATCTAACATGGACCTTCCTAACTCCTTCCTAAACAAGATCAATGACAGTATCTTTGAAGATGCTGAGCAACTAGCCATTGGAAGAGCTGTTTGAAAAATTAAGATTTGAAGCTACTTTTTAGAAAAAAATGATAAAAAGATCATGAAGATCTTCAATTCAAACAGGCTGCTTAAAACAGGGGATTGCACAGGAAATTGGAGAGAAGCAAAACAAAGAGACATTCAAACACTACGGAGGATTGACAAGATCACTCAATCCAATCATCTGAAATGCACTGCATTTCTCACTTAAGACTTAGTTCTCAGTGTTCTTCTATTCTGATCATTATTTGTATATCATTAAGATATTACATATAGTTCTTATTATCGTGGACTGTTCAAGGTGAATGATAGAGAATTCTTAGTTAATCAGTTAGATTGAGCAGGTACTAGATAGGTTAGTGAGAATCACAAGCTGTAACAGAGTAAGGCATCTCTCTGTGCATGAGATTTAGGTCTTAGCTTTTGATTAATAAGAATTGAGTTGAAAATCCTGCAGGGATTAAGTCCCTGAGGTAGAGACATAATTCCAAGTGGACGGAACTCTATAAATCACTGTGTTTTTTGCATTTACTTTGTTGTTCTTTACTTAGCTTGTTTACTGCACAAAACACGTTTTTGTTCAAGGGCTTGAAAGCCATTTCAAGGCCTTGAAAACTATCAGCCTTCTTTGTACTTTATGTTTTGATTCTAAGGACTTGAAACACATTTCAAGGCCTTGAAATACTTATTGCCTTTTATAAACATCTTTGAAACCACTATTTAAGCAAAAGTTGCAAAAGTAGCCATACTCTATTCAACCCCCCCCCCCCTCTAGAGTATCGATCCTATAATTATTCCTACATTACAGTCGTTCGGACTCTTTTCATGCGCCTCTCTCACCCTCACCATGGAGGCGTGTGGCCCACCATGGTAGCTTGTTGATATGCTGAAAAATACTTCCATCATGTTAACGTGATCCTGTCACCATGGTGGGGACACGTTTTCTCCGAAATTCTTATTCTCCTTAGCTGCAAGCATTTTTCCTCAGCTCTTTGTTCCATTCTTTTTCTCTTCTCGTGCTTTCGAAATCTCGTTTCCATGCCATCACCTTCCCAGTTATGCTCATTTCCTTCACCTATATCCTGAAAACATGAACACATACCCGAGATTATAGAGTGGAAAGAAAGTTACATAAAATAAATTATTTTAAGCACAAAATGGGTGAAAAGCACTAAAACGCTCTTGTACTACCCCAAAGGTAAAAATTATACTTAATAAGGGGGAAAAAATGGGATAATGCTCTGAAGCAAAGGAAAATCCTACGTAAAATAGTTAAGAAATAGTAACAAATTGGGTGCTGTCAGAAGGCCAGAAAAAAGGAGTAGACACAGTAGTTGCTACATGAGTGTAACCAATGACAGAAGGAGACATGACTGTAGAAGAGGAAGGAAGAGAATAGAGACCCTTCTCACATGGCCCTAACAAAGGACTTTCTGAGTATGATTCTCTTTGATTGTAAGGCCTTGAGCATTGAAGAGAACATTACAATCATTATCTTGAGTTAACTCAGAGATAAAGAGTGAGATGTGAATTCATGAGAATGCAAAACTTGGTTATATATATTTTTTAGAATAGAATTTCATTAAAAGAAAAGAGTACAACTGAAAAACAAAGCTTGCAAGGCACATGGCCTGCAGCATATTGTAATTAGATAGACATGAAAAAGAAAAAGTAAAAAACCCATCCACCAGGCTGATGTCAGTCCAAAAATCACCGCAATAGTAATCGGTGAGGCGGCAACAGAGGGGAGACGAGGCAAGGCGGTGAGCGGTGGCGGCGCATGAAACTCGAACGGCCGAAAGGCACCGGGGGAGGCTGAGGCAACAACGTGGGCTCCGATCTACTCCGTTGGCAGTGAGGCATGGCGGGCAACGCCGGAGAAGAAACTCGTCGCTGCACCGGGAAAAGAAGGGCCGCTGCTCCGGGAAGAGGAAGAGAAAGCTCCTGGTTGTGTTGAGGGCGGCGAGAGGACTGCTCCGGGAGACTCAAAGCGGTCCGATGGCAACCAAAACGAGGGGGAGGGGGAGGGCACAGCCTCACAGCCTAGGTAGGGGGGAACAGTCGCCACGAGCGAACCCATATCTGACCGGAGAGAGACCTCTGAGCAGCGGATATGAAGAGCACGCTGGTGCAAAGGAGCACCACGGGAGAAAGCCATCGGAGAACAGGCACCCACCAATCCCAAAAGAGAGCCGACGAACCACCGTCGACGAAGGCGGCGATGTCTCTCTCTCTAGAGTAGAGAGTGGTCAGAGCTCAAAGTTAAAACTTAGTTATATTTAAATTGAGAAGAAGGAGAGGAAAGTATACCACGTCAATTGTATGTGATAGGTATTAAGACACCATAACCAACAGCCACACAGTCTTGACAATGATAGGATACCACATTATCAAGTGAAGTGATATAGTTAGTCACATGGTGATTTGCATCAAAATCCAGCATCCATGAATGAGGCACCACAGGTCATGGAAGAGGTGTAAGAGGAGGTGTATATGGTGGCATAGAAGTAGTGGACATGCCAATAAAAGGATGTGTGGATGTAGTACGTACAATAAGAAGGAGAGCGCATCATGTGATGGGCCTCACATCTTGGTTTAGTAGTTGCATACTGTGTTACATTCAGTATATTCCAACATTTGAGAGCTGAGCGTTTTCACTTACCACAAATCTGACAAATACTCCATAATTAGACCCCCCTTCCTCTGACGTGTGGCTTATAACCACCATGAACAACATATGCAACAGAAAAAGAACCAGCACCAAATAATGAAGAAGCAGTGTACTTAGGTTTCTAATACTGAGAACCAGGACCTCTTCCCTTGGATGAAGATGCATACATAGCTTGAAACTCATTACCAGGAAATGCATAAGGCACAAAAGCCACAAAAGTAGCAACAGTACCAGAAAGATGCAATTGATTCATGGACCTATGCAGTTCTTCAGAGTAGTAAGGAGCTGAGTTCAGCGACACTTATTGGAAAGGTACAAGTACGGATGCTAGATATTAAAGGATTCATACACAAATGATAATCACTAAGGCTCTGTTTGGTTTGCAGTAAAATGTTTTACAAGGGAAAATATTCTACGCGTAAAATATTTTGTTTGAAAAAGTTCTCCCTGCAATGATTTTCTCGTGTTTGGTTGCCTCTTGCCAAAACAGTGGGTGGTGAGGGCAGTGGAAATGATGGGTGGTGGTGAAGGTGGGTGGCATTGATGGGTCGTGGTGGTTATTGGTGGTGGAGGTGTTAGTATGAGTTGTTGTTACGCTCCTTCACTCTCCGGAAAATAGCTTACGGATTTGAAATGTGTAAATCACTTTACATCATTTGAGGGAAAACATTTCACAGGAAAACATCTTACCTCCAACCAAACAGCACCAAAACACCAAAACAAGGGAGAACATTTTACAGGGAAATGATTTACCACCAACCAAACAGAGCATATTCTCCTCAGATCCTATCTCCCCAACTGGCAGCAAACTATCAGTAAGTGCCTTAACACGATTCACATAGGCATCCATTGTCATATCACCTTGTTCAATCGTACATAACTGAAGCTTGAGTGATGAATGTGTGAACGCGAAAGAGAAGCAAAACGAGTGGCCAAGCTATTCTAGATCTCAAATTAATGTTGTAGATGGAAAATTAAAGGCAGAGCAGATGCAGAAATCGCGACAATAAAGCAACTCTTCAAGTACTTATCAATACTACGCCACCGACCAAAAGAATAATTAGAAATTACCTCACAAATTGCCACATAAATTGTTGACGACGAAGTCGGTTCTTTGCCAAGAACAAAGTCCCGAAGATCATTTTCGGCCAGTGCGGTCTCCAATTGCGCTCGCCACATAATGTAGTTTGTAGAATCATGCTTGATCTGAATTAGGGATTTGAGATTGTACACCATAAAAGCAAGAGCATAATCGAATCAGTCGAAGCAGCATATGACAAAGCCATGAGGAGATCAGCGAATTACCGGCGGAAAAGTGCAAACAATCGACGGCGACGAGCCACAAGGCTCTGATACCATGTTGAACTTCACATACCTATATTATTAATAAAATCTTGGAGGTGAGCCAAAACTCACTCTCCATATGCCTTTTGTATTCACAGTTGGCGTATAGTTGGCATATAGTTGGCATAAATGTAATTTTTACCCCCAATGAAAGTTTTCCACACAGATTTAATATTCCACGTCATCCGGCAGGATAGAAGTGCAACAGTTACTCAACTGTGACACTTTAATGTGCAAATAGTAAGTCATTATTTCAGACACGAAAAACTTAATGCGCGGACGAGCTGAGTATTTGATCAAGACTTTTGTACAGGGAGCCCAAAAATAAGGGACCTAGAGCAAGCGAATGCCCTGGAGAAAGAAGCAATACGAGATCAAGCACGTGGCAAAATACACAGTCGTGTGGTATATCATCGATCATGTACTTGGAGATCCATATACACAGAAAAGCCCAGAGAGAGTAATTTGCACCCCTCCTTAAATATAAAGAGGCTTCTTCGAATGGTGAAGCTCTGATACAATACCTTCGCCTCAGTAATCTGTACCCCTCCTTCAATATAAAGACTCGCGCCCATCACCTCGTGGTCCACCTTTACCAAGTGTTCTTCGCACCAGTGTTTGCATACTTTACCTTCCCAGAATACGAAATCTCAATCCATCGAGTAAGTCAACGGCGCATGTCTGGCAGCGGCCTTGCCATATGTTCAAAAACATCTAGCTCCTCCTCAATTTCCAAGGATGTCATAGGGTCTTGCGCACCCATTGTAGGATATTCCGGCACCACTTATACACCCTCGAGGGTGGGTGCAGCCTCATATTGTGCGAAGTGATGGGCGCGAGTCTTCCGACACAACCACGGGATCAAGTTATTAAGCATGTCATGATCCTTGGTTATCCTACAACCCCTCGTGTCGCACTCTTTAGGGATTTCACATGGTGGGTCAGAGCCCCCAACAATCCATTCCTCCATCAGATCTGAACCATTATAGTATGCTTGGAAGCAATCTTGCTGTAAGGGTATTATTTCGCCTCGATTGCAAGCCAGTGAATTTTCTCCACCTCGAGATATCCCAATCGTCATAGTTTGGCACTTCTCCGAGCACCACCAAGGAGTAATCTGGGCTTGCTGGAGCAAAATTATGCAAAGTTCTCATAATGGCTTGGTAGTAGTCATACCCATCAATTGCTGGTGATTTCTTCCACAAATGGTTCGTGACAGAACTTGCTTCTTCATCCTTTCGTCGAGACATGAAGGACGAACATGATCTATCACATGCAGATCTACAACATGAATTATAGCGGAAGGTTCATGTGTTTAACTTGTCTTCCTTAGCTCCTATGCACAGCGGATGATCGTAGGATGCTTGCTTTCACATGCCCTTCTTGCTCCCACAGTCTGGCTCGAATCACTAGCACGAAAGCTCTAATCCACACCAAGTTCCACCAATGGAGGCTAGTTAGAGAGAGAGTCTAGGGTTTACTGTATTATGATCAGCACATGATCTCTACAGTAGTGTGTATAAAATAATAGGAGGCTGTCTCCTTATATAGACAGACTTATACCCAATTGCATTATTACCCCCTAGGGTTTATGTCCTTGCTACTAACCCCATAAGGTTTGAGCTTGTCGCACCTAAACCCATAAGTTTAGGATAATTGCATTGGGCACCCAACATGGGCGCACCAAATGCTAACATCTCCCACTCGCACAGTGGGGTTGCACAAATACAGTAGGTCTAGTCTCCCTCAATCTCCAACTATTATCATCTGCCAAAGTGTTTTGTAGCCTTGGTGTGTGACTGTGAGAGAACCTGCATTTCGGGAGTTCCATACTCTAAACTCATACGAGACGAGCTAGCAGCAGGCGCACTCAAACTCAAAAATAATGCAATACATATATATATATATATATATCGTATCCCCCAGATTATGTCAATTGTCATCTCATAGACCATGAGCACCTACCTTGTCCCGAAGGTCGTGCATCAATGAGTCTATATCTCCTTTATTACATTCATATCCTGCATGATCCCATAAGATCTTGTAGGTGGGCCCAATGAATTGATAAAGAGCGATGCAATGAGAATCTTCCATTGTCGATTTGATTTGGAGTCAGCTGCTTTCCTAGCAATATTCTGGTAGGCCGAATCATTCATAGCCGTGAGGTGTCACGTGAAAGTAGCATCACCTAACAGTCTCTCCACGACATGGATAAAAGTACTAAGGGTATACAGTGTCAATCATTCTTATATGATCGACGAGGCTCAGACGGTGAGGAATCTCATGGACTAGTTCTACTCGCCACCTCATGTCACTCATCAGCAAGCGTTATCAAATAATATGTGCGCCATAGTGTTTGGACTCTAATCAGAGCACATGTCCTATCCCATAGGGACCACTATACAGATGTAAGTCCAACAGCCCATACGACTATTAACCCGAGTACTGAGTGTTGCTCGTATGCAAGTCAAAATCAGTTCTCTCATCTGGCTTTCTCTACGCAGACTATACATGGTTCGGGGTAATAACCGTGCTCGAATGGCCATAAACCAATCTCACCTTGGAACTTATTCCAATGCGACAAATGAATCCGTCTGACAGGGTTTTGCACTACTGATAGATGTCCAGCTCTTGTCATAGGCCATGTGCCTCATATGACAGGCGTCACTCATCATATCATAGGCTTCTAGCACTTATCGGGATTCTGTCTCATCTTCTACTCACCTAGACTATCCAGGATGTTGTAAAGGCGGTTTATCGTGTGAGAGAGTCAACCTAGTGTCCGCGCGACATGTTCTATGCTAGTACAGGATATATAAACATATCATACATGTATCGAAACAACATGTAGCATAATTAAACAAATCCAATTAAAATCCAACAATCAATGTCTAAATCATATTATCAATCTGAAATCTCTAGTGATATCTCACCACCTACTTAAGCCCATATTCCTAACATGACGAGTAATGACATGCCTTAACAAAGGTTTGGTCATGGGATCAGCTAACATCTGATTCGTAGGAATGTGCTCCAAAGAAACATCTCCTTTAGCTACCACCTCCCTAATGAAGTGATACTTTATCTCTATGTGTTTGGCTTTACTGTGGTACTTCGGGTCCTTAGCACAGGCTATGGCCGACATACTATCACAGCGCAACGTCACTGGTCTGGGTCTATCAACCCGTAGACTGACCAGGAATCTCTTAAGCCAGACACTCTCCTGCGCTGCCGCAGAACAGGCAACGTATTCAGCTTCCATGGTTGATAAGGCAGTGCAAGTCTGCTTGCTACTGTGCCACGTGATGGCTCCTCCACCCAGCATGAAGACGTATCCTGAGGTCCATTTCCGTGCGTCTAGGTCCCCACCCCAGTCAGCATCACTGTAGCCAACAAGTCGAAGCCCAGAGCCTCTATAGCACAGCACGAAATTCTTTGACCCTTTGAGATATCGGAGTATTCTTTTCACAGCCTTCCAATGCCCAATTCCTGGGTCAGACTGATGTCTGCTACCTAAACCAACCGCATGACATATGTCAGGTCCTGTACACATCATGGCGTACATGAGGCTACCTACAGCACTTGCATAGGGTACTTTGGCCATTTGATCTCTCTCGTGTTGGTTCTTGGGACACATCTCTAGACTGAGTTTCTCGCCATGCGCAATGGGAGTGTCAAGTGGTTTGGCATCGCACATTCTAAACCGTTCAAGTATCTTCTGGATGTACGCCTCTTGCGAAAATCCTAGAAGTCGTTTGGAACGATCTCTCAGGATCTTAATCCCAAGGATGTAGCTTGCCTCGCCTATATCCTTCATCGAAAAGCGATAGGACAACCGCCCTTTGGTGGTCTTGAGCATTCCTATATCATTGCTTGCCAATAGTATGTCATCCACATATAGAGACAAAATCATGAACTTATTTCCTGAGCTTTTGACATACACACAGTGGTCTTCATCTACCATTTCAAAGCCATATGCTACAATGTCCTGATGGAACTTCATATACCACTGTCTTGAGGACTGTTTAAGCCCATATATGGACTTAACCAGTTTGCACACTTTGTGCTCTTGACCTTTCTTCTCGAAGCCTTGCGGCTGAGCCATATAGATCTCCTCGTTTAATTATCCATTGAAAAACGCAGTCTTAACATCCATCTGATGTAGCTCTAAGTCCATGCTTGCTACTATTGCTAATATAAGGTGAATAGAGGCTACTCTCACCACCGGCGAGAATGTCTCCTCATAGTCTACACCCTGCTGTCGGGTGTAGCCTTTCGCCACTAGTCGGGCCTTATGCCTTTCCACGCTTCCGTCTGCCTTTCTTTTGACCTTGAAAACCCATTTGTTTCCAACGGCCCTACGTCCAGGAGGCAAGTCAACTAGGTCCCAAACATGGTTGGTATTCATTGACTCTAGTTCTTCCTGTAAAGCAATTTCCCATTCTTTCTTGTCAGGTGATGATAGAGCCTCGGACAATGTCCTAGGTTCATCATCTTCTTGCGTGGTGACCACCGTGGCCTCCCCTTCGATGTCAAATCGTCGACGGGGTACGCTCCCACTAGCGCTCCTACGCAAAGAGGGTTCTTCTTCTTTATCATCATCACCATATGTGATGGGCTGCTCACTAGGCAAGACGCTCCCACTGTTCTCAAGATCCATAGGAACAAATTCCTCTTGAGTAGTGGTGAATTGAGTGTCATCTAGTGGTTCCTTTTCCTCGTAGAGAATGCCATCTCCACGAGCTTCTCCCTGACTAGGAAAATATCCCTCGAGAAATTCAACATCTTGCGACTCCATCTATGTTAGACTGCCATCCGGCTGTTGCGCTATGAATACGTAGCCCTTAGAGTGCTCAGAGTACCGTATGAAGATGCACTTCTTTCCTCTAGCACCCAATTTCCCATGGACATGGGAGACGTTACGTACATAGGCAGCCGACCCCCATGGCCTAAGGGGACCCAATTCGGGTTGCCTTTTGGTCCACATCTCGTAAGGGGTTGTGGCTACAGACTTGGTGGGCACACGGTTCAGTATGTATGTGGCAGTCATCACTGCATCTCCCCAATAGGAGATTGGCAGATTCGCATTTGCCATCATACTACGAACCATCTCTAACAGTGTTATATTCCTTCTTTCCGCTACACCATTTTGCTGCGGTGTGAAGGGAATAGTCAACTGCCTCACTATTCCTTTGTCCTCACAGAGCTCCTTAAATTGCTCGGATAGATACTCACGTCCTCGGTCTGTCCTAAGAGCCTTAAATCTTTTGTCCAGTTGGTTCTCTACCTCTTGTAGGAACTTTCTAAAGCACCCTAGTGCCTCATACTTATGTGTCATCAAGTACACATAACCGAAACGAGTGTGATCATCTATAAATGTGATGAAATAGCGAGCACCATGTCTAGCTCTAACATTTAATGGACCGCAAACATCAGAATGAATAAGTTGTAAAGGCTTAGTAGCCTTTACTGCTTTACCGAACAGTTTGCGTTTGGCCGTCCCTGGAAGGAAACACTCACATACAGGTAAAGATATCTTGGACATATTTCCAAGTAGGCCTGCCTTGGCCAGCCTGTTCATCCTGTCCTGTCCTATATGTCCCAATCTAGCATGCGATCTAGTGGAATCAACATCACTAGAAGACGTAATGAATGAACAAGAATCATAAACATAACCAAAGCTAGAACCAATAATGTCTAGATAAAATAAACCACGAGAAATCAAACGAGTACCAAAAGATGAATTGCCACAAAATAGTTTGGCAACTCTACCCTGAAAAACAAGTCTGTAATCCATATCCATAAATCTAGAAACTGAAACTAAATTCTTGCGTGCATCAGGAGCGTAAAGAACATCATGAAGGACAAGCGTCTCTCCAGACCTCATCTTCAGCTGATATGTGACAATGCCCACTACATCAACGAAGGAGTTGTTCCCCATGTACACTCTTCTACTGCCCACTGGTACTCGCCTATAATCCGTGCACACGTCACGATCGCATGCTAGGTGGTCACTCGCACCTGAATCCAAAACCCACTCACTAGGGGAATCAGCAATATAAACTTGACTTATAACAAAACAGTCAGGGTTTGGATTATAGTGTACCTCCGGCTCGGTGCAATCACGAGCAAAGTGGCCATATGCCTGACAGTTGAAGCACTTAATTCGTTTCAAGTTTCTGGACCTCCCTCCCACTCGGCTTTTACTGATCTTGGGTCGTGGGCCAATTGGCCTCTAGGGTCGTATCCCGCATCGCTCCCACTCGGCCCAGTGGCCAAGAATGAGCTCTCTACCTCCAGTGTTGAGCTGCTAGTTCTGGCAAATTCCAGTCTATGATCTTCGAACAATAGATATCGTTTGGCATCTCGAAACGTTCTAATATCTTGTGATTCAGCCAACACTCTTCTCACGGGTTCCCATGACTTTGGTTGAGATGTCCTCACAGCTCTAAGTTGCCTTTCATCGGACAGTTCATACCCAAAATTTATAAGCTCAGTAATATAAAAAGATAAGGCCCTTAGGTGCTTTTCCATAGAGTCACAATCTTTCTTCACCACAGTGGTAAGCATCCTCAATAGGTACTGCTCACGGAAACTGTCGGTTATCCCATACAGCGCCAGAATGTCTTCCAAAAACTTACTCGCATAGTCAATCTCGATTGACTCTAGGAGTTCATATCTCACTAGATCCATCAATTCTAGGCATGCAATGTTGTCATCAACTTTCCATTTCTGGTAAGCCTCAACATCACGCCTATATGCCTCAGTTGGGGCGCCCTCGGGCTCCAAAGGCTCGATCTTTGACACATGCAAGTGCTCAGACAAGTCCAGCTCTAGGAAGCGGCCAATCACGCTTCTATACCATGTATGGAAGTTATCCTCGTTCAGTATTACAACAGTTTTAAGTAGTTGAGTCATCGTAACTGAAAAATATGAGACAAAGTGGAAGTTAATTACTAGCATTGTTTTAGCTCCTACAAACATCTAGATAAGATTAAAATTTCATAGTTCTTCATAAGGACTCCACCAAAACCTAGTAGCAATTCTAGGAATCAAATATCGTCACTCATGATTCCCCATTAATTTTAATCCTCTCTTAATGTGAGCTCTTTCGTTTTAGTTCTTTAGCATGCGAGGTTATACAGTTATATCCAATCACACGCAGTTATAACATAAAACAAGCATAAGCATAAATAAATATGCAATGGATGTGGCCCCTAAGGTGCACTCCCACTATTGAGAGTACGTCTTGAGCAATTCTTGAACTTCTCGCCTCATGGATCTCACCTATCTCGAGTGCTCCTTGAAGCTTCCTTGTTCGTCTATTTTGCTCCATGCACCTCGCGCCATAGCTTTTGGTTTGGCCACCTCTCTTGAAGCTTCTAGTTTTCAATCTTCACTAACTATCGTATTTCTAATAAGAAGTAACCTCTAATAGGCGATTTAGATGAGAAGAGAAGACAATAGAGTATGTAGAGAGGCACGACACGCAGGCCGTATTTTAATTGATTAAATATTCAAAACCAAAACCAAATATAAAACCATCTAAGCCACATCCATGCATCAAACACATCCATTCAACCCACAACAGCATGTATAATAATAAAAAAAACATACTAAAATTTTCTGGAAATTTCCAGAATTAAAGAATAATTACTGGAAATTAATAAGAAATAAAATAATCAACTAATAAGATCGAAAATTGCTCCCAACTACCTAGGATCTCACCTCCTATCTTATAAGGTAGGAAAAAATATCCTAAGTCTCCAGAAAAAATTTGGGCTCAAAACAGTGTGTTTTAGGACGTCTAACTGCCTCGGGAAGTGTGCTAAACACTAATTAATTAATATGAAAAATAATAAAATTTTCTGTTTTTCCAAAAAATATGAAAAAATCACAGAAAATTGGAAATTTAATTCTGAGCATATAGAAAAAAATTTGGCGAAAAATGGTGGCCGGAGGAGGACTCACGCGCCCACACGCGCTGCCGCGCTTGGGCGAGTCCGCCTCCGTCACGCGCCGACGTCGGGCCGAGCGCCACGTCAGCACACCACATCAGCACGCCACTTCATCCCTATGCTGACGTCAGCTGCCACGTCACCCATCCACGCCATCGCAACATCAGCAACTAGGTGGCTGACACGTCACTTGCTACATCAGCGCCACGACAGCCCTAGTGCTGGCGTGGCACTGCCACGTCACCTGCCACATCAGCAGTCCGCCGCCGCCCTTTGGCGCGTGCGGCGCGTGGCCGCGCGTGGAGGCGGCGTCGGTGGCGCGTGAAGCCCACGCGCCGCCTTCCCGGCCTCCGTTTCCGGCGATCCTTATATCGACGGACTCGTCTTTTCACCCTGATCCCGATTATGTGTTCAAAACTCAATTTTAACATGTTTTGAAAAAATCTTTTTACTGCTCAGATCTAACAGTCCAGATTTACACAGTTGCGAATCTTAAAATATTCATAACTAATTCTCTGTTCGTCTAAAAATTACAATATTAATATTTCTGGAATCCTTGTGAAAAACCCTATCTACCCATATTGGTTTCACTAACAGGTTATGAATTTTTAGAAACGTGATTTTCTAAACTGATTCGGGAACGCATAACGAGGCACGAAAAACAAGCATAAGGCTCTGATACCAATGAAGGACGAACATGATCTATCACTTACAGATCTACAACATGAATTATAGCGGAAGGTTCATGTGTTTACCTTGTCTTCCTTAGCTCCTATGCACAACGGATGATCATAGGATGCTTGCTTTCACGTGCCCTTCTTGCTCCCACAGTCTGGCTCGAATCACTAGGACGAAAGCTCTAATCCACACAAAAGTTCCACCAATGGAGACTAGTTAGAGAGAGAGTCTAGGGTTTACTGTATTATGATCGGCACATGATCTCTACATTAGTGTGTATAAAATAATAGGAGGCTGGTTCCTTATATAGACAGACTTATACCCAATTGCAACATTACCCCCAGGGTTTATGTCCTTGCTACTAACCCCATAAGGTTTGAGCTTGTCTCACCTAAACCCATAAGTTTAGGATAATTGCTTTGGGCACCCCACATGGGCGCACCAAATGCTAACAAGACATTCTTATCGGGTATCTAAAAAAGGAGGAGGAACAAAAGAGTCAGAACCCCAGTTTTTTATACCCGACGATGTCAAGAATTGTTCGTATTCACTTTTAGATCTAAATATCTGAATTGAAATTGATATATGAAGTTCCAAGGTACTGATCTTTCTGAAAGACGATTTATTCAACAGAAATTCCATGTTCCGTTCTGGGTTTCTTTCACTTTGTTGACTAGGTTTTCCCTCTTTCTCTCTCTCGTCAACCTAGCTCAGAAATTGGGGTCTTGGTAAAAATTTCTCTTTGAGTGTATAATCTGCTTAAATACTGATTGAACCATATCTCCAAGTGAATCCTAGTCGTTTTTTAAATGCCTCTTTGGTCGAGCTGCGACAATGCACGCAGCGCGTGTACACGCCTCCACTCACATAAAGTGCCCATATCAATCGACGTCCTTCTTAACCATCAGATCACACCTTGGATACCTAAAATCGCTGAAACAGTAAGGATTAGCGAACTAGATCGCACGATCCTATTCGTGGGTCGTTCGCGATCTAGATCGCTACTTTCTGCGATCTGGAGTGGAAGTAGATAATAACGCATTGAATGAAATCGCAAATGAAGATTGACTTACACAGGTCACCGTTGAAGAATCATCGATCACCGGTCACCGGTGCTTGAAGACAATACACATACTGACTTAACAGATGTAGGAGAGAAGCGCGATACATAGGAAGAAGATGCCGAATAGTTGACCAATTTTTGGCGAATTTTGTGGGAGGCGGCGTGAGTGGGGTGGGTTGTTACTCGATTAGTAGAGTAATTGCAGAATTAGTGTTTTTTTTTGAAATATCATAATAGTGGGTTTAAAAAAAATAAGGAATGTTAATGAATGAAAATATCATAAAAATATATTTTTGTTTGAGAGAAATCGGGCAATATCTTGGCTGATTCTTTTTTATTGATTGGATTGTTATAAAAGCCGAAATAATAGAGATAATGCTATCATTTTTGTTGATATTCGAAAAGGAAATATTATCCGGTCAAAATATTACTAAAAATAGGTTATTTGAGAAAAATATGATATTTGAAATTAGATATTTTTTTAGGGAATAACTAGATGTTATTTGAGATTAGCATATAAAAACAAGTGTGTTTTATATCGCCCTACTATGATCGTAGGTTAGATTTATAGAAATAAAACACTATAAATAAAATTTCTATTCCATATTGTGACAGAACTCTCATATTACATGCAAATGTCACAAATGTTGTAGTACTTGATTGCTTTAGTCACATTAAAGCTGCACCCTAGTAACATTTACATATTTTCTAATAAAACGCTAGTAGTGATTTTTAATACTTGTTAAATTGTGTTAAGAGTACTACAATGGATAATTACTTTAGAATTGATAAATTTTACTTCATATATATATATATATATATATATATATATATATATATATAACGATTCCAAAAGACGTCCCGCGAACTAGACTGGCGAATGTCGATCCCACAAAGCGATCTGAAGAAATCTACCCCTAACGTACCGCGAACCAGCCACCCTAACGTACCGCGATCCCAAACCCGTACCGCGAACCGTAGCGAACTACGATCCAGGTAACCTTGGATCAGACAACAAGGGTTGCGTACATTAATATGTCTTTCCAATACTCTGCCATTGAGGTTCGGAATACTCATCATTAATCCTAGCACGTTGTCTCTTTTTTTCGCGACATACATTGCTTACTTCCATCCCCTTGTTACCACTTATCCCTCTGTGATTTCATTCTTAACCACTTGGTATTGTTGTGGCTTCATCTTCTACTACAAGAAAACATAGTGATTATCCTTGTTACTATCCCTTGAACACAAGAACATAGTTTGATTCTAAAACATATTCATTCAAATTCATTAATCTTGAAATGACAGAGATACATTTTCTGACAGAAATGTACCACTAAATGATACTACCTTCCTTCACTGGAATCTTCCTAGTGAACTTCACTTTGATCGACTAATTTAGCTAACGTAATGATACGAAATATGTTAACGTTTTCATTATATTGTAGATCTTTCTTAATACTCCAATATTATTAAAAAAAAAAAAAAAAGAGTACACTTTTGTATCTCATCTTAGCTAAATTATTTGGTCAAAGTGACCTCCATAAAATCGACAAGGAACCCTTCCGGCAAAAGAGACCAAGTATTGGCTACATACAAAGCACGTACATAAAGCAATTTATTTCCAGGATTTCATTCGTAACAAATCTCCTAACATAATCTCTCGAGTTTTTACCGAGCTCTACAAGGCGATAATGGAGAACCGCAGAGACAATCATTCCCATCAAACACACTCGCTGAGAAGTTTGTGGCCGGGATGGGACCACACAAATGGTTATCACTTACATTCAAGATTTCAATTGCAGAAATAGACTTGCGCAAGTTCCCAAACACAAGATTTTGTGACAAATCTAGCTTCTTCAAAGTCTTGGGAAACTTCAAGTTCTTCATATTGAACTTCAGTCGGTTACCTGCAACTGAAAATTCGACTAGGAATTCAGTTTGGTTCAACAGCCTGATTGGGCTACCTGATATCTCGTTGCCAGATAAATCAATGAATTCATAGAAAGAGGTTTGTTGGGGCTTCCAGTTCTCCAGTTTCATCTTGATACCACATTTTGCTAATTTGAGAGAGGAAATGATTGGAGACGAAGTGACCCATTTGGGGATTTGACCCAGGTGGAACTGGTTGTAGGACAGATCTAGCTTTTCAATTCCTTCCACGTACAATTGAGGAAATGGGTCAATAAGCTGATTATGCGAGACGTCAAGATTAAGGATGTTGTTGAGATTTGCAAATGTTTTTGGCACAGTTCCTGATAAACTATTCCCTGAGAGATCCAAGGTAAAAAGAGCGCGAAACTTCCCTAGAAAATCTGGGATTTTTCCAGAGAGGTTGTTGTGGGCTAGTTCCAGAAAACCAAGTGTCGGTGCCAGAGGAGAGATTGTTGATGGGATTTCACCTGAAAATCTATTGTGGGAAAGTTGCAGACTAATGAGTCTTGACAAGGATGATAAATCGGGTATATTACCCGTGAGACTGTTCCGCTCAAGCTGAAGTACTTCAAGATTTTTGAGCTGCTTAAAACCTACAGGTACTGTGCCGGTCAATAGATTGCTGTCGAGTCTCAGCTGAAGCAGTTGAGTCATGTTGGAGATCGAATGCGGTATTTTTCCAGAAAATCGATTTCCAGATAAACTGAAATATTTAAGTTGTCTCAAGAGACTGATATTAGGAGGAATTGAACCTGAGAGATTATTTTCTTGGATGACCAAGAATTGGAGCTTCTTGAGTGTTAAAAGGGAGGTTGGGAAAGTACCGGAAATATTTTTAAGGCCCAAGATATAAAGCCCGCTTAAATGTCGGATTTTCGAGAGAGAAGAGGAGATGGTACCAGATAGTAAACTGTCTGGATCACCGGGTATTGGATGAATGATGAGGTCATTGACCCGGTTGTCGGTCCCACAAGTCACTCCCGTCCAGTTGCAGCAGTCGGTGTCTGCAATCCAAGTTTCCAGTATTCCAGACGGGTCAGCTGTTATGCCTGATTTGAAGCCTAACAAGCCTGCCATATCGTTCTTGTGGCATGTTGCTATTGCAACAGTGAAATGTTGGAGAGTGAAGAGACATAAGAAGAGGGCGAAAGTAGGAGCAGGAAGTCTAGCGAGAGAGAGCATCTTTGATAGTAAGTGAGGGTGAAGAAGGAAGTAGAGAGTATAAAAGCTAATCAAACTTTGCCGGTATTTATAGAGTGACTCGTTTGGGTAAAATTATGAACTTGCGGACCTTGTGGTTTTGAACTATGAAAAATATTCCCAATGGCTAGCTCTCATTAATAACAAAAGCGTGAGAGCTATAACTTGGTCAAAGAATGGGCTACTTCAAATGCTAGTTGGCCTCGATATTAGTGGTCTTTAGAGCAAAGCGTACAGTTGAAGGTGGTGTAACATGGCACAATGTAAAAGTCGTCTCTCCCAAGTTTGCGGCCATAGAGTGTGCAATGCTTAAAATAAAAGCTGGTGTGACATGTGACAATGTAGAAGTCGTCTACTTAGATTTTGGCAGCCATGGAGTAGAACTTCCAATCTCCGAAGGACGACTTCAAATTGCAAAGCGTGACCACGTTAAATCTCACAGTCGTAACCAGGGGCGCGATGAAGACGGTGTTGCCTTTATCCGGCGTTTCCGAGCAAAATTCCACCAATGCTCAGAGGAGGTTGAACAAATTAATAATAATCCGGTTCGTAAATAAAAACTTGACATTAAAAAAAAAATCAATTGACGCTAGCTACTATTTTTATAAGCACTTTTTTTTGTGCACGTGTGTTGCACGTGAAAGTCAACTACTTTTTTAACACTAAACACAAATTTTCAATTAGTAAAACAAAGCTAGTTGTATGCATGTGGAGATAACACTAAGCAATCCTACGCGTTTTCAAATAATCTAAAAAACGCTCTCTCTTCTCTCCTAATCTCCTGACAGTTACAAATCAGTTAGCCACCACATAAGACAGTTCCTGGAAGTTTTTGTCGGAGAACTGCTGCTATTTTCTCTGTGTCAAAGAGAATACAGTACACCTCTGGTGATTTCTACCAACTACAATCTTTTTTCATCCTCCTTCTTTTGTTTCTGGCAATGGAAGAAGGCACAACACTGAACAAGAAGATCTGCAACATGAAGATGACATCATTTGGGGCATGAATCAAATAAATCTAACAGAAGAGGAAGATCGGGTTGTGGAGTTACCAAAAGATTCTATTGATGATGGAATCAGAGAATGCAAGAACAACATATTTGGTAAGATTTATCATCATCGACCTGTCAATGCAAATGGTTTACATGCAACTTTAGTAAACTTATGGGAGGAGCCTGATGGATTCCAAGTGATACCATTTGTTTTAGTTCCTCTTTACCAAAGAAGAAGACATTGACAGGATTCTAAATAATCAACCTTGGCTTTTCAATGGTAGCATGATTGTTATGAAATCATGGATTGAAGGAAAAAACATGTTAACTGCTGACTATAATGAGGCTATTCTTATCCTGCATCTCAAACACATGCCTTCAGAGTGTCTAACCATGAAAGTGGGTGAAAGTATTTGTCAAACTTTGGGTCAAATGAATCATGTGGAAATACCAGACAGAGCCAGTTGGGATGGAAGATTTATCAGAATCAAAGTGGGCATGTCAATTACCAAGCCTCTTCCTAGATGCATCAAAGTCAAAAATCCAAAAACTGAAAAGTTAATTTGGGTTGATATAAGGTATGAAAAATTACCTTTTCACTGTGAGTATTGTGGTATCATAGGTCATGATCACAAAGTTTGCTCTATTCTGAAAAGAAATCAGAAATTGGGACTCCCAATTACTAACATGTATGGTAACTGGTTAAGAAGTGCTCAGAACCCAGTTAATCCTATTTGCAGTCCTTTCAACAAGCCATTTTTAATGCAGATAAAGGAGTTAAAGTACCAGATCATGCTTCTGCCAAGATGAATGTTAATGCAAGGTCTGGTACTGGTGATACTTCAGGAAGTAAGCATACCACAAATCAGAAAGGAAAAGAAATTGTCAGTGTTCAGAAGGCTATTAATAGTGTCCTAGTTACTTGTAATGAAGGAAAGAAGAAGAAGAGAAAAACCATCTTGCCTGCAAGTAACTTCTGTACTATCAAGGGTGATTCTCTTACTATTGCTGAAACTGCTACTGATTTGGATCATAATCCAAATTGCATGGATTCTGTTTCTTTTGGTAAAGACAACAAGAGAAGCAGGAGTGCCGAAAGGCTTGCAGATTTGTCTTTCTTTGATGAGATATCGGCGGGGGTTGATGACAACCCTTGCCAGAAACAATGAAAACATTATGCTGGAATGTACGAGGTTTGGGGAACACTCGTGCATTCCTAGCCCTCAAACACAAAGTGAGGATGGAGGTTCCTCAAGTTTGTTTTCTAATCGAAACAAAGTTAGAGTATCATTAAGCATAAGCTGTTAGGCTTCAGTTACAGTACAAACATGGACTACATGTTCCCAGAAATTGACTTTCAGGTGGAATTTCAGTGTTATGGAGAGAATAAGTGGACTTACATGTTCTCAAGTATCACAAATTTTTCATCCACTGCAAAGTCTATGATTCTCAGAATCACAACAATTGGTATTTGTTGACTGGTTTCTATAGTGATCCAGATACATCTCTTAGGGGCCTTTCTTGGGAACTTCTGAAAAGATTAAAACCACCAGATCCACTCACCCCTTGGATAGTTATGGGAGATTTTAATGAAATCATGGGGCATCATGAATACTGGGGTGAATTTTACAGAAGTGATTCCCAAATGGCTAAATTCAGAGATTGCATAAGACATTGTGGTTTATCTCAAGTTCCAACCACAGGTGGTTATTTCACCTGGTCTAACAACAGACAAGGTAAATCTCATACCAAAGAGAAACTGGACAGAGTTTTAGCAAATGATGCTTTTTTTATTGCTACAATCAGTCTACAGTTGAAGTTCAGGAAAAAAGCACAAGTGATCACCATCCACTTCTCACAAACATTTGTCACAAGAAACAAAATGCAAGACACAAGAGGAGGTTTCAGTTTTGCTATAGTTGGACTAAGGAGGATCACTGCCATAGGAATACTGCTTATTTTCAGTCTGACATTAATAAGGTCCTTATGCAAAATGAGATGGATTGGAGACAAAAATCAAAAGCTCTTTGGCTAAAAGAAGGTGATAGGAATACTGCTTATTTTCACAGGAAAGCATCTTCTAGAAGAAGAAGAAATCATATTTCTGGTATCTTTAATGCAGGCAAAAAGTGGGTTACTAAAGAAGCAGATATTGCCAAAGTTTGTGTTCAGTATTTCAAGCATATCTATACTTCTGAAGGTGTTTCTAATCTAGACACTGTGTTGAATGCTATTCCTGCAAAGGTAGATGAAGAAGCTAGTTTGTTCTTACTGAAACCTTACCTAAAGGAGGAAGTTATTGAAGCTTTGAACCAGATGCACCCTCTTAAAGCACCTGGCCCAGATGGTATGTCTGCTATCTTTTATCTGCATTACTGGTCTATTTTAGGGGATGATATTACTAGTTTGGTATTGAGGATTCTTAACAATCAAGAAGATATGTCAAATCTTAACCAAACTGCTATTGCTTTGATTCCAAAGATTGACATCCCTAAAGAGACCACTGATTATAGGCCAATTTTTTTGTGTAATGTTATCTATAAGCTAGTGTCCAAGGTATTAGCCAACAAACTTAGACAAATTCTGCCTGCTATAATTGATGAGTCTCAGAGTGCATTTGTGCCTCAAAGACAAATTACTGATAATGTCATTATAGCTTTTGAGACTATTCATTCTATGAAATGTCACAAAAGAGGCAATGGCTATTTTACACTCAAATTGCACATGTCTAAAGCTTATGACAGAATAGAGTGGCAGTACCTAAGAAGTTGTATGTGCAAGCTGGATTTCCCTGAAGATTACACTCAGCTAATTATGAATTGTGTACAGTCAGTCTCTTATTCTATTTTTATTAATGGAAGAAGCTCTGAGTTTTTTCATCCTACCAGAGGATTAAGACAAGGTGATCCTCTGTCACCTTATCTTTTTCTCTTATGTTCTGAGGGTTTCACTTCACTTGTTAACAAAGCTGTCTCAGAAGGAAGATTACAAGGTTACAGGTCTGTGGGAAATGGCCCTGTCATTACCAAACTTTTCTTTGCTGATGATTCTTTATTTTTTGGTAAGGCTACCCCTGAAGAAGCTACTACTTTCAAGAATGTAATTGATGTCTACTATAGTGCCTCTGGACAGAAGATCAACTGTGATAAGTCTGCTCTAGTGTTTTCTCCATCTGTTTCAAAAGTGGCAAAAGTTTCTTTACAAGAGATTTTTCAGGTTCTTACTGCTCTATATGAGAAATATTTGGGTTTGCCCACTGCCATTGGGAAAGAAAGAAAGAAGATATTTAGCTCTCTCAAAGGAAAAGTTTGGAAGAAGGTTAGCACTTGGAAAGAGAAAATACTCTCTCCTGCTGGTAAAGAAATTCTCCTAAAGACTGTAGTTCAAGCTTTGCCTACTTACTACATGTCTTGTTTTCTTTTACCAAACTCTATTCTTAAGGATCTCGAGAGTATCATGTCCAAGTTTTGGTGGGCTGCAAATATTGATAAAAGAAGCCTGCATTGGTCTTCCTGGTCTAAACTTTGCCTCCATAAATACAAGGGTGGATTAGGTATGAGAGATATGGAAACTTTTAACCTCTCACTTTTAGCAAATCAAGTGTGGAGAGTTTTTAAAAACCCTAATTCTATTGTCTCCAAAGTGTTGAAGGCAAAGTACTTTAGACACAAAACTATCCTAGATGCTGATACTGGCTGAACCCCTTCTTATATTTGGAGAGGTCTTATGAAAGCAAAAGCTATTTTGAAATAGGGATGCAGATTCATGGTGGTGAATGGTGAGAATATTCTAATTTACAAGAACAGATGGATTCTAGAGAATGGGGGAAGAAAAGTTTTAGTAATCCTACTCTGCCTATGAATGCCACAGTTAACACTCTCATTACAGAACACAAACACTGGAACCACAATTTCATTTCTCAACATTTCAATCAGGAGGATTTCAGAGGTATCATTCAGACTCCCATCAACTACAGACTCAACAATGATGCTGTTTGTTGGAGTCATACTGTTAATGGAGATTATACGGTTAATTCAGGCTATAAAACAGCAGATTCTTACAAGACTTACAAAACAGTTACTAAAGAGATGGGAGATTCTAGCAATTGCGTTGCTGAACAAGACTGGAGGAGGATTTGGAACTTACCTGTTCCCCGTAAAATCAGGTTCTTTTTTTGGCGTTTTTGTTGTAATACTCTTCCCGTTAAAGGAAATCTCATTCAACGTGGTATAAAGGTTGATGGTAACTGTGTTGTTTGTGGCTTTCCTGAAGAAACACAAAAGCATCTTTTCAGAGATTGCTCCTACTATAAGTTTATATGGAAAAATTACAGCAGTAGTCTGGACTTATCTTGTGTTAGTCCTGGGGAAAGAGCTTGGCTAAATTCCATCCTGGTGCAGAATGATGATAATAGCCAAATTCTCTTTGTGGCTTGTATCTGGGTTATCTGGAGATCTAGAAACATCAAAATCTTGGAGAAGAAAGATCAGACTCAGAAACATATCATCAATTGGATCGAAATCTTACTTTCAGATTGGAGTATAGAATTAGAAAGTGAAGTGACTAGGGTTTCAGAGGGCTTACCGAAGATCTGAAATCCTCCGCCTCAAGGTTTGATTAAATTCAACGTCGATTTTTCTGCTTCTACTGCCAATCTACGAGCTTGTGCAGGTTCAATTGCAAGAAACCATAAAGGAGAATTTATTCTAGCTGCATCAATTCCGATTCAGTGCTTCATGGATTCAAATCTGGGCGAAGCAACAGCTCTTTTGGAGACGGCTCGTTTGATGAGAGATCTGGGCTACGAGAGGAAACAAACCATGTTTGAAGTGGACTCTCTAAATATCTTCAACTGGGTTAACAGCTCTAGGGTTTGGTGTAACGAATGGGAGAGCATTTTGGCAGAGCTTCGGCACTTCATCAACCAGATCTTCAGAGGCAAAATCCTTTATATAAGAGAGATGGAAATCAAGCGGCGCATGCTATGGCTACGAGGGGTCTGGAAGAGGAAGAGGTAAAGATGTATACAGTGCATCCGCCGGGACATGTTCAGATGTTCATCCAGATTGATTTGGATAGCCATCGTCAACCGATGGAGATTCATCTCCCCTAGCTGTTATGTGAATCGTCTGTTTGTACCGTGTTTGTGTATTGTTGTATTTCTGTTAGGATTAGATTTTGGTTTATCTACTATTTGGGCTTGATAGTCCTTGTTCGGGCTTTTATGTTTGTAATTTGATCTATGATGGGTAAGGCCTATATCCCCCCATCTGTATGTTTATGGGTTGGGAGCCCAATTTAATTCCAAGCGGGGTTTATACCACCCTACCAATATGGTAGGTTCCCTCAAAAAAAATAAAATAAAAAATAAAATAAAATAAAATAAAATAAAATAATCCTACGCTTTCAGTCATCTTGGAAAGTTTTTTTTTTCTTTTTTCTTTTTTTTTTTTTTTTTTTTTTTTTAGGAGGAACCTTGCTATTATAGACCAAGGCACTGCTTTTTTTTACTTAAATTTAGCCGACTTTTTATCTTTTTCTAGAAAAAGATAAAAAGGTTGTTTACTTTGTGCCTATTAAGTTTTCTAAATAGTTTTAATTACCTTTTTAGTAGAAAAGGTTATTTACTTAACTTCTATTTTACCTCCTAAAAAGTAGTTTTTATGAGTAAAAAGATAAAAAAGTTGAAGTTGAAAAAAACTAACTTTTTTAAGTATTATAAAAAATTAAAAAAGTTATCAGACATAAATTCCAACGAAAATGACCGTAATATAACTTTTTTATGACTTAGAAAAAGATAAAAAATCACCTAAAATTAGGCAAAGAAAGAAGGGCCTAAGAATCAACAAGTACAACATTTGTTTCCTTCCTAATATTCTATAAGCCAAGGGGGGACATTATAGTTTGAAAAACAAAGAGATAGGTTGTCCTCCTACGTGCGGATAGACAGTAACGCCAACTCCAACCGTGGTGAGCAGGGAGACTTCTGACCGGATTAGCGCCTCCAACAGAGAGGTGGCGGTGGCGATGAAGGAGCTTAATCCGTGGCGGCGAGCGCGGGTCAGGGCGGCGAGCACGTGAGCGAGACCGTGTGTGGTCCACCAATCTCGCCTCTCTCCTTCATCGATTGATATCGTGCTTTTTCTTTTCCTTTTTAATTTAGTTGAGAAGTTTATTTGATATGGGAGATATTTTTGGGATGTGGTTGAATACATAAGATAATCATCGTGGTTATTAAATTTCGAAATTTTCCTTTGAAGTAAGTTTCGAAAACTTATGAACAATTAGTTAGATTTAATAACGTTTCTATTTTTATTATGTTATACGTGGTGATGAGAAAAATAAGGAAAAAAATGTGGACATATAATTGAGGGATTGTTAATTTGTTATGACTAATGCATAAAAGTGAAACAATATTATGGAGATATAATTCAAGATTTATTTTTCTTCTTATTATTTTGGTAATATTTTCTATTAAGGAAATTCGACATATATTATATCTTCTAAAATATAACAACTCGATCATATATTTTTGGAGTTATTGTTTCCTACTTCAAAATTGAGCAAAGATATAATCTCGACTTTTTTATTTTTATTACATACTTATACATAAATATAATTTAGGAAGTTGTTTTGTTTGTTCATTTTTCTTTTCTCTTGTTTTTTTCTTTTTGTCTTGTTTAGTTTGTTGATAAGATTTTTAGTGTTAATAATTATCTACTAGTAATTCGTCTAAAAATGTTTTTACAAATTTATCTTTTGGTAATTGTTATATTTATGTTAGCAATTATTTCTTTTCGTTTGTGTTTACGTAAGATGTATATGTTAGTAATTATTATTATTGGTTGTTACAAATAAAAGTATCCAATATTTTAAAAAATTAATATGTTTTGTAATTATCATCTTAAAAAATAATTTATTTATTGAAAATTAATAATTATATATTAATAACCGAATAGAACTAATTAATGAATTATAAAAAATACAAAATGATAATGTAATTGAAGCAGTTGAATAGAGTAATAAAGTTGTTAGGTGGAGGGGGTGGGGGAGACCTCCACTGTTGGTAGGACTACAACTCTAGGGGGCTGGGCGGGTTGACACCCTTGTCCAAGCCCGAGCCCGAGTTCTGTCGGGGTTGCCCAAGCCCAGACCTGCCCGGGTTAGGAGCATTGCCAGCCCGTCCAAGCCCAAAATAGAACAAAACAATTCGGTTTTGGGTTGAATTCGGACTAGCCCATTAAACTAAATAAATTAACACATTTATCACATTCAATCAATTAAAAGGGTCCCCTCAAAGTTAAGTTAATAAGTTACATATGAAAATAGATATCGACACTTCAATTTTTTTACTTATTTAAGGCTAACAAATAATGACTATTGATTGTTAGAGTGAATTAAAAATTATCCATGTATACAAGAGAACACTTAAATTTAGTGAAAAAAATATATTAGTTAAAGAAAATTACATAATTAAAAATATCACTAATAATTAGTAGAAAAATAATAGATTCTTGATAATTATGATATGTAATACTCTCAAAATATAACATTTATCGGTAATGAGTATACAAATCGGGCAATTCGGGCTAGCCCATCGTTAAATATTCATACCCAAGCCCGACTCTAATTGCAATTTGGGTTGAGATTTTTTGCCCGAGCCCGTCTAAATTACTCAAAACATGTGCCCAAGCCCAACTTTAGTCCGGGCTGGGTTCGGGTTGGTGGGGTTCAACCCGTCCAAGTTGCACCCCTAACTGTTGGAGGGTAAATGACAGTCTTGTAAATATTAAGAAGTGAAACAGTGGGGTCAGGAGGTGGGTGGAGACCTCCACCATTGGAGTTGGCCTAAGTGTGCAATGTTTGTTGGAGCTTCGGGGACCAAACAAACTCGTAAAGCCTTCAAATAGGTGACTCCTCACTGCTATATCTTCAACGATAACACCGGTTTCAGTAATGTCGTCGCTGGGAACACCCTCTTTAGCTCGGCAGATTTGGCTTATCAGTACCTTGGCGTCTCCTTCAAGTACCAGCTTGTTGCAGTTCAAATGGTGGCTAAGATCAATGGCTTCTTGTGCAGCAAGTGCTTCGACATGTTTTGCTGAGAGTCTACTTGAAATCGAACGAGTACCTCCACCCATCACTGTACCATCTTCATTTCGGATTATGACTCCAAATACCAGCACGTTTTGTTGTTGGACACCAAGCACCGTCAAAATTCACTTTCGACCATCCCTGTGTCGGTTTTCCATTTAGACTCCGTCGATGCCTCTGAAGAACCAGAGGGAAGCTTATTGGACTCAAATTCAAGCTCTGTCAAAGTGTTTTTTATTTCGCCAACAATCTGTTGAGGGGAAAAACTCTTGTTACGGAAAATTCGGTTGTTTCGTGCTCTCCACAACCACCAGATTGTTACGGCGAAAGGCCTTAGCTCCTTCTGGCTCAGCATACTAAACCAGTGAATTGCCCAACCTGAGAAATTCCTTGGTTGTTTAGTTAAAAAACACCATGTTCCACTTCCTTCCAAACCTCCTTTGAAATAGAGCAATCGCAAAGAACATGGGTAATTGATTCACCCTATTAAACGCAGTCTCTGCAAAGGTTTGGGACATCAATAGTTCTACTGCGTATGTTATCGACAGTGGGCAAGCCATTATGGATGCCTCTCCATAAGTAGAGTTGGATTTTTTCGGCGTCTTCAACTTCTTGATCTTTCCATTGCCGAACAGATGGGTTTGAAACTCCTTCAGTAATCTGTGCTTCCTTCATAGATTGCGCTAACTCGTATCCCGTCTTAATGGTATAGTGGTCTGATTCCGAGTAATTACAAATGAGAGCATCCACCGAACCACTTATGGCCAAAGGAATCTGAATAAGATCTTCAACGTCAATCTGCACATGGTGGGACTGCAAGGCTTGGGTACAGGTCCTATCTTCGTTAATAAAGTCAACGACTCTCATGTTTTGATTAGCCGGTTGGACAAAGTGTTTGAACGACGGTTCCTGTGGGTTCCACTTCTTTGAAACTCGGATCTTTGTACCATCCGCGACTATCCATCATAATCCTAAGTCCAAAAGTGTCCTACCAATCAAAATACTCCTCCAAGCAAAGGATGGGGAGTGACCGGTTTCAGCCTGCATGAAGTCTTTATCTTTGAAATATTTTTCCTTAAGTACCCTACTGAGAAGAGAATTAGGATACATGAGGATTCGCCAACTTTGTTTTGCCAACACTGCGTCGTTAAAACACTTGAGATCTTTAAACGCTAGTCCTCCTTGACCTTTTTATTGCTTGATGCGAACTCACTTAATCCAGTTAATTCCCCTTTGTTTTTTCACCTCTACTCCACCAAAATTGTCAGATTAATTGTTCCATCCGGTCACACGTACCGTCCGGAAGCTTGAAGCAAGATATAGCATATGTGGGAAGAGCTTGAGAAATAGCTCGAATCAAAACTTCCTTCCCGCCAGCTGACAAAGTGCTCTCTTTCCACCCTTTTAGCTTAGACACCAATCTCTCAAAAAGGTGTGCGAAAGTGATAGCCTTCTTCTTCCCCACAGTAGTGGGGAGGGCAAGATACTTCTCGTATTGGTCCACTTCTGCGACTCCACATTGTTCCATAATTTCCTGTTTTGCAGCTTCAGGAGTATTTTAGGAAAAGACCAAGGATGACTTGGAAATATTAAATTGTTACCCCGAAGCTCGTCTAGTTTAGCAAAATTTTCCCTGTTTGCCTGTGTAAAAAAGAGACTATCATCAGCAAAAAATAAATGAGAGACCACTGGTCCTCCCCTAGAAGCGGTAACTCCTTCAAGTTCACCCTCCTCAACAGCTGCAGTAACTGATCTAGAAAGCAATTCACTGCAGAGAAGAAAGAGGTAGGGGGAAGAGGACACCCATGTCTCAAACCCCTTTCCGTAGTAACCTTCCCGCTAATCCGGCCATTTCTGACAAAATTCTACGAAACTGTCGTCACGCAGTTCATAACTGTCTTAATGAATCTTGGTCCGAATCACATATGAAACATCGTTCCCCAAAGGAAATTCCATTCAACTCTATCGTATGCCTTACGCATGTCCACCTTCAGGGCTAAGCAGCCCTCCTTTTCTTTCTTACGCGTCTTTAGAGAGTGAATGATCTCAAAAGATGTAAGGAGGTTGTCCGGAATCAGCCTTTCCGGGACAAAAGCACTCTGATTCTCAGCAATTAAGCAATTAAGAACTGTCTTAAGACGGTTAGCAATCGACTTTGAGACAATCTTATAAATAACATTCCATAAACTGACGGGACAAAAATGTGGACCATTTCTCGGTTAGTGTGTGTCATCCTAGCGCATGGGCCATGCTAATCTACGAAAGGACAATGTAGAAATAGAGCGAAAGAGAATTAAAAGAATGAGTATACATTCAAAGTAAAGGTAAGAAAAAAATGAAGAAGACAGTAGGTGCATGTTTGGTATAGCCGATTTTAATCTAATCAGATTAAAATCGGCAACATTTCAACAATTTCTTTTACCGTGACTAAAAATTAAAATCTTCTAATCTGTAGATTAAAATAGTCTCCGTGCAATTCTATAATCTCCAGTTGAAAAACTCTAAAGAGTTATTTTTTATAGTTTTTTTTTTCACATTAGCATTAGCACACTTCAATTATGAATAGATGTATTCAATTACTTTATTATAGAATTCTTTAAATATTGTCAAATGGATCAAGTTACTGATTTATAATTTCAGCTCATACAAAAAAGATTGTGATTTTTAGTTTAGCTGGATTTTTCATTCATATTACTTTCAACAGATGTTTTAGATTTTCAGCAACTGCCAAACAGGGCCTAAGTCAGCAAAATTAATTGAGCGATTCCAAGATCTCTGTTTTGAAGAGTGGATACAAAGATTACCTTTTCCTAACTCCCATTCTTAAGTGACATCACACCTATGGGATGTTTCAAAAGCAATGTACATAAATTACGTCCAGAGAGAATGACCAAATGGGTATATTCAATCAATCCACCATCGCACTCCCAAAATTAGATTTGTCGATTACCTACCTCCATACTTTTCCCTCCTCTCATTCTCTCTACAAGAATTTCCCTCGTTCTCAAAGCTAGCTCCAACTAATTGATTCCCAACTCTCAATACTGAAGGATAGGAATTTGCCAGTTACTAAAAGTGCGTGCATCTCCTACTCTCTCAAAAGCGACATATTCGAAAAATGAATATTATTATTCGAGGTGCTCTTCTTGCAATACTTTCTTTGATTTTCAAACTAAGAAATGGCAAATGCTCGATACAAGATTCTCCCTCTTAACTTTTATTAGTGATAAGTGGTCTTGTTGCATTGTTAACCAAATATATTGCCTAACATAATAACCCTATGCCTCAGTCAATCAACACTATTTTACCAAGGTTCATCTTATTCTTGCTCGCTTAAAAATTCTTCAATGTACGTATGTTTTACCAAGTACCGGCGTTTGGTTGTCAAAGAAAAATTGTGTCTTCAAGACCTTCAATTTATTTCCAACGTTTCTGCTGATGCCTACATGGTGACACTCTTCAATTTCAATTTCTTGAAACATGGTGGTAGATAATGTCGCTCAGGAAGCCAGCGGTTCCCTTGATTCGACATCATTGCATGTAATTAAGAATATCGCTATGGTTAATTATCTTAAAGGACTTTAAATTCAAAAAATTGATCGCTGAGTGAAGAGAGGCTGACTTGTGTGTATTGGTTCATGTCATGATTGGTACCCATACGTAGGGTTGCGATTTCGGTTCGAACCGAACCGGAACCGAACCGGTTGGAGCCAAACCGGTCGGTTTCGGTTCGGTTTCACGGTTACACATTGGGTTTCGGTTCGGTTGAACCGGAACCGAACCGGAACCGTGAACCGGAACCGGTTGGTTCACCGGTTCGGTTTCGGTTCGGTTCCGGTTATGAACCGGTCCGTATATATATATATATTTTTTGTGGTGATAGTAATTGTTGTAGTATTAATTAATAAAATTAGGGTTAGGGTTCCATTAATAAAATTAGAGTTAGGGTTAGGGTTCCATTAATGTTCTTAATTAATATTTGATTTTTTTAATGTACAAATTTAATGTATAAGTACATTAAATTTGTACATTAAAAATCATCATTTTTTTTGAATAAAAACATCAAATATTTTTGGTAGTACTAGTAAGTACTAAGTAGTATCTGTAATACATTAAATTTGACAAATAATGAAAAAAAACAACCAAACTTGTATTATTGATTAAAACATCAAATGTTAGAAAAAAAATGCATCACTATAGTTTAAGTACATCCCAACATAGGTTGGCACCCACTTAACTAACAATCATTTGCATTTTTTTCTAACTTACATACAAACTTATTGAAATGAACAAAAATACCCAATAATTCATTTTTCAACGCCTTGTCTTTGGCAATTCGTCTACATCTAGAGGAGTGTCCGGGCCTATTCCCAATTCTTCGTAAAGTTCGGTCACGGCCACGTCCAAAGGGTGTTGGTCTTGTGTGCGTTTGTTGGCGTCGCTCCAATCCTTCGAGCATATGAGTATCTCCAATATCTCCGAGGTTAGGCACGATCTTTTCTCCGACAAAACTCGTTTACCTGCACTAAAAGTAGATTCGGAAGGGACTGTAGAAGCGGGAGGGGTTAGTAAATCACGTGCCATTTTAGAAACAATTGGATAAGTTCTTTCATAATTTTTCCACCAATCAAGTATATCTACATTTTCTATTTCTTACTCCGATACATTTAAGAAATAAAGTTGGTTGAGAAACAACAATAATTTCGAGACGCAACTCGTCCCGGTGGGTGTGGTTTGTGTACTCTTAAATAAAGAACCAATAGCATACTTACTTTTACTCTTACCCTTACCCTTCGGATCGCTCGATGATGTTTGAGCACCACCAATACCAAATTTAGCAACATATTTATCATACATTACATTAAGTTTTTTTTTAACTTGTTCAATAGTTGGTGATATCACTACATCTCTATACCCGGTAGTCATGTTTTCCGAAATTGCGTTTAGCATAAAACCTAGGGATGCATCCTTTTGTCTTGGGTCCAAAATACTTGACAAAAAAAATCATAGGGATCGTTTCAAAATATTTTAGAAATTTTTCTTCCATGTCGGCTATTGCGTCGTATAAGATTTCATTCTCCCTATACTCTTTAAAAGCCATAGTTAAAAACATTAGTTGTGGAACAACGTTGTTAGTAGTAGGATAATAAACACCCGAAAGAATATTAGTTGCGTTATAAAATGGTTCAAGAAAATCTCTTAAGACCGTGGCGGCATTCCAATCATTAAGTGAAACGGAAACGGGATTGCCATTTTCATTCAGAAAACGTGTGATTGTGTTCTCATAAACTTCAACACTTTTCAACATCAAATAAGTCGAGTTCCATCTTGTCCTACAATCTCCCCCAAACCTTCTTTTTTTCTTGCCTATTTTAACACAATAATCCGCAAAAAGTTTGTTTCTTTTGTTTGAAGACGCAATAAAGAGAATAGCTTCACGAATAGGAGAAATATGCTCATCTTGTTGTTTCAAACCATCTTGTACAATTAAATTGATAACGTGACATACACAACGAACATGTTCAATTTCTTCGTGAAATGGTGTTTGTATCAAAGTTTGCATATGATCTATCGCACTATCACATGACGATGCATTGTCAAAAGTAATTGATGTAATTCGTTGATCAATATCCCACTCTTCAAAAACATCGATTATGGCTTCACCCATGTTTACACGTTGTGAGGATATGGAACTTCTTGAAATGCAATAACACGTTTTTGTAAAGTCCAATTTGTGTCAATGTAGTGTGCGGTGACGCAAATATATCCTTTGTTATTTCTACCCGACCACATATCCGAAGTGCAACCAACTGTGAAATTAGAATTTTAAAAAGTTCTCTTAATTTCCGCTTTCCTCTCACTATATATTTCCATTATATTTTTCCTAATAGTATGTCTACTAATATGCTTATAAATCGGGCAAAAAGCGGTTTGTACTAATGTGTCCCACTCTCCGTCGTCGGTCATATTTAGAGGTCTTTCGGTGGCGGCGATAAAATGAGATAATGCTCTTATTGCCCTACTTTCATCGTAAACAAAAGTAACTACGTTGCCGTGTGCGTCGAATCCTAGTTGGGTTTGGAGCATCGTGTCGCCTACGGCGGGTGTATCTTTCAAATTTGGTGTTTATTTTGTAAATGTTTTCTCATTGATCCTAATCCACCGGTTATATCCAATACAAAACTTGCTGGAAAATGTTTGCATTTTGCCCTAAATTTTTGTTTACCTTTGTCGTCTAAGCCATCGGGTATTTTATCCATATGTTCCCAAACGGGGCTTTTTTTAATTTTTTTCACCTTACGTGTTCTTTTATTACGACCTAACTTCGGATCATTTTCCTCTATACCGTCAAAATCATTAGCGGCACCATCGCCAAATAAAATGTCCATTTGATCATCAATAGTCATGAGGATGTCTATGCTTGGTGCAAGGAAAAGGGAACTGGAAGAGGGATTTCCCGAAACGAGGTCAACAGGAACAGAATGGCTTTGCAGCTATGCTAGGGAAGGGGCGTTCATTTGAGGATGATTTTATTCTACTGGAGGATGATGTCACGCTTTTGCCCGATGTGTGGTTTCTTAACTCAGGGGCTTCTTATCATATTTGTTCTAACAGGGAACTGACAAGCTACAACCGTGCAAATGGAGGATTCATTCATATAGAAAACGGAGTTGTTTGCAAGTTCATAGGAAAAGGTTCAGTTCGATTCAAGACGTTTGGTGGGAAGACATGCCCTTTGAAGAATGTTAGACACGTACCGCTTGTCACAAAAAAATCTGATTTTTTTTAGTCTACTTGACAGCAAGGGTTTCAGTTTCAAGGGTGAAGGTGAAGGATTATACGTCTACAAGGACTCGGATGTGCTACTCAAGGTTTAAAGGATGGGACCTTGTATGTATAACAGGGTTCGACCATCCTAGGGTCTGTCGGAGTTGTCTCGGTCGAGATTAAGGATGCTATTCAAACCAAGATATGGCATATGAGGCTCAGCCATATGAGTGAACGTGGAATGCAGGAACTTAACAAGAAGGGGTATCTCACTGGGCATTCGCCCAATAGCCCAGGGTCTTTGTGAGGACTGCGTGTATGGGAAGCTACATCATAGCAAGTTTCCTAAAGAAGTTCATAGAACACAATATACTCTTGATTACATCCATTTAGATTGCTGAGGTCCATCACGAGTTGAGGCGATTGGCGGGTACAAGTATTTTCTGAGCATCATAGACGATTAATCCAGGATGACTTGGATATTTGTGATGAAGCGCAAGAGTGAAGCCTTCGCATGATTCAAGGAGTGGATGAAAATATTAGAGAATCGGGTGGAAAGAAGGTGAAGAGGTTGTGCATGATCAACAGCTTGGAGTTTTTTTCATCAGAGTTTGATGGATTCTGCAAGGATCAGGGTATTGCTCGCCATCACACCTTTCGGTAGAGACCACAGCAGAATGGTGTAGCCGAGAGAATTAATCAGACACTTTTAGAGAAATCAAGGTATATGATTTCGAATGCAGGCCTTTCGAGAGATTCATGGGGAGAAGCAGTCTCCATGGCATGCTATCTCATGAATCAGAGCCCGCACACAGGTATATGATACAAGATTCCTATGGAAGTCTGGTCCGGTAGAGCAGTGGTTTACTCATATTTGGGAGTCTTTAGTTGTGTTTCCTAGTATCACATTGATGATGGCAAACTAGAACCAAGAGCTAAGAAGGGAGTATTCATGGGTTTCAGAATTGTTGTAACAGAACTTCTGTTTCAGAGCTCTGCTACCAGTTTGTTGTAACCTGTGGGTATTCTAGCAAGAACGATGTAACGAAATCAAGAACGAGACATATATTTTACGTGGTTCACTAACGAATTCGTAAATAACCCGCTAGCAACCTCCATGGCCAGAACCCGATATTTTATTAAGAAGAGAATCCTATTACAATGCAAGTCGTGGCCACAACGGCCACGTCAGCGACCCGAAACACCCACCCAACACACACACACACAAAACAAGCTCTCAAAAGAAATACTTATCTCAAATCAACGAACCGTTGGTGTGTGTGTTACGGACCAAACCATGTGCCTTTATATATTGGCTACATGGGTTGTGGCGGTGGAAACAAACAAGGAAATACTTTCTCTCCAAGCCAAGCAATACCACCGCCCCAATCTTACCTAGAAATCGTGTGACCACCTTCCAATTTGTTTCCTTTGATTACATTCAAGTCATAGCCTAACAAATCTCCACATTGACTTGAATCAACTCAGCAACCCGAAATAAGAACCTGGTGCTTCTCTTCTCAAACCCGAACCAGATGCGTCTCCCAGAACCAGAACGAGCACTGCTCCCCAGACAGATATTTCACAGCTATATGCGAAACCCGAATCGCCAAATCGTTGCTCGAATTACCATGCGTTCCTGCATTGACTGCGCCCGATGTGAATGCACTCCCAAAAACAGAAACAAGTGCTCCACCCAGAACCAAACTCGAATACATTCACTGAGAAAGTCGGACCGAATGTATCCCAGGTGCGCCCAATTGCGCCAGACATATGCACCATGACAGAATTCCCATATGACTCTACCAGACCCGATGCACTTAGCGATGAGTGCCCCAACAACTGTCATGCCCGATGCACCGTGTATGCCTCAGATGCGTTAGATACTCGCCAGAAACAGATCGCACCAGATACGAGCTCAATGCGTGTCATGGTACATGACAGCGTAAACCTATCTGCTTTTTCGCAAGTGTACGATCAAGTAATATAGAGTATGTAATTGTGACTCTGGTTGTCGAACCCACGAGAACAGTTCAAGTTTTGTTAATTAGAATTAGAAGTAGACACAAAGTTTGTAAAAAGGAGGAAGGTTTGGGATTTGATTCTACTTAATTGCAATAAATAAAAACAGTAAAAAGCTTATTTTATTTTTCTGTTGGATGTTTCGCAGAAATTGTTGTAGTTGTAAAAGTTGATAATTCTAAAAATCTAGATTCCAGGATCCCCTAGGGTTACTCTCCAGCTTTCATGGTATATTTGATTTCAGAAACACACAGTGGTTTTGTTTATGCCAGCATACCAACAGTACAATCTCCTCTCGGTCTCATGCACCTATCACTCGACTGCAGATTTTCGGGTCCTCTCGGTCCACCTAAATCTGCAGGTTCGTTCTAAGTCTGCTAGGGTTACAGGTTCTCCTCTCGGTCTCCCCCTAAACGTCTAGCAGTTGGTCTAATGCTTCTGGGCTAGTCCCCTGATTCTCTTCACCTCTCGGTCCATCAAGGCAGAGTACTAAATCCTGTCTTTTCTTCCTAACTTTCACTGGTCACTCTCGTGCACCAGATCCTGTCTGTAACACTCCTGGGTGATCAAGCCATTCATGTATGTAAATAAAATCAAAGACAGAATAATAAACAAACCATCCTGTATTAAGACTTAGCTAGCCATGCATCTGAAAATCAAACAACCAAGTCTGCTGAATTCATAAACCCTAGGTTCACCAAGAACCTAGGCAAAAGGTCTAGCTAGCTTGCATTATTTAAAAACAATGTTTCATAAAGAGAGAAAAGATCAAACTAGTTATTTTTCTGAAAATACTGGAAAACTGCTCCAATCCTGCTCTGCTCCAACTCCTGGCTGCTGTGAAACTGGCTGCTGATGATGATGATAGAAGTGAGTGTGTATGCGTAACCCTAATTCAGTGCTGGGACACCTCCTTTTATACTGCCACAGTCTCCAAAACTGATGCACGAAATTCCTGTTTTACCCTCGAAAAGACCCGTCCTGGAAGCTTCTGGAACCCCTCTGTGCGTTCGAACGCACACTTCCTGCGTTCAAACGTAGTGCGTCTGAACGCACACCTTCTGCGTTTGAACGCAGGCCTTAGCCGTTTTTTCCTTTTTCCTCTTCTGGCTCCTGAACCCATGCGTTTGAACGCAGCTCCTCTGCGTTTGAACGCACCCCTTGGCCGTTTCTTCTCTTGAGTGTTGAGTCCTGCGTTTGAACGCAAGAAGTGCGTTTGAACGCACCCCTTAGCATTTTTCAGCACTTCGGCCTCTGCCCTCTGCGCTCTGCGTTTGAACGCAGACTGCCTGCGTCTGAACGCAGGACTTAGCCAATTTCCTGTCATTTTCCTGCTGCTCCCGTCTTGTGCGTTTGAACGCAGCTCCTGCGTTTGAACGCACCACTTAGCATTTTTTCCTCTTTTTTGCTCAGCTTTCCTGACACGCTGCCTCCCCTCCAAGTTAATCTCATGCATTTTTCGGCACCTGTTACCTGCACATCATAACACGCACCCGCGATCATATCCAACAAACAAAATTATGCATAAAATTACTCAAATTTTACAATCATGATCTATAAGTCTCTGCCTCGTATCAGGTGGAAAATAAGCTGAAAATGGCCAAACTCAACTCTCACAGGGTTAAAACTAATGGTAAAAAGATGTCCCAGACTAATACATTTTCAAGCTGTCAAAATACCCCCACACTAACCTCTGCTCGTCCCGAGCAGACCCTTGCATACTGCCTTGCAGACCTCATTTTTGCATACTTTAATTGCATACTTCCCCTCTTTCACAGATTCAAGACACAGACCAAAACACTCAATAGACAACTGACTCAGATACAGAATACACAAACTGACTCAAGACACAGCTAATTTTTTTTTTTTTTTTTTTTTTTTTTTTTTTTTTATATATATATATTTTCTGAAATTGGGCAACCTCTCTATCATAAACTGAAATCATCAAACCCTCACAAGCTTATTTCGAAATTCCACAACACACAGCAAGAAATGATATAAACTGATCCTATGCACAAATTCACTAAGGTATCCCCAAACATCCACCAAACCAACCAAGATAAAGCACGTCTTTTGACTTTGAGGGTCCAGGCATCTATAGTCAACAGATAATTTTTCTTCGCCAAGTCATTTGAGGTTTTCAGACCCTCTTAGCCGTTATTGCGTTTGTTTTGCAAATTGTCCCATTGCTGGGAGACACAACTCCTGTGTAATACGGCTTGACTTTAATTTCCCTCTTAAGCTCTAAATTGGATTGAATCCAAATTTTCCATGTGAATGGAAGCACATTATGTTGTTTCTCCTTTAAGCGCAAATTATTATTTATTTATTTTTTTTTATTTTTTTTTTTATTATTTTTTTTCTAATCACCTCTGTTTTTACAACTGTGCTGTAGAGCTTTAAGAGTGCGGGCTTTTTAGGATTTTCTCTTGGAACCACCTTAAGGGATGGTGGTGTACATTCTCCAACTTCGCTTAGGCTACAGATTTGTACCACATAAAACCGACTCTACACGAAGGTCCACCCCAGATTCCAAGAGTCCACCAGTTTCCACGGGAAACAGAATATTCAACTATCTAAAGACCAAATCTGCCTAGCACACTAGAGAAGTCAAAAGTATGCCTGTTATCTACTTTCCACATTCCTGAATACCCGGGATAGCCTGTCGTGAAAATTGTGCACAAAATACTAAAATTTGAAGTATCCCTGCTACGGTGCTTCCTACTCTCATAAGCTCTTTCATTGGACTCTCTTCAGTTTCTAGGTCCTAAGTTGCCCTTTCTCAAAAATTTTTTTATTAATTTTCCCAATTTATTTTTATTATATATATATATATATATATATATATATATATATATTTTTTATCATGCAAGGTCAGAAAGGTTGGTGGGTCGACTCAACATAAAAAAAACGTGCTGACTCAAAAATGAAAATAAAATGAAAAATAAAATTGACAAAAATATGCTGACATGGCTATGCAGGAGGAGACGATTCCCCACCCCCACACTAGAGGTGGCGCGTCCCCGCGACTCTACTGATCTGGTCGGTAACTCGAATCTGTGTTCTCCGGAGTAGACTGGTCAGTCGGCTCGGGAGATGGTGAAGGGGTACGCCCTCTGGCGCGTTTCCTCGCAGCATGGCGTGCTGCGGCAGCGGTACCAGCGTGGCTGGCACCGGGATGGGCACTGCTGGCCCCTGGGTCTGCATGCTCTCTCCTAGGTGGGTACTGGGTACCGGGTCTGCCGGGGTCACCTACACTGTCTGCATGTTCCGGGCTCGGTGTGGGGTCATGGCCAGAGAAGCTATCATATGGCCGGCTATCCTCCATTTCAAGATGCAAACAGTAAAAAAAATTGAAAATATTCAAAGAGAATGAAAAGATGGAACCTGGCTGCCCGGAGTGAATCTTACGGGTACAGATCTGGAAATTTCTCTCTGAAGTGGATCTGTTGGTGTTTGGATCGGATGAGTTGGACCACCCCCACACTGTTCCTGACCTTCTGGTGGACCTGCGGTGGTCGTCGGAGGCTGCTGGCGGCAGACTGTTCTGGCGGCTGCTAGGGCAGAGAGAATTTTCTAGAGAGAGAGTTGAAAACTGGAAGACTTGTGTGAAAATGAGTCACTGTCATCCGTACAGTATATATAGGCAAACTTTAAGAAATTGCAGAATGGCCCCAAAATTTCAAAATTTTTCAAAATTTTCCGAACTTTTTTGATCCCGCTCAAATGTGCGTTTGAACGCAGCTCCTGCGTTTGAACGCACAGCTTAAATTTTTCTGGAAATTTTGAAGATCTGATGATCTGCGTTTGAACGCACGGTGTGCGTTTGAACGCAGTACTTGAATGTTCTTGAATTTTCTGGGTCTGATGAGTTGCGTTTGAACGCACATGAGTTGCGTTTGAACGCAATGCTTATCTTCTGCATCTCAGATGAGCTGCGTTTGAACGCACATGAGTTGCGTTTGAACGCACGCCTTTGTCTCTAGAAAATTTCTCTGCTGATTGGGTCTGCGTTTGAACGCAGGATCTGCGTCTAAACGCACGTCCTTAGATTTTTCCACCTCATCTCTGTCTTCTTGCGTTTGAACGCACATGAGTTGCGTTTAAACGCACCACTTGGTGGCTGGAATTTTTCATGGTGTGATCTGCGTTTGAACGCAGGTCTTCTGCGTTTGAACGCAAAAGTGTTAACCGTTTCCAGGTCTTTTTCTGTCCTTTGGTGGGGCTGCGTTTGAACGCGGGGTCTCTGTGTTTGAACGCACAAGTGCGTTTGAACGCATGTCTTCTGCGTTTGAACGCACGCCTCTGCTTCCTGAAACACTGAGTTCAACATTAAATCCCTCTTTCTCACTTTTCTCTCAAATTATGAACATTGTAAAAATTATATAAAAACAACTAATCTATGTTGGGTTGCCTCCCAACCAGCGCTTGTGATTTACAGTCGACAGCCCGACTTTGTTACCTTTGCTGTAATCACGGAATGTCGAGGTAGAGTGCCTCTACCTCCATGATTTCCTGAGGATCTCTGTATGGCTTGACTCTGTTCCCATTCACCTTGAAAACTGTATTATCCCTCGGGTTCTCCTGCTCTATCACTCCCCATGATGTAATGTCCTTCACAATAAATGGTCCAGACCATCTTGAGCGCAGCTTCCCTGGATAGAATTTCATCCTTGAATTGTAGAGGAGAACCTTCTGCCCGATTTCTATCTTCTTTGGTAGAATGCGGTTGTCATGCCACTTCTTTGTTTTCTCTTTATAAATTTTGGCACTCTCGTATGCAGTTTTTACGGAATTCTTCCAGTTCCAGGAGTGCCATCTTCCGTTTATTTCCTGATAAACTGTGATCCATATTCAGCTGCTTGATTGCCCAGTAAGCTTTGTGTTCCAATTCTACTGGTAGGTGACATGCTTTTCCAAACACCAGCTGGTACGGGGACATTCCCAGTGGGGTTTTGTAAGCAGTTCTATACGCCCAAAGTGCATCATCTAGCTTTAACGACCAGTCCTTGTGTCCTGGATTCACAGTTTTTTCCAGTATGCTCTTTATCTCCCTGTTGGACACCTCTGCTTGCCCGTTTGCCTGAGGGTGATAAGGCAGTGATACCTTATGGATAGACACCCCGTACTGCTTAAGAACCTTGGCAAAGACTTTATTGATAAAATGAGAACCTTCATCACTGACCATGGCCCTCGGTGTTCCAAATCTGGTAAAGATGTTACGTTTGAGGAACCTTTCCACGACTGACGCATCGTTCTTCTGGCAGGCTATTGCTTCCACCCATTTTGACACGTAATCTACTGCCAATAAGATGTAGAGATTTCCCAGAGACGAAGGAAAAGGACCCATAAAATCAATACCCCATACGTCGAAAGGTTCGACTTCCTGCCAAAGTGTCATGGGCATTTCATTTCGCTGGGAGATATTTCCTGTCCTTTGGCAGCGATCACAACTCTGCGCATAGTCATGGCAGTCCTTGAAAACTGTTGGCCAGAAAAATCCTGACTGCAGCACCTTGTGAGCTGTTCTCGGTCCGCTGAAGTGTCCTCCACACTGTGCTGAGTGGCAGTGCTGAATTACCTCCAAAATTTCGTGACATGGAATGCATCGACGGAGAATATTATCTGCCCCTTGCTTGAACAGATAGGGATCGTCCCAGAAATATTGCCTGCAATCTGAAATAAATTTCTTTTTCTGCCAAGGGGTGATGTCTTCAGGGAGTGCTCCATTTACCAGATAATTGGCTATGGCATAGTACCAGGGCCGTCTATTGGTCTTGATCTTCATAATATGTTCATCCGGAAAATTCTCTTGAATGGGCACCACTTCTTCTGTAGGCTTTTCCAGACGAGATAGATGATCAGCTACTACATTTTCAACTCCCTTTTTATCCCTGATTTCGACGTCAAATTCCTGCATCAGCAGAATCCAACGCAGCAGCCTTGGCTTTGCATCCTTCTTCTCCAGTAAGTATTTCAGTGCACTGTGATCTGTAAAAATAATGACTTTAGAGCCTACCAGGTACGATCTGAATTTATCCAGGGCAAAAACGACTGCCAGCAGCTCCTTCTCTGTAGTCCCATAATTAATCTGCGCCTCATTCAGGACCCTGCTGGCATAGTAGATGACGCTGCACACCTTGTCCTTCCGCTGTCCCAGTACCGCGCCCACAGCGTAATCACTGGCATCGCAGATCAGCTCGAACGGTAGTGTCCAGTCTGGTGTTGTGATAATAGGTGCAGTCGTCAGCCTTTCTTTAAGCACGTCAAAAGCTTCTTTGCAGGCTTCGCCAAATATGAAGGGCACATCTTTTCCCAACAAATTACATAGTGGCTTTGTAATTTTTGAGAAATCTTTAATAAACCTTCTGTAAAATCTTGCGTGGCCCAAAAAGCTCTTGATTGCCTTCACTGTGGTTGGATACGGCAGCTGCTTGATCACCTCTATTTTTGCTCTGTCTACTTCCAGTCCTTTACTGGAAATCCTGTGTCCCAGCACTATTCCTTCAGTAACCATGAAGTGGCATTTTTCCCAGTTGAGTACCAGGTTTGTTTTTCTGCAGCGAATCAGAACTCTGGCCAGATGGTATAAACAATCTTCAAAGCTGTCCCCGAATAACGAAAAATCGTCCATGAAAACTTCCAAATTTTTCTCTATCATATCAGAGAAAATAGCCATCATACACCTCTGGAATGTTGCTGGAGCATTGCACAGTCCAAATGGCATTCGTCTAAAGGCGAATGTTCCGTACGGGCAAGTGAACGTCGTCTTTTCTTGGTCTTCTGGATTTATATAGATTTGGTTGTAGCCAGAGTATCCGTCAAGAAAGCAGTAATAAGCATGGTGTGCTAGTCTGTCCAACATCTGGTCCATGAATGGCAGCGGGAAGTGGTCTTTCAGTGTGGCATCGTTCAGCTTCCGATAGTCCATACAGATTCGCCAGCCAGTGACAGTTCGCTGGGCGATCTGATCCTGATCAGCATTCTGCACTACTGTAATACCCCCTTTCTTTGGTACACACTGGACAGGACTCACCCAGGTGCTGTCTGATATGGGGTATATAATTCCTGCTTCTAGCCACTTCATGACCTCCTTACGTACCACATCTTTCATAATTGGGTTTAGTCTCCGTTGAGGCTGGATAACTGGCTTCTTTCCGTCTTCGATTCTTATTTTGTGCATGCAATAATCAGGACTGATTCCCTTCAGGTCTGCAATTGTCCATCCTATGGCTTCTTTATGCTCTCGGAGTACCTCCAGTAACTTTTGTTCCTGTTCCTGGGATAAAAGAGAAGAAACAATTACCGGCAGGGTATTATTTTCACCAATAAAAGCGTACCTGAGGTGTTCTGGCAACTGTTTTAATTCCAGGGCTGGTGGTTCCTGGAGTGACGGGACCAGTGTCATTTTCTGCTCGCCTCCTTCATCCCTGTATAGCTTGACCCAGCTTTCTGTTCCCATGATCTGCTCATCCTGTTGCTCTTCTGTTTCCACTGGAAATATTTCTTCAAATTCCTCCCATAAATCTTCTATCTCATCGCTTTCCAGATCATCAATTACCTCTACTGCAAAACAGTTTTCATGCCCATAATGATCGGGAAGCTGGAGAGATTTGAAAACATTAAATTTTACTTTTTCTTCATTGATTTGCATGGACAGCTCTCCACTTTTGCAGTTAATAATGGCTTCACCAGTCGCCAGGAAAGGTCTGCCCAGGATCAGCGGAACCTCTCCTGCCTCCATATCCAGTATCACAAAATCTGCTGGAAAAATCAGCTCTCCCACTTTCACCAGGATATCTTCAATTACTCCATAGGCAGGTTTCACGGATCTGTCAGCCATTTGAAGCATAATTCTTGTTGGACGTGGTTCTCCGACTCCCAGACTTTTGAAGATGGTCAGTGGCATCAGGTTGATGCTGGCACCCAAGTCGCATAAGGCTTTTCCTGTGTATGCACTGCCCAGGGTTACTGGAATAACAAAGCTGCCAGGGTCTTTCTTTTTCAGTGGTAGACCATTTTTTACACAACTGCTCGCTTCTGCCGTCAGATTCACTGTTTCGAAGTCACTCATTCGCCTTCTACCATACAAGATGTCTTTGAGAAACTTCGCATAAGTAGGCATTTTGGCAAGTGCTTCAGCAAAAGGTATATTTATCTGTAATTGCTTGAATACCTCCAGAAATCTGGCGTAGTCTTTGCTGTCATCTCTCTTACGTGTCTTCAGAGGGTAAGGAACCTCCTTGGAAATTGGCACTGTTTCTTGAGTACCCTCATTCGTCTGCTCTGCTTCCTGCTCGACCGAACCCCTTTTCTGAGGGTTAGCGGTTGAACTGTCTTCCCGGTCAATCACTTCCTGTTCAATAATCTTGGACTTTTCTGCGCGTGCATGACTGGGATACGGTGGATCCTGCAGTGCAATTCCACTCCGAGTTGTGATAGCATTGATTTGAGCGCGTGGATTGTTCACTGTGTTAGATGGTAAATTCCCTGGGGCTCGTTCTGCCTGGTTCTGTGCAAGCTGTCCATTCTGTACTTCCAAGTTGCGGATAGCAATCTTCATCTGGCTTACATCAGCAGTTAAAGAGTCCATCTGTGCGAATCTAGTTTCCAACTGCTTATTGAATTTCTCCATATAGGACTCAAAATGTTGCTGAGACAGGTTTAGTTGTGGTGCTGCTTGTGCAGGCTGAGTTGGAGCTGTCTGTTGTGCCTGTGGCCTGTGCTGGAATCCTGGTGCATATACTGCTGCATTGGGATTTCCGTAGCGAAACCCTGGATGGTCACGTGTGCCTGGTCTGTAGCGACTAGGATCCCACTGCTGCTGAACATAGTTGGCATCTTCGGTCTGAAGCTCCAGAATTGCTGCGTCAAAGTCAGGTTCGTCCACTGATGCCACCGGCTTCTTTTCTGTATACACCTTCTTGACTAGGTCCTGTACCACTTTCGTGAGATTGTCAATCCTGTCATCAACCACTGGTTCTGCTGCTGCTGCGAGCCTGCGGTCATCAAACAGGCGAGTATCCTGTTTGGCTAATTGCTTCATCAGTTCGTATGCTCCATCTTTATCCACATGGTATAGAAAGTTACCCCCAGCTTCCCTATCAATCCTGTCTGCATTCTCCCTGTCAAGTGCATGGTAGAATACCTGCAGAATCTTTGCGTCCCCGAAGCCGTGGTTGGGGCATTTTTTAACGAGTCTCATCAACCTGTCCCATGCATCTACCACTGTCTCCCCCATCTGCTGTTTGAAAGATAAGATCTCACTCTGCAGCTTGATAACGCGGGATGCAGGGTAGAATTTTGCCAAGAAATCAGCAACACACCCTTCCCAGGTAGTAATAGACCTCGGTGGTCTTGCCTCCAGCCAATCCTTTGCTGTTCCGAACAAACAGTATGGGAATAAAATCAGCTTTAGCGTGTCCGCTTCGACTCCTCTATACTTAATCTTGTTGCAGTAATCCTCAAATTTTCCAAGGAAGTCGTTTGGATCTTCATCTGCCTTCCCATTAAAAGGACAATGGGTCTGGGCGGTCTGAATGGTGGATGATTTCAGGTCGAAGTGCTCTGCTGTAATGGGAGGCACTACAATAGCTGGTTGATGTCCTCCGGTTGGGACCTCAGAGTTTTCGACCAGCGCCCTTCCAGACCTGTTATAAGTCCTCTGATTGTTCCTGGCAGCAAAACCTGCTGCTATCAGCTCTTCAATGTAAAGAGCCATCTGGGCTGGAGTACGTTGCGGCTGTCCTGTGGGTGTTCCTGTTTCGGTTGTGGTGTCTTCTCCGTGCTCAGACATCGCGGCTCGGTGTCTGCGACTTTGCTCTCTGAAAAGTTTTTCGGGATCTTCGAGTGGTGATACCAGTTTGCTGGGCAATCTGGGCATAAACTAGAATAGCCTGAAAATCAGATTTCAAGAGCAGTAAGTCGAAAGAAAGTAACTGTAAAAACAAAAGAAAAACTCTGAGACTTATTCTAATGCCTCTTTAACAAAAACTGTAACCGTTCCCCGGCAACGGCGCCAAAAACTTGACAGCGTAAACCTATCTGCTTTTTCGCAAGTGTACGATCAAGTAATATAGAGTATGTAATTGTGACTCTGGTTGTCGAACCCACGAGAACAGTTTAAGTTTTGTTAATTAGAATTAGAATTAGACACAAAGTTTGTAAAAAGGAGGAAGGTTTGGGATTTGATTCTACTTAATTGCAATAAATAAAAACAGTAAAAAGCTTATTTTATTTTTCTGTTGGATGTTTCGCAGAAATTGTTGTAGTTGTAAAAGTTGATAATTCTAAAAATCTAGATTCCAGGATCCCCTAGGGTTACTCTCCAGCTTTCATGGTATATTTGATTTCAGAACACACAGTGGTTTTGTTTATGCCAGCATACCAACAGTACAATCTCCTCTCGGTCTCATGCACCTATCACTCGACTGCAGATTTTCGGGTCCTCTCGGTCCACCTAAATCTGCAGGTTCGTTCTAAGTCTGCTAGGGTTACAGGTTCTCCTCTCGGTCTCCCCCTAAACGTCTAGCAGTTGGTCTAATGCTTCTGGGCTAGTCCCCTGATTCTCTTCACCTCTCGGTCCATCAAGGCAGAGTACTAAATCCTGTCTTTTCTTCCTAACTTTCACTGGTCACTCTCGTGCACCAGATCCTGTCTGTAACACTCCTGGGTGATCAAGCCATTCATGTATGTAAATAAAATCAAAGACAGAATAATAAACAAACCATCCTGTATTAAGACTTAGCTAGCCATGCATCTGAAAATCAAACAACCAAGTCTGCTGAATTCATAAACCCTAGGTTCACCAAGAACCTAGGCAAAAGGTCTAGCTAGCTTGCATTATTTAAAAACAATGTTTCATAAAGAGAGAAAAGATCAAACTAGTTATTTTTCTGAAAATACTGGAAAACTGCTCCAATCCTGCTCTGCTCCAACTCCTGGCTGCTGTGAAACTGGCTGCTGATGATGATGATAGAAGTGAGTGTGTATGCGTAACCCTAATTCAGTGCTGGGACACCTCCTTTTATACTGCCACAGTCTCCAAAACTGATGCACGAAATTCCTGTTTTACCCTCGAAAAGACCCGTCCTGGAAGCTTCTGGAACCCCTCTGTGCGTTCGAACGCACACTTCCTGCGTTCAAACGCAGTGCGTCTGAACGCACACCTTCTGCGTTTGAACGCAGGCCTTAGCCGTTTTTTCCTTTTTCCTCTTCTGGCTCCTGAACCCATGCGTTTGAACGCAGCTCCTCTGCGTTTGAACGCACCCCTTGGCCGTTTCTTCTCTTGAGTGTTGAGTCCTGCGTTTGAACGCAAGAAGTGCGTTTGAACGCACCCCTTAGCATTTTTCAGCACTTCGGCCTCTGCCCTCTGCGCTCTGCGTTTGAACGCAAACTGCCTGCGTCTGAACGCAGGACTTAGCCAATTTCCTGTCATTTTCCTGCTGCTCCCGTCTTGTGCGTTTGAACGCAGCTCCTGCGTTTGAACGCACCACTTAGCATTTTTTCCTCTTTTTCTGCTCAGCTTTCCTGACACGCTGCCTCCCCTCCAAGTTAATCTCATGCATTTTTCGGCACCTGTTACCTGCACATCATAACACGCACCCGCGATCATATCCAACAAACAAAATTATGCATAAAATTACTCAAATTTTACAATCATGATCTATAAGTCTCTGCCTCGTATCAGGTGGAAAATAAGCTGAAAATGGCCAAACTCAACTCTCACAGGGTTAAAACTAATGGTAAAAAGATGTCCCAGACTAATACATTTTCAAGCTGTCAGTACACGCTCCAAAACCAGAACAGATGCACGCCGAACAAACTCGTGCATAATGCGCGGAAGAACCAGGATCAGATGCGCGTGCGTGAAATCTCATGCGCGAGATGCTCCATGCGATTGCTCCAACTCCAACGAGTTCCTGCAACGCAAGAGCCAGAACCAGATTCAATTCACAGTCTAGATTCTCCACGTCATGAGCCGGAATGCACTTGGATATCAATCTCTAGAACACCAGATACGCGTGAACCGCTAGATTCTACCCAGTACCGAAGGCGTGCTGGATTTTCCATATCCCTTACACGCCTAATTAGATGCGCGCCAGATTGCCTCGACAGGAGCCCAGATAGCCCCATCCAAGGGGATTCAAATGGTGGGTGCACCTGCTTCTCTCTCACGAATAGATCGATCTTGATCACCAAACTAGACATCGTTCTTGGCGGAATCTCGAAACCTAACTCCGGATAGCCTGCTCCACCTGAATCGCGAAACCCGAGATTTGAGTTCCACCATAACATGAAACCCTAGCTCTTGGCTCCACCTAGATCTTGGAACCCCGGCTCTGATACCAGTTTGTTGTAACTGAACTCCTATTTGAGAGCTCTGCTACCAGTTTGTTATAACCTGTGGGTATTCGAGCAAGAAAGATGTAACAAAATCAATAAAGAGACAAATATTTTACGTGGTTCACTAACGAATTCGTAACGAACCCGCTCGCTACCTCCATGGCCAGAACCCGATATTTTATTGAGAATAGAACCCGATTACAATGCACGTCGTGGCCACAACGGCCACAGTGGCGACCCGAAACACCCACCCGACACACAGGCACAAAACAAGCTCTCAAAAGCAATACTTCTCTTAAAGCAATGAACTGTTGGTGTGTTGTGTTACTGAACAAACCATGTGCCTTTATATATAGGCTACGTGGCTTGTGGCGGTGGAAAAAAACAAGGAAATACTTTCTCTCCAAGCCAAACAATACCACAGCCCCAATCTTACATGGAAACCATGTGAAAAACTTCCAATTTGTTGCCTTTGATTACATTCAAGTCACAGCCTAAAAGGAGAAGTGTGAAGCCCTAGGGGGTCTTTGCACGAAGACAAGGGAGTCTTCGTACGAAGACATCTCGGAATCCATGAGATCAGGAAAAGTGTTTGCGGGATAGTAATTTGTCGCAAAATAATAAGTACTTTGCACGAAGGGTGTTCCAACGAAGGTCTTCATATGAAGACTTCTGCCCTTCACACGAAGACGTCCTAGAGACGGCATGTAGCGGTCTGGTAGTTTCCTTATTGCATCGGGACGGTTTTGGGGGGGGGGTATAAAAGGATCATTTGGGGTCCTATGAACGTATGTAAGCATTGTGATTCGTTGCTACTCTGTGAATAAAGGTCTTTCTTCCACGTGGACTTAGAATATTGTGTGCTAGCGAAACACGTTCATCTAATTTCATTGTTTCATTATCGTTCGTGAGGTGAGAGTCATCGTGAGAGTTATAACATTTTCTTATATTTTTCTCTTGAAATTTTAGTCCAACAGTGGCAATTTAGGAATTTGTTTTCCTAAGCAAAATGTATTGCTTTATCTAATTACATAAAATGAATGAGCTCCAGAGTTGGAATCCTAATTTATAGATTTGCCAGAATTCTCAAATGTAAGATGAAAGAAAGAGTAAGAAATATTGCTATTGTTTCTTAATTTTTCATCCATATGACCCCATGCCCCCAGTGCGAATTCCAGAAAGGTAATAGCATTACCGACCCATTCTCCGACCAAAAGTGTAAGTTGATTTGACTCCATTGTTTTCAAGATGAAAGGCAGAGCCTAGAAATTATAATAGTTCTTCTTCATTGTCGATTCATGTGACCCCATTCCTCGGTTTGAAATCCAGTAAGGTAATATCATTACTCACCCGTTTTCCGACGAAATGTTTAAGTTACTTAATTCCTGTGTGTTTTTTGTTTGGTTGTCTTCTCATGATTTGGTTAAATTGTTAGATTATTAGTTATACGGACAAAACCACTATAGTTGGAGCTCTGATCCTTTTTTCACAATGAGAAAGGTAGAAAAAATCTCATGTACGGCCTACTCTTCTTCTTTTTCCCATGAGAATGCTCTAATGTCTAATCGACTAAGCTTCGAGTGTTATACCTCTCACAATCACTCACGCCTCACGAACAATAAAGAATGTTGCAATCACACAAGATTTACGTGGTTCGCTAGCATCCAAATATGCTAACTACATCCACGGGAAAGAAAGACCATTATTCAATGAGTAGGAACGTTACATGTGTTCATAGGATCCCAAATGATCCTTTTATAGTCCCCAAAACCGCCCCGGAAAATTATGGAAACTTTTCCATCCTTATTATCCTGCTCCCGGATTGTCTTCGTGCCAAGGCCCGAAGTCTTCGTAGGAAGACCTTCGTTCGAAGAAAATTTGTCTTCGTAGAAAGTCCTTCTTATTTTAAGACAGAGAGCACTTCCCAGAAGACAATCTGATTGTTAGAATACGCACGCAGAAGCACGATTCCACTTGTTAGGAACCAAGAAGAGACGATGAACGAAGAACAAGATGAAGAACAACACACAAAGATTTAACGTGGTTCACTAGTTTTGAGACTAGCTACATACACGGCCAAAAGGAACCAATTTATTGATGAGAGAGCCAATTACAAACCAAATCACACCACACACGAGTAAGCCACGACCCTGGGTCGTTATATAGGCCTAGGATATAGACTTGGTGCCCAAGAAACAAAGAAGATACCAAAAACGAACAAGGAAACAATGTCCAGCCGCCCTATCGAACTGTTAGGACCCATAAATATCGAACTATTCTGACCCGTCGAACTGTTCTCCAGACCCGTTGAACCATTCGTTTCTTACAAATCTTCAATGCTTCGTTAATTCGATTTGATTGCCAACTTCAAGCTGGGTGTTTTGATCAACAATTCATAACAAATCTCCACCTTGATCAAAACTCCCTAGCAACCAATTCAATGCTCTCATCAATGCAATTATGGATGCACCTCCCAATGAAGAATGCTTCCATCCAATTCACTAAATTGTTTCTCCAATTGTTGTTCGTCCTTTCAACCAACACGCCAATTGGTGAATGCACCTTCAATAACCAAATTCCAAGTGCTCCATCCAAATTGAAACGATGAACCAATCAACCAATCGAATGTATTCCCAAAATTTGCGGTGTTGGAAAACATTACCTTTGCACCACAACAAGCGCGTCTTTGCGTCTCAAAAAATGCATAGACTTGTGTGTCTCAATCAACACAACCTAATGCAACATGACACAATGCATCTCCCCAACATCATTACAATGACACTTAATGATGAAAAGTGCCTATCTATCAAGTCATGCCAATTATGCAACCAAACCACGAAACCAATGTGCAAACCGAGACACGCCCAATAAGGCGCCAACAATCAATGCGTGCACAATAACACGCCGCCAATCAATACATGCCCAATAACATGTATTCAAACAATCCACGTCCAATAACGCGTCACCAATCAATCGCATGCCAACAAGACACGTCAATTACTCCTTGCCACTAGCCAAATCCGCCGGTTGATTCGAGCCGTCTCCACCATGATTTGTATCCTCCTAGTGCCAAGAACAAGATCACTCCATGCCGATGCTCCAACCCTTACGATTTCTTGCAACAGATGAGCCTGATTGAGATCCACACGCCCACTGCTCCATGTTGGAAATCCGATTGCGCCGGAACGCCAATTGCACATGAACCTCCAAATTCGCACTGGAATACGCGCCCGATGCTCCATGAAAAAGAACCCGATAACTCCCCTAATAAGGAACCCGATAATTCCCCCAACAAGGAACCCGATAGCTCCCGCAACAAGGAACTCAATAGTTCCCCCAATAAGGAACTTGATGGTGTGTGTATCAATAATATCCTCATCATCAAAACAATTGATCTTCATCCAAAAGGAATTCTCCATCACTCCTCACCAACAAACCCTAACCCAACAATCGGGCTCTGATACCACTTGTTAGAATACGCACGCGAAATCACGATACCACCTGTTAGGAACCAAGAAGATACGATGAGCGAAGAACAAGATGAAGAACAACACACAAAGATTTAACGTGTTCACTAGTTTTGAGACTAGCTACATCCACAGCCAAAACGAACCAATTTATTAATGAGAGAGCCAATTACAATCCAAATCACACCACACACCAGTAAGCCATGATCCTAGGTCCTTATATAGGCTTAGAATACCAACTTGGTGCTCAAGAAACAAAGAAGATACCAAAAACGAACAAGGAAACAATATCCAGCCGCCTTATCGAACTGTTAGGACCCGTTTATATCGCACTGTTAGGACGCGTAACTATCGAACTGTTCTGACCCGTCGAACTGTTCTCCAGACCCGTTGAACTGTTCGTTGCTTACAAATCTTCAATGCTTCGCCAATTCGATTTGATTGCCAACTTCAAGCTGGGTGTTTTGATCACCAATTCATAACACTAGTTTTGGCTAAGTATGGGACGTCTTCGTGCAAAGATACTTTTTCTTCGTACGAAGACCCTCCCGGGCTTCACTTCTTCGCGCTCCTTTGAGTATATTCATCTTCAAGGCACGATTCCAACATGGAGTATGATAGGATGATCTAATTTCGCACAAATTGTTGTGTTCACAACCCACATGTTTGACTAAATGTTTCAATTGGATGCTCCATTTGTTTAAGCTATGTTAGTCGTGTCTGATCTTTTCTTTGTAGGATGAAAATTTTCTTTTTCTTTCTTTATATTTGTTAGTCGAATCCTGGTAGAATAAAATGTTAGCACTGCTATTAATTTTCCCTAATCTTTATGGTTCCGATCATAGCTAAAACATAATGTAATACTCGAAGTAGATACACTAATGATTGATTTTAAGAAGCTTGATTTTATCATCATCACGATTATCTGATTTAAGAAGCTTGATTTTAACTCTCTTTCTGTTTGTAAAGAAGCTAACATTATGGAAAAATGAACTCTGCTCAAACTATAGGAAAAAGAAGGTTCAAAATGCATTGCACGCACCGGCATTACGTGACTTTCAGGAATGAGACTTCTACATGTTACCCTATACGCTATACCACACACTATCCCCGTTCATCGTGAAAATTCAGCACGCCGTCCATCAAGAGATATACTTTTAGGAATGAGGCCCCCACGACACATCGATTTTTTTTTGGAAACACTGGACCGAGCATTAAGAGATATACTTCAGCTTGCAGACCCTGGTAATGAACAACCCTTTTGGAGGTAAAACGGTAGTTCTGGGTGGAGGCTTTCGCCAAATACTTCCTGTCATAAAAAAGGGTGGCAGAGAAGACATTCTCAATGCAAAAATTAACAAGTCCAGTTTCTGGGAGAATTGCAATATTTTTGAACTTACTAAAAGTATGTGATTCCAACAACAACAAGGCAACATTTTAACTGCTGAGTTGGCTGAATGGATATTAAATATTGGAGAAGGAAAGTTTCAATAAAAACTTTCATTCATGGGTAGATGTTCCTACAAATTTGTTGGTTACAGTGTCATAAAGTGCAATCGAGACCATTTTCAGCTATATATATATATATATATATATATATATATATATATATATATATATATATATATATATCCGAATCTTTATAGAAGGTACGAGGATACTAAATATTTGGAACATAGCTAAATTGGCACCAACACATGATACATTACTCTGCATCAATGACTGTTACAAATATGATTGATTCCCCAGAAGAATCATAACTCAGTGCTGATTCAATCTGCAAAGTCTGCAACTTTGAAAGACAAGATCTCCTTTATCAAGTAGAGTTTCTCAATTCATTAACTACTCAAGGATTTCCAAATCATAATATTTGTGGCCAACAGGTGATGTTACTACGGATTTTGGAAGGAATGCATTATTTCCTAGCACGTTGCATTCACCTATGGACTCAAAATGTCCTTTTGTCATGAAGAGAAGAAAATTTCCTCTTTCGGATTTTTTTTCTATGGCTATCAACAAAAGCCAATGACGTTTTGGGTTGTTCCTTACCAAATCAGTATTTTACCATGGGCAACTACATATCGCAGCTTCAAGAGTTACAAGTAGGTAAGGCCTTCGAATTGTAACATTACATAATAACAATTCGAAGAAAGTGTTAGGAATCAAGGGTGGCTTGAATGTCCTTATGCTTGGCGAGGAGTTGGAGACGAAGTGGGACTAGAGACGGACAAAACGGAGGAGCAAAATGAAGAGAAAACAAGCAGGTAAAGCAGAGTCTTCGTGCGAAGACTGAATGTCTTCGTGCGAAGGCCTTCGTGCGAAGACAATTCTGTCTTCGTGCGAAGACATCGCGGGAGGCGGCAGAAAGTTGTTTCCTTGTTCGTTAGCTCGGTTTTTGGTATTTTTTGGGCACCAAGCTGTATAGTAGGCTTATATAAAGCTATAGGTCGTGCTCTACTGGTGTGCGTTGTAATCGTGGGTTTCTCTCTTATAAAAAGGGGTTTTTTGGGTCGTGCAGGTAGCTAGCTCAACGCCAGTGAACCACGTTACATCGTGTGTGTTCTCGTGTTTTTGTTTTCATCAATTCATCGTTCTCCAAGATTTTCCCGGATCATAACAAACTGGTAACAGAACTTAGGTTGCGGTGTTCCAAGATCAAGGTGGACCTATAGGGCTAGGGTTTCACAATCCTTGAAATTCCTAGTTACTGTTTCGCGATCAAGGTGGAGCACACATTCGGGGGGCTACGGATCTGGAAAAGGATCTGCAGAGAAGATGACCAAGAGGATGACCAAGATCGACAAGTTCACGGGGAAAAACAACTTCATATTATGGCAAATCAAGGTACGTGCTTTGTTGAAGCAGCAAGGCATGTGGTTGCCATTTGAGGAAGACAAGGAGGGGGATTTGATGCGCAAACTAACGTGCTATTCGCAAGTATACGAATCAAGTAATATAGAGAGTATTTTTGACTCTGATTACCGATCCCACAGGGACTTTGCAGGTTTTTCTAGTAATCCGTTTTAACGAACAAGTGTAAAAAGGAGGACTAGTTTGAGATTTAGATTACGAACAAAGTACTAAAAGTAAAGACTAAATCATTAAATCTTTTTGTGAAAGTTTTTTGAATAATGCTAAGGTTGTAAATCTAGGGTTTGGGATACTAGATTCCAGGATCCCCCAGGGTCTCTTCATATTTTCGTTCTAGTTTGATATGAAAACACACAACAGTCTCGTTATCCGTGCCACGTTACCAATTGTGCAGTAACTTTTCAGATCCCACACGTTATCACGATTCTGCAGACTTTCGGATTCCTGTTAAGCTACCTAAATCTGCAGTATCGTTCTAAGTCTGTTAGGGTTTCTAACCTGTCCTAAAGGCCTCGGTCAGATTCTCTAAAAGTTGGTTAAACAGTTTAAGGCTAGTCCTAACTCCCCTTCTCTGGTTGGTCCATCGGGGTAAGGTGCTAAATTCTGTCTTCTCTTCCTAACCCTAACTAGACGTTTTCACCTACCGGTTCAAGTATGTAGCAATCCTGGTTAGCTACTCCGATCATGTATAAACAGTAAAATTCAAAGACAGAATAACGAATAAAGCTGCTCATAATAAGATACTGCACTCATGAATTCATAGTCAAAACGTAGAACTAATCACTGAGTACGAAAAACCTAGGTAAAAAGTTTAGCTACAGAAATTCATAACGAAATAACAAAGTTTCTGAATTAAAGAGAGAAGAAGAGCAAATGAATGTCTTTATATCTGGATTCGCGCTTCCGTGCTCTCCGGGGATGCTCAGACTTCTCCTTAGGCTGTGTTGGGTCTCAAAAACGAGCTATGGACATGTCTTTATATAGTGCTGGAATGTTTTCAAAACAATGTTGATAAAATTACAGAACAGCCACTTCTCCACCGCCTCAGAAAAAGTCATAACTGTGCGTATATAAAGGCGGATGAACTTAAATATTGACTTCACTATTTGATTCATTCAGGTTATAAAGGCGGATGAATAAGATAAATTATACATGGAGGGTGACGAGGTTGTTGCCAACCAACCTTTGCACAAAGCCACAAAAGGAAAATTGACATTAAGTTTAAAGTCTCAGGAAGCACTGAACGATGTTACTCGAGCATCATCGAAGACAACGTCAAAAAAATAAACAAGTCCGACAATTTATAAGATGTTTGGTCTTTGGAGTTCACAACAATGCCATTAGCTGAATTCTCAGCCCATAACTTATGAAAATGTTCCTGTTTACTCAAAATATGGACAATCAAAATAAGAATAGTGCTATGAATTTTAAGATTTTATCTGTTGATATGTTGAGACATCGATAACGTCCCATAACAATAAGTACGGATAATATAACAACGCAGCACCGCTCGGACGCGCGGTGTTCCGTCTAGTCTACATAAATGGAGAGAGGGAGAAAAGAGAAAAGAGATGGATGTGAAGAGGAATTAGGAACATTTCTCATTAAACTCACAATTACGATAAGTACGGATAATATAACAACGCAACACCGCTCGGACGCGCGGGGTTCCGTCTATTCTACATAAATGGAGAGAGGGAGAAAAGAGAAAACTGAAAAGAGATGGATATGAAGAGGATTTAGGAACATTACTCATTAAACTCACAATTACAGAGGGATGTATTAAATATCCCTAACTAACCTGCTGTCTCGGCTTAACTAACCACTAACAGAAATTAGTTACAGACTTTACAAGTCAGTCCTCGACTTTCTACAATTACATTTCAACCCATACACTTTAACAAACATAGCGATTCTAGCATGAAAGTATGCAAATGTTTACTAGTAGTTATTTTTCTTGGGCTCAGCCTCACTAGCTCGTCAAAACGATAAAATATATTACTTTTCTTTACTGGGACATCGGCTGCCTTGTAGCTTAATTTTCCGGGATAAGAATAAAACAGAGGCAAAAGAATATAATTCCAAGGAACCATCTCCTTATATATCGCCAGCCTGCTGAAGGGCTAAACTACAAACAGAAGCTGTTGGTTTCAATACCTCGGTTTGATTGGCATTTGCATCATCGAGCTTTCTTCTCTGTAATCTTCAGTGCAAAGAATTATATACTGATAAAACGGCATCACGGTCTTCAGTTTAAATGTTACCAATCTGTATATGCAAATTACCAAATCCATTGATGTTCAGTACAGAAACCTAATATGGAGAAGCATACCGCACTTCATTTCAGCCATGATCATCCGTTGCAGCGCACAGGTTCGCCTCCACGACAAACATCCACCTGTTCCGCGTGTAATCTCCTGATATTACCAAGAAAAGACTACTTCAAGTGCAAATCCTGCCCTTTTTCCCTTCACCAAGTATGCTACAACATGCCCCGAAAAACCCAACATCCTGCAGATCCAAACCACTATTTCACCCTTCAAACCACACCCCAATCAGCCAAAGAATCCCTCAATTGCAAAGCCTGTGACAAGAACATCACCGGGTTTTATTACAGTTGTGCCCATTGTAGCGATCACTATCACACCTTGTGCTCTGTAGTCCCGCTTTCTGTCAAAATGCCTTCCCACGTACACAGCCTCAAGCTAGAGTTTTCGCCACCTTATGACTTCGAATGTGATTTGTGCAAAAAACCCAGTTTCAAGGGCTGGCTATACCGCTGCAGGATCTGCGAATTTGATGCCCATCTTGCTTGCGCCATAACCAACAAAACTGCAGACTGGCTTCAACACCATGATCAACTGGTTCAAATCGACAAAGACTTGGGCTCGAAAGGTCATGAACTGATGGAGCTAATAGCTATGGGATTCCATGGTAGTGAAGAGGATCTGTATCAACACCATGACCAGATGAGCATATTATTCTCTGAAGACGTTACGTTACCGAGCTCTCAGTTTAGCGATTTATGCTTTTCCATTGATTTCGCAAAGTCACTTCTAGGAGATGACTACAAGGGCCAAAATGAGATGGAGGATGATATTCCGCTAGTTAGAGTGGTCATGACTAGCCATAACAATGATTCTAATCAGATAAATTCAAGTGGAAAAACATGGATGGAATTAGGACAATATGCCGAAAATAACAAATCTAAGGGAGCCGGAGACCATATTGACGATAAGAATACTGTAAGTTATGCTCTAATTTCCAGTTTTGGTTTTTTTTCCATGAAATTTGGGTCATGGTGAACCGGTGTACTTATATTTTACTCCACAGGAAAGTTCGTGCTGTTGCTGGGCAAGATAGACTAGTTTAAGAAAGAAGGGCACGATATCAGTAAATCAATACTGCTTGGAGTTATTTGCCAATCCTCATAGTACATGAATCACACTGTCAAGAATTTCTTCATCATGTCAAAGTCTTTGATATTGATACAGTACGGAAGAAAAAATACAGCGCGAAACTCATTCAGTGGACTTAAGAAACAATGTCAAGCTTATACGTTTGGATCTCTGTAGCACTCTCATTTGAGATGTTTTCATTGCAACACTGAAAACGATAAATCACAACGAATTCGTGCATCGGCCACTGTACTTATGTGTATCATGTCCTAACTGTTGCAAGTCACACTGACCGTATGTTAATCATGCCAGAGAATTCATCGGCTCATCCAACATGCACCACGAACAGTGTACTAAACCTGCATGAACAATTTACTCATCACCGTCTGCAAACTTATCAAACAAATTTCCTATGACTTAATAAGATTGTTGGGAAAGCACAATATTTCCTATTCTATTTCATCGAAAAATCAGTTAGTTGAATTGGGTAATGTATATGGGTTGTTAGGAATTGAAATATTTGAAATAGGGGCTGCCAGTCCGAACCCGTGAAACACACTGGATATTTTTTATGCTAGTTTTGCCGCACGTGCGTTGCTCGTGAAATTTCTCTTTTTACTAAATAAAACAAATCATAATATAGCGACTTTTCCTTAGAGTCTAGACTTTAGAGTAACAATTCATACAAAAATGTAGTAAATAATGTCAACTATCGGACAGCAAATAATTTTTTTGGGGAAACAGTTGGAAAATACTAGAAAAAATTTGGATTTTTACGTCACCTCTTAACTGGTTCCCTCCTCACTCATATTCGTAAATGTACTTTTTGAGAAAGAAAAAATTAAATAACTAAGCAAGAGGTGAACAACATTGAGTATGAATGTTACACATTTTCATCCAAAACTTAAAAAATACAGGGAAAAATCAAGAACATAACAGAACAACACGTGACCAACCAGCAGGGGCGGAGCCAGGAATTCAATACACCTAGGGCGCTCTAGAAATTTTGTCAACGGCACAATTTGAAATTTTTATACTAGCGTAAAATTTTAGTTTTTTTAAGTTTTCGAGATGGCACTTGCCTACCCGGGCTGTAGGTTAGCTCCGCCCCTGCCAACCAGAGAGCAGCACCGACTTGCAGGTGGGGAGCCAATGCAGCAAAACAAATCCAAGAAGTTTGGTGATCCCAAAACAAGAGGGTTAAAGGCTGGGGAGAATGAGAAAGAGAGGGAGATCAAATAATAAATTATCTGAGGCTGGGTTATAAGACGTTCGCACAAGTCGGGTGAGTTTAATACCTTGATTTGGAGAGGCTGGTAAAACCCAAAATTTCATGAGGCATAGAAGCGGTACAATGCTTCGAAAGAGGTGCAAGCCCTATCCCCAAAACTGAAATTAGTCATTTGATGGGACAACCAAAAGCAAAGGAACTGGAAAAAACCTAGCGAACCCTTGAAACGACCTTACTGCTAGGAACATGGTGAGAGGCGTAGGAAAACATGTTAGAAAAGTTCCAACTGACTGTAAACCTTATTTCAACACGGTAACAGGGGAGAGAACGAAACTGAAAAAAAAAAAGGAAACAAGGAAGCGGCTAAAAGAGCTGCGCAAGGTTGTCCCTTGTCTTGCCAGTTCCTGCAACAAACCATCATGGCGTATTTGGAGATTGTTGAGGAACAACCTCGGAAATTTGAGAGAAAATAAAAGGATACCCTGACCGAGTCAGCGACGGACCCGCAATGCAGAGCAAGACCCATGAGCGCCTCAGATCCCCAGGCTGAGGTGGCGGGGGTAGGAAGGGATCGCCAAAATGGGGAAGGTGAGGGGAGAAGCACCTAAAAGAAGTTTCGACGATACGGTTAAAAACATCCATGCGATGGACAAAGTTCGACAACGGTGCTGTTGAAGGGAGCAACGAGGAGAGGTCAGGGGGACGCCGGTAAAGATGAGGTAATTGTAAGGAAGAGGAGGTGTTTCGATTTATGTTTCACTATAGGTGAAAGGGTCTTTTAATGAAAATTACAAAGGAAAACACTAAACCACAAACGACGCAAATCATAAAATGGATACCACTCTTGGAAATGTCGGCAGAGCATAGGTGAAAACCGACTGTGAGGGGGCCTCAAGACTCAGACCAAGCAGTGAGAAGAGGGAACTCACCGCAAAAACTCCGGACGAAGGATGGGTCGCCGATCAATTGACCCGACGGATACGAAAGTTTCTCTATTCCTATCAGTCGAATATAGCACAAGAAGACCGTAGATAGAGGTGGGAAGACAAGAGAAAGATAAGATGTAGAAGATAAGAGAAGATTAAGAGGGAGAGAAGGGAATGAACAAAGAGGGTAGGGAAGAAGAGAAGAGAGAGAGGAGAAAGAGGAGAGAGGGCAGAGCATTATTTTTCCACCGCTCTCAACCTATACGTCCTACGTATTGGTCAATGTACTATTAGCATAAAATCTTGTGTTAAAGCTCTCACTCAAATTCCGCCACGATAGAAAGGAAATTTTCTTTCTATATGAGCAAGCACTTGGGCTATCTTTTGTCACTTATCTTATTTAATAGTATAATTTTCCGGATAAAATATCTTCATATAGCATCTGAGATTTATTAATAAAAAATTATAACTAAATGGGTGACTCCGCAAAATAGTACAGCTAGTAACAGAAAAATCAAGAGGGAATTTCTAGATTGATATTACTTATGTTTTTTTTATACAAGAAAAAACAAAAATTAATTACTCTGAGTCCTCAGTGGCCGTAGCATCCATATGATAAACATCCCATCACAATGAACTGATGTGCCTGGCTAGTGGAGGATCAAAATTTAACATTACACACGTGTTAATGGAGTGACGCAGTAGAACCATGACAATCATTCCCTATTTCTTCAAACAAAGTATGTACACACAAATAATGAAGACAATTTGTTTGAATTTGAAGAGTTTAGAACACAAAATTTCATAATTGCAGATCTATGCTATGCTCTTACGCAAAAAGAAGATGTAAATCCAAAAAAAAAAAATGAAAATTCTAAAGTTGAAGTGAAAGTGACAAGTGAAGAACTAACCATGATTGTGATTGTTTGAAATTTTAGAGTCATATCACTTCGTGGAGAGGAATTTTGTTGGTAGTTCATTGGACTACCCGAGAATACAAATTCAAAATACACAATGTCAAAAATTTAGATCAGTTGAAACTCAATAAAAGGAAGAGCGATCATCTAGAACAAATCTTGTATTTGATATTTAAAATGGATGGGGCCTTTTATAAAATATATTGACTAATAATAGGGGTGAGAGAGACGTTTTTGTGTATTAGTGATGGATTCGTGGAGATCAGAATAAAGAGGAAATCGCTTAACAATTTACTAATGCGCAAGAAAACTTGAAGGAGTTGAAGAGTTATGTAACTACACATAAATCTATTATTATTTGTCCATTAATATGTTCTCATCTTTATCATGAGTAATAAAATTAATAATTAGTAAATAGTGTTAATGTTAACCACGGGTTATAAAACTAATAGGATATAATTTATTACATATACAATAAATTTTGTTGTGAATTCATTTGGCAAAGTAAAAATGTTGAAAACATATAAAACACTCCAAAGTGTTAGATTTTATAGTAGTAGAGATAAGTTGTAGAATTACAATCAAGAGACTAGCTTTCTTATTTTCCAAAAGCATGATACGAAAAAATCGGATACTCAAAAAATCTGTAAAAAAACGCATGAAACGAATACATGTAGCGATCGAAAAATCATTTCCAACCATTGATGTGTACCCGAGTTTATTAAAAACACGACCTTTATGCTCCTTAACAATTTTCTGCTTGTCAATCATCTCTTTCTAATTTAAATGATTATGTTCTCTCACATCCTCACTTACATGGTTTATGTGAATTACAGATATCGAGTACAAGGATCCAAAACAGTAAAGGTTTATATTATGTTTTCATCAAACGTAACTAGAAAACTGTCATGATAGGGTAATCACAAGTAGTTGGTGGAGTTATTATTAGCTAGATGTGGACCAGAATAATAATTGTATAATTTTTTTCATTCTCCCACTTGGTCCGCATGTCACTTATAATAATAGTCAGACCCACCAAAACATTAACTTCAGAAAGAAAACTTATACATGAATCATGGTGACAACTCCTTTTAGAACGTTTATCACAATGCATTTAATTTTCTTAAATACCACTATCACTTAATGAAGAAATCCGATGTTTATTCTAGATTCAACCAAATATTGTTATCTCAAACATAATGTGTGCACTTCAAAATGAGAAATAACAAATCAATATGAGCCTTCCTATGTATGAACAATTTCATACAACTCAAATAATGTGGAACCGATTTTCAGCTACGAGTTTCATGACGTATGAACCAATTTCATACTATAATTTGTATGATGGATGAAATTTCATCTTTTCTAATGATCCTTGAACACCCAATGGTGGAATGCTTTTTTCAAGGGTCGACATAGTCAATTAAAATGCTAAAGTCCTCAATGACCACTTATATACAACATGGAAACATGGCTAAGTCCTATGGCGATTTTCATACTTCAGCTCCATCTATCTTAGCAAAAATAGCAGTTGAATCGACATAATATATTCTTATCCAAATATAATCCATGATTGTAAGAAAAAATTAAAATCTTCAACCATACACTAAGTGAACTAGCCTCAAAACAATAGATAGATTCAGACACATGGTAGAAGTAGCTATCTATGTCTGCACTTGCACTCCTTTCATGTTCAGACACAACGATCAAACGTGAAAATTAATCAAAAATTAATTTCGATCATCAACCCAGTCAGTAACCAAAACTGAGTATTAAATTAATCTTCAATGGCGAGTTCATCTATACATAAGCATGTGATTTGGTATCCTTAAAAACCCCGTCCATTTTTTTGCAATCCTTAGTGGTCGGTTCCTGCATTACTCTGATATTGTGTCAAAATTCCAATCACAACAATGTCTAGTGAGGCATAACCTGAACACACGTCAAGCTTCCAAAAAATGAAGCATATGAAATGTCCAAGAAATTTTCCCTCTAAGAACTTTATAGGTGACATGTTACCCATCATAATGGACGTCACGTTTCGGAAAATATACTTCTTTCAAAAGCTCTCCACAAACATAACGCTTCCTTGTATAGTCTCGAAACATAATGAGTCTATCATCATATACCTTAATCCTCAATATATAATATACAACATCCCTGTCTAAATAAACCAAAATTATATGAGAGAAGAGGTTTTACTTCGTGTAACAGTCCCTTCTCATTGGATGCAAATGTTATATATTGGACACAATGAAATATATCCGACTCCCACTAAGCTGCTAAATTATTTGTGTTATTCTCTTCCAAATCGTATAAAGAGATTTAAAAAATGAATAAAAAAAATCGACTGTTGGGAGTCATGTTTCATTCTAGGGTAATTGACTCTAAACCTACATGAAAAATGCATTTTGGGAGACAAAAGCCCCTGCACTTTCAATTTCCCACTACAACCCCTGCAATATACATCTGTGGGACACATAACCCCATGTGTTTTCAATTTTCCACTAAACCCCCAACAATATACATCAGTGGGACTCTTAACCCCCAATTAACAACGGAGTTTAACAGAAATTAAACACGTGCTTATCACGTTATGGTCTTTGAAGTTGTTTTTTATTCATCCATAGAGCTAGCATGTGAGTATCACATGATGAATTTCCGTTAAAAATTTGACCCTTGCTATCAATTCGGGGCTAAGTGTCCCACATATGTATATTGCAGGGGGTTTAGTGGAAATTGAAAATACATGGGGTTATGTGTCCCACATATGTATATTGCAGGGGGTTGTACTGGAAATTTGAAAGTGCGGGAGGTTTTGTGTTCCAAAATGCATTTTGCATGTAGGTTTTGTTGGAATAGATTCCCTAGAGGCAATCTTATTTACTATGAACATTACTTTTGGCTAGAATATTCATTTTATTCTTTATGGAGCTATTTATTATAATAAAGTCCCTAGATTGCAAACGTGTTGTTTATCTTAAATATCCCTAGTCAATATTCTGATTAACATGATTTCAACTATAGACTAGTATGGGGTTGGATTGATATGGAGATATCACGATTTAACACATGGGTATGCATTAATGGTAATAGCATACTGGATTAAACCACAACGATGAGGCTGCATACATGTTATGTAAAGTCACAAGTGCTTCTCGTAGTGACAACGGTATTGTCATCCTTAGACTTGAGGTCACTGGATCCTCTAGTTATGGAATATTGTGTTTTGATATCGTCAAACGCTACACCGTGACTGGGTAGCAATAAAGGCCCTCATCGGACACAATAGGAAGCAAGCTTAGAGATGGTAGTGATGTAGATAGAATTTTTCCCTCCCACATAACGGGAGCAAATATCCATGGCCACTCGAGGGATGGTGCTTATAGAATGCCTGGCCCGACTCAGATAAATCAATATAGGATACTGATGTTTTCTGCATGCATAAGACTATTCCCAGGATCGAGAAACTATGGATCGGATATACGAGTGTGACTTGTATGTCTCGTGTGCAATCCGAATATAGAGACAAAGGGATGAAACAATACTTGCACAAGATTTGTCAAAGTAATGACTATTTCTATCAGTTGGGTGTCATGGATGTGTTTCTAGACACCGGTCCATGTTAGTAATCGTTACTACCAACTAAGTAGAAACCTATGGGGTCACACGCCATATGGATTAAACTAGACTTGGGAATTAATTAATATGATTAATTAAATAGAAGGATCAATACGCAACTACTTGAAAACATAGTAGGACTAATTTTCAAGTTGGACTAATTCGTGTATGGACATGATTAGGATAGGGAACTTTATGTAGTTGTAGATGGTGCTTTTCAGACAGACAGATCATTGCCACGTGGCAGCCATCCAGCACACCTAGTTGTGCTCCATCCACACCTGATCACCACCCGTTCTGATCCACGTGGGGGCTACGGGACAGGGACCTCGCGCGCCATAACACGGGAGTTGTAGGGACTTAGTAGTTTGGAGGCTAGGGTAAGGTCCGTCGCACGCATGCGACAACCAAGCTTGCGCGCGACCTCTGGTAACTGACTGAGAGATCCTAGGTTTACGTGTCCCATTAATGCGGCTGATCTCATAACGGTCACCGATACTTGCCGACAGATGCGTAACGGTTCCTATATACACGGTCGAAGGTGCCGTTGGGGGTTCTATGATTAAGCCGCCATTTATGGTGCACTAAACCCCCCAACGGTCACTTCCCCTCTATATATAGGATCGTTAGCTCCCCGTTGCGACACAAGACTCGTAAGACACATTGGTCCAGTGCCATAGCTTACTGTCTCTCTCTCACAAGCCGTTACCAGTGCTTACTCTCTCCCTACACACACCCTATAACTCTTCGTGTTCTTATTCCCTACTTGAGGTGTACACTTGGAGATCTCTTGAGTATTTCCTTGTACACATTTTGGTCAACCTGACGTGAATCGAACAAACCCAACCTTGTTTTGATGAAGCGATTTGAAGAAGACGGTTTGCAAGGAAGAATTGGTGGTTGATTATCTGTATTTGCTCTTGAAAGCTATTAGGGAACATTTAATTTAGAGAGAGAAGCAATACCTTGCAACAAAAGAGGACGAGGGGTATTTATTCAAAAAAAACCGAGGAGTCACGTCCTTTCAGTGGTCGAATCGCAACCGTCACCGCCGAATCGCGCAATCACAGGCCGACGCCGACGTCTCGCCTAAAACCCTAGAAGAACAGAAGGCACGACTCTAGGGGTCCTAGGTCATAATGACACGTACGGGGGCTGATTTTGCGTATATTTAAATTGGTGCGTAGCGACGACGCGCGCGCTGGGTTTTTACGCATTGAAGTCTATCCGTTTAGGTGTCTGCACGCGCAAAAAGGGGGCTAATGTAGATAGTGCTTTTCAGACAGACAAATCGTTGCCACGTGGCAAACATCCAGCACACCTAGCTGTGCTCCATCCACACCACCCGTGCTGATCCACGTGGGGGCTACGAGAAAAGGCCCCCGCGCACCATAACAAGGGATTTGTAGGGACTTAGTGGTTTGGAGGCTAGGGTAAGGTCCGTCGCGCGCATGCGAAAACCAAGCTTGCGCGCGACCTCTGGTAACGGACTGAGAGATCCTAGGCTTACGTGTCCCATTAATGTGGCTGATCTCAAAACGGTCTCCGATATTTGCGGACAGATGCGTAACGGTTCCTATATACATGGTCGAACGTGCCGTTGGGGGGTTCTATCATTTAGCCGCCATTTATGGTGCACTAAACCCCCCAACGGTCACTTCCCCACTATATATAGGATCGTTAGCTCTCTGTTGCGACACAACAAGACTCGTAAGACACATTGGTCCAGTGCCATAGCTTACTGTCTCTCTCTCACATGCAGTTACTAGTGCTTACTCTCTCCCTACACACACCCTATAACTCTTCGTGTTCTTATTCCCTACTTGAGGTGTACACTTGGATATATCTTGAGGATTTCCTTGTACACAGTAGTTAACAAGGAGTTGTTGGACTATATAAATGACACTCCTAACTTATTTTCTAAACTAATGCTCATTACACATTGAGTGAGAGAAAAGATAGGAGAGAGAGAGAACAAACACGAGAGAGCAGAAACCCCCTTTTGTCGCCCCCTACCCGTCGGCCACAAAGAGGAGGTCGATCCTCCCTTTGGTCTATGTTGTGTGATTCTTCTTCTTCCTACTTCCACCTGTTGAGAACAGGACATGGAGGAATCTAGTTCTTGATCCTATGTGTGGAATGGCTATAGAGACGTAAAAAACATTTTTTGTTTGAAGTCATCACAGGAGACAAACAAGGTAATTGTTACTAAAACATTTGCTATCGTTATGATGCCTCTTCCTGTGATCCTTGGAGGGTCTTGTGCGGATCATTGTTATTGTTTTTCCGCTGCATAATCTGTTATAAAACCCTACAGTGGTAACAGAGCCACATCGTAGAGCATAACGTAGTTTATATGTTACGATTTTGTCTATTTTATACTTTCATTATCGTTTATCGTGTAAAACGGACAAATCAATCATATTTGATGAAATTTGTAAATAATTCAACCAAACAGGACCTAATATTACATTGGATGTAAGGATTAGTGAATTTGGATCACATAGGATGTGAAAATTTTGGATCTAGAAAACTAGGGTTTGGGCACAAGTTGGAAACAACTAAACTTGGGCAACAAGGAGGAAGTCGTTTTGGAAACAACCTCCCAAAGAGTTTTGCCCCCCCTAGGGGACCGCTCCTCTCTTCCTTTCTGCCCAAGGAAAGCCACGGCCAAAGGGGCGGGCCTCCCTAGCACACGACCTAGCCGTGTGGGCTAGGGCCCGACCGGCCCCAAGGCTTGTGGCGGTCCTTTAGGGGTTCGGCCAAGATGATGGTGGGCCCTCTTGGACCGTTTTGACCCTAGTTCACCCAAAATAAACTAAAATTTACCAAGCACGTTAAAATTTGAATTTAACTGTTAATGTGCTATTTGCATGATGATTGGATATGGTCTTAGATGTGGATGTCGTGGATGTTTAATTGTTTTGGTTTGTTTTTACGGCCTGCGAGCTGATAAAATTAATGTAATAGTTAATTAGGTTTTACGACCTGCGAGTCAGTCTTCTTCTCAACTTTAGAGATCTTTTTATTTAATGTAGATGCTAGATAGTATTAGGTAAAATAGATGATAGTCTAAGATATGGAGAAGAAGAAGAAGCCTAAAGAGTTAAAGTACCACAAGATGGAGCATTCCACAAGGCTAAGGAACATGGAGCATTCCTCAAGCTATGGAGCATGGACCAAAAGATGGAGGCACATGGAGATGAGCTTGCTATTTTTAGGTTTCATAGATATTCTCATTGGCTTGGGAATATCTTAGTTTAAGATGCCATATCCATATCACATTTGATTTTTTTTGTGGTTTTCTATTTATTGTCTTATTATTTATTGTTGGTGTATTGATGATGCATGAAAAATTGATAATAAGATAATTAACAATCCGGATCTTTTATTTGTGAGTTTGGCCAACTCAAAATAAGTAGATCAGTTGATATGGATCACCCAAAATAACTAAAATTGAAAGGAAAAATCCCTCAAATTGAATATTTCATTTTACCTTCTCGTTACTTAAACACTCATCACGATCATGCTTTACCAAGCTCGTGCGTGCCAAAGCAGGACAACTTGGTTCATCATGATGTGATGCGATGGAACAAGAAAGTAATGTGCAGTTTTTTGAGTAAGAGGTTGGACGCAACTGGGTGATTTTAATAAGATTAAAAGCCTAGAGGCAACCAATTGGGATTATCTATGGGATATATATATAAGAAGTTATTTGCCCAATTGAACCAGGAGTTGCATAAGGATGCAATTGGAATTGTTCCTACCTAAATAGCTAATTTTTTTGGGTGACTTGCCATAGCAAGCTCAAAATGAAGTGAAATATGGACCTTGGACCCACTAGAAAATATAAGGGTAAAAGACAAAAACCACCCTTCATTTATGGGGAAAATACATTTTGCCCCCTGATTTATGGAGAAAATACATTTTGCACCCCTGTCAGTGGATGGAGACTAACGGAGGCTAACGGAGGGGTGATAAGACAAAAATACCCATGAATTGTTGAAAAATTACCCCACTATAAATACATGTCCTCCTCCTTTTGCTAACCCTAACGACCTTCTTCCTCTCTCTCTTCCTCCGGCTCTCTCTCTCGCCTTCTTCCGCGCCGCCTCCACTGTCGAGATCCTGAACATGGTGGTCGATTGGCTCTCTGTTTGGTTTCAACAAGCTTCAATGGCCGAGAATGGTGAAGAGAAGCTCATAGCGATGGCTAAACACACCAAGACTCTAGGGTCAACGATGAGTTGCACGAGCAGACCGTCTGATCTCTCAGATCTCTCGACTCAGTCGATAAGTTGCTCTCCACGATCAGAGAATGGATTCCCATGTCCGGCGAGAAGCCAATCGTGTCTTTCGATTTGACTCTGTACCATCGGCGCAGTCCTTAGTTCGACTCATCTTCCAGACTGGAGTCCTGTGTCCGACAAGAAGCCCATCATCGACGAGAACTCAGTCGGCCTATCTGGACCGCGTCGATGATTTGCTTCAGCAAGCCACGTTTAGGCTGGAAAACTAGTTCCGGTCGTTGATGGAACGCGGCGGCGAGTCCTTCGATTTGACCCGGAACCATCACGGCGGAAGAAAACCCGGATCGATTTGTGGTGGTCGATTGGCTCTCTTCTTCTTCTTCTTCTTCTTCTTCTGATTCTGATTCTTCTGATTCCTGCGGAAAAACTCGATGGGGTGAGATTCAGATAAAATATGGATTTTCTTCAATATGTTTTGTGTTGTTGAAATTGGGGTTTGTGGTTGATGTTGATGTTGTTGGTGGAGGTTGTTGGTGGAGGTTGTGGTGGCGGTGGTGTTGGTGGTAGTGGATGTGGTGCAGGTGGGTTTTATTTGGTGTTTGATGGTTGTGCAATGGCCATGGCTGTGGTGGCTAAGAGGGGGCTAAATTGGTTGCAGGAGATAATTGGCAGTGGCAGAAGGGTTTAGGATCTGGGTGTCAGGGATGGTGCTGATAGTTTCAAGGTGATTTGGTTATGGTGGTTAGTTGTGTAGTTGGTTTAATGGTGTGAAATTGGAGATGGTGATCATGAGGTACAGAGGTAGGCAGTCATGGTGAGGGTGGTTATGGCTGATGATGTAGTGAAGGAGAAATAGTGTTGAAGGTTCCAGTGGTGGTTTTCATGGTGGCAAGTAGAAGCAGCAAAGTTGGTCTTGTTTAAAACCCATATTTGTAGTGGTTATTTGTTGGTGTTGGAGGTTGTTGGTGGTGGTGTTGGTGTTGGCGTTGGTGGTGGTGGTGGTGTTGGTGTTGGTGGTGATGGTGGAGGTGGTGTTCAAGAACATGATGAACATTGTATTAAACAAAGAAAGGGTGTTATTTGTCCACAATTTGTAAGGGTAAAATGGTCACAAAAAGTCAGTTTGCACCCCTCCACTAACGGATTGTAACAGAATGGTGGTATTTGTCCACCCTCCATCCACTGACAAGGGTGCAAAAGGTATTTTTTCCATAAATCAGGGGGTAAAATGTATTTTCTCCATAAATGGAGGGTGGTTTTTGTCTTTTACCCAAAATATAATGATATTTTCCGCATTGATATTGAGGGTCATTAATCCGAGAAAAATAGTGGGAGCTATGTTTAATAATCTAGCCATTATTAAATGTAGTTATTTGTTCACAAAATACTAAAACTTGTATATTTCTCATTTTGTAGAATTCCAATGGCAAACAATTCATCGGATTCATCACATTCCCTAGGAGTCGTCCTTGAGAAGGAGGAGCTTTCTGAAACCAACTTTCAAGACTGGTACAGGAATTTGAGAATTGTTCTCAAGAAGGAAAAGAAACATTACACTCCAGAGGAAGAAGTTCGTGCAGGTCCAGAAAATAGTACCCCTGCAGCCCTAAAGGCGCATCAGAAGTTCGTTGACGATGCTAATGATGCGGCATTCTCTCAGCTTCAGAAGCAACATGAGAACATGGATGCATTTGATATGATCATTCACTTGAATCAGCTATTTGAAGAGCATGCAAGGGTTAAACGATATGAAGTTTCCAAGACGTTGTTCAAATGTCATCAATCATAGGGAAACCGTGTGAGGACTCATGTGCTCCGTATGGTCGGGTACCTTGAGAGCCTCACACGCTTAGTGTTTCCCGTGGGCCAAGAGTTGGCGACTGATCTCATCCTGAAATTGTTTCCTCATAGTTATGGACATTTCATCATTCATGTCTATAAAATGAATGAGATCGTCAAGCCTCTGCGAGATCTACTCAATATCTAGAGGACAGCTAAACAAAGCATCAGTAAGGGAAAGGGCAAAGACATAATGATGGTGAGCAAAGGAAAGAGCAAAAGGTTTGCTTCTACCTCCAAAGGAAAGGGCAAGTCTGTTACCAAACCTAAGGAAGCTGCCCTTAAACCTGTTGGTGGCGTTGCCAAGGACGTGACTAAGGGTGATTGTCACTACTGCACTCAGCCTCGACACAGGAAGAGGAACTGCCCAAAGTATCTGGAGGATAAGCGGCTTGGAATAGTGATTCTAGTACCACCAGGTATTTTTGTTAAAGATATCAATTTTTTAGGTTTTTTATGCAGGTTGCGCAGCGGAATAACAAAAATTTAATCCTGCTCAAACCCTCCAAGGGTCACAGGAAAGAAATCATAACATGATTAGGGTAGAAACTTGTGTACCTTAGTTTGTGTGATCACTAAGAAAAATTTTGTCTTCGTCTCTACGAGTATCCACTCCTTGGATCTTCAACCGGAATCCTTCCCACCGTGTAGTGCTAGCAACGAAAGAAGGAGGCAAAGTATCATGCAAAACGGAGAAAGCATCGCACCACAAGGAGTGGCCGACGCCAAGGGGCCGGGTTGGGGTGCTCGGCCTTAACTCTCTCTCTCTCTCTCTCTCTCTCTCTCTTGCTTTGTTATGTTCTCTCAATAATTACTTGTGTTTTGTTTAGAAAATAACAAGCTAGAGTTCCTTTATATAGTTAATAACTCTTTATTAACTACATAATTGCCCCAACACTAATCATGTCCTTACATGGATTAGTCAACTTGCAAATTAGTCCCACTAACTTTGCTTGGGGTTGCGTTATGATTCTTTTAATTAATTAGTCCAACTAATTAATAACCATATCCAGCTTAATCCATATGGTGTGTGACCCCATAGGTTTCTACTTAGTTGGTAGTAACTATTACAAACACAGGGCGGTGTCTAGCAACACATCTATGCCACCCAACTAATATAAATAGTCAGTGATTCTGACAAACCTTGTGCCCAATGTTACCGTGTTGTGTTATCGCTTTGTCTCTATATCCGGATTGGACACGAGACATAATTGTCACACTCGTATATCCAATCCATAGTTTCTCAGATCCTGGGAATAGGCTCATCCATTCAGATAACATCAATATCTCAATATTGATTTATCTCAGTCTGGCCAGACATTCCATAAGCTCTACCCCTCGAGTGGCTGTGGATATTTACTCCTATTATGTAGTGACCCGATTTCATACATGTATACGCAAGTGCATGGTCAAGTAGTAAGTGGAGTATTTTACGACTCCGAGTATCGAACCCAAGGGAAATAGACGATTATTAGCTAATTAAGAATCAATTACAAGATACTTAAGTGACCGGTAAGAGGAGGTTTGATTTTGAATGTTTTTCACCCACGAACAAGTGACTTAAAACTAAATAATAACTAAGCTAACTGTTTTTGTATGATTTTTCAATTTAAAAGAATGGTTGTACTGGAATATGATTATGGAGAATAACTAGGCAATCAATGGTCCCTAGGGTTCTTAGCAATTTCCAAATTACGCTTGAAACACTCTAGTGATGCTCAGTTACACCCGGTTATGCTCATCACACTCTTCTATCGATCTCATGTGAATTTGCGTTTTGGTTGACTTTGGGTCCTTTCGGTCCACCTCAGTCTACTGTTACGTTCTAGTTGGCTTGCTAGGCTCGCACACAGGGTCCTGTCGGCCCACCGTTTTCACTAATTCCTAGCCGATTCCACCTGAAACAACCCACACACGGTTAATCTAGTTCTCTTCTCCTCTAAGTCTAAGAAAACTACAAGATTACTCACTTTGTTCTTTAACACGTCTAGAATAGTTCACTATCGTGAACCTATCTCAACAACTAGTACACTATTGATGATCAAGCCAAATATACTAAGAACAAAGAACAAGAACAAGTAATACAACTAGAACATATACTAGAATTAAGCATAAAGCGTGAATAGAGTCATGAAATCTGGAAAATTCTAATCAAGCACATAGTTCTCCAGCAATTGCCTAGCTTAGAGATTTTAGCTAGACATGAAAACGTTTATCAAACTCAAAATCTCCATAATCATACAAAGAGGGGAAGAGATGAGAAATCAAACGACTAAATCTTCAAGTGTTTTGATGATCTTCGTCTCCAATCTTGCTCTCTAGTTGCTCCTTGCTCCAAAACAGTCGTGAATTGCTCCATGAGATACCCTAGGGCGTTCTTTTAATCAAACCCACCGTCCCTTCCTTTTTATGTTTGTGAAATAACACTTTCACCCTCCTTTTCCATGCGTTAGATATAATTTGTGATCTTGTGATCACAATTTGTGATCATAGGATCACCTTTTGTAGTTATAGAGTCACGTTGGTCCTCTATGTGGTCTTGAACTTGATCTTGTGATCGCAATTTGTTTTCCTCTACTTCCAGTGAGTTGCTTCTTTTCACTCCTCTTGAAATTTTGGCGAAAGTCTTTTCCTCCTCTTAGCTTTTCCTCTTCTTCATCCATTCTCTAATGCATTCCTTGAGTTTCCTTCATTCCAAAGTTCGCTTCCACTCCAAAATCTGCACTCCAAGCTTCCGATTCCTAAAATCCACAACACTAACAAATACAGGGAGATCAAATGCGACTAATAAAGCATAAAACATGCAGAAAACGCCTGGATTACGCAATGAAGTCTAAATACTCAAGTATGCTCAAAACGTCCAAGAATTGGTTAATTTCTAACATAAATCACCCGAAGCACACGCAAAACGGTAGTGAATCCTATACGAATATAACTCCTAATGTGGAGTAATCAAATACCCCCACATTCACCTATTGGGCGTCCCGAGCAACAAATGAAAATCCAACCACATTCTCTCTTCATCCTCCACAACCAATATGATACGAGCCAAGACATTTGCATACTTTTCAAAACACCGTTGCATACAAATCTTAACTAGCCGACTCAATAACGAAATACGACCCAACAATGCAATGAGATGATGCAAATGCAAGCTATGAATCAACCCTACACAACACATATTTACGCACACACACAAAAAAATTCTCTTTTTGGTTGAGATTGGGCAATCTCGATAAGCGAACTGGTAAGTCATTAGGCTTTCACATCCCCTTCAGAAATTCTATAACCTCGGTGATCGGCAGATCTTGCGGCCAGTTTTGTTAGACAGAACAAGCACGAGCACTTTATACTTTGCAATCACACACTTATCAGACATATCCCTAGTACTTACCATACGAGCTATTTATCCACGGGTTAAAACTGTTGACGGCTTAGGAAGAGTGGGATAGGCTATTTAGATACGTATTCCTACACGCCATGATATACTCATGTAACCCGTTTCTCACACTCCCTCACCAATATCCAAGGAACCCAACCGAATCTCAACTACTCCGTACCTTATTCCCTCAATCTGGTGAAACGCCGTTCTCGCGGCCACAAATGTGAAAGAGTGTTAGACAGAATCATAGTTGATCTCATCGATTCCCTTGCGATAGCCAAAACACGCTCCTTTATTCCCTTCACTTTCCTGTAATTCTCTCTTTTGCTTTTGTTTTTTATCCTCTGTCTCTCTCTCTCTCTCTATTTTTTTTACCTTCTCACTTCCCACAAATAATCAACACATGGAGCCAAATAATACTGAATGAACCCGAGGAGATAATCATGTCGATAATGTGGTGGTGGAATGTGTCAAATCAAATAGATATAATAATAATCCTCGACACCCCCATACTCGATGTAAACCAACTCACAAAATCTAGTAATCAAAGTGATACGTGCTTTCCAACCGATCCTCATCATCACCAAAGATATAGAGAATAACATGAAAAACTAGCATGTCCTCCTATAAAATCAATCAACCCCACCCCATATCGTGCGGAAAGAACGTCACGCACTACGACACTCCACCTGTGATCGTGGTGTAAGGACACGATTCACCGCCACGCCAAAGTGTGTTGCCGTCTCTAACCCTCATCGAACCTCCCTAACTCGACTCCCTCTATAATGACGCATATGAAAGAGCCATTATAACAAGTGATGAAAGTCACAATGAAAGGCTTCCTAGGCTAGAGGCTGTGAACAAAAGGGGTAAATGGATCAAAGAGGGTAACTAGTGGACCTACAAGTTAGAGACGGGACGTGTGGATCCCCAAAAATATCACTCGCACAGATGTTCCGTTTCCACTACGAGGAGGGATGACGACTACCTAAATGACGGCGGTGTAGTACTAGTAGGATATCTAAGTTTGAGAGACACTTACTTGCATTTCTAGTGTGCATTAGCTCTATAAGTCTTCCTACTCCAGATTCACACGTCTGCCTCACATTGGATCTTCATACTCCTAGGGAACTCTACCACTAAGCCCTCGCCAAGTTCAACTCATTTTGATTGCCCTTTCTAAAAAATAAATTTTTAATTTTTATGGATTTTTCATTTTTTTTTAATTTTTTAATTATTTTATTTTTCACTAATTGCTAACTCTATATGAAGGTCAGACGCGAATGAAGACTCGAAAATGACCCGTTTCTGGTAGGTGGACTCAATTAAGTAAACATGGAAAAATAAAAAACTAACACATATATATGCCGCTAATACAGCACTATACGACACTATAACTAAACACGACACGGACCACGAATACGACACAATACGAACTAACAATCTATATGTGACATGCTAATGCAGACACGGACTGGCTAGTCAAGACTACCCACGCTAGACTGCTTCGATGTACTTAGAGATCAATCAAGAGGACTCGACAATTCTAATGCGAGGGGCGGTGAATCTATTCGGGACCCTCTTCCTCATCTTCCTCATTTGCTTGATAGTCCAATTCATCCCCCTGAACCACTTTCTGTATCTTCCTATTTTCGGAATCAGGCGCCTTACTTCTCTAAATCCTAAACGGTCTCATTGCACAAGAAAGTAGCAATTCAGATTTAGAGAGTATCTTTGCTACGTGCACGTGATAAGGAGTGTAGACACAATTGAGCAGCTAAGTGCGAATTTCATGCAAAACCAGCAATAAATGCAGTAAGTCCTAAGCAAGTGCCTAAACTCAATTTAAAGAGAGAATCTAGTGATACCTGAAGCCCTGGAGTTCCATTCGGACAGGGCTTGTTCGACAAAATCAATCAAGAACGGTACGGTTGACTGGTTTTTCGATAACTTTCGCGATGTGAGATTTTTAGCTCAACGGCTTCTCCTCGCTGTCCACGTTACAACCCCGCAACGGTTTTCTCTAACTCTCAATGGTTGAGTACGAATTGAAAAATTTGTCGACCCAAAAACCCTAGCGTTCACAGTGCTCCTTCACACTAACTTCACCAAATCTTCAGAAACTCACCCACAAAGTCGACAACGCCGATTAGACGAGCAGAACCCACCAATTTCCGGTGATTTCTCCGATCATAAGTATTCTTGAAGCTCGCCGCTGCGTTCTGAGAGGAGCTCTGCGTGGTTCTGGCGAAAAAAAGAACTCACGTGCTTTTTTTTGCCGTATCTCTTCTTCCTCTTTTTTTTTTTTTCTTTCTTGTTTCACTTAAACGTGAAAAGTCTTGCCCCTATTTAATGAAAGTCAGCACGAGGAGAGGAAGTTGATCGTGCGATCAACATTTTGATCACGAAATCAGCCTATCTGATCGTTCCTTTCTAGTGGGTTGGGCGAACATGAGAACGGCCTGCCAATTTCTTTTCAAGTACCAGCCACCTTTCTTTTTTTTCTCTTATTTTTCTTCTTCTTCTTTTTCTTCTAGTGTACGCCCCCGGACTCCGATGCACCCATATTATATACCGTCGGAAAGCTTGTTTCGCGCACAATCTGATTTCGAACAAGTTATTCCAAACTTTCTGAAGTGAATTTCAGAATTTATGACCACAAATTCCGTGATCATTATATCGCTTTCTCGGTTTTTGTGCGTTTCTTTCACGTGCATCAAGAAGGGGTGCAACACCCTCCCGATCCGCAAGGCCGGCCGGGCCCCACGTTCGGAAGAGATGTCTCCGCCCGAGGTGATGAGCCTCATTGGGAACGGATAAGGATCGTCGGTTCACAGCTAGTACAACCATCGATAACATTTCAAAACTCCAAATTATAACTTTTACAATTTCCATACAAATACAAACAGTGATATTCTTTTGAAAATCAAGGAATACACTTTTAGGTGAGATAATATACTAAGTGATGTTCCAACCTACAAGCCGTCCTGTCCAAAGTGTCGTGAACGTTCCCCCACCTCGATAGCCAACCTGCGGTTTTAAAATAGCAAAAGCCGACGCAGTTTTTACAAAAAATAGTCAGCAAACGGCTGAGTAAGCTAACACCCATAGCACGTAAACAGATGATGAGACATATGACGGGAATAATGTATTCGCTGATAAATAAATGTCAAACACTCGCGGGAAAAGCGTTCACATTGATTCGGTGTGTCCAACCTCGTAACGATCTCAAATTTCGTATTCCAACCCGAAGATGTGGTCCATCTCGGGAACTCACTGATTATAGCAATTCACAATATTACGTTAAATCTCAAGATATCTCATATCCATATGAATCGAGTCCAGAAATCCATTTTAGTAACTAGTTGATACGGGGCGTGACCATATCCAATCCACAACCTCTTTCTCATATGTGCAAAAGCACTACCACAACCATAACTCAATCACAGGAGGTTCGCATCACAACGCCTCATAACCATAACTAATCAAAAGGAGGTCGGAGCCTCATAATCTCATAATCTCATAATCTCATAACAGTAACCAACACAATATGTCAGAAATGTACCGTATCAGGGATATGGCACAAACCCACGCACAACAGCTTTCCACTTTACATAATTACGTATTTTTATTCAAGGTGTAGAATCGTGTAAGGAGCTCCGAACAAAAAGCCGGTGTGGCATAAAAATAAAGTAATCGATGTATGATTGAGAGATATTCAGATTCGACCAAAAAGTGAGCGGTGTGCTACTCTTGGTAACCGAGGCAACGATTTCGAATTTCGTAGTTCCAACCAAATGACGTGGTCCGTCTTGGGGTATCATTTTTACAAGTATTTCGCAATATCACTTCAGATGTTTCACTTTCGGATTGTTATTTGGATTTGGATACCGATTTCAAACGAGACTACAAAGAGGAGTATTTCAAAACAAATAAACAACTCAAATAAATCAAGTACGACAGTAATTTCACAAATAACTCACGCGATACGCGAAATGAAGGAAAGGCACGCGAGGCTAGGCATGTTAACTTACCAAAAATCCAAGCACGTCCTATAAGTCGTCTCGTCTACGGAATCGTCACCTACAAATCGCATCTTCTAACTTAATACAATCTCAACAAATATACAACCTATATTTATTTCTAGCTCTTTTTTATTTTTCCCAAGACAATACTAATTTTAACTTATTTATAAACCCAAAATTATATTTTCTTTCAATAATATATACCCCCAAAATATACTTATTAATTTATAAATAATAATCTTATCAAATTAAATAAAAACTAATGTTATAAATAAATCTGAAATTAAAGACTGCATTTAGTACCCAAAAGTTTCTGAAATGTCAACTGCCTCCCCATAAGTTTCTGAAACGACATTATAACCCCCCTGAAAACTTTCTGAAAATGACACTTTAACCCCCTAAACATGAACATTCAAACTAACAAATCAAACCTTGGATTTAAGGCTTTAAAACTTGGTTTTGATTACTAAAATCAACTCATGGGAAGATTTCGAGCATACCCATATCAAATTTCGCGAGAAACGGTCAAGAATTCGCACGGGTCAAGATCGTCGTCGGGTCGCCGGAGGTGGAGCTTTCGCCGGGGCTTCTCCGGCTGTTCTTGGCTTCGGTTGAGGCCTCCATCATCTTAGTCGGACCTTCAGGAGGCTAGGGGTGTGGTTGGAAGGGTCTGGTTCGTCTTGGTTGAACTCTGGCGAGTTCTTCGCCGGAAACAATGGAGGTGGCGGCGGTCTGCTGTTGCAGCGCTGCTGCTGCCGTTGTTTCCACCTTCTTTCTCTTCTTCTGGTCGCGCAGAGAATGGGAGAGAGAGAGATCGCAGTGGAGGGGAGAGAGGTGACGGGCAGTGGTGGTGGCGGCCATGGATTCCGGCGTTGCAGCGGCCATTGTTACCGCTGCTTGTGCTGCTTCTTCCTCTTCGTCTGACAGAGCAGAAAGAGGGAGAGAGAGAGAGATGGGGGATGAGATCAGAGAATGGAGAGGGAGCTGGGCAGTGGCGACTCGGTGGTGGTTGTGGTCGTCGTCAATGGAGTTTTCCGGCGGTGGCAGCGGCAGTGGGTTGCCGCTGCTCTCTGCTGTTGCTGCTGCTGGTAGGTGACCGCGGGGAAGAGAGGGAGATGGTGGTGGTAGAGAGCAGAGAGGGTGGAGAGGTGATTCCGGTGGTGGTGGTGGTTGGTCGGAGATGGCAGGGGTGGTGGTGATCGTGGTTGGGGTGTTCACGGTGGTGGGTCGCCGGAGGTAGCAGCGGCCTTGTGCCGCTGCTGCTGCTGTGTGTTCGTCGCCAGCAAGACAGAGAGGCAGAGAGGGAGACGGGGAAGAGATGGAGGGGAAGAGAGGAGAGAGCTGTGGAGGTGGTGTGTTGTGCCGAAGAAGAGAAGAGAAACACATAAATAGAAGAGAAAGAGAGAGAGAGAAGGTGACGGGGAGAGAGGGAGAGAAAGTGAGGGAGAGTTTTGTTGGGGGTTGGGAAGTTGTTGGGGAGTGGGAAATAATGTCAGGAGAGGGTTTGCTATTTTATTATTATTATTATTATTATTATTATTATTATTATTATTATTATTATTATTATTATTATTATTATTGTTATTATTATTATTATTATTATTATTATTATTATATAGTAAAGTATTATAAAATATAATATAAAATATGTAGGTATAAAATACGGTATAGATACGGTATAGTAATACGTATAGTATGAAGACAAAATACTTAGTATTCAATACTACAAGTTTCGTAAAAGACAAAATATACCCCCAACAACAACTATTCAATATTATCAAAATTACAATTACCTCCCCCACTAGTCAAACAATTCAAAAATAACCGTTTAAATTTTACGAAAAATCCGTCAAAAATATTCGGAAAAATACATGGTGTTACAAGGGGAGTCCGGACCGCGTCTCAAACATGTGTTCCTACAGAGACTCAATTCAGATGAAATATCCTCACTCTCACCCCCTCAGATAACAAAACAGTATAAAAACGCACACGACAATATTTAAAACACACTCTCTCCACTAAAGCATAAAAATACATTGGATTTCCTCCCAACAAGCGCTTGTAATTTATGGTCGACATCCCGACCATGTTACTTATGCCACCTCACAAGGGTGGTCTGGCACATTGTGCCGCTTCCAGCTTAGCTTTCCAGTGTTGGATTTGAAGCACTTCTTCATGTGCGTGCATCGCTGATTGCTTATTTCTTTCCAAGTAGACAGGTGGATCCCCTTGCTACAACTTTGGATTTGGCGCTTCACTTGTACAACAAATGGCACCCCTAACTAATACTCCCATGAACACTGGGTGACAGTTTGAAGACCCGAAAGTTCGTCATGTCATCGTGTACCCTCATAATCTGTTTTCCATTCTCTACGTCAATGAGAGTACGACCAGTCGCCAAGAAAGGTCTGCCCAGAATGATAGGCACATCACCTGCTGGCATGTCTAGTATGACGAAGTCAGCTAGAATTATCAGGCTCCGTACTCTCATAAGCACATCTTTTATCATCCCATATGCTCTCTTGGATGATTTATCTGCAAATTGGAGAGTGATCCAGGTTTTCGCAGGCTCCCCCACACTTAACTTTTTGAATACCGACAACGGAATCAAGTTCACGCTCGCTCCCAGATCACAGAGAGCTCTTCCAGTGTAGGCATCACCCAATGTAGCTTCAATGACGAAACTACCTGGATCCTTCTTCTTCTTAGGTAGCCCATGCAAAACACATGAACTAACGTGTTCATATAGGTTCACTCTCTGGAACTCATCCACTTATTTCTTTCCAAGGACCGCATCCTTAATAAATCGAGCATACTTAGGCATCTTTTGAAGTGTCTCAATCAATGGGATATTGATATGCAGTTTAGAGAAGACATTCAAAAAGCGTATGTATTGTTCTGAATCATCCTTCTTCTTCCGAGTACGTAATGCGTATGGAAGTTTTGAAGAAGGAGAAGATGAAAGTGGTACCTCACTATGCTCCTCCTTGTCTGGTGGTATCATGCCCTTTGATTGGGGGACCATGACAGGAGTCTTCACATAATCGAAGACCTCATACTCTTTTGCTTTTGATGCTTCTGTTCTTGCATGACTCGATTTGGAGGGTCCTTAAGTGCAATACCGTTACGAGTAGTAGTGGCTAAAGCATGTACCTCAGATGTGTCAACAATGTTTCCCAGTGCTGTTTGTTCAAGTTGTTCCTTAAGATCCTTGATTTCTGCTTGAGCCACATGTAGTGCAACTGCAATAGACCGGACCTGTGTGGATATGTCCATCATGTGCTGAGACCTCGTCTTTATTATCCCTGTCATCTTGTTCATCTCTAAAGGTGGTACTGGCTGCTGCTGATGCATCTTTGAAACATTCGCTTCATGAACTACCTCCTCTACATTCACATGAACTGTGCTATATGCCATTGAGCTATGCTTCATTGGTTCTTATTGTTGGTACTCATAATACAAGTTCTCCTCTTGCTCCACCACACGTTTCATCAGCTTATATGCACCCTCTAAGTCGCATTTGAACAAGAAATTGCCCCCAGCTTCTCTATCGATCTTGTCTTTATCAAGATTTCCAAGTGCATCATAGAAGACCTGGATAATATGGCCCTTGTCAATGCCATGATTAGGGAATTTATTTAGAAAACCGTTGAGGCGTTCCCATGCTTTGACCATAGATTCATCTTGCTTTTGCCTGAATGACCATTTCTCATTTTGTAGCTGAATCATGCGTGAGATTGGAAAAAAATTTACTCATGAACTGAGAGGCACACTCTTCCCATGTCTTGATCGATCTGGACGGAAAAGAATCTAACCAATCCATAGCAGCTCCTTTGAGACAATGAGGGAAGAGCATCAGCTTTATTGCTTCATAAGAGACCCCACTGTAACGGATTAGCCCACAATGGCTCTGAAATCTCCCAACGAATGTATGTTGGTCTTCCTCATATGCACCAACAAAGGTGCACTATTCATGAGAAAATTGAATTTTCCAAGCTTGAGGCAGAAGCTTTCTGGGTGAATTGGTTGCACCATGATTGTTGGCTCCCTTTATTTAAGATCCGCCTCAAATGTCGGAATTATTTCTTTTCCAGAACGGTTATAAGGCATTGAGGTCGAGTGCGGTCTAGATGTTTTCTCCATTGCTTTCTCTACGGCTGCAGCTACCATAGCTTGCAGCTGCTCCGTCGTGAGGCTAATCAGCCCTTGGCCTTCCGCCATCGCTACCTGAGAAAACAACACTAGCACACCCGTGAGGTAAACAGATAAAACAAAAATAAAAGAAGTATCCTAAATTAATTGTTAACTAAACTAATAAACCATTTAATTCCCCGGCAACGGCGTCAAAAACTTGACACGATTTCTTACGTGTATACGCAAGTGCACAGTCAAGTCGTAAGTGAAGTATTTTACGACTCCGAGTATCGAACCCAAGGGAAATAGACGATTATTAGCTAATTAAGAATCAACTACAAGATACCTAAGTAACCGGTAAGAAGTGGTTTGATTTTGAATGTTTGTCACCCATGAACAAGTGACTTAAAATTAAATAACAACTAAGCTAACTATTTTTGTATGATTTTTCAAATTAAAGAATGATTGTAATGGAATACGATTATGGAAAATAACTAGGCAGTCAATGGTCCCTAGGGTTCTTAGAAATTTCCGAATTATGCTTGAAACACTCTAGTGATGCTCAGTTACACCGGGTTACGCTCATCACACTCTTCTATCGATCTCATGTGAATTTGCGTTTTGGTTAACTTTGGGTCCTTTCGGTCCACCTCCGTCTACCGTTACGTTCTAGTTGGCTTGCTAGGCTCGCTCACCGGGTCCTGCCGGCCCACCATTTTCACTAAGTCCTAGCCGATTCCACCCGAAACTACCCACACATGGTTAATCTAGCTCTCTTCTCCTCTCAGTCTCAGAGAACTACAAGATTACTCACTTTGTTCTTTAACACGTCTAGAATAGTTCACTATCGTGCAACTATCTCAACAACTAGTACACAATGGGTGATCAAGTCAAATATGCTAAGAATGAAGCACGAGAACAAGTAAGATAACTAGAACATATACTAGAAGTAAGCATAAAGCGTGAATCAAGTCATCAAATCCGGAGAATACTAATTAAAGCCCTAGTTCCCCATCAATTGCCAAGCTTAGAGAGTTTACCTAGACATGAAAACGTTTATCAAATTCAAAATCTCCATAATCATACAAAGAGGGGAAGAGATGAGAAATCAAACGAATAAATCTTCAAGTGTTTTGATGATCTTGGTCTTCAATATTTCTCTCTAGTTGCTCATTGCTCCAAAACAGTCGTGAATGGCTCAATGAGATACCCCAAGGCGTTCTTTTAATCAAAACCACCGTCCCTTTCTTTTTAAGTTTGTGAAATAACACTTTCACCCCCCCCCTTTTCCATGCGTTAGATCTAATTGTGATCTTTTGATCACAATTTGTGATCATTGGATCACTATTTATAGTTGTAGAGTCACGTTGATCCTCTATGTCATCTTGCACTTGATCTTGTGATCACAATTTGTGATCATCTACTTCCAGTGAGTTGCTTCTTTTCACTCCTCTTGTAATTTTTGCTAAATATTTTACTCCTCTTAGCTTTTACTCTTCTTCATCCCTTCTCTCATGCATTCCTTGAGTTTCTTTCATTCCGAAGTTCCCTTCCGCTCCAAAATCTGCACTCCAAGCTTCCGATTCCTGAAATCTACAACACTAGCAAATACCGGGAGATCAAATGTGACAAATAAAGCATAAAACATGCAGAAAATGCCCGGATTATGCAATGAAGTCCAAATACTCAAGTATGCACAAAACGTCTATGAATTTGTCAGTTTCTCACATAAATCACTCGAAGTACACGCAAAACGGTGGTGAATCCTATACGAATATAACTCCTTATGTGGAGTTATCATGGGGGAGGGGCAAATCCTATCTACATCACTGCCATCTCTAAGCTTTCTTCCTACCATGCCCGATAAGTATCTTTATTGTCACCCAGTTACAGTGTCACGTTTGATAATATCAAAGCATGATATTTCACAACTAGAGTATCCCGTGACTTCAAGTCTAAGGATTACAACACCATTAGCACTACGATAAGCACTTGTGACGTTGACATAATCTAGTGTAGCCTTCTCGTGGTAGGTCTATCCTGTATGCCATTACTCCTAATGCATACCCTTGTGTTAGACTTGATATCTCCATATCAGTCTACCCACATACTAGTCTAAAGTTGATCGTCCAGTTAATCAATATAATGGACTTGAGATATTTAATATAAACAACACACTTGTAATCTAAGGACTTCATTATAATAAGTATCTCCATAAATAATACAATGATTTATTCTAGAAAATAAAGTTCATACTAAACAGATTGCCTCTAGGGCATCTAAAACCAACAAATTTAACTATCTCTTCATCTTGGGTATTGGATACAGGATGTGGATCTCACATTTGTCGAAATGTGCAGGATCTAAAGAGAAGTAGAAGATTGACTAAAGGAGAGATAGATATGCGCGTTGGGAATGGAGAAAAAGTTGCTGCATTGGCCGTAGGCGTGTACGAGCTGTTTTTGCCTTCAAGATTAGTTTTAGAATTAAATAATTGCTATTTTGTGCCTTCTATGAGCAGAAACATTATTTCTATTTATTTTTTGGACAAGGAAGGTTTTACTATTTCAATAAACGACAATATTTGCTCCATTTATTTTGATAGTATTCACTATTGTAGTGCACAATTATTTAATGGATTATATATTTTTGATCTAAGCAATCATGTCTATAACATAAATACCAAGAGGATTAAGATGAATGATTTAAATCATGCTTATCTACGACATTTTCGTCTAGGCCATATAAACGAGAAACGTGAATCTAGACTCCATAAGGATAGATTTCTAGACTCATTTGGTTTTGGGTCATATGAGACATGTGAAGCTTTTTTTTTATAGAAAAGATGACAAAGTCGCCTTTAAATAAGAAAGGTGAGAGGACCAGTGAGCAATTGGCGCTCGTTCATATTGATGTATGTGGGCTATTTGCCAAGTCTGCCAGAGGTGGTTACGTCTACTTCATTAAGTTTATTGATGATATCAGTAGATATGTATTTGTATACCTTATGAAGGCCAAATTTGAATCCTTTGAAAAATTCAAAGGAATCAAGAATGAAGTAGAGAAGCAGCTTGACAAAAGTATTAAGGCTCCACGATCGGATCGTGGATGAGAATACCTGAGCCAAGAGTTTGACGACTATCTCAGAGAGTATGGGATAATATCCCAACTCACTCCACCCGGAACGCCACAGTGGAATGGTGTGTCCGAGAGGAGGAATCGAACACTGTTAGACAGGGTTCGATCTATGATGTGTCAAACTGATCTTCCATTATCATTTTGGGGTTACGCTCTATTGTGTGCAGGTTTCACCATTAATCGTTTTCTATCTAAATCGGTCATGAAGACTCCATATGAGATGTGGAGTGGGAGGTGTCCGAAATTTTACTTCAAGAGGATTTGGGGCTGCGATGTTTATGCAAAACGTTTACAATCAGACAAGCTCGGGCCTAAGTCGGATAAGTGTAAGTTGGTGGGATACCCTAAGGAAACTAAGGGATATTACTTCTACAATCCAACCGGGAACAAAGTGTTTGTTGCCCGGTCTGGGGTGTTTCTAGTAAGAGAGTTTGTCTCTAAAGAAGCAAGTGGGAGGACTATATAACTTTAAGAAGTTCAAGAACCACAAAACACTGATCCCACTATGGAACATGAACAGGAACCACAAGTTGTTGTGGATTAACCTGTTCAAGTAACACAAGAGCTTCGTAGGTCGGTAGAGTGCGCCAGGAGCCAGAGAGGTATGGACTTCTCGTGACTGATTCTGGTGACACGTTGCTCATAGATGATGAGCCTACTACCTATGGAGAGGCCATGAAAGGACCGGACTCTCAAAAGTGGTGTAAAGCCATGGAATTCGAGATGGAATCCATGTATACCAACAAAGTATGGACTTTAGTAGAACCATCCCAAAGGGGCGCGACCCATAGGGTGCAAATGGGTCTTCAAGAAGAAGACCGACATGGATGGTAATGTGATTACCTTCCATAACTCAAAGTATGGACTTTGAGTGATGCTGGATATGACCTTCTATATAACTAGCTGGGGAATGTGTAATGCAAATGCTGATCTTGTTAGGAAATCAACTCTAGGCTCTGATCACTCACCTTTGATAATCAACACTGAAGGGTTAACCAGAAAAGAGGAGTACAATTCAAGTTTAGTCAGGCTCTGATCAAAGAAGAAGGTTGTAAAAATACAGTGATCAAGATCTGGAAAAATTCTCCAAATGGATCCCCCTGTTCAAATTAGGACACCTAATGAACAATTGCAGAAGATAAATCAAGGTGTGGAGTAAGAAAAATTGTAGTAACAATAGAAGCAAGCTTCAGCAGCTGGAGGCACAACTGTTAGATGTCCAAATGCAACCTCATACCCATCACAATTCTCACACTCGAACCATGATAGAGGAACAAATCAGAGAAACAAACAAGAAAGAGAAAATCTATTTGAAGGAGAAGGCAAGAATTAACTACCTGAAAGAAGGAGACCTGAATACAAGGTACTTCCAAAGGAAGAAAAGAAACAGTGTCAATAGAGTGCTTAAGGAGGATGGGATGTGGGCGAAGAAGAACAAAGCATCGAAGTTGAATTTCTCAAGTTCTCACCCCCGCTTTTGTGGAAACGGGTTCTACCCACAATTTCATTTCCGTTGAGGAGGTCTAGAGGTTGAAACTCAAGGTCGTGAAGGAAAAAGGGAACATCAAAGCCATCAACTCCGATTCAAATCCCATGGTGGGAGTAGCTCGTTGAGTGGAGTTGCAGCTTGACGAGTAGAAGGGTCCCGTGGATCTAACGGTCGTGCCGATGAACGACTACAAGTTGGTGATAGGGGCTGAGTTCATAGACAAGGAGAAGGCTTGTTAGATGCCACCATTTGACACCATGTGCATCATGGGGAAAGTTCTTCATGCATGGTGCCAATGAAGAGGGGAAAGGACGCCGGCAAGGTCCCTTCTGCTATGCAATTTTCTAAGGGATTCAAGAAGGGTGAAGAGACTTTCTTAGAAATTGTTAAGGAGTTCGAAGCCATGGGAGATCAAGGAGAGATACCGCATGAGATCGTGAAGGTGTTGGACGACTTCAAATACATCATGCCGAAGGAGTTGCCCAAGCGTCTACTACCACGGAGGGAGGTAGACCACGTGATTGAGTTGGAGCCCGGGGCTAAGCCGCCGGCTAAAGCCCCATACCGAATGTCGCCAAAGATTTGGAGGATCTAAAGAAGAAACTTAAGGAGTTGTTAGATGCCGGGTATATCCAACCGTCGAAAGCTCCATACAGTGCGCCGGTTTTGTTTCAAAAGAAGAAGGATGGTTCTCTTCGTCTTTGCATCGACTATCGAGATCTAAGCAAGGTGACCGTCTAGAACAAGTATCCCATCCCACTCACCGCGGATTTGTTTGACCTACTTGGTGGAGCTCGGTACTTCACTAAGTTAGACTTGCGGTCGGGGTACTACCAAGTAAGGATCGCGGGAGGAGATGAACCAAAGACGGAATGTGTAACGAGGTATGGTGCATACAAGTTTCTTGTTATGATGTTTGGTCTTACTAATGCACTGGCTACTTTTTGCACTCTTATGAATAAGGTGTTTCGTCCTTATCTCGATAAGTTTGTCCTTGGATACTTGGACGATATTGTGGTGTATAGCAAGTCTATGCAGGAGCATGTTGAACATCTAAGAGCCGTGTTCCAAGCCTTATGGGATAATGAGATCTATGTGAAGAGGTAGAAATGCTCCTTTGCACTAGAAGAGGTGGAGTTTCTTGGCCACAAGATCGCCTAAGGCCAACTTATGATGGACGGTGCAAAGATTCGTGCTATTGAGGAGTGGGAGCATCTCACGAAGGTGACGGAATTGCAATATTTCCTTGGCTTGGTGAACTACTACCGACGGTTCATCCAAGTCTACTCGAGGTGAGCGACGCCCTTGGCAGATTTATTGAAGAAGAACGTTGAGTGGGAGTGGAGAATCCGATGCCAAAGGCCTTAGATGATTTGAAGAAGGCCGTTATGGAGGAGCCCGTGCTAAGGTTGTCGGACATGACCAAGCCGTTCGAGGTGCATACCGACGCATCCAACTTTGCCATAGGGGAAGTTCTCATGCAAGAGGGCCACCCCATTTCTTATGAGAGTCGGAAGCTTAACGACACAAAGAGGATATACACGGTCCAAGAAAAGGAAATAACGGTGGTGGTGCATTGTCTAAAGACGTGGAAGCACTATTTGTTGGGATCCAAGTCCGTGGTAAAGACCGACAATTTCGCTACAAGCTACTTCCAAACTCAAAAGAAGTTGAGCCCGAAGCAAGCTAGATGGCAAGACTTCTTCGTAGAGTTCAACTATGAATTTGAGTACAAGTCGGGCAAAGCAAACGTCATGGCCGATGCCCTAAGCCAAAAAGCTGAGTTGGTGGCCATGACTCGACCGAGTTCGTCCCTACTTGACCGCATGAAGGAGAGGTTGGAGCACAAAACTTCGGCCAAGAATCTCGTGGAGCTAGAAAATGAAGGGAGACATTCTCTACGCTAACGGTGGCCGCATCTACGTCCCGCGGTGAGACAACTTGAGGAGAGGCATTCTAAACAAGTGTCATGATTCAAAGTGGCGGGTCATCCAGGGACTCGCCGCACTCAAGCCTTGGTGAGTGAGGCATACTATTGGCCACAATTGCGGGACGACGTGGAGACTTTAGTTAGGACTTGTCTTGTATGCCAACAAGACAAGGGGGATCAACGTACTCAAGGAGGATTATTGGAGCCACGTACCATAGCTGAGAGGTCGTGGGAATGTTTGACGATGGACTTCATCACATGCTTGCCGAAGTCGGATGGATTTGGGACAATCATGGTGGTAGTGGACCGATTCTCTAAGTATGCCACATTCATTCCGGCTTCACCCTCTTGTCCGGCCGAGGAGTCAGCCAAGCTCTTTCTCTAGAACGTGGTGAAGTATTCGGTAGTTCCGAAGTTAATCATGAGTGACCGGGATAGCCGTTTCACCAGCAAATTTTGGATGGATTTCTTCAAGTTGTTAGGCACGGAGCTCAACTTTTCTACTAGTTTTCACCCGCAAACCGATGGGAAAACGGAGCGGGTGAAAAATTTGTTGGATATCTACTTGAGGCAATATGTGAGTTCCAATCAAAAGGATTGGGCAAGGTTGCTTAATGTTGCTCAATTCTCATACAACTTGCAACGGTCTGAGTCGACGGGGAGGATTTCGGCCGAGATCGTCATGGAACAAAAACCATTGACTCCAATCACGTTGGTGACGCCTTATCGTGGGACGATTCCGGGATAATTTCACTTAGCCAAGGATTGGACGGAGCAACAAAAATTGGCTCACTCGTACTTGCACAAGGCGGCCAAGAAGATAAAGAAATGGGCCGACAAGAAGCGGCGACACGTGGAGTTCCAATAGGGAGATATGGTACTCATCAAGTACAACCCGTCGCAACACAAGAGCACTCGTGGCCTTCACAAGGGGCTTACTCGGAAGTATATGGGGCCATTTCGGGTGGTGAAGAAAATTGGGAAGGCCTCCTATGAGTTACCGGCAAAGCTCCACATCCATAACGTGGTTCACTTGAGTAACTTGAAGCCTTACCACGAAGAAGGGGACGATTCTAGCCGTTCCGAGTCAAGACGTGCACCAATATATGTGAAGACCGCCTTTGACGAGGAGGTTGAAGAAATCATCGTCGAGCTGGATGTGCGCAAGAAAGGGTCTACCTAAGGAGGAGGCAACTTGGGAAGCGGAGGACTCTTTATGGCAGCACAAGGACCTGGTCGACCACTTCTGAGGGGAAATGAGGACGTTGCCAAATTGAGTGGGGGAGAATGTCATGGGCTGACTCATTTTCCATGGTTTATGCCTTATGGTTTAGCCCATGACACACTACCCCGCTTAGGTAACTTATTCTTTGGGCCTAGGATCAACCTAGCCCACTTTATAGCCTCTTTTAAAGGAGCTCCTATCATTTGTATGTAGATAAAGTGTGTAGGAGGTTCTAGATCCTTATATAGAAAGTATCTTAGGCTAGTAGATAGGGAAAGATTCTAGCCCTTCAATCCTAGTCGTTGGATAGTAGATTATCTTGATCCTTCCATGGAGAGGGAACTTGTATATAAGGGGTGGAGCTCATTTACTCCAACACATTCAAGAATTGTAAGTTTTCACCTAGTAATACAAATCTCTTTCTCCAAGCTCTCGTGTTCTTTCAGTTGTTTTTTAGGCTTACTTGAGAGGTTCAAGTGTCGCACGAGATTGCAAAGAAGTCAGCCCATGACACTAGGAAGTTTAAATTGTCTAGCTGATCTAGTAGTTAAGTTAGTTAATGGTAGTAGAGTTAGTAGTAGTTTTTGGGAAGAGTATCTATTCTGATGTGCTGAAAAGGATGTGATGTAATTGTGTGGCTCTTTCTGGTTTCTAATATATTAAAGTTTGAGGAAAAAAACAAGTTTACAGGCTCTTCATCAACAACAAATTGGTGGAGTTAGTGAATTTCTCTTGTGCATGGAGAAGAAGTTACCAAGCAGCATCTTGGTGATTGTCGTTGTTGGAGTAGGACCCACTATTTTACTTACTTTTACGAAAAAGTGTTTAAAAAATGATAAAATTACACGCTCTACTCTTCGTCTTCCCTCATTAATTTTTTATATTTTCTGCATCTCTTTCTCTCATCCGCCATGTCACTTTCCGTACCTCCCCTTCTTCACCTCTCTGACTCTGGTAGCCGGTAATCTCTCCCTCTCCACCTTCGTACGTGCCACACCTATTATCCTCTCCACTCGCTCCGTAACGCGTGTGAATACCCACCCCAAAAGAAAGGAAAACAAAAAAATATCTGCTCTCAGAGATATGATCATCTTCATCAACAATACCTATTATAATGGCTTTGATGTGAAATTGTGCTCCACTAGCCAATACATACTAGTGTTTTTGTGTATAAAAGACAAAAAGATTCGATCAAAGGCATCAGAGGTTTGGTAAACTATAAACTCCTCACAAATCATTTACACACTTCGTTCTGAAAACATTCAAAAAGATGAGAGAGAATATTATTGATTTGGTGAGGTTATTTATTTAGCAACCATTCATTTCACATCTTTGTACAAGTCCGGATCAGAGAAAATCATTTGTTTGGCGATGTTATTTATTTAGCAAACATCGATTTAATCTCTTTGTCCAAGTCAAGAAAATTATGTATTTCGCGACGTTATTAGTTTATTAAACATTCATTTATCAATGTTACTATAACTAATTTAGTAATCCTACATTAAGAATGTGCAAAACGAGGATTAAAAAAAAGAAAATGGATTGCAACGAAATTATTATATGCTCAATGTGTACAAGGAAATCCTCGAGAGATCTCCGAGTGTACACCTCAAGCATAGAATAAGAACACGGAGAGTTGTAAGGTGTGTGTAGGGAGAGAGTAAGCACTGGTAACTGTTTGCAGTAAGCTATGGCACTAGACCAATGTGTCTTACGAGTCTTGTGTCGCAACGCGGAGCTAACAATCCTATATATAGTGGGGAAGTGACCGTTGGGGGGTTTAGTGCACCATAAATAGCGGCTTAATGGTAGAACCCCCAACGGAACGTTCGACCGTGTATATAGGAACCGTTACGCATCTGTCCACAAGTATCGGAGATCGTTATGAGATCAGCCACATTAGTGGGACACGTAAGCCTAGGATCTCTCAGTCAAGTTACCAGAGGTCGCGCGCAAGCTTATTTTTCGAATGCGCGCGACGGACCTTACCCTATCCTCCAAACCACTAAGTCCCTACAAGTCCCGTGTTATGGCGCGTGGGGGCTCTGTCTTGTAGCCCCCACGTGGATCAGCACGGGTGGTGATGTGGTGTGGATAGAGCACAACTAGGTGTGCTGGATGGCTGCCACATGGCGACGATCTATCTATCTGGAAAGCAGTATCTACAATAGCCCCCTTTTGCGCGATTGTCACGCGCCCTTTTGTTGTGCGGTCGCGCAAAATCAACCGTGCGTGAAGCTCACTGACGCGATCTTTTACGCGTATGCGCAAATGCACAGTCAAGTAATATAGTGGGGTGTATTTCAACCCCGAGTTATCGATCCCACGAGGACATAAAGTAGGTTTATTGTTAATTAGAGATTAAATCTAAGGAGTGTAATTGAAATAACTGGAAGAATGTTGTTGATTTGAGAAGTTGTCACCCCCAATCAAGTGACTGTATTAAACTAACTAAAATACAATATTTTGGATTTTTCTGAATTAAACGAATATGGAGAACACTAGATAATCCATGGGTCCCCTAGGGTACTTAGACGTTTCCAGATTACGTTTGAAACACACTACTCATGTTCAGTCAACCCGGGTAATAGCACTTACAATCTTCTTTGGATCTCATGTAATTATACATTTTGGTCTACTTTGGGTCCTCTCAGTCCACCTCTGTCCACCGTTACGTTCTAGTCAGCTAGCGAACTTCGTTCACCGGGTCCTGTCGGTCCACCGGTTTCACTCAAACCAAACTAGTCCAACCGTAACAACCCACAAACAGTCATTCAAGTCTCTATCTCCTATCGGTCTCAGGAAACTACAAGAATGTCAACAAAGTTCTTCACGAATCCAGGTTTTGTTCACTGTCGTGCAACAACATAGATAACTATCATGATTAGGGTGATCAATCCACACACACTAAGAATTGAGAACAAAAACGGAGTTGATAAACATGAACATGAAATAGAATTAAGTTCAAAACGTGAATCAACACATAAATCCGGAAAACATCAAAGCTTAAAACCCTAGGTTCTCCATAAAATTATCTAGCTATGAAAACTACTCAAATATTCTGAAAATAGAAGCTAAGAATTTCATAGTATTGAGAAACGATAGAAAAGATAGGAGGGATAGTCAAACTCGTGACGAAATTTGCATTCGGGCAACTCCGACGTCAATCTTCATGACCCTCGTCTCCCATAGCCTTCCTCGATCCTCCCCAGCAGCTCCCGTCTGTTCTTAGGTCTGAGAGTCGTCCTTTACTGCCTGGGCACGAATTCCTAAGTGGTTTGGCCGAAATTTTTACTTAAGCCCCTCTACTTTGTAATTCTCGGCCAGAATTATTTGCTGATCTTGCGCGGGTCAGTACTCTCTCATCCGGACTCGTATTTGGGCCTACCACATATCGTTGGAAATCCCTGGAAGTATAATTTCTAATGGCGCAGGCCTTGCTCCAAAATTGTTTGTATATTTTCCTAAGCATCGAAAATAGTACAGACTGGTCCAGTGCCACTTTTCCAACTTTGCTTCGTTTTTGCGTCTTCTTTTCTCCTATTCATCTAGCTCCATTTCAAGCATCTAAAAGACCCTCATAAGCTCCATTGCACCTGTTTTACCTGAGATACACAACACTAAACAAGCCGTGCAATTATCATCGCAAATATGAGAGAAAACATGCACAAATGAGCTTGAAACACAACTTTTCACTCTTAGGCTTATAAATTGTCAAATTCACATATTTGTGCAAATATAACATACATATTGTTAAGGAATGTAAATTGCACATTTTGGTATGTTAACGAACTCTTCATAACTTGCTAATATGTGTAATTTATCTATTTTATCTCTCTTTCTAGACTTATGCTTGTTTTCGTAGTTTTGGTTGTTTTTCCCTAATTTTGTAGGTGAAGACGTGCTTTAAAACGCAAGAGGCGAGCTAGGGGGAGCTTAAACGATGAATTTGAAGAATAGTTGAAGATTTAAGGGCCTATTTGAGAAGACAAGAGAAGAATTGGGGCCATTATTGAAGATCTAGAAGCCAAAGTTACATCGGAGGGCTTACTTGAAGACAATTTAACGGAAAAAGGGAGCTAAATGCAAATTTATAAAGGTCTTAAGGGCTGCAGTGAAGGGTTATTAACGGATTGGGGGAGTATATGCAATTTTCCAAAAGCTTTTAAAGTGCTGGGGGGCCTTTTTAAAGCCCCCAGCAAAATAGGGGGGAGCCGAGTGTAATTTCGCCGAAAGTTAAAAGAACACACGGTCTATCTCTCTTCTCCCCGACGCCAGACACGCAGAGAACATCAGGAAGCCATGAACGAAGCTTCCAAGCTTCGTCCAACCTTCAATACCGACCCAAAACTCCATGAAATCGAGCCAAATCCAACCCAAAACACTCCTCAGCCCACACTCTCTCTCCTAGCGCTCTCAATTCGGCCCAAGAACTATCCAAACAAAAAGCCCCAAATTCAACCTAGGGTTCATGAGCTCTATAAATCGACGATGGAGAGGCTTAGAGGTCAATTGGATGGCTGAGATGATCTCTTGGGGGCTACGAAATCCACCTACAACGTCTATATAAGTCAAGCTTGAAGAATGATTTGGGGGTTCGCTCACTCTCTGACCCGACGGTACCAGGGACGCCTCTGTTCGCCCTCCTCTCTCTCTCTCCGATTTCAACCCAATTCTGGGTTTGTTCTTGTGCACCTGAGCTCATTCTTGAGCAGAATCAGGGCCAAGCCAGAAGAAATAGGAAGAGAGGGAGAGAGGAGTACTGTTTTTGGGTGATTTTGTACTCTGTTCTGGGTAACTGTTTCACAGCTGCTGCTGTGTTCTTGCTGTGTTCATCATCAGCAGCAGCAGCAGCAGTTCAGGTAGTGGGTTTCTCATCATTTTGGTAGCTTAGTAGTGAGTTGGGGCTGTTTTGCTCTATTTTGTGTAGTTTGATTCGATTAGATGGTTTGTTCTTCATGTTTGTAGTTGAAACAAGTGTTTGGGATTGAATTAGTGAAAAGTGTATTGATGCTATCAAGTATGAATTCAAGTTTTGATTATTGAAAGTTAAATTTCTCTCAATCTCTCTTGAATTTTCTATTATGTCTAGCTAATTCAATTTGCTTGGGTGATTTGGACTATCTAGTGTCTAAATCTCTCTATTGATTCAAGTTGAACTTCAAGGATGAATGGGTTGAGTTGGGTTCACTTGAATGCTTAGTGCAATGTTCGGATTTCTCTTGTTGAAGTATTTGATGCATTGAATAGGTAGATGTGCGAATACTTTTGACGTGTTTGATTTGAAGTTGCATTTGAGTGAGAGGAACTCATCAATACTAACTTTGAGAAGTTGAGTACTAGTTAGGTGATTTGAGTGAGAATTTACAAATCTCATTTGTTGCTTGATCTTTCATGTGGAAACACCTATGTGTGTTTACATATGGTTGATGCTTGAAACACTTGAAATTTGGAGAATCTCATTTGAATAGCCTCTTTAGTGCTTGATTAGCGTGTTGGATTTACACACTTCTCTTGTCGCGAGTTGGATAGTATGAGCAATCACTTCTTGAGATACTTGTCTTGTGGATTGACACATGCGAATTGAGAATTGGGCTTGAATGTAATAGGAGGATTGGTCACTAGAGAGACCGATGATCCCTAGCCCCTCTCTACTTGTCATTTCACTTAGTTTCTTAAATCGTAGCTCTAGTAGTCGTTTGTTTTGTTCTTAAACTCAAACCTCAAACTTGCTCCATCAATTGATTTTGGTGGATTTGATAGCTTGGCAAGCTTTAAAGCCATTGAGAGTTTGTGTTTCTTGCTTTAGTTTGTCGCTTTCTAGTTTTGCAAGTCATTGTCTAAACCTCCTCTCCTTGTGGAAATCGACCCCGTTCTTACTCGGGTACTACTTAGAACGATATTCCTATACTTGGGAATTATCGCGAACAAGTTTTTGGCGCCGTTGCCGGGGAGAGGCTAGGCTTTAGATTTGATTTGCTTTCTTAGTTAGTTTGTTAGTAGTTTGTTTTTGACATTTTCTCTAGTTGTATTGTGGTTAGTTAAGCTTGTGAGATTCAAGAGGGCTTGTGAAATTCATCAAGTACCTCTCATCTACTTGCTTGAAAAAAAATGTCTCATGAACATTTTGGACTTGGTGAGAGGCCTAGTGTTCCTTACTACTATGCATTTACTAGACATGAAAATCATTCTAAGGAATCAATGCGTTCCAAACGTGAGCGTGCTTACAATAATGGTGATTATTTTCCTAAGAATGATTATTCTTGGCATGATAGTAGGACACTAGATTACACATCTCATGCTTCTTGTGCACAATCACCTCCCTCAAACACTTACTCTCATGATTCTTGCACTTATCAATATAATGATATGACGTGTGAATCAAGAGGAGTGAATTACTTTGAGAGGGAAGATTATATGAATGAGGAACTAGAGAGGCCTATAAGTAGTTCTCTTGAGGAAACAATGCAAAAATATTTTCAAGGCACAAAAGAACTAGTAGAAGCATTTTCTCACTTGGCCGATAAAGTGGAATCGTTATATTCAAAATCTCATGATGATGGGTCTCTTGCATATAGCTCTTACTCTTCACAAGACTCGCCATCATATGAGTCTCAAGTTCTCACTCACACACATCACAAGTCTATTGAAGACCAAAATTTGGATGATGTGTTTGATGATGGAGTTGTTGCCACTAGGATACGTGATTGTACTCATTTCTCATTCGCACATTCTAAAGAAGCATGTGATAGTGATGTTGGTAGTGAAATTGATGTTTTTGATGATGACTCTTCAACCCATGACATGAGTGAAGTCATTTTGGATGACTCACATAGTGACAAATGTGAGGAGGATTCACAAAATGAAAACCACTCATGTGATGAGTTAGAAGTCAAATTGGATGCTACCATTCATGAAGGAAATGTTATTTTGTCTAGTGCTTATGAAGAGTCTAATATTCACCATAGTCCCAATGATCATGAGCATCATTTTTTTTTTGTGATGACTTAGAGGACACTCTAGGAGAACCCTCTTCACGAGAGATTGAGGAGAGATTCTTAGCACAATTTGACCAAGAGTCAAGCGAGCTCACTTTGGAAAATTACAATTTTTTGTATGATTGTGAGTCCCTCGCATCTCTCCTCATTGAAGGGGACGTCGATTTTGAGGCGGAGGAGGAGAAATTCTTGGCACAATTTGACCAAGAGTCAAGCGAGCTTATTTTGGAAGATGTGCCTAAGGGTTTGGATGTGGCTTCATATTCTCAAATTATTTTAACTCCCACTTGTGAAGCCACATCCCCAAATCCATATGACTTATTTAAAAATAATAAGATTGATGATTCACAAGTTGCCCATATCTCTCAAATTGTGCTTTTAAGTAAAAATTTGGCAACTTATGAAGACCCATTCCATGATTTATGTCATTTGAGGATTTCAAACCCTTTTCTTAAGATGATGCAAGACATAACAACTTGCTCTAACTTTATTGTTAGATTATGCTTGCATCTCTTATTCATCTTTTGTGTCTTGCCCCTACTTCTCCTATCTATTCTAATTGATGAATCAAACTTTTTAAGGGAGAAGTACTTTTCTAAGAATGAAGTAGGGGCATGGCATGGAAAGAAGTTTCCAAGATTGGGGGTGGGATAGCATCATTTTCTTTGTTCCACCTCCCTAGTTGTAAATAAATAAATTAGTTTATCTCTATTTCTTGCATTTTCTTTTCTTTTCTTTTACCATTTTGTAGGTTGCTCTTGGAGGAGGACTTACGCTTGGTGGCCAAGAAAGCTAAAATGAGGTCTATCTATCCCTTATCTCTTATATGAATTTGTATGCTCTTCCATTGTTCTCACACATTGAGGACAATGTGATATTTTAGTTGGGGGGTGGGGAGTAGATTTTATTTCTTGCTTAAATGGTTACTAGCATGCTTTTTCTTCATTAGTGATTTACATGAAAAATACAAAAAAATGAAAAAATGAAAATCCAAAAAATTAGAAAAATTGAAAAAAAAAAAAGTGTGAATCTTTCATGAGAAGCATCACTCTTTCCCCGTGTCAAACCATAGAATTTTTATTCTTCTTTCTTTGGTAGTTTTATTTATTTTCACCTTTCATCTTGAGTCTAGATTTTATAGCTTTATTGAGTCTTAGGAAGTTATAGTTGAGTCACTTATAAAAAAAAATGAAAAATGAAAAAAAAAAAAAATGAGAAAAGTGAAAAGGGAGAATTTTAGGAAGCTAGATGTTTTCAAAAAATGAAATTTCTTAGTCCATGTTCTTTTTATTTTTATTTTAGAAAGGAATTCTTTGCTTATACTCAATACATCTACACCAATATCCCACCTTCCGCGACATCATGCGTTCTCACAAAGCGACACACTAAATTTACGTTTCATGTTTAAGTCCTTCAAGCTAAGTTGATCACATAAACTTTGACGTCTTTTACTTTTGATAAAGGGTGCATTTTCTAAAGCTATTTGAACTTCACAAAAAGATTTTTCTCTATTCATTTTTGCGGTGAAAACTTGTAGCCCATTGGAGTGGTGGTTACCAATGACACCCCATGCGATGTCTAAGAAATAGAGGGGTGTCCGGGGATAATGTTACGTCACCACCTAGATAGCTCCCTTGGTTTAGCTTAAAAAGTCCACTCGCTTGTATATTCCTCTATTTTGTTGTGGGTCTTGGAGAGCCTTGGATTTGAGGTTAAATAAAAAAAAAAAAAAAAAAAAAAAAAAAAAAAAAAAAAATCATGATAAATCGCACCATCTACCAAAAATCCACAAAAGGATCATACAAGCCCACAACCACATCTCCCCTTCTTAAAAAATTTTTGTTCAAAGCTTTGGAAGTCCATCCTACATGGGTGCTTTTGAATAAGTATGAGAATGACTAGTTTCATGTGATCCTTATTTTTGAAGGCATACTTTCTCGCAAATTGGATTTAATATAACAAGTTTTGTGGTTCGCATGAGTCACCTTCTACCAAACACCGCCCACATTTGTATGAGTATATGCCTAGACGTCCATAGGCTTCTTTCTCAATCTTTGTGGACTTTGAGAATTTATTTGAGGAGAAATTTGTGCATTCTTCTTCCCCCCCCCCCCCCCCCACAAAAAAAAAAAAAGAAAAAAATTAAAATTAGCTAGTAACTCTTAGTATTTTATTTTCTTTGGGTTCTCACTTAGGATAGATAATGTGTGAATGTCTTTGTAAATAGTTGAGTCTAGCTTAGGATTGAGTCAAGCCTTGTCTAGTGAGTGTGTGTCTCTCATGATTGGTTCTTAACAAGTTTACTACTTATATCGCTCTCTTTGCTCGAGGACGAGCAAAAGGCTAGTTGGGGGGTGTGTTAAGGAATGTAAATTGCACATTTTGGTATGTTAACGAACTCTTGATAACTTGCTAATATGTGTAATTTATCTATTTTATCTCTCTTTCTAGACTTATGCTTGTTTTCGTAGTTTTGGTTGTTTTTCCCTAATTTTGTAGGTGAAGACGTGCTTTAAAACGCAAGAGGCGAGCTAGGGGGAGCTTAAACGATGAATTTGAAGAATAGTTGAAGATTTAAGGGCCTATTTGAGAAGACAAGAGAAGAATTGGGGCCATTATTGAAGATCTAGAAGCCAAAGTTACATCGGAGGGCTTATTTGAAGACAATTTAACGGAAAAAGGGAGCTAAATGCAAATTTATAAAGGTCTTAAGGGCTGCAGTGAAGGGTTATTAACGGATTGGGGGAGTATATGCAATTTTCCAAAAGCTTTTAAAGTGCTGGGGGGCCTTTTTAAAGCCCCCAGCAAAATAGGGGGGAGCCGAGTGTAATTTCGCCGAAAGTTAAAAGAACACACGGTCTATCTCTCTTCTCCCCGACGCCAGACACGCAGAGAACATCGAGAAGCCATGAATGAAGCTTCCAAGCTTCGTCCAACCTTCAATACTGACCCAAAACTCCATGAAATCGAGCCAAATCCAACCCAAAACACTCCTCAGCCCACACTCTCTCTCCTAGCGCTCTCAATTCGGCCCAAGAACTATCCAAACAAAAAGCCCCAAATTCAACCTAGGGTTCATGAGCTCTATAAATCGACGATGGAGAGGCTTAGAGGTCAATTGGATGGCTGAGATGATCTCTTGGGGGCTATGAAATCCACCTACAACGTCTATATAAGTCAAGCTTGAAGAATGATTTGGGGGTTCGCTCACTCTCTGACCCGACGGTACCAGGGACGCCTCTGTTCGCCCTCCTCTCTCTCTCTCCGATTTCAACCCAATTCTGGGTTTGTTCTTGTGCATCTGAGCTCATTCTTGAGCAGAATCAGGGCCAAGAACCAGAAGAAATAGGAAGAGAGGGAGAGAGGAGTACTGTTTTTGGGTGATTTTGTACTCTGTTCTGGGTAACTGTGTCACAGCTGCTGCTGTGTTCTTGCTGTGTTCATCATCAGTAGCAGCAGCAGTTTAGGTAGTGGGTTTCTCATCATTTTGGTAGCTTAGTAGTGAGTTGGGGCTGTTTTGCTCTATTTTGTGTAGTTTGATTCGATTAGATGGTTTGTTCTTCATGTTTGTAGTTGAAACAAGTGTTTGGGATTGAATTAGTGAAAAGTGTATTGATGCTATCAAGTATGAATTCAAGTTTTGATTATTGAAAGTTAAATTTCTCTCAATCTCTCTTGAATTTTCTATTATGTCTAGCTAATTCAATTTGCTTGGGTGATTTGGACTATCTAGTGTCTAAATCTCTCTATTGATTCAAGTTGAACTTCAAGGATGAATGGGTTGAGTTGGGTTCACTTGAATGCTTAGTGCAATGTTCGGATTTCTCTTGTTGAAGTATTTGATGCATTGAATAGGTAGATGTGCGAATACTTTTGACGTGTTTGATTTGAAGTTGCATTTGAGTGAGAGGAACTCATCAATCCTAACTTTGAGAAGTTGAGTACTAGTTAGGTGATTTGAGTGAGAATTTACAAATCTCATTTGTTGCTTGATCTTTCATGTGGAAACACCTATGTGTGTTTACATATGGTTGATGCTTGAAACACTTGAAATTTGGAGAATCTCATTTGAATAGCCTCTTTAGTGCTTGATTAGCGTGTTGGATTTACACACTTCTCTTGTCGCGAGTTGGATTGTATTAGCAATCACCTCTTGAGATACTTGTCTTGTGGATTGACACATGCGAATTGAGAATTGGGCTTGAATGTAATAGGAGGATTGGTCACTAGAGAGACCGATGATCCCTAGCCCCTCTCTACTTGTCATTTCACTTAGTTTCTTAAATCGTAGCTCTAGTAGTCGTTTGTTTTGTTCTTAAACTCAAACCTCAAACTTGCTCCATCAATTGATTTTGGTGGATTTGATAGCTTGGCAAGCTTTAAAGCCATTGAGAGTTTGTGTTTCTTGCTTTAGTTTGTCGCTTTCTAGTTTTGCAAGTCAAATTCTAAACCTCCTCTCCTTGTGGAAATCGACCCCGTTCTTACTCGGGTACTACTTAGAACGATATTCCTATACCTGGGAATTATCGCGAACACATATCATGTGAAATAATCCTAATAAAAGTAATATGGAAGTATAATAATAGCTCCTAAAAGAGAGTTATCACTCACGCGGGCCCTTTTGAATTTTAAATTCAAATCCCCATAGCCCCCAGTCTCAGCTATGATTGCCTAGGTTTTGGGGAACGTCGTCTAGCTTTTGGTGAAGCATGGCTTCTTTTGAGTTAATCAATCACCATCCGAACTCGCCTATTTCCGAGGATGGGATAGATCAAACGTCAAATCTTCTCAGCAATCGAAGCATTGCTTGGGCCATCAATCGCCAATAGCCGTGACTTTTCAAAGGTTTATTTAAACCTCATAATTACTTCAATTGAAACTTTTCCATTGTTGCTCTTTTGAGTTCGTATGCATTGGAGAGAGCTCCCTCAACAGGAAGAAGAGTCTTTCAACCAAGTTTGCGATCAAATCCTCGACTATTTCTCCAGAGCAATTCAAATACTCAGGCGTGGGCAAGGTAGGTTGAACTCCCTCTTTGACATTGTAACATGTGATTTATATCATGGCATGCCCATTTGTGACATCCGTAAATGGGTAAGGGATCAATGTGGGAAATCTTCCGGTAAGTCACTGCTCTGGCCATGCGTAATACCCCTCCTTTTCGTACGCTCGATTCATAATGTTTTCACTCCGAAGAAGGTCATGTTATATTGAAGGGTTTCGATCATAACTTACAACATGACAATTGCGCAGGTACCCCATATAAGTGGGGAAGTACCGCCAGTAAGATTAGTAGAGGTTTTGCCATCTTGTTCTAGCTTATCCTTCTATTGAGGTTTTATTCTTTTCTTTTTTAGGGTGCGATAATGGCATATTATTTTTGCATAACCTGACCCTTGCCCCTTGGTGCGCCTTCGACCTCGCGACACTCAAGTGATTTCTGAGTCTGCTGATAACGTGTCTGGTGCAGGTTCTCCAGAGCAAGTCTTGATGGAAAAGACCCCAGCGGTTGAGGATCATCCGGACGCGGGGCTCATTATTGAGCAAGAAGGGGAGCTCCCAGCGCAGGAAGATCTCACCACCTCACCTGCCATACCTATTTCCTCAGACGAAGCTGATGTCGAGCAAGGGGCCGGTCTTGAGCCTGAAATGCTGTTCGAGAGGAATACCGAAGAGGTTACCAAAAAGGTTGTACGTGACGATATGTCTGCTGAGCCCGTCATTCCTGCTGAGCTTGACTCTCCTGTTACTCAGAGTGCTGAGAAAGTTGAGCATGCCAACCTAAGTTCCTTCCCTGTACCAGGCGTGGCGAGGAAGAGGATCCTATGGGAGGCTTTGATCAGGACTCCCTCTTCCCTGTCGTGCCCGCGAGGAATTTTATAATTCATGATTCGTACTTTGTGCGCGAGATGAGGGAGGATCAAAAGTTGGTCGAGGAAATTCAAGCCCGCTCGCGGGTATCGGTATCTGTTGCTCCTCGTCAACAAATCGTCGAAAGGACTGGTAAGCTCATTTTCCTTTTTCTCCTATACCCTGACTCTTAGACTAGGGTTTTTCTGATTGTTTTTTCCTGCTTGTATGCGGAGATATCGAACAAGCCTGTTTGGAATGGCTAATGAAGGTGCGAGTGACCTTCCCTGCTTCGTTCGCTCGAGTGCTGGAGTTGGCACCAGAAGACAGATGGAGTCTTTTCAGAGAGCTGGCTGCTCTCTTGGAAAGACTACCACCCCTGAAAATACCACAGCTGCTAGTGTTCAACATCTTCTAGCGCTCGTTCAGAGGCTTCAAGAGACTGCGGCGGGTCGACTGGATTTGGAATTCCTTGTGCAAAGACTAACCAAAGCTCGCAATTCTGCCAGTCTTGGAGTGGAATACACTTCTTTCAGAGAGGAGTCGATAGCCCTTAATGCTCGCAGGGAGGCGTATGAGCAGATGGCCCGGGAGTATGAACCTGTCGTGAAGCATTATGAAGAGATGAAAGCTCGCATTGCAGAACTGGCATCGAACTCGCTCAAGCTATCCGCGAAAGACTCCCTCTTGAAAAAATTCTTTAAACAATGAAACAATAGTCCTGTTGATCCCTTGTTATAGATTGAGTTTAATGTTCCTTTTTTGTTCTCTGGATGCTTGAATGCTTTGAATATGTGACAACTGTCTGTAGTGCGTATGTGTTCCTCCTTTTGCGTGCTATTTATTTGTTTACATAACTTCTATATTTCTTTTGCCTTGTCTTTCGCAGGTAAATATGGTCCCTTCCATTGCCCTGGTCAAATATTTAGCCAAATATAGTAAATTTTGCATAATCTGCGTAGGCTGCTATCCTGTGAGATAGGCTTACACCTCATTTTGCACGTGCTGCTATCTTATGAGATAGACTTATGCTTTTACTTGTTTTTCTCCTTTTTGGTTTAAGAAAATAAGCTGGCGCGTGTAGGCCACTGTCTGTCATACCTTGAAACTATCTCAATATTCAATACCTTGATGACTGTTCAAATTCCTAGAAACCATCATGACTGTATGAATCTTCGTGCCAGCATGGCGTCCTAATAAGGCATGACTGCCCCATAGTAGAATATCCCTTCATTATTACCTAGGTTTACTATACCGCCGTATGCTTCAGTAATACCATTGATTCTTGCCCGATTTTCGAGGCGTTCTTGGCAACTGAAGAGTCTTCATTGGGACCTATATAAACCCCCTCTTTCTTGCTATTTTGTTCTTCATTACCACCACCCCTTTGGGTTTCCGTCATTGAGGGATGTCTTCTCCCCATATTCTTTTTCCGCATTCCTCTGCTCTTTCATCCACCTGAGTTCCAATTCCATGGACCCATAGAGTTATGTTGTGCAATAGGAATGTCTCCCAAGGGTTTGTCAGCCAAGAACTCTGATTCATTCAGCCTTCATGAGAATCGGCAGCGTAGGCTTCTCTATCAGAAAGAAGGCGTCTTTCCTTTATCATGTTCGCAGGTACCTCCCCTGGTGGGTTTCCGGCAAACACTGCCCCTTCACTGACTCTTGAATTGAAGCGTAATGATTGGGGCGTTGCCTGGTGGATCTCCGTTGGAGAAATATTTTCCACCAATACTCGGATGTGAGGGCGGCGAACGCGATTTATTCCCAAAGCTATTTCCCTCATCTATTCCTTAAAGTTCATCTGGCATCTTGCCGTGGTATCGGCGATCGTTTTGTTTTGGTCGGGGATGTCGACGATGACGACGAGCTTTCCATAGTTAGGCCCTTAATCTAGGATTTTCACCGTAGGAATATGTTTCTTTGCACCCTTTTGGGAATTTGTTTTCTGCTGCTATCTAGACAAATAAATTGTACCATGCCCTTTTGGTTGTTTCATCTAATAAGATAGACTTGTATTTCTGCTTCCATACTATGTTTGTGTTTGCTAGTTTTGCGCGTTGCCTTTTTGCGTACTATCCATTCGAATAGGTTTTCAACTCTGTCATTCTGAGAGACAGATTCTGTAATGTATGGAATAAACTGCTGCTACTATCATATGAGATAGACCTTGAACTTCCTGTTGTCATCCCAGTAGATGGGTTCTGACTGCTATCTTATGAGATAGGTTTTAGTTTGGCTGCTATCACGTGGGATAGGCTTCAACTATCTTATCGGACAGTCTTTGTTCGCATTCGGCTTCTATCATATGAGATAGGCTTGTGCTAGATTTAGCAGATAGGCTTTGCTGCTACCGTATGAGGTAGGCTTGTGCTATCTTAGCAGATAGGCTTTGTTCGCGTGTGGCCGCTACCATATGAGATAGACTTGTGCTACCTTAGCAGATAGGCTTTATTCGCGTTTGGCTGCTATCATATGAGATAGGTTTTGTGCTATCCTAGCAGATAGGCTTTATTCGCGTTTGGCTGCTATCATATGAGATAGGTTTTGTGCTATCCTAGCATATAGACTTTGATTGAGTTTAGCCGTTACCATATGATATAGGCTTTTGAACTGGTTGTAACAAGTACGGACAAACAGAACCAATTGATAAATAAAGATCGTATCCAACAGTTGATCATAAGAGCGCACCTTTAAAGTTCCTCTAGATGCGGTAGCATTTCTTTCCGTTGGAGTAGAAACTTCCCACCTGTCTGCCATCTTCCTCATGTTTGATAACCCTTTTTAAGGTGTATATATTTTTGGCCACTCCGGCGGTTTCTGTCCTCAGGGGCTGCTTCTCTCCTGCTTCCTCCCTTGTCACTATTACTCCTGCTGGTGACTGTTCTTTGATGTCTTCCCATCTGGGCAGAGGAACCGTCCGAGATGGGGATGGAAATGACCCGTCCTCCAACTCTGTGAACCACACCGCCTCGGATAAGTGTGCCTCCTCCAGATTGAAAGGATTCACAGAAGCAGGTATCGTAACCACCCTCTCTTTCAAGATGGCTTTCATCACCTGATGAGCTGTCGAGGGCACAGCGTCGAAGCAGTGAATCCATGCGCGCCCAATGATCATATGGTAAATCGTGTTAGCGTCGTTAACGTGAAACTTGGCAGAACAGCTAATATGCCCGATTTCAATCCCCAAGCGAATCCACCCCAGGGTCATCCTGGAGTCGCTACCGAAGCCCGTGAGTGGCGATGGTTTTCTAACTATCTTGTGCTTTGGGATCCCCGCAGTCTCCAAGGTGCTAAGGGGAATAACATTTACCGCAGCTCCGCCGTCGACGAACGCCCTTTTAAAATCCACATGGTTGATGGCAGTCGTCACGTACAGTGGTCTCTGATGGTTCGCGCTAGTCTTCTTATCAGACTCATCGAATGTCATGATGGGTCCCTCCGGCCGAACGGCCCTAACAATCCTGTCGTCCGAGATTACTAGCTCTTCCCCATAGTCCTCTGCCGCTCTGAGGATGGCCTTGGTCATTTCGTGCCTGCAGTCGGGTGAGAAGCCCATTTCATCGAAGAACTTAGAAAATTTGGCAGAATTCTTCATTCCCTCAGCTCGCGAATCCTCCGTGTCAATACCATAATCCTCCTCTTCGTGGATCTACGTGACTACCGGGACTTCTATATTTACAACCTCCTCCACGTCATTTATCGAGATCATAGCGACTTCCTTTCCTTTGGTTTCCTGCCTCGCATGGGACGGCAGGGGGTTATTACGCACATCTTTGGCCGGTTCGTCTATGAACAACTGGCCCGCCTTTATTTTTCAGTCCACCATCCATCTGAGCTTTTTGCACTCCTGCGTTAGGTGTGACACTTGGCCATGATACTCGCACCACCAGGGGTTTCTGAATTGCTCTCCTATAGGTTTTCCCTCAAAGGGTGGCAAGATTTCGTCCTTCCGCCATCTTTTACAGAGATCAATCGCATCCTCTATTGAGCAGGGTAGTGGCGGCGCCTCCTGTGGCTCGGGTCGTTGTTGCTTACTGGATGGCGACACTGCATGGACGTTGGTGTCTCGCGGCCACTTGTAACCGAACCTTCCGACCTTGTAGCTGGGATTCGTCGGTATATGCTCGCTAGCGAGTCTCTTCCGCATCCTTTCTACCAGGGGCTCAACGTTCCTGGTGCAGTCAATCAACTTCGAGAAGGTAGGCATGTTCAAACGGTATGTCTGTCTGGAAAGCAGTATTTAGAAACGATACCCTGCATCGCTGCGTACCCTTATATTCGTCGCGTGGACACCTCGATATGCCTACCTTCTCGAAGTTGATTCTATTTCTGCCGCCCCTTCTCGAAGTTGATTGACTGCACCAGGAACGTTGAGCCCCTGGTAGAAAGGATGCGGAAGAGACTCGCTAGCGAGTATATACCGACGAATCCCAGCTACAAGGTCGGAAGGTTCGGTTACAAGCGGCCGCGAGACACCAACGTCCATGCAGTGTCGCCATCCAGTAAGCAACAACGACCCGAGCCACAGGAGGTGCCGCCACTACCCTGCTCAATAGAGGATGCGATTGATCTCTGTAAAAGATCGCGGAAGGACGAAATCTTGCCACCCTATGAGGGCAAACCTACAGGAGAGCAATTCAGAAACCCCTCATGGCCAAGTGTCACACCCAACGCAGGAGTGCAAAAAGCTCAGATGGATGGTGGACAGAAAAATAAAGGCGGGCCAGCTGTTCATAGACGAACCTGCCAAAGATGTGCGTAATAACTCCCTGCCGTCCCATGCGAGGCAGGAAACCAAAGGAAAGGAAGTCGCTATGATCTCGATAACTGACGTGGAGGAGGTCGTAAATATAGAAGTCCTGGTAGTCGCGGAGATCCACGAATAGGAGGATTATGGTATTGACACGGAGGATTCGCGAGCTGAGGGAATGAAGAATTCTGCCAAATTCTGCACCCGAAAAGGAAGTAGGGGCGGCAGAAATAGAATCAACTTTGATAAGGTAGGCATGTTCAAACGGTCTGCATCGTCACATACCTTTATATTCGTCGCGCATGCCTTGCAGGCATATTTCGACCAGACGGCCCTCCAAGACTTCGTCGCTGCACTCAAAATACCTGGCCCTGAACTTCTTGATGAAGGCGACGCCTTCCTCGTCAGGCTTTTGGTACATCCGGGAGAGGTGGATGGTGGTGACTCGTTCACCCATCTGGAAGAACTTCGTACAAAGTTTCTTTACCATGTCATCCCACGTCTTTATAGATCCCGCTTCGAGGGCTGTGTACCACTTGTATGCGACGGTTCTCAAAGATTTAGGAAATTCTTATGAGCAGCCGAGTATCGACTGCGTACGGGCCCATCATATCCATGAATCTCATCGCATGCTCGTGTACATTCCCACTGAATTCATCAAACTTGTCCCATTTGGGCGCTTTGTACCCAACGGGGTTTGGCATGAGATAGACATCTCGCGGAATGGGAGGCGCACTATCTACCTTGGGGATGACAGTGTCTGCGAAACTCTGGTTGGCGATGATACTGTCAATCCTTTGTTCGACAGCCGCCATACTTGCAGGTGTTCCTCCATAGGATGGAGCTGTGGGCCCAATCCCAGAATGTATGGCATACTGGGATTGTAAGGAGTCGGAGGTGGAGGCCCGTGGCTTCCTAGGGCTCCGCTTGCGTATAGAGACGATGCAGGGTACGCAGCGGGTTTCCCTGCCGATATGAGGGACGAGCCTGCTGAGAACAGCGGAGTCTAACTCGCCGGGCCACCCGAAAAGGAAGTAGGGGCGGCAGAAACATGCACTATCGAGGTGCCTATTGAGGTAGACACCGTCCCTGGCAGCGAAGTTGGCAGCAGCGGGGAAGAAGTCCCCCGGACAACGTTCTGGGCCACCTTTCCCAGGATTGCCATGATCTGAGCAATCTGCTCAGACTGAGCTTCCATGGCTCGGGCTTGTGTCTGTATCGTGGCTTGGAGAGACTCCAAGGAGGGTTCTCCCTCGGCGACAATCGGAGCCAGAGTGTTGGGAGTGGTGTTGAGCAGTCCGTCCTCTCCTGAGGTCGCCTCATGGGAGGGAGACTGGTCTCCGTGACGAATGGCTTGGTCCGAAGACATTATGGGCAAATTTGAGGTTCTTGAATGTGGATGTTCACGTTAGGTTCACCAAAATGTGTACAAGGAAATCATCGAGAAATCTCCGAGTGTACACCTCAAGCAGATAATAAGAACACGGAGAGTTGTAAGGTGTGTGTAGGGAGAGAGTAAGCACTGGTAACTGTTTGTGAGAGAGAGACAGTAAGATATGGCACTGGACCAATGTGTCTTACGAGTCTTGTGTACCAACAGGGAGCTAACGATCCAATATATAGTGGGGAAGTGACCGTTGGGGGGTTTAGTGCACCATAAATGGCGGCTTAATGGTAGAACCCCCAACGGCACGTTCGACTGTTGTAGATACTGCTTTCTGAGCTGACAGATCTTGGCCACGTGGCGACCATCCAGCACACCATATTGTGCTCCACACACACTGGATCACCAGCCGAGCTGATCCATGTGGGGGCTGCGAGACAGAGCCCTCGCATACCACTGCACGGGACTTGTAGGGACTTTGTGGTTTAGAGGCTAGAGTAAGCCCTGTCGCGTGCGAGCCAAGCCCGCACGCGACCTTTAGTAACTGTTTTGAGAGATTTATGGCACGAGCTCCATAAACCCGGTCAATCCGGTCAAACCCGGTCAACCTCGTAACGGTTCCGGTATTCGCGCACCACGTGCTGTAACGGTCCCTATATACTCGGACGAACGTGCCGTTATGGTTAAGCTAATTAAGCCGCCATCAATGGGCGCATTAACCACACTACAACGGTCATGTTCTCCAGTATATATAGATCGTCAACCTTTCCATACAAAGGAGAACACACTTGCCATACGCGGAAGCTCTGCCAAACCTCTGTCTCTCTCTCAGACATTGCTACTGCCTTACTCTCTCCCTACACACAACCCCTCTCTTCCTGTGCGATCCCTGATCCACTACATACGGTGTACACGGAGGTCTCCCCGCCGGAATCTCTTGTGCACATTTTGGTGAACCCGACGTGAAAGATTCTCTACTCATCGCCCTAACCGATGACGACACGGATTGGAGGAAGCCACTATTTGATTTCCTCACCCAGGGCACCGCGCCCGAATCGAGAAAAGAAGCCGAGAAATTGAAACGGAAAGCGTCTCGATATGTGGTACAGGAAAACCTACTTTGGCGAAGAGGTCATGAAGGCAACTTGCTGCGGTGTCTAGACGACAAAGAAGCACAAGAAGTCATGGACCTTTCCCATCAGGTAGAGCATCAAGGAGGTGCGAAATTATGCAGACAGCTCCTCTCAATCGGGTATTTCTGGCCCACGATGGAGGTCGATGGCCGCACCAAAGTGCGACGCTGCCAGGAGTGCCAATTCAAAGGGAACCTAGTGCACGCTCCCGCCGTGGATCTACATGCACTAGGGACGCCATGGCAATTTCACACATGGGCTCTGGACTTCATTGGTCCCATCCGACCGACGTCGCACGGGAACCATTTCATTCTCACCGCGACTGAGCTATTCACCAAGTGGATGGAAGCAACACCACTAAAGACGGCAAATGCGCTGGCTGTGGTCAACTTCATCCAGGAAAGCATCATATGCAGGTTCGGAATCCCAAACACCATTCTTTCAGATAACGGTACTCCTTTTGTTAATCGCCAGGTAGCTGCGAAATTAGCGGAGTACAATATCAGGCAAATATGTTCTACCCCTTATTACCCAAAGGGAAATGGACAAGCTGAGGCGACCAACAAAACGCTGTTGAGAATTTTGAGCAAGATGGTCGCAGATGACCACAAGAAGTGGGCTGACTCTCTAAGCATAGCTCTGTGGGCCTACCGAACTTCTCCAAGGACACCCACGGGGGCCTCGCCATTTCTACTATGTTATGGTGCCGAAGCTGTAGTACCTGCGGAGGTCAGAGTCAATTCGGCAAGGCTGGCCTTCCATGCACTCTATGAAAATCAACGCGATCACGACTTAGTCTTGCTGGAGGAAAAGCGAGAACAAGCCAAGAGAACCAACAAGCGGTACCAGGAAAGAATCGCTCGCGCCTACAATAAGACGGTCCAGCGAAGAGACTTTGCAGTCGGAGACTTGGTCTTGCGCGCATCTGATCACTGTATGCGAGAAGCGACTCACCCGAAGTTCGCAGCCAATTGGGAAGGACCCTTCGAAGTCACAGAAGTCTTTGACAGTGGCTACTGCAGCATACGAAGGTTGCACGGCACAACCTCAACTCCGAGTTCAGTCAACATGCGCTCGATTAAGAAGTACTATCCCTGACTTCTCTCATTTCATGCGTTTTATTATAACGTCGCTTGATATCTTGTATGACTACGATTTACACAATCTCCTCCCCCATATGAGAGGATTGTAATCCCATCTCTCCCATATGAGAGCGTTATAATAAAAGAATTCTCCCAAATGAGAAGTTCACATTTCTAGCTGTTTATGTTGCTTTATTCAGTTTGTTATTACTGTTAACAATGGTTTATTCGCCGCAATATCTGTACAACTGCGATCTTAATCGATCGTCACCTAAGCCTATCTCTTACGATAGCAGCCCATGCGAAATACGATCTTAATTGATCATCTAAGCCTATCTCTCACGATAGCAGCAAATGCGAAATACGATCTTAATTGATCATCTAAGCCTATCTCTCACGATAGCAGCAAATGCAAAATGCGATCTTAATTGATCACCTAAGCCTATCTGTTGCGATAGCAGCCTATGCAAATGCGATCTTAACTGATCATCTAAGCCTATCTCTTACGATAGCAGCTTGTGCAAATGCGATCTTAATTGATCATCTAAGCCTATCTGTCACGATAGCAGCCTATGCAAATGCGATCTTAACTGATCATCTAAGCCTATCTCTTACGATAGCAGCCTGTGCAAATGCGATCTTAATTGATCATCTAAGCCTATCTGTCACGATAGCAGCCTATGCAAATGCGATCTTAACTGATCATCTAAGCCTATCTCTTACGATAGCAGCCTATGCAAATGCGATCTTAATTGATCATCTAAGCCTATCTCTTACGATAGCAGCTTGTGCAAATGCGATCTTAATTTATCATTTAAGCCTATCCGTCACGATAGCAGCCTACGCAAAAATGATCTTAGTTGATCTTCTAAAGCCTATCTGTCACGATAGCAACACATACAAATGCGATCTTAATTGATCTTTCAAGCTTATCTGTTGCGATAGCGGCCTACGCAAAAATGATCTTAGTTGATCTAGTAAAGCCTATCTGCCACGATAGCAACTCGCATAATTTAACGATCTTAATTGATCTACTAAAGACTATCTGCCACGATAGCAACTCGCAATATTGTGAAGATGATCTTAAATGATTCACAAAAGACAATCACAAGCCCATCTGCCAGGATGGAACAGCTGCGAAAATATGATCTCAAACGATCTAGTAAAACATCTGCGAATTCATATAGCAGGTCGCAAATGCGAGACCGTTACGTAGCATTATGCAAGGCGAAATATGCCGAAACGCATGCGAAGTTGTATTTTGTTGTAAAGAGACAGCAGATAATACAAAAGGCTATTTATCATTATGAGTCAAAAGACTTACAATTCATCTGTCTAGATAGCAGCTTACAAGCGAAAAAGCTCGAATCTAACTACGCAGCCAACATGGCTTACAATACATTCGAAAAGCTTGAAGTAACACACCGCGGGAATCCTGACTACGAAAGGATGAACCTAACGGTCCTAACAACGGCTATGCAATACACAGATCTACGGCCAAAGATCTATAGCAAAAGGGATGCTGCTGCGAAGAGATCAGCTTGTCATTCGCTACGTCCCTAGCAGCGAGATCTGCGAAATGATACGTCCAAGACCCCAAGGGGTGACAAAAACCTCTGTCTGATCAAGATAGGCACCGGAGGAACTTCCTGTTCCGACATACGCTGTCCTGCAAAACAGGCGAAGCAGTCATTCCTCTGGTGATGGATTCCTTGTCATGATAGACAAGGGCATTGGCAAGCCCCCTGAGTTCAAGAACGAAGAGGCAAGAAATCCTCCTTCAGGGATGCTGGAGGAGAATTCCGCCGTTCATTACGAGACGGTAGCACGGTCACTTCGGCGCTGCACCTCGCCGGGAGGCGGCCGGAAACATGACCTGCACACATAATACACGAAGAAATTTCTTCGAACACACATGAGATATTATCTGCATCTTCTTTATGATGGTTATAAAGAGCAATAGGCCTCATAAAGTGGATCTTGGAAACTATTTCTACAGCACAAAGCGCAAACTCAGGATTCACAACTTGAAGTTGCCATGAATCAACGAAAAATAAGCGTTGAAGCCAGCAGTCGTAAGGACTCACGGCAAAGCACATTTTTTGGAATGAAGAACCCAAATAGCAAAGACAGGGTTTATATAGACCCTGTAGAGACTCTTCAGTTGCCAAAGATGAGTCAGCAGAATTCAAAAAGAGGGTAAGTTCAATCACTTACGCCTTGAAAAGCGGTAACAATCAATTACCCTACTAAAGGCTACGACGATTCAGTTGCGTATCCTAATAAATGACGGATGGTCATGATTCGGATGGACTTCCCAACGAAAGCGTGCTTATCTGCCGAGAAATTAGCGCGAAAATCAAGCAGAGTATCAATTGGTGACGTCATAATTGGATATGCACAAAGAAATCCTATCAAATCCCGGGAAAGGGCAAAACGGGCAAATTCATTGTTTGTTGTTAAAAAAAGGGGGAGAAACCCTAGCAACATTACATTAATGTTTCAGCTATTTTCTTGCTATTTTTCAAAATTCGAAAAATCAAAGCAAATTCTTGATCAAGGAGTCTTGGGGCTCGAACTGATGGCTCAGCTTCTCTACTTGTTCCACTTATTGCTTCAATAGCTCGCACCTGGCATTCATCTCATGATAGAGCTTCAGAGCTTCATCAACCTTTAGTTTTTGCTCCTCCACCTTCTGCTTCTCAGCTGCGAGATTCTGGTGGCCGAGTTTCAAAGTTACGGCTGCGCGAATCAGCGTGACTCTGTTCATAAGAAATTTGAAACCCAGTCTGCCCTGGACTTTGGTCACGAGATTTTGGCACATGCCACATAGCAATTCAGCGCTCTGGACAGAAATGGTCGCAGGCGTAGCCGCAGACAGCTGCTCCAATATCCAAATGGCCTCAGTAAGGAACAGCCTCCTATCAAAGGGCCCTATCTCCAGAGATCTCACAAACGATTGCGGGTAGGTGAGGCGCATTCGAACCACCCAGTCCACATCGGTTTGCTTCAAACCTGAAGAGACGTCAAAGCCAAGTTGTGATGTCAAGCTCGCAAGTAAATAATGCAAAACGCGAACATTAAAGCTCTGCTTACCAGTTCCTTCCAGAATCTCATGAAGAGAAGGAATGCGCGCTACCGGGGTGTTCGAAGACTGTCCTCGCTCCATAGCTCTCCTATCAGCTGCGAGCTCCAATCTCTCGTAGTCAGGAGGAAGAGTGTAAGCCGCACCAGCTGCGACTGCATTCCCAACCTGAGAGCCCCAAAAGCTCCACGCAGGAATAGGTGCCTCTGGCTCAGTCATCGCCGGAGGCGAAGGGACAGCCGAAGTCGCTTGGCGAAGGACGCTCTCAGATGCGAAAGCATTAGCAGCACTTGTCCTTACTTCCTCAGCACTGGTATGGACATCTTCATCCATCAGCACAGCATCTGCTTCAGCATCATCGGAGAGTTCGATGATGCCCTCGAGAGGCTCACTTGCATGTTCAGCAGCCGCGACAGGCTTCTCGGTATGGGAGCTCGGAATCGGAACATAGGACGCAGAAGGCTGACTTCTCTGCTCCAGCACAGGTTCCTCAGCATGACCTGCGACATTAAATGCGATGATATGAGGTAACTTGCGCTATAAGTTATTTCGCTATCTTTACTAAAGCTAAGAGTAAGCACCTCCACGCGAAGGTGGGATTGAGGTATCTTCATCATACACTAAGGACGTGGAACCATGCCCTATTAGTGTGTCCTCACTAAGCAAGTCTTTAAGAGAAGCGTGACCTGGGATGCGAATAAACCATTCATGATTCTGCCTCAAGTTGCTAAAGCCTAGTACGTGCGTATCACTCAAATAATTACCTGAGGGTTCTCCGCATTTGCCTACTAACCAACGGCGGATGTCAGCCTTTGACACACCATGCTTTAACGCACCCACAATAACATCTCTATAAGTTACTGCGAGATTGACGATCTCACCTTTATCGCCGCCTGCGATTTCTTCAAAGTCCGCTTGAACTTGCTCCAAGGCTGCTGCATCCTCTTCTGGAACCTCATCTTCCTCCTCCGCATGAGGAGCCATTTCTTCGGGAAGCTCGTCTTCCTCGTCAACTGGACGCGCTAAGTCGTCAACATGCCGCTCTTCGAGGCTCCGCTGTTTCACACGCTCGAGCTCCTCCTCTTCCCGCCGCCTCCTTCTTTCAGCAGCCTCCGTGGCTGTCTTCCGGGACTCAGCAAGAACGTCCTCGCTTATGGGATCATCTGGAATGCCAGAATGGGCATCTCTCTTTTGTCTCTTGGCCACAAGGCCACCAATGGTTTCATCATCATCATCTGCGAATACACGATTGGTTTAAGAAAAGAAGTGCAAAGAAGTTACGATAACGGGAAAGGAAATGCGACGGAGGTACCTCCTGATTCTTCCTCATGCATCACAACTTTTGCTTCTTCTTATTCATCACTTTCTTGGGGCTCCTGCCTCTCTTCCTCTTCCTCTTGATTGAATGGAACGAAAGTCTCAACTGCGAGCTCTTTCCGCACTTTGCTGGGCATGCGACCTTTGCCTTTGTCCTTGATAGAAAGGGACCTCACTGGAGGGGAAGCTGGAGCACTTCTAGGGGAAGAAATCGTAATTCCCTTTTGCCTAGGTCTCTTCACTCTCGGCGCCGCAGTCGCTGGAGGGGACGGGTCATCTCCAGGAGGAGACGGAGCCGGAGGATTGTCTATCAGCGAGTCGGCAAAAGCATTCATGACTGCGCGAACCTTTGTTTCGACCTCAGCGTCCATCCTCCATGAAAGCCGGAACGACTGCTTTTGTCTTCTGGTGGCAACAATGGTGTTAACCAGCGATTTGGAGCGATCACCAGCTGCGAATCTCCGCACATGACACTACAACAGTACAGAATGAAAGTGTCAGCATAAGGAAATCAAGAAGATTAACACATGCGAAGAAATCGCTTACCTCAGCAAATGCCTTGCTATATCTGACGACATGCGTGTCGCCCTTCTTAACTGCGGCGACTTGCTCCTTCAGAATGACATCAGGACACAAATGGTTCTCACGATCCAACAGTGAGTAGCAACCATACTCAGACTCGCTCAGACTACAAGTGGGGCGAAACGGAAAAGAGTTTCTTTTGATCAAGGGAGCTCTACCTGGCTGCGCGGCCGACTCCGTCTCGATCCTCGTTTGCTGGGCAATCCAGTATGCGAGCCAGTTTTGGGAACAACCACCCTCGCGGGTTCCCGCAGGCTGCTCAAAGGGAAGATTGTTCATGAAGACCGTCCTGCACTCCTTTGTTAGCAAGCGCTTGTAGCACCCTCTGATAATGGATTGGGGCCAGATTGATGGGGCCACCGCATCAAAACCAAACTGAGGAGAAACTCGAGTGGGGTCAACGTCCACGGTAAGCTTTACATACCTTGGCGCGAGCTCGCGAATATGCTCTGCGAGGGCAGGAAGGGAACCTCGCAGACACCAGCAAAAGAACTCGCGGTAGCGCTCATGGAAATGCGGTCCCTCTTCAAAGAGAAGCTCTTCTGAGAAGACAATACCTTTAGAGGGGTACAACTTTGGAAACCATCGCACGTTCTCAATGCGCGTGGCATAGGGCCTGGCAGTAAACTCCTTCCGTTTGTCGCATATCAAACTCCAAACGCACTTGGTGTTGCTTGCTCCGAACCATCTCGCAGCTCTTCCGCTGTTGCGCGCTTCCGTCTCGCCTGGGGGACACCACTTGTCGAGTTTGAGAGCAGTTGGAGCATAGGACAGCCATCGCTCGAAAACCCACATTGTCAAAAAGGAAATATTGACAAAAGTCAGTACATCGAGGCGGCCACGCGACTCCTTCATGGCTAGAACCAGCTGATCAAGCCTATAATACAGCGTGCCCAAAACCAAGGGTCCGAGTGCGACTCTCTGGCCAAGGGCGAGCCTCACAGCAAGTGGCAACACATGGTAGAAGACTCCGTCATGGGGGTGACCATCAATCAGGTACCTCGACAGCCAAGCACAGAGAAAAGCACAAAGGGTCAAATGATAGCCTTTACCCTCTACGTAATTCTCGGCCTCCGGGTCCTCACTCAGAAGCTTCTTAGTGATACTGCTGTTCGCATAGTCTCGGAAGAAGTACTGCAACCATTTGTTCCAGGTATTCTTCGCAGACGTATCAACCAGCTGCCAGTTCGGAAGAGGCTTTGTAGTGGTCCACCGAGTGGAGATTTTCTTTACCTCTGCTAGGCATTCCTCCATCTGCGTATACAAGGCAATCTCCGCAGATGTTCTCAAGGGACTCAGAGGGTCCACCTCGCCCATGGGGGAAAGCTCGTACAGCATTTGAACGTCCTCGAGTGTGGGGGCAGCCTCGAACTCAGCAAAATGGAACGTGTGAGTCGCAGGCGAGTAACGGGACAGAAGGTCTAGAAGCATGGATTGATCCAGCTTCACGGCAGCACCCTTCATAGCACGGACAGCAAAGTATACGCCGGCTTCATCAAGAGTCGCGGCGTGATGATCCAACACGTGGTCGATCCACTCATCCATGTAGTCCAATTTCTAGACGAACGCCTGGGTAGAAATCGCAGTATATGGGAAGTGCCCGTTCTCGATTCCCAATCGAACCACATCCTCGGAACCAATCAACTCGAGCAAGGCTGAGTTAACTGGGCGAGTCAGTGTCAGCAATCGCTCAACCGGGACAGGATCAGGCATCCTCTTCGCCTTAACCCTCGCATGGTAGAGATCTTTGCCGCCTAAATAGGGGGCTTTTCGCCACAAGGCCTGCGGAAGGTCGGGTATCTCTTCATCTTCCTTGACAGGTCTGGTTCCTTTTGTCTTGGCCATTCCTGCGGAAGAGCAAGAAAAAAGGGGGGAGAAATACCACACTTCAGTTTGAATTTTGAAATTCAAGATCTATGCAAAGGGAGACGAACAGTTTCTGGTATCAATTTCAGAAATCAGGGAGTTGCAAGATCTCATATTGTTGAAGGATTAAAGCAAAAGTGGGTTCAAAGATCAAAGCATCTTCACAAATTCCATGGGTTTACAGATTCAACGCAGTTCAAGGCAAACGTTGGTATCTTAAATCAAAATTAAACGAGGCCAACCTTGTTTTCTTGAAGCCTGCTTGGATATGCACAATTGAAGAACACGATTTGCAGTTCTGAACTGGTGATTGATTATCTGAATCTGCTCTCGAAGATCTCCGGGTACCATTCACTTTAAGAGAAAGAAGTGATGCTTTGCAATAATGGGGGATACAAAGTATTTATCCAAAACAATGAAGGGTTGCGTCCTTTCGGTAGTCGAATCGCAACCGTCACCGTCGAATCGCGCAATCACAGGACAAGCTGACGTCACGCCTAAAACCCTAAAGGCCAGACGGCACGACTCTAGGGGTTTTAGGTCATAATGACACGCACGGGGGCTGAACTTACCCGTATTTGAATTGGTGCGTGGCAGCAACGCGTATGTTGGTTTCCGCGCATGGAAGTCTATACGGCTATGAGTCTTCACGCGCAGAAAGGGGGCTAATGTAGATACTGCTTTCTGAGCTGACAGATCTTGGCCACGTGGCGACCATCCAGCACACCATATTGTGCTCCACACACACTGGATCACCAGCCGAGCTGATCCATGTGGGGGCTGCGAGACAGAGCCCTCGCATACCACTGCACGGGACTTGTAGGGACTTTGTGGTTTGGAGGCTAGAGTAAGCCCTGTCGCGTGCGAGCCAAGCCCGCACGCGACCTTTAGTAACTGTTTTGAGAGATTTATGGCACGAGCTCCATAAACCCGGTCAATCCGGTCAAACCCAGTCAACCTCGTAACGGTTCCGGTATTCGCGCACCACGTGCTGTAACGGTCCCTATATACTCGGACGAAAGTGCCGTTATGGTTAAGCTAATTAAGCCGCCATCAATGGGCGCATTAACCACACTACAACGGTCATGTTCTCCAGTATATATAGATCGTCAACCTTTCCATACAAAGGAGAACACACTTGCCATACGCGGAAGCTCTGCCAAACCTCTGTCTCTCTCTATGACATTGCTACTGCCTTACTCTCTCCCTACACACAACCCCTCTCTTCCTGTGCGATCCCTGATCCACTACATACGGTGTACACGGAGGTCTCCCCGCCGGAATCTCTTGTGCACAACTGTGTATATAGGAACCGTTACGAATCTGTCCGCAAGTATCGGAGACCGTTATGAGATCAGCCGCATTAATCGGACACGTAAGCCTAGGATCTCTCAGTCACTTACCAGAGGTCGCGCGCAAACTTGGTTGTCGCATGCGCGCGACGGACCTTACCCTAACCTCCAAACCACTAAGTCCCTACAAGTCCCGTGTTATGGCGCGTGGGGACTCTGTCTCGTAGCCCCCACGTGGATCAGCACGGGTGGTGATCCGGTGTGGATGGGGCACAGCTAGGTGTGCTGGATGGCTGCCACGTGGCAACGATCTGTCTGTCTGAAAAGCAGTATTTACACTCAACTATAATGTTTGAGTGCCAAAGCTTAAACAACTTGCAAGAAATCGAACTTGTGTTTTGCCTTTTTCAAATTTGGTGTTTTCAAGTAAAGTACATATTTAAGAACATCTAAAAACTTCTTCTAAGAAAAAACATCTAAACGCATGCTCTCAAATGTAATTCAAGAGAAAACACTATTTTGATGCCAAGGTTTACCAAACAATTGACCCAACTGTTTGTTGATGATTATAAGTTTTTAGCTACGAGATTTGTACTCTGCATTTTTTTTTTCGTTCCTTGCAAGAGACGGAAGTGTGCTTGCTCGATGTTTTGCCAAAGTAGTTGTCTCTTCTTTAGTTTGTACTACATCTAAAAACTTCTTTCTCTTTTACCCGGCTTTTCTTTTTGTCACTATTCAATAGGTCAGTTCGACGTGGTGATTTGATTAGCAAAACAATAAAAGAATTTGGTAATCTTTTTACTCTACAATATCATGGAAATATTATAAAAAATAACATATTTTTTTTATCCTAATCACCGAGTCAATGTGACTCAGTTACGGATTGAATATTAAACCATGAAGAAAGAGGAAAAACGGAAGTAGTATTATTTCGGGACATTTGTTTTGTTTGTTCTAGCATTTAATGATTGTCTCATTCTCTAAAAATATATATATATATATATATATATATATATATATATATATATATATATATCTGCAAATGGGTTGTGGTAATAATGAATCAGTGCGTAAGAAGCAGAGAATTTATTTTCTGGTATTTTATTCTTCACAATATTTTGGTGTCATGTTGGGTGGTGCAACAAATCGGTGTCATGACTCATGTATGTGGTGCAACAAATAAAAGTTGGAGAGAGGGAGAGAAAATTGATTCATGGGAGCACAATTTCTATCTTCCTTTCCCTTGCAGTATTTGAGGGGTTTTTTGCACTCTCCCTCTCTACAAAAATCTCAGCTCAACCTTTCTCTCTAAACATGAGGATCAGGAAGCTTTTCCATCTCTCCTCCCTCTCAGATCCCCAACTCTTGAACCGCTCTTCCATGGTGCAACACCACCACCACCACCTCCTCCTTCAAAAACCCCTTCACCACCACCAACAAAATCAGGGTCTCAATCCTCAGCCGTCCGATCCCCAGATACAGACGATCGGAAGTCTTTCTTCCCACACCAACTGTAAGGTGTGTTTTTTTGGGTGCAAAGTTTAGTATAGTTATTTTTTTTTTGCATATGCTAACTACTCCTTCCCATCCCCATGTCTGTCTATCCAAACAAGGCCATGTGAAACTCTTGGCATATGAACAGATCTAACTTTTTTTTTTTTCATGACCCTTTGCAGAAAATGGAGGGTGAAGAAGATGATGGAGAGATAGATAAGAAGAAGATGAGTAATGAAAGTTTCAGGTAATGATCGGAACAAAATTACATAAAGTCCCCCATCAGTCTCTCTCTCTCTCTCTCTCTCTCTCTCATGAAATGATTTCTTTGTTGTGAAAAAGGTTAAGAAGTGAAAGCATAGAGAGAGACCCAAAACCTGACTTAATCAAAATAATCATTCAAAAAAATGAAAAATGGCATTGTGAGAACACTTTTTATTTTTTGTATGATCAGCTATTGCCACCATTGCTTTCTTCTTCTTCGACCCATCTCTCTCTGTGTAGCTTTTAATTTCTTTCCTATTTGGGTGCCACTCTTGCATTTCTCCTTGCTGGTCCCAACTGGAATCCACTAAATACAATTTTTATATTATTTTCCTTTTTTTTCTGAAATTAATTTAGAATTATTGTAATTGGTTGAATGTGTATGTGGTTGTGGATGATTTCAGGCAGGGAATCAGCAGAGGCAGTGCAGCTGGTGCAGGTAGTACAAGTACTGGTAAATCACTGCCACTACCAGCAAAAGGTACACATATCCATATATCCATATATCTATATCACTATACATATATATATATTTATGATTTTATTGTAATTATTATTATTATTGTGATGAAGTTACTGGGAAGTGGAGTGATGCTGATAAGAATTACCCACCTAAGAAGAGAAGAGTGAACTTCCAAATGACAAGTAGTAGTGATGAAGAAAAAGGAGATCAGACACAGCCCAACAACATGAGCTCCAAGACTAACAAGAAATGTCAATCCAATGCAAAAACTGTTATTGGTGATGAACAAGAATTGACCGTCACTGCTAACAAGAAGCCTAAGAGAGGGAATGTGATAATGGAAGGATCGCGCTGCAGCCGAGTAAACGGGAGGGGATGGAGGTGTTGCCAACCAACTCTTGTCGGGTATTCGCTCTGTGAACACCATCTGGGTAAAGGAAGGCTCAGAAGCATGCAAAAGAGAAGCACGCATGCTAAGCCAATAGGGGAGATAATGTTGGAGAATGAAGATCAGGACAATGGCATGGAGGGTGAAGGTAAGGGAAAAGTGATGCAATTGGTCGTGACTGAGAAGAAGCGTGCGAGGATTGGTGTGGTGAAAGCGCGATCTTTAAGCAGCTTGTTGGCACTAGAAGACACCGCGGTCTTAGAGGTGGATCGTGGCAATGGCGAAGAGTAACGCTATGGCCGATGCGAAATAGTGGTTATTTTATGTGGAGGGATCGAAGGGAGGTGACTTGAGCGAGGTTTCAACTTTGAAGGTTATGTTGGTGCACATAAGATAATAGTTCGTGGTTTGTTTAGCATTGTGACTAAAAAACAATGACTCTTGATCAAGTGTTTTTATGTGAATTTTGTATTACTTGCTAGAGCTTTTTTCTCACTTGTATGTTGTTTTTAGATTTAAAGTTGCTCTGGGCATATAACCTTAAGAGTGAGAGCTAGAAACATTTCCCCAGTACATGGCATTATCACACTACACCTGGCTACAACAATTTCCATGCATGAATTGCACCCTATCAAGGGTGCAGTTGCTAGGTTACAAGTTATTGTCTTCCATACAGTTATATATACCTCGTGTTCTTCAGTTCCATAAGATACATATTATAAATGTGTCCCGTTGTTTTAACCCTAGGTGTACCTTGTTCTCAAAGGTGTCAAACTAGCTTGAACTCCCTCAGTGAAATATGTTATGTTCTTTTTTTATCAACCAGATGCACTAACAAAAACTAAGGTATAACTCAAAAAGTATTGGGGCAAAGGTGTAATAAACTTTTTGGCTGAGTAAAAACTCGATAATGATTCTAGGTTGGAGATGGACGTAGGTGATATACTTTGGAAGTGATAGGGGATAAAATGGAACTTTCAAAAACTTTGGTTGCCATGCATTGTGCAAGTTCTAAAAAGTAGTACTAGCTGATCTCTGGAAAAATTAAAATTTCACTAGCAGTAAGAGTGAGAGTGTAATTATATAAAACAAGAGGGTTGAATTGTAAATTTTATAAAGATAGAAAATTCCTACTTATACCCAATAGTTCTTACTAATTACATTTGCCCCCACCCAATGTGAACACCACTTCTTTTCGCACTCTAGGCATGTGACACCTCAACCACCTCCTCTTCCCACTGCTAAATCACCCCAGCCAAACCATTCAATATACCCCCCCCCCCCTTCATCTTCATCATTCACCAACACAACCACCATTGCAACACCACTATCCCACTTCCATTTGCAGAAATCCTAAGGCTGGCCCTCTAGCATCGGGTGAACCAAGACCCTCAATCAATTAGGGGAACCAATGATTAGGTAACCGGGAATTGCTAAGAAACCATATGGACCCTAATTCAGTTTTGTGTCAAAACCTTACTCCTTGTTGCAATTAAAAATTGAGATTATTTTTCTCGTAATCACGCGCACCAAGTGAGCTACTGAAGAGGCTCCAACTCGCCGTTCATCACTTCAATCGCCGATTTCTCGATAGCACTTCGCCGAAAACTGCTTGTGCAACCGAATTTGGTTAAAAACTAGATCCCTTGCATGAACACTTCTGTAAATTGGTCGAGCATGACCTTTACCATCTCTAAAACTCGTTTAAATGCATAGAGGATGCCCAAATCGTATAGGCTGAGTTTGATTTCCTATGATCATCATTTTTTCGGCAAGCAGCAGAGCATGTTATGGGCTCTGTAACTCACTTGATCCTTCTGGATTAGTTTTTGACTTGTTTTTGTTATTGCATCTCACTTCAAATAGCAGTGTTGAATCTTGTAATTTTATTCAATCGTAAATCAAAATGATACAAGCGATTAATATACTGAGAGAAGAACTTATGATCTTGGGGTAGTTATTCGGCGCGGGCTCCACTCTCTTTACGCTTTCTCTAATGCTGATTGGTCAGGGAATAAGGATTACTACACTTCTACTTCTGGTTATATTGTGAATCTTGGCGGCTCACCCATCTCCTCGAGCTCCAAGAAACAACGCACGGTTGCTCGCTCAGTAATTAGTTACATTTTAGTATTTACCTATCAGTCATTCGCTCAGTATATTAATAGCTTGTATCATTCTGATTTACCACTGAATAAAAATACAAGATTCAACATGGTATCAGAGCCTCAACTCACACACACGTGAATGGTCTAACAACCCACATGCTCACTGCCACCCGCAGACTAAAGCTCCACGTGTAGACAAAAGAATGCCACACGTGAGGGGCTTGTTGAAAAGTCCCACATGGGACATTCAAGAAGAAGAAATATAATTAACAAGTGTCATGGGCTACTCCCCTCATTGCCAATTGGTTTTGAGGTGGAACCCCATGAATTCTAACAAGCAGAATTATGGAAATTACATACTCTGAATACCCCTGCATATCACATGAAATCCATAACAAAGTTCCTCAAAATCAGTAGAACACTTAGAGTGTTCTTAGGCTGTGTTGATCAACCAACTTTCAGGTCATGTTACTTACTCGTTACATGAAATATTGGTCTGCAACTTAAACTCGATTACTATCAGGTGCTAACTTTACAAATCCTAAGTTGATTCTTGGGCTAAATCAATTGTCAAATTACCTGAAATCAAGCTGGACATGTCAGTTGATTTTGTTCATGAAAGATGTGTTCTTAACATGTGGAAAATGTCAACTTCAAGCTCCTATAACTCTTTCACCTCTTGTTGAAATAACTTGTTGTTTGGATATGGTTACTCTCTAATGATCACACTACAAGTTCCTTGTTGATTGTTAAGATTGAATCAATCAACTTCAATCCTAAATATTGCTCCAAAGTTGTTGTAAATTAGTTCATAGCATAATTCTCAATTTTTTTGAAGTGTCAAACTTATCTTATCAAGTGGTTGTTTTCAATAGATCATAAATTATTGAGCTTAGTGAAATCTTGATCTAAATCTTCTAGTGGAAGATACTGCCAAAAACTTCTAATCACTCCTTGGGGGAACTTTTTCAATTCCTACCAGATTTCCCAGAAATCAAGCTCAAAGTAGCTGCATTGAACATGTTAGACTCTTGGAAATTTCTAAGTGTCGGACATATGAGATCCAACTTTGACTGATCATACCTCCTTGAGTACTTTGAGCTTTTTGGAGTTCAAACATGTGCTAGAAATCTTGAACTCCAATCTTCAAGACCCTGTTTTTAGATTCTCAAAGTTTTCTTCCAATTGACCAGAAATTGGCTGCAAAGTTGAATACATGTCCCACAGCTATCATTGATTATCTTAGTTGAGCTGTCACATGACCTAATTGACAAAAAATCCCTTTTATAAAGTTGTTCAGAATAACATTAGAAGTCTTAGTGTTAGGTTAACCAAGTTTGAATTTTTGGAAATCATATTTTAACTGAGCTGTATATGAGGGGCAAACCAATAATTTTGCAATAACTTGAGTTGCACAGTCAAATCACAAATCAGGTCATGTCATCATGTCCCTGCATCAGTTTCATGACATTTCTAATTAGTACGTACCTATCTGGCTTGGAATCGACTAAAAGTCAACTATAAGGGATCTTTGTAATTTTACTAAATTGTAGGGACCTATGTGTAATTAAGTGGAAGTTGTAGATTTTAAACATGATTATGTATGAGAGGCATAGGAATCATGTTTGAATATTAATAGAATTGTACGAGTATGGTTGGGCGGTTCAAGCACAGTTAGGTACTAAAGAGAATGTGTTATCAGAGGCAAAGTAGTAATTTTAGTTGTGCAGTCCGCATGAAACCTGCAGAGTGCATTCTATCTCACTTAGAGGATAAGTGTTAATAATGAATATACTTGAACTGTGCAGTGGTTGCTGGAGTAAGGATTCAACTCCGCTAATCAGGAGTTCTAAGCTATCTGTGAAAGCATATGTATGATTATTCTATTATATGTTTAAGTGATGTTTTCAGAAGAAAATATGTACGTTCACATATATGAGTACTATGAAAATCTTAAGTAACTGTGGTGATACTATAACTGTTTCGGGTCTTCAACATGATCTAGACCCGGTTTTAGGGGTAGAGACTCTACAGGTCTCCTCATCCCCACTATATGAGAATGAGTATTTGATTGTACTCATCTGTAGACAACTAACACTACTTTGTTGGGCTGATGATTCAGTAGGGGTGTCAACACTTAAGAGCTAGTTTGTCTTGGTTAATCCATCCTTGTCTGAGGTAAATGTGATCTACACAACCCTATGGGTAGTGGGATTCAGAATCATTTGTATAAGCCTGGTGAAGTTGTATACTCTCTGAGCTATGTGTATATCAGCTAGCTCTGCTTATCTATTGTATGGTATTATATCAGGGTAATGACTCGAAGCTTGTAAGTACAGTGAAAACTTTTCAATACTAGATATTAAGTATCTTCTTTACAAGTTATTTAGTTTTCTTAAAAAATTTATGGCAATCTCTCTCATCTATATGCTTTTATTACACTGGGTGTGAGCACACTGGGAAGTGGAGTTAAAACACCTAGCTGTCAATACCACATATTAGAGAGTAAACCTGTAAGTTCTCAATTTTAGGTATCAGTTTCTTTAATTATGTATCGTAATAGAATCATTAGCATTTAACTTCTTGTTGGGGAATTTGCGTGTCTTAGAGGAGGACACTCACGTGAGCTTAGTGATCTTCTGGTAAATCCTAGCTCTGAGGGTGGGGTGTTACTATCAAGGAAGAAAAAACTAAATACAAGGAACATTGTTTGACAGAAAATAAGAAACAAAAGAAGATCTAGGCAATACGGACTGCTGCTGGTCCTCGAATGCTTTTTTTTCATAGAGGCTGCAATTTTGTTGGTCTATATTGGTCCATGCTTAAGCTGGAAGTTTCTGAAGCTAGAGGCCACCAATCTACAAGTAATGGGAAATGATTCCATAGCATGGGAGAATGAAACCCAATTATACAAGGCAACCAATTCACAACAATTGGTGGCCGCTTAAACAAAAGATAGTTAAGATCCTCAGCCATGAGCAGCGTATTTAGGAGATCCATGGTTTCAGCAATGAAAGGGTAATAGGCCACCACCTTGAGGCTAAACCCAGCAAGCCAATTTGGCAAATCAATCCCTCAAGAGACCTCCTAAACCAACCTTGTTGTCCATTTAAGAAGCATCAATGTTGAGTTTTGTGCAGTTTTATTAGGAGGATTCCAAAGAGTGGGGAAGACTCTTCTCGGTGTGATTCTATAGTTATCCATGTAGAAGATCCAACTATTCATATCCTCCTTGATAAGTTTGTAAAGGGATTAAATAGGAAAGGGTTGTAGGATATCCAAAACCCAAATCATTTCTTTTCTTCTATATCCACCAGTAGGCAAAGGAAAATGTGATTTTCCAGTGGCTCTTTGAGTAGTAACTAGATGATAAATTTTTAAATAACCAAGTATTGAAAGAAATGGTAGAGTCCAAGTTGGAGCCTGAAGGGTGGTTTAGCTGAGATCAAATGCTCAAATGCTCTTAAAGGGTTGGGATTAGGTAACTGAGGGCTTATTCGTATATATTTTAAGGTTGGAGAGAAACCATGCAAAGAAACAAAGGCTGGGAGGGATGGGGAGCTTCTGAATTCAGCTTCATTATCCAGTAGAAGGGGTTTGCCAGCAGCTGATAGAGTAGATAAATGACCTCACTGAGAAAAGGCCATTAAAGGGTGCTGTCTATCTAGGAGTATCAGCGGAAGTTTTTGAGGGGCTAAAGAGGGCTCCAACTATAATGTTGATAATGGAGACTGGAAAAAGGAAGGATATAAAGCAAAGGACCAACACTAACCAAATCCCATACTGAAGTACCTCGTTTTGATGATACGGGATTTTTGGTAATTGGATGTGAATATTGGGGCTAGTTATACAACAATAATAATTTATTGGGCGAGTTAATGGGTAATTATTCGAGTTGGGGGTTATGTGTGCCTTTTATTGAAACATTTGGGGAGGAAGTTGTCTCTTAAGGAAATGACTAATTTTGACCTAGTATAAATAAATCTCTTCCACGTGATTTTCGTCCTACACACTCCAAAGGAGAAAGCTCTCTCACCCGATCCCTCACGCCGCCCAGTCTCCCTCACACACTCTCTCCCTCTCGGCAGCCCCAAACCGTCGATGTTGTCGAAGAAGCGGCAGCCTAAGTAGCCCGAGGGTCGCTGCCCCTTCAACCTCCATCTATGTCCTTCTCTCTTTCTCTTTTGCTTGGTAAATATCTCTTACCCTCTTTTCCCCTTTTTCCTCTGATTCTTCAATCTTTGGGATCAACTCTTAACATGAACAAATCATGGCAGCCCATTGTTTAAACCGTTCATGTTCTCATAGCATTTCATCTATGTTACGATCAATCTCTTTATCGGTAAGTTGTGAAACCCAAGATTAATTCTTTGCTCTATTTCATATTTTTCAGATTCTTATCATGATCATACCATTCGTCGTTTCTGGAGATTGGACTAAATAATTTGTACTCTTGAAACCCTAGAAAAACCCTAATTCGTTAGGTGTGTTAGTTAATCCTAAAATAGAAGGACAAGTATGATTCCATATATGATGAACATTAATGACATAGTATGATGCTTGTTCGCTAAACATGTGAGTTTGGTAGGAATCGAACCCAGTAAATGTTTAGTTTTGGTTACTACACTATGTAAACAAACTGGACAGATGTTATAACTGAATAAAGTATCGATGTAGCCCATAAAATAGTTAGTAAAGCTGGTTATTTTATTAGACTCCTAAATAAATATCATTTTTTATGGAGAATTGATAGTTTTGCGATTCGTTTGGGTTTTCAACAAGTAAGTATATTTTTCAAAGGGTGTAAAAGACAAAAACCACCCCTCGTCTTTGGGTTATATACAAAACCATATTGTTCGGGAATAAACAAAAACCACCCTGTCAGAGTTAAAACATAACGGTGCACTGACGGAGAGCGGAAAAGTCAAAAATACCCCTGAAATTTTAAAAAATTACCCCACTATAAAACCATTTCCTTCCTTCTCCTCCTCATTTCCTAACCGTAGCCACCAAACTTATCTCTTCCTCTCTCTCTCTTCCTCATATTCAACAGACAACACCATCTCCCATCACCACCTCCATGATCTTCAACCTGAATCCAACCATCATCGTCTCTTCTCTTCGACCACTGAACCCCTCCCCTCCCCCCCACATCGACCATCACCGCCTCCTCTCTTCTCGCCGTCCACTTCACCAACGTCGTCTCCTTCATCCTCCATTCAGATCGGAGAACATAACGGGGTTCTCTTCGCCTCCGTGGCTCGATCGAATGGTCAACACCCGAATGGTGGGTGAGTGGGTTCACAAGAATCTCATTGTCGGCGTTCGTGGGGTTTGGGTTGGTGTTAATGGAGGATTGGGTCAGTGTTAATGGAGAATCGGATTTGGTGCTTTTCTTATCATCGTCGGAGTCCGAATCGGCAACCTCTTTTGGGGATTTTAAAGGGAAGAAAAAGTGGGATTCGTCGAGCTTCACAGAGACCTGGTGATGGGGATCAATTGCCAAAGATCAGAAAGTTTAAATTTTGAAATTCAATTTGGTTAAACAAGGATAGGATTTTCATATTCAGTTAGGATTTCATTTCTATTTAGGTTATCTTTTAGTAGTTGATTTGGTTAGGATTTATGCAACCATCCATCTATAAATTGGATGGATTGTCAAAGGTATTTTCCAGCTTTGATTTGAATAAACAATTTCCCTTCTCTTACTGTGTGTTTGAGTTTCAAAGAGTATTGTGTGTTTCTCGCCTAGATTGTTTTCACCTGGTTCTACACCAACTTAATATCATAGCCAAACATCGACCACCATAAATTGCTCCCGCTGCTCCAGAGAGTATTACCCTCAAAAATTGCCAACCGGGATCCTACTTCCTTGAGTATGAATCAGACTTCTTTCGTCTCTTCAGACACCGGTGACTACCCCGCCGCTATCTCGTCGGTGAAAGCCGAAGGTTGAGGCTCTCAGGCTGAACCAGAGGTCTTCGATGCCAGCGCTTCCCTGGGAAACGACGTACGGCAGGCCACCAAGCCACCTCCGTCGCCATCACGCTGAACCAGCCGGCTTAGCCATCTCTTGCGGCCTCCGAAGCGATCTCAGATCGCCCTCCTCCACGCCCTCGCCAGTCGTTCCATCTCTGGTTGCCGAGTCCAACCCACGCAGCCACGACTGCGATCGCCATAATCGCGGGATCGAACAGAGGAACGTTTCCTTTGTCGACCGATTATGCGCTTCCAGGTCTGCAACAGACCATTAATGGAACGCCATCAGCAACAAACATCAAAACGGTCGCTGCCGAACCAACTCTCCACTCCGTTGCAGAGAACATACATAAACCCAGGTTACCAAAAAAAAAAGAAAAAAGAAAAAAAAAAAGAAACCCGTTCTACCCATTATCAACCTAGCCCAGTTACAACCCCAACTTTCAGCTAAACCCAAAAGAAAAGAAAAAAAAAACAGCTCTGCTTTACAAATTTTCTAGCCCGACCCCTTTAAATTTTTTTCAGCAACTTTAAAAAAAACAAGAACTTGGCGAATTTTATCTCTGAGAATTTCTGTCACATTCAGGCTCGTATTCTACGGAATTTCGGGTCAACCAATTGGGCTTATATTCTTCGGAATTTTAGGTCCCTTATATCTCATAAATCTCGAGATATAAACTACTTTGATTTCATCGGAAATTTCAAGTAAAAGAATCTATCATGGCCAATCAAAGTATTGTGGAGAGACAAGATGCTTTGGAAAAACAAGTTCAAGCCATTGATAACACTGTTGGAACACTCAAAGGGTCTATTGACGAGTTGACTCAACAGGTGCCTCGTTTGCCCAAGTCGCTGGGAAAGCAACCTCAAAGTATGGAAGCAGTTGAATACGAAGTAACACCCCACGGCAGCCCTACAGTTCAACAACTCGGTTCTGTCAATCGAAATGTGTGTGATAACTTAAGGGGGGAGCGCGGCCGCTTAAGGGATCCACGTCAACACCAAAAACCCCGAGATGATTTTGATGAGTTCGAGGATGAAGTTGACGAGAACTCTCATAGACACAATAGATCACATGGCAGACGTCAACAACGGTCTCCAGATAGAAACTATGATCGCTATAGACGTCATGATGATGAGGATCATGACATTACAAATAGAGCTCGGGCCGAGGCCCCTAACTTTGACGGACAACTAGATCCTAATGCATTTCTAGATTGGTTAGATGCAATGGAAGACTACTTTGACTGGCATAACATGACTGATAGAAGACGCATTCGCTTTGCAAAGATGAAACTAGTGGGGTTGGATAGACGTTATTGGAAAGACGTGGAAGAACAAATAGAGAGGGTTGGTGACGAACCCATCCTTCTTTGAAGTGAGATGAAGAATAAATTGAAGGCAAAGTACCTCCCAAAACACCATGAAAAGCGGTTGCTCGATCAATTCATGAACCTAAAACAGTTATCCACAAGTGTGACTACTTACATGAGTAAATTCGACGACTTACGCATACGATGTGGTATTCATGAAAAACCTTTAGTGACAATGATGAGATTCACTAATGGGCTGCGCTCCGATATGAAGCTAGAAGTCAACTTGTATGATCCAGATATGATTGAGGATGCTTACCACAAGGCATTAGAGATAGAGAGTTATCAGAGAGCCCCAGTTCAGAAGCATTGGAACTCTCAAGCAGGGGATACCCAATATAATGGATCGAGTTCTTTCAAGAGGGCTATTGGTACCACGTTGGGCCCAACAGCATCAACTGCATCTAAGAATAGCATGGCCTCCAATGCTGCAAGTGGTAGGAATTCGTTTCCGAATGAATCTTCAAAGGCGTGCTACAAGTGTCGAGAGAAAGGACACATAGCTGCTCAATGTCCGCAGCGCAATTTGCTCGTCGAATATGAAGACTTTGACGAACAAAACGGGGAGTGTCATGTCCAACCATTAGACGAACCTCTAGACTCGGGAGAAGACAAAGAGTACAAAGAGGATGATGGTAAACAATTGAGTATCATGAGGTGAATCCTCTCCATGCCAGCCAAAGATGATGAGTATAAGCGAACAAGCATCTTTCATACATTTGTGAATGTGGGGACAAAGTTTGTAAGGTTGTTATTGATGGAGGGAGTACAATGAATGTAGTTTCCCAGCCTGCTGTGGCGAGGTTAAACCTACAACCCAAACCACACCTTAAACCCTTTCGAGTTGCATGGGTTGATAAAACATCCCTCCCTGTGAAGGAGAGATGCATTGTTCCTATCCAAATCTGCCTCTACAAAGAAAATATCGTGTGCGATGTTCTCCCCATGGACGTAGCTCACGTATTACTCAGACGTCCTTGGATTTTTGATGAAGATGTCACTCACCACGGGCGTGCCAACACCTATGCTTTCAAGCATGGAGATAAGACAATCAAGCTCCACCCAGCAAAACCATCTGAGAAGGATAAGAATGAGTTGAAGAGAGCCCAAAAACAAAACCTTCATGTCTTAGCCAAGAAGGATTTTGAGAATGACAGTATTGAGAGTGGGATTATCCTAGCAGTGGTGGAAAAATCTATTTCCTCAGTTACCTATGATCATACACCGTCTGCCTCACCAGAGGTTAGTAAGATGTTAGAATAATTTCAAGATGTAGCCCCAGATGAGTTACCAAATGATATACCACCGCTGAGAGATGTTCAACATGCTATCGATCTTATCCCCGGATCGTAGTTTCCAAACTTGCCCTATTACAGGATGAACCCTAAAGAGCGCACTGAGTTAAATAGACATGTTGAGGGACTTCTCAAGAAGGGATTCATTCATGAGAGCCTCAGCCCATGTGCAGTGCATGTCTTACTAACCCCAAAGAAAGATGGTTCTTGGAGGATGTGCGTAGACAGTCGTGCCATCAATCGAATCACTGTGAAGTACCGATTTCCCATTTCAAGACTTGATGACATGTTAGACCAAATGGCCGGCTCAACATGGTTTTCTAAGTTGGACTTGAGGAGCGGATATCACCAAATTCGTATCAGGCTTGGAGATGAATGGAAGACCGCCTTCAAAACTCAAGATGGGTTATATGAATGGATGGTCATGTCTTTTGGCTTATCAAATGCCCCCAATACTTTTATGAGGGTTATGAACCAAGTCCTTCGTCCTTATTTGGGGAAATTTTTGGTCGTGTACTTCGATGATATACTTATTTTCAGCAAATCCAAGGAAGAACATACGAAGCATCTCCACTTAGTTCTCACAACACTTCGCGAAGAAAATGTGTACCTTAACTTAAAGAAATGCTCTTTCCTACAAAGTAGTGTGCTTTTCCTCGGATTTATTGTCTCTCCAAAGGGGATATCAGCTGACCCTGACAAGATTAAAGCTATAAGAGAATGGCCCGAACCAAAGACCTTGACGTAAATTCGTAGTTTTCACGGACTAGCCACCTTCTATAGGAGATTCATAAAGGGATTCAGCTCAATTACGGCTCCGCTCACAGACTGCATGAAGAAAGGAGAATTCAAGTGGACCTCAGTAGCAACAAAGGCCTTTGAGGAAATTAAACTCAGAATGACTGAGGCCCAGGTGCTAAGACATCCTGATTTTTCCAAGGTCTCCGAGGTATCATGTGATGCTTCGGGCATAGGAATCGGGGGATTTCTAAGTCAAGAAGGTCACCATATTGCTTACTTTAGCGAGAAACTCAATGGAGCAAAGTTGAAGTACTCTACTTATGACAGAGATTTCTACGCTATCGTGCAAGCTCTTCGCTATTGGAGGTACTATTTGCTGTCATAAGAGTTTGTTCTTTATTCTGACCATCAGGCTCTTAAGTACTTGCACTCGCAACGTAATTTAAACTCGAGACACACAAAGTGGGTTGAGTTTCTCCAGGAGTATACGTTTGTTCTCACCGTGCCGGAGTTGAGAATAAGGTCGCTGATGCTCTCAGTCGGGTTGTTTATGTCCTTCATACAATGAATGCTCAAGTTGTTGGGTTCAATCGGATGAAGGACGAGTATGACACATGTCCCGACTTTGGTATTATATACCATGAGGTGAAAGATGGTAATCGACACGAGTATGTTAATTTTGTCATTCGAGATGGTTACTTATTTTGAGGTCCCAAGCTATGTGTCCCTCGCACATCAATGAGAGATTTCGTAATATGGGAATTACACGCTGGAGGTCTTGCGGAGCATTTTGGGAGAGATAAGACAGTCGCACTTGTTGAAGACAGATTCTATTGTCCTTATGTGAAAAGAGATATTGCTCGAGTTGTCTCTCAGTGTCGAACGTGTCAAGTGTCCAAAGCAAAGAAGAAAAACACGGGGTTATACACACCGTTGCCTGTTCCGCATGAACCCTGGAAGGATCTTAGTATGGATTTTGTCCTTGGGTTGCCTATGACTACACGAGCTCATGATTCCATTCTTGTCGTCGTTGACAGGTTCTCCAAAATGGCACACTTCATTCCTTGCAGTAAGACGGCGGATGCTTCACACGTTGCCAAGTTATTCTTCAAGGAAGTAGTTCGTCTCCATGGATTACCAGCATCCATTGTGTCCGATCGAGATGTTAAGTTTGTTAGCTACTTTTGGAAGACACTTTGGAAGCTCTTTGGTACAAATCTCAAATTCTCGTCTGCCTTTCATCCACAGACTGATGGTCAAACTAAAGTTTCAATCGTAGTCTGGGAGATTTGTTGCGTTGTCTAGTACGAGACAAGCCTGTACTTTGGGATTTGATTCTTCCTACTGCTGAGTTTGCTTACAACAGTTCGGTCAATCGGTCAACCTGAAAGACTCCATTTGAGATAGTTCATGGGGTTTCTCCTCGCCAACCAATCGATCTTGTTCAGCTACCTGTTAGTGCCCGTTCATCGGAACCTGCCGAGTCTTTTGCGGAGCATATTCGTAATCTACATGCTGAAATAATAAGGAAGATCGTGCTAAGCGATGAGAGCTACCGCCTTGCTGCCAACACACTTAGACGGAAGTTAGATTTTAATGAACGGGATTATGTGATGGTATGTGTTCGTCCTGAGCGTTATCCAAAGAACTCATTCAAGAAACTTCATGCTAGAGCGTTTGGACCATATCGTATTTTGTGAAAGCTTGGACCAAATGCTTACTTGCTTGACTTCCCTTCAGACTTGGCGATCAGTCCAGTCTTTAATGTGGAAGATCTCTTCCCTTATCGTGGTACATTTGAGCCGGCGAATGATGCAGTTGGTAACCCTACCTCACCACAAGCTATTGCACCAAGCATTCCACCGCTTCCCTCGTTAAAGAATGAGCAGGTTTCGGAAGTCTTGGATACAGAAGATGTTCTCACAACTCAAGGCACTATTCGTCGATTTTTGTTAAATGGTGTAACCGTCCAGACATTGATGCCACATGGATTACAGCAGATGAATTTTGCCTTATTGATCCTGAGTTTTTTCAGTCCCTGTCTCCGGAAGAGAGTTCTTTTCAGCTGGGGGAAAATGATGGGGATAGCCTACCAAGAGTTCGCGACAAGTACAAGAACAAGTACGAGAGAAGAAGAAAGATTGGTATCCTAGGAGAAGAAGATTATGGGTAAACATATGCTTTCACTCTATCTCTCCGGAGGAGAGTTCTTTTCAACCGGGGAGAAATGATGGGGATCAATTGCCAAAGATCAGAAAGTTTAAATTTTGAAATTCAATTTGGTTAAACAATGATAGGATTTTCAGATTCAGTTAGGATTTTCATTTCAATTTAGGTTATCTTTTAGTAGTTGATTTGGTTAGGATTTATGCAACCATCCATCTATAAATTGGATGGATTGTCAAAGGTATTTTTCAGCTTTGATTTGAATAAACAATTTCCCTTCTCTTACTGTGTGTTTGAGTTTCAGAGAGTACTGTGTGTTTCTCGCCTAGCATGTTTTCACCTGGTTCTACACCACCGCGTCTTTGGCTAACGGCCACCGGATCTCGTCGGCGACGTGAGCGAGGACGGTGGCGACCTTCTCACCCTGGCGGAGGCGGATGATGGAGAGATCTTCGCATGTTTTGTCGATCAATGTTAATGGGGCATTGAAAGAGAAGAAATGACAGTATCATCCGATCAGCTATGATGCCTATACTTGATGTTTTATTGTATCTAATTGCCTCTTGATGAAATAATCACTAAATCCATTCACCACACAAGAACAAGGGGCACCACAATCTTCCCCAAATTGGGTAATTTTACTTCACCTGATCTTTATTTTCCAAGAGCACCTTTCCAGAATGCTCCATGTCTCTTTATCAATCATATGATTGTAATTTGTACATTTTTTTTGGGAAATTGACAACTTGTACTTCATAACTTAGCATTTGGGCGGGGGGGGGGGGGGGGGGGGTTCTATTTGGCTTGGTTTGCGGTATTAGGTGGAGTTGCAGGTGGGATTGAGTTGAGGTTGTTGTTTGTTTGTTTTTGTTATTTTTTGGCGGCAGCGTGGTGGTGGTGGTGGTGTTGCTAGTGGAGATTTGGTGGTGGTGGTCAAGAACATCAAGATAGGTAGCCAAGAACACCATGAACATCAAGGCAATAAATACAAAAACACAAATAAGGACAAACTGGTCATAAAAAGGACATATTGCACCCATACTAACTGATTGTAAAAGGGTGCTATGTGTCTAACGTCCATCCACTGAGAGGGGTGATTTTTTAATATCCCCGAACAGTAGAGTTGTTTTTGTATATAACCCAAACACGGGGGATGGTTTTTGTCTTTTACCCTTTTCAAAGAGTTCTGGACATGAAAGTCAAAAGTATGATTTTTTTTTTAATCACGAGTTCTTATGAATTAAAATAAATAGTTTATTTTTATTAAAAAATTAATAGTGAACTAGTGTCCTAAAGGTGTGTGGGTTTGGGCATGGACTTGTTGGATTGGGATGTTAGAGAGTGAAATATTAGTCTACCATGGACGGAGTTACATGTTCATATAATATAGAGTAGTGCATTTGATAGCTATGGAGTATCATGAAGTTGATTAGAAAATTGTGAACATGTGGCCAATGACTTCATAGACGTAGGCTACCTCAATTACTAAGAACTTCTATTTTTTACCTTATATCTGTTATTTGGATTAAGGTAAGTAATCATAGCTTGAATTGCGTGCCAAACTTTCTTCGTGTCATGATGCGATTTCTTTTTACGTCTCAAAATGAGCTTATTTTTATGGATTACATGAGATATTGAATTTTTGGCAAACCAATTCTTACTTTTAGAAAACTCTCACGTGAATGATTATTAATCCATTATAATGTACAGTGGAACGAGTTGTCCGATAAATTATATTAGTTATGGATACATATATTGAATTAGTTATTCAACCAACTTTATTAACTCGATCGTAATTAGCCCCATTTCATCCTTCTACTTACCGTACTGGCAAAGAGAATCTTGTTAGGATGTGTTGACACTTATTGTCTTGGATGTTGCGATATGGATATGAATTTGGTATTGAATATTCTGCTAGAATTACTATGGACCGGTTCGTCCCAGTATCAACAAATAAACGCTAAACCTATGTTTTTGGATAGATATACTGTTGGATGGAAATATCATATTGTTTTATATAGATTTTTTGGTTATCCACTCAACCAAGACTTTTTAATCCTTAGGGTTGGGATGTTAGAGCATCTTCAAGAGATGGTGTAAAAACTGTCTTTGGCACAAATATAGGCCAGATTTGGCCAAAAACTAGCTCCAACAGCTGGTGCAAAATATGGCCTATATTGCACCTGGCCTATTTTTGGACCATATCTGGTCTAATCAAAGACAATTGGACCTGGTGTAAAAATTAAAAGAGTCAGTTTTAATGCTTTCCTCCTCTCCACTTCTCCTGCAAATCCAACGTTAGGATTAATTAATTCACTCACTCAACAAATTAATTAATTTGTTATTTAAGAATAAAAATAATGATTCGCTATTTATTAATTCATTATTTATAATAAATAAATAAATAAAAACAAATAAATAATTACAAATCCTCTCACTTCAACAAATTAATCTATTTGTCATTTATTTTTATTTTATTTTTCAAAATTTAATTAGTTATTAAACATATGTAGTAACATGATTGTTTAATAATGAAAATTATAAAATAAGAAAATAATGTCGGTGGTCTATATTTAGGTCATTTGCTGGAACAAAAACTCAAAAAATGTTGATGTAAAATTTATGTCAGGTACAAATTTAGTTCAATGACAACTTTGTTGTTTGAGATACCCTTAGATACTCCTTGTATGAGTGTTTATCTGTGGGTCCATGATTGTGATATTTTTCTAACAAACGGTGGCTAATAATCGGTAACAGTCCAAGCCTACGCTAAGAGAGAAAACAAATAAGGCCTAGAAATGCATAAAAAGAAAGAAAAAAAAAATGGAGCTCCCACCCTATGAAATGTGCGTGTGGTCTGAAGTTTGATAGGTCGGGCCTCGGAAGTGTTAAGCTGGTGATGTAATTGGGCTTTGACCCATCTGTTGTACAACAATAGAAAAAAAAATTAAAACATATTATGGTCCAATCAATTTGTCCATTCCCACACTTTGACCTAAGGGTGAGTTTGGGAATGCTTCTGCTGCCAGCACAGCTGCTTTTCGACAGCAGAAGCAGTTTTAGTGTGTTTGGTAAAAATAAAATTTCTGCTTTTTCGGACAGTTTCTGCTGTCCCACCGCAATTTTTAGGAAGCAAAGGGGGAGATGTTTTTCCAGAAAGTGCTTTTGATTAATTTATCTACAACCGATTTTGACCTTACAATTTTTTAAAATATCAATAGTTATCTTTCTAGAAATGACACGTGTCATATATTTTTTGTCATTTTACCCTCTCACAGGAACTTCACAGTTGATTTTACCAAACACAAAATTACTATATCAATATTTCACAGCAGCTTCTACGTAATATTTACCAAACAACATTTTATCAAGAATTCACAGCAGCTTTCTACTGTGTTTTCACACAGCAGCTTTCTACCACCGCCACAGCATTCCCAAACTAGCCCTAAGTACCATCACCAAATTGATGGATAAAAATGTAAACAGGAGATCGGAAAATCATTTCCCTAATTTCCCCAGCCGGAGAACCCGTCGTTCAGGTCGAGAATACACTTTGAACTGTTAGGTTCTGAGAGAAGAGAAATATATTATTATTATTATTATTATTATTATTATTATTATTATTATTATTATTATTATTATTATTATTGAGATAGAAAACAAATATATTATTGGATTGTGTAGAACATGTAAAACGGTGGTCTATTTATAGATAAATTCAAACTTAAATTACCTTGGAAATTAAGAAACCTAAACTAGAAAATGGTATCAAATAAACTAAACAATAATCTTAAATAATGGGAATTGATTATTACACCGGACTTTATTGATTGTTACACCGGATTTAAGTTGGCGTGACATTTTTACCCTCACTTATCAATTAATAATTTTTTTTATTTGTAATTGTTCATCTTTGATAGTTTTATATTCAAAACATTCTCACATTTATTGCATTATCTTGACATTCCTTTTAATACATTTCGAAGGTGAAAACCTTGAAAATCCATTATGGATGCGTTTCTCTTCGAATGGTTATAATTTTGTAAGTATCCTTATTTTAGGTAGCTAAATAATCAGCTGCGATAAAAGAAATTACATGAAACTAGTAACTATTATTTTGGTTGTCTACTACCATAATACTCCATTCTATAATGCATGGCCAGGTACGGTAGTTGTAAGAACTAATTGACAGCGTAAACTATCTGCTTTTTCGCAAGTGTACGATCAAGTAGTATAGAGTATGTAATTGCGACTCTGGTTGTCGAACCCACGAGAACAGTTTAAGTTTTTGCTAATCAGAATCAGAATAAGACGCAAAGTTTTATAAAAAGGAGGAAGGTTTGGGATTTGATTATACTAAATTATAATAAATAGAAACAGTAAAAAGACTTATGTTATTTTTCTGCTGAATATTTTGCTGAAATTGTTGTAGTCGTAAAAGTTGATAATTCTAAAAATCTAGATTCCAGGGTCCCCTAGGGTTATTCTCCAGCTTTCGTAGTTTGATTGTTTTCAGAAACACACAGTGGTTTTGTTTATGCCAGCATACCAATAGTACAATCTCCTCTCGGTCTCATGTACTTATCACTCGACTGCAGATTTTCGGGTCCTCTCGGTCCACCTAAATCTGCAGGTTCGTTCTAAGTCTGCTAGGGTTACAGGTTCTCCTCTCGGTCTCCCCCTAAACGTCTAACAGTTGGTCTGATGCTTCTAGGCTAGTCCCCTGATTCTCTTCACCTCTCGGTCCATCAAGGCAGAGTACTAAATCCTGTCTTTTCTTCCTAACATTCACTGGTCACTCTCGCGCACCAGGTCCTGTCTATAACACTCCTGGGTGATCAGGCCATTCATGTATGTAAATAAAATCAAAGACAGAATAATAAACAAACCAATCTGTATTAAGACTTAGCTAGCCATGCATCTGAAAATCAAGACATCCAAGTCTGCTGAATTCAAAAACCCTAGGTTCACCGAGAACCTAGGCAAAAGGTCTAGCTAGCTTGCATTATTAAAAGACAATGTTTCATAAAAAGAGAAAAGATCAAACTAGTTATTTCTGAAGATACTGGAAAACTGCTCCAATCCTGCTCTGCTCCAACTCCTGGCTGCTGTGAAACTGGCTGCTGATGATGATGATAGCTGTGGTATGCCTTCGTAACCCTAAAACAGTGCTGGGACACCTCCTTTTATATTGCCACAGTCTCCAAAACTGATGCACGAAATTCCTGTTTTACCCTCGAAAAGATCCGTCCTGGAAGATTCTGGAACACGTCCGTGCGTTCAAACGCACACTTCCTGCGTATGAACGCAGTGCGTATGAACGCACACCCCCCCTGCGTATGAACGCAGGACTTAGTCAATTTCCTCTTCTGGCTCCTGAACCCATGCGTTTGAACGCAGGACTTCTGCGTTTGAACGCACCCCTTGGTCGTTTCTTCTCCTGAGTGTTGAGCCCTGCGTATGAACGCACAACCTGCGTTTGAACGCAGGACTTAGTTTTTTTCTGCGCTTTTGGTCTCTGCCTCCTGCGTATGAACACACATGTCTCTGCGTATGAACGCACGCCTTAGCCAATTTCTGCCATTTTTTCCTGCTGCCTGCCTTGTGCGTTTGAACGCAGCTTCTGCGTTTGAACGCACAACTTAGTCATTTTTTCCTCTTTTTGCTCAGCTCTCCTGACACACTGCCTCCAATCCAAGTCAATCTCATGCATTTTTCCGGCACCTGTTACCTGCACATAACACGCACCCGCGATCATATCCAACAAACAAAAGTATGCATAAAATTACTCAAATTTTGCAATCATGATATATAAATCTCTGCCTCGTATCAGGTGGAAAATAAGCTGAAAATGGCCAAACTCAACTCTCACAGGGTTAAAACCAATGGTAAAAAGATGTCCCAGACTAATACATTTTCAAGCTGTCACTAATCTACAACTCAAACAACTTGTAATCCATTGTATATTGTTATTGGTCCATTAGCCCACCATAATGCCTATATAAGAAGGCTTTGGGTTGGAGAATAATATACATCTCATAACTATTCTTCCTACGTTTTTTTTAAGAACATGATAATTAGCATAGATAAAGCAGAATAATTACAATCAAGTTCATGAGGAGAAGAACAAGAAGTACAAACCCAGGAGACAAGCTCTTCCACTAAGAGCAACCAGAAGCTACCAACGTCATAAAACATAACATAGAACATTACCAAAACATTACCAAAACGAAACTGAAATCTCCTAACCAGAGCTAATAGCTAGAACCAAAAGTTTACTCCATAATATAAGGGATGATAGCATCCGAGGGCACCAAACTAGGAGGCAAAGGAGGGAGGACTGAACCAGGAGGAAAACCACCTTCAGCACCTTCTGAGGACACAGAGGAACACCACCTTCAGCAGGGAGCAAACCAAGCTCAGAAACACCAACTGCTGGAACATGATCTGGAGCACATAGGGGAGTCTCAGAAGCCAATGGAACCACATCAAGCACCTCCTGAACACTGGAGCATGCTGCAAACTGATCACAAGCCTTTACCCAAGAAGTGACACCATCAACTGAAGCAATCTTGACCATAGCTGCTGAATCTGAGTCAAGAGGAAGATTTAATTAGTACTAGCAGATAGAATAATAAGTCCCACCAGATCCTGAGCAAGGTGAAACATCTGATCCCCGTTGATGCTAATTTTGTGGAAGATCATCTGGTTTCTAGACTCTTGATCCAGGAGATAATGTCAATAGTAGGGGGAAAAGGGATCATGATATGAGCCTTATGCCAGACCCCTTGAGCCCGTGGACAAAGGAGGAAGAGATGAGTAGTTGTCTCATTGTTAACATTACAGAAAGGGCTGATAGGGCTAATAGTTGAAACTCTAGCATGCAAATTATGCAATGTAGGAAAGGGAACTAGTGAGAATCCTCCAAAGAAGACCTATAATATTATTCGGTAAACCAGATTTCCAAAGAAGAGACCAATTGAAGTTGTGACTAATAGATCTAAAATGTAAGGGAGAAGAAGATAAATTAGGGGAGGAATTATTGTAATTAAGCAAATTATAAGTAGAAGACACAGAGAAAACGCCAGAAGAGGAGGCTTTCCAAAAGGGGACATCCTGCTGGTCAAAGTAACCACAGTCCTGCTCCATAATTCTTCCTACGTTAATGTCTCCTCATCTTGGCTCTCTTGTATTATTTAGTTCTGGTCTCTCTCGAATCTCGTTTCACAATACGTTATCAGCACGACTAGGTTTTGAGAAGAGGTACTGAAGATCCGGGATAAAATGTATGAAATTGAAGAATGATTAATATTTTAATAGAGAAACAATGATCATGCAAGAAATTTAATTTTCGTTCTTGGTTACTGTTACCTGTTCCAATGTAAGTTCAGCTCTCACATATCAGATCTTGGTTGAGCAGATTCATATTATTTTTTTGGTTTTTTTTTCTCTCTTTTTATCAATTCTCAAGATCGAAAACAAAAGAAAACAAAGCTAGGCTTAGTTTGGCATCAAGATACATATGCACTATTATTATATACACTACAAAGCAGTTAGAAATCAACCCCACGAACTTTATGCATTGTTTGTTTGGCATTGTAATTTTGCCTTTGCTACTTTTATATCTTGCTACTCTTTCAAGGTTTCAAACTTACATTAGTATTCATGAGAATGAGGTCACACCTCCAATATATGGTAGTGGTATATGGAATCCTAGTAATCTTAATTTATATATCTAGTCATATTATGGTCTCCAAGTTCTTATTCATGTTTCATATTTTCTTCATGTGCTTGAATTCTCATACAGTAACTCTTCTACTTCTTTTATTATTATTATGGTTCTTATTATTGAAGAAGAATAAAGTAGCCTCCTGAAGAGGCATGGGTTTATACCCATCCAATGAGGTCGGAGTCTCCTGAAGAGTCTCTAAAGTTACTGACATACATGCACTTATGTGGAAACAACTACTAGTCCGTCCTAACTCTTTCTTCCCATCTGACTTTTTTGACTCGTATTTGGTCACTTTGACCGAGTGATTTGAATAGCAAATAATACGATTTTTTGATAAATTTTTCACCATATTATAGAGCACCTTTTACTCTACAACACCATGAAAAAACTATCAGAAAATTACACCAGTTTGCTATTCAAACTACTGTGTCAAAATGACCCAGTGAATAGTGACAAAAGTCAAATTGAGAAGAAAGAGTTGGGACAGACTGGTACGATCACATGATGTGACCTGAAGTCGCAAAAAAAAATATTTTAACATGACCTGAAGTCATAACGCATTATACCAAAGTTGCGGCGTTTTTCTTTTATATGACCCGAAGTTATGATAGATCTCCAGAAGAGATGTCTAAAACGCCTAAAATGCTTGTTATTATCAATCCTTTTAAAGAGTAGTTCCTTAATTTATTTTTAATTTTTTTTGTACTCCAGTTTTTTTTTTTTTTTTTATGAAAGAAAAAAAACGAATATCTGGAAGAGAATTCGTAAGGGATGTAAACATTCATGTATAGCTATGTAATTTGTTCTTGGAGTAACAAATTACATTCGATCACTCATAACCCTTATGACTTTCATAACCCGAAGTTATGAAATACTATAAATATTGTTCTCTTGAAGAGATTGCTATAGTTTAAATAACGATCTTATTCATTTTTTTTTTTTTTGTAACTTGTTTTAGTAGTATGGTGATTTACTTATTTATACGACAATCATTGATTCAAGCAGAGCATCCAGAAAGATGTTCTTAATCCATGAGGCTTTATTGGACAGACACATTTTATATGCATAAAAAGTGATTTTCATACCAGAAGTTATGAAAAATAATATTATAACATGGAGTTATGAAATAACATCACAAGTTCTCCCTGAAGAGAGAATCTACAACCACTCACTTTTAAATAAGAGTATTGACATTTACGCCTCTTTTTGGGTTTCTTGGCGAAACTTTGATTAGAGAACTACGGCGTTCAAGAGATTGCTTATTGTCGATGTTTTTATTTTAATTTGAGGATTGGTTAACACGAAGAACATATGAGACAAATTGATGTCTGAAGCATCAACAAAGTATCATTATGGTTATGATCATATTGCTCACGTCATGAGGGGGAGAATGGGTCATATTGCATGACGTGAGCCAAAATATCATTGTCTCTACGGGTATGTACTAATGCAAAATCCCCAAAAAATGGATAGCTTCTCAATTAATGGGTATCAATTTGGGTACACACTTTAAGCATAAAAGGGTTGCTTGTGTAAATATGTCGATCCTCTAGAAGAGGAACATGATTCAAAGCATCCAAAATAAGTTGGGCTATTGATCAATTGCTCTAGAAGATCTTGAAAGGTTATCATTAATATGGATCAAACCCAACGTTGGTAGTTGAATAGCCATGGAAGAGGCTCATAGTCCTGAAAGAGGCTCATAGCTCTGGAAGTAGCTAAAGCTACCTAACTACTACAAATGATCCTACAAATTAATAATTATTATATTAAGCGCTTTAAAAATTATATGAGTTAAAGGGAAAAGTGTTGACTAGATAATTAATGGCCAAAAATAAAGCCAACACACGCATAACAAATGCTCGGGTTACATAAATATGCAGAGCATAACGTATAGTACTCAATGTACTAAGAACCCGAAGCATAATTACAATATATGTGAATACTACATATCCGCTGTTAAGCGTGGGATCCGTGTAGATATTACAAATCCGCTACTAAGCGTGGGATATATGTCCGCTGTTAAGCGTGGGACTTACGTTTGGGTTTATGTCCGCTTTTGAGCGTGGGAATTGTAAAATAAGAACATGATATGGTATGGATCGTGATAATTTCTGATAGATTCAATCATCGCGTGGTGAGAATGATGATAATGTTGTACTAGTCCTGGGGACTAAGGGACAACAAAACATGGGTTTGAAAAGTAACTAGTTACAAATACGATCGTACGAATCACAAATTGTGAAATTCAATGGAGGTTGGTTCCCATGAGAAATAATATTTTCCTGTAGCAAATCAAAACTGTACACTCACGTGTAGTTATAGGTGCATATGCATTTTACTTAGTTTGATTGTTAATCGAATATTGTTAGATTTTTGTATTGCAATTGATTTATTTGTCAGGTACAAAGGTGTTAGAAAGAGGAGGAGATACAATCCAAATGCGGCACTCTTTTTCATTCGCTATGGTTTTTTATCCCACTGGATTTTTCCAAGCAAGGTTTTAACGAGACTGCAAGGACTATTCAGATGTGTTCCCGAATAATGTCATCGCCGATGTTGAGATAATAGAATTCACTAGATGTACTCTTTTTCCTTAGTCATTGATTTTGTCCCACTGAGTTTTTCATGACAAGGTTTTAACGAGACATCCTAACCGACCCTTCGGGGTGTAGTTGAGTTGGTCGGATGAGCATTATCATGACTTTGGGGCATTTGCCTTGAGGTCTTTAGTTCAAACCTTGGGACAACTCAAGGGCAGCCTATTGGCCTTCTTAACTGCGAGCATGTCAGCCCGGGTTTTCTCAGGCTGGTTTGCCTCTCTAGTGTGGTTTGCAGGTTATTGCACTAGAGCGGGAGTTTACCCAGTGCGCCCCCGAAGGGTAGTGGCTGCAGGTTCCCACGTGGTCACAAAAAAAAAAAAAAAAAAAAAAAAAAAAAAAAAAAAAAACTGGTGAATATTCAAGGGAGAGTGTTATGAAATATGGGCTGAGTTATTGGTGAATATCCACCACATATTGTAAGTCCATTGTATATTGTTATTGGTCCATTAACACACCCTAATGCATATATAAGAAAGCTTAGGGTTGGAGAATAATATACATCTCATCACTATTCTTTCTACATTAATGTCTCCTCATCTTGTCTCTTGTATTATTTAGTTCTGGCCTCTCTCTCGAATCTCGTTTCACAACAAACATGTACTAATAGTGGAGGTGTTTGTCGTGTTACAATGAGATGTTGGGAGAAGTAGACCAGAGAAATAAAATGCTAGACCAATAATTCAATTTGATGGATCTGATTTTTCTAAATTGATTATGCGTTGTCAAAATCATGCAAATCATACATAAAGAGATACAAGAAAATATGGACGAAAATTAACGATTCGGGAAAATGTAATCACAATTCGTAGATTAAATAAGGAAAATCAAGTTACGTGAGAAAATATTGAAAATTCCAATTGCGTGTAATAAATTATTCTAAATTAAATATATTATTTTTTCAATTAATTGATGAGCAAATGTAACAAAGTCACGTCAACTAAAATCTAGTGTAACCATCATAAATGGTCGGGGTAAGAATCAATTCCTTAAATAATTTATCAATATATACTCGATTTTATAAAGAACTTTTGGGCTTTTGTTTAGAGAGTGCCACGTGTACTTACACAAGAATTAATAACGTGATCCCTCAAAAAAATTAATAACATGTCAAAATCGAAACCATATTGAAATCTGCAAAAAGATGCAACAAATGTAGATGTTAATATTCATAACAAAGTGGCGATGGGTATGACTGATAATATGGTATTAAGGTATGAAAATTGAAATAATTTGAGTCACCAAAATGGTCTTATTTAAAACTCAAGTTAATTTGATTGTTAGAGAGATTCAAAATTCAAGACGATATACTACACATAAAAAAAACTAAAAACTCATTTAATCCATAAATATATTTTATTAAAATAAATAATCAAATAAATTAGCATCTTAGGTTAAAGATAACTCAAATGATAAGACAACATTCACCATAGTGTTTGAAGAACATGAAATGAGACACAAACTTTGGTTATTTGTCTGGATTGTTATTACAGATCGGCACTACGAAAATCCTTCTCTATTCCCTCTTATTTTTTGGACCATCTCACCTACGTAACTTTCTCTCTCTTATTCCTCCATCAATATTTTCTTTAAAAAATTTTATTCCATAAATATGTCTTCTTTTGCTGTAAAAAAATCAAGGTTTGCTACGGCACCATAGAGGAACCGTCGTCTCCTCGAGTTGTTACACAAATCACAGCTCCACTGCCGGTCAGCCTTTGAAATCGAAGCTCCAGAAATAGAGAAAGGGCAATTGTCGGCGTGTAAAACTCGGTGTCAATAAAATCTCTCACCTAGAGACTAATTTAGCACATTTTATGAAGGAGATCAAAGTCAAGACCAGATAAAGAAGTGAGTGATGAGAAGTAGTGATTTTTTGGAAGTGGAAGAAAAATAGGAAAGATGCACCGAGTTATTCAAAACTCACTTTCCCAAATGCCTTGTTCAATATACCTGTAGAGAGTATAACAAAGGAGCCCATCTTCTTGCTCCAAAAGCATTGGACCTAAATAAAGAAACAATGTGGGTTAAAGAAACGCTTGATTGAGCTGCTTTGGTTATAGATAAGGACAACGTGGGCATTGGAGCCCAAGTTTATTATATGATCATTTTTCTCAAAAAAATACTGAAGAAATATATCTTTGTAAGCAAGTTCGATTATAATGCAACATACTACGTGAGAAAAGACACATCCGAAATTCGGGGAGTTTTCTGGAAGTGTATTTCATACACTTTGTGCTTTCTAACACCATTTCATATCAATAACACAGCTAAATCAATTTCATAATTATGAAGTTCGAGGGGGTACCGCTTCGTAGCTATAGTTGTACGGTGAAATTGAGTAGGACACGCGTTGTCCTCATATGATTGTTATATACTTTATCTTTCTAACAAATTTGGATAATGGATACTCAATCATACTTATCTTATATCGTATAAAAGATATAGATCTCGATCTGGAATTGGTTGATATATCTATGATGATTTAGAAGTGGATATATTGATTCTACTTCGAATTTGAATTTTTTCGTGCATCGCACGGGTCAAAAGTTAAAACTATTTTTTTTTTAAGAAATTACATTATATAACCGGATTTGAACCCGGGACTTCATAGCCGGATTTGAACCCTGAGTTTCATAGCCGAATTTGAACTCGGGACCTCATGCGGGGACTTCAAACACTCTACCACTGAGCTAGATCCCTTTGCGGTCAAAAGCGAGTTACTACCAATTTATTGGGATATTAGATTAATATCTCTAACATGAACGACTCAAAAATTACTATCATCCATCACAATTTTTGGTTTCTACATCTAAGAGAACCCCAACCGACTTTCATTATTCATATGGCAAGTGTCCATTTGCTAATGATATGGCTGTGCAAGAAACCACATATGCGAGTATTTGGTAATAATATTGTTTAGTAAATAAATATGCAAAGGTGTGTTGAACGACCACTACAACCCGATGCTAGTATACAGAAGAAAAGGCAAATTGTTTTTCCAAAGCATTAGACGCGGGACTTATATGTCAGCAAAATAATTTTCTTTGTTGACTTAACTATAGCTAAACGATACAAATGCTACAAGAATAACACGTTCTTGTATCGTTCTTCTAGGAATCTCTCAAAATATTTAACAAAATAGTAGAACATTCGTTTTGGAGCTGAGATAGTAAAGTGGACATCAATCTTTCTCAAAACAGATGTGAATTGTCGCCTCTTTTGATACCTGGTCAATTTATTCCATGGCTCAATAGGTGTGGAATGTTTAATACGTTCATATGAACTTCATAGCACCACCTGCAATATCAACAATTTTCTCCAACCACAGCATTTTAATTTCTAACACCCACCCACGTTAGGACTCACTCACCATCACCGACGCCACCAAAAGCCCATTTGGTCACCGACGTGTTGATCCCAAAGTCCAAACACACCATGTGAAAACAACGAAAAAGAAATGCAAGTCCAAATCTTGACAAACAATAGGTATAGTAATCCATATCGCATCGCTTTCCTTAATAAATGGCTTCACTGAAGTAACACCACTAATAGTAATCTAGTCAATTGAGTCATCACCGGACCTTGAGATCCACCAACTATTATTCTAATCAACAAAGATTAAATAACATAACTACACACAACGGCGTGCTATCTGGTAAATTCTCTTTTGATTGTGACGCCCAGTTCACGATTATACGCTGTTAGTTTATGCATAAGCGCTACCTCATCTCAGTTTTAAATTTGCTTGAAATTTATATTTACGTTTTCTGTTTTCGTTCAATTAGTATGGGTTCCCAAGCTACGAAAGGCTCCAGAGGCAAGAGCTGGGAATTTTAACGCCTTTTACGCTGCGGATATATGCAACATAGGTGTCAGTGTATGCAAAAACTCTACAAATAATCATCATGAACATTATTATGTGTTTGCTTGCGTTAAAACCACGCAACGAAAAGAACATGAACATCATCTGAATTCTACAGAGTCGCGAATTGGAAATAATCACTTGATTGAGCATGCAATTAGAACAGCCCTAAGTGATGAGCCTTGTACTTTTGTAGTAGTCGAACAACCTTTGACTTGCACATGGAACAACCTCTGACTTGCATACCTTAGAAAACAAACAATTTCACCTGTAAGGTTTGTATTCATTATTAAGAGTACATTAGTAGTAATTTACAATCTTCAAATCCCTTGAATCAAGGATCAGAATTACATATCCAGCAAGAAGAAGAAAAATTGGATGGATTCATCGGAAAAATATACATTTCTCTCTCACTCACTCCTAATATTTCTCAATAGAAAGTATACCCTACTTAAACTTACTAGTACTACTAAAATGTGTTTCCTGATCTAAGAAAACAGATAGATATATGGAAACTTGTACTGACTACTACTTACAATGCAGAGTGGCATCACTGAAATAAATTAACTGAATATCTCAATTTCCGTGTTCCTTTCTTTTTACCCTATGGCTTCTTCTGGCTTTGTTCTCTCTGGTGTTGTTTAATCAAAATCTCAGCGTAGAGGAGCTCGTTCCATGCGTCAGGCACACCAGGGAGGCACCAGTGGCTGCAGTCCTGGAACCTCAGAGGGGATTTCCTCTCTGATTCCGGTACGTGCTGCTTCTGCTTCCTGTACACCGAGGGGTGCCCGTCTTTGCGGTAATCTGTTATTCTCGTGATGTTTAGATACGAGACGTGGGTTTTCATCCCCTTCAAGACGCTCTCCAGTACGTACATCATTGGTGGGTACGGCGCTAGATACGTCGCGTTCTTGATTGGCTCCGTCTCGCTATCGCATGCACCGCCGGAGTTCCACTGTCCACCGCTGCATCATGAAAAATAACAATTGATTCAATGTGGTCGTAGCTAACAGCTACAAGAGATAATAGAACAATAAAATTGGCTCATTGGTGAGTTCATAGCTACAATGCTTTGTTCCATCGAGCGTTCTAGTCTTAGCGTGCCCACAAGTGACACATTGTAAGACCAGCTAGCAGGTCGAGATGTTCTGAACATAAAAATGCTTATTTAGGTGTCAGTTGGAGATAATATAAGAGAAGTATCTCACTGTTATGTTTTACCTGCATCTCAAGCAGTAGGTGAAAAATGTAAAATTTACATGTTAACTATCCACGACATACATTTTGAGGGAGTACTCCAACAATATAATTTATTTTGTGAGTTAACTAGTTAAATAATGCAATGTGAATGGCTCGGAGGAGATAGATAGACACATTATTCGGCATTCATTGGCGGACCTAGGTGGGGGCGGGAGGGAGCCGGGGGGCCCGCAAGGTTGAAAAATCTCGCCCCTCTAATTAATTATACATATTTTCTTTCAATTAGTAGGAAACTAGCAAATGACCCGTGCACGTAGGGCACTTATAAAATATATAACTTATCCGTCACTTGACTTACTCGTGTATGTAGGGAAGTTATAAAACATATTATTTGACTCATATTTTATTTCTTGAAATAAATTCAGATTATGGATTTATATAGATTTAATTTGTTTATGTTCATAGATAATTAGAAAAAATAATTTACATAAATAAATCAGATGAAGACATAATTTTTTATATCAATATACATTTAAAAAAGATCTAAGATAAGATAAGATTTCAGAATAGTTAGTTAGATAATAGAGAGATTTTGAAGATATAACAATATCTTATCATTTATCCACTTTAACTAAGTTGTATTTTTAATTATTCAAATATAATAATAATGAAATGAAAATCAACGGATCAAAATGTCTCTAGACATTTTTTAAGATTAAATGGCTAGGATTTTCTCTCGACTTTTTTTGGAGGGAAACACCTGGCTAATTTATTATATAGAATAGTCCCCTCAAAATCGGAAATCTCTACTACACTCATCTAGTCATAATCTATTTAACTTGACTAGCAAATGACCCGTGCCCGGGGGCACTTATAATATATTACTTGACTCATCCGTGGACCTAGGGCAATTATAAATATATGTTATTTGACTTATATTTAATTTCTTTAGATAAATTTTAATAATAAATTTACATGAAATTATTTTGTTTATGTTAATAGACGATTAATAATTAATTAAATAAAGACATGTTCTTTTAGATCTAAGATACATTTCAAAAAAGTTATCCGAGATAAAGAGGATTTTGAAATAGTTAGATGAAAGAGAGATTTTTTTTTGAGGAGATAGAGAGATTTTAAGATATAACAGTATCTTATCATTTAAACGTTTTAACTAATTTATTTATTTAACACTATTTGTAATAAAAAGAATTGAAGATCAACGGATCAAAATGTCTTTAGACATTTCTTAAGATTGAATGGTTAAGATGTTCCCGTTGACTATTTTTTGGAGGGAAACACCTAGCTGATTTATTATATAGATTATTCTTAAGATAAGAAGATAAAGTATCTCAGTTTCTCTAAAATATCTTGACAGATCTACTTTTTTTAGAAAATTGAGAGATCTAATATTGATTCATAAGATTTAGTGAAATTCTTATAACATTATCTTAAAAAAATAGTGAATAATGTAGACAAATTGCAAATAGAACACCATATAATTATTATATTGAAGTTTGACCCCTACTGGGCCTAAATCCTACGTCCGCCACTGTTGGCATTCCTACTTCCTAGTTCTCTAAATATATAGAGGAAGATGCATGCTTTGTAAAATTTGCATAACCTGCCGGACATCAAAATGTCACTAAATTCTTTATTTTTTTTTTTTTTTCCGCTAATAATGCATTTGGCATGAGCTATTGGAGATTTATTGACTGACTGATTGAGACAATGGGCCTGGTCAAAGCAACAAAATCCGAGCTTCTAATGCCAGCTGCTCTTTCGACAAAATCTTTCAAGTTTTTTCCTCGGTGGTTTGGACAATGACTTGTAGCCAAACACAAAAGACAAGTAATTACCTGAAGTGTGAAGCTGAATAGCCTCTGAAGAGAACCATAGTCTTCTTCACGGTATCCACATTGGCATCAACCCATCTTGCCCATGTTGTTAGTGCCTTCCGGAACGCCTCAATAACATTCAACTCACTATACACATGGCTGCCCTCTTGATAATAGTCTTTCCTGCAAATGAATGAATGGCTACTCCTTTAGTTTCATCCCAGTCCTAACCGATAATCAAAATAGAAATCTATTTCTCTTCACAGCAACATTTTTGACATTTTCAAAACCTACATGGATACATGAAGGCAAGACAATAACTAAGTTATAAAGGATCTTTACCCTTCCGAAGTCTTTGGATGAGTCCACCAATGTCCGGTGTTAAAGATCAGTACGTCTGCTTTTTTATATTGATCGGCAGCTCTTCCTATCAAATCAAGACGGAGAGTTTCCTTTTCCGTACCGTTTTTATCCGGTGTTTCCCATTCTTGAACTAAGAAAGGAGACACAAAGAACTCCACGGTTGCGCCGTAATCCTAAACCCCCCACATAATTCACAACATCACAAATCAGGAAATGCTGATGCAGTGTATCTAATGCGGAAATGAAGACATTTATAATAGGCTAACCTTGAATACAAAGGAATAAGATGGCTCAGATCGAAAATTATGCCTGCCGGATGCTTCATAGACTTTGCTATGATCTTTCACAGAACTCCGGAGAATGCACACCAACGATTCCCACATGTTCCTATTGAGAGAATCCCCAACAAAAACCAATCTCTTTCCTCTCAACAGTTCCAGCATATGAGTCCCATTCAATCTGTATGCAGAATATACAATAATAGCAATGTCATTAGATAATTATACTCAAACTTGTTTCTTGATCACTTCAAAATTTCACTAAATGCCAAATCGAACCCCAAGAATACGAAACAATCAGTGCAGAACAAAGGAATCAAACTCAGATAAATACAACAAAACAGGACCAAACCCACAAGTCAATTAATCAAAATGAACTGAAATCAATTAGAATCAAGCCATCTCCAAAGAATGTGACTTTAGGTTTAAGAATAGGAAACCCTAGAAGTTAGGTGAACTGGAAAGACAAAAATAGAAGTGATCATATGAGTAAAAATACCTGGGAAGACTGCAGCCTTTGGGCTTCCATTTGAGTTTGTAGTAGTCACTATCAGGTCTACCATTGATGAAGCAATTGAATTGCTCATCAATCAGTGGACATGAACCAGGATTATACAGAGGATATGATTCATCCCTAACCCATTCTCCATCAAACAAGTTACACTTCATTAGATCCTCCACCGGGTTCTTCACTGAAGGACCGCCACTTGTCCCATTCTCGCCCTTCTTCATCAAAGATGGGAAATTTGACTCACCACTGTTTTCAGCAACCCTTTTATCTTCACTCCCACTGGCTTTGGCCGGAGATTTTTGAGCGCCGACTGTGCTCTGATTTGTGTTCGTCGTCACCACCGGTGGAGCGCCGACTGTGCTCTGATTTGGGTTCGCCCCTGTCACCGGTGGAACACCAACTGAGTTCTCATTTGGGTTCACCCCCATCACCGGTGGAGCAGCAATTGTGCTCTGGTTTGGGTTTAGACCCATCACCGGTGGAGTGCCGACTGTGCTCCCCATCACCGGTGGAGTGCCGACTGTGCTCTGATTTGGGTTTAGACCCATTACCGGTGGATTGCCGACTGTACTCTGATTTGGGTTCTGCCTCATCACCGGTGGAGTGCCGACTGTGCTCTGATTTGGGCTCACCCCAATCACCGGTGAAACTCCGACTGTGCTCGGGTTTTGCCCCACCGGTGGAGCGCCGACCGTGCTCTGATTTGGGTTTTGCCCCACCGGTGTAGCGACGACTGGTGTCTGATGTGGGTTCAATCCCATCTCCGGCGGAGACCCAATTGTGCTTTGATTTGGCTTCAATACTTCGCCATTACCACTGAACTCTGATTTGGGTGTGCCGATTGTCGTCTCATTCGGCTTCAAAACTTCAACTTCTCCGACGAAATCGGAGTCCGAAGTATCAATCGCAGTCTGATCGGGCTTCAACCCTTCATTCCCACCACTCGAATCTTCAATATTCGAAGTCTGATCTAGTTCACTGGATCTGGAACTGTCCGGTACTACTGTTGCATTGGGGAAGAAGAAGGGGAAGATGGAAGAGAACTGAGATCTGTAACTCTCCTCGGAGAAGACAGTAGCTGCAGAGGAACTGTTGCTACTGGCGAAGACGTTGGTGAACCACGGCGATGAGGAATTGGAGGAAGGACCGAAGGCTATGAAGACGGTGAAGAGAATGAAGGCGAGAACAAAGCCATATGCCAATGTTGTGGTCCTTTTCGTCCTGGGGAGTGAGAAGAAGCCCCTGAACTCCGACACTAGGTTCCCTCCGTTGATGGGGGCGTACTTCGTTGTCTCCGCCATGGCGGATTATTTCTCTCAATCTCCCTTTAAACTTGGAAATAATACCCAGAACTGGAATCGATCCAAAGATAAGGGAGTAACTGATTTTGAGAGTGCCGTGAAAGTGCGAGAGAGTAGAGAAGGAAAGGAGACGAAGACGGCTGAGACGCTTGTCAATCACAAATGTGGGGGAGCGGCTATTTACGGGAAATGAGTTGCTGCAATTTGCCACTCGTAGTGCAAAATAATGACGGAAATGCCACAACCGACTAAAGAGAGTTGCTTGACCAAAGAGATGTGGCCGCGTGTGTGTTTCTGAGTGACGCTGGAATAACGCGTCCATGCACTGCCAGGAAGAAAAACAGTTTTCTCAATTCTCAAAACATCTACTTCTATGCAAGTGCTTGTTTGAAAGCTACGTTTTTAATCCATGTTTGATTACAAATATAGTGTTTTTCAAAAATACATGGGTGAAAGACACAATTGATCGTGTTTAAAAACAATAACAAAAGGGAATTAGTGTTTTTGAAAATAGAATTTCAGCTATTCTTTTATGCTTTTTGTATTTTAGTGATTAAACACATTCTTAATTCAATTAATGCATAAATTAACAACTGTATGTTGTTATATGTAAAAAATGGTGTTCTTACAAACAGGGGCGGAGCCATGTAGGGGCACGGGGGGCACGTGCCCCCCTAAAAATTTCCGAAAACACTAGGTAGTCCTTAATTTTTTTTAAAAAAATTAACAGTGCCCCCTTACAAATAAAAATGTGCCCCTCTTCTTCTCAAAAGTCTCTCTGGCTCAGGTGGTAAAGCGCGCGCCTTAGAACCCTTATGTCAGAGGTTCGATTCCTGCTCTGCGCGTTTGCAACTTCTTTTTGCGACGAAAAAATTAAAAGACAAAAAACACGTCCCCATAGAGACTCAGAACCCTCGTAGGCGAAGTAAAAAATGGGCGTGTTTTACCAACTGGACCAGAGAGCTTATTGTGTCTATGTTCATATATAGTATTTATTTATTTTAAAAGTAATAGTACAAATAATCGTGCCCCCCCCCCCCCTTCGATAAATTTCTGGCTCCGCCACTGCTTACAAAGCCTCATAGCTTTGGAACCTCCGTAGTGTTCTTAGCTTGCAAAGCCTCATCAGAGGTAAGAAACCAAATGGGGTCTTCATCATGGAGACAAGACTTACGAGAAGTGAGATGGAAGGAGTTCAACGCAAGCTAGGGTTCAACGCCAGCCTTAGTTCAGACTGTGTAGGGCGTAGTGGTGATCTAGCTTTGATGTGGAGAGACGAGGTAGACGTTTGTGTTCGCTACGTCACTCAACATTGCATTGATTGTACCTTCAGAGATATGGAAGGGATTTTCTTTGGCAACTTACTTGTTTTTACGGAGATCCAGTTAGTAGTGAGCGGCACAACTCATGGAAACCACTCTCTTATCTTAACAGAGACGACAACATTTCATGGTGTGTTATTGTTGATTTTAACACCATGACAAGTTGTGAGGAAAAAGTGGGAAGTCTTCCTGCGGATTTCCTGTTAATGGACGATTTTTGCCAAGCCCTATCAAATAACGGTTTGTTTGATTTGGGCTACAACGGAAACTAATTCACGTGGATTAGCAACCCAAGGAAGAATTCGGGAACGGCTTGACAGGGTCGTTGTTAATCTAGCTTGGCTAGATACGTTCAGCAATGCCCAAGTTAATCATTTAACTAGTACAACATCGGATCACTTACCGATTGAACTAGTGTGTACCAGATCAAAAGAACGGAGGAGTCGGTTCTTATTTGAATCAATGTGGATAGGACATGAAGACTTCAAGTCTTTTCTGGAGCACGAGTGGAATTGCATGGGCAGTAGACAGTTGGAAGCAAGCTGGAGGTGATGAGCAATAAACTGAAAGTGTGGGATCGTGAAGTGTTTGGCCGTGTGAAATTCAGATTGAATTTTTTTAGGAACAGAATTGCTTTCCTTGAGAAGGTTTTCATATCGGAGAATACGTGGAAAGAACTGCAAGCTATTAAAACCGAAGTCAACACGCTCCTCGCGAGAGAGGAGGAGATGTGGTTACAAAGATCGCGAACTCTTTGGTTGAAAAAGGGTGATCGCAACACCAAGTATGTCCACACGAAGGCGACTATCATAAGATCTAGAAACACCTTAAAGGGTTTAGAGGATGTGAATGAGGTTTGGAAACAGATGAGGATGAGGTAGTATCAGTTCTTGAAAGCTACTTTACTGAAATTTTCACTTCGGCAGACCCCGATGATGATAGTATCAGAGACATGCTTGACGGAATGACAGCAAGAATCGCGGAGGATCAAACTGCCGAACTTGACCAACCGTACTCGAAAAAAGAGGTTGAAGACGCCCTTTTCAGCAACGCTCCTTGAAAATCTCCAGGAAACGACGGTTTCTCAGCAGGTTTTTTATCAAAATCATTGGGCTATCGTTGGAGACGAGGTTAGTAATACGTGTCTTAATACTTTGCATGGGAACAGAAGTATTAGTGGTTTCAACAAAATTATTATTGCTTTCATCCCAAAAATCAAACAAGTTCGAAAACCGTCCGAGCTCAGACCCATTAGTCTCTCTTCTAAAATATTTAAGATTATCAAAAATATTGGCCAATCGGCTTAAGACTATTTTGGACGGACAAATATCAGAGTATCAAAGCGCTTTCGTTCCAGGAAGGTTAATTACAGATAATATCCTTATGGCACATGAGTTTCTTCATACGATAAGAACAAGGAAAAAGGGGAGAGAAGGCTTCATGGCAGTAAAATTAGATATGGCAAAAGCTTATGACCGGGTGGAGTTGAAATTTCTCTCAGCAGTTATGTGCAAAATGGGCTTTAGTGATTGATGGATCCAGTTGGTTATCAGTTGTATCAGCACACCGACTTTTCAATTTCAGTGGGAGGACAAGCTAAAGGTTCAATCATACCAGGTAAAGGGCTTCGCCAAGGCTGTCCACTCTCGCCGTATCTCTTTATGTTATGCGGCGAAACAATGTCTCAGAAGTTAACATTGGTAGTGGAGCAAAAATGACTCTCATGTTTGTCAGCTTCGCAAGGAGGACCAGTGATCTCACATTTTTTTTCGCGGAAGATCTCATCATTTTCACGAAAGCACGAACTACTGATGTTATCGTTTTACAGGAGATCTTAAAGTGTTACGAAAAGGCCTCCGGGCAAAAGGTTAACTTTGCAAAATCTTCTGTGGTGTTCTCTAGGAAAGTTTCAGACCAGGACAAAAATTTGTTTTGCCAGCTTTTAGGAATGCAGCAAGCGGATGCCCATGACAGATATGTGGGGTTGCCAACTGCCGTGGGTAAGAGAAAAAACGTTAGTTTTGCAAATCTCCCGGAAAAAGTGGCAAACAAGCTTAAAAATTGGAAACAGTCGGGGTTTTCTACGGTTGGTCGTGAAATTCTGATAAATGCAGTAGTGCAAGCCATCCCGGTGTAAACTATGAATTGCTTTTGTCTCCCGAAACAAGTGTGTACAAAGATTGAATCCATGACGAGTAGGTTTTAGTGGGGAAAGAAAGAAGATCAACGTGGCGGACATTGGATCTCCTGGAAAAATTTGAAAAGACCAGTTAATGAAGGGGGTCTGGGGTTTAAGGATTTACACAATTTCAATAAAGCTTTGCTAGGAAAGCAGCTATGGAAGATTATGCAGTCAGATTCATTGATGAGCAAGCTTTTCAAAGCTAAATATTTCGCTACAGAGTCAGTTCTTAGCACCGAAACAAAATCCACATATAGCTACGCTTGGAAGAGCATTCTGGGTAGTAAATCGATTCTAAAGAGAGGTTTGAGGTGGCAAGTAAGAGATGGGAAGTCTATCAAAATTGGTGTTGATCAGTGGGTGCCACAACCTCATTCCTTCAAACCTCTGAGTCCTATTACTGGGGACAAGAATAGATTGGTCAATATAGTTAAATTGTTCAAAATACTAAAATTGCACATTTCTCGTTTTGTAGAATTCCAAATGGAAAACAACAACGCATCGACTTCATCCTTACGATCTGTCCTTGAGAAGGATAAACTAACTGTCTGGAACAAATTTCCTTGACTGGTATAGAAAATTAAGGATTGTCCTTAAGCAAGAAAAGAAGTTGTACGTCTTGGACACTCCAATTCCAGCCCCACCACAAGATGAGTCTGTTCTAGTGATGTAAGGGCACGTCAGAAACATATTGATGATTCTAATGACGTGACTTGCCTCATGCTTTGCACCATGACTCTTGAGCTTCATAAGCAGCACGAGAATATGGAGGCCTATGATATGATCATACACTTGAAACAATTGTTTCGGGAACAGGCAAGGCATGAACGCTATGAAGTGTCTCAGGCATTGTTCAAGAGTAGTCTTGCAGAAGGGAATCCAGTAGGGCCTCATTTACTCCGAATGATCGGGTACATCGAGAACCTTGAGAGATTGGGATTTCCACTTGGCCAAGATTTGGCAACTGATCTTGTCTTGCAATCGTTGCCTGACAGTTATAATCAGTTCATCATGAACTATAACATGAACAAGATCAGTAAGACTCTGCCAGAATTATTGAACATGCTAAAGACAGCTGAACGGAGCGTCAACAAAGGAAAGGGCAAGGCCATAATGATGGTGCATAAGAAGAAGGGCAAAGGAGTTGCCTCTACTTCCGAAGGAAATCCCAAGAAAGTTGCGAAATCCAAGGAAGCCCTCAAGCCTAGTGGAGGTGTGGCTAAAGGTGAATGTCACTACTGCAGCCAGCCGGGTCACTAGAGGAGGAATTGCCCTAAATATATGGAGGATAAGAAGCTTGGAATAGTGATTCCACCACCACAAGGTATTTATGTTATAGACGTCAATCTTTCTATTTCTTCATCTTGGGTATTGGATACAGGATGTGGTTCTCACATTTGTCGAAATGTGCAGGATTTGAAAAGAAGTAGAAGATTGAGTAAAGGGAAGATAGATCTGCGCGTCGGGAATGGAGCAAGAGTTGCTGCATTAGCTGTAGGCGTTTATGAGCTATCTTTGCCTTCTGGACTTATTTTAGAATTAGACAATTGCTTTTATGTGCCTGCTATGAGCAGAAACATTATTTCCATTTCTTGTTTGGACGAGAAGGGTTTTTCTATTTCAATAAAGGACAAGTGTTGCTCCATTTATTTTGATAGTATGCACTATTGTAATGCGCATTTGTCTTATGGATTGTATATTCTTTATCTAAATAGTAGAATTTATAACATAAGTGCTAAAAGGATTAAAACTAATGATTTAAATCCTACATATCTATGGCACTTTCGTTTAGGCCATATAAATGAGAAACGCATATCTAGACTCCATAAGGATGGACTTCTAGACTCATTTGATTTAGAATCATAGGAGACATGTGAATCTTGTTTATAAGAAAAAATGACAAAGTCCCCTTTCAATAAGAAATGTGAGAGGACTAGTGAGTTATTGGCACTCATACATACTAATGTATGTGGGCCGTTCCCCACGCCTGCCAGAGGTGGTTACACCTACTTCATCCCGTTTACTGATGATTTCAGTAGATATGGATTTGTATACCTTATGAAGGCCAAATCTGAATCCTTTGAGTTGTTCAAATAATTCAAGAATGAAGTAGAGAAGCAACTTCGTAAAAGTATTAAAGCTCTACGATCGTATCCCATCTCACTCAACCCGGAACGCCACAATGGAATGGCGTGTCCGAGAGGAGGAATCGCACACTATTAGATATGGTGCGATCTATGATGTCTCAAACGGATCTTCCGATATCATTTTGGGGACATGCTCTAATGACGGCATCTTTTACCATTAACCGTGTTCCATCCAAATCAGTCATGAAGACACCATATGAGATATGGACTGGGAAGCGTCCCATAGTGTCGTTTATGAGGATTTGGGGCTGCGATGTCTATGTAGAGCGTTTACAAACAGACGAGCTCGGGCCCAAATCGGATAAGTGTAAATTTGTGGGATATCCTAAGGAAACTAAATGATATTATTTCTACAATCCCACCGAGAACAATGTGTTTGTTGCTCGGACCGGCGTGTTTCTAGAAAGAGAGTTTGTCTCTAAAGAAGCAAGTGGGAGGGCTGTAGAACTTGAAGAGATTCAAGAACCACAAATCACTGAACCAATTATGGAACATGAACAGGAACCGCAAGCTGTTGTGGAAGAACCTGTTATGGTAACACTGGAACTCCGTAGATCAGGAAGAGTACGTCATGAGCCAGATAGGTACGGACTTCTCGTGACTGAGCCAGATGACATACCACTCATGGATGATGAGCATGCAACCTACAGAGATGCCATGAAAGGCCTAGACTCTAAGAAGTGGCTAGAAGCCATGAGATCCGAAATGGTTTCCATGTACACCAACAAAGTATGGACTTTGGTGGAACCACCCGAAGGGGCTCGGCCCATAGGGTGCAAATGGGTCTTCAAGAAGAAGACCGACATGGATGGCAAAGTAGTTTCCTATAAGGGGCGATTGGTAGCCAAAGGGTATAGACAGATTCATGGTATTGACTATGATGAGACCTTTTCACCAGCCGCCATGACTAAATCCATTCGAATCCTACTTGCTATTGCAGCATACTACGACTATGAGATTTGGCAGATGGATGTCAAAACAGCATTCCTTTATGGGAACCTCCTCGAGGATGTGTACATGACACAACCAGAGGGTTTTGAGGATCCAGAGAATGCGAATAAATTCTGTAAGCTGCAAAGGTTCATTTATGGATTGAAGCAAGCTTCTAGGAGCTGGAATCGACGTTTTGATGACGCGTTCAAAGAGTTTAACTTCATCAAGAACGAAGATGAGCCATGTGTCTCCAAGAAGGTTAGTGAGAGCTATGTAGTATTTCCGGTCTTGTATGTGGATGACATACTAATCATTAGAAACGACATTCCTACTTTGCAATATGTTAAAGATTGGCTAAGAAAGTGTTTTTCAATGAAGGACTTCGGAGGTGCAGCCTATATACTTGGTATACAGATCTATAGAGATAGATCTAGAAAGATGCTCGGCCTAAGTCAAAATACATATACAGACAAGGTGTTGAAGAGGTTCAACATGCAAGATTCCAAGAAGAGATTCTTTCCCATGTCGCATGGAGTCACTCTTTCCAAGAATGACTGTCCCTCCAATGAGATTGAGAAGGACCGCATGAGTAGGATACCCTATGCTTCGGCAATAGGATCCATCATGTACGCCATGTTGTGTACTGGACCAGACGAATCACTTTAAGTATGATTTGTAGATATCAGTCCAATCCGGGTGAGAGTCACTGGATTACTGTCAAGAACATCCTAAAGTACTTGAGAAGAACTAAGGATGTGTTCTTGATATTTGGAGGTAAGGAAGAGCTAAGTGTAATTGGTTACACTGATGCAAGCTTCCAAACCGAAAAAGATGACTACAGATCACAGCCTGGATACGTGTTTTGCCTGAATGGAGGAGCTGTGAGCTGAAAGAGTTCCAAGAAAGGGACAGTTGTTGATTCTACAACAGAAGTTGAGTACATTGCTGCTGCGGAAGCAGCAAAGGAGGCAATTTGGATAAAGAAGTTTATCATTGAGCTCGGTGTGGTCCCTAGCATCGTGGATCCCATAGAGTTGTACTGTGACAACTCCGGGGCGATCGCACAACCCAAGGAACCAAGATCACACCAGAAATCAAAGCATTTACTTAGGGGATTCCATCTTATTCGTGATATGATTGACCGAGGATATGTGAAGATGTGCAAGATTCCAACGGATAAAAATCTTTCAGATCCGCTCACAAAACCTCTTGCGAAGCTAAAGCATGAAGGGCACGCCAGATCTATAGGCATACGAGATGCACCAGATTGGCTCTTGTGCAAGTGGGAGACTGTTGGAATAGGTGCCCTAGAGGCAATCTAATATTTAGTATGAACATTTTTATTGGCTAGAATATTCATTTATTATATATTGTGATATTTAATATAATGAGGTCCTTAGATACAATGTGTTGTTTATCTTAAATATCCCTAGTCCATTACATTGATTAATAGGACAATCAAATATAGACTAGTATGTGTGTAGATTGATATGGAGATATCAAGTCTAACAAATGGGTATGCATTAGGAGTAACGGCATACTGGATTGACCCACAACGAGAAGGATACATTAGATTATGTTAAAGTCACAATCGCTTCTCGTAGTGCTAATATAATTGCAATCCTTAAACTTGAAGTCACTAGATACTCTAGCTGTGAAATATCATGCTTAGCTGTTATCAAACGTTACACCGTAACTGGGTAATCATAAAGGTAGTTATCGGGCATGATAGGAAGCAAGCTTAGAGATCGTAGTGATGTAGATAGGATTTGTACCTCCCACATAATGGGATTAAATATCCACGACCACTTGAGGGATGAGGCTTATTGAATGTCTGACCAGACTCAGATAAATAAATATGGAGATATTGATGTTATCTGCATGCATAAGCATATTCCCTGGATCGAGGAACTATGGATTGGATATACGAGTGTGACTATTTATGTCTCGTGTCCAATCCGGATATGGAGACAAAGGGATAGTGAAATATGAGATATTGAGCACAAGAGGTTTGTCGGGATCACCGACTATTTCTTTTAGTTGGGTGACATGGATGTGTTGCTAGACACCGCTCCATGTTAGTAATAAGTTACTACCAATTAAGTAGAAACATATGGGATCACACGTCAAATAAAGTGGAACTAGATTTGGTATTAATTAATATGATTAATTAATAAGACAGATCACTTTGCAACACCTTGCAAACTTAGTAGGACTAATATGCAAGGAAGGGACTAATCCAAGTTCGTGTAGAACTATGAAGGACCTTTATGTAGTTAACAAGGAGTTGTTGGACTATATAAAGGAGGCTGTAGCTTCCTTCCCACTAATTTTATTAGACATAACATAAGAGAGTGGGAGAGAGCAAAAGAGAGAGCAAGAACAAGCTAGAGGCCAAAGCCCTAGTCGTCCGCCCCATCCCGTCGGCACAAGAGAGGGCCGAAACCCTCTCTTCTTCCTTTGGTTGCTTGATTCCTTCTTCCCTCTTCCTCCGGTCCAAGCTAGCACTTGAGAAGGAAGAATCTAGATCTCACCTCTAGACGTGGATCAACCGTAGAGACGAGGATAATATTCTTCGTGTGATCTCCCAAACCAAAAGGTACACAAATACTATGTCCCTTATCATGTTATGATGTCTCTTCCTGTGATCCTTGGTGGGCTTTGAGTAAGATTAAATTTTTGTTATTCCGCTGCGTTACCTACGTCAAAACCCAACAATTACTCCTAATGCATACCCATGTGTTAGACTTGATATCTCCATATCAATCTACCCACATACTAGTCCATAGTGATCGTCCTATTAATCAATATAATAGACTAGGGATATTTAAGGTAAACAACATATTGTAATCTAAGGACTTCATTATATTAAATATCTCCTAAATAATAAATGAATATTCTAGCCAAACAATGTTCATACTAAAAATAGATTGCCTCTAGGGCATCTACTCTAACATTTCCACTCTTTAATTCCCTGATGGTCAGGAACTCACCAGTACCCCTGACATTGCCAATCTTTTTGTTCACCACTTCACTCATCTCTTCAGTGGTCGTTCTAACCCTTATTCTATGTGGAAATTAACAATTGGGAAGGTTGGAAATTTTTCATTACTAGGCTTAATCAGCACCATCTATCTGTTCTAAACTTCCCATTCGCTAGTGAAGAGGTAAGACATGCTGTTTTCCAGCTTGGTCCATACAAAGCTACTGGCCCGAACGGTTACCCTCCGCATTTCTATCAGCAGTGTTGTAATACAGTAGGGCCTTCAGCCACTTCAGTGGTTCTTTCCTTCCTCAAACTCGGGTCATATTCTTGGAGAATGGAACCGTTCCTACATCACACTTATACCAAAGTTTGACTCGCCCCGAACCACTGCGGACGTCCGTCCCATCAGTTTGTGCAACATGACATATAAAATTGCTTCAGAAGTTCTAGTAAAAAGGCTTAAACTTGTCATGTCGGATATTATCTCTCACCATCAGTCAGCCTTTGTACCGGGGCAATCTATCACGGATAACATTTCTTTGGAAAATGAAATCCTTGCCAAAATAAGAGCTAGGCGGTCAGGAACACCATTGGCTGCTTTCAAGCTTGATATGAGTAAGGCGTTTGACAGGTTCAACTGGGATTTCCTTCTTCGTTGCCTCCTTCACCTAGGGTTCCCGGAAACATGGATAAGAGTGCTTTCACAGTGTTTTGCTACGGTTACCTTTTCTTGTCTGGTGAAAAAGTCTGGTCTTCCAACCTCAGTAAGGCCTCCGACAAGGAGATCCACTGTCCCCATACTTGTTTATCAAATATCTGGAGGCGCTCTCCTGTTATCTTTCTCATCTTGACTCCTTTATAAACAATCCTAGGATAACTTTAGCCGAAAACTCACCCTCCCTTTCCCATATGTTCTTCGCAGATGACTGCCTACTTTTCTTCCAGCCAACAATACCAGCATGCGACAGGGTGGTGCGCGCTTTGGCATCATTCAGTCAGGTCTCGGGGTAACAATTGAAAAAAAAATCCTTTTCGCATTTTAGTCCCTCTACGACAACCAAACTTTACTTTTTTGAAATCCGGAAAGTTCCCCAGGTCAGAGCCCCTCTTGTCGTTTTACATAGTGTAAGCTGTTGGGTTTTGTAGTGGATTATGCAGCGGAATTAAATAAATAAGATATGAACAAGACCCACCAAGGATCACATGAAGAGAAATCATAATGATAGTGAAGGTTCAAGTAACGATTACGTTTTTTGTCTCCTGTGATGACTTCAAATGAAAAATTGTGTTTGCGTCTCCATAGCTAGTCCACGCCTAGGATGAAGAACTATATTCCTCCACACATTTTGTGCTATAAAGCGGTAGAGTAAGGAGAAGGAATAATCACACAACGGAGCACCCAAGGTCGTGTGCCTCCTTGAGGCCGACGGCAATGAGAGGAGGGGCGGACTGGGTCGGGCGGCCCTAGTCTTGCTCTTTCCTTTCTTTTCTCTTTCTCACTCAATGTGTTATGAGCATTAGTGTGAGAAATAAGCTAGGAGTGTCGTTTATATAGTCCAACAACTCTTGTTAACTGTGTAAAATCCCCTATCCTAATCATGTCCATACACGGATTAGTCCAACTTGCAAATTAGTCATACTAAGTTTGCAAGTAGTTGCGTATTGATCCTTCTATTAATTAATCATATAATGAAGTCCCAAGTCTAGTTTAATCCTTATGGCGTGTGACCCCATATGTTTCTACTTAGTTGGTAGTAACTATTACTTACATGAAGCGGTGTCTAGCAACACATCCATGCCACCCAACTAATATAAATAGTCATTACTTTGACAAACCTTGTGCAAGTATCATCTCATCCCTTTGCCTCTACATCCGGATTGGACACGAGACATACAAGTCACACTCGTATATCCAATCTATAGTTTCACGATCCTGGGAATAGTCTTATCCATGCAGATAACATCAATATCCTATATTTGATTAATCTAAGTCTGGCCAGACATTCTATAAGCACCATCCCTCGATTGGTCCATGGATATTTGCCCCCGTTATGTGGGAGGGAAAAATTCTATCTACATCACTACCATCTCTAAGCTTGCTTCCTTATTGTGCCCGACTAACGCCTTTATTACTACCCAGTTACGGTGTAGTGTTTGACGATGTCAAAACACAATATTCCACAACTAGAGGATCTAGTGCCTTCAAGTCTAAGGATGACAATACCGTTGTCACTACGAGCAGAACTTGTGACATTTCATAACTTGTATGTAGCCTTCTCGTTGTGGGTCAATCCAGTATGCTATTACTCCTAATGCATACCCACGTGTTGGATCGTGCTATCTCCATATCAATCCAACCCCATAGTAGTCTATAGTTGATCGTCCAATTAATCAATATAATTGACTAGATATATTTAAGATAAACAAACAGATTTGTAATCTAAGGACATCATTATATTACATATCTCCATAAATAATACAATGAATGTTTCTAGCCAAAAACATTGCCTCTAGGGCATCTATTCCAACATAAGCTATCTTTTGGTACATGTTGTATATAGTCTTAGCTCTTGGCAGGTTAGCATGGTAGTATTTTTGGTTCTGGATGTGGTTTGTTTTGGTTGGGTTGCCATCATGTAGCGTAAGGCTCTTCTCCTTTTCGTTTAGTGAAATACTCAGCTGGTTCTACCAAAAAAACAATGAAATGAGATTAAAGACTATCTACTTCGTGGAAGCACGGACATAACGTCATAAGTAGAGTTGATGAAAGAAGCAACAACCAAATTTGAGGTAGATAGGAAGACAATTTACTCAAAGTAATGCAACAGTGTGTGGATGAGGGAGTTTACATTGATGTGAAATTGAAGCCGAGAGGGAACTTGATACCAAATCTTGAGCTTAACATGGAAAAGTATCTAGAACTCCAACCAGATGATAGACATACTATCAGATAACTAGCAGGTTAATACAATGTTAATATGGCAAATTATCATATTTGCATTTCAATTATCATCATTGAATTGGGTTTGAATGGGGAGCCACAACTCTAAAACCCAGTCATGGTGAATGAGGAGCCACAAGAAGTTGGTAACTTCTGTACCACTCTAAAACCCAATCACCAAGAATAAGGAGCCACAACTCTAAAACACAATCCCATGTATACCGAGTGTAGCAGCTGTCTCTTATCTTAATTTACCAGCATTTCTAAGATTGTGTATTAAACAATCATCTTTGAATTGAGATCACAGAACATACAAGTAATTCACATAACAAAAAACATATAAGTATTTTTGATGTGATTAATAATTTACAGCCCCACAAATTAATCCCTCCAAACTCACTAAACCAAAACATAAATTGCCAAATACTATAGTAGTAGGTAATTGGTTTTTCTCTCTCTAGAACTGAGAGAGCACCATGGCAACCGAAGAAGTTGACCTCCAACAATGGAGGTCGACGATAAAGCTGACAGATAGGGAACTAAAGGCGACAAAGATTGGATGGGATCTGTGTGATGCTGCACGGAAAAGCTTCGATTTGTGCCTTATCGGGAAGTTTGTGGGTGAAACCCCCATTAATGGGGGAATCATGAAAGATCTCTTCAAAACTTATGGTGTCCAGAAGAAATGCTAAGGATCATTGACATAGAACCTAGTGCTTTTGTATTCAAGTTTGAATCAAAGGAGACAATGATGAAGGTGCAGTATGATGGTCCTTGGATTTTTTATGATCAACTCTTACTACTATGATAATGGAAGATGGGAATGAAGGTTAGGAATTCAACAACGTTGTTACTTGGGTCAAGATTTAGGGCCTTCCATTCTACCTCATTAACAAAGAGATGGGGGAGATTGCTGGATTTAAACTAGGGGTTGTAATTACAGCTGAGCCAAGGGAGGAAGGTGATGAAAGCGAAAGGCACATTCAAGTCCGGTTACTATAAATAGATCATTCGAGTTCGGGATCTAAGCCTGCTGCGCTTTTATAAAAATGTCGGCCTTTCGCACAAAAGAAATCATAGAGGCGGTTAATAAGAATTCAGTATTTACTCAGGTCGCTTTGGGATGACTAGGGAACTATAAGTAGACCCTTTGAGGTCCAGAACTATTATGTAACATTGTGAGATCCTTCCTCTTGATAAATAAAGGTCATTCTTCGCCGTGGACATATTTAGCATACTTTGTACTAGCGAACCAAGTTAAAACTTCTGTTTGATTCTTTCTTTGTTCGTGAAGTGTGAGCGTTACAACAGTTTTAAAGTTTTATTGTGCAATGTGAATCACAAGAACTTTATACATATATATATATATATATATACATATATATATATGACTATGTTGCTTTCCCAGTCCTGGAAAACTGTTATTAGATCTATGGCGCAGTGAGATCGCAAGACTTGCTCACTAGGATTCCATTAATTTAAATTTTCACAAAGTACATGGGCTTATGTCCTGAAAGCACGTAACTGACAACTATGTGTTTCCTTCCAAACAATTGTCAACAAGAACATCCTAACCATTCAATCTTAAGAATTATCTCAAGACATTTTGATCTGCTGATTATCATTTCTCTTTGTTAAAAAAAAATCAGTCAAAAATAGCTAAAGAGAATAAAGGATAAGATACCGTTTATATCTTCAAAATTATGTATCTTATCTAACTAATTTAAAATCACTCTTATCTAACTAATCATTTGAGGGTAAATGACACAAACCACCCCTGTGGTATGGACCATTACCAACCTAGTACCATGTGGTTTGGACAATACCCAAAACCACCCTTGTGACTAATTGAGAGTAGCGGAGGAAAAAAAGTCTGTTCTACCCATATTTCTAGATAAATACACAACTCTTTTTAGAGAAAAAATAGAAAAATACTCACCCTCTGGTATCTTCTCCCCCATCTCTACCTGGGGGGAATTGGATAAATGCTAGTCTGTGAAATTCTCTTTGAGTAATGCACTTGGCTGAATTGGTCTTTGAAAAATACCTCCCAATTTAAACACTAGGTAACAACTGTTGTTAGCAGGCAAGAACGTGGGTAGGGTCTACACAGGGTATCTCTCGTCTCCATCTCTCTATCGTCTCCAAACACAGGGTATCTCTCGTCCCAAAAAGCAAGTGATGACATGGGGAGATTTGTTAAATGACTTGGCGACCCTAGTCACCTCAAAACAAACCCTAAAAACGGGTACTGTCTCTCTAGCATTGAATTTTTTCCATCTACCTCAACCTACCAAGTACACTTGAATTTACTCCAATTGTAAACTTTATGAATGTATACCTTAAACTCCTCAAGAATATGGTTCATTTGTCACTCTCATTGGCTCCAGTTCTCCCATATATCTCTTCCATTTGTCTGTACAAGTCTCTCTTTCCCCACTTTTGTTCTTCAACTACGGTAAACACTAAAACTCTCATCTTTGTTCTTTTGTCCTTGATATATGTTGATCACAGTACTCTAAAATGTATGGTATTCTCTTTTTTTTTATCCTTCTAATATGTCCATCACATTACTCTAAAATGTAGGCTACGTTTGTTATATTGCTTTTGTGTTCTTCATTCTGGGTTTGATGTGTGTTGTTGTATGTGGAGAGACTGGGACGAGTAGATTCATCGTCTATGTCTTCTTATAATACTGAGACGAGATATGTGCTCGTCTCAGGCTTCTCATTCTGGGTTTAGGGTATGCTCGTCTCTGTCTTCTCATAAGACTGAGACGAGAAATATGCTCGTACCAGTCTATCACATGCACAACTAGGAAGAGCAAGACCTGCCAGACTGGGACGAGTAATCTCTCGTCTGGCATTTAAATCACAAACGAGAGATGACTCGTCTCAGTCTGGCATGTGATAGACTAGTACGAGTAAGATACTCGTCTCTGTCTTTTCTGAGAAGAAAGAGACAAGCATACTTCTTGTCTCAGTCTTATGAGAAGACAGAGACGAGCATACCCTAAACCCTAAACCTTGAAATCCTCTTACCTCTTATAATGAAAAAATGGTTTTCAATATTTAAAAAAATATTAATTGTAAGTCCTAAACCATTTAATCATGTAATCTAAACTATAAACACAAAATCCTATAATCATCATCTCTTAATCATGTAAAACCTAAACCATATACATACCATAAACCATCTATCATCTAACCAAAATCCTACACTTGTAGACACTAAACACTAGAACCAACTAAGTATCATTCCTATAGCCCCTAAGAGTGTTATTCAACATGTTAACCCACCAGATCGATAAACCAACAACACACATAAAGCCCTAACCCTAAACTCTAAGTCATGTAAATCCCTAAACCCTAGATCATAAAACCTAAACCCCAAAATTGTAGACCCTAAACACTAGAACATCTAAGTATCATTAACATGGCTACTTAAAGTTAATCCCCCTCAAATCAGTAAACCTGAATCCCTAAATCATAGAGAATCTTAACTAAACCCTAAAATTGTACACTAAGTATCATTACTAAATCCAAGACTGGGACGAGTGTGTGCTCGTCTCAGTTGGAAATACCATACGAGGCCATCACTCGTCCCAGTGTTGGCGGTCCTGCTCGTCCCTGACACAAGTAAAGAACATTCCATAATGACTCACTAAGACTGGGACGAGTGTGTGCTCGTCCCAGTCTGAAATAGCAGTTATCACTCGTCCCAGTGGTGGTGGTCATTCTCGTTCCTGTCTTCTCTGACAAAAGTAAAGAACATTCTGTTACTCATCAGATGGTGGGGTATGGTGAGAGAAACACCTTTTTACTTTCTCAGACCAAACCCTAATATCATCCAAACCCTAAAATCATTCTCTCTCTCTCCCGAAACACTAAACACTAAAATCATCTAAACCATAAACACTAAACCATAAACACTAAACCCTAAAATCATCTAAACAATGTGCTCTATTGACATGTAGAAATGGTGAGAAAATTGATGTTCAGTTCTGTTTGGAATGGTGAATGGACGTGTGCCGAAGTTAGACACATATACATAGGTCAGACAGTGAAGAATGCAGTTTTCAAGATAATCCAAGGCATTACCATCGATGGTTTGGAGCATGAAGTTTCGGTTATAATGGATACAGATTGTCCGCCTACCAAAAAGGTGGTCTTATGTTATCATTTCCAATTTCCAGATGCTAACTTGATCAAGCCTAATATCCTCACTAAAGATTTAGAAATCAAAGATATCTTTGATATTGCGGAAAGGGTATCTAGTGTAACAATGTACATCACGTTAAATGATTTGGTGGATCAACCAGATATAAATGCTGACGTTGCTGACCGAGGTGCAATAGATCTCAGTAGTATCTCGACTTTCAGGATGTCGAGATACTCGCCAAGGATCATGACGAAGACAGGATAGCATATAATGTAATAGATCTCACTCCATCATCTTCGGTTCACCGTAACGACAGGGTGCAATTAGCTGACAAAGATATGGTTGGCACTCGTGAATCAATTAAGCAAACCAATCTTGCATTGGCCACTATTGCGGTAGACTGTTCAGGGAGTCGTGGACAGACTGGTGAGGGAAGTATGACGGTCTGGAAATAGAGATGAAAGGTTTGTATACTGGTAAGGCGTTGTCCCACCATATCAGGAAGGTTGCTGGTGCAAAGAAATTGACTTTTTACGTTCATAAGCGAGACCAGACTCGATTTATACTGCGCTGCTTGAATTATGAATGCAAGTGGAAGGTTGGGGCGTACAATCATAAAGATTCCATGCACAACCAGGTGAGGAAACATAACCCCATTCGCACATGTACCGCAAGCAGCGCAAGAATTGCTGGGAATGATGGGGCAATCAAAAAAGACACCCACAATCAGTCAAGTACAGCATGTCGCCTTAAATCTAGGAAGTAGAATATCGTACTGGGGGCGTGGTATGCACGTCAAAGGGAACAGATGATCGAGGGTACGTGCTCAAACTTACACCGATCTTCCGATGTTAATGTATTTTTGTCAAATCTTGAACCATGGTACTTTATGGGATATGGGAGTGGACAAAGATGATGTTTTCATGTACCGATTCCTTGCGTTTGGCGCAAAAATTCAGGGGATACCGTATATGCGACCCTTAATTGTTAACGATATGTTGCACATGAAGAAAGAACCACTGAAATTGGTCGTATGCACAATGGTTGATAGCGAGAAAAAGTGCTATCCCATTGCATGGGGACTAGTGGACAAGGAGAACACCCCTGTATGGACTTGGTTATTAACCAAACTGAGCTCAATTTTCGAGGATCACGAAGAATTGACGCTCGTTTCAGATCGCCACCGGGCTATCATCAATTCAATCAAGGCGGTGTACCCTTTATCCAACCACGTCCACTGCTGTTACCATTTAAAAATGAACGCACTGTCGCATTAAAATACACAGAAGTGGGTGCTCCGTTTCCACAAAGCGGCATATACATTTGATAGGGTGGCCTGTGAGTCTGACGGACATGGGTATTGAGTTCGGTCGTGTAAACAGCGTGAAAAACGAGACCGTCGAACGTTAATTACGGGATGCCGGTCTAGAGAAATGGGCAATGTCGCATTGTAAAACAACACGGTTTGAGATGATTACATCCAACCATGCAGAGTCTATTAACTCGTCCCTGCTGGCGCCGCGGTCTGACAAGTCTCTTATAATGTTCTCCCATATATGCGACCAACAAAGCGAATGGCACCTCACAAAACGAAACATTGCTATTGACATCAGAAACACCTACTTGACTGCATAAAGGGAGAAAAGAATGTTGAGCCGTGCTGTAAACTGTATAGGTTTTCGCGTGCGAGCAATTACAGAGTCTCTTTATAAACTTCCTCGGTAATGATCTGAAAACTCATATAGTGGAATTTAAACCAGGATTGCCTTGGAACCTGCACGTGCGGAAAATACCAACAGATGTGGTTCCCGTGTGTACATGTGTGCGCTTGTGCAACATACTCAGGAAACTTGGCCGTTACGATGTCCAACACGATATGGAGGTCATGTACGACCACACCAGCGTGTTCCATTCACTCGCCCACTACAAAAAGGCTTATGCATGTACAATTAAGACTCCTCCCAACCCAGCAATGTGGGACATAAGCGAAGTACCTGCACACATAAACTGTCGCCCACTTCCACCGAAGAAAGTGGTAACAGTTGGGAGGGACAATGAGAAAAGACACAAGCCAATGGTCGAAACCGTGCGTGAAAAGAAGCGAGGAACGGGAATGTACCGATGTAGCCATTTCCATGTAAAAGGGCATACCATAAATATTTTCCCTCAATTGAAACATTAATGTTGTGATAGAAGTTGTTGTTCGTTCTTTGTAATCGCACGCTTGCAATTTCTTTCGATGATTGCGCAGTCAATATATCTTTTGTTTATATCATTTTTCAGGATTTTTTTTAAAAGTATGTAAATTATTACATTTTTTTAAATTTATCCAAATTATTACATTTTCCACAAAACATGCAAATCATGACATCTTTTAAAATGTATCCAAAAAGCTACATTTTTCCAGAAAACATGTAATAATTTGGATACATTTTCAATGTATCTAGAAAATGTATCCAACTTATTACATTTTGAAACAAGCAAAATTTAAATCTTACGTGCACAAGAACCTGTAAAATGCTCCTCCCGTCTCTTCTGAAAGTTTGTAATGTAAGTAAAATAGCAGGATCTAAATACTATAGAAGGGGGGGGGGTTGAATAGAGTATGCTAACTTTTGCTAAAAACATTCTTTTAAAAAATTGAGTAGAGTATGCAGTTGATATCTCACTACAACAAATGTGACATTTGTTGACAGTTTTTTTGTCAACACACGATTTTATGTAGCTAGTTACGCGAGTAATCGATTTTTTTTGTTTGTCGATGCATATGAATTTTTTTGTCGACAATTTGGTTTTTCTTTTATTCTACCCCAAAATTTAGTCAATAATTGTGACTATTTATTAGAGTTTGACAATTAGTTGTATGGTGACATACCCAATTGTCAACTTCTGCCAAAAAAGTGAATAAAAAATTGGAGGGTAAACAATTGGTGTTTCCCACAATTCCAAATTCTAAGAGGGAATTAAAAAAGTTAGAAACCCTTTCAATCATAAACCAAAAAAAACAATTACGATAAACCCTCTTAAACACTCACACGGAACAGTTAGACTCACGACTCTCAGAAACCTCTTTGTCCCCCTCAATCCACGATCCTCTCGACCCGCCGGGAATTAAAAAAATTAGAAACACTTTCAATCATAAACCAAAAAAAACAATTACGATAAACCCTCTTAAACACTCACTCTCACACGGAACAGTTAGACTCACGACTCTCAGAAACCTCTTTCTCCCCCTCAATCCACGATCCTCTCGACCCGCCGGCGCCGATAGACTTAAATCAGCATCACCAAAGCGACTCGCTCGTCCCTTCTAATCCTATCAGCATCACCAGCGCAACTATCAGATCCGCCTCCCGAGGTCCGTCACCACCGCAAGATCAGCATCGCCACCCGAAACTTGGTAAGTCGTCTCTTTTCCTCTCAGATGGCGTCATCTGCTTATCTCCTTTCCATTCTTTAATACGAATCAAAGATCAATTAGCCCTAGGCGAGAAGTACTTTGGTTAGATCAGTAGTATCGAACTATGTTAATGGAAATGTTTGAAGCGATTTACTGATCTCGATCTCGTTGTTTTCTCAATTGAAGAGACGATGTGGAGATCATCTTGTGTTTCCTCTAAGAAGAGCCTCTCCTCCGCTCTCCGCCACAACTTGCCGCCACTAGGGTTGTTGAGTCCGTTTTCGGAGTTCAACGCTGTCTCCGCCGCTAATTCTTTTTCCAGTGATGACCTACAAAAAGATTTCTAAACTAGGGTTTTCTCTGCTTCAGGAATTTCGGAAAACTATGAACACGATGAACCCAAAACTGTCCTCCAACGCACAAAGAATCATTTTCCCGCAACCGGCATTTAGGTAACTTTTGTCAATCTCGTTAATTTTTTTGTTTGAAACAGGAGGAACCCTGTTTGTGATTCTCTCTTTACATCCCCTCCCTCAATTTTGAAGTCTGTGGTTCTAACAGATTGAAATTGGGGCTGCTGGAAAATTAGGGCTTTTAGCCTCTATTGAAACGCGGAGACAGGTATCATCTTCGTATTGTCTCTTTTCTATGGGTATTGCTGTGTGTATGGTGAATCGGACTCCCGATTCTGTTTGGTAGCATGGCTTTCTGGAAAATTAGGGCTTTAAACCCTATAGTCTGTCTTGGTGGTTAAACATTAACAAAAAGAGATGGAAAAGGATACAGTTTCCCAAATTTTTGCTATCTGACTATTTCTTGTCCACTGAATCGAGTTAAAAAAATATTTAACCCATCAACAGACTTGTAATCCCATGGACAAAAACTCATTGTTTCTCTGTTTCTCTTTTGTTTGCAGTTAGGCTACTCGTCTCTCTAGAGTTGTGATTTAGAAAGTGAGTCCAAAATTGTTTTTGCGGTTCAACTATTGTCGTCCTGAAGGTAGTGTGGGTTTGATTGCATTGTTCCCCTTGTGACTTAGACGAGTGACGAAACAACAAATTGTCTACGGATCAACTTAAGTGGTTCTAGTGTACCGTATGTTTTCCGGTTTGATCTTCAGTTTATTGGGAGTGATTTTGAGTAATTCTTGTACAGCAACAACTGCAATTTCTTAATCTGTTGCGGATAAATTAGTTAGACTCGTTTCTTACTAAAACCTCTTTCATCTACATTCCACTCTTTTTCTTTCAACTTGATATTCCTTTCATCTACCTTTCCACCCTTAAGTGGTTCTAGTGTATCGTATGTTTTCGTTGTGTTTCTTGATATTCCTCGCTGTTGATTTTAGAATTGTATCCAGGGTTTCTCGTCGTTCAATGCGGCAAAGAAGGTCGTGGAGGTAAAAGAGACAGGAAAGTTTAGTTTTCGATTATCTCCTCATATTCTTCATCAATTCTCTCAGTTAGAGCCCCAATTCTCCTTATGTCTCTGTGTTTCTCAATCTGTTGTTTGCAGGTGATTCTGAAGAGTTCTATAAAATCAAGAAACTAGCTCGGTTAGATGTTAGGGCATATATTTGGGGGTAAGTTGTGTGATTTTCTGAGTTCGAGTTTTGTCAAATTCTACAGATCAGTACGAATTTACCATGTTTCGTCCTCTAAAATTGCTCACCCTTTACTTTGAGTTTTCTGCAATCATGAGACTTCTTCTCTACAGGTTACGGTGAAGATCTTCTTCAATATCTCGAGTAGAACCCTGTCAGGTAAGCCTCTAATGTGGTTATTTTGTTATTTTTCGTTTTTCGCGTCCTTTGGTTGGTTCCTACTTTTAATTTTGAAGTATCGGATACTCTGACAGTTTCTAATATAAATAAGCATATTTCTATCTCGACATCTTTAAGATTAAATCATGTTGAAGTTTCTCACCCACAAACTTGGACTCTCTATGCAGGACATTTTCCAGATGCTTGCCCTTCATCAGTTTAAAGTAGACACTTCATCTTTTTATTCCTCAGGGCCATAAGGGGCTAATATTGTAGGCGATATTCATTGTTGTTAAACCATACAACCACTATCTTATGATTCATTTTTACATTGTTTGCAGGTTTTAGCGTAGCTGGTATAGGTCCAGGGCATCGAAGGACCGAAATAAGTACTGGCCGGTGATTCTGGACACTTGATGATATAACAATTAGTAGTTGTTTTTTGGGCACTTGATTCCTCTAGATGTAATAGTTTTTTAACTTTGAAGCGCAAGCTACTTGTTTTGTTAACTTAATACTACTTTAATTAGTTCGACTCTTTAATTAGAGTGAACTAATGGACGGTCGTTAACTCGGCTAAGGATGAAAAATAGTTTTTATGCAGTATTATTTTTGTTTGTGATGTAAAAAATCACACTTTTGGAGGGTTGATCTTGGATTTGAGCACAGTTGTGCATATAAGTTTGAATAGTGTTGGATGGGTGCATGTCTGCATATATGTAAAAATCCCCATTATTTTTTTGTTTGGTCGTGATACAGGCGACAAACATGTGTGTCTCCATGAAGATGTAATCATATCTACGGGTGATAAATAATTTTGTCACTTACCTACATAAACGACTAAAATTACTTGTTGGTAGTTGTCCTAGCGACAGAAAATATTTGTTCTTAGATTTAAACTGTCGACAAAAAATGATGTAGCCTATTTTTTTCTGCCGACATACATGCAACTTGTCGGTTTCAATGCTAATGACCGATATGTAGTGACAACAGCGCGTCAAAAAATTATTTGTCGATAGAATTTCTACCGACATATTTGCCTATTCTAGCGACAGTTTTGTGATGTCAACATAGGCCGTATTTTTGTAGTGTCTCAACGCTTTGAAACAGTTTTGAGAAAATAAAAATATAACTGCATAACACAGAGGCTTCAAAGCTTTGAGATTTGGAAAACTCCAAAGCTTTGGAACTTCCTGTTTAGACTGTAATGAAAATATAAATGAAGTTAGCAGCAAGAACACAAGGATTTTAGAGAGTTCAGTCACAATTGGACCTAGTATCTGCCTGAGGGATCTTATCCCTCTAGGATTCTTAACACAACTTCTTATTAATCACCCAGATTTATCCCTAGATCTCAAGCCAAAGTGAGCTACCTTTCACCTATACAGCTTGTGGTTCCCAACCTATCTAGTTCCAGCTACAACCTGTTGAAACAATAAGAACCTCTTTGTTGTTCACTTGAACAACTAAAGTTCTAAGTTTGTGAGGTATAAGAACACAGAATGATAATACAATTTTAGTACAAGTGTGAAGAAAACAGAATAGATATAAGCAATAAAGCTTGGAAGTGTTCTTCAATCTGTAATGAATGATATTGCTTCTGCATTATCAATGGCCTGATGAATCTGAATATTTGAATGATCAGATCTCTCCTATTTGTATCACTCTTAAAATCTCACGATGATCAGTCTCAGTCTCAGTTTCTGTCTCTCTTCAAATTCAAAGCACTGATCTCTTTAAATAACAACCTCAACAACCAGAGTGATTTGAGGAACTGAATGCCTAAAAATCATCTTCCCTGATATGCTTCTTTCAACAGCTATGCTTGGATAGCTATTTGATTGGTTTATGGAGTTGGTGCATACACTCAACAAACAAGATCAAATAATATCCAGACAAACTAGCATCAAGATCTGATCAGCAATATGCCAACAGTTCATGAGAAAAACTGGGCTAGGTTTTGTCTGAAAATAAACTCAGCTAATACATCCAATTTGATGAATATATCATCAACACATTATAATACAATGATTAATAGACAATAATAGATAAATAACAAGTTATGAATCCCAAAGAAATAACCTGCATACACTAATTTAATCAGATGAACTTAGCAGTGAAAAGTACTCAGTGAATCTTAAAGCTTTGAAGCTTTGTCTGCTAGTTCATCAGAATGAACTTTGATTTTCAATCCAATTCAATCCCGCATATAATGTTAATCCATTCAAAACAAGAATTGCTAATGCCTGCATAGTGTTATATATAGATTTGTATAACTCAGTTCATATAAAAAACAAAGACCTGCACAGAACAATTAGTCATATGTATATATATCTGTGCATAGCTAGAGTGCCTCAAAGCTTTGAAGCTTTGGCACTTGGAAATATTTCCAATATGTCCAGGCTGTGTTTTTGGCTTTCATCATCAAGGAAACTAAGCTCCTTCTGCATATTCATCCATATATCAATATCAAAGAGCTTCAGATCTATCAATATCCCCCTTGATGAAGGACAAAACACATTACTGAAATCCAGATTATGAATAAATTTCCTGCAACTCAAAAACACAAGTGATTCACCAATACCACTAACAGTATTAAACTAAAGATCACATTTAAACATAATATAGCACCTTAACAAAAATATGCATAGCAATAATACAAAATTATTCAGCATCCTACTAAAACTTACTACAAGTCTTAACACAAAATCATATAATCTTCTCCCCCTTTTTGACTTTCATCAAAAGAGTAGAAGAAATGTAGGATCTAGTTCAGAGTGTTTGGTATATTAAAAAACAAAATCAAACAAACTTCAGGACTTGAAAGAAAAAGAAAGGAAGAAAGAATAAGAAGGGTGGACTTCAAGGCTTTGAAGATTCAGCTTCAGGATCCTTCTTTGCAGACTTCTTTCCAGGCTTAGCTCTTCCCTTCTTCCTGAACCTCTTCAACTTTTTCAACCTATGAATCTCCTTCAGCTGGTTCTTTTCTTTGCTCACCTTGTTCAGCACCTTCTTCACCCTGTGCTTCCTCAGTTTCAGCTTGCATTTTTTCAACTACTTCATCAACAAGTTTATCCAAATCAGCAGCTTCCTTTTGAGCAGTCTCCGCAACTGTTTCCTCATCACCAGTCTCATCCTCAGATTGATCAAAAAGATCCTTAGAAGTAATAACAATAGGAACTGGTTTCTTCTTCTTCTTCTTCTTCTTCTTCTTCTTCTTCTTCTTCTTCTGCTTCTGCTTCTTGAGAGCTTCTTCAAGTACTTCATCTGAATCAATGCTAGTTTCTCTGCTTTCAGAAGAGGGTATCTTCTCTAGGTTCAATCATTTGATAATTATGTCTAGCTTATTGTTCACCAAACCTTTGAACTTGGTGAAATCAGTAGACAGGTCAAACAACCCTTGTCTCAGATCCTCCACTCCATCTTCCAAAACTTAAACCCTATCCAGTTTTTGAGTGAAATCAAAATTACCAGACACTTTGGGGGTTGTAGCAGTTCTAGGTTTGATAAACTCCTTCTCTTTCAGCTCTTTAGAACACAATTCAGAATAAAATTTCCACTTTCCTTTGATAGTGTGAACTATCCTAATCCTTTGAAGAGATGCCTCATCCACCAACCCAAAACCAGTAGTAATCTTCTCCTCATCCTCCAAAGAGAATCCAAAGTGTTTGAAAAACAAAGGTAAAACATTCGCATAAGGCTGGGAATGGTTCCTAGTCCCAGTGCCACAGTAAACCATATGTTCCATCACAACAGTAGGTAGATCAAATTCAAACCCTTGACATATTAGATACATCAGAATCAACACCTAATCTATCACCAATTCTTCGGAATACTCCCTGGGAACTACATAGATAACAAGATTTTAGCTTCACAGGTAAACACATAATGTGTTAACTGTTTTGGTTTAGTAGGGGTTCCCTACAAGAAAAACAAGGCTCTGGCCTTCTCCAAAATCTCCTTTCTATCAGGGTGATCACTAACCCTATACTTTCTAGGTACTCCCTAAACTTTGGCAAACACCCTGTGATCCAACTTAATATCAACACCAGAAACTTTTGATGTGAGAATGTACTTGTCACTATCATCCAATTCTTGAACTAAGTTTAGATAGAAAATTCTGGTCAGCTTAGGATAAGCCTCAGATGGTGGACTTAACGAACTCCCAGCAGATGATTTCCTCGAGTTCTTAATGTAGTCTAAGTCCAATAAATCCAACAATTCATTACTGATTAGACTACAGAAAGATACTTTGGATGATGTATACCCATCCATCCATATAGTCTTAACCTCTTAATTAACAAACCAAGAATCAGGCAACAATTTCTTACCAAAATTTGTAGTCTTCTTGGTCTTTACTGCACTGTGTTTCACTCTTTTCTTCTCTGGAGTTGCTTCACCCTTCTTCTCATCAGCTTTCTTCTCCTTTGAAGATGGCACATTCTTCTTTTCACCTTTCTCAACAGCCACGTCCTTCTTATTCTTGCTTGATTCTTCTCCCTGATCCTTCCTCCCCTGTTCTTCGTTCTTTACCACTTCTTCTGTAGCAGACTCAGATTCTGACTCAGCCACTAGTTCTTCTTGAAATTCCTTTCCCTTCTTGACCTTCTTTGAGGGAGGTGAAGCCTCATGGACACTGGTTGTATCTTCTAAATCTGATCCATGAATGGTGATCTTCCTGTTAGCCTTCCTCTTTGTCCTCTTGTTGGAAGTCTTCCTGTTAGCCTTCCTCTTTGACCTTGCTGCTTGATTCTTTCAGACTTGCGCTCCATTGATTAGGGTTTGAGAGGGTTTGAGAGAGAAGAAGGAGATAGAGAGAGAGATACGAAGAGATAGAAGTTGAGAATGGGAGAAATAAGCCCTGAAGTTTAGCTTAAGTAGGTAGAAGAAATTGATTTGAAAAGGGATTTGCATGCAAAAGAGATTGCAAAAGATTTCCTGAGATTTTTTAGATATTTTGTCAAAATCTCTGAACTTTTGAAATATTTAATGCACTTTCTAGCGTGCTATTCACAAGTATACGAATCAAGTAATATAGAGAGTATTTTCAACTCGGATTATCGATCCCACGGGGAATTTGCAGGTTTTTCTAGTAATCAGTTTTAACGAACAGAGTGTACAAAGGAGGAATATTTTGAAAGTTTGCTTACTAACTAAGTACTGAAAGTAAATAACTGAAACGTAAATCTGTTTGTGAGAATTTTCTGAATAATCTTAAGGTAGTAAAACTAGGTTTTGAGATACAATATTCCAGGATCCCCTAGGGTCTCTTCAGAGTTTCGTTCTAGTTTGATATGAAAACACACAATAGTTATTTATCCGTGTCACGTACCAGTTGTGCAGTATCTTTTCTTTTCCTGCACGTTATCACGATTCTGCAGACTTTCGGATTTCTGTTAAGTTGCCTAGGTCTGCAGTCTCGTGCTAGGTCTGCTAGGGTTTCTAACCTGTCCTAAATGCCTGGGTCAGATTCTCTAACAGTTGGTCAAACGATTTCAGGCTAGTCCTAACTTCCCTTCGCTAGTCGTCCCATCAGGGTAAGGTGCTAAATTTTATCTTCTCTTCCTAACCCTAACCAGAAGTTTTCACCTACCAGTTCAGGTCTGTAACAATCCTGGTTAGCTACTCCGATCATGCATGAACAGTAACATTCAAAGACAGAATAACGAATAAAGATGCTGA